>OX940802.1:26945513-28341884 GCA_954870605.1 Acer campestre
AATGAAGTTTCAGTAGCTCGATCCGGAACCAAGAAGTCTCAGCGCCTGGAGGACCAGATGACGAGGATGGCGAAGGAGTTGGAGCACTTAAAGAAGGGAAAGCATCAGGGGATCCAAAAGAATCCTTTGGGTGAGATGAATGCACCATTCTCCAAGAGAGTTAGGGAGGCGGGGCTACCCCCCAAATTCAGGATGCCTTCAGAAAAATATTCCGGAACAGAAGACCCCGTCAGCCACCTGGAAAGCTTCGTACACCAGATGGAGGTCCAGAGTGCAACCAGGATAGCCATGTGCAGGATGTTCCCTTCAACTCTAACAGATTGTGCCAAGACATGGTTCAGAAAATTGCCACCAGGTAGTGTTGATTCTTTCTCCAAACTTACCAAAGCTTTCTGTGCACAGTTTCAGGGAATCAAACCCCGTCCCAAGGATCCCATCCTGCTGCAGTACGTAGTTCAAGAACGAGGTGAAACTCTGAGATCTTATGTGGAGAAATTCCACAAAGAGGTCGTCCAGATGGGTGTGTTCAACGAGAAGGAAACGTTAGCAAATTTCCGGAGGAATTTGTGGGCTGGCAGACTGTTCCGATCTTTCGCCAAGCATCCTCCTGAGACGTACCAGGAAGCCTACAATCGGGCTCTGGAACAGGTGGACATTGAGGAACAACTCCGGATCAAGATTGAGCATGATGAAGCCCGGTTAGCACCACGCCCTAAAAAGGAAGCCCCAAAACCTGCCCCAAAACCTGCCCCAGCTAGGAAGTTTCAGAATCAACCTCCAAACCGGTCGACATACAGGCCGCCTCCTATTCCTTCGTACCAAGAGAGGTACCCGGTCAGGAGGTCGCCCCCCAGAGAGCTCCCCTTGAAGGATGTATCCAGAATAACGAGAGAGGAAGAAGGATATAACCACTATACCCCTCTCAATGCATCACGGGAAACTATCTATCTCGCCATTCGAGACAAGGGTCTACTCAGAAAGCCGGTTCCCATAAAAATCCCGGTAGACATGAGGAATCAGTACAAGTATTGCGACTTCCATGAAGACGTGGGGCACAACACCTCAGAATGCTACAGTCTCCGCAATCAGATAGAAGCATTGGTAAGAGGAGGACTCCTAACCGAATTTTTACAACAGGTACGAGATAGCATCAAAGAAGGAAAGCAGGTTCAAAGCGGGATGCAAGAAGCAGCGGAAAGGAGGAGAGAAGGAGAAAAGGATCTAATGCAGCAGATCCAGGTGATTCACACCATCAGTGGGGGCCCCACCTTGGCTGGAACCTCCAACAATTCAAGGAAGAACCACGCAAGGAAGATTCCCAGGCTTAACACTGACCATGAGATACTGAAGGTCAATGGCGGACCCCGAGATCTATCCCGCTCAACCAAGATCATCTTCACGGAGGAGGATGTCTACAATACGGTACAGCCACATGATGACCCCATGGTCATAACAGTGCAGATCGCTAACTGCCTAGTACACCGCGTCCTGATTGATACGGGAAGCAGCGTGGATATTCTGTTCAAGGGGGCTCATGAGCAGCTTAACCTAAAGAATTCTTGCTACAACAGTTGCACCTCTCTACTATACGGATTCACAGGGGACTCCGTAATGCCGATGGGAACAAAGATACTGCCAGTGATAGTCGGAGAAGCTCCTCTTCAGCAAAACATAATGACGGAGTTCATCGTGGTGGACACCCCATCTGCGTACAATGCAATTCTAGGAAGGCCTTTCTTATCAGGGATTAGAGGAGTACTGTCTATCTACCACAACGTGATGAAGTTTCCAGTAGGATCGGGAGTAGGAGAAGTAAGAGGAGACCAGCAGGCAGCCCGAAACTGCTATGCGGTGTCAACTAACCCCGCTGCATTGGCTAAGCAAATGTGCATCAGTGGCCAGCTACCCAAGTCAGAGAACGACAGAGCAAGATAGCCCGACACTTCAACAAGAAGGTGAGGACCCGAAATTTCAAAGAAGGAGACTTGGTTCTCAGGAAGGTGACCCAGAATACAAGAAGGAGGTCTGACGGGGTACTAGCCCCTAACTGGGAGGGCCCATACTTGGTTAAGGCATCACTCCGGGGTGGTGCTTACAAGCTCGAAGACATGGAGGGTTACCCGGTGGATCATACATGGAATGCCGATCACCTTCGAAAATTCTATCCTTAAGAAACTGTGCTTGTACCTAGCGGAATGCTCACCCCGAGTTTATATTTGTACCGTTTGGGAAATTAAATAAAAGCAATTCTTTCTTCTATATGATTCTCCTGTGTTCCAATGCCCGATTATCTCCTACTGGTATCACCTACAGAATCATCATCACGGAATCGCCTAAAGGCCAGGAGAGCTTCTTAAAGCTCCTGATGCCCTAGACGGGGTCAAACCTTCTAGGAGGATCTCCGTTACTGAGTAAAGACCAGGGGGACTACATAGTACTCCTGATGCCTTAGACGGGGCCAACCCCGCTAAGAGGATCTCCATTATTAAAGCGCCTTAAGACCAGGAAATAGCCTAAGGGCGCTCCTGATGCCTTGGACTGGGTCAAGCCCGCCAAGAGGATCTCCATTGTTAAAGCGCCTCAAGACCAGGAAATAGCCTAAGGGCCCTCCTGCTGCCTCGGTCGGGGAATACCCCCCTCTGAGAAGCCTGGTGCTAAAGTGGCCTTAGTTGCCTACCAGGATAGCCTTGGTCGGGGAATACCCTCCTCCGAGAAGCCTGGTGCTAAAGTGGCCTTAGTTGCCTACCAGGACGGATTACAGTAAGAGTCGGGCTGCCTCAGGGTACCTGATTCATTACTTCGCCTCGAGACCAGGAAATAGCCTCAGGGCGCTCCTGATGCCTTGGACTGGGTCAAGCCCGCCAAGAGGATCTCCATTGTTAAAGCGCCTCAAGACCAGGAAATAGCCTAAGGGCCCTCCTGCTACCTCGGTCGGGGAATACCCCCCTCTGAGAAGCCTGGTGCTAAAGTGGCCTTAGTTGCCTACCAGGATAGCCTTGGTCGGGGAATACCCTCCTCCGAGAAGCCTGGCGCTAAAGTGGCCTTAGTTGCCTACCAGGACGGATTACAGTAAGAGTCGGGCTGCCTCAGGGTACCTGATTCCTTACTTCACCTCGAGACCAGGAAATAGCCTCAGGGCGCTCCTGATGCCTTGGACTGGGTCAAGCCCGCCAAGAGGATCTCCATTGTTAAAGCGCCTCAAGACCAGGAAATAGCCTAAGGGCCCTCCTGCTGCCTCGGTCGGGGAATACCCTCCTCTGAGAAGCCTGGTGCTAAAGTGCCCTTAGTTGCCTACCAGGATAGCCTTGGTCGGGGAATACCCTCCTCCAAGAAGCCTGGTGCTAAAGTGGCCTTAGTTGCCTACCAGGACAGATTACAGTAAGAGTCGGGCTGCCTCAGGGTACCTGATTCCTTACTTCGCCTCGAGACCAGGGAATAGCCTCAGGGCGCTCCTGATGCCTTGGACTGGGTCAAGCCCGCCAAGAGGATCTCCATTGTTAAAGCGCCTCAAGACCAGGAAATAGCCTAAGGGCCCTCCTGCTGCCTCGGTCGGGGAATACCCTCCTCTGAGAAGCCTGGTGCTAAAGTGGCCTTAGTTGCCTACCAGGATAGCCTTGGTCGGGGAATACCCTCCTCCGAGAAGCCTGGTGCTAAAGTGGCCTTAGTTGCCTACCAGGACAGATTACAGTAAGAGTCGGGCTGCCTCAGGGTACCTGATTCCTTACTTCGCCTCGAGACCAGGGAATAGCCTCAGGGCGCTCCTGATGCCTTGGACTGGGTCAAGCCCGCCAAGAGGATCTCCATTGTTAAAGCGCCTCAAGACCAGGAAATAGCCTAAGGGCCCTCCTGCTGCCTCGGTCGTGGAATACCCTCCTCTGAGAAGCCTGGTGCTAAAGTGGCCTTAGTTGCCTCCCAGGACAAACCTACAGTAACATCGGGGAAACTCATCGGGATGCTTCACTCTTTATTTTCCCGCTTGCTACCCCGACAGCGGACCAGCAGTCAGAAAGGAACTTAGAAGTCCATCCTCAGCAAGACGAATTGTTCATAAGAAGTAGGATTTCTCGAATGACTGCTATAACACTTTATATTATGGCATGTTTAAGGGAGTCCGATTAGAGGAAGATGTGATTTTTACCCCGTTGGTTCTTATGGTTATAAGCACATAGTTTATCTCTATTACCCATCGGGGTCCAGTCATCATCCTTATTACTCATCAGGGTCCAAGCATTCAACAGGATTCCAAGCATCAACAACTTTAGATACAGTGGGAGTTTTCTAAGTGCAAAGTAAACATAACACAAGTACGAAGCAAGTAATAAAAGCAAGTTATATTGATAAAACAGGGTGCCTAGGTCCCGATTCAGGCTACAAAAATTTTGTTTTAGAGAAGGGGCCAGGCTAATCTTCTCTATCTTCTTCTAGATGCTCCCCTTGGCCGGCTGCCCCTTCGCCCAAAGGCTCAGCTACAGCCTCAGTCTGGACTGCTCCCTCCACACCAGAAGACCCAATTGGAGCCCCTTCAGCCTGAGGAACCCCGGATCTAGCCAGTCCCTCATCTTCCTCCACAAGGATCGCTCCAGAAGCGGACTGAGATCCGCCTGTCGGACTGGGAGAGGGGGGCCCAATCGGTCGAAGACTGGAGCCCGAGTGCTTGGTCTGACATCGTCCTGGATCCCGGCTGCTTCAAATGGGATTCCCTGGGCTATCATCCGGAGCCGGATCGCTTCTACGTAGGCTGCGGCGTGCTGTTCTAAGACATCTCGGTTGACCTCTTGCTCAGTAGGGTTTTGAGGGATAGGGTCTGCAGCCGGTGGGGGCACTGGTGGAGGATTCTCGCTCCTAATGCCCTTACCCCGCCTCTGAGCTCTTTCAGTGGAGGCAAAGGATTGGAGCCCTGATGGCTCGGGACGACCCTGGGAGGACCGGAGTCTCATTCCGAATATCTCTGGGTGGAAGTAGGCTGTTGCTAAACAATGGTTGGGAAAAAAAGTTCCCACAGACGGCGCCAAAAGTGTTATCCGAAAATCGTTAAAAGGACGATAATCCAAATAACCACTCTAAAGGGGTCAAAATCGAGATTGATCCTGGCCGGAGGGGTATCAAGTGGTTCGATACCGACTAGGTCCCTGTCAATGCATGCATGATAAAGAATACGTGAAATTGAATTGGAATTCGTCTTATTGATCTCTCCTCTCCGTTACATGAATACACTGACCATAAATCTATTAAAACACTAGATTACATGAAGGTTTCGATTGAAAATAAGGATCATGGTAACAATACGGATATTTCAGTCGGTAAATGGGATGATGGTGGAGATAAATCTGTGCCTGTCGATAAGTAGAGTCTCTCGTCCCCCCTCCATGATGAATAAGTTGTTATACATATAGGTCCTGTTTGCTTGCCATGCACTCCTACAATCTCGGACTAGGGTTTGGCTGCTTGCAGGATCCTCCTTTTTAGGAAATAAAATCGGAGCTTTAATGCGCTGAATTCAGTCTTTCCTTCCCAGGAGGAGTCAATCACTCACCTTCCTAGTAGGATTCCTATTATAATGTCCTGCTCAAATTAGGACCCTTTGGCGGGAAGGAATATGCCTCCTTTGTACGGTGACGTTTTACTGGCTCGTTGTGGAGATTTTAGTTCTCGACGTTTAGGTTGCTGCTTCCTGGTGCTCTTCTGTTCTAGCGGGCTGCCAACATCTAGTTAGCATCCTACTGATGGCAGTAGGGGGACATCTAGCCAGCTTTGTAGTAAGGTGGTCAGTAGAACTCCGTGTCGGGGTGTAGCGGGGTCCATAGGAAGCTGTATCGGGGTGTAGCGGGGTCCATAGGAAGCCCGGTTATAGCCGTGCAGCGGGGTTCATAGGAAGCTGTATCGGGGTGCAGCGGGGTTCATAGGAAGCCCGGTTATAGCCGGTCTTGATCTCGCTGTGAGTTCTAGTGAGTGTTTTTGGTTCTCGGTTTCTTTGTAGAGCTAAGATGCTTGGCGGGGTGGATCCCGCTGGTGGAGGTATGCGTTGGGGTTAACCGGGGTTCACTCTGTCATGGTATCCGGGTTGGGTACTGTTATAGCCTTCTTGTGTCGAGGTGGAAAATTCTTCTTTGGTCCTCCGCCAATTTTGGCGGTTAACAAAAGTCACAACCTTTTTTTTATTGACAGATTGATTCATCTAGTTTTGACTCTCCCTATTTCCACAACAACAACAGAACGAGCTTTTTCAACAATAAAGCTTATCAAGACATCACTTCACAATAAGATGGAAAATGAATTTTTAACAAACTTCATGGTTGTCTACATTGAAAGAGAAATTGCTGGTGCTATTGATCCTGATTTCATAATTGATAAGTATAATCTTTTGAAAAACCGTAAGATACAGCTTAATTAGTATTTGATTGTATTTGCATTTCATGTTTATTTTATAATTTGTTTTGACTTTATTTTTTTATTAATTTTTTAATGTATTTATTTAGAATATACATTTATAGAGTAATCCCTGCTTTGTCTTCTTAACTGGGTGTATCTTTATTTTTAATTAATACAATTTTCTAATAATGTTAATGATTGGAAAAAAAAATTATTCTAGCCCACCCTAGTATTTAATCCTGGTTACGTCCCTGGTCAAGAGGTATTGTGGTTGACAGTTTTCTGACTATCAAAAATGCTCATGTCAAGAAAGATCTTAACAATTTTTCAATTTTTACTGTCAAAAGTCTTGACAGTTAAAGATTTATGACAGTTTTTAACTGTCAAATATCTTTATAATATTTAATTAAAAAATTGTCAATATATTATTAACATTTTTTATATTTATACACCACTGGCCGGCAATAGCCGTTGCCGCCTCCGCAACCGCCCCTGCATCCGTCTAGTCGCCGGCCCACTTCTGATAATAATGACAATAAGGAATTTAACTTGAAACCTCAAATCAAAAGTTGTAAACTTTTACCACTTGACTACAAGATTTGATTTATTAACAATTAAACAATATTTATATATAACCTATATGAGTTGTTAGAAATTATAAATAAAAATAAAAAATAAAAAGCTTATTAGATAAATTTAAATTTATTCAACTAATCAAAACTCTATTTTTTGCGATAGACATATATTAAAAAATATTTATTAAAACTTTTGATAAAATTATATTTTTTTTAATATATATAGTCGAGTTATGGGTCTATACTCTATAGAAGACTAGTGACATCAATTATAATAAGCATAATTTGGAATACAACTCTCACTACAAGGGAGATATTTCTCTACACACATCTTGCAATTTAATGAACAAATATAAGACTCAGATTACTAATTTATATGGGTAATTGAATTATTAACTTGTCTATACTCTATAGGAGACTATTGACATCAATTGTAATAAGCATGATTTGGAATACAACTATCACTAGAGAGGAGATATTTCTCTACATGCATCTTGCAATTTAATGAACAAATGTAAAACTCAGATTACTAATTTATATAGGTAATTGAATTATTAACGTGTCTCTTACTATGAAACAAGAGGGTACAAAATAAATAAACAATTTTTAAAAAATTATTTTTTTGAATTTTTTAAAAATAAATGATTTAAAAGTAAATTTATTAAATTTAAAATTTTACTTATCCAATATCGGTTTGCCCAAAAACCGATATCATATTGTAAAATAAATTCATATCAGGATTTTGTTTGGTGTTGAAAATAAGAAGTAAATGTTTAAAAAAATTATTAAAGATAAATAAATAAAAAATTGAAAAAACTGTCAAAAAAGACAGTTTTTCTTTTAGTGATGCTTTTATTCTCTAAAATACTGGGGCAAAGCAGAGACTGGATCAAAAGCTGCTCGGCTTGATTTTTAGCCTTCTCCTTGAGCTCTTCCAATGACACTTTTGACTGCTCAAGTTGGGACTGTCAACTATTCTTGACAGTTAAAAATGACTATCAATTTTTATAAGTGAAACAAATTTAGGTGTGTTCAATATTAATCTAGAGGGGGGGTGAATAGATTTTAACCGATTTTACCCAATTTTCGTTAATAAGCAAGATTACGAAAATACCCTTTACTAGTCAATATAAAATAGCAAGTGTAATATGGTGCGGAAAATTAAAAGACACTTGATATTTACGTGGAAACCCTCACGGGAAAAACCACGGGCTATGTAAGTGAGCCACACTAGAACCTCGAATCCACTAAATGTGAAAATAGATTACAACCTAATCCCGGAAGTAATCACACACCTACCTAATCCCGGTATAAGTGAACCTAGTTCAATTGCTTGTGATTTAAGTAACCTAATCCCGGAAGCTACACAAGTCTTACAATCTCAAAGAAGAGATAACAAGCCTAAGTGAATATATGAATACTCAAAATGCAATAAGAGCAAGGCAACCCTATATGCTTATCTAGGATGATGATATTATCAATGAAATCAATCCTAGATATCAAAAGCTAAATGACATAACATAAAGCTTAGCTAATCAAGATTAAGCAAACCTATATAGCTATCACAATGCAACACTCAATCATATTCATTACAAACAATCTCTATCTTCATGTGAACATAAAGCATACAAGTAAGTAAAGAGATTTCTTGACAAGAAAGAAACTAAACATATATGAAGTTAGTCAAAATCTTACCAAGCAAGTTGTGATGATGCAAAGCTATGCAAGAATGATCCTAGATGAACTTGATGAATCAAATGAAAAGCTTTGAGTGTTTAAAGGTGAGTTCTTGATGATTTTTCTCTCAAGTGTTTCTCTTTTGCTTTAGGGTTCTTAGGAGTCAAGGAACTAACTCAGAGAAAAGAGAAAGCATGATATTTATATGCATCAAGAAACAGGGCATGTGAAAAGACAAGAATGCCCCTAGAACGCTCAAACGGCGGTTTCATTCTGCGGTCGGGGCCGCAGAATGTGACCGCAGAATTGAGCCTGAGAAAGAAACCGACCTAAAATATCTAATTCGGAGGTTTCATTCGGTGGCCAGGCCGTCGATAATAACCGCGGAATTCATCCCGAGAACAGGGGAGAAAACGGCGGTTTCATTCGGCGGTTTCGAAACCGCCGAGTAAACCGCAGAACACAACTCGAGAATAATAAATGCATCAGGTGTGAAACGGCGGTTTCAAATCGGCGGCCAGACCGCCGATCTAACCGCAGAATCAGACCAGAGACCTCTGGTCCAAAACGGCGTTTCATTCGGCGGCTAGGGCCGCCGATTAAACCGCCGATTCACCAAAAGTGGTGAATCCAAGGAGAAAGCCAAGGCTATCACCTGGAGCGGTCTTCGCGCAAAACCAAGCACAAAATCGTGCAAGCGCGGACGTTTCCGAACATATTCGGGAAACGAATTACATGACACAACCAAACACACAACAAGATATAATCAAACAAAGTGCAAGTGTGTAATGTGACATGTGAAGAGTAAGCACACAAATGCAAGTATGCTAAGTGTGTGTGTGCTTCTAGATCTCTTCAAAGAAAACTAAGCACAAGAAATATACCTTTGCGTGCTTGTCACCTTGAGGTCTTGACTAGGGCCTTTGACGTTGGTCTTCCATCACCTAATCTACCTGTTAACCGCCAAAATTGGCGAGAGACCAAATAAGAATTTTCCACCTCAACACAAGAAGCAGGTGCGAACACAATCCAGATACCTCGACAGAGTGGAACCCGATTGGCCCAGGTATGAACCCCTTTCAGCGGGATCCACCCCGTCAGCGTCTTAAAGGACCAAGCCTGGTTATGATCGGGCACCCTAGGGACCCCGCATCGTCCCATCAACACTACACCCTAGGGACCCCGCAACACCTCGACACAGCTTCCTATGGACCCCGCAGCACCTCGACACGGAGTTCTACTGATCATCTCGTTACAAGTCAGCCACATATCCCCCTACTACCGTCAGTAGGATGCTTATTAAATGTAGGCAGCCCGCTAAAGCAGAAGAGCACCAGGAAGCCGGACCCTAACACCAAGAACTAAAAGCTCCACGAAAGATCCAGTAAAACGTCGCCGTACAAAGGAGGTACACTTCTTCCCGCCAGAGAGTCCTAATTTGAGCAGAACAGTACAGTAAGAATCCAACTAGGAAGGTAAGTGATTGACTCCACCTAGGAAGGAAAGATTGGATTCAGCGCAATAAAGCTCCGAAGTTATCTCCTAAGAAAGGGAGGATCCTGCATTGGCCAAACCCTAAACCGAGATTTTAGGAGTGCCTGGCAAGAAAAACACCTATATATACGAAACAGTTTCTTCAGAAAAGGGGACCACTTATCGACAGGCACACTTCTTCCACCATTATCATCTCCATCGCCGGGACTATGATCCGTATTCCATTGTAACCAAAATCAGAAAGTAGTTTATATATTGTAAAGAAGAGAGACTATCCAGTAAAGCTTATTGATTGACCAGTTTGATATACATCATTATTTAGCCCCGGCTTTGTTAGGGACTTACTCGGTATCGAACTACTTGATACCCCTCCGACCAGGGTCAATCTTGATCTTGGTCCCTTTAAAGTTGTTATTTGGAATCCTATCTCAATAACGATTTTCAGGTAACACTTTTGGCGCCGTTTGTGGGAAAACCATTATCCCAACCATCATTCAAAAAACGATTTTTTTTTCATCTGAAAAATATCCAGAATGAGACTCCGATCCTCCCAAGGTCACCCGGAGCCGTCAGGACTTCAGTCCCTTGCTTCCACTGAAAGAGCCCAGAGGCGGGGTAAAGGCGCTAGGAACGAGAATCCTCCGCCGGTACCTCCACCAGTTGTAATCCTAGTCCCTCAAGACCCCGTTAGGGAGGAAGCCAATCGGGATGTCTTAGAACAGCACGCCGCAGCCTACGTAGAAGCAATCCGACTCCGGATGATAGCCCAGGGGATTCCCTTTGAAGCCGTCGGGATCCCAGGGGATGCTGGCCCAAGTGCCAGGGCGCCTGTTTTTGATCGATTGGGCCCGCCCCTCTTAGTCCGACAGGCAGAGCTCAGACCCAGGCTAGTGAAGTCCGCGATCGAGGTTCCTCCAAGGAAGGTCCAGTCTCCACCAAAACCAAGAGCCAAGGAGAGGGATCCGCATCCTGATTCAGAGGGAAGCGCCAAATCTCGAAAGAGTACCAGAGAAAAACGTCAGAGAGCAAAGCAAAAGGAGGTCATCCTGGATTCAGATTCATCAGATGAGGAAATTTCAGCAGCCCGGTCTGGAACCAAAAAGTCTCAACGCCTGGAGGATCAAATGATGAAAATGGCAAAGGAATTGGAGCAGTTGAAGAAGGGAAAGCATCAAGGGAGTCAGAAAAACCCCTTGGGAGAGATGAACGCACCATTTTCTAAAAGGGTGAGAGAAGCAGGATTGCCCCCCAAATTCAGGATGCCTTCAGAAAAGTATTCTGGAACCGAGGATCCTGTCAGCCACCTAGAAAGCTTCGACCACCAGATGGAAGTTCAGAGTGCAACCAGGACTGCCATGTGCAGGATGTTCCCCTCAACCCTGACAGACTGTGCCAAGACATGGTTCAGAAAATTACCACCAGGTAGTGTTGATTCTTTCTCCAAACTTACCAAAGCTTTCTGTGCACAGTTTCAGGGAATCAAACCCCGTCCCAAGGATCCTATCCTGCTGCAGTATGTAGTTCAAGAGCGGGGTGAAACTCTGAGATCCTACGTGGAGAAATTCCACAAAGAGGTCGTCCAGATGGGAGTGTTCAACGAGAAGGAAACTTTAGCCAATTTCCGGAGGAATTTGAGGGCAGGCAGGTTATTCCGGTCTTTTGCCAAGCATCCTCCTGAGACGTACCAGGAAGCCTATAATCGGGCACTGGAACAAGTAGACATCGAGGAGCAACTCCGGATCAAAATTGAACACGATGAAGCCCGGTTAGCACCGCGCCCAAAGAAGGAAGCTCCGAAGCCTGCACCAACTAGGAAATTTCAGAATCTGCCCCCAAATCGGTCTACTTACAGGCCGCCTCCAATTCCTCCGTACCAGGATAGATACCCAGTAAGGAGATCCCCTCCCAGAGAGCCTCCCATGAAGGAGGTATCCAGAATAGCAAGAGAGGAAGAGGGGTATAATCACTACACCCCCCTAAATGCTTCACGGGAAACTATCTATCTCGCTATTCGGGATAAGGGCCTACTCAGAAAGCCAGTCCCTATGAAAGTCCCTGTGGACAGGAGGAACCAATATAAATATTGCGACTTCCATGAAGATGTGGGACATAACACCTCAGAATGCTACAGTCTCCGCAATCAGATAGAAGCACTGGTTAGAGGAGGACTTCTGACTGAATTCCTACAGCAGGTACGAGACAGCATCAAAGAAGGAAAGCAGGTTCAAAGTGGGATGCAGGAAGCAGCAGAAAGAAGGAGAGAGGGAGAGAAGGATTTAATGCAGCAGATCCAAGTGATCCACACAATCAGTGGAGGCCCCACTCTAGCAGGAACCTCCAACAATTCGAGAAAAAACCACGCAAGGGAGATTCCTAGACTCAACGTTGAACATGAGTTGCTAAAGGTCAATGGAGGACCCCGAGACTTATCCCGTTCCACCAAAATCATCTTCACGGAGGAGGATGTTTACAATACGGTGCAGCCACATGATGATCCCATGGTCATAACAGTACAGATCGCTAACTGCTTAGTGCACCGCGTCTTGATCGATACGGGAAGCAGCGTGGATATCTTGTTCAAAGGAGCACATGAGCAGCTCAACTTGAAGAATTCTTGCTTCAACAGCTGTACCTCTCTACTATACGGATTCACAGGGGACTCCGTAATGTCGATGGGAACGAAGATACTACCAGTGATAGTGGGGGAGGCTCCTCTTCAACAGAACATAATGACGGAGTTTATTGTAGTAGACACCCCGTCGGCATATAATGCAATCTTAGGAAGGCCTTTCCTGTCAGGGATTAGGGGAGTGCTGTCTATCTACCACAACGTGTTGAAGTTTCCAGTAGGATCAGGAGTATGAGAGGTAAGGGGAGACCAGCTGGCAGCCCGCAACTGCTATGCGGTGTCAACCAACCCCGCTGCGTTGGCTAAGCAATGCGCATCGGTGGCCAGCTACCCGGGTTCGGGAACGGCAGAGCGGGATGATCATGTTTTAGAGGAAGAGGAGATACCGGACATAGTCGTAGAGGAATCAGAAGAAGAAGAGCGTGGTTGGAGTAGCGGGTATCCATCAGAGCAGTTGGAGGAG
Source organism: Acer campestre (assembly GCA_954870605.1). Taxonomy (NCBI): domain Eukaryota; kingdom Viridiplantae; phylum Streptophyta; class Magnoliopsida; order Sapindales; family Sapindaceae; genus Acer; species Acer campestre. Next base: position 26,958,721 of record OX940802.1, read on the forward strand.
ATTCAGATCCGGTGCGAAGATCCGACAAAGACAGTAAAAGTGGGAGAAAGTCTGGACCCGGGAGTGAAGGAGGATTTGATAGAGCTCCTCAAGGAATATAATGACATCTTTGCTTGGAGCCATGAGGATATGCCCGGCATTCCACTCAGTCTGGCGACCCATAGGTTGGCAGTGGATGCAACTTTCAAACCGATAAAACAAAAGAGAAGGCACTTCAATGCTGAACGCAATGCCGCGGTTCAGGAAGAGGTTGACAAGCTCCTGAAGGCCGGATTCATCAGGGAATCCCTGTACCCCGACTGGATCGCCAATGTGGTGATGGTAACTAAGTCTAACGGGAAGTGGCGAATGTGTGTGGATTACACTGATCTCAATCGGGCCTGCCCCAAAGATAGCTTCCCCCTGCCTAAAATAGACCAGCTTATTGATTCCACTGCGGGAAATAAGCTCCTGAGCTTCATGGATGCTTTCTCAGGGTACAATCAGATCATGATGCATCCGTCAAACCAAGACAAAACCAGCTTCATCACCGGGCAAGGCCTCTACTGTTATAAGGTAATGCCTTTCGGACTTAAAAATGCAGGTGCCACCTATCAGCGTATGGTGAATAAACTATTCAAAGAGCAGATAGGGAAGTCCATGGAGGTGTACGTAGATGACATGATCACCAAATCTCTAGAAGAGAGGCAGCATACAGGGGACTTACGTCAGACCTTTCAGGTGATAAGGCAGAACCAGATGAGGCTGAACCCCGCTAAGTGCGCATTCGGGGCGGAAGCAGTCTTGCCCATCAAGCATAAGCTCATTTCTTTCCGGGTCCAAAATTATGAACCGAAAGATAACGAGGCTAAATTGAGAGCTAGCCTAGACTTACTGGAAGAAAAGCAAAGCCGGGTGGCGGAGAAGGTGGCAATATACCAGAGCAAGATAGCCCGACATTTCAACAAAAAGGTGAAGGTCCGAAGATTCAAGGAAGGAGACTTGGTTCTCAGAAAGGTGACCCAGAACACACTAAGAACGTCCGATGGAGTACTAGCCCCAAACTGGGAAGGGCCATATCTGGTTAAGACATCACTCCGGGGTGGTGCGTACAAGCTGGTAGACATGGAAGGATACCCAGTAGACCACACATGGAATGCTGATCATCTCCGAAAATTCTACCCCTAGAAATCTTGTTCGTATCAAGGGGAATCTAACACCCCGATTTCGTGTCTGTACCGTTGAGGAAATTCAATAAAGCAGTTCTTTCTCCTATTTGACTCTCTTGTGTCTATTGCATGATGTCTCCTACTAGATCCTTCAACGCCTCTCACTAAATATACTTAATTCACCATTGCTAAAGCGCCTTGAGACTCAGAAAGTTGCATAGCGTTCCTGATACCTTGGGCCGGGACCATCCCACTAAGAGGATCTCCATTACTAAAGCGCCTCAAGACCAGGAAATAGCCTAAAGGCGCTCCTACTGCCTTGGTCGGGGAATACCCTCCTCCAAGAAGCCTGGTGCTAAAGTGGCCTTAGTTGCCTACCAGGACGGATTACAGTAAGAATCGGGCTGCCTCAGGGCACTTGGTTTCTTACTTCGCCTCAAGACCAGGAAATAGCCTAAAGGCGCTCCTGCTGCCTTGGTCGGGGAATACCCTCCTCCAAGAAGCCTGGTGCTAAAGTGGCCTTAGTTGCCTACCAGGACAGATTACAGTAAGAATCGGGCTGCCTCAGGGCACTTGGTTTCTTATTTCGCCTCAAGACCAGGAAATAGCCTAAAGGCGCTCCTACTGCCTTGGTCGGAGAATACCCTCCTCCAAGAAGCCTGGTGCTAAAGTGGCCCTAGTTGCCTACCAGGACGGATCAACACTAACATCAAGGTTACTTATCGAGATGCTTCGCCCTTTATTTCCCCACTTACAACCCCGACAAAGGGCCGACAGTCAGGAAAAAACCTAGAAGTTTACCGTCAGCAAGTCAAATTGTTCGTAAGTAGCAGATGTCATCGGCTGATTACTTTGCATTTTATACTGTTGGGAGTTCGGTTAAAGGGAGATGTGATCTGACCCCGTTGATTCTTACAATTACGGGATATAAACATCATGTGTCTTATCTTTACTACCTATCGGGGTCCAGTCATCCCCCTATTTACTCATCGGGGTTCCAGGTATCAACAAAATTATATGCTATGGAAATATGCTATGAAAAGTTCCTGAGTACAAAAGCAAGAACACAAAGTACGAAGCAGATAATGAAAAACAGTTATATTAACAGTAAGGGTGCCCAATTCCCATTCAGGCTACAAGTTGTATTTATACAACGGGGTGCCTAATTCCCCATGCGGGCTACAAAAACTTTAATAAGAAAGGAGGCCAGGCTAGTCTTCTTTTTCCTCCTCTGGATGCTCTCCTTGGCCAGCTGCTCCTCCTCCCAAAGGCTCAGCTGCTGCATCAGTTCGAACCGCCCCCTCCACAGCAGAAGACCCAGACTGGATCCCTTCAACCACAGGGACCTCGGATCTAGCTGGCCCATCATCTTCCTCCACAATGACTACTCCCGTAGCAGACTCGGGGTCCGCCACCTGTTCTTCGATAATAGGGGGGTCTAGAGTAGCACCCTCGCTACCATCGAGTAGGACCTCAGCCGCCGCGTTAGCTCCTTGACCCGGATGAACTACCTCATGTGGAGGGGCTTCTGTTTCTTGGTCCCCTCCTACTAGCTGGGCAGCCTTTGTCATGATTTGCTCCCGATCCCAGTTCAGAGCTGCCTCGAGGTCGAAGGGAGGAGGCAAAGCTGTGGCTACCTCGTAGCAAGCTGTAAAGTAGCCATCTTCGAATGAAGGCCCTTGCTGAGCTTCCAAGCCGGCTATGGTCTCCCGCAGGAGTTGATTCTCGCTTTGTAGCAGCATCTTCTCTCGTTTCACGCACTCTCTTTCTTCCCGGCGGCGTAGAGACCGGACTGTCTCAGTGTCCAGGCTGCATTCCGCACGCCTAAGAGCCACCAAGGCGTCCTGCCTCCTTTCTTCAGCGTTTTTTGCGTCTTGCAGCAGGGGAGCCACGCTCTGTTGGGTCTGGACTAGTTCCTGCTGGGTATCCTCCAGCCTCACTTGGAGACTGATATGAGCCTCCCTCAATGTTAGCAGCTGCCTCTCCATGGCCATGGCAAACTTGAAGCCCTGCAAGAAGAAAGAAAGTTAATCTTTGGCCAGAAGAAGAAAAGAAATAGCGGGAAGGAAGTAGAAGTTCACCTCGGCCAGAACCGATGCCCCCTTGGTGACCAAGATGTCAGTAGGAAGCTTGGCCATATCCACCAAACTTCCACCAGGGCACGAGTCCGCGAATCGGGATACCACCTCGTCAAAGGTAACACCCCTTGACCCCGATCCAGAAGCAACAGCAGCAGCAGGAGCAGGGATGTGGATAGCTGCTTCTTCCACCAGAATGCGCGCAGGGTCCTCAGGGAAAGTTATAGTAGGAGGAGGAGCAAGGGAAGTCTTTGCTACATGGGCGGCCTTCTTCTTGTAGGGAAAAATTGTACCCGCAGCGGAAGCGAGACTAAAAAATAGTTTGAGTAGCTTTTAAAATTTTTCCAATTTTATGAACCTTAAACCCTTTTGATTAATTAAAGATATATAAAAATAAACAAAAGATTAATACCTCTTGTCGCGTGATCCGATTGACTTGCGTCGATGGTAATCCGCAAGATCTTCAATCCTAGCACGAACGTGGATCACCTAGGAGCGTGGTCTCCCTTTCTTTGAATTGCAAACCTGTGATTGGATTAAACAAACTTTTCTTGATTCGTTAGTCCCAAAAACAATCTAAAGAAACCTAAGATTATTCCGGTCACTTTTGAGTTCTCAATCTAATGATCGAAACTCGCGTGAACCTTGATCGATATAGTATTCACAAGCTTATTGATGAATAAGCAACTAGAATACAATCAAAGAATAATCTATGTTCTTTTTGTTTTCAGTAGAATAATCGATTTCTAACTATGAGTTGAGAAGAAGAAGAAGAAGAAAAATTTTGCACCAAAAACCCTAGTCCTTCAAGTGGTGGCCGAAATCTATATGTGTACATATATATGTGGCCGAAACTTCTCTTCTTCCTTCTTTAGGGTTGGCCGAATTCTCTTCCTAAAATAATTAGGGTTGCCGCAATTTCCAAACCAAAATTAATTAGTTTGAATTGCACCCTAATTCCTATTTAGAAAAGATTTCCAAAACCTAATCAAACTCATAAATCTTTTATTCCTTATTTGACTAAAATAAAAAGACTTCCTATTTGATCAAATAAATAAAATTATTTATTTATTTTCCTTGTCAAACAAGTCTTTCTATTTAATTATACTACTACCAATAGTATACAAATAGGAATCATATTTCCTATTTAGAAAAGATTTGTTACTTTAATTAAACAATTAATTAATAAATTAATTAATTCTTATTTAATTAAATAATGAAACAAAATAATATTTAATGCCATTATAGCATGTTGCCGCCCCACATATATACATTGGGCCAAATATTATTTTTCTTATTTCATTAAATCCATAGGTCTTTAAATAAAAAGCCCACATGTGAACTAGACCCATTCTTACTAAAAGAAATAAGCCCACATGTCATCCATTAATATATGAATATAATTGTGCAGCCCATTATATAAATAATGTGCAAATTATATTCTTAATACATTAAATTGCAATTCTAGATGGACCCTAAATTGGTCCGGTAGAATATAACAAGTGATCCATGCAAGTCCGTGTGGATTGGGGATCTTGGCGGGCTATCTAAATTTAAGCTCCAATAGACATAACCTAATCATAATCAACAAATGATTCACTTAGGTCCGATCCATTAATTTTAGCTCATTCCACTAAAGAGCTAAAATTGAACTCTTAAATAAAGACAGAAAAGGAAGATGCTTCCTCATTCATACCCTAGACAATCATATTGGAGATAGTGTATCCTTGTGATTAATATCAGTAATCGCCAAGAGTTCATAGACCGCCTATAACTCTCCAAGTTACCATATTTACTCATATGACCACGTTTTGAACTTGGATATTTTGACTTGTCCAGAAGCCATGTTTTCAATAGACACTATTGAAAACTCAACGTTGAGATTTAATATCCAATTACCTCAAAACATCCATATGATGATATTATACTCTCATTTAATAAATGGAGCCACGATGTCCATATCTATAAATGAAGTCCTCTATCGATTAACAAATGAATATCACCAAACTATCGAGGATAGACTATGCGATATAATCGTACTCATTGATAGCTCAAATGATATCACCTGCAACCATAAGTCCATCATTTATCTCAGGATTAAGATAGACTCTCCGATTGTCCTGATAATGAAATTACTTTTATCTACTGACGGTTATAGATAAAGTATTTCATTGTGATCCTGTTCAATGCACCCAGAGCACTAGATTCTTTTGCTCGAAGACACTCCGATGATTTTAGACTCATCATATCTCATTTGATCCCACTCAAATGCTAGCAAAAGAATTCTACAACTTTAACAAGATAAAGGTGCCCAACCTTTAACTTAAGTTGTGAACGATATTCAAGACTAACTAAAGAATTGTGTCTACCACATACATATCCAGATGTATGAACAATTCTTCTTTTCTCATAGTCTTTAGACCTTATGATTATTTACTTTAACAATTATTAAACTATAAATGCTATAAGATTTGTTTAAAACAGAAATTACTTTATTAATATGAAAAAGATTGTTAATTACACTATTACACTCTTGCTATTGAGCATGATCCTAACACTTATGTGCCGACCTCCCAGAGCCTCGGGCCTTAGCCGCCCTAGCCAACATCGCCGAAATCTTTGAACGCGATGGAGGAGTAGAGGGAAGGGGAGTCTTGGTCTTAGACCTCGCTGGAGCAGGAGCAGGCGTTTTCGAGGGAGCAGAAAGGGGGTTGGGGTCGATTCCCACTCGGATGGACCCCGACTCAGTCTTGGCAGCATGGGTAGGAGAAGGAACAGGGGAGGGAGGAGCTGACAGAGTTATCCCCCCTGCCCTAGTAGAAGAAGGAGATCCCGCTAGCACCGGAGCAACAGACACTGCAAGAAGGAAAGATACTCAATAAGAAAGAAAACAAAGAAAATATGTAAGTAAAAAAGTAAACGAGTAAGGAACAGTCAACTCACCGGGAAGAGCAAGGGATATCTTCAAGTACCGCTCCACGCGGGCTCCCTCAAAGGGATCAAGAGTGGGATATTGCATATTAGTATACCCCCTCTTCATGATCCTCGTAAGGATTTCCCGGGATTCAAGAGCGAGCATCCCCTTCGCCCATTTATCCCGCACTGTGAACTGAGTAGGGACGGGGTATTCATATCCCCCAATAAAGGCGGTGCGCCCCCACTCGCCTTCCACCACTATCCATTCTTCCTTCCAGGGCGCGGCATACTTCACGTTTGCTCCTGGGACGATGAACCTCATGTCGTTGTTTGCCCTAAGGTAAAACTGACCCTGGGGCACCATACTGGCGATGTTGAAGAGGTAACGGAGTTCATCTAATCCCGGCTCTCGCTCGATGCGATCCTTCTCGCACTGCTCCTGCCAGAGCACCAGAAACCCCGTCAGGTGTTTCCAGAACCCTGGTGAAATCTGTAAGGGGGCTAACTCCAGGGCGACAAGAGCCCGGAGTAGCGTGGGGTGTAGGGGCAGTCGAACACCGTATTCGAAGGCCGCCTTGTGGATCAAAAGACGATCTTGAGGCGGAGTATAGACATCAAATCCTCGGTGAGGAAGAGAGAGGATGATGTTATCCGGGATCATATACTCCTCCCTTAGCTTGGCCAAAGTATCCTGGGTGCAGACGGAGTCGGGGACTATCCTCCCGTCATGAAAAAGGGCGAAGGAACCGGCCTGGACCCCGACTAGAGAAACCCTCTCGTCGTTGCCTCCGTCACCATCACCAAACTTAGCGGCGCCCACTTCATCACCGATCAAGACCAGGTCTTCGGGTCGATTGTGGAAACCCAACCCAACTCGCGGGTTTCGAGCGGAGCGACGGCGTTAAGCTAGCGGGGTGTCACTATCCTCCTCTCGACCCCGTTTCTTCCTCTCAGAGGTAAGGGAATCTACCACCGCGTCGGCCGCCTCCATACTGAAGAGGGCGTCGATGCTATCGGACTGGGGAGGCGAAGCAAGTTCAGGTCGAATAGGATTCGCCGCTGTAGAAGGGTTTTGTTTGGCAGCGACTACTTGAGAAGTAGGGATTCGTGAAGGAGAAGCCATTGAAGGAAGGGAGAGTGAAGGAAAGATCTTCGAAAGATTGCAGAGAGAAAGAAAAAAGAAGCAGGATTTTTTCGGTTACAATTTTTTGAAAGTTTGAGAGAAAGTAAGTAATCACCGGTGGAGCCGGTCTATTTATAGAAGAGGGATGTCGGTTACGCACTAGGAAATCGAAATCGGTGACCGGAAGAATGGGTTGAAGCGTTTTCCGCAATTAATCGCGCCAAAACGGCTCTTTTTGAAAACGAGGAACCCAATCAGCAGTCGACACACAATCAGTTATAACAGAAGAAATAAAGGTTTCCTCCTCCAAAGTGGAAACCTAGTCAGTCAAGGAAGTAAGTGGATAAGGTGGAAAATCCTTCAAGCAAACAAAAAGATCCTGACTCCGACCCCGACCCCGACAAAGTGTCAGTGTCCAAGTCAGGGGGGACTTCTGTTAACCGCCAAAATTGGCGAGGGACCCAATAAGAATTTTCCACCTCAACACAAGAAGCAGGTGTGAACACAATCCAGATACCTCGACAGAGTGGAACCCGATTGGCCCAGGTATGAACCCCTTTCAGCGGGATCCACCCCGTCAGCGTCTTAAAGGACCAAGCCTGGTTATGATCAGGCACCCTAGGGACCCCGCATCGTCCCATCAACACTACACCCTAGGGTCCCCGCAACACCTCGACACAGCTTCCTATGGACCCCGCAGCACCTCGACACGGAGTTCTACTGATCATCTCGTTACAAGTCAGCCACATATCCCCCTACTACCGTCAGTAGGATGCTTATTAAATGTAGGCAGCCCGCTAAAGCAGAAGAGCACCAGGAAGCCGGACCCTAACACCAAGAACTAAAAGCTCCACGAAAGATCCAGTAAAACGTCGCCGTACAAAGGAGGTACACTTCTTCCCGCCAGAGAGTCCTAATTTGAGCAGAACAGTACAGTAAGAATCCAACTAGGAAGGTAAGTGATTGACTCCACCTAGGAAGGAAAGATTGGATTCAGCGCAATAAAGCTCCGAAGTTATCTCCTAAGAAAGGGAGGATCATGCATTGGCCAAACCCTAAACCGAGATTTTAGGAGTGCCTGGCAAGAAAAACACCTATATATACGAAACAGTTTCTTCAGAAAAGGGGACCACTTATCGACAGGCACACTTCTTCCACCATTATCATCTCCATCGCCGGGACTATGATCCGTATTCCATTGTAACCAAAATCAGAAAGTAGTTTATATATTGTAAAGAAGAGAGACTATCCAGTAAAGCTTATTGATTGACCAGTTTGATATACATCATTATTTAGCCCCAGCTTTGTTAGGGACTTACTCGGTATCGAACTACTTGATACCCCTCCGACCAGGGTCAATCTTGATCTTGGTCCCTTTAAAGTTGTTATTTGGAATCCCATCTCAATAACGATTTTCAGGTAACACTACCCTTACAATTCAAACCCCAACTTGTGGTTTGTTCATGAAATAAGCCAATCAATTATGGGAATCCTTACAATCTCCCCCTTTGGCTATTTCGTGACAAAACCACCACTCACATTGATCCTCACAAGATAATTGAAACTACGGGAAATTCTACATTACAAAGTACAAAGAGATAAGAAAAAATAAAAAATTCAAGTCTTCAATCTCTTGTAGAATTACCAAACCTTCAAAACAATAAGATTACACTTTCAAAGCAAGTGTATGTGAGATGATCAAGTGAAGGAAAAACAAGCATTTGCATATATGTCTTTTAACCACAATATCATGCAATGCATGAGTATGCAATGCTCCCCCTCAAAGGGTTACTCCCCCTCAAACCATTAACTCCCCATATGCACATATGCTACTCCAAATAGCAACTCCCCTTACCACATCCTACTCCCCCTTTTTGTCATGATATAGGCAAAGGAGTAGTCCCCAACTGGGTCACTCATAGCAAAGAGAGATAGTAGCATACAAGATAATGCATAATTAAATAAGCCACTTTATGCACTCAATTAATTGGAGAGAATCAAGGAGATTTATTTTATTGAAAATGTGTGAAATAAACATGCTTTGCAAACAAGACATGTTGCATTCCAGTCCAAAATACAATGGTATTTGGCAAAGCAAATGACAAAGGTTTCCAATATGAATTCAAACCAATTTTACCATTTGTCATGAGAGAAGCAAGGACATAGAGAATTTATTGATTTCAATTTTTAACAACAACTATATCCAACTTTATAAGCAAAACATGGCATGAGCGACTTTGCACCCTATTTGATATTTCCGGGTATGAAACCCGTATGATAGTAGCCATGTTCAACAAATAAAGAAAGAGAGACATTTGGATAGAAACATCCTTTGAATGGATACAAGACCCTTTTTCATTTTTAGTCTCACTAGCTTTTTCACACAACGTTTTGCATTTAAGAACTTGCAATCATCAATTCATGCTTTTTCAACTTAGCATGTCATTTGAATTTCATGCTTTTCATATGGCATTTAGCATGTTATTAAGAATCATCATGTCATGGAAATAACTATAGGTCATTCACATCATACTTCCTATGTAGATTTCCTAGTCCAAAAATGCATGTTTGAACATAAATATGACATGGATTGAAAACAAAGCAAGGTTCACACTTATTAAGATAAAAGCATATATACATATGTTCAACCAAGCTTACTTCAAGCAATTAAAAGAGAAGCACAAGATCTTTCAAATATTTTGCATGCATCAAATATACAAGAAGCTCTCTTTGCTTGAGTTCCCCATATGGGGTCAAATACAAAAACTCATCACTCCACAAGACATATCCCAATAGATCTACTAAGAGTTTTAAATCAAGTAGCATCTAGAGGTTTTGTAAACAAGTCGGCTAGTTGATCACTTGTACCTACATGCTCAAGTACAATGCATTTGTTTTCAACTAGTTCTCTAATGAAATGATGACGGATGTCAATATGCTTAGTTCTAGAGTGTTGAACCGGATTCTTGGAAATATTTATAGCACTCATATTATCACAAAAGAGAGTGAGTGTACCTTGGTTGAATCCGTAGTCTACTAGCATTTGCTTCATCCATAGGAGTTGTGTGCATCCACTCCCCGCGGCTATGTATTCGGCCTCCGCCGTGGACAAGGAAATTGAGTTTTGCTTCTTGCAAAACCAAGAAACAAGATTGTTTCCAAGGAAAAAGCAACCGCCCGATGTGCTTTTCCTATCATCACAATTTCCCGCCCAATCCGCATCACTAAAGCCTACAAGACTGGCATTAGTGTCAAACGAGTACCAAATCCCATAGTTAGAAGTCCCATTCACATATCGAATGATTCTCTTGATGGAAGAGAGATGGGACTCCTTGGGATCGGATTGGTACCTTGCACACACACCCACACTAAAGGATATATCGGGCCTACTTGCGGTCAAATAAAGCAAGCTTCCTATCATACCCCTATATAGTGTTTGTTCTACACTTTTACCACTAGCATCTTTGCTTAGCTTCAAAGTGGTGCTCATGGGTGTGTCACAATGCTTGGCTTTTTCAAGACCAAACTTCTTCACTAGGTTTTTGGCATATTTGGCTTGGGTTATGAAGATCCCATCACTTAATTGCCTAATTTGCAAACCTAGGAAGTAACTAAGCTCACCAACAAGACTCATCTCAAATTCATGAGACATGACATCAACAAATTGTTGGACTTTGGTGTTGTTGGTGGAGCCAAACACTATATCATCAACATATATTTGAGCTATAAAAAGCTCATCATTGTCTTTCTTGATGAATAGTGTCTTGTCAACACTACCTCTTGTGTAGTCATTGTTGACAAGGAATTGAGTGAGGCGCTCATACCAAGCCCTCGGTGCTTGTTTCAACCCATAAAGAGCCTTCTTGAGGCGATAGACATGGTTTGGGGTGGTGTGCATCCACAAACCCCTTAGGTTGTTCAACAAACACTTCCTCTTGCAAGAAGCCATTGAGGAAGGCACTCTTAACGTCCATTTGGTGCAATTTGAACTTGTGCACACAAGAGATGGACAAGAGAAGCCTAATGGACTCTAGGTGGGCAACGGGAGCAAAAGTCTCCTCAAAGTCGATACCCTCAATTTGAGAGTACCCTTGTGCAACAAGTCTTGCCTTGTTACGCACTATGTTGCCATCCTCATCGGATTTATTCCTATATATCCACTTTGTGCCTATGACATTAGTTGTCTTAGGCCTAGGAACTAGAGTCCAAACCTCATTCCTTTTGAATTGGTTTAGCTCTTCTTGCATGGCAAGAACCCAAAACTCATCATTGAGAGCTTCATCAATCTTTTTGGGTTCAATTTGAGAGGTGTAGCAAGTAAAGCTAATAAGATTAGCTAATTGCCTTCTAGTCCTAACACCCTCATTCACATCTCCAATAACATCCTCTTTGTTATGGAGTTTTCTAACCCATGGAGCGGGTTCATTAGAGTCCAATATAGGAACTCTATCAATAGGTTGTGTGTCATTATCAACAACATTAGACTTCCCCACATTAGGAGTCACAACAACCTTCTCCAAAGGAGAATCACCACTAAAAATAACCTCCTCCTCATGTTTACTAGACTTGAGCCTTTCATCATCAAATACAACATTAGATGATTCCATAACACTTAGAGTTTTCTTATTGAAAACTCTATAGGCTCTACTATTTAAGGCGTAGCCAATAAAGATACCCTCATCAATCTTGGCATCAAATTTGCCAAGTTGATCTCGGTCATTTAAAATGTAGCATTTGCTTCCAAATGTGTGGAAGTAGCTCACATTTGGCCTTTTGCCTTTCCATAGCTCATAAGAGGTATTTCTAGTACCGGGCCATAGGAAAACTCTATTTCCTATATAGCAAGCCGTGTTAACGGCTTCGGCCCATAGATTCCTAGGCACGTTGTTGCTAAGCAACATCACACGGGCCATCTCTTGAAGGACCCTATTTTTCCTCTCAACAACTCAATTTTGTTGAGGTGTCCTAGGAGCCGAAAACTCATGGGAGATACCTATACTATCACAATAGGTTTCAAATGAAGAATTCTCAAATTCCCTCCCATGATCACTTCTAATCCGTTTTATGCTTTTAATGTTAGAATTCATTTCATTTTGAAGTTTAGTACAAAGCATTTTAAACTTATCAAAAGTTTCGGATTTTTCTCTAACAAAATATGTCCATGTGAACCTAGAGAAATCATCTACACATACAAAAATGTATCTCTTTCCACCCAAACTCTCAGTTTGCATAGGACCCATAAGATCCATGTGGAGAAGCTCTAGGGGTTCCTTGGTGGAGAGATACTTGCCCTTTTTGTGCATGCCTTTAGTTTGTTTTCCTTGTTGACAAGGTCCACAAATACCATTGGCTTTCTTCCCAAGCTTAGGGAGGCCACGCACACATTCAAACTTTCCAAGGGTCCGTAGATCCCGAAAGTTCATGTGGCCAAGTCTTTAATGCCACAACTCAATTTGCTCATCCTTGGACACATTGTTTGAGACTATTCTAGCTTCAAGACAATAGCAACTGTCGCTAGATCTCATACCTTTTAATAAGGTTTGTCCATCGGGCTTTAGGATATAGCAATTATCTTTGCTAAACAAGACGGAATATCCTTCATCACTTAGATGAGAAATGCTAATCAAATTGGCTTTCAAGCCATCAACAAGTAAAGCATTGGATAAGGAGGGCAATCCGGGAACGGAGATGGTTCCTTTCCCTATGACATTCTTTTTGGATCCATCACCAAAGGTGACATTTCCTCCTTCCTCCATAACAAGAGTCTCGAAGAAACTCTTGTTTCCCGTCATGTGCCTAGAGCACCCACTATCAAGATACCAAAGATTAGAAGAATTTGCCTTTAAGGCAATTTGAGCAACATGGCAAACATTTTCATTCTTTCTAATCCATTTAAGAACAACATTTTCTTTCTTAATGGTCTTTGGTACATGGGCTCTAGATGTCCTAGGATCATGCAAATTAATCATATCATTCCTAGGAACATGCATCTTGGCTCTAGTCTTTCTCTTCTCAATCATGCTTCTAGTTCTACACATTTTAATATATCGAAAGCAATTTGGTCTTATGTGACCATTAAAACCACAAAAGTGACAAATTGGAATGAATTGAGGAATCATACCTTGTCTTTGAGCTTGCATGGAAGTCTTCCTATGTCTTTGTGGTTGAGAGGGTTCAATCCATCTTCTTTGTTGAACCGGTCTATCTTGCTTCCAATATTGGATTTGCATGATTGGCTTCTTCCCTTTTTGAGCCAATTGATGAGGAATGTTGGCTTGAGGTTGTCTCATTGGTGCCACCTTCACTTGTGCACTTTTTGAGCTTTGTCCTAGATCTATTTTCTTCCTAGGAGTGTGCACCGGTGAGGCTTCTATGTTGCCTGAGCCCTTAACAAACACGGTCTTCTTAGAGGAGGAGGTCTCTTGACAATCTTCAAACCCAAGACCTCTCTTGTCACATGGACTCTTTCCAACACCAAGCATGTGATCTAATTTTTTGGTGCTAGAGTCCATCCTAGTAAGTGACTTCTTAGCTTCAACAAGCTCCCTCTTCAAACCTTCTTCATTCCTCCTAGATAAAGCTAACTCCTCTCTTAGCTTATCTTCTCTCTTCTTAAGTCTTTCCACTTCTTCACTTAAGTGGTCATTGTGAGATGAAAGCTCAAGATTTTCTTCTCTCAACATCTTGATCTTCTTAGTGGTTTTCATCTCTAAGCTTCTAAACTCCTTAAGATATTCAACTAACACTTCTTTCTCCACATATCCATTTGTGGAGTTAGCATCGGAGTCATCTTCACTAGAGTCACTTTCCCTTTGACTCTCTTCCTCTTTTTCACTACCACTTTTGCTCTTGTGAGAGGAGGCAAAAGCTAGGAAGTTAGCCATGATGTCTTCATCATCCGAAGACTCATCTTCTTCATTTGAGTCATCACTACTTCCACTCCAAGTGGCGGCCATCACTTTTCCCTTCTTCTTTTCCTTGTGATTTGCACAATCGGGAGCAAAGTGACCAATTCCACCACACTCAAAGCAACGGACCCCTTTCCTTTCGGTCCTCTCTTGCCTTGGTTCAAACTTCTTGAAGGGACCCTTTTTCTTGTCTTGGCCTCTAAAACCAAATCCCTTCTTTCCAAACTTCATGACCTTATTGAATCTTTTCACAAATAAGGCCATGTCTTCATCCGAGTCATTCTTCATCTCCTTTTCATCCTTTGATGCTTTCAAAGCAATTCCCTTTTGCTTCTTAGGAGGAGTAGAGCTAGGAGCCTTCCTAGACTCGTAGGCAAGAAGTCTTCCAATGACCTCGCTCGGCTTCATATCCTTATAACCACTATTTTCTTCTAAAGCCGTCACCTTAGACTCGAATCTATCGGGAAGAGATCTCATAATCTTCTGCTTGATTCTTCTATCCGAATACGGGTCTCCTAGTTGATGACTTTGATTCACAATATCCATCAACTTCACTTGGAAGTCATTGAAGTGCTCATGCTCTTCCATCCTAATGGTCTCAAAACTAGTTTGGAGAACTTGTAGTTTTGAATCCTTTACCACTTCGGTTCCTTCATGAGCCGTCTCTAGGATTTCCCATGCCTCTTTAGCAATCCTAGTAATTTGAACCAACTTGTATTGGTTCTCATCCATGGCACATAGGATGGCATGCATTGCCTTCCTATTCCACTTAAAAGTCTCAAACTCTCCATTAGTCCATTGAGCCTTAGGCTTGAGAACTTCTTCACCACCACCCGTGGGAGTCATCATAGGAGGAGCATATCCGTCTTCAATCGCCATCCATGTCCTATCATGGATTTGGCATAAGTATGCCTCCATCTTCCCCTTCCATGAGGAGTAGTTATCGCCGGTGAGTAGTGGAGGACGCGTGCTAGAAGCACCCTCGTTGCCACCATTTCCATTCATTTTCTATATGAATGAAATGAGATGAATGCAAAATGTATGAATGAAACAAAGATCACACAAAATGCAAAACACACCAAAATGAGCAAGGATCACCTAAGTATGTCTAGGAACCCGCTCTAATACCAATTGAAACAAATTTAGGTGTGTTCAATATTAATCTAGAGGGGGGGTGAATAGATTTTAACCGATTTTACCCAATTTTCGTTAATAAGCAAGATTACGAAAATACCCTTTACTAGTCAATATGAAATAGCAAGTGTAATATGGTGCGGAAAATTAAAAGACACTTGATATTTACGTGGAAACCCTCACGGGAAAAACCACGGGCTATGTAAGTGAGCCACACTAGAACCTCGAATCCACTAAATGTGAAAATAGATTACAACCTAATCCCGGAAGTAATCACACACCTACCTAATCCCGGTATAAGTGAACCTAGTTCAATTGCTTGTGATTTAAGCAACCTAATCCCGGAAGCTACACAAGTCTTACAATCTCAAAGAAGAGATAACAAGCCTAAGTGAATATATGAATACTCAAAATGCAATAAGAGCAAGGCAACCCTATATGCTTATCTAGGATGATGATATTATCAATGAAATCAATCCTAGATATCAAAAGCTAAATGACATAACATAAAGCTTAGCTAATCAAGATTAAGCAAACCTATATAGCTATCACAATACAACACTCAATCATATTCATCACAAACAATCTCTATCTTGTATCTAGCATGTGAACATAAAGCATACAAGTAAGTAAAGAGATTTCTTGACAAGAAAGAAACTAAACATATATGAAGTTAGTCAAAATCTTACCAAGCAAGTTGTGATGATGCAAAGCTATGCAAGAATGATCCTAGATGAACTTGATGAATCAAATGAAAAGCTTTGAGTGTTTAAAGGTGAGTTCTTGGTGATTTTTCTCTCAAGTGTTTCTCTTTTGCTTTAGGGTTCTTAGGAGTCAAGGAACTAACTCAGAGAAAAGAGAAAGCATGATATTTATATGCATCAAGAAACAGGGCATGTGAAAAGACAAGAATGCCCCTGGAACGCTCAAACGGCGGTTTCATTCTGCGATCGGGGCCGCAGAATGTGACCGCAGAATTGAGCCCGAGAAAGAAACCGACCTAAAATATCTAATTCGGCGGTTTCATTCGGCGGCCAGGCCGCCGATAATAACTGCGGAATTCATCCCGAGAACAGGGGAGAAAACGGCAGTTTCGAAACCGCAGAACACAACCCGAGAATAATAAATGCATCAGGTGTGAAACGGCGGTTTCAAATCGGCGGCCAGACCGCCGATCTAACCGCAGAATCAGACCAGAGACCTCTGGTCCAAAACGGCGGTTTCATTCGGCGGCTAGGGCCGCCGATTAAACCGCCGATTCACCAAAAGTGGTGAATCCAAGGAGAAAGCCAAGACTTATCACCTAGAGCGGTCTTCGCGCAAAACCAAGCACAAAATCGTGCAAGCGCGGACGTTTCCGAACATATTCGGGAAACGAATTACATGACACAACCAAACACACAACAAGATATAATCAAACAAAGTGCAAGTGTGTAATGTGACATGTGAAGAGTAAGCACACAAATGCAAGTATGCTAAGTGTGTGTGTGCTTCTAGATCTCTTCAAAGAAAACTAAGCACAAGAAATATATCTTTGCGTGCTTGTCACCTTGAGGTCTTGACTAGGGCCTTTGACGTTGGTCTTCCATCACCTAATCTACCCTTACAATTCAAACCCCAACTTGTGGTTTGTTCACGAAATAAGCCAATCAATTATGGGAATCCTTACAATAAGTTTATTGACAGTTTTGTAAAACTGTCATTAAAAAACTGTAAAGAAATATGATTTTTCTTTTAGTGTGGGTGCGTGCCTTTCTAAATTAATCTACTCCTAATCTACATTAAACTACTCCTAAAGGCACAAAACCCGAATTATCACACACTAATATAGGATTAGGTGGATTTGAGAGATGCAAGGGAATGGACACACTATGTACTTGAGTTAACCATCACACTCAAATAGATCATATTGATTCAATTAAATAAAGCACAATCAATTCAAGTTCTTGGGTTCAATCTTCTCTTTTATATGAATATTATCGTATGATCGCGGGATGAGTCATCTAATCCTCAATGACTACTCACTTATGGTATTTAGTGTAAGCAAAAACCAAGGATGTCATTAAGCATAAAGATTTAAAGAAACCAAAATCCACTTAAGCATGATATTTACTTTCATGAATTCCACCCATTCAATTAAGAGCAATAATCAAAGCCAAATGTGATATCCACCTAACCCTAATTCTCAATTTAACCTAATCATTTAACTTGCATCAATAGTGGCATTCAATCAACACAAATCAAAGATCAAGCTATGAAGCAATTGAATATAAAAATACTTAAATCAAATAAAATAAATCAATTATATTAAGAGCGTACATAGTGTTAGGTTTACAAATATTCCAAAGTGGGGATAGTACACATCAAAGAGAAATCAACAAAGAGAAGAGTAAACATATAAAATAGAAATACATAGAGAAGAGTAATCGAAAAGACCCAAGTGATATTCAAGAGTCTTCAAGCTTCCATTGATGCCCATCTCCTCTTGGTCAAGAAAGACCCTCCTTTTCTCTTGAATCTTGGAACGGTGAGCTCTCATGGAGGAAAACCTCCATGGGAGCTTGGGAGCTTCTCTCTCTCTTGATTGGTGTTGGGAAGAAGATGAAGTGTGTCTAGGTTGGTAAGGTGTGTTTTCAGACCAAAGTGGGGAATTTATAGAGTGGGAAGGCTATAGCACTAATTCCGAGTGAAATGACAAGGTTACCCTTTCTTAAATGGGCAAAATTTGGCGGTTGAATTCGGCTATTGAATTCGACGGTCAATGGCAGCCGAATGGCTTGATAGCCAAATTCTATGGACTAATTCGGTGGTCACTGACAGCCGAATGGCTTGATAGTAGAATTCTCTGGAGTAAATTCGGCAAGCCTTAATAGCCGAATCCTTGGTAGCCAAATTCTTGGACTTTGCCTAAATCCTCTTTTTGCCCTTGATTTCTTCCAAATTCACCCAAACTTTATTCTTGGTAGATTTTTACGTTTTTCCCCAATCTCTTCGAATTAGCTCAAACACCTTGTTTAGGGATAATTACCTACACAGGGCTCACAAAACACATAAAAACATCAAAAATACCCAAGAGATGAGTGCAAGCTATCGAAAATGGAGACCTAAAATAGGTATAGAAATTGCACGATCAATTATCATTTAGTAGTTTAAATGACAGTTAGATGGCTATTTTGAAATCTCCACATGAGCGGTTATTGACATTTTACAGAAATATATTCAATTATCCTATAACTTCCAAATAATTACTTTGTCAATAAATGTCCTAAGTCCAAGAGTTATTTTTCTTTTAAGAGACACAATTGATCGCTGTGTGGTGCATGTATCATCTTTGTGATCCACGTTACCACACCAATCCCATTGTATGTGCCCAGGCGATGCTTGATCACTTTATATCATTGCTCCAGACCCAAATGACTTAAAACAAAAAATATTTAACATTAAAATCATATAATGTTGTTGGTGTCAATTTAGTCAACAAAAATTATAAAACCTTACCAGTGCACAAATCATGTAAGAATGCATAGCGGATAAGCAATGATTTAAGAATGCATAGCGGATAAGCAATAATTGTTCCCACGAAGAATTAATTACCTAGAAAAATAATGAGTTTATATCTAAGACACTCTAGGACTCTAAAAACAATTAAAATAAAAACACTAATTCACACACACGAATGAGGGTTTTGAATTGATTATTAAAACTAAGAAAATTAAATATACAACAAATAAAAACGTAGCAGAAAAATAATAAGAAAAACACTGGCTATGACCTTCTATCCACCACTAAACAATCATCCAATCCATAGACACTAATGAAGCTAAAGATGTCAAACATTATAAAGATATTAACAAGAAGGCAGTGGGTATTCCAGACAAATTATATTGATTCTTTCTTAGTTAGTATGTAGATTGCATGTTATTTGAATAAATACTGGTATTCCAAATTAAAACCTAGCATGGGAATTTACTAGATTTAATAATTGAAACTCATTAAGAACCACGAGAATATAAATATCTCATGAACCCTAAAACATTGTATTTATTCTAGGTTATTCATAAATTTCTCTTAATTGGGTCGTACTTCAATTAATTGTTGCATGCAATAATATATTCATCGGGTATTCGAACTCTATCCTATAACATATATTCTATAATCAAATAAACATGCTTCTAAGGTGATCAATCAAAGAAACATAATAGTAGAATAGCAATTCTTATGGAGAAATTGAAATCATCATGTTGAGAAAATAATGCTTCGTTAAACAAAACTTGTCTATGGAATTGAAATCATGTTTAGGGCTTCAAGAGAGCCCTAACTATGAGAGCTACATAAAACTAAAAATAAAAACATCTAAATTAAAAAAAAAAAAAATAAAATAAAATAAAAAAGGTAAAAGAAAGAGAATGCTGATGGAGTCTTCAATCTTCAATCTTCAATCTTCAATCTTTCTTGAAGAAACTCTTGGTATTTATAGGTGACTTCTCCTTATGAGCTCCCAATTCTCTTCGGTTTAGGAAATCCACCAAATAGGAATTCTTATGAATCAAGGAATAAGATTTCCTTCCTAACTTGGTTTTCTTTTTTGATTGACTTCTAAATTGAGTTTAGGAAGTTTCTTAAGCATCCATTGGTCTTCTAGAGTCATTAGGATTTGATTTGGGAATTTTCCACCCGTGGTTGATGCTACTAGTAATTGCTAATAATGTTCACAATTAATTATGGAATTGTGCCCCCTTCCTCAATTGCTACCAATGGTCGCACTCGCGGTTAACTTTTCAGCTATGATCATCTGTCACTAAAATGGCCATAACTTTCTCTAAAAAATTCGGATCGACAAACCGTAAAGTTTTTTGGCAACCACATGTCTAGGGCTTTCCGAAAATATGTAGCACTCAATGTAGTTCAATATGTGGAAGAAGTTATGATCTTTGCAAGTTGGACGTTCCGCATAGGCATTTCTCCAAACTTCGCTAGAATCACATTTTTATCTTCAAAATCATCTTAGGAGCTATATTCTACACAATCTCAACGAACACATTAAAATATTCAATTTCACTCAAGAACATAACATAAACATAGGAATTAGGGGTCTCAAATATGAACATTTATCGACCTAACAAATGTCACGTGAAAAATAAAAACATTTAATTTGTTATTTATATCACATAACTAGGGGTGGACAAAAAATCGGTTAACCGAACCGATATAATCGGCTTATTTTTGACTTTATAATGTTAGCTGATTTACTTCGGTTCACTTTTTGGAAAACCACTATTTTGGTTCGGTTTCCATTTCGTTTTCTCAAACCGGAAAACTAACCCAAGATCCAACATATATAAGCCCTATTATTTCACCCATCAGCAGCTTTTATACCCGAACCGTAGATTTTCTATCAACTCATCATCGCTCATCCTCGTCCACCGCTTGTCTCCCATCATTCTTCCAACAACAGTCATCCTCTGCTCACGTCGACTTCCTCTCCTGTTCGTGGTTTCGCTATCTGCTCGCGTCGATTTCCTCTGCTGTTGAGTCAAGTGATAAGGCGTTCTATTCTCCAACGGCTGTTGACTTTCTCATGATCCCGTGTGCTACCACTTCTCTGCTCTTCCTCTTCAGGTATGGCCATTTTTATTTCTTTATTTAAAATCAGCTTTTGATTTATTGGTTTGTTTCTCTTTTTTCTATTTTAATTTTCTTCACTCTACTCTTTAATGGATTGTTGTTGTTTGTGTGCTTTCATGTTCTTACTTCATAGATAGATAGATAGATAGATAGATATTTATAGTCTTGATGTTGCTGGTTGTGTGTCGCCGTCTTGATGTTTGTTGTATATGATCAATCTTTTGTGTGTCGTCGCCTTGATGTTTGTTGTATATGTCTAAATTTTATTGAATCAGTCCACAATTTCAAAAACTGAACATTTTCCATTTTTTATCGTTACTATCGAAAAGTGAATCAATCCATTAAATATCCACATAGTGGCAATGGAGTGGATTAGGGATGGATACCTCAATATCCATCCTCGTATCCATTTGAGATTTATATCCCCATCTCTGTTTCCATATAAACGGGACGGATTCAGGGAATCCCAAAATTAAGGTAGCAATATCTGTCCCCGCTTTGTCTGTCCCCGTATCCGATGAATTTTTTTAAAATATTTATACTTCACATGAGAAAAATTAACTAACATCTATAATACTATATTTCAAATCTTGAGAGATCTTTCGAAAATTTCTATCACATTATACATTTTAGATAACTTCACAAAATATTTCTTGTGAAGCTTAACATGGAAATTGCACACAAATACATCATTCAAATAACATAAATTCAAAAAATATATATATCAAATCAAACTTCACAACTTAAATTCTCTAACAACGTGTATGTTCTCATTCTTCCATAAGAAAATCAAACACCACCGTAAGCAAAAGAGTAATGCTAGATGTCCCAAAAAAATTTCTCAAATGATATGGCACGTGAGGTGTCAATATCACATCAGACAGCATATAATCTCATGATTTATAAGATACTGGCACCTCATGTGCCACATCATTTATGACAAAATTTAGGAAAAAAAATTGTTTCATCTAGCATTACTCTAAGAAAAAATTAAAAATTAAAAAATAAAAATAAATAAATAAAACTTATATAATTAGAGTTAATAATTACATAATAATTTTTTTTATATTAAATTCAAAAAAAAAAATCAAATCAAATAAAACTTCTCAACTTAAATTCTCCAATTCAACTTCATAAAAAAGTCATGTATATTCCCATTCTTCCGTGAGAAAATCAGACAACACAATAAGCAAAAATATAAAAAATAACTTATATAATTTTTTTATATTTATAAAATATTAAATTTGATATTAAAACCGGCTGGAAATGGATACCTGTAGTCGATATTCATCTCATCCCCGAAAATAAAATGGATATTATGATTGTATCTATCTCTGCTCTGTCCCCGATATAATAGTATTCTTTATCATTCTAAATTAGTTAATAATATTAGTTTGAAAAAAAAAAAAAGTTTATATTCAAACAAGATTTACTCAAAAATAATTATTAATCCGTAAGTTAATCTAACCGATCAAAGTAAGAATAAATTACAAAATATATAATTAAAATAAATAAATTACATAATATTTAATTAATATTATCACAATCATCCCCATCTAACCAATTTGAGCCTCATCACTCAATACATAATACCCAAAAATTAAAAAGAACAACTACGCAAATTGTGTTTTGACACACTCGATAAGAACCACGCCGAATCAAGGATTGTATCCCTGATAAGGATAAGGCGGAGGCATCATGTTTGGCGGAGGAGGAGGAGGTATCATGTAAGGCATGTTGGGATTGAAGGTGGTGTTATTTTGATTAAATGGACGGTCAATCCTTTGGTGCTTGGACTCCCTGGAAAATACTGGGAGGAGAAGGAGATTGGATCAGAAGCTTCTCAGCTAGATTTTTAACATTTTTCTTGTGCTCTTCTAACGACACTTTCAAGTTTCAACTGCTCAAGTTGGGACTGGTTCAGTTCCTCGATTGGTGCCAGCCACTACTCACTAGCACTGCCTCTGGGATGCTTGCCTCATCCTTGTCGGCTTCTCACTACGCGTCTTTTCGTCTTCTAGTTGATTAAGCACTCAATTCATGTTTGGTTATAAGTTATAACACCAAAAATAAAAAGTTTACACTTATAGATCTAGCAAGTCAAGGGCAGAAATTGAATTTGTTTGATTCAACCTTAATCTTTGAAACCACATCATCTAAAGAAATATATTTTATGTAATGATCTACGTAAAAATATATATATATATATATATATATGGTATTACTGATCTTGTTTTGTTATATATCTGCCTTGAGTCCTTCCTCCAGAAAAAAAAAAAAAAGGTAGGGATTTTAAAATTCTACATGTTCATTTCAAAGAATTTTAGTATTAATATTTTACAGCTTTGGAAAACAAATTTAATTGTGTTTAATCATCGATAATCAATAACAAAATAACAATAAACATAGTGAATTATACTGAGTGAGTTGCATATTGAGGTCTTGAACGTCAGCCTTACAGTGAGCTTCAATGAGTGACACGGTGCTTGAAGCTGTTGGTGGAGGGTTTTAGTTGAGGAAACGATCAACCACTGATTCAACACAAGGGTGGCCAAAAGAGAAGGTGTTCTTTCCAGGAGAGAACACTACGATGGCTACTTCAGCACCACATGGAGTGCAAAGCTCACCGGCCTTCTTTAAAAGACCAGATCAACTCATATCTAGTCTTTTAAAGAAGGCTAGTGAGCTTTGCACTCCATGTGGTGCTGAAGTAGCCATCATTGTGTTCTCTCCTGGCAAGAACACCTTCTCTTTTGGCCACCCTTGTGTTGAATCAGTGGTTGATCGTTTCCTCAACTAAAACCCTCCACCGACAACCTCAGGTACAATGCCACTCAATAAAACTCACCGTAACCCTGTGTTCCAGACCTCAATATGCAACTCACTCAGGTATAATTCACTATGTTTATTGTTATTTTGTTTTTGATTATCGATGATTAACCACAATTGAATTTGGTTTCCAAAGCTGTAAAATATTAATACTAAAATTCTTTGAAATGAACATGTAAAATTTTTAAAATCCCTACTTTCTTTCTAGGGTAAGGATTCAAGTCAGGTATATATTACAAAACAATATTAGCAATCCCACTCTTATAAATCTTTAGATGACGTGGTTTCAAATATTTTGCATCAAACAACATATATAGATGCAGTATCCGTCATTGACGTGCTAGATCTATGATTGTAAAACTTTTTGCATTTTAACCAAACAATAAATCAGGTGTTTAATGAACTAGAAGCCTCGGTGAGGAGCTGAAAAGGATGAGGCAAGCTTCCTGAAGGCAGTGCTTGTGGCAGGCGCCAATAGAGGAACTGAACCAGTTCCAACTTGATCAGTCGAAAGTGTCCTTGGAAGAGCTCAAGGAGAAGGCTAAAAATCAAGCCGAGCAGCTTTTGATCCAGTCTCTGCTCCTCCCCAGTATTTTAGAGAATAAAAGCATCACTACAAGAAAAACTGTCTTTCTTGACAGTTTTTTCAAATTTTTTATTTATCTTTATTAATTTTTTAAACTTTTAGGGCCAGTTTGGTATTGCTTTTAAAAAGTTAGAATCAACTTATTTTATAATTTTGACTTAAAATAGTGTTTTGTAAAACTTCCAAAAGTGATTAATTCATAATCTGACAAGTTTTGACAGTAATTTTGAGAAATAGGTAGGGCTTACTTTTTGAAAGTGATTATGAAATAATCTATTTCAGCATTTAATGAAACTTTTAAAATATCATTATTATCCTTATGAAATCAAATTAAAATCATTTATATACCTTATTTCATCTTAAAATTAAATATTATAATTAAATATTGATTTGATTTATATAACCTTTTAAAAATATTTTTATTATTCTTATGGATTTTTTTTCTAATTTAAATATTCTACTTAAATATTGATTTAATATATATAATTAATGAAAAAAAAAAATTTAAATCATGTCTATTTTAGTCATTGTAATTAATTCCAGCACTTTTGAAATAAAATTACCAAACATACGTATATTGTTTTTGAGTTATACAGTAGTTTTAAAAGTATAATTAACCAAACATCTGCTGATTAACTTCACAGCTGATTATTCTTTCAGCACATCTAACGGTGATTATTATAAAAGTTACAGCAATACCAAACTGACCCTTACTTCCTATTTTCAACACCAAACAAAATTCCGATATAGATTTATTTTATAGTACGATCTCGGTTTTTGGGCAAACCGATATTGGATAAGTAAAATTTTAAATTTAATAAATTTACTTTTAAATCATTTACTTTTAAAAAAAACCCAAAAAAAAAAAAATTTAATTATTTATTTATTTTTGCACCCTATTGTTTCATATTAAGAGACACGTTAATAATTCAATTACCCATATAAATTAGTAATCTGAGTCATACATTTATTCATTAAATTGCAAGATACATGTTGAGAAATATCTCTCTTGTAGTGAGAGTTGTAATCCAAATCATGTTTATTACAATTGATGTCACGAGTCTCCTATAGGTCATGTTTGGTTGGATGGAATGGAATGAAATGGAAAGAAAGTCATTCAATTCATTTGGTTTGTTAAAATGCAATGGAATGGTGATTCCATTGGAATGGGCATTCCATCCAAAAACCAATGGAATACCTATTCCATTCCAAACTAAAATTTATATTCCATAAATACCCTCATATGCCCCAACTCCATCCAAAAACACCATCCTTTCCAAAAATAATATATTATTATATATTATTTTAATGATATATAAATATTATATATATGTACTATATATTATATTATTATATTATTATATATTATATTATGTGATCACATATGATTGCATGTGATCATAAATATATATAATGTTATCGCATATGAATTGCACGTGATTACATAATTAAATTATTGTAATCGCATATTAAAACATACAATCACATATTAGTTGATGTGATTGTACCAAAGAAGACGTGATCACAGTCAAATTTTTTATATTGTATATCATGTAACGTTGCACCCAAGGGTAGCCCATTATATATTATATTATTATATATATTATATCTATTTATTATATTATTATATATATTATATCTATTAATTATATTATTATATATTATATAATATATATAATATTATTAAATAATATATATTATATAAATATATTACTATATATATTGTATAATATGATATATATATATATTGTATAATATAATATATTTATATATTATAAATTATATATTATAAAATATATATTATTATATGCATTATATATGATATATATGTATTTTATATTATATATTATGAATGTTTTATAATTAGGGGTATTTTGATCAAAATACAGTTAACTCCATTCCATTCCGTTGTTAACCAAACAAATAATATCGATTTAGAGACTAATTATAAAGTTCCAATCAAACAAAAAGCTCAGTTTTCCTTTCCTTTCCATTCTCATTATCATTCTCATTACAATTCCAATTATCATTCCACCATGTAATCAAACGTGATCATAGAGTATAGGCCAATAACTTGACTATATATGTTTTAAAAAATATAATTTTATTAAAAGTTTTAATAAACATTTTTTAATATATGTCTATCATAGAAATTAGAATTTTGATTAGTTGAATAAATTTAAATTTATCTAACAAGTTTTTTTTATTTATTTATTTCTAACAACTCATATAGGTTATATATAAATATTGTTCAATTATTAACACATCAAATCTTGTGGTAAAGGCTTACAACTTTTGACTTAAAGTTTCAAGTTCGATTCCTAATAATGTCATTATTACAAAAGTGGGCCACCACCACCGGACGGCGGTGGGCGGCAACGGCAGTGAGCAGCAGACGGCGATGGGCAGCAACGGCAGTGGGCAACAGACAGCAGCGATAATGGTCTATAAATATAAAAAAATTTAATAATAAATCCTTGACAATTTTTAACTTGATTGAGCTAATGACCTGTATAATTGAGTTAATTAGCTGCTTAAGAAGTTTGTTAAAAGTAGTTAAAAGCAGTTTTCTAGTAAGTGTTAGGCGCGAGCAGAGACCCAGTGTCTAGGTTTGTTAAAAGTAGTTAAAAGCAGTGTTCTAGTAAGTGTTAGGTGTTAGTCGAGCAGAGACCCAGTGGCTGGCGAAAAAAAAAATTCCAGCATAAAAATACAATCACAAACAAATTCCAATGATTAAATCCAAACGAAATTATTTCTAAATGTCAAATTACCAATCAAAATTCAATCACAAACCAATCCAAATCCAATCATTAAGACACAAATAAATCAAAATGACAAATTCCAAGTTCTAAGTTTTAACAAACATCAACAAATTAAAAACATTCAAAATGTAAATTATAAAACAAAAAATGAAGAAATTATCTAAGTTTCTTAGTCTTTGTCTCCTCTTCCTAGGATAATCAGCACGCTCTTCTTCGGGCTCAAACTAAATTACAATTTTCTCATCCGTATCATCATCTGTTTCTGAACCGGGCTCTACTTCTTCATCACCCTCTTCAACAAACTATTCTTGTGCATCACTAGCATCACTTACTTCTAACACCTCAACTTTCTTCTCTTTGTCTCTCAACCTTTTGATTCTTGTTCATCAATTTAGCATTAAACTTGGTGTAGAATAGATTATTCAACCGATTCACATCTAGTCTATTCATTTTCTTCATATATATATCTACATAATATAAAAGTATAATAAATCAATAAATAATAAAATATAAAACATAAATATAGTATAAATATATTTGACCAATTAATCGACGCCAATTAATCATTCTCCGCCTAATATGACCGATTATAACATTTTCACCACGGTGAAGCACCGCCTAGAGGAATTCCATCGATTAATCAGGCGCTTAGGCCAATTTTTCGAACACCGATTAAAAGTAGTTAGGCGGAGGAGGAGATGGTATCATGTAAAGCATGTTGGGGTTAAAAGCGGTGATATTTGGATAAAATGGACAGTCAATCCCTTTGGTGCTTGAACTCCCTGAAAAATAAGACTAGAACAGAAGCTTCTCATCCTTGTCAGCTCCTCACTACACTTCTTTTCGGCTTCCAGTTGATTAAGCACCCAATCCATTGTTTGGTTATAACACAAAAAAAATTATATATATTGTTTGATGCAACCTTAATCTTTGAAACCACATCATCTAAAGATTTATATTTTATGTAATGATCTAAAAAATATAAAATGTGGGATTACTAATCTTGTTTTGTTATATATCTACCTTGAGTCCTTCCCCTGGAAATTAAATCCCTAATTTTCTTTCTAGTGCCGAGAAGGATTCAAGCCAGATATATAACTAAACAATATCTACAATCCCACTCTTATTTTTTTCTTTAGGTGACATGGTTTCAAAGATAGAGGTTTACGTATCAAACAACCTATATAGATGCAGTTTATGCCATCACTACAAGAAATTTAGCCTTTCGTAACGCGCAAAATGTTTTGCAAAAGGTTTTTGTAACGTGCAAATGTATGTTGTTGATACGCCTGTTACCAAAAATCTCAAGGCTTTTGGCAACATGTATGTAGTCGTAGAATAATAACAACGTACTATGCGCATTGTCATTGACATTTAACACAACGAACAGTTGATGTATGTTGTCTTACCATGCATTGTCTTAGACAATTTTATTGTGCATTGCCTTAAACGGTTTTAGCAACGTGCATTGTACGTTGCCTTAGGTTAAGAAAAAAAAATTCATTCTCGTTAGACAAGCCCCACTCACTACCCAATCACTATTGAGCACCCCTGGCCACCTCTTGCCAAATTACATCTCTTACTTTGTTCGGATGGGGGTTTGAACCTATGACACACCAACTGAGAGCCTTTGCCATTCTACTACGAGTTCAACTTTGATATATATTACACACATATTTATATATAGCATATATTATAAAATAAAAAATTAATACAATATTTTATTGAAAAAATTAATAATTTTATTAATTGTTAATTTAGAGTCCATATAATAATCATTGTAATTATTTTTATGATAAACAATTAAATTTTATCCCAACATTTAGGGTCTATTTGAATTTGATAATGACAGTCGTTACAAACTCACGACTCGAAATACAACTCCCACCATAGGAGAAACGTCTCCTCCACATTTTATGATTTAATGGGAAAAAGTGAGACTCAAATCCTTATCACAATATAGAATGGGATGTGTCTAATTACTTTGCTAACGGTGAAAGTATATTTTAATATTTAGGAATACATCCATGATATTTGAGTTTCAAAATATTAGTTTTTTCGTAAAGCACATGTCAGTAGTTGCTAAAAATGCTTCTATGACAACATGCATATAAGATGTGTGTTACGAAACATTATATTTTTCTGTAACATACAATCCAACAATTACTAAAGATGCTTCTATGACAATGTGCATGATATATGTGTTATAAAATATTAGCCTTTCGGAACATGCAAATCAACAGTTGCTAAAAAGTCTCCTACAATAACGTGCATGATATGAGTGTTGTGAAATATTAGACTTTTACGCAACGCAAAAGTCAATAGTTGCTAAAAAGACTCCTATGAAAATGTTCATAATGTGTGTTGTCAAATAATTGTTTTTTAACAATATGCACGTTTATATGTTACTAAAAACATGTTTACAGCAACGTGCATTCGTTGTGTGTTGCCATATGTTCTCGTTTATAGCAACGTACATCTGTTGTGTGTTGTCTCATATGTGCTCAATTATTGGCAACGTTAACATTCACTTGTACGTTACCATATGTGGTTTTAACAACACGTATTTTGTGCACGTTGCAATATATGACTTTATTATTAGCAATATGTGTTGTCATATGTGGTTTTAACAACACACGTTTTATATGTGTTGTGATAGATAACTTTATTATTGACAATATTAATTTGTGTGTTGTCAAATGTAGTTTTAATAACACACATTTTGTGCGCGTTGTGATAGATAACGTTATTATTGGCTTCATTCATATGTGTATTGTCATAGATGGTTTTAACAACACACATTTTGTACATTGTCATGGATGACTTTATTATTGGCAACATTCATTTGTGCGTTGCCAATTGTGATTGCCAATTGTGATTTTAACAACACATATTTTGTGCACGTTGTGATAAATGATTTTATTATTGACAACATTCATCCATGTGTTGCCATAGGTTATTTTAACAACACACATTTTGTGCATGTTGCAATAGATGACATTATTATCAGCAACATTCATCTGTACGTTGTCATATGTGGTTTTAACAACACACATTTTATACGTGTTGCGATAGATAACTTTATTATTATCAACATTCATATGTGTGTTGTCGTAGATGGTTTTAACAACATACATTTTGTGTGTATTGCAATAGATGACTTTTAACAACGTATATTACCTACACGTTGCGATAAATGACTTTTAGCAACATGCGCAGTCCGCACGTTGTCTTTTGAATGTTGCTAAAACTCAAATTTCTTGTAGTGCATTGAAGTGTGATGCAGTCGTTTTGCACAACAAAATAATGTTTTTATGTGATCGTTTTGAAAACCAATTTTCACCACTCAAAAATCCACTTAGATGTAAAATTAGTAAAGTGGTAAGTAGGATTCGTTCCACAGGGAATTAGAGTAATTAGTTGAATAAATAAACAATTCCTAAATGCGATAAAATAAATCATAAGCAATGGATGGTTGTATGGTTTGTCAAGCTTTCAAACATACATGTAAAATAAACCTAATAAAACTAATAAAATATAATGCTTAACAAATCTAGATATGATATATATGGAATAAACAATTAAGATAATTGTTAGGGCATTAACGGAGTCATAAGTGGATTACGGGCTTATGCTTCTCAAGCTACCTTAGTGAACCAATTTCACAAATGTTAATCAATTGTATTCTTTAATGTGTTTAGACCATCACTATGAACCCTAAACAACTTCTCACCGCAATGCCTAACTGATTAAGGAGAGGGGGGTCACGGCGAGATTGGTTTGTTACAATTAAAAGTTTAGATTATCACGGTTGATATACCCTCTGACAATCTAT
Organism: Acer campestre; assembly: GCA_954870605.1. Lineage (NCBI taxonomy): Eukaryota > Viridiplantae > Streptophyta > Magnoliopsida > Sapindales > Sapindaceae > Acer > Acer campestre. The sequence continues at coordinate 26,989,665 of OX940802.1, forward strand.
CCTACTCACTATGTTCTCAATCCATCAAGGGTGTCAATCCAATCAAGATTATATAATAAATTATCCTAAACAAGAGTATAATCAACTAGTTGGTATACATGTCAATTATATAATGAATAGAATCTAATTATAAAATGAATAGAACACAAATAGAGATTAAAATACATTAAAGCTTAAGCAAAACTCAATCCAAATGTTCTCACATCAATCCCCTAGAAAGGGGTTTTAGTTACACATATTACAATCAAAGGGAAGGCAAGTAAAAGATTAGGAAATCACCCTTGGGCCTCCTTTTGTATAGCTTGATCCTTTCCTTGCCTTTGATTCTCCTTGTGCAAAGAGAGCTTGATGAGGATGTGTCTAGATAGGTGGAGTCAAATGGGAAGTGACTAAGGAGATTGTGGAGAAGATAGGAAGAAAGGAATGATTGGGGGAAAGTAATTTAGATGTTGAAATTGGGATAGAGGAGAAATGGTGGGATTAGGAATGGTAGAAGAAAGGAGGTTTCTTGATTGTCAAGAGTTGTTTCAAAGGAAAAGTTATGATGTATTTATAGGGTATTGGAATTAGGTCACGAAATGGGCATGAAAAGACAAGAATACCCCTTTTGAATGGCTGAAATGGTCGTTGTGAGTTGTCGTAGTTTCGTCCATGGCGACATTTGGGAGCGACACTCACACCTAATCGTTTCTTCTCTCTGTCGCCATAGTGACAATGTCCAACATTGGAATGCCAACGCTGGAATTCCTACGTTGTCACCATGGCGACACTCTGGCGACGCTTTGCCTTTTCTATGTTGCCCTTTATACTCGGAGCGACATCTCGTGGCGAAAATTTACTTGATTTACACCTCCATGTCGCCACAGCAACAATGGCTACATCAAAAGGACGAAAATGCCCTATTTCACCACCTTGTTCTCCTTTTTGCACCGAACTCCTCTTCTTCTTCACAAATGCCCTTAAGGCCTAAATAAACCTGAAACACTCGATTTAATGACATTAAATACGAGGAAATGCCCGAGAATCAAGCATAAAGATACGGGAATGAAAGCCAAAATCATACCAATTTTGGTTTGATCAAAGTGCTAGACCTATGATCGTAAAAATTTTTGTGTTACAACCAAACAATAGATCAAGTGGTTAATGGACTAGAAGCCGAAAAGGAGCGCGGTGAAGAGATGATGAGTAGGTTGAGACAAGCTTCTTAAAGACAGTGTCAGTGGCAAGCCCCAATTAAGGAACTTGTTTATATAGTATAATGTTGTTGGAAGGGTTTGCCAAAACACTGTTTGCTTTTTATTTTATTTTTTAATAAAATTAGACTGATCTAAAGGGAAAAAGCATCTCAAGTGATCATATGTTGAAAAACCTTTAGACAGTATCCATATATATAAAAGATAAAAGAAAAGTAAATAGTGACAAAAGACAATAAAGCACAAAGAGCTAGGGGAAAACAACCCTAAACAAAAAGAGGCATGCAAGCCACACCAAAAAGAAAAAGAAGACATTAAGAAAAACGAAAAAACTCTCGGCCCATGCAGTCATTGCCAACTAAAGAAGAACAGAACGGTGGGGTAGAGAACCACCAAGAATCAGCCTGAAGCTTCAAAGCATGCTTAGAAAGCGTGTCTGTAACTTGATTCCCCTCCTTGAAAATATGAAAAACCTGAAAATCCATATACAATATCTGGAAGATGCAACGCTACCACACCTGACGAATCCTTTAAGGAACCATCTAAGAACGAGAAGAAAGAAGTTGAACCACATAAGAAGAATCGCTCTCAAGCTAGATTCGATGCCACCCATATTTCCTAGCAAAATTAATGGCCAATGAGGCCACCAGAAGCTCAGCCTCAAACGAGAAAACCTGACCAAGATGAATAGCAAAGCAACCTTTCACAAAAGCTCTACAGTTCTGAAAGATACCACCACAACCACCAACCCCCGACGAGCCCATAGCAGCGCCATCTGTATTCACTTTGATCCAATCAGTGGCCGGAGGCGACCAAACAACACTCTTGATCACCGGGGCTTTAGAAGGGAGACCCTAAAGATCAAATCAATGAAGAATTAAAAGTTAGTCCATACAATTACGCATACAACCAATCTCCAGGTGATTAGCCTCTGAAATCGCACACTAAACCAAAGAAAAGACGGATCTAAAGTCCACCGACTTCCCTTCAAAGATCCACTGATTATGGGCAGTCCACACCCCCCATATCACTGCATGGATGGCTGCTTTCCATAAAATCCTGACCTGCTCACTAAAGAAAACTGACATGGCCTGTAAGAAGAAGGATTGTCAAGTTTCGGTAGAGACACGTCGCTGGAAAGTCGAGAAAACCACCTCCTAAAGAGCAACAGCTAGGGGACAATGAAGAAAACGATGGTCTGCAGATTCACTACTAACCCCACAAATACTACAATGAGAAGTCAATTGGAACCCAGACCTACAAAGGCGATCCTCAATAAGAAGCCTGTTCAACATCAGACACCAGGTCAAAGCTGAGCAAGAGGGAGGAATAAAACGAGACCAAACATCTCTCCACCAAACAACCTGATGAATATCACGGAGAAACTAGGAATAAGCAGCCTTGCAAGAAACACGACCATCCCGAGAATTAGCCCAAACCAGAGAATCCACAATAGGAGAAATTGTAATCCGATCAATTCGAAAACACAGATCCGGGAAGCGCACTCGGAAACAATTGTCTAGCACCCATCTACCCTCATGAATAAAATCTGAGACCCTCACCTAGAGCAGATTAGTTAAATAATCTGGAATCCCTAAAAGCTCCAAAATGGGAACCCTTAACCAATTATCCCGCCAAAAGTCCCTTTGAGAGATCTCGCCAATCAGCCAGATACCTTCCTTAAGAAGTGAACTATAATTTATCCAAAAAGAAGACCAAATCGAGGAGGTGACATACCCTCCATAAGGCTTCTGCAAATGCTTAAGATACCTCTCTCGAAGAAATGAGAAAGCAAAACCATCAGAGGTCATAAACTTCTAAGTGAATTTCCACAACAGTGAGTCATTCAGCAACCCAAGATCTTTCAGACCAAGACCACTTTGAGAGTAAGGACTACAATAACGATCACAAGTGACACAAACCAACTTAGTCTCCTCACAAGAACTAGTCCACAAAAAGTTTCTCACCTTGCGGTTAATCAATGACAGTAAAGAAGAAGGCCACTTGTAAATCATGAAAGAGTGTACAAATGAACCAGTGATGACCGGCCTGATCAGAGTAGCACGACCGGCCAGAAAGAGAGACTTGCCCTTCCATTTAGCGAATTTAGACAAAATCTTATCCGCAATAGGTCATAACACCGCTTTTAGTGGCTTACCCCGAAACAAAGGGACTCCCAAATAAGAAAACAAAAGCTGCCCAATCTGCATACCAACCAGAGACTGCAAACTACCAATCCAAGATGGGGAGATAGAAGATCCGAAATAAATCGAATACTTACCCCAGTTAACCAACTAACCTGAAATATCACCATAATCCCTAAAAGCACCCATGATATGCTTCAGATTCTTTTGAGTGCCTCTGCAAAAGATCAAGACATCATATGCATAGAGCAAATGAGTTGGAGCCAAAAACCCATTGGGGAAGATATCGACAGAATCTGAGAAGAACCCACCAACCTTGTCAATAATCTACTAAGGAAGTCCTCTGCAATACCAAACAATAGCGAAGAGACTGGATCTTCCTAACAAACCCCTCTAGAGCAACAGAAATATCTCTCTGGGACCCCATTCAATAGAACTGAAAGCCTAGACGAACGAAGAATGTCGTCTATCCAATCCACAAAAACAGAAGAAAACCTAAAAGCCTGAAGCACTCTAGAAAGGAAAGACCAATCCAGGGTATCTAAAGCCTTACGGATATCAATTTTATGGCCAAGTTACCCCCATAGCACTGTTTGCTTTTTATATTTAATTAGGGTTTGATTGTTTATTCGTTTTTAGATCGAGAATAAGAGCATATCATTGTGTCATGCTTAGTTGTTTTTTATTTTATTTTTTTGGTAATATGTATTGTGTTTGTGTAAGTCACATTGGCCTCAGATGGGATGATTACTATAATATTAAGTACAGGCATATTTATTTTAATAATATATTTTGTTTACTTTTTACTTCAAGGTCTGTTACTTATTTTGTGTCAATATCAATATGAATAAAAACTTAATTCTCTTTAAAAATAAAAAATAAAAAAATAAAAAAATAAAATAAAAACTTAAACTTTAATCTTAAGTATCATCTTTTGACAATTAATTTAAAGTGCTGAGAAATAATGAGTCTAAGATTTTCTATTTTTTTAACAAACTTCGATGGTAAAGAATCAAGAATTCATCAATATATAGACCCCCATTTGTTTAGAATGATTGCTTCATGTGATTGTCAGATGTCATGAAGAAAACTACTTCTTCATGTGTTTTGTGTGTGCGTCTTTGTTCCGATTTCCATTTAAACCTTTCAATTTGTTTGAACTTTATACGACATTATTAAATAACTAGGTTAGGTGTACTAATATAAACCAAGGTTGGCTTGGTGATTTACCTCTCAAACTTACACCTTCAGGTTGTAGGTTCGAATAATTATTGTAATATTTAAAATAAAAAAATAAAAATAAATAAAAATTATAAACCATTTGAACTTCACTTCCACTAATTGTAGAGATAGGGAAAAATAATTGAGCATGCATGTAATGTCTATAATACGGTGATCAAAGGAATAACTCTTTTCCCTTCCATTACTTTCCCTTACGATCGAGTAATGCTTAAAGATGTCAAATGGGGAAGGGAGGAGGTTACCCCACCCCAACCCCTACCCCCATGGAAATAAATAAAAGGGTTAGCCGCATAGTATTACTTTTTTCAATTTTTTAAAAAAATAGATAAAAATTTGTTTTAGTTTTTAATTTGAATATGTTGTTAATTTATTGGATAGGATTTTATTCTATTAATATTACTTGTATAAATAAAGACTTACAATCAATGTACAATGAATTAGTTTGCTACAATTATGTGTCAAGTGTTTGATGAATCAAACGTGCTTGTATCATATAGGGTTAGAAAATATAAAATAATTTAATGTCTTTTTTTTATATAAAATAATTTAACGTCATAAAAAATAAAAATAAACAAAGAAATTTTGATGGCGGGTAAATAGGGATTGTCCTAAAGTATATATATATATATACAAAAATTGATACTCCGATAAATAAACAGTGTACAATTTCATTTGAACTTTGTTTTTTTAAAGAGGAACAAAAACATTTTAAAGTGAAAAATAATAATAATAAATAAATAAGCCTTCTGAAATCTATGCATCAATCATCTGCAACGCTAATTATCTGTTTAATTTCCATGGATATATTACCAATGCTGGGAAAAAAGGACATTCAAAAGAAGAAAATGATAGATTGTTTAATGTCGATTGTAATGTAATTATTAAATCAAAGACTGTATTTATGGTTATTGCTAAACTCTCACTGGTTAAAACATCCAAAGAAATGGAAAATCATACCCAAAATCCGGCTCCTACCTCGTCGGTTGCACGGATTGTAGCAAAAACAAGCACAATGATCAAAAGAAAAAGCATGATAACAGCTGCTAGCAAATGATGTGGAAACTATTTTTTCTGAAACAATAATTCTTGTAGCTGCTGGGGATCGACCTCTGATGGAGCCTTAGTGAGAGCACACTGAGCAGTTGTTGTCTTTGGGAAAGCTATGACATCTCTGATGGAATTAGTGCCTGCCAACAACATAACCAATCTATCCAACCCAAATGCGATTCCTCCTGCAACGGAAAACGTACCAACTGGTTATATTCAAAACAAAAATTGACCCTGTTTTGTTCAAGCAGAGGCCAGTTGCCCGTACCCCCAACAATAAATGGGGAATTTTATTTCATTTCTACAGATTCTGGATGCATTCTGTACAGTTGTGCCAGTGATTCTCTACTGGTTAGAAAACAAGGAATGCAAGCGTTTCATACCATGGGGAGGAGCACCCATGTCTAAAGCCTCCAGAAGGTAGCCAAACTTCGCCTCAGCCTACAAACAAAACGCACAAATAACCACCACGTTCAAATAATATACTATAACCAGAGTAAATCCACAAGAATTAATTGAAGTGTACTTCAGAGGGGGGATCAAGTTTGAGGTTGAAAATTCAAGCTGGCAAATGTTCAAGAGAGGAAGTTTTATACCCAAACAAGTTTTACTTCCACTTAAGTTCTTGTATGTACACAAAAAGAAACAATCATACTACAAACTGAAAGAGAGCATGTTTAAGTTCTACAATCTGAATTTTTCTGTTCATATATATCAACAGAAACTAAAAATGTAGTAACTAGAAGGGAAATATCAAGTGTAGTTTCTAAAGTTCCAAAATGAGTTATATGATCAAAACTTGTTTGCATTTAAGAAGATATTTAACATTCAACAATGGCCATAAGTAAAATATCAGGAGACTTGTCCGAAGCCAAGCTTCTTTCAATAAACTATGCCATTCAGTTACCTATTCGGACTTCATTCTAGCTTCTCTTGAACAATGGCTTCAATTTATTCTTTACTTGTCCTTAAACTTACTCAAGCTAATTGAACTAGTTTCCTACAACAATCAGGACCTATGGGAGGATTGTAAGTTGTAACCATTTAATTATAAATTGGTTGGTCAAAAAGGAGAAAGTTGATGCTATCCACTCACTAGTCAAACAAATTCACTTTTTTCTCCACAATCCTTAGTGCAATTCTAGAAACAATACATTAGCAAAACTACATGCCGCTTTAGCTTCACTTTGGATAGCTCTGTGATAAACATTTTCTCGTTTTGGTTTTCTGGGACCAAAAAAAAAAGACAAATCAAAGATGCACAGCTCTTCCTTAAACCAAATCTCTCAACAAACCAAGCATATAAAAGCAGCAATAGAGAAATAGTATAAAAGCGTTTCAAAAATAAGGAGTAAACAGAGATCTACTCAAAAGCCATTCTAGGACAATTGACTCTGCTGACAGTGTAATTAATGATCTCATGAGAAATATTAGCCATATTGTGGAGCACACAAACAGAGCACCAAAAGCCGATCACAGATATCACCACAATAACTTTAAATTCATAGTGGAGCAACTTAAGTGCACTATAAGTTATTTAGAATCTACTCACCTGTTCAAGGGAGATGCCAACAATTTCCAGAACTTTTTGTTGGACCTCACGTTTATAAATTCTCAAACTTCCTCCACCAATCTGACAACACCACAGAAAAGATACAGGACATTTTCTTATGGTCTTGAAGTTGGTAAAAAGATTTAAGCTTGCAGACATTATGATGAGAAAAAAGTTACCTCAACCCCATTGTAAACCATGTCGTAAGCAAGGGCACGAGCTGATGAAAGATCTTCCATATCTTCAGGGTTTGGTGCAGTAAATGGATGATGCAAGGCCTGAAAATGACTAATAAGTCCTTATAACAGGAACAAAAATAAAAGGTGCAAAACATTTTAATCTTATGGCAGGAATCCCCATTATTAATTAAAACACAACAAAGTAGTTTTTCTTGGTAAAGAAGAAAGATTACAATTCCCTCTCAGTAATTCATATGATAACAAATAAATTTTATTGAATGATTCAGGTAATCTCATCAATAGAGTTGCAAAATACTAGAATAGACCAATTCCAAGAGCAAAATAGACTTGGGAAAAACCCAAGCACTTATTTCCATAGAATCATAAAGCAGAAGCAGAATAATATATCCTTTTAACCAAAATATAACAATCTGATAACAATGAAATCCAAATGAAGAATGCAGACAAATCACTGTGATTATAAACCATCATCAACCAATATCAGCGAAGATGATTTAACAAATAGAAAAATCATTCATTTTAGTAATATTACAGGTAGCATATAATGAACAAGAGACAAACCTCAAGCCTCTGCTCTGAATCGTTCCATTCAAACATTGGAAAATCAGTCACCCATAGAATTGAATGCTTGGACTAAGCACCAGAAAAAATTAAAAGTGTCAGATATACCAAGATCAATATTTACATACAATTGAGTGCAGATCAAGTACTTACATGATCAACTAAGCCCAGCTCATGGGCTACAAACGCTCTAAGTCGGTCTAGAGTTTTATTAACCACTGCAGGATGGCCCACTGCAAACAAGATAAGATCACCAGGTCCAGCGGAGCATTGTGTGAGCAATTGCTCTTTCTTTGTTGGATCTAAACTTGATGCTAATGCCGCAATTCCCTCAATCTCTCCTGAAAGAAAATCTCAAACCCGTTAATTGTGAAACATAGAGACCCATAAAATATCCACCTTGAAGGAGAAAATGAAAGAGAGAAGAAAAATAAGTCATCTCTTTTTACCATTATCTAGGACCTTCAGGAAAGGCAAGCCCTTTGCTCCGGATTTTATAGCTTCGTTAAAGATGTCCCCTTTCTTAAGAGCTGTGTTTGAATAAATTTTAGCACCTGAAGGAACACTTAATGCTTTGATTATCCCCCCATTTCCCAGAGTATCTGCGAATACCCTGAAGGAAGACTCTACAAAAACATCAGATACCTGCACTCCAACGAAAAAACTCTTTTTGTAAGACAACTGCAAAAAGAATATAAATAAATAAAGACCCTCAAGTATGTTAAGTTTTAGCAAAAATCCTGAATACCATCCAGCAAGTTATTTTAAATTAATAATGTACAACATTTAAGAAATACAAGGCATTTAAAAGGAAAGCTGCATAATACTTCATGGGTTGGACATGTAAGATGTCAAGTAATTATTCCAAAGCATAAAGTCCTTAACCAAGAAAACAGAGAGTGCTAGGGAACATTCAAACACAAACTTCAAGCCAAATCCACCTATTTGGTTTGGTTTGAGTTTTCAAGTTTATCAACTGGTTTTGGCTTGGAAAATTCAAATCATACAATTGATCAGTTAGGCTTTATAGGTATTATATAACCAGAAAACCCCAAACCGATAGAGTATATAAACTTTCAATATTGTGTCATTATTCAATATATTTATATAAAATTGCTATAAAATCAACTGATATTTCTGTCCTTCAAAGTGGTGACCTGGACCAAATGGACCCAGCTTTTCTCCACTTATTCAGTTTGGTTTCAGTTCTCGAGATTAGCTGAATCAATTTGAAGCAGAAAATTAATGTCACATACAAAATTCTCAGCCTATTCTTATGCTGAAGATACATTTTAAGTTAAAAGGAAGTTGATTTGTGTACTACTTGGGAGATCAAACCCTTCTCACACATCAATCTACAGGAAAAATTAAACTCCAGACAAAGCAATATGTGGTGCATCTACAACTTTCAAAAGGGATAAAAAAAAATGGCTTAAGATATATCTTCAAATAGAACAGTCATCAATAGAATGCAATGAGCAACTAAAATCTGAACCCCAATCTTGAACAACAGTTACAATAATTGTGTACTACTCTGGTGATCAAACCCTTGTCACTCATCAGTCTATGGGAAAAGTTAAACTCCAGACAAAGCAATATGTGGTATATTTACAACTTTCAAAATGGATAAAAAAATGGATAAAGATAATATCTTCAGATATAAAGAACAGTCATCAATAGAATGCAATGAGCAACTAAAATCTGAACCTCAATCTTGAACAACAGTTACAATATGGCTACCATATTGCTTATCAACCACATACAAGCATAAATGAAGTACACAACAAGCACTACAATGTCCAATTGCAGGGACACAGTGTAGGGTGATCAAAATATCTGCAAAATGTTGTACAGTACAAGATTAATTAATGCAACAAAATGAATAAATCATATATAGAACTACAATTTCAGCATCAAAACTTGGAGGCTGTGAACAGACATTTTGAGGCCATTAAATAACTGGATATTATGAAATAAAAATGCCTGGTCAATTTGCAAGTGAAGGGAGATAATTACATCATTCAACTCAAGATTAAATCTGGTATCTGGCCGGTCCGAACCATATCGACTCATTGCTTCAGCATATGTTAGCCTTGGGAAAGGGTTTGGTAGTTGGACGTCTTTAATCTCTAGAAAAACCTGAAACAATAACAACTTTCTACTCACATCCTAGAATGTTGTATTACAGATATATTAAACATATTAAATTCTGCAGATGCAAAGTAAATAAATAAATGCATATGTTATAAGCTAGATCCCTTTTTCTTTTTTTCTTTTTCTGAATAAAAAAATTGAAAATAGAAAAACTTGGTCCTTTTGACCAAATGACCACTGCCTAGAGTACACAAAACTACCAAACATTTTCAAAGGTTCAATTGATGAGATACAGCAAGTTTCTATACTGAGTAGAGATAGCAATGGGGCAGGGAGGGGTGGGGTATGCTTTTCCCATCCCCACCCATTTACCCCATTTGCCCCATTTAAGCCATTTATCAAAATTATTTATTAAAATAATAAATATATAACTCAATGAATATAATATAATATATAAAGTAATTCCAAAAAATTATTGAAACTCATCTCATAAACATTAAAAATTAACATAAATCTCACAACTAAACAAATATATTCAATAATGTTTAAACATAACATTGAAATAAAAAAACTAAATAACAAAACAAATAAAGATTATATTTTAAGCGGGGCGGGGCGGACATTCCCGACCCATACCCATTACGGGTTTTACTATCTATCCCAGTATCCCCATTCCCGCCCCATCTCCTCCAAATTGAAACCCATCCCCACCCCATAGGTACAGGTCCCTGCAGGTCCCCGTATACATGGGTTATTTTGCCATCCCTAATATTGAGAAGAAGAAGGAGCAAAAGAGGGGAGGTTTTTAAATTGAGGGGTTGGAGTGGCAGCCTATTATACCCACCCTTGCAGCCTGATGGGAGAGATCATTTGAGGAGGAGAAGGTTAAAACGGCTGTTCAGAAGTGCTCTAGAGACAAAGGCCCAGACCCTGGTGACTTTTCCTTGGCTGTTTTCCAAGAATACCAGGAGATCATAAAAGTATACTAATGGCAGTCTTTAAGGAGCTTCATCAAAATGGGATCCTTAACACTGAAACAAAAGAAACCTATATTTGCTCCTTCCTATGAAAGTTGAAGCTTTGAGAATGAAAGATTAAGGCCTGTCAACCTAGTTACTAGCCTTCACAAGAAGATAGCAAAGGTTCTTTCCTTGAGCCTTAGAAAAATTTGGGGAAAACCATTTCAGTTACTCAGGGAGCTTTTGGTAAATAGCCAGCAGATCTTTAACACTTGGTTTGGTGGCAAATGAATATTGGTAAGTACTTAAAATTACTGTTGTTTATGCATGTTTTTTTATAATGTATGAAATTAATTTAGTATTATCTTTATCTAGAGCTTCAAAAGTTTACATTAACAACAATGATGAGGTGGAGGAACCATAAGGATTGCACATGGTCCACTAGGAGTTTGAGAACCATATCAATGGTAAGCACATTTAACACTCATACTTGACGTTAATTCATTTACGTATGTGATTTTTTACTCAATATAATTAATTTATTTGAAATGTTTCTAAGATAAAAAAAATTGCTAGAGTTAGTGTTACCAGTTCCATCTGATTTATAATTTTCAAAACCAAACAGTTTCTATAGGCCAAAACCGGGCTGAACCATTAAATGCCACCTGTAGCAATCTTGAGTCACTACAAGAAGATCCTAAGAAAAACACAGTGTGATAACTTTTTCTATTTTATCGAATTTCAATAGAAAATGAGAAATGGAATTTCATATTTTTTAGAATCCCTACCTAGCTTCCTTACAAACTGAAGTGAACTGAACTCGCCAGTGCCTCATCCGTTTTAGACTCGAAAACACTTTTGGTAACATATGAAAACAGTGTTTTGTTTAAACAGTGTTTTGAAATGGTAAATAATGAAAACAGGTCCAATCAATTATAACATGTCCAGTCAATTATTTTCAACTTATTACAATCATATAAACAAACACTATTGACTATACAACATTATTTTTTATTATTATTTCTAAAATTTTAGTCCTATATATCTTTATTTAGAAAAACATAAAAATCACTTGTCAAAAATATTATAAGATTATTAGAATTTTAAATATCATAGATCAAATTCTATAAAATCTTCCTTTAATTAATACTCTAAAATAAAATAAAATAAGTGTTTTATTTATGTATAACCATGGCACAATTAACAAAGCAGCTGGTGAAGCTTCATAAAACAAAATCACGAGAACTGTAATATTGATGTTTCCCACGTTTGTGTTAAAACTTAAAAGTGGAAAATGATGTTTTTCGTTTTCCACAGCCTCGATTCAAAATGTTCAACAAACAAGTTTTACATCTATTTTGTTGGTTGAAAAATGAAAAAATGGTGCTTAAAATACTACCAAACGAGCCCTAAATTTCACAAGCTGAGAACAGATCCAAGCATTCTCTGCCCCAGTCCAAGCTGGAATGAGCTCAGCTTGAGTAATACTTCGAGCAACCTAATTCTACCTATGTCAAAATGATTCAAAGCAAAATCACATCCTGACTATATATTTAAACTTCAAATAGCTTACACAGGGATCACCTCTAGAGGTGAGCTTATTAACAGTCTCATTTGCAAAAATATTGGCAATCTAAATATTTTAGGGGATGCTGATAATAGTAGTGTTTTGATATGGGACTGGATTGGACCCTATTACAAGTTAAAAGTGGAAACTAAGAAATTCTTTGAGCTCTCAAGTTTATACCTTTTATGTTTCTTCCCTTTTTCATCATTTTCTACATTATTTGACAAACTTTAATCACACTTCTTCCAGTTCCAAGTCTTCTGGTTCTGAACCAAACAAAGAAGGGTATACTAACCTTTCTAATCAAATCTTCATTCAGCTTTAGCATGTCCTCCAAAGGAGTGAAAGCAAGTTCCATATCAAGCTGAGTGAACTCAGGTTGTCTATCTGCTCTTAGATCTTCATCCCTAAAACATCTGTAAAGGAAAAAAAAAAATTATAACTACTAGTCTAAGACTTGAAACTTTGCTCTCATAAGAATTCACTAATAAATAAAAAATTACAAAAAATTAAAATTAAAAAAATTTAAAAAAAAATCAATTTTGGGCTTATTAAAACGTGAAATATAAAAGTCACATAATCTCTTTATGCAAGTCCAGAAGAAAAAACGCAGTTGGTCTTTTGCATAACAAGTTCATTGGCCAAAACAGAAGCCAGAACATAGGTGGCATAAGCAACTATTACAGAAATATGTTAAACAACCAGTAAGCAGAAACCAACCTTGCTATTTGATAATATTTATCAAAACCTGAGACCATTAGCATTTGCTTAAATAATTGTGGACTTTGAGGCAAAGCATAGAATGTTCCTGGCTTCAAAATACAAATTAGAATGAATCAGATGACAGGCATGCAAGCCATGCAGAAGATATACAAAATAATAGATAGTTTAAAAGAAAAGGTTGAGATGTGGTTAGCAATTGCTTAAAAAATATGTAATTTATCATTGAAAAGTGCCCTATAAACATTGAATTATTGAAATGTTAAAACTAAAGTTTTATATACCTTCACTGCATTTAAGTATTACACCAGGTCTATATTCATCCCATAAGGTAGTCACACTTCGTTAGTAAAGTGCAGATTTATTATTTATATTAATGAACATCTAAAACAAGGCAAAATCACGTAAGCAGTTAGGTACTTGAATTATTTGCAAAATCTGTTTTCTGTTTCAGTATTCCGAAAATAGATAAAATAATACATAAGATTTTTCATACAAGAAATGGAATCTGAAAAACAGAATTCATTTTCCAAAAACTAGTGTTAAAAAAAAAACTTACTAGAAAATAATTTGTGATTTTCTAGAAACAGGATTTGCAAAACGAACAAAACTTTTCTTCTATTACTAAAACTGAACAATATCATTCCACATACATCTCAAAAACAGGTGTGTTGCCAGCACAAATGTCATTACACCGAATGTATCAGCTTTCTGCATATTTTTTCCAAAGTTCAATATGCATACCCCTTGCCCCAAGAAAAAAGGAGGATAATTAGGACTAATTTCCTGCAATCCAAATCCAAATTCTATTTCAAAAATGCCACTGAAACTAAATCATTTGGCTTTGACTTTCCAAAGTAACAGACACAACAAAAGTAATTCTTGTTTCAATAACAAAAACTCATTATATGAGTGTTTCTCAATGATTGAAGCATTGGTGACTTAATCCGGGCTAGTTAAGATCAAAATCTCAGTTAATTTCACTACAGTTTTCTAAAGAGTTGTAAAAGTGAGATATTAGTATATTACAGTGAATGGTAGCTAAATAAATGTGAAGTACCTGAACTCTTGAGGGCACCAAATAATCCCTGGCACCTTCTGGAGTAGACCTTGAGAGTATTGGAGTCTCAATCTACCTTAAAAACATGAAAAAAAGTGAGGATCAAAATAAAGAATGGACATAAATAACTTGAAGCAAACAAGAAGATAACTTTAAGTCGACGATAATTTAACCTCACTAAACATTACCTCTACAAAACCATGAACATCCTCAAGGTATCTTCGAATGAGTTTCACCACTTTATGCCGCAGAAATATGTTGTAATTCATTTGCTGCCGCCGCAAATCAAGGCAACGGTATCTATTAACACACATTTGAGTCATCAGTAATTCATTTGCTGCAGCTGCCAAATACAGAATTAAGCTAACAAGAATCATGTAAGAAGAGCAATTTGCAGTTATCGGAGATGCAAAAGATCGCTGTGAAAAACAAGACTTCCTTTCCGCAACTTGGAGTTTTTAATAAATTCTTCAGAATCTACTCTGAAGAGGTGCAGAAAGATGTTTTAAGAAAATATGCAATAATTTTGGGTATTAATAAGAAGAAATTGTCGGAAAAGAAGAATTCTAGACAACAGAAAAGAGTCTTGAAGACCAAATTTACTTCAACAATTAAATAACTCATAGGAAAAATCATGAACTGTGCCAAATCAAAGTGTATGATTACATAAATAACTCAAATCATTACAAATAATAGAGAAACTAGCAGCAACAAGAAGTGAGCAATTCCTCCAAGTAGCAAACTCTACTTGACAATTCATAAATGCTTTCAGAAAATTTTGACTTGTTGAGAAGTTGAAACCTCCTAGAAAACCATTCACATACATGAATGGTGCAACTCGCATTTTAACTAGCTCAACAATAAAAACTTACTGATTGGTATAAATCAATCAGTGTCACCAAGAATAAAAACTTAAAAGGATGTGAAAGAACTAAGTAACTGTACCTCTTAGTCTCTTACTTCCCAATGCAAAAGAAGGATTTCGCTTTTACTTTTTGATTCAAGACAACCAGAAAAAGTTCATGCACAAAACTTTCCACAGAATGAATTAAATAATTGAACATTCAATTTAAGAGGAGCATTTCTTTATCTTGTTTTTTTTCTTTTTGAAGACAAGGACCAATTGCATTGGATTTTACATACACGTAAATGTAAAATCAAAGACAATATAGTTGACACCACACTAGGAAGACACTTATAAATCACCAAGCAATCTGACATCATAGTTAATGTAAATTATGACTAGTAAACTTGAATTAACAAATAAAAAATAAATAAATAAAAGCAAACCAACCACCTCAAACGAATCTCCTCTTTCACTAAATCCTTCACATCATCACCGGTGGTGACTAGAAAGGGCAACTTTGATCTCACGGCATTCAATACTTGAACATGCTCTGCAGCAACCTATCACACACAGTCAGCAACTTATTTCAAAACTGAAAAGATGGTTAACCGAATGGTTTAAAGAGTATGATAGATATTCCACATCCCAAATTCTAAGAACAACACAGTGAATGATAAATAATAGCAGAATCCACCTCAAGTTGCATAAGAGGAGACACAGCATCTTTCCAACAATAAAAATCAAGACAGAAATCTTCAACATGGAAATTACTTCAAACAATTTTCTATATTTTCTTTAAACTGTGCAGTGTAGCTTATCAGAAAGTCAATGAAAGAAATGCATCAAAAAATGACATTCAAAAATGATGGATAAGGGGGGGAATGCCATTATTCTAGTGGCCAAGCCCCTCCGTAAACAATTCTCAAGAGAAAGCAAATGACTCTCATAAAAATAGCAAATACTTGTCTACTTCACATTTGTTAACACACAGCAGTTGTTAAAGGCAGTACTTTGGATGACAATAAAATTCAATGCAGGACCTTATATATCAATCTCCTGAAAAAAAAAATTGAGTTTTTTTAACTCAAAAAGGAACTCAAGTAGATTCTTTCTTTTTATCTTCCTGTTTTCTTATTTGTAATTCAGACCCCACAAACAATAACACAAGCCTTTACAAGACACAACATACAGATGCAGCAAAGTCTAGCAAAAGTAACATCAAAATAACCAAAAAGTAAGAATACAGATAAAGAGTACCTCAATTAAACCAGTCTTCATTTTCTTATTAACAGAGTCAGTTGGCCGGGACCGAACAACACCCTCCACAGCAACCACATACTCCAACCTCAAATCATTCACAGTGGAATGAGCATCAGGATACTCATGGGGCAGTGTAGTAACCTACAAAGGAGAAATTTAATAATTCTAATTAAAACAGCTCCACAAATTATACCCAATTTATATAAAACAACAAAAAAAAAAGGAGAAATGAGCAATAATTATAGTAATTAATAATTCTAATTAAAACAGCTCCAGAAATTACACCCAAAAATCAATAGATAGATACCTGGACAAAGCCAGAGTGGTCTCTGAGATTGAGAAAAGTGAGACCACCATGAACCCGATGGAGAGCGACCCACCCACAAAGGGTGACCCGTTTACCCACATCGTCGGGAGTCAATTGGCCGCAGTATCGAGTGCGAGAGACCCAATGAAGAGCCTCGTTGGCAGGCAGAGGTGGGTTGGGGGCTGTGGTGGTGGTTGCTGTTGTTTCAGCGGAAGCAGAAACATAGAAAAGAGCAGCGTGGTTTTCTGAAAGTGTTTGAGTTGTTAAGGGTTTGACTTTTGGTTTGGATTTGGAGAGAAGAAAAGACAGGGTCCGTGTGGTTCGGAGAGCGACGAGGAGAGGAAGAGACTTGACGAGGAGTGACATTCTCCACACTCCACTTATTTTCGATTGAACAGAGACTGACAAAGTAGACGAGGATTGCTTCGCTTTTTGCCGGCAGTAGCTAAGAGATCTCCGATGCAATGCCAATGCCAAATTTAACAACAACAAAATATATATATATATATATATTTGGCACATCAATTTAGCATTGTGTTCCAATACATAATCCTATTTAAAATGCTATTTTTATTATTTTATTAATTAAAATTATAAAAGTAAACACTTATCATAAATGAATTCATTATTTATTTTAATGTTCCAATGCAAAATTTCATTATCACATTCATTATTTCATTTAAAATATATATATAATGGTATGGACAATGATTGGGTACTGACTAGTCAGTACCCAAGATACTGACCAACTAATAGGGTTTTGCCACATAGTCAATTTGTGATAAATGCAAAGAGATAAAAGTAAAAAATTAAAAGAAAAAAGTCATGTGGCAACCTCCCATTGGTGGGGTCAGTACCCAAGCAATTTCCTAATGGTATTTTTGTAATTAAAAAAAAGAGTATTTATTGCTGTGACACACAATATAGCATATGTCAAATTTGGCACATCATTTAGTATTACATTAGAGGGGGATTTTTACACCCTATGCTAAATTTTAGTATTGGCACAATTATTTGGCACAGCATTGGAGATGCTCTAAAACCATCTTCAATGCATATGCCAATGCCAATGCTAATGTCAAATTTAGCACAAAAAAGAGTAAATGCTATATTTGACACATCAATTTACCATTGTGCTCCAATGCACAATCTTATATAAAATGTTATTTTTATTATTTTATTAATTAAACTTATAAAAGTAAACATCTACCATTAATGTATTCATTATTTCTTTTTATTCTCTAATGCAAAGTTTCATTAATGCATTCATTCTTTCATTTAAAAAATATATATAATGGTATTTTTGTAATTAAAAAAAGATCATTTATTGCTGTGCCAAATTTCATTTGGCACTGCATTGAAGAATGATTTTTACACCCTGTACTAAATGTTAGCATTGGCACAGATATTTGGCACTGCATTGGAGATACTCTAATAAGTAACTACTTGGACAAAATCTTGAGTGTGCGAAACTGCAGACGTATCATTTCAACGATGCGCCCTAATGAATATTGTGACACGTGTATAACATTTTTACACATCAATTCCTTATATATGATTTATACAGTCCCGTTCTAGTCAATACGCACTAATGTTACTACATAAGTGCTAATGCATGTGGACCAACGATTATGGAGAAGTTTTGACAAGTGCATACACTTTAAGTCAAAGTTTTGACACATGTATAACATTTTTACACATCAGTTCCTTATATATGATTGTTTATGAGCTTTGCTACATACAACCGGGGTTCGCGGCGAGCTTTGCTACATACAACCGGGGTTCGCGGCACCGCCGCGGCCCCGTAATGCAAAAAATTGAAAAAACATGTGGGACCCACATAATAAATACATAGGGCCCGCGTGTTTTTTTTTCTTTTTTGCACTATAGGGCCGCGGCAGTGCTGCGACCCCGGCAGTACATATATTTACTCATGATTTATACGGTATCGTTCTAGTCAGTGCGCACTAATGTTACTACATAAGTACTAATGCATGTGGACCATCGATTATGGAGAAGTTTTGACAAGTGCATACACTTTAAGTCAAAAGTATATAAATTTAATGATCTACATTTAACGCACTGATGAAATTATCTCTGCGCTCTGACTTGAACATTTCTGATGATTTATATATCCATATTTATTAAAAACAATTAATTATAAAATTATATCAACACAAATTAACTGAATTAATTATTTTAATTCAAATTCAAATGAAATAATATTTCAATTCTTTATTTTCAAACAAACAAATTTTTTTGACAATTACAAAAAAAAAAAAATAAATAAATAAACTTATGATACAAAGCTTATTCATTTTCTTTATCCAAAGGGCTAATTGCACAAACCTCCTTGAGTTTTGACCTAATTACATCTATATGGAACTTTTGCTTAATATTGCACAAACCTTCTCTACCGTTAATTATCCACCATTAAATAGTAACAATTGAAGGGTAAACATGTCATTTTAGATATAAAAAAATAAATGTGCAAGCAAATATGACCATTAGATTAATAAATAAAAAATTCAATGACTTGTAATTAGAAAGAAAATTAACATAATTTTTTTTCATTTATCCTTTTTTTTGTTTTTTTGAAAACTTATTTATCTCTAAAAAAAAAAAAAAACTTATTTATCTCTTCATCATTATCCACATATTCATTGGGATATGTATCTTTGCTAAACTAAACTTGACATATTCTATTCTTCATTATCTTCATCCAAAAACTTAGATGTCGAACTTGAGTTTTGGAATCCCGTTGTTGGCTTAAAATGTGACTGAAATGTAATCCAATTGTTAGATTGAAAATCAAATACGATTGCGGTTGGTGGATTAATTATTACAATGAAGATTGGGTTTTGATGTAAACTAAGAATCTGGCTTGGGTTTTGATGATTGTGGATCCTACGAAAACAAAGAGCATCAAAAAAAAATCAACTATTTTTTTTCTCTTTCTTCTTCCATTGTTTTCCTATCAGAGATTGGAGATTGCTTCCCAAACTTTGAAAAAATAAAATTGACACTCTGCAGATTTTTAAAGAATCATTTGCTTCCCAAATCTTATCCGCTAGAAGAGTGGAGATTGTCCACTAAAATAATATACCAGAAACTTGTTCAAAAAAAAAAATGACACTCCCACACTCCCATTGACCCTTAGTGCATTTTTTTCATAAGATTCAGGAAAATTTTCAAAAAAAAATTAAAGCTTCAATTCCAAACCAAATCCAAAACCCAGGAAACAAACCTCATAGAGTTCAATAACAGGACCTACACATAGGCATCAATAGATGGATATTATGAACTAGACCCATGCCCAGGCGTTGTCGATGGATCTGAACAAAGCCGTGTTTAAGCACAACTTTGGGAACTGCTGGAAAATGGGGGTGACACAAATCAAATCTGATGTATATTAATGATGAGCAAACCCTACTCCTTAGTTGATATTTTGATGGGCAATCTCTACTCTTTAGTGGATAAGATCTCCTCCAAGTCTCCAACTGTAGATCTGTTTTCTAGTGTCTATCTTTTTTTTCTTTTTTTTTTTTCATGTTGTTTTCTTTATGTTTAATTATATATATATATACACACACATTTTATATATATATATACACACACACACAATTCTCAATAGCTTTATAAAAAAATATATTTATAAAAATTATTAAAATAATAAATAAATAAAACACTGGGGGCATTTTAGTCTTTTGGACTCAAAAGCTGGTCAACTGTTAAATTATACGAAAATCAACTAACGGTAAGGAAGGTTTGTGCAATTTCAAGTAAAAGTTCAATATAGCTGCAATTAGGCATAAGCTTAAAGGAGGTTTATACAATTAGCCCTTTTCCAAAAGAAACAAGACCACGTGGGAGCCGTATGTCAAAAAAAGTTGTCATAATTTTCATATACCACTAGAGAGAGAATCATGCCTTGCATAGTTGCCATTAAGAGGGCGTAGAAGGAAGGAAGGAAGGAAGGAAGGAAGGAAGGAAGGAAGGAAGGAAGGAAGGAAAGGGAAAAAAAAAAAAAAAGCTCCAACATTCAAACATCCGGCACTACCTCCTGATCAAATTTAATTTGCCTTTAAAGGGAAGAAACCTCCCAACAAAGTTAAAGTCCTAAATTCAAAGGGTACGGATATTGACACCCATAAATATGATAAGCACACCTATATTTATAAGTACACCCATGTCTAAAATTTAAAATTAAAACATTACTATAAATACACATCTTAATGCCAATAGTACCATTATTTAAATGAATGTTTTCATTCTAATACGATTTATTTATAAACCCTCTTAAGTTATTAATACACCAAATTTCTCTAGAACTAACATCTAGAGATGGATAAGATTTTGAATGGTCACCTGAAACATAAGAAATTTCTCAGATTAAGGAAATTAAAGTATTGGCATTAAAGTTTGTAATTTGTAAATGTGAATGAAACATTAATAAAAGAAGTAGTTTATTCATTCTATATACCTGTCTCATACATTTATATCATGTGTACTTAACATCCAAGATTGCCAGATGTAATCTCTAAATGAGTATATGAGTGTCATATACAGAGGTATTCAGTTTGAGATGAACAAACTAAAGAGTCCGTAGATAGCAAATAGAGTTGGGTACTTTATTTATGGTTAATCTACAGCTGCGGTTTATTCCGTAATGTACGATGGTCTTAACCTAGACTATTCATATGGTGATATGAAAATGGAGGCACCTTATATGATGTGATCATATAGGACTAGGCCATGATCTATATGAATCTCTCACCAAGATCCGTTACAAGATGAGATTCATATATATCAACAAATGATGGCTATATATGGGTGATCTTAATCATGAGTGTCTTATCGACTTCTTCAGGTTAGATTGTGGTTTTTGATATATCATGGGTGAGATCGGAGTTGTATTCCCGATCAATAACTTAGTATGTTGGAATTGTGGTCTGGCTTGTGGCTAGGAAGGTTTGCACACAATAGTGGAATCCACTCCTTCTTGCGATAAGTAGATAGTAGTTCCCTTAATGGTTGATTCGGGGCTTGAACAATATGAGCGCTCTCCTAATTCCATGAGGAATGTAGGATTTATTGTTCATTAGAGAATCAATGGTACTTAATGGAAAGATGTAATTATAGGGGGTATAACGGATATTATGACACAGCTCTAATTATGAACTACTTGTGGAGGATCATACCATATGTAATAGATATATCGATGGACATCAAGAGTTATTGGTTTATGTAAAAACATCTACAATTGAGAGAGTGTAGCTTCGGGTTTTTAGTGGAATAACACCAAAGTTAATAATCATAAAATATTAATTAAAGAGTTTAATTAATTATTTCTAAGGATTATTGGAGCTCAAAATACTATGGGTCTATTAGGTCCCTTTGCTAGCCCGATCGATTTAGGTAATAAGGGTCACGATTAATTAATTGGAATGTCTAATTAATTGTGTTACGAAAGTGACACATGTCTATTCAGAAATTAATTGAATAATGAGATTATTTAATTAATGAATATTAATGATTATGTTAATTAAATAATTAGATTATTTAATTGTGTAATTAATCATTAGATGGAGGGTGTTGATTGATATTTAATTTTGAATGAAGATAAGATAATTTGATTATTTTATTAAAAATTAAATTTAAAAGAGTTTGAATTCAAATCAAATCAAATAAATTAATATTAATTAATATCTTTAAAGATATCATATATCTTAAAAGGATTTAATTGATTAGTTAAAAAACATATAAATGATATATAGTTTTTAATCAACGCACAGATGAAAAAAAAAAAAAAAGTTAAAAGAAACACAATAGAGTGGTGCGACCAACAAAAGAAGAAAGAAAAGAAAAACATTTTGTTTTGCTTATTATTTTAGTGTGGCTGAATTCTTCTAATACACAAAAGCAAGAGTTGTTTTGTGTTGTTTCTTCTACCTCCATACAAGTTCCTGAGTACCGTGACGCGTCCACACGTCATTACCAATCCCGGTTCATAGCTAGGAAGATCTTGTAGTTCAAATCAGGAAGCAGATCGAAAAGAATAAGGAGCCTACAAACGTTGGTATGAATTAGTTTCAAATCTTTCTTATTGCATTTGATTATTACTGTACAAATGAGTTAGTTTACGATTGCATTTAAAAATTTTAAAACCTTTCTGTTGCGCAATCTGTAACCCTAGGTTCCTACATTGTGTTGGTGGAACGAATCAAGATGCAATGACATCTCATATCATTGTTACAGCAGGATTTTCGATTTGTTATCCTAGTCTTGTGAAACCTACTCTTGCCACACTTGTTGTTCATTCGTTGCTGAAGTTGGTTATGGCAATAAATGAGAAATATAGTTCCACTGTGACAAAGCTTCTCAAAAGGCATGAAGAGTATATGGATGTTGTGCATTGGTTCTGAAATACATCGTCTAATTGGGGATATATTTTTCCAGATAGAGTGCAAAGCAGTCCATCACCCAACTCAATTGGAGAATATCATGTTGTACCAACATCAATTAGGGAGACTTTGGAAACCTTACTTTGATTCTTTCGAATCAAAAGAGAACACTCAAAATTCAATTGTCAAGTAAAAAATAATTTAAGTTTGTTTTCACTTCTACAAAAACTAAAATTTTGATACTTGAAATAGAATTAGGTTTAGTTTTTTATTTTTATTTTAATAAATTGATATAGTTGAAGATATAGATGTAATTAATGGGTGTACATAGTATTTGGTATAGAAAAAATAGAATATGAAAAATGGTTTCTGAAATTATGCTTGTCATTTCTAATTAGAATTACAACCTATTTATAATGTTTACAAGGAAAAAAGAAAGGAAAGAAATATATATTCTAGGCCTATAATTATGCTAACAAATCATCTCCTAATTATAAACGTAATTACAAAGATTAAGTCAACTATAAAGAAAATCAAATCATATCAAATCAAATCATATATTATTCTTCAACACCCCCCCTCAAGCTGGTGAATAAATGTTCTTCATTCCCAGCTTGCTTGTAATGGATTGGAAAGGTTGAGTTGTAAGACCCTTGGTTAATATGTCAGCTAATTGTCTTTCCGAGGGAACGTAGGGAGTGCATACTAATCCATTTTCTAGTTTCTCCTTGATAAAATGCTGATCAACTTCAACGTGCTTAGTGCGATCATGTTGAACTGGATTGTGAGCTATACTAATAGCTGACTTATCGTCATAGTAGAGCTTCATAGGTCCTTCCCAACTAATTCTAAGATCATTAAGAATGATTTTTATCCAAAAAAGTTCACATAGCCCATGTATCATTGCTCGAAACTCTGCTTCAACACTTGACCTTGCAACTACTAATTGTTTCTTACTCCTCTATGTTACCAAATTTCCTCCCAAAAATGTACAATATCCAGATGTTGATCTTCTGTCAGTGATTGATCCGGCCCAATCAGCATCTGTATAAACCTCATGCTTCATCCTCCCAGTATTTCGAAATAATATACCACTTCCAATAGTTAACTTCAAGTATCTAAGAATTCGAAAAACTGCCTCCATGTGTATCTCTTTGGGACTGTGCATAAATTGGCTTACTACACTCACATCATATGCTATATCAGGTCTAGTATGTGATAAGCAAATCAACTTACCCATTAAACATTGATATCTTCCTCTCTCAACAAGAGTGCTTTCTGGCCCTTCATCAAGTTTATGACCAGCCTCTATTGATGTATCAGTTGGCTTACACCCCATCATTCCAGTTTCTTTGAGAAGATCTAGAATATACTTTTGCTGTGAAATGACAATTCCTTCCTTTGATCGAGCAACTTCAATCCCTAAAAAGTATTTAAGTCTTCCTAGGTCTTTGATTTCGAATTCTCTAGCCAATTTTTCCTTCAATCATCCCATTTCTTCTAAATCATCACCAGTCACAATAATGTCATCAACATATACAATGAGTGTAGTTACTTTTCCATCATTCGAGTGTTTAACAAACAAAGTATGATCCCCTTGGCTTTGGATATAGTTCATGGATTTCATTGCTGTAGCAAACCTTCCAAACCAAGCTCTAGGGGATTGTTTAAGCCCATAAAGTGCTTTCTTCAGTCGGCAAACTTTTTTTCCTTCATAATCTTCTTCTAAACCCTCTAGTATCTCCATATAGACTTCCTCCTCTAAATCACCATGGAGGAAAGCATTTTTTACATTAAATTGCTGCAATGGCCAATCAAAATTAGTAGCAAGAGATAACAAAATATGGATAGTATTCATTTTTGCTATTGGAGCAAAAGTTTCCTGGTAATCTATCCCATGAGTCTGAGTATATCCCTTAGCTACCAATCTTGCCTTATACCTCTCAAGCGTCCCATCTACCTTATATTTCACTGTAAATACCCACTTACAACTGACTTGTTTCTTCCCTGCAGGAAGATTCACAATCTCCCATGTATTATTTTTCTTCAAAGCACTCATCTCTTCTTGCATAGCCTTCCTCCAGTTCTCATCTCTTAATGCCTCTTGAACAGTTTTAGGTATTTCAATGGAGTTAAGTTTGGTGACAAATTCTCTATGAGAAGGAGAAAGGTTATCAAATGAAACAAAGTTTGTCAAAGGGTGTTCTGTACAATGTTGTATACCTTTTCTAATAGCAATAGGCATATGAAGATCATTAATAAATAAATCGAAATCAAACTCAAGGGTCTGTAAACTGTTTTTTAAAGGCATTTAGAGTAAGAGAACACTTACTTGCTTGAGCAAAACCTATTTGAGTTGCAGAAAAATCGATATCTGACCCTTTTGTCTTTTGGGTTGATTGAAGATTTGAATGAACCTAGAGAAGGTGGAGCAGCAATACCCTTGAACAAACAAAACCCTAACAAAGGCTAGAAGCATACAATTTGGCAATTGAGGCCAAATAAAAAAAAAATTATAAAAAATTATAAAAAAAAAACTTACAGAAACCCTAGGGAAAGAGCCTGAGCTCTGATACCATGTAGAAAAAAAATAGAATATGAAAAATGGTTTCTAAAATTATGCTTGTCATTGTTGATTAGAATTACAACCTATTTATAATGTTTACAAGGAAATAAGAAAGGAATGAAATATATATATTCTAGGCCTATAATTATGCCAACAAATCATCTCCTAATTATAAACATAATTACAAAGATTAAGTCAATTATAAAGAAAATCAAATCATATCAAATTAGATCACATATTATTCTTCAACATTTGGTTTATTTTTAATTAAACTAATTTGTCCTTATTGATAAATTCCTATTGGGATATTTTTGTAATTGACTTTTTTATGAAAATATGGTGTGCTTATTATATTTATGGATGTCAATATCAGCACCAAATTCAAATCCATCCATTGTCAAAGAAAAATTAAATCATAATTCTGTTCCAATGATTAAATTGGGTGTATTAATAATTTAAGAGTGTTTACAAATACAATGTATTAAAATAATTATGTTCATTTTAATAAGGATACTATTAGCATTAGAATGTATGCTTATAGTAATGGTTTAATTTTCAAATTTGAGATATGGGTGTCTACTTATAAAAATGGGTGTATAAATCATGTTTATATTTTGTTCAAAAAAATCATATTTATATGCGTAACAATATCGGCATCCTTCAATCTACACGTAATCATTTAAAGTGTTCATTTATCATTAGTTAACTACACTTGTGACGCCCCTGGGGCATAACTTAGTAGGTAGATGGAACACGTAATCATTTAAAGTGTTCATATATCATTAGTTAACTACACTTGTAACGCCCATGGGGCATAGCTCAACTGGTAGATGAAAGAACAAACTCTTGTTGATAATCCATCCGGGCTTTCATACCACCATAATTACAAACAGGAATTGGCCTAAAGTCTTCAAGTTCATCCCATAGAATCTTGAGCTTAGTATAATAGCTAGTAACATCATTTGATCCTTAAGACAAACTCTTTAAGTTCACTCTGATGAAATCGATCATGTAAATCATTCCAAACATCAACAACAATATCTATATATGTGAGACTATCTTCAATTTCTTTCGAAACAACATTGAGGATCCAAGAAATGACCATACTATTGCAACGAGACCAAGAATCATAGAAAGCATTTGTAGACTTGGGATGAGAAATTGTACCATCAATGAAGCAGAGCTTATTCTTCACTGTGAGTGCCATTGACATAGCTCGACTCCAGATATTGTAATTCTCCCCAAACCAATTGATGCAAAACAAGACCTGGGCCTGGATGATCACCATTGCTGAGGAAAAAAGGACTACTATAATCTTGGGGTGTGCTGCATCCAATCCAATCCAATCCAATATGATCCATTGGGTTGGATTGGATTGGATCGAATCGGATCGAATCCTGAGAGATGATTGGATCAGATTGAATCCTAAATTATAAAATTTATTGGATTGGATTGAATCTTGGATTTCCGATCTTGGATTTCCGTTTGAAAATCCGCTGAATTCGCCAATCCACCTAAAACATTAGGCTTTATTTTTATATTGGGCAATTTATTTTATCCACTACTTTCTAATGTAAAGGTCCAACCCAAATATAAGTTGATTATCTGAATATCTTTAAAAGCCCAATCCAAATACAATTTCTAATGTTACTATTTTGGGGTTTTTTTTTTTCTCAATTTCTCTATAGCCAACAATCCACCATCTTCTTTTCTCCTATTATTCTTCATCAACATCACGACTTATTAAGTTTACATTTGGAGCTGATGTATAATGTTTATAAACTTTTTGAATTATATAAAGTTTACAAGTTATGTTATGTATTTTTTTTAATGCTAATTTTATTTGAATTAATTAGTAATATTTGAATAATTTATTTCAAATTATAACTTTTATATATTAAGAACGATTTTATATTAATTCGACCCATCGGATCGGATCGGATCGAATCCCGCTATAAAATTGGATCGGATCAGATTGGATTGGATCCCGCTATAAAATTGGATCGGATCGGATTGTAATTTCTTCAATCCAATTGGATCGGATCGGATCTTGAATCATGGCAAATCCATTGGACCCAATCTGCTGCACACCCCTACTAGAATCTTCCATTGGAGATTGATCTGAGTTCGAAACCTCAAGGTTCGCAAATCGATTCCCTCCCACCATTGGCATTGCCCGCAGTAGCTCCACCTCTACGAGCCGTGAACAAGAAAAAAAAAAAAGGAAGAACAAATCAAAAGAGAAGAGAAGAAGCAGCGGCGCAAAAAAAGCGATTTGATACCATATTATCTTCTTACTTCTCATTCGGTCAAAAACAGATTACTATATTTATATGAATGGCTTACAATATTTGTTTCTTTTTGATACCATATATATATATATATTTTCTTGTTTTCTTCCTGCGCAGTATTTGTTTCTATGATAGTGTGATGAAAATCTTGAGTTTTGATGATAATTATTCTTAGGGTTAATTGCACAAACATATCGTCTATTTATCTAATAAAACAAATTTTCAAACAAATGCCTTATGCAAACACAAACATCCCGATTGGAATGTGCTTGGGGTATGGAAAGTCAATAACGCCATTGGGTAAAAAGGAGAGGTTATTTTGGTGGGTAAATTTCATAAACAACCCTGAATTTTGGTGTAATTGTATAAATATTCATTTTTTTTTCTAATAATTACATAAATATACCCTATCGTCAATTGATTTTTGTTGACTTTAACCTTTAACCACATTTGTATCCCAAAATGATTAAACTATCATTGAAAACTTATTTAGCTTTTCTTTTATTATTTAAATATATTAAAAATAATTACTTAAAAAATTGAAAAAATTGATACAATTTTTTTGTTGCTTTCTTTCTATTATTTTTTTTAACACAATCAGAACCCACAAAACTGGAAAAATGGTTGTGTTTATTGGGTTTTGATTGTGTTTGGTAAGTTTTGTGGGTTTTGATTCTATTGATTAAATATAATTGTTGGTGAGTTTTTATTGTGTTGATGAAATGAAATTGTTAGTGGGCTGATGAGTATGAAATTGAATATTTTGGTGATAAAGTTGGTTTTTGAAATCTGAAAATTTGGTGTTTGGGGACATGGAAAATGTAAAAAATAAAATAAAAAATGATAGAAAGAAAAAGAAAACAAAAGCAACAAAAAAAAAATTGTACTGATTTTTTCAATTTTTTAAGTAAATATTTTTTAAATATTTTTAAATAATAAAAGAAAAGATAAATAAGTTTTCAAGGGTATTTTAGTCATTTCGAGATACAAAGGTGGCTAAAGGTTAAAGTAAACAAAAATCAACTGACGATAGGATATATTTATGTAATTATTAGAAAAAAAATGAATATTTATATAATTACACATAAATTTAGGATATTTACCCACCAAAATAACCTCTTTCTTTTATATAAATGCATTATTGATTTTCCATACCCTAAGTACATTTCAATTGGTATATTTATGTTTGAATAGAGCATTTGTTTGAAAATTTACTTTCTTAAATAAATAGATAGTATGTTTGTGCAATTAACGCTTATTCGTACAATTAACGCTTATTCGTACAATTGTATATGCTGCTTGATATTATCCTCCATACTTTAATAACATTTGATAAATTATTAGTTTTGATTTCAAGTACTATGTAGGGTTTGTGATAGGCTTTGAGAATGTGAGAATTGACCACCTGGGGTTCTTCTCTTCGGATCATCGCCCGATTATCTTAAATAGTGATCCGGATGTTAAATTCCTGAATAACAGATGCAGGTCTTTCCGTTTTGAACCCTTTTGGCTCAAAGAGGAAGATTACGGTGGGGTGATTAGTGGTGCTTGGGAAGAGGTGAAGAAGAGGGATCCGGCTGGGACCCTCTCCTCAAAATTAAACTGGTGTGCTTCTCGTCTGCAGTTATGGAGTAAAGATCGTTTCCGAAAGTTTGGCAAACAAATTGAAGATAAAAGTAAGGAGATTGATCGGTTATATTGTAATAGTGGAAAACCGGGAATTATGAAAGTCATTAAGTGTCTGGAACGGGAAGTGGAAGGTATAAGGGATAGGGAAGAGCTTTTTTGGAAACAGAGATCTAGAGTGGAATGGTTAAGGGCGGGCGACAGAAATTCGAAGTTCTTCCATGCTAAAGCCACAGCAAGAAAGAAGAAGAATTTTATTTCTAGCCTCCTTGATGTGGATGGGATTTTGCAAGATTCAGAGGAAGGTATGACAGGTATTGTACATGAATTCTTCTCCAATCTTTTTAAGTCCTCGGCTCCTTCCCCTTCTGACATTCACAGAGCTACCAAAGGTATCAAGACGAGGTTGGAGCCCTCGATGATTGACAGTTTGGGGGCTGGGTTCACTGCTGCTGATGTGAAAAAGGCTGTTTTCGAGCTGGGTCCTACCAAAGCCCCTGGACCCGACGGGTTCCAGGCGATTTTCTTTCAGAAGGGCTGGGGTCTGGTTGGGCAGGAGGTCACTAATGTCTGTCTGAACATCCTTAATGGGGTCAGCTCTATAAGAGATTATAATGTAACAAACGTGATTCTTATCCCAAAGAAAAAGAATCCGACGAATATTCAAGATTTCCGGCCTATCTCCCTGTGTACTGTTATCTACAAGATAGTGACGAAAGTTATGGCTGCTCGGTTGAAATTCTTCCTGGAAAAAATTATTTCCCCTACGCAATCGGCCTTCATCCCAGGTAGACAAATTCACGACAATGTGTTGGTTGCTTTTGAAGTCTTGCATTCAATGAACCGAAAAAAAGCAGAAAAGAATGGGCATATGGCGCTTAAGCTTGACATGAGTAAAGCGTATGACAGAGTTGAATGGCCTTTCCTGGTGTCGATTATGAAGAAAATGGGCTTTCCGAATAAGTGGTCAGGTCTGGTTATGGATTGTATTTCCACCTCTCTGCTCTCGTTCCATCTAAACAATAAAGAGGTCTGCAAGATTGCCCCTTCCAGAGGTCTGCGCCAGGGTTGCCCGCTCTCCCCGTACCTGTTTCTGCTATGTTCGGAAGCATTCTCGGGTCTAATTTCTAAATCCGAAAGGAATGGGCGCTTACTGGGTGTGAGGAGCTGTAGAGGTAGCCCGCTGATTAGTCATCTGTTCTTCGCGGACAACAGCATGGTCTTTTGTAAGGCTTCCGTCGCTAGTAGTCAATGCCTTAGACGTATCTTGGATACGTATGAGAAGGGTTCCGGGCAGCGAATAAATCTGAGTAAGTCCATCGTCACCTTCAGTCCCAAAGTGGCGGATTCGGTTAAAAGTCAGATTCAAGCCCTGTTGGAGGTTGAGGTGTGTAACTCCCACGATAAATATCTTGGCCTTCCTACGTGGGTTGGCAGGAACAAGAAGAAGATCTTCAATGAAATTAAAGAGAGAGTGGGTAAGAAAGTGCAGGGGTGGAATGGAAACTTGTTCTCTTTCGGTGGGAAAGAGGTCCTAATTAAGGCTGTCTCCCAGGCAATCCCAATGTATTCTATGAGTCTGTTCAAACTCCCCATCGGCCTCTGCAATGAGCTCAATGCAATGACTTCCAAGTTTTGGTGGGGGTCTAGGGAGGGGAAGAGGAAGATGAGTTGGATAAGTTGGAAGAAGCTCTGCAGACCGAAAAGTATGGGAGGGTTGGGTTTCAAGTACCCCTCATTGTTTAATCAGGCCCTCTTGGCGAAACAAGCTTGGCGTGTTCTTTCGAATCCGGAATCCCTGGCTGCTCGAGTCCTCAAAGCGAAGTATTTTAGTAAGGATTGCTTTATGTCTGCCTCGGTTAGGAATGGCTGCTCCCACATATGGCGTAGTCTGTTATGGGGCAGAGAGCTGCTGGAGAAGGGTCTTAGATGGATGGTGGGAGACGGGAGGAATATAGATGTGTTCAAGGACAAATGGATCCCCCGTCCTAGCTCATTTCGGGTAATCACTTTTGATCCAGGACCACAGTTAATGGTGAATGACTTGATTGACAGATCGCGGGGTGTTTGGGATGAGACTTTGATCAATCAAAGGCTGCTGCCCATTGATAGGGACGAGATTCTCGCAATCCCGGTTAGCTGGAGAGGAGGGAAGGATGTGCTGAAATGGCACTTTGATAAGAAAGGCAGGTACACGGTTAATAGTGGATACAAATTGGCTCTTCATGACAGTATGCAGTTGGAGGCCACCTCCTCTGTCAAGGAAAGCAATTGGTGGAAGACCTTGTGGAAACTAAACATTCCCCCGAAAGTCAAGCTTTTTGTGTGGCGGGCTTGTTCGAATGCAATCCCGTCCCTGGACAACCTTTGGAAGAGGAAAGTGGTTGTTGATCCTTACTGTAAATTCTGTTGTGGGAAAGTGGAATCTGCAACCCATGCTATTTTCGGTTGCAAGAGAGTTAGGAAAATCTGGAACCATACTCATTTTGGTTGTTTCCTGTCCTCTAGATGCTGTGGGACTGTCCAAGAGATTTTCGAGGGCATGTGCTCCAATTTTGATAATGCCAGCCTGAGTCAAGCATGTATGGTTGCGTCTGCTATTTGGGATTCTCACAATGCGTTGGTTAATGGGTTGAAGGAGGATGTCCCTGAGCAAGTGGTTAATAGGGCGCTGTCGAGAATGTCTGAATTTGTGGAGACTAACAAGGCCATTTCCACCAAAGAATCTCCAACGCTTAATAGGAAACCTGTAGACTGGTTGACACCCCCTCCAGGGAAACTTAAATTGAATACTGATGTAATCAGCCATAATTCTTTGAAGAAGATAGGTATGTGGGCTGTGATTAGGGACTGCAAGGGTAAAGTCATTGCTACTAGTACGGTTAGTCTACAGGGCGATTTCTCGAAAGAAGTTGGTCATCTTCTAGCCATTCGAGAAGGTCTCAGACTTGCTAAAAGAGGTAACCTGGCTGTCTCTGTGGTCGAATGCTCCTCTCCTTCGGTAGCTATTTTGTTGAATAGTCCTTCCCTTATGTTAGGGGATTCCCATTTCATTGTTTCTGATATTAAGGCCCTGTTGTCGGATGTTGGTACCTGTAATTGTCAAGCCTCTCCTAAATCGGGGAACTCCTTGGCAAATGTACTGGCTTCGAAGGCCTTCTCTCCTGTAAAGGAGTGGTGGTGGCTGGCATACAGCCCTTTGTTTCCGTTGTAGTTGTTGTTTCTTTCCTCTTTTATCAAAAAAAAAAAAAAAGATAGGGGTGAGTACATCAAAAAAGTCAACGAGGTCAAGTAAAGATACTCAACGGCTATATTTACACTTTATACAACGGTTGAGCCCTTTTTGTCTATTTCATTATTTAATCCCAACGGTCAAAAATTTCCCATCATTTAAATCTCCGATACTTTCAAAAACTAGCCGTTACCATTTCTTTCAATTGCATCTGCGATAAATCAAGTAAAACAATAATAATAAATCTTACAAGATTCTTCGCATTCAAAACCCCAACCATTTGCGCTTCAAAGAATCCATTTTCTTTCCATATTTTAACATCATCAAAAACTTATCAGATTCAATTATCAGATCAAATCAATCAAACACCCTTCTTTTCATGGCCGCAAACAAACCCTCATCGTCTTCTCCGATACCGTCATCCAGACCAAACCCTAATTCTAGAAACTCTGAAATTAAAGACCCCATGAGAAGGAGTTTCACCGGAAACCCATTTAGCAAACCCTCCTCCATTGTAGCCAACTCCAGAGGTGGTGGTGGATTCAATCCCAACACTCCTGCTAACAGTCCTTCAGGTTTGATTTTCTTTTCATATACCTCTCTATTTCATTTTCTTTTTTGTTTGATTTGGTAGTAACAACGTGTTTGGATGTCAAGAAAACGGTGGAAATATACTTACAAGGAAAGAAATTTTGATGTTTTACACGTTTTTGTTTATGGGTTTTAAAGAAATCCAAATTTTGTAATTGATAGAACAGGATTTAGGTATTTGTAATGTGTTCTGTTTGTTTAGGTGGAAAATTGTTCTTTCAGGTTTGATTTTCTTTTCATATACCTCTCTAATTCATCACTGTAATTTCCTTTTTGTTTGTTTTGATTTGGTAGTAAACTGTTTGGATGTCAAGATAACAGTGGACATATACTGAAAGGAAAGAAATTTGGATGTTTTACACGTTTTTGTTTATGGGTTTTAAAGAAATCTAACTTTTATAATTGATTGATTAGGGTTTCGGTAGAAAATTGTTTCTCAGAAAATTTTCTGGGATGAACGTGTAATTTTTTCATATAACTCTCTTGTTTCTAGGTTTTTTGTTTTTTTTTGTTTTTTTTTGAGAATGATGTGTTTGGATGCCAAGAAAATTGGGGAAAATAGAATGAAAGTAAAAAAAAATCTGGACATTGTGTGTCTTTGTTTCTGGGTTTCTAAAGAAATCAACTTTTATAATTGATAGAACTGGATTTGGGTATCATTTTCTGTTTGTTTAGGTGTGAAATTGGTTTCTAGGAAAACTTTTGTAGGATACACAAGATGGATATTGTAGAAATTAATCAGGTATCTAGAGATAACCAGAATAGAGAAAAAATTTCTTGTACACATACCTGAAAAGTTCTTTTTGTCACAGAATTTTTTTTTCGGTAAATGTGTACGTACATGAAAATCATTTTCTCAAATTTATAGAATTGAATTTGGGTTTTGATATATATATATATATATATTGTTTCTTGTGTTTGATGATTTACAGATTTTCCTAGAAGAAGCTCCACTGGTAGAGAAAGTCTAAGTTCTCTGCGAGACTTCGAGGACAAAGAAAACAGTAAAGACTC
The DNA here is from genome assembly GCA_954870605.1 of Acer campestre. Taxonomy (NCBI): domain Eukaryota; kingdom Viridiplantae; phylum Streptophyta; class Magnoliopsida; order Sapindales; family Sapindaceae; genus Acer; species Acer campestre. Next base: position 27,024,142 of record OX940802.1, read on the forward strand.
AAATTTAAAGTCGGCAAGAGTCCGATCTCCGGCTTCTGCTTCAAAGGGTGCAAAGAATTTCATGTCACCCACAATTTCTGCAGCTTCAAAGTTTGCTACATCACCTAGGAAGAAAATCTTGGCTGAGAGAAACGAGCCAGTTCGGTCTTCCGTTTCATTCTCTGAAGCCAAAGTCCAAGCAATGGAAGACAATGATTCGAAGCCAGAGATAAGTTTGGGCAAGAAGAAGACTGTTACATTTTCTGATGTAAGAGACCTCATAATGGAAGAAAATGATTTTTCAAAGCCAGAGATGGGCTTGAATCGGATTGAGTCTTCACATGACTCAACTATAACTGACTTGGGTCGTGAGGAAACTGTGAAAAGCCATTCTATTTTTGATTCTGAGGTACTTTTTGATTCGAAGAGTGATGTAAGTTCTTCATTGGAGGCTGCTACCAAGGAGAAGGATTGTGTTAATCTTGATTCAACTTTCAAGATTAGTCCTAGAACCTCTTTTCCACCATCGAGTCCTATGTTGGCACCTCTTGATGCAGATCCATTAATGCCACCTTACGATCCTAAGACCAATTATCTGTCACCAAGGCCTCAGTTTCTTCATTATAGGCCAAACCCAAGAATTGAGTCTATTCTTAACAAGGTTAAAGATGGTAAGCGGCTTGAGGAGAGTTTTGCATCAGAAAATTCATCCGATAGTGAAGACAGTGAAATTCTATCTGAGGATTCCCAGAAAGAATCCGAGGAAATTTCTTCGGATGAAACAGTAAAAGAAACAAATGAAGAAGAAGAAACAGCCAAAGAAGGGGATGACGAAGCTGTAGAAGAAGAGGAAGAGCTCAATGTCTCCGAGCCAAACCCCTTTAGTACCCACAGGTCTGAGGAGGAGAGTGTTCAAGCTGAAGTGGAGTCCAAATCGAAATTCTTTACAAGATCAAAGTTTATTGCTTTCGTTTTGGTCTTGATGTTTGCTTGTTTATCAATCTCATTCAGTGATTCCCAGCTTGCTGCTGATTTAAGCCTCTCTACTAATTTCTATGTCCCGCCTGAGGTCACTGAATTTGCAAAAGTAACTTTTGAGGAGCTGGTTCGAAAATCTCAGTTGTGGTCTGCTAACTCTATTGCTTACATTTGCAAGCTGATATCAAGTTTTAGAGGAATGCATACACTGGGTCCTTTGCAATATGGTAACCTGACTGTTTTGCTCGAGAAGGATCATTTGGTTGATGGGCACCTAAAGTTTGTTCAAAAAGATGCCAGTGCAGATTTCAACTATGAAAATGATTTTTTGGCTTCCATAAGGGAGAGAAATCTCAAAAGTGAACCTCTGCAACATGAAGAGATTGAAGATGATGAGAACATTGAAGAAGAAAATAGCCCAGAGTTTGTGGAGCAAGTGCTGGTGCACCAAGAGATTGAAGTTCATGACAACATTAATGAGGCTTCAGAAGATCATACCGACTCACAGTCTGAAGAGGTATGTTCAACTCCGATGGCTCCAGTGATCAAACCTGATTTAGAGGCACAACAGACCCAAGAAATAGTTGAATCTAATGTTGAAACTGATATCAAACTGCAAAGCAACAACATAGACCTTGCACAACAGCACGTTGTAATTTCAGAGGGTACAGAAAATCAGCCTGCTGTGAAAATCTCAGAGGTTATTGAAAATCAGCCTAATGTTGCAGTCTTGGAGGTTGCTGAAATTCAACCTGAAGTGTCTTTTGCTGATGAACCTCAAGGAGAAACTGATTTAAATTCAGAATTGGATGCTTCAAGTGCTAATCTACAGAATTCAGCAACATTTAATGGATCAGAAAATAACTATTTGACAAAGAATGTTGTGGGCATTTCCTTGAGTGTGCTTCTCAGTCTGCTTGCGGCAACATCTTTCTTCACCTATGCAAATTCAAAGAAAGGAAAGCCATCTACAAGTCATGTGGACCAACCTGCTCTCACCAAGAAATTTAGTCCAATTTCAGTCTCTGCCGAGCATACTTTTCATGAGAGGTTGTCTTCTAGGAATTGGCAGACAGAGGTCGAAATGGTTGGAGAATCATGCCCATCAGAAATGAGCAGCTTCAAGGGTTCATCTTATAGAAAGGAAGTAAGTGAAGCTCAGAGCCAAGAAAGGAAGCAGCAGCCTAGTAATAATTATCGGAGAGAGTCCCTTGCTTCATCAGAATTCTCCATGGGTTCGCCTTCATACGGTAGTTTCACCACTTATGAGAAAATTTCCAGCAAGGTAACTCAACTGTTATAACACTGTGTTTCTGCATTTCCTGCAACTCAAAAAACATGTTTTTATCACAGTCTTGTGTTGCTTTTTTTCAGGTTTTGAAGGGATGTGGAGAAGATGAGGTGGTCACTCCAGTTAGACGTTCAAGCAGGATCAGAAAACAAGTCACTTCTTCATGACGAAACTTGCAGATGTGAATGAACCCAGCTGCTGACTTTAGTTTAGTTTAGTTTGTTTAACTTTGATTGATTGTGTATCTAATCTGAACATCTTGTTATTGATAGTAATTCGGTTGTTAATTCAGATCTTCTGATTCTTAATTTCTATATCTAAATCTACATTTAATTTTCTCCTTCTATTTTATGAACAAACATTTGAAAATAGAGATTTGCTTTCGGTGTGTGTGCACGCGTTTGCATTCGTGTTTGAGATGATTGAAATTTTTTGCCCTTGTTCTTTCTCATCAGTAAACGAGATGGAAATATGAACTTGCAATTCTTTTGAGTCTGCACAAATTTTACATTATGTTCATTTAAGTTTTTAAATGATAAGTTTCTAAACTTAATTCTCGTTACAACTCCCTGTTTCACCGGGAGACGTTTTTGCAAGTTCACCTCAAACTGCAGAGATTCCTATATACAATTACGGCATATACTGTGTCCAAAAATTATTTTCACAATCTCTTATTTTCTCCAACTTATATAGTTAACAATCCTGAAGTCCATGCTAACAAGTCCCAACTCCGGAGGTGGTTAATTCAATCCCAACACTCCTGCTAACAGTCCTTCAGGTTCGATTCTCTTTTCATATACCTCTCTAATTCATCAGTCATTTTCTTTGGTTTTTTTTGTTTGTTTGATATCCAACTTTTATAATTGATTGAACATGGTTTAGGTATATGTTCTGTTTGTTTTGGTGGAAAATTGTTTCTAGGAAAATTTTCTAGTAACTCTCTAGTTATCTAGTTTCTTGTTTGTTTTTGTGAGAATGATTGCCAATAAAATGGGGGAGAATAGAGTGAAACGAAAAAAATTTGGAAGCATTATGGGTTTGGGTATATGTTCTGTTTGTTTAGGTGGGAAATTAGTTTCTAGGAAAACTTTGTAGGATACACCAGATGGATATTGTAGAAATTGATCAAGTATCTCTATAACAAGAATAGAGAAAAAAATTTCTCATACACACTTGAAATTCTTCTTGGTACAGCATAAATTTTTTCAGATCTTCTGATTCTTAATTTCTATATCTATCTACATTTAATTTTTTCTCCTTCTATTTTATGGACAATGAAAGCGAAGATTTGCATTCGTGTGAGAGTGAACCAGATGGAGATGATTGAAATTTAGCCCCTTGTTATTTCTTATCAGTAAAATTGGTGAATTTGTATGGAAATGATGAACTTGCAATTTTTTTGAGTTTGCACAAATTTTACAGTATGCTCACTTATGTTTTTAAATGAGTGGTGCTGATTTTGATGAGGTGGGCTGATGTATAAGCTTGATTGTTACTTTGTTTACTTTGATGAGGTGGCTGATTTTACATAGCTGGTTTCTATGTTACTGCTATCATGTTACTTCTATGTTAATACTTATCTTTCTTACTAATTGATACAGGATGCTGCTGCTATGGTTATTGATCACACCAACTATGCAGTTTCAAATACTGATGGAGATCATACAGTGATTGCTAGTGATGATTTTACTAAGTCTGATGTTCTTTTGGGAAGCAAGCAAATCGAGGCAAGTGCAAGCTTTGTTAATTTTAGTTTTCCATTTTGATTCTACACAACCGTGCATGCTGGTGTTGCCTATCGATGCTTGCATTACAATACTATTGCTAATCATTTCTAATTCTGTTGACCCTAATTTGTTAATATCTGTAACATATTATGCAGTTTGAGGTAATTTCAGTAACATTAAAGTGGTATCAGAAATTTGAGTAAGTTTACTATTTAGGTCTTTACACATGTTTTACAAACATATGAAACTGTTGTCTCTGTCCCAAAGTTTATGTAATTATCATAATTATAATAATGACTAATTGGCACGGATACCCCCTGAACTATACCCGAATTTGCACCTTACCCCCTAAACTTTTTTTTTTCGGAATTAAACCCCCTAAACTCTCTGAAATTTGCAATTGTTAACGGAAATCCAACGGAACCCTAATTCCGTCTAGGAAAATTACACTAAGCTCCCCAAAAAAATATAATAATATTACCCGAATACCCCTCTGACCAAATTTTAAAAATAAAAATTTAAAATTTAAAATTTAAAATTGAAATAATGGTTAAATAATAATAAAATTCTGAATTTTACAATAAAATAAATATAGAAATGAAAAAATTAAATAACAATTATTAAATTATCTTTTTTATTTAAATGTCACTAAATATAAAACCCATATAAATATTTAAATTATTTAAGAAAAATAAAAATAATGGTTAAATAATAATACAAAATCAAATAATAATAATAATAATAATAATAATAATAATAATAATAATAATAATAATAATAATAATAATAATAATAATAATAATAATAATAATACAATTCTTATTTTTTTTTATAAAGAAAATAAAATCTTTAAGAAATTAAAACATCTTTAAAATCTCTACCATCCATCTCATAGATGGACGGTGGAGAAATATTTATTAAAACAAAATCAAATTAAAAAAAAAAAACATTTTTTAAATAGATTGATTGATCTCAATTACAAAAAAATAAATAAATAATAATAATAAGTTTCTCCATTAATGAAGATATGAAGATCCATCAATGTTCTTCTTCTTCTTCTTTTAATTTTTTATTTTAATTTTTTTTTATAATTAAATTTCGTTTATTGGTTTGTGAAATGTGTTTTTTAAATTAATTTTTTAACTTAATGAACATAGAGAAGAGAAATCCTTAAAATAAAAAATTTCGAATAAATATTTTTAAATGAACTTCGATTCATCTAATTAAATGAACACCTGTTTCTCCATCCAATCCTTAAAAATTTTTCTTCTCTAAAGAAAATAAAAAATTTAAATTTCCAACACCCAGAAAATTTAAAATAAAAAATTTAATTTTTAATTCTTCTATATGTGCTTTTAATTGGATTGATGTTCAATTTTTTAAATTTTGTATTTGTATTATTATTATTATTTTGTAATTGAGATAAATCAATCTATTTCAAAAAATGTTTTTTTTTTATTTGAATTTGTTTTAATAAATATTTCTCCACCGTCCATCTATGAGATGGATGATTGAGATTTTAAAGTTTAAAGATGTTTTAATTTTTTAAAATTTTATTTTCTTTATTAAAAAAATCAGATTTGTATTTTTTTTTTGAAAGGGAATTGTATTATTATTTAACCATTATTTTTATTTTTCTTAAATAATTTATATATTTATCTAGGTTTTTATATTTAGGCATATTTAAATAAAAAGATAATTTAAATAATTGTTAAATCAATTTATTTTTTTCATTTCTCTATTTATTTAATTATCTTTATAATAAAATTCAGAATTTTATTATTATTTAACTATTATTTAAATTCTAAATTTTAAATAATAATAATAATAATAATAATAATAATAATAATAATAATAATAATAATAATAATAATTATTATTATTATTATTATTATTATTTTATAAAGACAATTAAATAAATAGAGATTTTTTTCATTTCTCTATTTATTTAATTGTCTTTATAAAAAAATAAGAATTTATTATTATTATTATTATTATTATTATTATTGAAAGGGGATTGTATTATTATTTAACCATTATTTTATTTTTCTTTAATAATTTAAATATTTATATGGGTTTATATTTAGGGATATTTAAAAAAAAAAGTTAATTTAATAATTGTTAAATCAATTTATTTTTTTCATTTCTATATTTATTTTATTGTCTTTATAATAAAATTCAAAATTTTATTATTATTTAACCATTATTTCAATTTTAAATTTTAAATTTTTATTTTTAAAATTTGGTTAGAGGGGTATTCGGGTAATATTATTATATTTATTTGGGTTTAATACAATTATATATATAATCAAGGGAGCTTAGTGTAATTTTCCTAGACGGAATTAGGGTTCCGTTGGATTTCCGTTAATAATTGCAAATTTCGGAGAGTTTAGGGGGTTTAATGCTGAAAAAAAAAAGTTCAGGGGGTAAGGTGCAAATTCGGGTATAGTTTAGGGGTTATCCGTGCCACAGGCTCCTGTGCTTTTCCAGGGGATCAGGCATTCTGTAAATCTTGCCAATAGCTTGACTGCATTTGTGAACAAATTGAGTGTTTGTTATTCTTCTTCTTCGTATAGGAGGTAATTTATAGGAGAATTACAATTAGGAAATAGAAATATAATAGGAAACAAATACCTACAAAGAAGCTAGTTGATTATAAGCTAAACAAATCAAATAAGTCAACTATACAATCTTCCTAATTAATCACAATATTCTAACACTCCCCCTCAAGCTGGTATATGTCACTCATGCCCAACTTGCTAATTGAGTCATGAAAGTTCCTTCCATTAATGGCTTTTGTAAGGATATATGCAAGTTGATCCTTACTTGGTATATGTGGAAGCTCAATTATTTTTTCTTCTAATTTCTCTTTGATGAAGAATCAATCAATCTCCACATGTCTGGTATGATCATGTTGGATAGGATTATTGGCTATCTGCACTGAAGCTTTATTATCACAATATAGCTTTATGCTATCCTTTGGGTGAAATTCCAAATCACCTAATAATTTCTTCAACCACAGTGTTATAGGCAAAAATAGTCGTGACAGACACGTCATCACTATATAAAGCCACGTAAACAGGGGTTAAGATAAGTCGACTTACGGAGCAAGAAATCCCCCACGAGAACTTACTCGGAAAAAGAGTAAGTGGCCCGACCACCAACAAAGACCATCTGCTCGGGCAGTAAATCTTATTCGGGCGCATACTCGGGAATACTCGGGAATCAGTGAAACAGATAGTCACTAGCATCCATATTCAAAACACAGGATATAATCAGCAACCAGAGTCTCCACGATAAGCAATGGCGGGGCTGCTCAGAGTTCCGAATAAGGAAACAAATAGTTTCTCCGTAAATAAAGGAGGAGGAATCAGAATCGAACTGGGACTCAACCAAATCAGGAAATATACCACAAAGAAAGAAACAGAATCTGTTTAGGATTAGAACGCACACCCCAAAACTAGGGCATCACATGCAAAACCCTAAAAACAACATGTATAAATACCCCCTTTATACACAAATAAGGGGTACGAGAAAAATAGCTAGTGAGAGAGATTATAGTTCGATATTCTTGTAATTATTCTTCATAGTGAATTTGGCTTCGTTGCTAAGGCAACAATCCGTGGATGTTTCTCCGATCATTGGAGTTTTACCACGTAACTGCTTGTTATTTCTTCTTGATTATTAATCATTCTCGTTCATAAACTATAGCAATTCAAAAGCAAATCATTGACTCGGTGACTACCAAAAATCACCGTCAACAATTGGCGCTAGAAGGAGGGGAACCCGAAAATTTGTGACAACAATGGCTGGCGAACGAGATGGTAGCGATTCCAGGTACAGTCAAGGCGTGCCAAGTAACGAGCTGGAAGATGACACCGCGCTCAATACAGCGGATGCCACCCTAACGACGGCGGACCAGTCAGTCGCCCTAGCTGGTATTCAGCGTTTCCTTACAACTAATGAAGAAATCGCGCAACGATTCCGCGCTTCTCTACAGCAACTTATATCAGATGCAGCAAGGCAAGGAATTGACCTTTCCACCACGGAAGGTTTGACATCGCCTCAATATCTGTCCGCCCCAAGCCAGCAGGCGGCAAGGTTGCGCTCTACAGTGGTGATACCAACACCTGATGCACCCCTAAAGGCAAGACGAGATCCTACAGGCGGACCAGAGATATTATCCGAAAGAGTGACCAAGAGGAGTAAGGAGCATAGAGAGGGGAATGATTCTGACAAGGGATACGATCATGATCGGATAGTTGTGGATCGAGATCACCCTAGGAGGCGTAATCACCGGAGAGACCGGTCATCATCCTCGGAAGAAAGTGAGCAGAATCATCATCGCAAGCGCCAAAGGGGCACAGTTCGGCTGCATGGCCTAAAGCGAGGCCGTAGAGAGTTGAATCCGGAGGAAAGGGGCCAAAAACTGACCATAAGTCAAAATTTCAATACGGTAGGGGAACCAGAAGGAGACAGAGATATACTTATACAGAGCCTGACCCAGGAAGTTCAGAATAATCGTCGATAAATGGATGCTTTAGTCAGGCGATATGGGCGCAACGAGCTGTCAGATGATGAATCCGGAAGCCCTTTCACCAATGGGGTCCTGAGGATGCCTTTCCCGGAGAGATTTAGGATGCCACACGTTGAGCTGTTCAAGAAGGATACCGATCCAAAAGAACACGTCCGGAGGTATAAAAGCGCTATGGCGCAATATGTCCACAATGACGCACTGTTATGTTTGAATTTTCCCCAGACTCTTGGGGATCTAGGCTCCCGGTGGTTTGGTAGATTACCAGCAGCGAGCATAAGCAGCTTCGGCGAGCTAAGCAGAGCCTTCTCAAGGCAGTTCCTCGGGAATGTACACAGGAAAAAATCAGTGGCCCACTTATCCCAACTCAAACAGGGAAAAGACGAGTCACTGAAGAAATACCTGGGGAGGTTCGGTCAGGAAGTGTCCGAGATTAGGAGTGCAAATGATGAAGCAATAATTGCCGCGTTCGTCAACAACCTTCAGAATGGCCAATTGTCATTTGACCTCAGAAGAGCCCGACTAACCAGTTATGCTGATATGATGGACATGGCAGGGGGGTACGCCCTGGCTGAGGAGGAAGAAATTGCCACAGGAGGTTACTTCGTGCATGGGGGTCGCCTAGAGGGATCCAAAACAAAAGACCAAACAAAGGCGCCCGATGCCAAATGCGACAAACAGAAGAACAAAGCGCGGGATGGTCGGGATGGACGGCGAGCATACGACCCGAAAACTGATCAACCGCGGCAGAAGTTCCAAGGCAGATATACAAATTATACCCCGCTGAAGAAAGATCAAGGTGAAATCTTGGCAATCCTAGAAGAGAAGAACATGTCTAAAGAACCGCCTAAGCAGTCAACGTATGCTCGGAGGGACACCACCAAATATTGTCGTTTCCATAAGGAGAACGGGCACGAGACATCCAAGTGTTTCCAACTAAGGGACCACATCGAAACCCTCATCAGGGAAGGGCATTTGAAAGACATTGTCCTCAAAAAGGTGGACAGGACGGATGGATGGAAGGATAGCCGGCAGGACGGACGGGCAAGAAAGTTCAGTCCCAAGAAAGCCGAGGATGAAGGAGCAATTAACACCATCTTTGGAGGACCGGCAACTGGCCAAAGTAATAGGGAAAGGACCCAGGAAATCCGGGAGGCCATGGAGGCACAGAGAGACCTGGACGTCAATTCCATTGAACCCGACCCGAAGAGAATCAATGAGGGATGAGACCCGATCATATTCACAGAAGCCGACTCACATGGAGTAGATGTTAGGCCAAATGATGCACTAGTAATCGGCGCGCGGATCGGTCATAGAGAGGTTCATCGAATTTTGATTGACAATGAGAGTTCAGCAGATATTCTAAGTGCAGAAGTATATGACCAGCTGAGGTTAGATAGAAAAGACCTACAGCCATTTCCCACGCCCTTTAGAGGATTTGGGGGAGTCGAGGTAAGGTCGCTAGGCACGGTGAAATTACCCGTGAAGATTGGGAAGACACCTTGCCAAAAAACTGTGCTACTCGACTTTGTGGTGGTGGATACAGAAAACTGGCCGTACAATGCCTTATTGGGCCGACCATTCTTGAATAAAGCCAAGGCGGTGACGGCAACCTATGCCCTCATGATGAAGTTCCCGACAAAATATGGTGTAGGAGTGGTTAAGGGGTCACAAGAGATGGCCCGAAGAGCAAACTTGTCCCTATATAAAAATAGGGAAGTACACCAAGTGTACGCGGTAACGGCCCAGCAAAAGGTTGAAGAACCAGAAGAGCAGGCAGAAGTGCCAAAAGAGTTTGAATTGGACCCCAGTGAAGAACCTGAAGTCAGAAAGGATGAGCCGACCGAAGAAGTGGCGCTGAATCCGGTGGATCAGAGTAAGACAGTGAAGGTAGGGGCGAGTTTAAATATGCATGTCAAAACCCAACTTGTCACACTGCTAAGAAGTTATGAGGATGTTTTTGCTTGGGGTCACGAGGATATGCTGGGAGTAGACCCAAAGGTGATATCACATTGCCTTTCCATCAACCCAGAGTCCCGACCAGTGGTACAAAAGAGAAGGTTATTCAATCCAGAGAGAAGCGTCGCAATCAAGAAAGAAGTGGAGAAGTTACTTTCCGCAGGATCGATAAGGGAAGTCAAGTACCCGGAGTGGGTAGCCAATGTAGTATTGGTCAAGAAAAAGAATAACCAATGGAGGATGTGTGTAGATTTCACTGATTTGAACAAGACTTGCCCGAAAGACAGTTTCCCACTACCGAGGATTGACCAGTTGGTAGATGCAATGGCAGGATACGAACTACTAAGTTTCATGGATGCCTACTCGGGATACAATCAGATCCGGATGAACAAAGCAGACGAAGAAAAAACATCTTTCACCACGGATTAAGGGTTGTATTGCTACAAAGTGATGCCATTCGGATTAAAAAATGCCGGAGCAACGTACCAAAGGTTGGTGAACAGGATATTTGCTCGACAGATTGGGAGAAACATGGAGGTCTATGTGGATGACATGCTGACCAAGAGCACTACGGCAAAAAAACATTCGGAAGATTTGAAGGAAACCTTTGATGTCCTGAGGAAGTATAAAATGAAGCTTAACCCAAGTAAATGTGTGTTCGGAGTACCCTCGGGGAGGTTTCTAGGTTTTCAGGTGCACCAAAGAGGAATTGAGGTAAATCCCGAGAAGATCAGAGCACTAGAAGGAATGGCTTCACCAAGGACATTGAAAGATGTACAAAGGCTGACGGGATGTCTTGCGTCACTCAATCGGTTCATTGCCAAGTCAACAGACAAGTGCGCCCCATTCTTCAGGGCAATAAAAAAGGGAAAATGGCTCAAATGGAGTACAGAATGTGAAGAAGCCTTTCAGAAATTGAAAGAGTATTTGGGGAGAGCACCCATCCTTTCAAAATCGGTGGTGGGAGAAACATTGTACTTATACTTATCGGTCACAAAGGTGGCGACAAGTTCGGTATTAATCCGGTTAGAGTAAGGGATACAAAAACCAGTGTATTACACAAGTAAGACATTGTTACCAGCAGAAACCAGGTATTCGCCGGCAGAAAAAATAGCGCTAGCACTAATCACATCGGCCCGGAAATTGAGGCCATATTTCCAAGCGCATACGATAGAGGTATACATTGACTGCTCATTGAAACTCATTCTTCAAAAGCCGGAGGTGTCGGGAAGGCTGACCAAATGGGCAGTGGAACTGAGCGAATACGACATCAGATACACACCCAAAGCGGTAATTAAAGGGCAGGCAGTATCAGATTTTATAGCAGAATTCACCGAGCCAGATGCCGAGGTAAGAAGGACAATGGAAGATGAACGGACTGGTAAACTCCAATGGAAATTGCATGTAGACGGATCATCGAACACACATGGCAGCGGGGCAGGAGTAGTCATAACAACCCCCGAGGGAGATACCGTGGAGTGTGCCATGAGATTCGATTTCAAAGCAACCAACAATCAAGCAGAGTATGAAGCCTTGTTGGCCAGCCTAAGGGTCTGCATAGCATTAGGGGCAGACGAGCTGGAAATTTACAGCTATTCACAAGTCATGGTTAATCAAGTACTAGACGAATACCAGGCAAGGGAAGAGCACATGATAGTTTATTTGGACATTGCAATAAGGCTACTTAGAAAATTCAAAGTGTACAAAATCTCTCAGATCCCTCGGGAAGAGAAAGAGAAAGCGGATGCTTTGTCCAAACTAGCTTCAGCCACCACGCATCAGATACAGGTCAACCCGATACACAATTCTAAGGGGAGAATTATACAGGAGAGGATTCTCAAAAGTACTGCAAAGATGTGTGGCCAGTGAGGAAACAGGAAAAATCCTAAAAAGCATCCACAATGGAGTGTGTAGGAACCATACCGGGGGTAAAAGCCTAGCACACAAGGTACTTAGGCAAGGATTCTACTGGCCGACTCTGTTCGCAGAGGCGCAGCGATTCGCAGAGAGTTGTGAAACATGCCAAAGAATAGCAAACGACATTCGGCAACCCCCAGAATTACTCAAAAGTTTAACCTCACCGTGGCCCTTCGCCATGTGGGGACTCGACCTAATAGGACCAATGCCCACAGGAACAAAGGGAGGGGCAAAACACGCCATTGTGGCAGTGGACTATTTCACCAAATGGGCAGAAGCAGAAGCACTTGTACACATTACGGAGGCAAACACCACCAGCTTTGTCAAGAAGAACATCATATATAGGTTCAGGATCCCGAGTATCATTATAACTGACAATGGAACCCAGTTCGACAACAAGAAGTTCAGAGAAATGTGTGAAGAATTCAAGATCACAAACTACTACGCATCACCTGCTCACCCTCAAACCAATGGCTAGACAGAGGCTGTGAATAAAGTGATCAAGCACACACTGAAAGCAAAACTAGAGGCAAAGAAAGGTGGCTGGGCGGACAAACTGCCCGAGGTGTTATGGGCATACCGAACAACGATGAGGTCGTCCACGGGGGAGACTCCTTTTGCGTTGGCATTTGGGACAGAAGCTGTCATCCCAGCAGAAACAACTTTTACATCCCTCAGGATACAGTTATACAGCCCCGAGCACAATATAGATATGCTGCAGCAGAACTTAGACGAACTTGAGGAAATCAGAGATACAGCACAAGTAAGAAATTCCGCGTACCAGCAAAGGGCTGCGAGGTACTACAATTCCCACGTTCGGGAGCGGAGATTCCAACTCGGAGACTTAGTGCTAAGAAGAGTATCCCCAAACACCAAAGATAAATCTTCGGGATCTCTCGCCGATAAATGGGAAGGGCCATACATCATCAAAGGAGTTGTAGGACACGGGGCCTACATGATAGCCCAACCAGAGGGTAGCCTAGTACCCCGACCATGCAACGCACAATATCTAAAGATCTTCTATCCCTGAGGGATCCGACCATATTTTTATTAACTTATTCTGCTTTGGCTCAGTTTTTAGTTCCCGCCTTAATTATTTCAGGTTTATTTGTTGGTTTCATAATCATGTTCATCTAATGAAGTTCATGTTGATCATTCAATAAAGTTCAGTTGCTAATACAGAGTAATTCAGCAGAATTGATAGTCCATGAGCAACATTTCAACAGCGGCCAACCAAAAGTTGGTCTAATAAACACCAGAAAATTCGGGCGCAATAAGGTCGTGAAAGAGCGGGCGAGTGGTGCCCGAAGGGCGGAAAAGCTATAGTAGCATGCCCGCCTAGTTAAAGCGATAAGAACGTATCCCTTAGCAAAAAGGCAAAACCGAGGCACCAGAATGAACTGGAAAACCGCTCGGAGCGCCGCTAGAAAGGCTAGTGAGATGCGCAGCCGTATTGGTCGGTACGAAGTACCCCAACGATTCGGCGAAACCTTGCACAGATAAAACCGGGAGACGTCCTAGGTAACTTGTGCAAGGACCTTGACGTATGGTCGTGGCGAGCCTCGGCGTAACGTTGAGGTAAAACAAACTCAAAAATCAAAAGATAAAGGCCAGTTACATGAGATACTCGGCCAAAACTAGTTACCGGTTAAATAAGATACGCGGTCTAGAATTATTGAAAGGCAAGTTACATGAGATACTTGGCCAAAATTAGTTACCGGTTAAATAAGATACGCGGTTTAAATTATTGAAAGGCCAGTTACATGAGATACTCGGCTAAAATCAGTTGCCGGTTAAAAAAGATACTCGGTCTACCCGACTAAAATACCAGAAAATAAGGCACTCGGTCAAGGTAAAGTTAGGGATTCCCGAAGGACCCAAATCCCTAAGGACCCACAAGTTCGAAGAAAGCCAAGTACAAGCAGGCGAAACGAATCTAGATTGTCCCATTCATGCGTTCGCAGAATATTCTATGAGAAAAAATCCGTATGTATATATGAGAAGAGAATATAAATATACAAATATAGTTACAAATAGTTACACTGTTACAAAAGAGACTTGAAGTTAAATACTCAAGAGGGTGGCGCTGGGGGTAGGGAGCTGCTTCCGCCAACATCTGGATCAGGCTCCATCACGTACTCACTCAGCAGGCTGTCATCCGAGGGCCACACAATAACATCCTTCTCCTCATCGACCATCCAATTGGTATAATCAATCCCGGGGATGGGTCCCAAATCAGGTGTCTCGTTGTCAATCCCCGCCTTCTCACAGGCATAAAAAGTGGAGAAGGAGTCAGTAGAAGGAATCTCAAGGTGCATGGGATGTGGCGCTTGTAGGGAAAAAATATACCCGCAGCGGAAGCGAGACTAAAAAAAAATAGTTTGAGTAGCTTTTAAAATTTTTTCCTTTTATGAACCTTAAACCCTTTTAATCAATTAAAAATATATAATATATATAACAAAAGATTAATACCTCTTGTCGCGTGATCCGATTGACTTACGTCGATGGTAATCCCCGCAAGATCTTCAATCCTAGCACGAACGTGGATCACCTAGGAGCGTGGTCTCCCTTTCTTTGAATTGCAAACCTGTGATTGGATTAAACAAACTTTTCTCTTGTTCGTTAGTCACAAAAACAATCAAAAGAAACCTAAGATTATTCCGGTCACTTTTGAGTTCTCAATCTAATGATCGAAACTCGCGTGAACCTTGATCGATGTTGTATACACAAGCTTATCAATGATTAAGCAAATAGTACACCATCAAAGAATAATCTATGTTTCCTTTTTTCCTTAGTAGAATAAAAAATCTCTTTCTATGAGTTAAGAAGAAGAAGAAGAAATAAATTCTGCACTCAAGCCTTAGGGGGTGGCCGAATTCTATAAGAGGCCTTATATAGGTGCCAAATTTCTTCTTCTTTTTACCCTAGGGTGACCGAATTCTTTCCCCAAAAATAACTAGGGTTGCCGCAAATCCTCCTACAAAAAGGAGTATGATTTGCACCCTAATTCCTATTTTGTTTAAGACTTCCAAACCCTAATCAAACTCATAAATCTTTTATTCTCTTATTTGACTAAAATAAAAAGACTTCCTATTTGATTAAATAAATAAAATTAATTATTTATTTCCTTGTCAAACAAGTCTTTCTATTTAATTATACTACTACCAATAGTATACCTTTAGGAATCATATTTCCTAATGAGAAAAGATTTGTTTCTTAATTAAATAATTAATTAATTCTCATTTAATTAAACAATGAAAACAAAATAATATTTAAGGTTAAATAACCTCCTTGCCGCCCCATATATATTATTGGGCCAAATATTATTTTCTCATTTCATTTAATCCTTTGGACTTTAAATAAAAAGTCCACATGTGAACTAGACCCATTCTTACTAAAAGAAACAAGCCCACATGTCATCCATTAATATATAAATATAATTGAGCAGCCCATTACATAAATAATGTGCAAATTATATTCTTAATATATTAAATGCAATTCTAGATGGACCCTAAATTGGTCCGGTAGAATATATCAAGTGATCCATGCAAGTCCGTGTGGATTGGGGATCTTGGCGGGCTATCTAAATTTAAGCTTCAATAGACATAACCTAATCACAATCAACAAATGATTCACTTAGGTCCGATCCATTAATTTTAACTCATTCCACTAAAGAGCTAAAATTGAACTCTTAAATAAAGACACAAAAGGAAGATGTTTCCTCATTCATACCCTAGACAATCATATTGGAGATAGTGTATCCTCGTGAATAATATCAGTAATCGCCAAGAGTTCATAGACCGCCTATAACTCTCCAAGTTACCATATTTACTCATATGACCACGTTTTGAACTTGGATATTTTGACTTGTCCAGAAGCCATGTTTTCAATAGACACTATCGAAAACTCAACGTTGAGATTTAATATCCAATTACCTCAAAACATCCATATGATGATATTATACTCTCATTCGATAAATGGAGCCACGATGTCCATATCTATAAATGAAGTCCTCTATCGATTAACAAATGAATATCACCAAATTATCGAGGATAGACTATGCGATATAATCGTACTCATTGATAACTCAAATGATATCACTTGCAACCATAAGTCCATCATTTATCTCAGGATTAAGATAGACTCTCCGATTGTCCTGATAATGAAATTACTTTTATCTACTGACGGTTATAGATAAAGTATTTCATTTTGATCCAGTTCAATGCACCCAGTGCACTAGACTTTTTTGCTCGAAGACACTCCGATGATTTTAGACTCATCATATCTCATTTGATCCCACTCAAATGCTAGCAAAAGAATTCTACAACTTTAACAAGATAAAGGTGCCCAACCTTTAACTTAAGTTGTGAACAATATTCAAGACTAACTAAAGAATTGTGTCTACCACATACATATCCAGATGTATGAACAATTCTTCTTTTCTCATAGTCTTTAGACCTTATGATTATTTACTTTAACAATTATAATATTCAACTATAAATGTTATAATATTTGTTTAAACCAGAAATCACTTTATTAATATGAAACAGATTGTTAAATACAATATTATACTCTTGCTATTGAGCATAATCCTAACAGCGCTTTACCTTTACTTCTACAATACGCTCGCCACTCTCTCATCTGGACCTGAAGAGACTCCAGAGAGCCGAGACCATTCCCCGCTGGAACTCCCGCAGAAGCAAAGCATCATAGGCTGGAGACCTTTTGAACCGATCAACACCCTGTATTTCTAGCTCCAGCCTAGCTTCCTTCGATAGGGACCTGACTGTCAAGGCCTGACGCGCCAAGTCTTCAATTCGGCGCTCGTAAGTGGACTTGGCGTCTTCAGCAGCCTGTTCAGCCTAGAGCAAAGCACCCTGAGTGGACGACAGCTGATCCTTCAGAGTTTTGACCTCCTCAGCGGTGGAAGATGCTCGTTGTTCAGCGTCCATCTGCCGAGCCAGGCATTGATCCAAGAGCACCTGACTCGACTTTGCCCCCTCTTGACAAGCTAGCTCAGCCCGAGAGCGACGATCCTTACTCTCATTTAGTTGGGCTTCTAGCCGCCTTATTCTGTCAGCCTGGGCTTCACCGGCCTGACAATCCCCGGACATCTCAGCCACCATCTGCAGCAAGTCAAACAGCAAATAGAAGTAATAAAAATAAAAAATTTAAGAAAGAAGAAAAAAGGAATACGAAATTAGGCATATAATCAAGGCATTACTTACATAAGATGCACTATTGAAAAAGTTGCGAAGTCGGTCAGACACAGTCTCAGTCTTGAGGTGACTCAAGTGATCCTCCCCAATGTAGGCTTGGCCTGAAGCCATGGCCCTTAGCATGATCTCGGAGGCAGGATCATCGGTCCGGGGGAAGGAGCCCGAGCCACCAACACTGGTCTCAGGAAACTTGGCAGATGAGGCCACCCGAGGAGAGTCGGTTGAGCCTCCAACATTGTCCTTGACCTGGTCCAATGTAGGGGTCATGCCCGCGTTTTTTCCAGCTGCACCCTCCCCTTCTTCATCCGAAGATGAATCAACGAAAGCAACCACTCGGGGAATTTTGGGGGTAGGGCGACCAGGAGAAAACGAAGCCTTCCTTTTTTCAGACAGCCCCATGCGAGAACTCGAATCTACCGCCGGATCATCAAAATTCTGACCAGACTGCCTCACCTCAGCGTCGCTATCTCTAGGGGTGGGATTCGGGTCAGCCGGAGCTGGAATCTCCAGAGTAGTAGGATTCGGCTCGACTGAAGTTGGGATCTTCGGAGCTGCCACGCCAGAATTTGCCCCAGCTGCTTCGGACTCAGAGGGGTACCCCATTTTTTCTTTTCCCTTGGAGGAAGGACCTGCTTGGTTGTCCCGATCAGCCCCGGTCCTACTTACTCCAAAGCCTTCCGGGTCACCCATAGTCTCTGTTGAACAGACGGCCATTTCTTAACCATGGGTTTCCTCGGGCAAATATTCGGGTACCCACTCTTCATCGTCTCCCTCGGGAAAGTCCTCAGGAGCACTCCCATCAGATTTATCTTCGGGAGGGGCTATTCCAGTGTCTCGCTGGCGAAGAGCCTCTCTCCGGCTAGCCTCCACGATACCCTTCATCCGGCGCGCCTGGGTGTCGCAGACTATGTCTACATCAAATACTTAAAAAATAAAAGAGCCCGAGTCAGTAGACTAATTTCAGAACAAGAATACAGGAATAAAAAAAAAATAGTAAACTTACGGCGTCTGCGGCACGCGGAAATCTGGGGAAAAAGGCGAGCTTTAATCATCTTCCCCTCGTTGTACAGATAGGGTTTACCCCTCTTCTCCAAAGGACGGACAGCAGCCCGAGCTAAGGTCTTGAGCTCCTCATCAGTGAAGGCTGAAGTCATGTGGTTCCATTGGGGCGAGCAAAAGTAATGAGGAACCCTGCAGGTCATCCGAGTGCCACCCAGATCAAAGCTAATTGATTGGCCCCATCGTTTGCCCACAAAGAACCAGTTGTTCTTCCAAAATTTGTTTGAGGAGGGGAAGCCCCAAACAAATCCCTTCATCTTCTCGTCCGTGGTCGGCTCGATTTCACCCTTAACCACTACGTCCTTGGGAACCCAGAGCTCGGGCTAGGTCGATTGAAGGAAGTAAATCCCCGTCTTCCCCACGGGCCTCAGCACATAGAAATGTTGGATTTCACGAGGTGTGGGAGGTGGCCGCTTCATTCTATGCCACATGTGCCACATGCACATAAAAATCCGGTAGCTATTCGGAGTCAGCTGCGCCGGAGCGAGTCGGGCCTCAGCCAAAAACCAAGTGATAAAAGGCTGGAAAGGGAGAGTAACACCGCAAGTGAGCATCGCCCCGTAGATCGCCACGTGGCCAGGTGGGGGATTCCATGCGGCTCGACCATCAGCAGGAATCAGCGAAATCACATTTCCATCCAGATCGAATCGCCGCATATACTTTTTTATCTTGTCAGGGCCGACCACGTTCGGCTTGATATCATAAACGCATATACGCTCGGGAGAAAAAGGAATTCGAGCGGCCCTATGCTTATTTTCAATATCACCCTCAACAATCCTCTGGGCCCCGACTCGGCTCTCCAGTGAGTGAGAATCCTTATAAACTTTGCGAGTACTCATCTTTTTTCCCGGTCGTCTCCAAGGCCGAGTGTCGACAGAAGAGGAAGAAGAATCCGACCAAGCTTCAGGCTGATAGTCGGGAGGTGATGAATCCGAAGAAACAGAATGAACTTCGGGAGAAGGTGGAACTCCGGAAGGAACGAAACTGTCACGATAAACTGTAGAAACGTCGGCGTCAGTAAAATGTGGTTGATCAAAAAGAGGTGGCTTCAGTAAACTGTGAACAACCGATGCAGTGTGAGCATCATTTTGCTAAATAGCAATCATACCAATAGTAAAAAGACGGTACCTAGCTGCAGAATCCATGGGAACTAACCTTGATATAGCGAGAAATGGAGGCGATGCAAACTGCAGAGAGAATCTTCGAGAGAAGGGTCTGGGATTTGAAGCAGATGAACTCAACAAGGCAGGAGACGCAAGCAAAGAGAATACACGAAGATTGTAGAAAATGAAATAAGAACGAAAAAACAACAACACAGCCAGTATATATAGGCAGCACATTGATTTCAAAATTCAAAATTCAAAAAAAAAAAAAAAAAAAAAACCAAAACCCTAGGAGAAACACAGGGAAGCGGGAAAACAGAGGGGCGTGGGCGATGACGTGGGCTGCACGTAAGCGAACATAAATGTTATGTCTTATAAATGCATCGTACCACCATTGTACCACAGCCAAACAAAAAAGGACAAGTGGCAACTGAAGAGTATCTTGAGCCGCCAGTGAGCAGAAGCGTCACCATCAAGAGATTTCTGAAATGATTAGTAAATCGAATGCGTGCGGTCGTAATTAAGACACGTTATTTAAGAGCTTCGAATCAGACGAGGATACATTAATATAGAAAACGACAAACGAGGACTAGTTGTAAATAAGTATGGGGTTAAATATTTGACCCGAGAGGACCTGACTCAGAATGATCAGCACAAATATTTAAGGGGGTATTGTTATAGGCAAAAATAGTCGTGGCAGACACGTCATCACTATATAAAGCCACGTAAGCAGGGGTCAAGATAAGTCGACTTACGGAGCAAGAAATCCCCCACGAGAACTTACTCGGAAAAAGATTGAGTGGCCCGACCACCAACAAAGACCATCTGCTCGGGCAGTAAATCTTATTCGGGCGCATACTCGGGAATACTCGGGAATCAGTGAAACAGATAGTCACTAGCGTCCATATTCAAAACACAGGATATAATCAGCAACCAGCGTCTCCACGATAAGCAATGGCGGGGCTGCTCAGAGTTCCGAATAAGGAAACAAATAGTTTCTCCGCAAATAAATGAGTAGGAATCAGAATCGAACTGGGACTCAACCAAATCAGGAAATATACCACAAAGAAAGAAACATAATCCGTTTAGGATTAGAACGCACACCCCAAAACTAGGGCATCACATGCAAAACCCTAAAAACAACATGTATAAATACCCCATTTATACACAAATAAGGGGTACGAGAAAAATAGCTAGTGAGAGAGATTATAGTTCGATATTCTTGTAATTATTCTTCATAATGAATCTGGCTTCTTTGCTAAGGCAACAATCCGTGGATGTTTCTCCGATCATTAGAGTTTTACCACGTAACTGCTTGTTATTTCTTGTTATTTCTTCTTGATTATTAATCATTCTTGTTCATAAACTATAGCAATTCAAAAGCAAATCATTGACTCGGTGACCACTAAAAATCACCGTCAACACACAGTAATTCAGTGATTCCTTGGGCGATCCCTCGGAATTCTGCTTTAGCACTAGATCGTGACACCACAGTCTGTTTCTTACTCCTCCAAGTGACTAGGTTACCTCCTACAAAGGTAAAATAACCAGACGTAGATCTTCAGTCGCTGGCATTCTCTTAGCCCAATCAGCTTCCATGTATCCCTCGATGCCCAAATGTTTATGTCGAGAGAACATTAATCCTCTGCCAGGAGCTTCTTTCAGATACCTTAAATTCGAAGAACCGCATTCATGTGGCTCTCAGTGAGAGCATACATAAACTGGTTCACCACGCTCACTACATAATCAAGATGTGAAAGGTAGATAAGCTTACCCACAAGTCTTTGATATCTTTCCTTGTTTGTTGGGTTTGATCAGGGTGATCTGGACACTCACATAACTTGTGATTCTGATCCATAGGATATATGCTGGTTTGCTAGCAAGCATCCCAGTTTCTGTAAGTAGATCAAGAACATACTTTCGTTGATTGAGGAAAATCCCATGTTTTGATTGGGATACCTCAATTCCCAGAAAGTACCTTAGCAATCCCAGATCTTTCATTTCAAACTCTGTAGCCAAGTAACCTTGAAGAACAGTCATCTCTAGATCATCATTTCTTGTGACAATCACATCATCAAATTAAACAATTAGAATAGTGATCTTATCACATTTTCTTTTGAAGAATAAGGTGTGATCCAAGTTACTCTGATGGTACCCGAATCTCCTCATGGACGTACAGAATCACCCAAACCAGGCTCTAGGTGATTGTTTCAATTTGTAAAGAGCCCTTTTTTAGCTTACATATACTTTGCCAGTTTGAGACTGTAAACCGGAAGGGAGCTCCATATAGACTTTTTCATTGAGTTCCCCTTGTAGGAAAGCATTCTTCACATCAAACTGTTTCAATAGCCAATCCAAGTTCACTGCCAGTGATAGAAGTACCCTAACAGTGTTTAATTTGGCTATTGGAGCAAACATCTCCTGGTAGTCAACCCCGTAAGTCTAAGTATACCCTTTAGCAACCAACCTAGCCTTGTACCTTTCAATTAAGCCATCTGCTCTGTGCTTAATGGTATAGACCCATCGACACCCAACGACCTTTTTTCCTTTAGGCAGATCCACTATCTCCTAAGTACAATTTTTCTATAAAGCTTTCATCTCCTCATCCATGGCTTGGACCCAATTCTGGTCTGTCAGTGCATCCTGTAATTTACTAGGAATAGATACAGAGGATAATTGATGTGCAAAAGCTTTAAAGGTTTCAGATAGTCTGTAAGTTGAGGTGTAATCATAGTAAAGGGCCTTACTATCTGCCGGAGGTCGCTCAGAGGAAAAACCAAACTGTATAGGTGGTCTATGTTCTCGACTAGGATACTGTCTAGTAGATAGACTGGGGCCAGGATCTATGTGATTTTCACTAGATAAGTCATTAGATAAAGTGGAGGGTTCAAGAATTACCTTAGGAGCATTTTCAACCTCAGAGTTTGATTGACGATCCGGTGATGGAGAAAAGGAAGGTTATACTACCTGTATGAGAACCGACTTCCCCTGTTTCTCTTTCCCTTTATTTCGCCTTTCATACACTCTCAAGGTTAGTTCTGTCCTTTCTGTGAGACTATTAGGAATTTCACTTTTAGGAGATAGATTTTCTTCCTCGAAAGATTGACTTCGCGGTAAGGCTCACCGGAAAAGAGAGCAACAGGTACTAGTCTTTTTTTATTTTTTTTGTCAAACAGTGTCGGTAGAAGAAAAAGAAAAAAAAAAAGAAAAAAAAATATTGTAGAAAAAGACGAAGTAGTAGATCAAGAACCCTAAACAATTTGTTTTATCTCTGATACCATGAACAAATTGAGTGTTTGTTATGATTCTTCTCCGTATATGAGGTAATTTATAGGAGAATTACAATTAGGAAATAGAGATATAATACAAAACAAAAACCTACAAAGAAACTGAAAGTTCACAAATTAACACGGTGTGTATACAATATCAATCTAGAGGGGGGGGGGGGGGAATAGATTTTAACTAATTTTCACCCAATTTTCGTTTAAGGTCAATATACCGAAAATGCCCCTAATAGTCAATATAAAAACAACAAGTGTAATATGGTGCGGAATTGTAAATGACACTTGATGTATACGTGGAAAACCCAACCACTGGGAAAAAACCACGGGCTGTTTAGTGCGCCACACTTGAACCTCGAAATCCACTAATTGAAATGGAGTTTACAACCTATGTAGACCTCGTCTAACACTCCGGTCTGTAACCCCCCACTTCTACCACGCGGGCCTTTAAAAGTGGCTCTAGTTCATCTTGCTTGTGGCCTAAGCAACCTTAGCCAACAAGACTTAAATTCTCAATGAAGAGATAATACAACCTATGTGAATATTCAACAATACTCAATAAATGCAATAAGAGCTAGGCAACCCTATATGCTTATCTAGGATGATAATATGTCAATAAAAACAATCCTAGATATCAATAGCTAAATGACATGTCAAATAGCTTAGCTAACAATAGATTATAAAAACCTAGATAGCTATCACAAAACAACACTCAATCATGTCATCACAAACAATCTCTATTTTGAATATAAGATATTAATCTAAGATCATTCAAATAATAAAAGAGATGTCTTGATAAATAAATCACTAAATATCAATGATAAAAGTGAAGAACATACCAAGGGATGTGTGATGACCAATACTCACTCAACTAAGCAAACTAACTATGCTAGAAAATGCTTAGATGATCTTTGATGCATATGTGTATAATTTGAGTGTATAAAAATGAGTTCTTGATTTGATTTTCTCTCAAAAATCTCTCTTTCAAGTTTAGGGTTCTTTTGAGTCAGAGAACTAAGTTAGAGAAATGAGAAAGTATGATATTTATAGGCATCAAGAACAGGGCAAGTGAAAAGACCAAAAAGCCCTTAAAATCACCGATCGGCGGTTTCATTCTGCGGTCGTGGCCGCAGAATGTAACCGCCGAATTGAACCCGAGAAGCAGGGGTTCATTCGGTGACCAGATTCGGCGGTCAAGCGAAACCGCCGATCAAAACCCAAAATGAAACCGACCTAAAATATCTAATTCGGCGGTTTCAATTCGGCGGCCTGGCCGCCGATTAAACCGCAGAATAAAACCCGAGAATAATAAATGCATCAGGTCAATTCGGCGGTTTCTATTCGGCGGCCTGACCGCCGATAGTAACCGCAGATTCAATCCAGAGCTTTCTGGAATCAAACGGCGGTTTCATTCGGCGGTCAATGGCCGCCGATCAAACCGCCGTTTCACCAATGATGGTGAAACCAAAGGAGAAGCCAAGGGCATTCTCCGAAGGCGATCTTCGCGCAAAACCAAGCACATTATCGTGCGAGCGTGGACGTTTCCGAACATATTCGGGAAACGAATTACACGACACAAAACACACACCAAGATATGACAAACAATGTGCTAGTGTGAAAAGTGACATTTGAAGAGAATGCACACAAAAGTAAAGCATACATATGCAAACATTACAAGTGAGTGTGTGCAACTAAATCTCTTCAATAAGAAAGTAAGCACAAGATATACCTTTGAGTGCTTGTCCACCTTGAGGTCTTGAGAAGGGTCATTGAGCATGAACACCTATCACTTAAGCTACCCTTTACAAACAACCCCAATATGTGGTTTGCACACGAAACAAGCCAATCAAAAACCGGGAATCCTTACAATCTCCCCCTTTGGCTATTTCGTGACAAAACCACCACTCACATTGATTCCTCACAACAAAAATAGAAACTTAGGGTCTACAATGATTTTCTACATTACAAAGAGATATAAGAAAATAAAATCTTGAGGTCTTCAATCTCTTGTAGAACAATCAATCCCTGAAAACAAGTTTTCTATATTTTCCAATACACATACATGTGAGATTAATCATGTGAGATAAACCAAGCATTTGCATTTACGAAAGATAAGCACAACATAATGCAATGTATGAGAATGCAATGCTCCCCCTCAATGGGTTACTCCCCCTCAATATGTAATCTCCCCAACATGCACAAATTGCCACAACAATTTAGCAACTCCCCTTACCACATTCTACTCCCCCTTTTTGTCATGATATAGGCAAAGGAGTAGTCCCCAACAAGGTTACTCATAGCAAAGAGAGATAGTAGCATACAAGATATTTGCATATTCATGTTAGTCACTTATGCTACTCAAATAATTGGAGAGAAACAAGGAAGGTTATTTTGATTTAAATGTGTGAATCAAAAATGCTTTGCATACAAGACATGTAGCATTCAAGTCCAAAATACAATGGTATTTGGCAAAGCAATTGACAAAGGTTTCTAATAAGAATTCAAACCAATTTTACCAATGTCATAAGAGAAGCAAAGATATAGAGAATTTATTGATTTTCAATTTTAATAAACACTATATCCAACTTTATAAGCGAAACATGGCATGAGCGACTTTGCACCCTATTTGATTTTTCCGGATATGAAATCCGTATGATGGTAGCCATGTTCAACAAATAAAGAAAGAGAGACATTTGGATTGTAAAAATCCTTTGACCGGATACAAGATCCTTTAATCAATTTGAGTCTCATAAGCTTTTTCACACAAGTTTTGCATTTAAGAATTATGCAATCATCAATTCATGCTTTTTCATTTGAGCATGTCATTTGAATTTCATGCTTTTCATATGGCATTTAGCATGTTATTAAGAATCATCATGTCATGGAAATAACTATAGGTCATTCAAATCATACTTCCTATGAAAATTTCCTAGTCCAAAAATGCATGTTTGAACATAAATATGACATGGATTGAAAACAAAGCAAAGTTCACACTTATTGAATAGAAAACATATATACATAGTGCAACCAAGCTTACTCAAGCAATCAACAAAGAAGCATAAGATCTTTAAAATATTTTGCATGCATCAAGTATGCAAAAATTCTCTTTGCTTGAGTTCCCCATATGGGGTCAAAAACCACCCTTCAACAATGAAGGTCATTAGGTCCTATGGACCTTCCAAGTCCATTAGACTCGGTTGAACCTATGTGAGACTTGTTAGTCTCGTAGCAAGCGGGTTCATTATTCTTCCTTATCCACTTAGGTGATATATTTTTCTTCCTAGTGGACAAAGGTTCTAGAGCATTAGAAGTTAAAGGATCATGCAAATGAGATTCTTCCTTTATGTCAACATGCATTCTAGCTCTAGCCTTTCTCTTTTCTATCATGCTTTTTACTCTACACATTTGAATGTAATAAAAGCAACTTGGTCTTATGTGACCATCAATACCACAATAATGACAAGTGGGAACAAAATTAGGAATCATACCATTCCCTTGTGCATGTTTTGGTGCATTCCCATGTCGTTGTGGTTGTCTTGGTTGTTGGATAGGATCTCTCCTTCTTTGTTGATAACCAAGACAAGATTGCTCGTTCAATGGAGCTTGCATGATAGATGTCTTCCCTTTGTGGATCTTAGGTTGAGGGAAGTTAGCATGAGGAACTCTTTGAGCTTGAGGTTGTCTCCTTGAAGCTACCTTCACTTGTGCACTATGAGAGCATTGTCCTAGATCAATCTTCTTCCTAGGAGTTCGCACCGGTGAAGTCTCTTTCTTGCCTAAGCTCTTGACAAATATGGTCTTGTTAGGAGTGAGACTCTCCTTGTCTTCTTCAAAGCCAAGACCTCTTTTGTCACTAGGGCCTTTTCCAACACTCAACAAGTGGTTGAGTTTTTCCGTGCTAGAGGTCAACTTAGAGATCAAATCTCTAGCATCCCTAAGCTCTCTTTTCAACCCTTCTTCATTCCTCTTAGACAAAGCTAGCTCATTTCTTAGCTTGTCTTCATCCTCCATGGATCTTACCACTTCACTACTCAAGTGGTCAACAAGTGTTGAAAGCCTAAGATTCTCTTCCTTGAAACTTTGAATCTCTTTTTCATTCTCTAACCTAGAGCTTTCAACATTGTCTTTAAGACCCATCATCTCCACTTGCTTACTTAAGTGGTCATTGTGTGATGAAAGTTCTAGATTTTCTTCTTCTAAAATCTTTAGCTTTCTTTTATCCTTCATCATAGAACTTTCACACTTGACTATAAAGTCATGAACATCCATTTTCTCTACATTTCCTTTTGTAGAGTTAGGTAACACATTCTCAACACTTGAGTCATCTTCTATGTTCTCCAACTCACCAATGGAGTTATCTTCTTCATCAAGATCATCAAATTTGTCTCTTGATGAAGTAATGGACATATCCCAATGAGTAGCTACTTCTTCAACTCTTTCTTCTATGGGATCACTTGTCACAACTTTCTTACCATCAACTATATCTTCAACATATGTGGCTCCAAAAGCCGTATAGTTAATGGTAATCTCATCATCACTTGATGACTTATCTCCCTCTCCGGAGTCATCACTCCATGTGGCGGCCATAACTTTTCCCGTCTTGTTCTTCAAATTCCCACAATCGGGTGAGATGTGTCCTATACCGCCACACTCATAGCATTGGATCCCTTTCCTTTCACTATTCTCTTGCCTAGGCTCAAATCTCTTGAAAGGGGCCTTTTTCTTCAACTCTTGGCCTTTGGATCCATAACCATCCTTCTCGAACTTGACAAACTTCTTGAATCTTCTAAGCAATAAAGCCGTGTCTTCGTCCGAGTCAACTTTTTCCTCCTTCTCAACCTTGGAAGCTTTCAAAGCAATTCCTTTTTGCTTTTTAGGAGGTGAAGTGCTAGGACCTATCCTAGACTCATAGGCGAGGAGTCTTCCAATTACCTCGCTCGGCTTCATATCCCTATATTCAGAATTCTCTTCTAAAGCCGTCACTTTTGATTCAAACCTAGCGGGGAGAGACCTCATAATTTTCTGCTTAACTCTCCTATCCGTGTATGGATCACCTAGTTGATAGCTTTGATTGACAATATCCATCAACTTGACTTCAAAGTCATTGAAGCACTCGTCTTCCTCCATCTTGAGCAACTCAAATTGTGTTTGAAGGACTTGTAGCTTGGAATCCTTGACAACATCGGTTCCTTCGTGTGCAACCTCTAAGATATCCCATGCCTCCTTGGCTATCCTAGTGTTTTGAATCAGTTTGTACTGATTTTCGTCCACTGCACATAGAAGGGCGTGCCATGCCTTTCTATTCCACTTCGAAATCTCAAACTCTCCATTTGTCCAATCCGCCTTAGGCTTGAGAACTTGATCTCCTCCACCAGTGGGAGTCATCATAGGAGGTGCATACCCATCCTCAATTGCCATCCATGCCCTATCATGGATTTGACACAAGTATGCCTCCATCTTGCCTTTCCATGAGGCATAATTCACGCCGGTGAGCAACGGTGGCCTCACACTCGACGCTCCCTCTTTGCTCATCCCGATATCACTCATAGTGTTTGGATGAATGCAAATGAGTAAAATGCAAAATGTATGAATAAATCAAAAAATCACACACAATGCAAAACACACCAAAAGTGAGCAAGGATCACCTAAGTATATCTAGGAACCCGCTCTGATACCAATTGAAAGTTCACAAATTAACACGGTGTGTATACAATATCAATCTAGAGGGGGGGGAATAGATTTTAACTAATTTTCACCCAATTTTCGTTTAAGGTCAATATACCGAAAATGCCCCTAATAGTCAATATAAAAACAACAAATGTAATATGGTGCGGAATTGTAAATGACACTTGATGTATACGTGGAAAACCCAACCACTGGGAAAAAACCACGGGCTGTTTAGTGCGCCACACTTGAACCTCGAAATCCACTAATTGAAATGGAGTTTACAACCTATGTAGACCTCGTCTAACACTCCGGTCTGTAACCCCCCACTTCTACCACGCGGGCCTTTAAAAGTGGCTCTAGTTCATCTTGCTTGTGGCCTAAGCAACCTTAGCCAACAAGACTTAAATTCTCAATGAAGAGATAATACAACCTATGTGAATATTCAACAATACTCAATAAATGCAATAAGAGCTAGGCAACCCTATATGCTTATCTAGGATGATAATATGTCAATAAAAACAATCCTAGATATCAATAGCTAAATGACATGTCAAATAGCTTAGCTAACAATAGATTATAAAAACCTAGATAGCTATCACAAAACAACACTCAATCATGTCATCACAAACAATCTCTATTTTGAATATAAGATATTAATCTAAGATCATTCAAATAATAAAAGAGATGTCTTGATAAATAAATCACTAAATATCAATGATAAAAGTGAAGAACATACCAAGGGATGTGTGATGACCAATACTCACTCAACTAAGCAAACTAACTATGCTAGAAAATGCTTAGATGATCTTTGATGCATGTGTGTATAATTTGAGTGTATAAAAATGAGTTCTTGATTTGATTTTCTCTCAAAAATCTCTCTTTCAAGTTTAGGGTTCTTTTGAGTCAGAGAACTAAGTTAGAGAAATGAGAAAGTATGATATTTATAGGCATCAAGAACAGGGCAAGTGAAAAGACCAAAAAGCCCTTAAAATCACCGATCGGCGGTTTCATTCTGCGGTCGTGGCCGCAGAATGTAACCACCGAATTGAACCCGAGAAGCAGGGGTTCATTCGGCGACCAGATTCGGCGGTCAAGCGAAACCGCCGATCAAAACCCAAAATGAAACCGACCTAAAATATCTAATTCGGCGGTTTCAATTCGGCGGCCTGGCCGCCGATTAAACCGCAGAATAAAACCCGAGAATAATAAATGCATCAGGTCAATTCGGCGGTTTCTATTCGGCGGCCTGACCGCCGATAGTAACCGCAGATTCAATCCAGAGCTTTCTGGAATCAAACGGCGGTTTCATTCGGCGGTCAATGGCCGCCGATCAAACCGCCGTTTCACCAATGATGGTGAAACCAAAGGAGAAGCCAAGGGCATTCTCCGAAGGCGATCTTCACGCAAAACCAAGCACATTATCGTGCGAGCGCGGACGTTTCCGAACATATTCGGGAAACGAATTACACGACACAAAACACACACCAAGATATGACAAACAATGTGCTAGTGTGAAAAGTGACATTTGAAAAGAATGCACACAAAAGTAAAGCATACATATGCAAACATTACAAGTGAGTGTGTGCAACTAAATCTCTTCAATAAGAAAGTAAGCACAAGATATACCTTTGAGTGCTTGTCCACCTTGAGGTCTTGAGAAGGGTCATTGAGCATGAACACCTATCACTTAAGCTACCCTTTACAAACAACCCCAATATGTGGTTTGCACACGAAATAAGCCAATCAAAAACCGGGAATCCTTATAGAAGCTAATTGATTCCAAGCTAAACAAATCAATTAAGTCAACTATACAATCTTCCTAATTAATCACAATATTCTAACAATTTGCTTGGCAAACAATGAAGGCATCTTCCATCCCTTATATGCTTTTAATTCCAACTTCACAGTCACTCAATTATCTGCTTATATTGGTTAATATTTGAATCTATTTTACTTCTCCTTCAGCCTATTCTGCAAATCCACAGTCCTCCATCACTCACCGAATCTGCTATCTCTTTAGTTTAGGTGATATATGTAAGTTATTTAATTTTCTGTTGCCTTCATATATTTTATAGGCACTTTAAAATATAAATTATAAACATTATAAAAATGTCCTTTTGTTACAGGTTAGAAATAATGCTCAGATTGTGATCACTGGCTCGTTAAGCATGTTCAACAATCAGTATATGGTAGCCTTCTGCGGTACAGAAGGCTAGCAGCTCAACTAAGTGAGTGAAACTTTGCTATACATTTTGGTTGACAACAAATCAACAATTATAACCTCATTCACGTAAAAAGTTACGTTACTGTTAACCCTGAGGTTTTGGTCAAAGAGACAGACCTGTGGTTTTGTTTCCACAAGATTTTCATGGCCTCCTAGTGGCAAAATGCCACAAGTTTTGTTCCCTCAAGATGCTAAAGACAGAGCAACTTAAGAGTGTCTTTTCTTTTTTGGTGCTAGCAGATATCAGAAATCAGGTAATGAGCAGTTTTTGACTGATCTTAGCAAATGGGTTTTCCATGAAAGAGGTCATCTTAAGGTGAGACAAGTTTGTTTGTGTTATATGTGTAAATTTGGCAATAGGACACGTCAGCAAAAGAGGCAATAAAGACGGGTCAAGTAAGTAAACACGTCACCCATTGACCCGTCAACGAGAGGAGATTAGTCAAAAACGCACCAGTTGGCACGCTCGCCGATTCAAAGAAGGAGTGTGCTCGCCACAACTGGTTGACCAACAGAAAGGCAAAGTGCGCTCGCCGATCCAAGGTGTTCGCCAAGAAACATACAGCCAGAAGGGTAATCCAGTCCCAAGCATATTTTCCACGTCAAGCGAGGATTCAAAGATCAAATCCTATTCCGAATAGGATCCAATCGACTTTAAACAAAGAAGAGTCCAAACAGGAAACAAACCCAAAAAGTTGTTTACAAACCTTAGACTCCTTACACAATCGAAAATAGGAACTCCCCTACCAACACGGCATAGGCAAGGGAAACCCTAGGAAAACTAATATAAATAGAATCCTAAATCCCATGAAAAAGGGTTCGAGATTAGAGAGAAAGTAATCATGCAATTGTATGAGAGATCTGAGCGTGTAAACTATAAGCGATTCATAGTGATTTCTTTCGCCCTCAAGGGGCACCGTGGTTTTTTCCCATTCAAGGGTTTTCCACTTAAAATCTGTCTTGCATGCGTTGATTAATTTTCTTTATTTATTTATTTTTGATTACGATATTATTGTTGGCCGAGTCAATCCAAAAATCACCGTCAACAATTGGCGCTAGAAGGAGGGGGAGAGTGAATTAAAAGCTTCCAAGAATCCTTACAAAACACAAAACAGGCACAGCATGAGCAACGGTAGCGATAGAGATGAAATCCCCAATAATGATCAGATCCCCGAAGCAGCAGTGATACTAGGCGAGGAAACGTTGGCAACAGGGGAGCAGTCAACAGCGACTCCAGGGACTAGAGTAGCCAACGAGACTCTGCAGCACTTTCATACCGCATTGGTGAATCTGGTCAATGAGGCCAACAAGATTGGACTCACTCTTCCTATAGGGTTGGGAGCCTCGTCTCCTTATGAGCTGACGACCAGCACGCCTGGAAATCATCCCACAGGAAGGCTGCGATCAGAAGTCCATGTTGTGACTCCCAGTACTCAGGCAAAACCAATTGTGGGAGAACCCCCCCAGGATTCGCCAGAGGCCCTGGAAGAAAGAGGGCAAAGGAAGGGAAAAGGTTGGCTGGATGAGGATTTCCCAGAAAAGCGATGTCATGGGCAAACGCATAGGGAACCAGCCAACGACAGGTATAATAAAGCCCGTAGGAGGTGGCGGTCGATCTCGTCGGAAGACAGGAGTCCCCAACCAAGAAGGGGATTGCGATCAAAAAGGGCACGACAGCAGAGATCCGAAAGTACAGATGATCTAGGAGGTAACAGAAGTACCGATAACAGGGAAGATGATTATCGGAGGATGACAATCAAAAGCAGGCTCAACCAAGAGGGGGAACCAACTGGTCATCGAAGCGTTACCCTCCAACAGCTCTCAAAGAAGGTCTCAGCAATGGCTAAGCGATACAGACACAATGTTTCTTCAGATGATGAATCAGACAATCCGTTTGTTGACCATATTGCTCATACCCGGTTCCCGAAAAGATTCAGAATGCCAACTATCGAACAATACAAGGAGAACAGGGATCCAAAGGAGCATGTCCGCAGATTTCGCAATGTCATGGCTCAGTATGCATCCAATGACGGCCTCTTGTGCTTAACATTCCCACAAACCTTCGGCGACCTTGCTTCCAGATGGTTTGGACGTCTACCAGCCAGAAGTATTAACAACTTCTCTAGTTTCAGCAAGGCGTTCATAAGGCAATTCATGGGAAGTGTACAGAGGAGAAAGTCACTGGCTCATCTATCGAACTTGAAACAAGAAAGCAACGAGTCACTCAAAAAGTATTTAACCAGGTTTGGGAAGGAGGTTGCCCAAATAGAAGATGCAAGCGATGTAGCTGTCATAGCAGCTTTCACCAATGGGCTGCAAAGCGGACGTCTGTCTTTTGACCTACGGAGGGACCGACCAAAGACGTATGAGGAGATGATGGATATAGCCGGAGACTATGCGTTAGCAGAGGAAGAAGAAGAAGTAGCCCAAGGGGGTAGTTACGTCCATGGTCATAAACCAGACACAAAGTCTGAGTCCAAGGATGAGAGGACGAAGGGCCAGTCTCGCGATTGCCAAAAAGAAGAGAAGAACCGGAGAAACCAACCTGGAGAGAGCCGGGGTAGTAACAGAACCAGCAGATTCCGAGGTAGGTACAGCAATTACACTCCCCTAAATGGCGAACAGGAAGACATACTATCTGTAGTAGAAGACAAAGGGCTTGCCAAATATCCCCGACAACAGTCAGCCTGGAGGGATACAACGAAATACTGCCGATTCCACAAAGACCACGGACACGATACCTCTAAATGCTTTCAATTGCGGGATCATATTGAGAGTCTGATCAGAGAAGGGCACCTTAAAGATTTCACCCTAAAGGGAGACCAAAACACTGGTCGCCAAGATAGCCATCGAGTAGGTGGGCAAGAAAGAAGAAGCCCGAGAAAAGGCAGCCCTAGCACAGCTATAAATACTATCTTTAGAGGACCTCACACTGGTAGAAGCAATAGAGAAAGGATGTCGGAAGTCAGGGAAGTAATGTACGAAAACAAGGATTTTGAAGTAAACTCTGTGCAGAGAAACCATAAGAAGCCCAAAGAAGGGCACGACCCAATAATCTTCACAGCCGAAGATTCCGAAGGAATTGATGCCAAACCCAACGACGCAATAGTTGTGGGAGTACAAATAGCACATAGGGATGTCCTTCGAGTGATGATTGACAACGGAAGCTCCGCTGATATTTTGAGCGCCAGAGTGTACGATGAACTTTGGCTAGATAGGAAAGATTTGGAACCATTCCATATGCCCCTAAAAGGGTTCGGAGGCGCAGAAGTAAGATTTTTGGGGACGGTGAAATTGCCTGTGAGGTTCGGGACAGCACCTTGTCGAAGGACTATCCTCCTGGATTTCGTAGTGGTTGACATTTACAATTGGCCCTACAATGCTTTACTCGGTCGGACATTTTTGAACAAGGCACGGGCAGTCACATCCACCCATGCACTAAAAGTCAAATTCCCGACAAAATTTGGAATTGGAGAACTTAAGGGGTCGCAGGAAATGGCTCGCCGGGCCAACCTGTCAATTTTTAAAGACAAGACTGAAGCAGAAACCTAAAGTATATTTCAACTCGACCAAGAGACGAGGGAGGAAAACCCTGAAATGTTTGAGCTAGACCCAAGAGATGAGACCAACAGAGAAGAAGAAGAACCAACCGAAACTGTCATCCTGGATGAAAAAGAACCTAATAAAACAGTCAAGGTTGGAGCGAGTTTGACGAAGCAGGTTAAAACAGGTGTGGTGAATTTGTTGAAGGAGTACAAGAAGATCTTTGTTTGGAGCCACGAAGATATGCCGGGAATCAATGCAAGTGTAACCACACACTATCTAGCAGTAAGCAAAGAATGCAAGCCGGTAATACAGAAAAGAAGAAGCTTCAACCTTGAGAGAAGTATAACAATAAAGGAAGAAATATCCAAGCTGCTCGCAGTAAGATCGATCAGAGAAGTCAAGTATCCCGAATGGGTAGCGAACGTTGTGTTCGTAAAGAAGAAGAACAATTAGTGGAGGATGTGCGTAGACTTCACTGATCTGAACAAAGCCTGCCCAAAAGATAGTTTCCCATTGCCAAGAATCAACCAGTTGGTCGACGCAACAGCCGGACACGAGCTATTAAGCTTCATGGATGCATACTCAGGCTATAATCAGATCAAGATGCACAAACCAGATGAGGATAAGACATCATTCACCATGGACCAGGGGTTATACTGTTATACTGTCATACTGTCATGCCATTCGGCCTGAAGAATGCTGGGGCAACATACCAACGGTTAGTCAACAAGATGTTTGCCAGCCAAATAGGCAGGAATATGGAAGTGTACGTCGATGACATGCTAACAAAGAGCATCAAAGCCGGCGGGCATGTAGACGACCTATGGGAAACCTTTGATGTGTTAACCAAGTTCGGGATGAAACTAAACCCTTCAAAATATGTGTTCGGCGTGCCATCTGGTAAGTTTCTCGGGTACCAGGTACATCAAAGAGGGATAGAAGTGAACCCTGACAAGATCAAAGCACTAGCCGACATGGTTTCCCCAAAAAACCTAAAGGATGTCCAGAAACTTACAGGATGCTTGGCATCGCTGAACAGGTTTATCGCAAAATCAACAGACCAATGCTTACCATTCTTCAAAGCCCTTAAGAAAGGGAAAAGGGATTGAATGGAATAAAGACTGCGAACAGGCTTTTCTCGCCCTCAAAGAATACCTAGGCCGAGCACCGTTACTATCAAAACCTATCACAGGAGAAGTGCTATACATGTACCTGTCAGTCACAGAAGCAATCACTAGTTCTGTATTAATAAGGCAGGAAAATGGAATACAGAAGCCAGTGTACTACACAAGTAAAGCGTTACTACCGGCTGAAACAAGATATTCGCCAGCTGAAAAAATGGCACTCACACTAGTAACAGCAGCGAGAAAACTGAGGCCATATTTCCAAGCACACAAAGTAGGAGTATACACCAACTGCCCACTAAGAATGATACTACATAAGCCAGAAGTGTCGGGTAGACTTACAAAATGGGCCATTGAGCTAAGCGAATTTGACATAGAATTCATCCCAAGAACGGTGATCAAAGGCCAAGCAGTAGCAGACTTTGTAGCAGAATTCACCGAGCCAGATACTGAAGTAGCAAAGATGAAGATAGATCAAGCAAGGAAAGACTTTCGCTGGAAACTCTGTGTCGACGGCTCATCAATCACGCATGGCAGTGGGGCAGGGATAGTGGTCACAACCCTAGAAGGAGATTCTGTAGAATGTGCCTTGCGGTTTGATTTCAAGGCCACCAATAACCAAGCCGAGTACGAGGCGTTGATAGCAGGACTGAAAGTATGCACAGCCTTAGGAGCTGATGAGATTGAAGTGTTTAGCGATTCTCAAGTCATCGTCAACCAGGTACTCGATGAATACCAAGCAAGGGACAACAATATGATCGCCTGCCTAAAACTAGCAAAGGAGTTATTGTGGCGATTCAAAGAATATAGGATTGTTCAGATCCCAAGAGAAAAGAATGAACAAGCAGATGTTTTGGCCAAGTTAGCATCCGCTACGGTCAACATCTGGCCCCGAACAATCCCTATGGCACACCTGCTTCGACCCAGCATAGTCGAGCAGACCGAAGTGGGGGTAATCATGAATGAACCAACCAACTGGATGACCCTAATCAAAGAATACTTGATTAATGACGTCCTCCCAAATGACTTGCTAGAAGCCAAGCGGCTGAAATACAGGGCAACAAGATATTCAGTCCTCAACGGTGAACTGTATAAGAGAGGGTTTTCGAGAGCATTGCAAAGATGTGTTGGACCTGAAGAGGCAGAAGGAATCCTGAAGGATATACACGGTGGAAGCTGTGGGAATCATACTGGGAGCATCAGTCTAGCCCATAAAGCACTGAGGCAAGGGTTCTATTGGCTGACCATGTTCGCCGATGCAAAAAGAATAGCGACCAGATGTGAAGCATGTCAAAAGATCGCAAATAACATTCGCCAACCGCCTGAGCGCTTACAAAGCATTACCTCCCCATGGCTGTTCGCCATGTGGGGAATTGATTTAATCGGCCCAATGCCCACAGCACCAGGAGGAGCAAAACATGCTATTGTAGCAGTGAATTATTTCACTAAGTGGGTAGAGGCCGAATCATTGGTACACATAACAGAAGCAAATACAACCAGCTTTGTGAAGAAAAATATTCTATACAGGTTCGGAATACCAAACACCATCATCACTGACAATGGGACACAGTTCGATAACAAGAAATTCAGAGATTTATGCAAGAAGTATGGGATCAACAACTACTATGCCTCTCCAGCTCACCCACAGACAAACGGTCAAACTGAGGCGGTAAATAAGATTATCAAACACAACCTGAAAGCCAAGCTAGCTGTCAAAAAGGGAAATTGGGCGGAAAAACTACCACATGTGTTGGGCGTACCGAACGACGAAAAGAAACTCCACTGGGAAGATACCCTATTCCATGGCATTTGGGACCGAGGCAGTCATTCCGATCGAAACAGCGTTCTCCTCACTGAGAACACAACTCTTCCAACCAGAACTTAATGTTGACATGCTGAAATACGGCTTAGACGAACTAGAAGAGAGAAGGGAGCATGCCCAGATAAGGAACGTCGCCTATCAGCAGAGAGCGGCGAGATACTACAACTCACATGTGAAAGTCAGAAGGTTTGCACTCAGGGACTTGGTCCTAAAAAGGGTGACACCAGGAACGAAGGACAAAACTGCAGGGTCACTTGTAGACAAGTGGGAAGGGCCATATCACATCACAGGTATAGCAGGCTATGGGGCATATTACATAGCAAAAAGAGGAGTCGGCGAGCTGCCCCGACCATGCAATGCTCAATACCTGAAGACCTACTACCTTTGATACTTCAGCCCAAGAAGACCCTTTATTATTTCTCCTTTCTTTATATTTATCTTTCTAGAAATTTTTCATTTCTTGATGTTAGAGTTTGCAGGAAATAATCAATAAAGAGTAATTTATTACTGAGATGTCTGCCATCGTTAAAATCATAGATCAGCCATGACAAGCGGGTCGCCCAAGATAGATAAATTGAGCTATCTAAATCCGGCGAACACCAAAGAAAACCGGGAAATACCCCGTATTATAGCAGGCTGAAGGCAAAAACGCCACAAAGCAGCCTGAGCTAGAGAAAAATACCACATAAAAGGCAGTCGCCATCAATAAAGGCATAAAACCCCCAAACTGTACGAGGCGTTCGGCCAACAGTATTCGGGGTAAATCCCCCGGAACTAAAAACACTGGGGGTAAAGCAAGCTAGCAGTCAGAAAACAGTGAGCAAAAGCGGGAGACGTCCCAACAGTATGCTCATGCAAAGTTTGGTGTATGGTCGGACACGTCCTGACAAACACTGAGTAAAACAAAAACTAGCAGTTATAAAGCTAAGTGATAAAAGACTTTAGAGCCTGGGCCAGAAACTCAGCAACGGCAGTTGAACAAAAACACATAGAATTAAATATATGGCGAACAAGAAAGAAACACATTGTGAGAAAAATTGACATTTTATTTACTTGTTAAATATATTTACAAAGTCAAAAGGAAAAGTAAAATATACAAGAAATCAAGCGCTCACCGGCGGAAAGCCCCCATCATCCTCCTCCTCCTCTTCCTCGCTCACCTCGTCCTCTGACGGCCAAACAACCTCTTCATCCCCTTCGGGCATAAAATGCATATAATCCCGACCAGCCACAGGACCTAAGTCAGGCTCAGCACCAGACCCAGTGAAACTCCCCTTCTGGCCAGAGTAGTAAGTATTAAAAGCCCGTTTGGAAGGAATTTCAAGGTGCATAAGGAGAGGTTCTGTCTGAGTATATCGGCAATGGGCTTTCCACAGCTTCAGCTAGCTTTTTACCGAGCGCACCGCCCCCTCCATATGTCGTTGAAGGTTCTTGTCATAACGCTTCAGGGCCCTCTCATTAGAATGGTCCTTTAGGGAGAAGAACTTTTTGGCTTGCCGCATACCCCGCTCAAACTCACTGAGGAGGAGCGCGTCATAGGCGGGAGACCTCTTAAAACGATCAACGGCCTCGACTTCCAAAACTGCCTTCATGTCATTCAGAATAACGTCTTGGGAAGCCTGTTGATGCCGCAAGTCTTCGGTCTCCCGCTCGGCCCTCTCTTTAGCCTCTGTTGCCAAACTCTCCCCCTCCATATGAGCGGCCAAGGCATCTTGACTCGCAGAAAACTGCTCCCTTAGCGACTTGACCTTTTCTTCAACGGCGAGCAGTTTCTCTTCAGCAGCAAGCTGGGCAGCCAAAAACCCATCGGCAGACTCCTGTAGCTGAGCGATTTGTTGTGCATAAGATGCCTCAGCCGAAAACCTTTCAGCCGCCGAACGGGACACTTGGTCCTGCAAACGCCTATTATCCCTTGACGCTGTATTTATTCGCCGATAGCTACTCGCCATTTCTGACATCATCTGCAAGAAAAACAGAGTTAAAAGATAAAGATAACATGGAGAAAAAGGAGAAATAAGCAAAGAATAAAATTACAGAAGTTACCAAGGAATGGCAGTTGAAAAAGAACTCCATCTTTCTGTTGCATGACTTCTCCTTCACATGCTCCCAACCCTCACCAAAGTAAATATTGTTGCTGATAAAATGGTTCAGGAGCTCGGCCGTGGAGAAATCAAACAAAGAAACAACCCCTGATCCCTCACTTCGATCAGCTGGGGGTACAGATGGCCCTTCACGGGAACCTCTCAAATCCGCTGCGGGAGCAGGCGATGGACCAGGAACGTCAGCAGGAGTAGCAGGCCTAGGGGCATCCTCTTGAATAGCAGCACCCCGTGCTCCAGTATCCGTCGGAGGTACCGAGGACCCAGACTTGTCCGGAATAGGGCCTTGAGCAGCCGGGGAAGATACAGTCCTCACCTCACCACCTTCTGCCGACTGAGGGGTTGGGTCCATAACCTGAGCAGGCCTAGGAGGGGCTCCAGAATCGGTTTCGCCCACAAGAGGAGCCTCAGAACGTGAGGGTTCGTCATTTCCCTCCTCGTCTGACGAAACAACGAACTGAACAACCCTTGACGCTCGCTTTAGATGACGAGTAACACATTCGGGGGTAGTCTCCGCAGGGCATTTCCCCCGACCATTTCTTGGGTTAAGGTCGCTAGAAGGATCCTCAGGGGGATCAAGGATGCTTGCGTCAAAAACAGGAGCCTCTGCACTCGCCGCATGAGCCCCAACTTTTTCTTTCCCTTCGCGGCTAGGGATACGAGGCGAAGAGTCAACTTCACCCCCACGGGGCTGGGCGACCACCTCCACAGTAGCAGGAACTCCTACTCCGCCTTCATCTTGAGAGTCGTCGCCCTCGGGTGGCGCGACTCCTTCTTTAGACAAGCCCGCGTCATGCCTTTGACTGGCAGCTTCAGAGTTCTTAACCGCTCGGGCCTGCTCGTCACAGACAACATCGAACTCGCTCACTGAAAAGCAGAAAACAACGTCATTCAAAGCGAAACCAATAAAACAAGTTTTAATTAAAGGTTTAAAGAGCTTACAGCGGCGTCGCCTAGCGGACAGACGAGGAAAAACGCCACAAGTAACCATCCTTGCCTCATCAAGAAGGTACTCCTGACCCCTCTTGGCCAAGCCAAGCACCGCATCCTCAGTCACATTCTTTACCTCGTGCGGGGTCAGGGCGGGGAGAGCCTTCGACCAGGCTTCAGGAGACGTGAAGTGTCTTGGAACTTTACTCGCTCGAAGGTTTCGGCGAGGGTCGGCAGGATTATTTCTCCCCCACTCGCCACCAACAAAGAACCAGCTGTTCTTCCACCTCTTGTTTGAAGTGGGGAAACCCCAGATAAAGCCTTTCTTCTTTTCATCACTGGAGATCTCCACCTGCCCAGGATTGGATACACCTTCAGGTATCCAATTCTCCATAGCGATCGACTGAAGATAGTAAGTTCCGCCATGGCCGGACTGTCGCAGAACATAAAAATGACGGATTTCACGAGGAGTTGGCGACCGTCGACCCATTGATTTCCACATCACGCACATGGCCATCAAAATCCTGTAGCTGTTTGGTGAAAGCTGGGCAGGAGCAAGCTTGGCGTCAACCAGAAATCTGGCTATAAACGGTTGAAGGGGGAAAGTCACCCCACAACCGAACATCGACCCATAGATGGCAACGACACCGCTCGGCGGATTCCATGCAGCCCGCTCACCTGAAGGAATAAGGACAACCGTATCTGGAATATCATATCTCCTCTTATATTTGCCAATTTCCTGCTCGCCGACCACGTTTACTTCAGTATCAAAAGAGCTTGGGCGATCGGCAGCAAAGCACAGAGCATCTCGCCGATGATCCTCGACGTTTGAATCAACCACTGTTTGAGCACCAATGAGAGAGTCCCTAGGGGTTCTAGGCCCTCGTCGACCACTGCCAGTAGTTCTTGAAGTCTTTGCTATATTTGAGGAATCGCTGTCAGAAGTCGAGAGAAAAACAATATTAGGAGCGTCGGATTCAGAATTAAAAGAAGCATAAAGAGGAATGGGTACATGAGAAGTTGGGTTAAAATTACGTAAATACGACTCGATTTTATCAGCAACCTCCTTATCACCAAGCTCAAGAGCTTGCATCATTTGATTAAAAAGAAAAGGACGTTGAGAAAAATCCATGGAACTCACCAGAGATGGATGTTCTTGAAGAAGGAAGAAAAGAAAATGGGTAACAGAATCGCGCTTCAAAGAAGACCACCGGAAACCTGACACGTCGAATCAGAGACTTGGAGGATTTTTTCAGAGAGTATTTTCTGTGAAAAATGAAAGCAAGAAGAAATAAAGAAGAAAACGCAACAGTTTCGTCTTTAAAAGAGGGAAATTCGAAATTCAAGAAAAAACTGTAATTAAAACGGCCATGATAAAGTGCCGCCGCCTATGAGTAAAGGCAGTGATAAAAAGTGTCCATCAAAAGAAGGACACGTGGCATCATGGTGTAGGGAAAAAATTGTACCCGCAGCGGAAGCGAGACTAAAAAAAAATAGTTTGAGTAGCTTTTAAAATTTTTCCAATTTTATGAACCTTAAATCCTTTTGATTAATTAAAGATATAAAAATAAACAAAAGATTAATACCTCTTGTCGCGTGATTCGATTGACTTGCGTCGATGGTAATCCGCAAGATCTTCAATCCTAGCACGAACGTGGATCACCTAGGAGCGTGGTCTCCCTTTCTTTGAATTGCAAACCTGTGATTGGATTAAACAAACTTTTCTTGATTCGTTAGTCCCAAAAACAATCTAAAGGAACCTAAGATTATTCCGGTCACTTTTGAGTTCTCAATCTTATGATCGAAACTCGCGTGAACCTTAATCGATATAGTATATACAAGCTTATTAATGAACAAGCAAACAATATACCATCAAAGAATAATCTATGTTCCTTTTGTTTTTAGTAGAATAATAGATCTCTAACTATGAGTTGAGAAGAAGAAGAAGAAGAAATAAAATTTCTGCACATAAACCCTAGGCTGGCCGAAAATCATCAATAGCCTTATATGTAGCAAATTTTCTTTTTTCTCTTTCTTAACTAGGGTGGCCGAATTCTTTTACCAAAACCAATTAGGGTTGCCGCAATTATTACTCCTAAAATATTGGAGATTTAGTTGCACCCTAATTCCTATTTTTTTTAAGATTTCCAAACCCTAATCAAACTCATAAATCTTTTATTCCTTATTTGACTAAAATAAAAGACTTCTTATTTGATTTAATAAATAAAATTAATTATTTATTTCCTTGTCAAACAAGTCTTTTAATTTAAGTATACTACTACCAATAGTATACCAATAGGAATCATATTTCCTATTCAGAAAAGATTTGTTTCTTAATTAAACAATTAATTAATAAATTAATTAATTCTTATTTAATTAAACAATGAAAACAAAATAATATTTAAGGCTTTTAAATCACCTTGCCGCCCCACATGTATATATTGGGCCAAATATTATTTTTCTTATTTCATTAAATCCATAGGACTTTAAATAAAAAGCCCACATGTGAACTAGACCCATTCTTACTAAAAGAAACAAGCCCCCATGTCATCCATTAATATATAAATATAATTTAGCAGCCCATTACATAAATAATGTGCAAATTATATTCTTAATATATTAAATGCAATTCTAGATGGACCCTAAATTGGTCCGGTAGAATATATCAAGTGATCCATGCAAGTCCGTGTGGATTGGGGATCTTGGCGGGCTATCTAAATTTAAGCTCCAATAGACATAACCTAATCACAATCAACAAATGATTCACTTAGGTCCGATCCATTAATTTTAGCTCATTCCACTAAAGAGGTAAAATTGAACTCTTAAATAAAGACAGAAAAGGAAGATGCTTCCTCATTCATACCCTAGACAATCATATTGGAGATAGTGTATCCTCGTGATTAATATCAGTAATCGCCAAGAGTTCATAGACCGCCTATAACTCTCCAAGTTACCATATTTACTCATATGACCACGTTTTGAACTTGGATATTTTGACTTGTCCAGAAGCCATGTTTTCAATAGACACTATTGAAAACTCAACGTTGAGATTTAATATCCAATTA
This sequence comes from Acer campestre, assembly GCA_954870605.1. NCBI lineage: Eukaryota > Viridiplantae > Streptophyta > Magnoliopsida > Sapindales > Sapindaceae > Acer > Acer campestre. The sequence continues at coordinate 27,067,666 of OX940802.1, forward strand.
CCTCAAAACATCCATATGATGATATTATACTCTCATTTAATAAATGGAGCCACGATGTCCATATCTATAAATGAAGTCCTCTATCGATTAACAAATGAATATCACCAAACTATCGAGGATAGACTATGTGATATAATCGTACTCATTGATAGCTCAAATGATATCACCTGCAACCATAAGTCCATCATTTATCTCAGGATTAAGATAGACTCTCCGATTGTCCTGATAATGAAATTACTTTTATCTATTGACGGTTATAGATAAAGTATTTCATTTTGATCCAGTTCAATGCACCCAGTGCACTAGACTCTTTTGCTCGAAGACACTCCGATGATTTTAGACTCATCATATCTCATTTGATCCCACTCAAATGCTAGCAAAAGAATTCTACAACTTTAACAAGATAAAGGTGCCCAACCTTTAACTTAAGTTGTGAACAATATTCAAGACTAACTAAAGAATTGTGTCTACCACATACATATCCAAATGTATGAACAATTCTTCTTTTCTCAGAGTCTTTAGACCTTATGATTATTTACTTTAACAATTATAATATTCAACTATAAATGCTATAATATTTGTTTAAACCAGAAATCACTTTATTAATATGAAACAGATTGTTAAATACAATATTACACTCTTGCTATTGAGCATAATCCTAACACATGGGAGTTCACAACAGACGCGAAATCATTGAAGGCGTGACATCAGTTACAGCGCGTCACGTCAATACCCATCGTTTGAAATTCTGTGGCTGAAAATGAAAGCTTGCTGGGGAAGACTTAATAACAAAAGCAACACGTGGTTGAAAACAAAAGAAAGAGGGAAAAACATCTGCAAAAATTTCAGAAAATGAGGAAAGTCAGGAAAACATAAGTAAATCATATAAACATTGCTCGCAGAACCAAAGAAACCAGCCTACATTGGGTCAACTCGAAGTGTTTATGGGGGTATTGTTGTATGTGTAAATTTGGCAATAGGACACGTCAGCAAAAGAGGCAATAAAGACGGGTCAAGTAACTAAACACGTCACCCATTGACCCGTCAACGAGAGGAGATCAGTCAAAAATGCACTAGCTGGCACGCTCGCCGATTCAAAGAAGGAGTGTGCTCGCCACAACTGGTTGACCAACAGAAAGGCAAAGTGCGCTCGTCGATCCAAGGTGTTCGCCAAGAAACATACAGCCAGAAGGGTAATCCAGTCCCAAGCATATTTTCCACGTCAAGCGAGGATTCAAAGATCAAATCCTATTCCGAATAGGATCCAATCGACTTTAAACAAAGAAGAGTCCAAACAGGAAACAAACCCAAAAAGTTGTTTACAAACCTTGGACTCCTTACACAATCGAAAATAGGAACTCCCCTACCAACACGGCATAGGCACGGGAAACCCTAGGAAAACTAATATAAATAGAACGCTAAATCCCATGAAAAAGGGTTCGAGATTAGAGAGAAAGTAATCAGACAATTGTATGAGAGATCTGAGCGTGTAAACTATAAGCGATTCATAGTGATTTCTTTCGCCCTCAAGGGGCACCGTGGTTTTTTCCCATTCAAGGGTTTTCCATGTAAAATCTGTCTTGCATGAGTTGATTAATTTTCTTTATTTATTTATTTTTGATTACGATATTATTGTTGACCGAGTCAATCCAAAAATCACCGTCAACAGTTTGCTATCTTGTATATGCATGCATATTTTTTATTTTCAATGCTTATATAGTTTAGAGAATTAAATATCACAGTACCGTTGGTTGCTGACAATTACCTTATGCTTTCATCTAAACCATTACGTACACCAACTCAAGTGATCTAGTTTTCTGGTGCCATTTATTAACACATTAATGTCAACCGGCTGTGAATGTGAGACACCACAAAGTTGGGGAATCAAATGAACCTGCAATGTACAGGATCAATGATGACTTGGTAATATGTCGTATTTTCCTTGTCTTTTAGTTTTGTTGTAATGCAGAAAAAATCATATGCTAGATTATGGCTTCCACTTATAGATTGACTTTGGTTGAAAGATTACTTGGTCCAGATATATATGACTAGTCAGGATCAAGCTGGGGAACCCTATGTCGCAAATGATGTTCAATTGCAGTTTTACATGATGAGGCCCCCTATGTTTTGAAAACCCTATCATCTGACAAGAAGGTATTTTATCTGATCATCAACTTTATGTGCATTGGATTTCACTCTAAACCACGTGTATCCGCAGGGCCCTATCAAAACAGGTATTTAGCTTGTTGCCCACACTTATTAACTATTTTTGATCAGTACTTCATGCTGTTATATCAAGGATTCCCAAAACAACGAATCGGCAATTACCATTTTCTCACCTGTGCATATGTCTAATAAAGCAATTTAAAAGGAACAATTTTGGGCATTATATCTTATACTTTTTCCAACTTCCTTTTGCACTATTTTATGATAGCTGCCCCTAAGAAAGTAGTTGCAGATGTAATATATCTTGCTTAGCACACTCCATCTGAATGGGATTGGAAGGTTTCTTCTATCTGTATGCTCCATTCTGCTTCTGTTCCTGTTCCTGGCAAACATGTTTACGCTATATAACTGCTGCGGTTTTTGTTTAATTTTTGTTTGCATGAGTTTTTGAGGTCATGTTAAATTAGAAGACTGAACAACTTGCTCTATGCCTTGTAAATTATTTTATTAATTTGTTGCATCAAGCTGGAAGCTACTTGGTGAAATTTTAAGTTGAATGAAGGTTCATTCTACTTCTCAAATAACTTGAAATCTAGCCAAGTTTGTCTACAGATACGCTAGTTGCTTAACAAGGTTAACAATGTTGGCACTATTGCTTAATCAGAATCATGAGTCATTGCAGCAATTATTTGAAACTATAATAGTGCAGATTTGAACTTCCTACGAAAAAGAAAAGCTAAATTGCCTTTAGAAATTACTGTATTGCAGATTCCGGTCAGGCCCTTCAGACACAATGAATACGAGAGATTCTTACCAGCAGCTTATCCCTATTATGGAGCATCATTCTCTAAGCATTTTATGTATTTTCCAGCTCTCTGGTTGTAGCACCAAATCTTTGAGTTGAGTTTTCATTTTGTTGCGTCTTTGGATTCATCTTCGACTAAAATTACATTTCAAAGAATTGTAATCATCAACTTCATCATAGATTATACTGTATGGATTTTCTGTCGAAAATAAATGCCAATTCATTATGATCTATTAGATTTCTATTAGGTTGTGAGATCCTTCATGGTCTTTTTGATTCACTTGATATGTTTTCTGATGCAGATGGCTGGTTTCTTTATAGCAAGTAGCTTCGAATTTTTATCTCAGAGAAAAAACATACCAGTTGACAGAGCGGTATTAGCGACATCACATAAATCAGTTACATAAGTTGCCGTATACACATAGGACAGTATATACTTAATTGTATTCTGTTTTCCTTACCTGGTTAGACTCAATTACTGCACTACACTGTTCGGTTGCAACTTGTATAAATACCCTCTTATATCAATAAAATATGCAATGCATTATTTACACACAAATATCTAAAGTTATTATAGTATCAGAGCTCAGCTAAAAAATAGCTTGAGATCCTAAAACCCTAAAACCTTTCTCCCTCTCAAATTTTCTTTTTGTCTACAACCCTGAAATCAGCCGCTCAACATGACTTCTCCTAATCCCACCGTCACTGCATCTACATCGGCCTCTACCTCCACTACACCAATACCTCAAATCACACTCATGGGATCGATCAACAACAATCAACCATCTTCACTCATTGTAATTAACTCCACTCAGGTTCCTATCAAACTCACAAAAGGGGGGAACTATGCAGCATGGAGGTCTCAATTCGAAAACCTATTCTTTGGCTATGGACTCATGGGATATCTAGACGGCACTAAGTCGTGTCCCTCTGAATTTATTTCAACCACAACTGATACTACAGGTCAAGAATCCGACCAAACCACAACCAATCCGGACTATCAACTCTAGCTTCGTCAAGATCGACTTATTCTTCATGCAATTCAAGTATCCTGCATGGGAGCCGCTTAGTCCATCGTCACCCGATCCACCACCTCTGCTCAAGCTTGGGCGAAACTTGAAGTTGCTTATGCCAACCGATCCAATACACGTAAGCTTGGTCTTCTTGATTCACTAACCAATGTCAGCCTGGAGGACAAATCTGTAGCGGATTACATGCAAGGGATTAAGACCATTCTTGACAATCTTGAATTGATCGATCATCCAGTTGATGAGGGTGCTGTCATAATTCACACATTGAATGGTCTAGGGACAACATACATGCCTCTCGTGTCGGTCATTCGAGCTAGAGACACCCCAATATCCTTTGAAGAATTATATGACAAGTTACTTGATCATGAGGCATTCCTTCGCCGCAATGAGACGAAGAAAATTGGCACATCAATCACAACACAGTTTAATCAACGAAGTTCTAATAGGCGAGGTCGTGGGTCACATGGGAACACGTTCAATAATATGGGACACCACCAAAACAGCAGCTACAATTACCATCAAAACCAACAGGCCAATTCTGGAAACTCTTCAAGTGGCAGCCATGGTCTTCATTCACATCCAAGCAATTCCTACAATACCTTCCGCCCACCAAACACCTTCAACTCAACTCATCACAACCAATGGCGTCCACCCACTTCATCCTACAATTCAAGGCCAGTTTGTCAATTGTGTGACAAGGTGGGTCACACGGCTCGCACTTGTCGCTCCCGTCCACCACCAACACTCCAATCTTGGCCACAGGCAAATAATATGACAACTGATCAGTCTGGCTCTTGCAACAACAATTGGATACTTGACTCTGGAGCTTCCCACCACATGACATTGGATCTTCAAAATTTGTCACTACACTCAGAATACGGTGGTCCAGAAGACATCATGCTTGAGGACGGTAAAACAATTCCTATAACTCATACTAGCTCTACCTTATTAAATGCTTGTGATAATTCTTTTCGTCTCAAACATGTTCTGTGCTCTCCTAACATATCTCACAACCTCGTATCTGTATCCCAATTTTGCTCACACAATAACACATCCATTGAATTCTTTCCTGATTGTTTTCTTGTGAAGGATCTGACCACGGGGCCATCCTTGGTTCGTGGCCTGAATAAAGGAAATCTTTATATTTGGCCAACGTCTAGCCAGTCACATTATCCACAGTCAAAAGCTCACCTAAATTCCGCATCGACTCAACCTACCGCCTCTCCTTTAGCGTGGCACTGTCGTCTAGGTCATCCTTCCCTATAAGTCCTTCAGAAGCTTTTCCAGTCAAATCAACTTCCAGTCACCAAGTCTAAGTCCAAGTTTTCTCATTGTTCTGCTTGCCTATGTAATAAGAGTCATAAATTACCATTTAGTAAATCAACATTGACCTGCAATAAACCTTTAGAGATTTTGTTTACTGATGTGTGAGGTCCGGCGCAGATATCGTTGTTTGATAATTTTCGCTATTATGTTATCTTTGTGGACTATTACTTCAAATACACATGATTATATCCTCTTAAAAATAAATTAGATATTCCACAGATATTTTGGCGCTTCAAAGCACTAGTTGAAATTTTTTTCAATTCCCGCATTAAAACCGTCTACTCTGATGGTAGTGGGGAAGCTAAATCCTTAGGTCTTGACCTTAAACACTTCGGCATGCAACACCTAAAATCCCCACCACACACGCCGGAACATGTAGGCACAGCGGAACGTAAACATAGACACGTAGTGGAAACGGCACTAACCTTGCTTCACCATGCATCTATGCCTCTCAAATATTGGTCCCTAGCTTTCCAAGCTACGACTTACTTAATTAATCGCATGCCCACCCAAGTTCTTGGTCACCAAAATCCATTCCATATTCTCTTTGCCAAGGCTCCGAATTATCATAAGCTTCGAGTATTCGGATGCCTGTGTTATCCGTGGTTACATCCCACAAACTACAACCTCGCTCTAAATCGTGTGTTTTTGTCGGATACTCCATAGAACACAACACGTATCTCTGTCTAGATCACCTCACAAATCGAGTCTTTGTCTCTCATCATGTCATATTTGTTGAAACAGAATCTCCATCAGCAATACGAGTAGTCATCTATCCTCTTCCACGTCTCCTAATGTCGACACATGGTGTCAATTTCCTCAATCCCCCGTTGTCAGGTCTGATTTGGAAACGCGAGATCCCTTTCCTACAGACACACCACTCCATGATCTCATACACATCCTGCACAGCCACCAACCCGAGCCCCACCATTACAAACAACTGTATTGAACTATCTTCCACTTCCCACACATGTCCTGGATCAAACGCAACCTACCACTTCACCATGTATCCCACACACGGCTCCACTCCCTCCTCCTTAGTTGCCCACGTTTGCTGCACCAACTACAACCACACCGAACCTCACCCCTCCCACATGAGTTATCCAAACACGATCCATGAACCAGATATTTAAACCAAAAACCATATTTGACCTTAATACCACCTCTCACTATCCACCACAGTTCGAACCAGCCTCTCTAACACAAGCGCAGAAGCACGTGGAATGGCGACAGGCCATGAGTGCTAAGTATGATGCTCTTGTTAAGAATGGAACTTGGGACTTGGGACTTGGTTCCATCGCATCCGTCTCAAAATGTTATGGGTTGTAAATGGATATTCCGGATCAAACGTCATCCTGACGATTCAGTGGCTAGGTACAAAGCTAGACTTGTCGTAAAAGGGTTTCATCAGGGCCCTGGCATCGACTTTAATGAAATTTTCAGTCCTTTGGTGAAACCTGTCACAATTCGCCTTATTCTAACCATTGCTATTACTAACGATTGACCTTTACGTCAACTGGATGTCAATAATGCTTTTTTGCAAGGGACCCTGACTGATGATGTTTACATGGTGCAGCCACCAGATTTCACACACTCCACCAAACTGCAGCATGTGTGTCAGTTACGGAAAGCGATCTATGGTCTCCGTCAAGCACCGTGGGCATGGTACACTGGGCTCTGCACTTTTCTCTTGGTTGTAGGCTTCACCAACTCTAAGTGCGATGCTTCTCTATTCATTTATAGCAGCTCCAGCCATACATTATATCTCCTCGTCTAAGTGGATGACATCATTGTTACTGGCTCCTCCACCTCACGGGTTCAAGACTTTATTGCCACCTTGGCTCATAGGTTATCGCTGAAGGATTTGGGTCTGCTCTCATTCGACTCCTCACCGATCCCCGAGTGGCCTCTTTCTCTTTCAGTAAAAGTACATCCGCGATCTCCTGGTTAAAACAAACATGTTTGGGTCAAAGCAGGTTTCAACACCTCTCTCACTCATTGAGACCTTGAAACTTAATGATGGTAGTGCACCTACGGATACTACCCAGTACAAGCAAGTTCTTGGTTCTCTTCAGTACCTGTCCCTGACTCGTCCTGATGTTTCATTTGCAGTGAATAAACTCTCCCAATTCATGCATCGCCCAACCGTAATTCACTGGAATGCGGTGAAATGTGTGCTTCAGTACCTCAATGGCTCTCTTGACCACGATCTCTTAATCTCTTGCGACACACCTCTCTCTCTCTCCATGCCTTTGCTGATGCTGATTGGGCGGGTCATCCTGACGATCGGCGTTCCACCACAGCCTATGTTGTCTTCCTTGGATCCATGCCTATTAGCTGGAGCTCCAAGAAGCAACACACTATCGTGAGGTCTTCAACTGAGGTAGAATACCGCGCCATCGCTTCTACAGCTACTGAACTTAATTGGCTCGGCCAACTCCTCACTGAATTGCGAGTACATGTACTTACTCCTGTCATCTACTATGACAATGTCGGGGCCACATATGTTTGGGCTAATCCTATTTTCTAGAGCTGCATGAAGCATGTTGTTATAGATTTCTTCTTTGTACGGGATCAAGTGGCTCATAAACAGCTCCATGTAGCGTATGTCAATACGAAGGATTAGCTGGCGGACTCCCTCACTAAGGCTCTTCCCCGTAAGCAATTCCAAGATCATCAGTCCAAGATAAGCATCCTCGTCGGAAGCTCTATCTTGCAAGGGCATATTAGCGACATCACATAAATCAGTTACATAAGTTGTCGTATACACACAGGATATTATATACTTAATTGTATTCTGTTTTCCTTACTTGGTTAGATTCAATTACTGCACTACACTGTTAGGTTACAACTTGTTTAAATACCCTCTTATATCAATAAAATATGCAATGCATTATTTACACATAAATATCTAAAGTTATTAAGCGGAGGGGTTAGATATTTAATTTTAGCAACGAGACAACTTGTTCATGAGTTTTCCAAGAAAATTCTTCCACTAAAACTCATTTGATCATTTTTTTTTTACGATAACTATTTCAGTAGTTTGATAATCTTTGAAAACCTGACCACTTGATCCCCCATATGTATACGAAGCATGAGATTTCCTGGAGAGAGTAAAAGTAGTCAAAATTCAAAATGGTGAATCTGTGAAATCTTGTGATTTATATACCAAAACCAAACAAAGTTGAGCTTTGATCATTCTAGTGAGTTGAAAAATTACAACAGAACTTCAATGGTGGTGAGTGTGGCCCGATTTGTTTATACTCCTTTTTTTATTCCATTTATAATCAAGTAAAAAATTTCAAAAGAGTTGATTGAGCCAATCAACAATCTCTGTACATATACAATGATTATGATTACAAATGATTGAGCCATTCCCATGAAGCCGAATTCTGCTATCTCACAATGATTTCTCATAGAACTAACTTGCCAACTAACTTTCTTGAAACGGTGTCATTTGGCACAACTCAAAAACAGACTAAACTAAATATTTTCTAGGGTTCCAAACCAAGTTGAAACATTGGCGTATTGGCCTTTTTCCATCAATAACAGTGTCTTTCTCCATCAATATTCAATACCCACCACAAATCTCAATAAAATAGGAAAAAATATGAGTAAAGATCAGCATTTTGATGCTTACAATGTATTATAAAAAAAATAAAAAAAAATAAAAAAAAAACCCTAAAAAAAGACAGATCTTGAACAACCCATTTACAAGAGAACGTCCTTTTTTTATTTTTTTATTTTTTTATTTTTGTTAGTGTATGGAAAGTTATTAATGAACACCTTCATGCAAGTAGAATGAAAAGGCACTAACAGCGAAACTTCCATTGTTGTGTTTGTTAAAAAAAAAAAAAAAAAAAACAGCCTAGGAGGCCCAAATAAGTTCAATTTACTATGGCTTTGTCGAAAATTGTCTTGTGCAAATAGACACTTTTAGTTGTATAACGTTGTGTAACTAGTTATACAATATTATATTATGTTCGGAGATTTGCATTATGTAACTCCGGTCTGTGGTCCTTACATTGCTATGCTTGAGGTTCGAAGGTTTGTGCGTGAGAAGGCTCCCAACTTTGTTGTCTTTCAATTTTACAATAAGAAGTGCCACTGGTTTGGTTTGCTCCAAGATAGTTAATAGTAGAAAAGAGAGGGACATAATCACATAACTCATAAAAATCACAATCTCATTGATGTGAGAGTAAAGAGTTTGTCATTTAGCCAACTTCAACTTCGTCAAACATTCGAATGCGTTTGGGTTGAGAAGTGAAGATTTGGTTGAAGTTTTTTTAGAGTTTCAACCAAACAAAAACACATATGAATCTAATCAAATTGAATCAACAAAACCAGTTGAACAGAACAACAATTCTCTTCTATATAACCAAAACAAAAACTAGTACAATTTCCCATTTTGTTTTACTCATTGCAGTAATGATCTATAATTTACAAGTCTAAAGAAAGGCTTCTCACTATTTCTTCATAAAACATTTTACATTTGAAGCAAAAATAAGTCTAAATAACTAAAGTTTTACGAACAAAATTTTTGTCCACACTTAATAAATGTATGTCACGGAATTTGTAAATTTTGGGACAGTGGAGTTTCACTCATATTTATGTAAATAAATTGCATAGTTGTTCACGATTTGCTATAGACATCTCTTAAGTCCTTACTCTAACAACATTATCTTTCTATATTCCTTCAACCGCAGCATCGCCTAAGCTTTACTAACCAAATTATCAGCCTCCTAATCAATCTCAAAGCATAAACATGAAGCTTCTTGTGAAGAAACTTAACCACGTTGATGTTCCTCCAGCATGACATCTGCTGTACGCCGAGGATGGTTTCAAGGAGTTTGTACGGAATCCACTGCCTTCTTCCATCTCCTCTACTCTGCTATAGAGTCTAGTCTCTTTTAAGTGTCTTCAAAAAAGTATCTCTTCTCTGGTGCAAATATGTTGATTTGATTTTCTCATTTTCAAAACCATTTTTTAAGGTACCCTTTTTTATCGGAGGAGGATGACTCGAACCCACGATCTCATTGGTGTAGGTGTCAGAAGTTTACCACTTAACCAACCTCATTTGATCGGCATATTTGAGGTAAATTTAGATAGATTGGATTCAAACCATAATGTATATATGGTTGTAGACAAGAAATAAAATATCAGTATTGTTATCGTTATCGTTATCGTTATCGGGCTTCTAAATTTATGGATATTTTGGGGATAATATTGATATCGGTGGATATTCTGTTAAAAGAAAAAAAAAAGTTTACATCTAAAGTTAGAAATTTTTTGTGAAGTTTTAGGACAAGTTTAAACAAGTAATTATATATCAAATGAATCATATTTCAATGATAAATTAGTATAGTTTTGAGCTTATTCATAGAGTCTGTATATAATTTTTAAAATAGAGTATTTAATAGAATAATATTTTGTTTCACTTTTACAATATTATATACAATATAAAGAGATTAAATATTTAATAAACAAAATTATCATTAAGAAAATAAGTTCCATACTTTCAAGATTCTATCATAAATCATAATTCATATATAATAATACATTGCATGTTTGAAATTTAAAACCAAAATGAATTCCTTACTGGTTCAAATACAAAAGATACATTTACATCTTGATTCGAACAATAATTTTCCCAGGAAAACGTGCTTGCATAGTTTTCAAGGTGGTTATTAATATGACATGCGTATGTTGCTTGATCTCTTCCAACTGATCCATGAATTAGGTAGTTTGGATTTACCCACCTTGGTGGATAATTGATGATCTACATGTATAGGTATTACATATGGCATTTATGGAGTAGGATAATCAAATATATTGTAGTCACCATAACTACCATAATATGGTACATGAGAACCTGACCTTGTCTGTGAATCACCAAAAGAACTATTTTCTGTGTCTATAATCATCGAGGAGAGAGTCATACTCAATGAATCTTCATCAATTTGACTCGTTCATCCTTGTTGTCTACCACAATTTTAATCAAAATTACCTACATGAGCATCCCAACCTGCTGTACTAGCATTCCAAACTGTTGCACCAACATCCCAACCTCTAGCACGAACATCCCAATTTGTTGCACCAGTATTCCAACCACCTGCACCAGAATCCCAACCTCTTACCTCATCCCCACCATCCCCATCATCTCAATCATATTTTCCTCCACTATTTCCATAAGAGGTATGTTGGAAATCGGAAGATTTGGTAACAATAACTCCACGATCTACACCAACTCCTTCTCTAATCACTTGTTCAATATTTATTCTCATGTCTAGAGCATGAGAAGCAATATGTGGATCATGATTTCCCTTATCATCATCCAAGGAGGCAGGTCTAACCCAGTCAAAAATAGGATTATTATTATCTTCCCCTGCTTCATCAGCTACTTGAAGTAGATCCATAAAATCAGTTTCATTTACTTTATCTTTTTCAGCTGTCATATCCCTAAGTTTCAATTTCATATTATAATAACAATAAACAAGTTATTGAAGCTTAGAATAGACAAGACGGTTCCTTTGATTTGTTAGAAAAGTTGTTATTCCGGATTACAGATGCGAACGAAATACAAATGAAAAAACAAAAATTTGGTGCAAAGAATCCTAGAATCGAGTCCCATTTTTCACATGGTGTCCTTAAGATAAATTCGCCGTCAACACCGTATGTGTTTGACATTTGTCTCTCAGGATACAACGATTCACAGTAGTTCTGTATTAACACCACAACTATCAGTGAACTCAAATTACAATTTGAACTTACAACAGAAGAACATACTAAAAACTTGGAAAAATGAAAGAAACATGACCAAAGAAGAACAACAACTTTTGCTTCTAGTTTCTAGAGAGAGAAGAAGATTTTATTTTTTATTTTTCTTTGAACACAGGTTGCATAATTTCATGTTTTTGACTGAAGCAACTAATTCAATATATATCATTCTATGGAAGGAAACATATGGAATTAAATAGAGAATCAATTGACATTAACAATGGCAATTGAAATGGCAGTTTAACCTTTTGTATTAAAGATTTAAATTTTCCTTTTAATTTCAGAATTAAATTAAAACGGAAATTAATCACCATTTAAATGGTAATTGCAATCTTTAATTCAAAATTGATTCTGACTCATTAAATGCATTGTTATTTGAATCGGAAAGATTAATCAGGTAGTGAAACTGGTTTTGGTCACGGATGTGCACTCGTGGTTTGAACCATTGTGGCACTTGCGTCCGCACAAAAGTCATTGAATCTACGGTTCGTGATACTACGCTACACATACTTATAAGCTATTCTACAAGTAATCAAATATATACTTGATTAAGCATTTATTTTCCCACCAATGTGGGACTCATTATTTTCCCAATTCAACAAGTGCATTTTGAGTATCAATTTCTCATTCACCCATTTATCATTTCCAACATGTTTTGTATGGATGTGGACTAATTTCTTTCACAGGCAAAAGAAGATGATTGTGGCAATATGCGAACTGCTATTGCACGCAATGATGGAGCACCGTTTCCATATATTACCCACCAATCAGCTGTAATAAAAATTATTAAGTATTACAAGTATGAATATTATTTCAATGATATTATTATATATTATTAATACGTAAATTTTTGTAATAAAAGTTATATACCCGATTGCATTTTACTGCTAGCTACAATGGCTGCTCATTTACCCAAAATTTTCCTTCTATCCTCAAAATATATGAGCTACATTCATAAGATCAATATGTAAATAATATATATTAATATGACACAATACTCCCATGCAAAGAATTTATAATCTTGGAATTATTAAATTGGTTGTAAATTGTAACTTTTTACCTTATTTTCAAAATTAGCAATTATTGCAGCTTCAGGGTCTAATTGTGCATAGACATTATGTATGGCTTTCAAAAGATTTGAATTATCCTCAGTGTTATCTCTATATTGGTACTTTGGGTTCAAATAGTAAGCTAGAAGACAAAAAAGAATAATTTTAGTTTAAATACTATACTGAATTTTAATTATGAATGACAAGCAATCCAAAATAAAATTTACCCGTAGCATGTAGTGGGTGATTAAGCATTTTATCCCACTAATCTTGTATAATATTTAGAATCCATTTACTCTATCTTTGTTGTTTTATTGCATCTTTCATCACACGCATTAACTCATACATGATAGGCATAGTGGGTACAACTTCTGTATCAACCAATCTCAGAACCTAGTACAGTGGCTCATATATTTTAACCACAGAAGCCACCAATTCTATATATTTATAAATTGTTTGGTACATATTTAATATTATTTGGAATGAGTTTTACACATTTTAGTCACAAACAATTTTTTTTTCAGATTGCTTTCACAAAATTTTACATATTTTACATGTTCACTCTTTGTTTTTTTGTCCAATTTTACTTCAAGTCTTCAATAATTCTACTATTGACTATTATGTTGGAAATTTTTATAAATTTGTTAATGTTTTTTCTAAAATAATTTTCAATCTAAATTATTTTAATAATAATTTAATTGTTTAGGATTAAAAAATTATTTTAATAATATGCAAAATATCTATGGACTTTCGGGGTGAAATTCACAATATTTCAGGAATATCAGGAGATTTTTTTTGGATATTTCAAAATCGGTCGGATATTCTGCAGGATATTGGATATTTACCTGTTCGATATGGGTCCCTCCAAAATACGGATATATCAGTATATCTTTCGATATTCAATTCCTTGGTTGTAGATAATGGGTGGTATAGACCCCTAGTTAGTTTGTTCTTCTTTTGATTTTTTTAGTTACGATATTTGTACCCCTTAAAAACTTTTGTTTGTACACCCCTTTTGGTATTTACATCCCAATAAAAAAAATTTAAAGAATGAAATTTCATAAGAACACCCCAAACATTATTAAATATACCCTTTCTTTTAATTTTAAAAGAACCATTTAAATACTATATAAAATAAGAACTATTTAAATAAATAAATTATACATATTTTATATATAATTAAAACTATAGCACTAAGAAACCTAATAAACTTATAGCAACAAAAGGGTAGACATATCCACGATTATTGCACACAAAAATTGCTAAAATTATTATTAGATATAATATTTTTCTAAAAAAAATAAAATGATATGAGATTGTTTTTCTTTATTTTTGGGAAGAACCGGCCTTCGATCTCTTGATTTTTTTTTTTTTTTTTTTGGAGGAAGTTGCTTTTTCAGGTTTGGAAGAAGCACTTTTTGATTTGGATTTCTTTTTTCTTTATTGATTTTTCCTTTTTTATTTAGTTAGTTAACAGTTAAAAACAATAAGATAGTTATTTAATTAAAATATTAATTACATAATTTAAGGATAATATTGAAATTTCAGAAAATATATAAACTTGAGGTTTATATACAATTTTAAAGGGGCATAAATCGTTACTCTTTTGTTTTGTTTTGTTTTTTCCTAGATTTTATAAATCTCACTTATGTGAAAAAAAAAATAAATCAAAAATAAATCAAAATCAACCTAATAACCCTGTATAATCAATCACATGATTAATCAAAGAGTGAATAGTGGTTGCTACTACAGTGTCGCAACAGTAATTCTGTTGCTGCTACAGTGTCGCTACAGTGTCGCTACATTAATTTCACTGCTGCTACAATGATGCTACAGTAATTCCACCGCCACTACAGGTTATGCTAGGGTTTTCATAACTGCTAGGGTTCATGAAATTAGGGTTTTAGTTGATATCGAGCTCCATAGATCCTATATGCATGGAGGCCGCTTTGTGCCTTTCGTCTCCAGTTGCGGTGTCTTCCTCCTCGACTAGTCAGGTTGGTCTAAGTACAGTGAGTGGAATGACTTCCTCTTTTCGAGTTGTTCCTCTCGCATTTGGTGGGGTGTGTTCATTGGTTGGTGAGCCAATTCCTCCTCAGCCTGAGGGAGGTGTCTCAGTGATTGTTCCGGATTCAGGTGCGGGTCCCATTCAGAGTTCAAAGCCTCTATTTCAACTCTGACCTTCGGTTATTAAATTAGCCGTAACTTCCTCTAAAAAACTCGGATTGACAAACCGTAAAGTGCACCGGAAACTAGATATTCGGGGCTTTTCGAAAACATGTAGATCTCAACCTTGCTCGATCTAAGAAGGAAGATATGGTCTTCACAAGTTGGATGTGCTGCTAAGGTATTTCTCCAAATTTTCTTTAAATTCACCTTTTTACCTTCAAACTCAATGCAAGAGCTATCTTCTACACAAACTCAACAAACATGTTAAAATATTCAATTTCACCTAAAACCATAACATAAAAGATAGGACTTAGGGTTCTCAAGTATGAATATTTTTCGACCTAACAGTTTTGGGACTTAAAGGTCCAACCTAAGATAAGGGAAACACCCCTAACTAGGCTACAAGTTTTACTTTGTTAACAAATGCATTCTAATCAAAATTTGTTTGATAAAAATTTAAACCCATTCTACTAATCAAATTTTTTTTAAAACATGTTATTTGGAGCATTTAATAAAACTATTTTTTAAATCATATACAGTCGAGTTATGGGTCTATTGGAGCCTAATAAGTAGTAATATCAATTGTTACGATTTAATGAACAAATGTAAGACTCGAATTCCTCACACAAAAGAGAAGGGGAAATGTACAACCAATTTCCTAAGAGTGGTTGTGTATTATAATATTTAAGGTCACAACATATTTTAGATTGTTATTATATTTATAAATAAAAATAATGCAATTTTTTATAATTTTTTGAATTAACATATAATAATTAATATAAAAAAGTGAAGAAAATTAATTAACATTTAAAATTATAAATAAAAGAAAACCTCTCAAGATTAATAGTAATTGATTCTTATAAAGAACTTATTGAAACAAAACAAAATTTATCCAGATAGAGAACCATTTTGGACAAACAAAATGATTCATATTGCCTCATTTTCTAATTTATTATTAATCTCTTAGGAAAAACTTAAAAAAAAAAAAAAGAATTTCAACATAATTAATTAATTATTATAATTTAAAATAAAAAGAAAACCTTTTGGAACGAAACAAAATTTTTCCCGATAGACACTCTTTCAGGACGAATAATTTATTTCGTCCCAATAGACATTATATTGGGGCAAAAATGTTTTGTCCGTAAAAGGTCTTATCAGATTTGTACTTTTTAGGGACGAATAATTTATTTCGTCTCAATAGATCTATTTGGACAAAAATGTTTCGTCCCTAAGGGCGTGTCTACGCTTAGGATTGGACTGAGATTAGACTATTTTAGTCTTAATCCCATGTTTGGTGACGTTTTGGGACATGGACTTATTAGCTCCACTAGCAAAATAATCCCATAATTGTGGGATAAAATATACCCACCTTCCTCATTGTCTTTAATAGTCCCAAGACTAGTTTTACATATGGGCCCACTTATTTAATTCATCTCATCAACCCCACCTACCCACCATCTCCTCTTTTATCACATTTTAGAGCTGGTCATTCTCTTTCATCAAATCTCAATCGATTTCTCTTTCAAAATTGCTTTCTTTTTTGCAACAATGGCACCTTCATAGATTGTTGGAAAATTCTTTTGTTCTTCATCTATTGCTTTTTTTTTTTTTTTTTTTTTTTTTTTTTTGTGCCTCAATTTTGCTTTCAAAATTGCTTTCTAATGGTAGACCGTAGAGATTGAAAATTGCTGCCATATATGTAGGCCTTGTTTGTTTCTTGATTAAAAATCAACACCATGTTCCTGTGGGCTCTGTTCTTGTTGGCTTGTGGCTATCACTCAAGTGACACTCGAAATAGAACGAGGTCGGAGAGTAGCACAACGGAAAGTAAAGTTCGTTCCCAAGGAATCAAGTGACCGATTACCGAAATTGATTAGTCCATTTGCTATTCAAACAATCAATAATGATGGTAGTTCAAAACAAACAAAGTAAACTATCTTGATTTAAAGCTAATACTAAAGCAAAGAAATGAAAACTCAAAATAAAACACGAATGTGATAATGGAGAGAAATATGCTAGGACTTGACTACACCCCACCCTTAGATTGACTTTCTAGTTAGACTCGATTGTATAACCCCAAACGTACTCATGCAATTCATATACTCATACACCCTTATATTGACCCACAATCTTGGTCAAGTAGAGTGAGTCACACTCAAAACATACCCAAGCTTATCCTTCGATTACTCGAAATGTACGAATGAGTTCATTACGGACTTTGGTGTACTAAATGAGTCCTATACGCTAGCCTAAGTAGGTCTACTTTTCTAAGCATGCATAGGGGAGCATTTTATCGAACACGTGGCATGCGTCTCCGGTTAGTGCATAACATACCACAAAAGTCATTCAAGAGGAGATCAATCAATTGAAAAGCATTAAGAACATAAAAATACCCATACAAACAACAATCTTGCACATAGGGGATAAACAAGAATCAATTCATTTAAATATATAGTCAAAGGTGGGGTTTCATCAAATCCTAGCACTATGAGTTTAGCTCATCATATTACAACTAGTAACCATACAATATATGTGAAATAAGAAGCACATGGCTACAATAAAGAATAAAAGAGAAAGAGTCTAGAAAAAACTATATTGAGAGCTTCTTCTTCTTTGGATCTTCTTCTCTTTCTATCCTTCTTCTTGCTCAAAAGGTGAAGTGATGATGGCTATGGAAAAGAGGTGGGATTGGTGTGTTTGGATCTTAGGGAAAGGTGGGATTTTGGTGGATTGTAAGGGATGGGTTGGTGATGTGTGAAGGAAAGAGCCAAGATGGGAACTTGCTGTAATAATTCGAGCTGGGGAGGTCCTCTTCTGAAATGACCTAGAAGGGATACTTATAGGAGGCCCAAAAATGACCAAAATGCCCTCTGGAATACGAAGGGATGCTCTGCCGCGGTTGCCATTTTCGCCGTTGGACAACCGCGGCAGATCAACCGCGGCAGATCCAAAATGTTTCTGTCGCGCCTTTGCCGCGGTCTACCAACCGCGGCACTTGGACCGCGGCAGGCCTGAGAGGTTTCTGTCGCCCCTCTGCCACTGTTGCCCGACCGCGGCACTTCATGAGCGGAAACTTTGGAGGATCTTTGTCGCCTCCTTGCCGCTTGTGCACCAACCGCAGCGCTCTGATCCAAGCCCCTAGACTTTCCATATTTGCGCTTTTTGCCCAAAGTTCTCCAGTTAGAGCCAAAACACCCCTGCTATCAGAAAAACCTATAAAAACCTCAAATGAAACATTAAAACCCCGGTTTTACCCGAGAAACATACACAAAAGGATATAGAAAAGGGGCTACATTTTGTGTAGAAATAAAGCAATCAGCTTGGACTGTGTCGTATTTAAATTTCCAGAGCTTCGTCATCAGAGATATGGCTAGCCCTGGGCTAGGAGCCCACCCTAGTCTCTTAAAAATAAAATTTGAAAAGATAAAAAAAAAAAAAAAAGTTTATGTTTGATATCATAGACACTTAGACAGCCCACAAGACAAAGAGGGTTCAGAATTCAGATATCAATTATTTTTTGTTGTTTTCCTATTTCTTTAATAATTATTATCATCTTTCCCAAAAAACTTCCATTACTGAACACTCCAATAATTCACAATTATTCTCTTCTGCAATTCACTCTATGCCCTTCACAGTTCGCACTTGATATTTGTGTCTGTCTCTGCTCTCCATTTTCCTCATTTTCAGCCCCGTTTCAATCGATTTTGCCAACTCCGAGTCTCCAACCTCTTCCTCTTTTGCATTCTTATTCAATTTATACTGGTATGTGATTGATCTTCTCTCTCCCTCCTCTATTTCTCTTTATAGGTATAGCCTGATTTTCATGTTTTATCGATGTGTTTTGTTTTTGGCTTTTGTATTGGATTGAAGAATTTGGATTTTTGTTATTGACTTGTTTTTGTTTGTTTTTTGTGTTTTTGTTTTTGTGATAGATGATTGAATGAATGATACAATGATTTTGCTTAATTTCCCTACAGTTTTGATCTTTTTTGGCTTAAATGTTGATTTTGCTCTAATGATTAATGGGTGAGATCAGGATGTTCTCTGTTTGGTTGTTGAGAAAATATAAGGGTGAAAAGGGAAGTGAAAGGTTTTTAAATCTTAATGTGAATCTCATTTTGGTTTAAAAGAAGAAATTTGCCAAATATATTGCTAAAAATACAGTCAGATTCATGGAGGACTTAAATTTTAGTTCCATAATGTTGCATTCTCCTCATGTATATATATATATATATATAAGTTTCATGTTTTGTTTTGATCTAGAATTGCATATATGTTTCTATTGATAGAATGGTCTGGTTTGATTTTATGCTATTCAGCTATCCACATTCCTTAATCCTATTTTTGATATGCTCACTTCCTATAACAATTGATCCAGGCATCCAGCTTAATGTTGAACCTTATCCATCCTTTCTGTTTCTTAGTTTAGTGATTGTATATTTATATGGATGCTTAGAGAATCTTTGATTTAAAACTCCATTTTAGGATGGTGATTGCTTGCTTGGTTGACCACTTGACCTTGTATATTTGTATATGTAAGTAGTTTCTTATTTCTTGACACACACACACACACACACACACATATATATATATATAAGTAATCTCCACTGTGTCTTCTCAACTAAGTGTATCTTTATTTTTAATTAAGACAATTTTCTCGTTTTGTTAATGATCGGAAAAAAAAAAAAAAATCTAGCCTACCCTAGTGTCAACTCCTAGTTACGACCCTGTTCGTCATATTTACTGGTGGGATTTGGGGTTGGATTTTGGATTTGGATTCGAGATTTGAGGATTTGGATTCGAGATTTGATATTCTAACATTCAATGAAAGAGGAGTTGAAATGGCAAATATCGAATCCAAAATCCAAAAGAGATGATAATGGTGGTTTTGTGATTATGGTGGATCAAGAGAGATGATAATGGTGATTTGGTGCATTGAGAGTTTGAATTCTGGAAGACGAATTTTTGTAACCATGACTTGGGTTCTGAACTTCTGAAACAAAAATTAAAGTTGATGATAAAGATCTGAACCCAAATCTGCCCCAATTTATTTTTTTTCTCTTTTTTTACAAATTAAAATGATATCAAAATTCTTTTTTCTTAATTATTTTCCAAATTAAAATTCTTTTTTCTTGATAATTTATTATTCAATTTTAAAATAGTATCAAATTAAAAAATTCAGCTTATGATCACTTGTGATGCTTTTTCCCCTTAGATCAGTCCAATTTTATTAAAAAAAAAAATAATTATATTATATTAAGTTCAATCCCATGTTTTACCAAACAAAACATAGTATTAATTCAGTCCAGTCCCATGTTTTTCCAAACACAGCATAGTATTCATTTAGTCAAATCCAATCCAGTTCAATCTCATTTAATCTTAGTCCCATCTCAATCCAATCAAATCCAATCCCATGAAATAGTCTAATCCAATCTCGCGTACCAAACAGAACCTAAAGGTCTTATCGGATTTGCACTTTTTAGGGATGAATAATTTATTTCGTCCCAATAAATATTCTATTGGGATAAAAAATTTCATCCCTATAAGTTTTATGAGGTTTTTTGCTGGTGAAAACTTTTTTTTTTTTTTCCATTATTATTTTAATTGATTTTACATATTTTGTTTTAGAGTAATGCTAGGCTTTCCAAAAAGTTTCTCAAATTCTTTTTCAAATAGTGTTAGCACGTGATATGTCAATATCTTATAGATCATAAGATTATGCAGTGAGTGATTTGATATTGACACCTCACTTGTCAACACCATTTAGAAAAGAATTTGAGAAAAATGTTGAAAAGCCTAGCATTACTCTTTGTTTTATACTTTTATTACAGATGGCATCTAATGTTTTTTTCAGTATGACGGGTGTTTGATTCATCGGTTATATAATAATTTGAGCCACCTTTTGGTTTAAACTCAATTTTGTTTTTATTTCATTTTTTTAATACAAAAATATCCGGTTGTTTTATTTTTTATTTTTTATTTTATATATCCATCTTTACTATGTGGTGCTAGGGGTGGGCACAAAAACCGAAACTGAATTAAACTGAACCGAACCGAACCAAAAAAGGGTGTTCGGTTCGGTTCATAGCTTCTATTCGGTTAAAACCGAGTTGAAATTTGAAAACCGAATTGAATTCGGTTCAGTTTTGGTTTTAGGTTCGGTTTTGGTTTTAGACATACAAAACCACAAAACCGAACCGAACCAAATAAACCAAATTGTCTTGATTAATTATTTTATAAGGTTCAATTTTATTATGGACTGTTTGTTGATGATATTTTATTTTGGACTACATTATGTACTACATTTTTTTACTTCTATTTTATATTAGTTATGAAGATTTTATATTTTGATTGAGTATGTGGACTGAATATGATTGAAATTTTAGATTTACTTTAAAATTTGAGTTGTATTTTGTTTAAATTATTTTTACATATTGAAAGTTCACAAATTTTAACATTATATGCGTGGGTGTCTTTTAAGAAATGACATAGAGGGTTTGTGAAAGGGTTGTTAATCCGTTATTACCAAATTTTCGGATTAGTCAATATTACAAATATAACCCAATTCACAAAACAATAATCAAGTGTAATAAGGTGCGGAATTATAAACGACACTTGATTTTTACGTGGAAACCCTCAACAGGGAAAAACCACGGGATATTATAGTGCGCCACACTCGAACCTCGAAATCCACTAATTGAAATGGAGTTTACAACCTATGTAGACCTCGTCTAACACTCCGGTCTGTAACCCCCCACTTCTACCACGCGGGCCTTTAAAAGTGGCTCTAGTCCAATTTGCCTATGTGACCACCTAATCCCGGTGTACGACCTAATCCCGGTCTATCACACAAGACTTACCTCTCCGAAGAGATCAACACCCTATGTGAATATGCAATGATATCCAAATATGCAATAAGAGCTAGGGTACTCTAGATGCTTACCTAGGATTATATGATGACAATAGAATCAATCCTAGATATGAATGATAGCTATATGACATGGCATAATAGCTTAGCTATGTAAAGGATAACCAATCCTAGATACAATAGCTATCAAAGATAACCCACAAACATTCAATCATGTCATCACAAACAATCTCTATTTTGAATATAAGATATTAATCTAAGATCATTCAAATAATAAAAGAGATGCCTTGATAAATAAAACACTAAATATCAATGGATAAAAGTGAAGAACATACCAAGGGAAGTGTGATGACCAAAACCCATGCAACTAAGCAAACTAACTATGCTAGAAAATGCTTAGATGATCTTTGATGCACATGAATGTTTATGGCATAGCTTTTAGGTAATAATAACCTAATCAATAAAGCTATGTAAAATATAAACCCAATCAACACATAATCTCAATCATGTATGTAGAAATTACTCAAGAACATACAAGTAATAAAAGAGATAAATTGATAAGTAAAAACACTAAAATTAGATGAGATTAGTGTTCAACAAATCATACCATGTGAGTTGAAGAAGACCCATGCATTAGCACATACTAGATGAACCTAGATGATGCTTAGATGATGATTTATGCATGTGGAAATGGGTTTAGAGGAATAAAGATGTGATCTTTAAGTTTTTCCTCTCAAGTCTCTCTAAATATCTCTCTAGGGTTCTTAGAATCAAAGACTTAGTTTAGGAACCAGAGATAAGGATATATTTATAGAGACCAAAAACAGGGCATGTGAAAATACAATTTTGCCCCTGAAAACGCACGATCGGCGGTTTCATTCTGCGGTCGGGGCCGCAGAACAAAACCGCCGAATTGAAACCCGAGAGCCTGGATTTCATTCGGCGCTTTCATTCGGCGGTTACATAACCGCCGATCTAACCGCCGTTTTGGACCCGAGACATTTATCAACCAGGTCTTGATCGGCGGTTTCGATTCGGCGGCCAGGCCGCCGATCTCAACCGCCGTTCACCAAATATGGTGAATCCAAAGGAGAAGCCAAGGGCAACTCCACCGGCGATCATCGCGCTAAAACATGCACACCAACGTGCACGCGCGGACGTTTCCGAACATCCTTCGGGAAACGAATTACACCACACTTAAAGCAATCAAACATGAAGTGCAAGTGTGGGAATTGAATGCATCATAATGCCTATCATGTCATGGCATTATCATAGAACAAGATGCAATCAATTCAAACAAGCATGAATAAAATTCATGCCTTTACATCCTAATGCCTAAACATGTTATGGCATTTTAATGACCTAGATGCAATCAAATAAAACATGCTAGAAGAGATGTTCAAGAACATGCAAGCACTCATATAAAACACACAACATACAAGAATAAGATTTATGCATGAGTTGTGTGTGTGTGCAACTATGATCTCTTCAAAGCATGTAAGCACTAGAATTTACCTTTGGTGCTTCTTCTCTTGAGGTCTTGAAAGGGCCATGGATGATCACCAAAACCTAAGCTACCCTTACATCAACCCCAACATGTGGTTTGTCCACGAAACAAACCAATTAACAAATGGGAATCCTTACACATATTATGTTTTCTTAAAAAAAAAATAAAATAAAATAAGTTTTAAGCCTAAATGCCAAAAATGCAACTTAAACGCCCAAAAAATTAAAAAACATATAAAAAAAACCTTCAAAGCCCAATAAGCCCAAAACCGAATTGAAGCGAACCGAGATAAAGGTGATCGGTTCAATTCGGTTTTTAGGTTCAAACGGTTCAAAATGATTCACATTTTCAAAAACCGAATATATGTTAGTTCAATACGGTTTTGGCTAAAACCGAACCGAACTGAACCATGCCCACCCCTAGTGGTGGCTAAATCGGACAACTTTGGTTTTTCTTTTTTTATTTACTACTAGTATGTTACAGAGTTTTTCTCTGATAGGCATATACTTACATACTTACATCACACTTATCCACCTTATTACTTTTTACCATGTAAGTATTATTTGACTCAATTACATTGTTTTTTCTGGTAAAAAGTGATGAGGTGGATAAATGTACTATAAATATGCTCACAGTTATATGCCTACAGAGAAAAACTCGTATGTTACGTGCAAATGTGCAATCCACAAAATGTTTATTCAAGTAACAATTTTATCTATAATTAAAATTATTAAATATATTCAATTAACAGTTTTATTCATAATTAATTTTTTAAAACAAGATAAAAAGTTGCAGCTTGTAGAGATACTATATTAAATATTTAGAATACATAACTTCATCTTTCTCCCTTGAACGCTTAATAAATCCAAAACTCTATATATTTCATCATCACTTATTTCTTTTAGCACATATATTTTATTTTTTGTAATATTTCAAATATATATATATATATATTATTTTGTTCTTATGAAGTGATGAAAGTTATTATACAACTGGAAACAAATATTAATTAAAAGTAAAATTTTAATTAGTTTAAATTTTTTTATTTCTATAGAAAGAATAAAATTTCTAGAAAATGATTTTTTTTAAAAGTAAAATATCTTTAGATAAGAAGAGTTTATTTATTTATTTTGTCAATTAAAATTTTAAATTAAAATGTTTATATATTTAAAGGTAAAAAGGTTATTTTACAACAAAATAAAGTGCATTTAGAAAATTTATGAATTTGGTCTTTTAAATTGTATTGTTTTTTTTAGAAAGCATTTTGAAGCATTTAGAAAATTTATGAATTTTATCTTTTAAATTGTATTTTTTTTTTAGAAAGCATTTTGAGAAAAAAAAAATAAAATAAACTCTTATTTATTTAAGAGACCTTCTTTTGACAATCCAATTTTTTCTTTTTATACTTCTTTTCTAAAAACACTCTATTCTCAAAGTTTAAATTTAAATTCTAAAGACACTTCATTTTGTTACAAGATTATCATTTTTATCTTTTTTGAATTAAATTATTAAAAAAAGAAATTATCTCTCCTAAATCATTAGATTAATTATTACATATTAAATACTCTATCCTAAATTTTTAATTACCATATTAAACTCTCTCTTCTCTAATACATATCTCTAATTTCCTATCTCCATTATTTCTCAAGCAAGAATAACAATTAAGAAAAAAAAAATTACTAATAAGCTTGATTTGTATGAACCATATGTATGTATATACTTTTAAAAAAAATTGCCTTTTTTTTTTTCAAAAAAATCAAAATATGAAAATGTTTTTTGTTACTCTTGTAGGTATGTGATTGCCTAAAGAACTTTAATTCTTTCATAGAAATTCTAAGTTTAAATGAATCTAGTTGAAACAATTCAAGTTTTCATATATCTTTTATATATATATAAAAAAAAAAAATTGACTTTTTAATATATATAAATTTCTGTTTGTAAAAAACTAAAATATTCATAATTTTTTTTTTCTTTAACTATTAATTAGAGATTGATTAGAAAGTGGAAATATGATTTATTTTTATTTTTTGAAAAATGGAGAGAGATTAATTAGGAGAGAGTGTTTAATATGGTAATAACAGTATAATACATAATATATTAATCTAATGATTTAGGAGAGATATATATATTTTTTAATAATTTAATTAGTTTGGAGTGTTTTTAAATTTTTTTTGTCTTGTTTAGTAATTTTAATTTAGGTTAAAATTGTCATTAATAAAAAAAAAAAAAAAATTGGAGTGTGAATAGATAATTTGTGGATTGTAAGGAGAAACTCTTTTTATTTAATAACTATTAATAAAAGAGGAAAATACCATTTGATTCCTCATTAACCATTAGAGGCTATTTGGTATGGGGTGATCGTGGCATGGGAATGGGAATCCGATAGGATTCCCATGCTTGTTACTAGGTTTGGGTTTTTAGATTCTCGAAAATGTGAATCCCATAGGAATCACATTACCATCCAAGAGGGTAATGTGATTCCCACCCCAACAGATGGGTTTCAGATGCCCCTCCATCTGATTCCCATCGTGGGACCCACCTCATTAAAAAAAAATTATTTTCTTCTTCTTTGTTCTTCACGATTTCAAAACAATAGTGCATCTTCAAAACCTACTTTCATCAATTTTCAGATTTATTAATTATAATTAACACCAAATTTTCAGAAAAATACCAACTTCATCTTCATCAAGCCAAGATCAACGAGCATCAACGAGTAGATCTGAGCATCGATGAGCATGATGACGACAACGAGCATCGACGATGACAATGACGGCCGGAGGTGACGACGACGACAGCGACGATGATCTGAGGGAAAGACACAGAGATATATATATATATAGAGAGAGAGAGATGGAAAGAGATGATTTGGGTTTTGAAATAAAATTACAGTATGTCGGTTTTGATATGTTAATTGATGTTAGATTTTTTAAAAAATTTTTTAAAATTTTTTTGTTTTTAATAAATAAATTAAAAAAAAAACAAAACAAATTCCCATGTACAACCAAACACTTTTACTTGATATTCTCAGGAACCCGACATTATATTTCCATACACAATCAAACACATGTATACAACTTTCCCAGGAATCACACTCATGGGTTTCACTTTCTCAGGAATCACATTATTTTGATTACTCCATACCAAACGGCCCCTTAGTGATTACTGATTACGTGGTTAACCATGAGTCAGCAGGTCAAGGGATAGTCCGTGCTATTATAATATATTCACCAATTTTACCGTAATTATACATGTAAATATATAATTAGAGTAAGTTAGTGTGATTTGCTTTTATATGGATACAAGTGTAAGAAACACGCCAGTAACGGGTTCAAGTTCGGTTCCGAATCCGGATTTTGGATATAATCAGGATCCTAAGGTATAAAAGTGAATAGAAGAGAGAATTTGTTGGAATAATTATTCATTGATGTCAGAGTGCAAATATATACAACTTGCTAACTTTCTCTACAAGACTATTACTTCCTATAATTAAGCTATCAAAGCTACATTACAACAAAGCTCCATGAATACTAACTATAATCAAGGAATACATAAGGAAAACAAATATTTACTATTAATACAAAGGATATGACAGATTTGACTTTCCAACACTCCCCCTCAAGTTGGAGAGTGGATGTCTTGCACTCCCAATTTGCGAACCATAGGTATAAAAAACTCCTTTCCTAAAGCCTTGGTCAAAACGTCAGCTAGCTAATTTGCAGAACTCACAAATCTTGTTACCACAGAACCATCTTGAATCTTGTCTCTTATAAAATGACAATCCATCTCTATGTGCCTTGTACGTTCATAAAAATAGGATTTGCTGCTATGTGTATTGCAGCCTTATTGTCACAATACAACAATGCAGCCTCTTGATGCAAAACCCTCAAATCTCTGAGTAAATAATGAAGCCATGTCAATTCACAACAAGCTCTTGTTATTGCACGATACTCTGCTTCGACTGAAGAAAGGGAAACTGTTTTCTGGCACTTTGACCTCCATGAAATTAACGAAGGACCTAGAAATACACAGTACCTTGTAGTAGATCTTCTCGTAAGTGGGCATCTTGCCTAATCCGAGTCAGAGTAGGCTCGCAGTCAAGGATCACTGCTCGAGGAGAATAAGAGGCCTTGGCCAGGCGCAGATTTCAAATAGCGCACAACCCGTAAAGCTGCTTCCCAATGATCCTTTCGAAGTTGGTGCATAAATCTGCTCAATATATGGACAGAATATGAAATATCCAGCCTTGAAACTGTGAGATATATTAATCTCCCTACTAATCGCCTATATTGTCCTGGATCTTTGAGTAGCTCACTCTTATCAGACAATTTTAAACCACGTTCCATGAGAGTATTGATGGGAGCTGCCCCTAATAACCTTGCATCCTTAATGATTTCCAATGCATACTTTCGTTGAGAAATAAAAATGCCATTCCTAGATGCAGAAATCTCAATACCAAGGAATTACTTCAATTTACCAAGATCTTTATGGCGAAATTTATTATGCAAGAACTTCTTGATATCAGTTATACTCATAAGATCATTGCCAGTAATTAAAATGTCATCAACATATATCAAAAGAGCAGTAAAGAACTTGCCTTGCTTCTTGATGAACAAAGAGTAGTCAGCTTTTGATTGTTCATACACAGCTGAACGGATGGCCTCAGAGAATTTAGCAAACCATTGACGAGATGCTTATTTCAACCCATATAATGACTTGTGGAGGAGATAAAATAAGTGTTCCTCCCCCTGTTGCTGAAGACCTAGCAGTGGAGACATGTAGATTTCTTCGTGAAGGTCACCATGGAGAAAGGCGTTATTAACATCGAGTTGATGAAGGGATCAGCCACGGGTAGCAGCCAAAGCCAATAAACAACGAACATAGATGATCTTGGCTGTTGGAGAATAAGTATCTTGATAAGTAACCCCCTTCAATTAAGTGAACCCTTTTGCCACAAGGCCCGCTTTGTACCGCTCAATTGATCCATCAGACTAAAGTTTGATCTTGTAAATCCAACGACAACCAATGGGAGTCTTACCAGCTGGAAGAGGAGTGAGAGACCAAGTGTCATTTTCTTTGAGAGCTTGTAATTCAGAATGCATCGCTTCTCGCCATTCAGGGTGAGCGACTACCTCAGAATAAGACCTGGGCTCTGTGACAGTACCAATTTGAGCAACAAAAGAGTGATATGTAGGCTTGTATCTATGATACGAAACATAATTTGTCATTGGATAGCATGCACCTTTGGTTGGAATCGAAATGAAGGAAGCCGATTGGTCGGAGTAAATGTTGGAGCAAACATAATCGTTGAGCTTGACCAACAAAGCTGTCTGGTGGCTGGAACAGCGGAGTGGTTCGGGTGGTGGAGCGAGAGCCTCGGGCAAGAAAAGGGATGGTTCAGGTGAGGGAAGAGAGTGGTCAGAGAGAGTGGGTAAGGCTTCCAACGCCAGAGATGGTGGGTCAGAGGGCACTGGTTCGATGGTGGCCGAAGGTGATGGGTCAGAGGCTATTTGTGGTGTAGGAGGTGAAATGGGAATTATGTAGTAGAGAGGAGGTGGGGGAGTTTTGGGAGGGGTAGAGTCTAAAGTTGAGTCATGGGTAAGTAATGGAATTGGGCCAGAATAATGGTCCAATAGAGATGCAGCAGAATTGGGCTTGACAGAGGCATATGGAAAAGTGTTTTCATGAAATTTCATATCCCGGCTAGTAAAAACATTTTTGGTTGATAAATCGAATAATTTGTATGCTTTTTGACTGATGGGATAGCCAATGAAGATGGATGGCAAGGCACGACGATCACATTTGTGAGAAGTGTGAACGTTGGTGGCATAAGCAAGACAACCAAACACACGGAGATAAGAATAAGAGGGCGGTTTTGAATAAAGAAGTTCGAAAGGAGTTTTGAAAGAGAGAACCAGTGAAGGTAACCGATTAATGATGTGGACAACGGTGAGAGCACATTCTCCCCAAAATTGTGAGGGGAGTTGAGCATGAAATTTTAAAGCACGAGCCACCTGTAAGATGTGATGATGTTTGCGTTCTACAACCCCATTTTGTTGAGGAGTGTAAACACAAGAATGTTGAAAAATGACGCCATTATCGTGAAAAAAGGAACGAAGTGAGATAAATTCCCCACCATTGTCACTTTGAAAAGTTTTAATGTGAGATTCGAATTGAGTGAAAACATAATTGAAAAAGCGTTTTTAAATTGATTGTGCCTCATTTTTGTGACGCATTAAAAAAATCCATGTGAAACATGTATAATCATCAACAATGGTAAGAAAATAATGAGCACCAGAAAGAGAAGAGTGTCGATAACAACCCCAAATATCACAATGTATAATATCAAATGGCTTCGTAGAGGAAATAGTACTAGTACCGAAAGGTAAACGACTCTACTTAGCCAAAAGACATGTATGGCAAACATTATTTGACTCAACATAAAAATTTTAAAAATTCTTAGCAATGAAACTTAAGCGAGAGGGTGATACATGGCCTAAGCGACTATGCCAAAGGTCGGTGGATGAAATGGTGAGGTTGCAGGCAAGTCGGTTTGTAGATGAGGAAGGGTTGGTCAAAGATTTCTCTGTTGTTAGTGCCACCAAATAGTATAGTCTGTCATGTTGTTTACTCAAACCAATCGTCCTCCTTGTAGTCAGGTCCTGCAAAATATACCAATAAGGGAAAAAAAACGTCACTTAACAGTTTAGACCTCTTGTCAAATGACTAACTGACATCAAATCAACTTTGAATGTAGGCACAGATAACACATCATGCAAATAATAGATGGAATTCAGGGGCAAAGACCCTTTTACAATAATATTCGCTTTTTCTTCGCTAGGCAACAATACAAGCGATAACAAACAATTTTTATCTTAATATAATAGTTTAGATGATGAAGTAATATGATCCGTCGCTCCACTGTCAATAATCCAATTGCGGGAATTGATTTTAGACAAACCTGACTTTGTTATCGCATTCGCTTTGGAACTAGAGCCTTCATCTTGATTGTTAAGGAGTGACAAAAGTTGCTTGAGTTGGGTTTCTGATAATGAAACTGCAGACCTTACCTCATCATTGTGTGACACCTCAGATACCTGATTAGTAGCAGAAAATCCTTTATGTTGATTTGAATTTGGGCCTGAATTCATTCTTGCCTTGGGATGACCTGATGGGTACCCATGTAATTGAAAGCACTTTTGGACCCAATGGCCCATCTCTCTACAATGAGTGCACTGAGGTCGTCCTCTTCTTGATCCAAAACGACACCGATCCTGGTTAAAGTGTCGTTCTCCTTACGATCGAACATCCTGAGGTTGAGACGAACGGTTCGCAGGGACTGATATGGGCGATCTGTTCTTGCTGAAAATTTTGATTTCCCTACATTGTTGTTGTGACGCACCACCATAGCAGCGCTCCCACCAAGCTTAGTTGTGGTCTGCGTGGTACTGAGGAGTCTTTGTTTTTCTTCTTGAGAAACTGAAGAGTAGGCTTGGCAGATGGAAAGCAAAGGATTCATCAAAAGGATTTGACCGCAAATTGTAGAGTAAATCTCATTCAAACCCATTAAGAATTGCATAAATTTTTGTTGATCTGCATGTGCTCCATGTGTTGGGTCTGAATATGAATCCAATTCATCCCATAAGCTTTTCAATTTAGTGTAGTAGGCAGAGACAAAGAGTTGTTCTTGTCGAAGATAAGCAATATCTCGCTAAATCTCGAAGATGCGAGGTGCATTGCTTTGAGAGAATCGCTCACTGAGATCTTCCTAAACTTCATGAGCGGTAGAATAATAGATTACACTGTATGCGATTTCTGGATTGAGAGTATTGACGATCCAGGTATGAACCATGTCGTTACATCACGACCAAGTCGCATAGCCTTCAGTATCAGCTTCTTCTGAAGGAGCTTAGATAGAACAATTGACAAATCCGAGTTTGTTCTTGGAGTTTAAAGCCAGAGTCATAGCCCTTTTCCAGCCAAAGTAATTTTCTCCATTCAAAGATTTGGAGACTAGAATCAATCCTGGGTGATTCGAGTGATGAGAGAAATAAGGATTCGAGATGTCAGCTTTTGAAGAATTTGATGAAAACTCCGGCTTAGATGAACCGGAGGAGGCAGCAGTCCAGTTGGAATTTGATGGAGGTGTTGGTGGAACTTCATCGTTAGCCATGATAGTTTAAAAACTGAGAAGATGTCTACACGAGAGATTAGAGTGCAGAGATGAGTCAGGATCTTAGTCCTGCTCTGATACCATGTAAAAGTGAATAGAAGAGAGAATTTGCTGTAATAATTATTCATTGATGTCAGAGTGCAAATATATACAATTTGCTAACTTTCCCTACAAGACTATTACTTCCTATGGTTAAGCTATCTACAATACAGCAAAGCTCCATGAATACTAACTATAATCAAGGAATACATAAGGAAATCAAATATTTACTATTAACACAAAGGATATGACAGATTTGACTTTCCAACATAAGGTACCATCGACCGAGAGAGACCAGTTACATTGAGAAAACGATCGAAGTTCTGCGTATCTGTTTATCAATGTTTGTTCACTGCTTTTTTAAAAACAGTTTCTTGTAATAATGCTATAACTGGATTATTCACTTCTTTTTTTTTGCGATTCATGGATCAATTATACGATAGAATTTCAACTCTATTAGAAAGCAATGACGTAGCTGACAATTTGGGGGCTTTAAGAGCCATTGATGAGTTGAGAATGCATTCAAGGTTTCAAAGTTGTCGAATTATATGAGGACAGTGTTTGAGGTAAAGCGTGATCGTGAGGTTTTGGTCCTTGCAAGTAGAGTTTGGCTCGGGCTGGTGGAGCTATGACGGCAGACGAAGTGGAATTTCAGGTTTCTTACTCAGCTTGGTAGCTTATACTTGTTTTACGGGATCATTGGTAGTCTGTGTTAAGTGTTAACTATGCCTTTTGTTATTTTCAGGTGAAAATGGCGTTGGATTGGCTTCGTGGAGATAGAGTTGAGTATCGTCGTTTTGCTTTTGTCTTAATCTTGAAAGTAAGTCTGAGCATTTAATTTTTGTTGTCCCCAGTAATCATCTAGGTTTGAGCTATTAGGTTGTATTGTTTTTTTCTGGGCATACAAGAAGAATAGATGGAAACTTCGTTCATGAATGTTTTTTAAGTTGAAATTTGAAGTGTTTTATATTAAAAATTGGTCGATGGCTTTTCAAAAATGAATAATTGACATGTTCATTTAAAGGTTTTAAGTGCATCTCTTTTTATCTTAATTGAATTTTCAGTAGAAATACTCACATGCTTATCTCAACTTTCTTGCTTACTGAGGATATGGGTTTTTATAGTGTTATTCTTGTAGGAAATGGCAGAAATGCATCAACTGTGTTCAATGTCCATGTACCTGAGTTTGTTGATGCTATCTGGGTTGCACTGAGGGATTCGACATTGGCTGTTCGAGAGTGTGCTGTAGAGGCATTGCGTGCCTGCCTTCGTGTTATTGAAAAGCGCGAGACACAATGGCTTGTTCAGTAGTTAGTTTTTGAAATCAAACAATTAGTTAATATGTCTGACACCAAGAACTTTTAAAGGGAAAGTAGAGGTAAACAAGTAAAAAAAAAAAAATTTAATGTCTGATCGAAGAAATGCATGTGAACCTTATGAATGGAATTTTGATCGCCTTTGGCAATGATACCATATTTTGATCATCGGTTACTATGTTATTCTGCTGTTATAATCTACCTCTCATTGCAAGTTAATCAAAATTTAAAAGGGGGGTTTTCAAATATAGCCACTTAGAAGATGCCAAAACGACATATAGCCAGAAGTTATTAAAAACCCAATTCTGACCACTTCACTGTATTTAAATAGCTGATCTTACTATTGTACCCCTATTTAACTGTTCGGACCTGACATTTAAGTGTTCTTCTAAATGACTAAATCACCCCTTGTAATGGATTCTTGCTTGAAAGGGAAAACGGAAAGCCAGAGTCTGTAACAAAACGGATGAAATTGAAAACGGGAAAGCCACATTGAAGAACGACGACCGCAGGTGAGGGAAAACGGGAAAGCCTTGACAAGGGAAAACGGGAGTGAAGAACGACGATTGCAAGTGAGGAAAAAGGGGAAAGCCTTGAAAAGGGAAAACAGGAAAGGCGATACCCCGACGACCACAGTGTGCGAAGACGAGGTAGGATCGAATTAGCTATCCTCTTAATCGGCACGATCCCGAATTATTTCCGTAACATTTGACTTGATATAAGGGACTTATGTCCTCTATCCCTTTTTCTGTTGTGTTAATCCCTAATGTTAATCTCTAATGTCGTAATAAGGTTTTTTTGGATATCTGGAATTACTTGAAATCTGGAATTCCAATATGGAATTAATTTGTGTTACTTGCCCATTTGGGTCTTGATTTTTACCATGATCATGATTTACCCCAATAGGGCTCATGAAGATTTCCCCTGATGTGCTGATGATGCATTCGATACATGAAGTTTTCCATGATGTAATCCATAGATCCAAGACCAAGATTACATGAAAGTAGATATGCCCCATGACTTTACATGGAAAGTCTTTCTTTACTTACATCCCATATGACTTTCCATGAGCACATCAGGGGATTTCTCACGGGGTTTTGGGGTTTTCCATCACATATTGCCAAGACTTGGTTTCATGTTGCTTCGACTTTCCATGATGTGATCATGATGATTTCGACTTTCCATGATGTGCCCCATGACGTTACATGAACCTTATGATGATGTTTTTATATCCCCCCATGATTTCCATGATGCCAATTTCCATGTTGCGTATATCCATGACTTTACATGAACCTTATGATGATGTTTTTATATCCCCCATGATTCCATGATTCCCCTTACATGAATTTCCATGACTTTTCCTTGATGTTGGTATGACATTCCATGATTCCATGATTCCCCTTACATGAATTTCCATGACTTTTCCATGATGCCAATTTCCATGTTGCGTATAT
Organism: Acer campestre; assembly: GCA_954870605.1. Lineage (NCBI taxonomy): Eukaryota > Viridiplantae > Streptophyta > Magnoliopsida > Sapindales > Sapindaceae > Acer > Acer campestre. Next base: position 27,102,343 of record OX940802.1, read on the forward strand.
CCATGATGTTGCCATGACATTCCATGATGTTGGTATGACATTCCATGATTCCATGATTCCCCTTACATGAATTTCCATGATTCTCCCTTACATGAATTTCCATGACTTTTCCATGATTCAATGATTCCATGATCCCCCCCGGTACATGAATTTCCATGACTTTCTTTCCATGATGCTTTCGATTCCATGAAGTTGACATAAATTTCCATGACCACAATATCCTCTCATGACCTTCACTTACTTTTCATTACATTTTCATGTTAGCTGGTGATGAATATCTAATAAATTATTTTTATTTTACACTAATTGCATATTATTTTCAAATGGTAACCTTTCAGTTACTTTTTATATTTATTTACACGACCTGCCCATTATTTTCAGATGTTAACCTTCTTATATCCAGATCACGAGGGATGGAAAAATGCAAGGATAAACTCCAGAAGTCGGCATCACTGTAACATTCTTGTTGACATTGAAAAAGTTTTAGGTAGATTACAAGTTTTAGAGGCGTTTAAGCAAGGACCTTTTGGCCACTACTTAGGTCTGCGATTGCCCGTCACTATACATGCAAAGGTTTTGCATAGTATACTGAAAAGGTAGATCGAATATACCAGTAGGTCCGGTAATGCATCACCACCTCGAGATGACGAAATGTGGTTTGGGCTGGGTATGCAACAACATCGTTTCAGTCAAGTTGAGTTTTGCCTATGTTCTGGGCTTAAAATGGGAAAACTGCCAGAAGGATTAATAAATGCGAACTATAGTCCAACGGAGAACAGCCTATACGGAAGACATTTCCTGAGCCAACCTACGTACATTTCTTTGTTCGAGACTTTTAAACGAGTCACCGACGATCAAGGTGAAGATGGCTTGAAGATGGCTTGAAGATGGCAAATCTGTTGGTCATAGGCTATATCTTAAGCACTCTTGACGAACGTGACCGTGTACCGCTATGGATGTTTGCATTAGTGGATGACGATGTAGCTTTCAAAGGTTTTCCATGGGGTTCATACGTGTATAGTTTGACTTTGCACTGGATAAAAAATGCCATACCCAAAAACCGCGACAAACTCAAACCATCAAACGAAGCAGTTGTTGAAGGTGAAGGTGAACAAGAATCACATACTGCAGGTCCTTCGAAAGGGAATGGAAAAAAAAGAGGCAAAAAAAAGACCGAAAGCAAACCAGAAACGAAAACTACCATCACTTACAACCTTTCTGGGCATCTTCTATGTTTTCAGGTATGTACACTGACCACTATGGCTTAGATACCGATTGTCTGGAATCATTTCCTAACACATTTTCATAACGCTACTTAATGAAAACCTTAATAGGTTTGGGCCGTTGAAAGATTTCCTTTTCTGACCGGCGTAATTGGCAAGCGCCACAGTTCGAGTTATCCACGGTTCAAAAACTGGGAGTTTTTCAACACTTCGACTGGGTTCGATGAAAACTTATTCGACAAACGCAGTGTATGTGTGTATATATATTACCCATGGCAGTTGCAACCTTTAATTGTAATGTTAGATTTTGATCTCAGTTTAACATTAACGGTAATCCTCTGATATTTGCAGTTGGCAACGGTGGACATGAAACCTACTCCAGCTGAAAAACAGCAAACCTACTTCACATCAATTGACATGGACTTCGTCTATGACAGTTTTATTTATATGGGATGGCCTGCCCAGCCGAATCGAACTGAGTTTATTACTGATGATCAGGTAGGGTGTGAATTGTCTGGTGGTATTCCGAAGTTGGACAACCAGGAAACCGAAAATAAAAATGAACAAATCGATTCCCATCACAACAGGGCTCCACCTTCGGTTCAGAGGAAACTGTTTGCCAACAACGAATCTCCTAAGACTACACCCAATCCAAACGGCATGGATGACCCTGACTCAAAAGAGGTTACATATGAAAGTATGTGTGGGATGATGACAAAGGTCTTGTTTGATGTTCTCCCCAAGGTGCTTCCCCAGGCAGCAGTGAAGGATGTGTTGCATAATGAGGTTAGCGAAAAAAATACTTCTGAGGTGATAAGGAAGGTGCTGTATGACGTTCTACCGAAGGTGCTTCCTGAGGCACTTAATGATGTGCTCCCTAAGGTCCTCCCTCAGGCACTAAATGACATTCTGCCTAAGTTGATGCCTGGTTATCTGGAGAAGGCGATGCAAGAGAATCTGTACAATGTGCATGGGATTGCCTCTGACTCTACCAACAAAACAGACAAAACTGAGGCAAATGATAATAAGGACTCCGAGGCTGCAAAACTGGATGGACATGCTCCCAAAGTCAATGGATCTAAAGAGAATCTGTACAATGTGCATGTGGCTGCCTTCTACCCTGTTGACAGAACAGACAAATCCGAGGATAATAAGGACTCCGAGGCTCCAAAACCGGATGAACAAGCTCCCAAAGTCGATGAATTTGAAGTTGCAGTTGAGGTAAACGTACATATTCTGATCCAAGTCCTTACATAGTACAATATTATATTGGTTTCTTAATACTTATTCCACATTACCCATTTATAATTTTTTGCTTTCTTATTACCTATTCCGCGTTATCGAAATCGGTACATACAAGTTACGGTTTAGTCAGTCTTCGAGTTGATGTGATCATATAGAAATGTTTCTTTCATCATATAGCAATGCTCTTAATTGCATTAGTTTTGACACAGGGTCATACAGGGTCCCCTATAGGCCGCAAAGGTACGATCCATCTCTAACCTTACAGATCTCCGGATCCCAACTTGATGGTCCCGGGAGAACTGGAAGGAAGTATAATTCTGTTGGAAAAAATGCTAGACAACTACCCAATAAGGGATGTAGAAACCGCGAGGAAGTGGAAGAGAGCCGATTTTCTGAACACCGTTTGGATCGATCCCGAGAAAAGGAAGAAGCGAAAGCTAGCAAAAAGAGGACTGATCCTTGATCTTAGTGATGATGACGATTTATTGGACACCGAATATGCCGGTTTCCTGAAAAGCACCGGCGAAGATATTTCGTAAATTTAAACTTTATTTTTTGTAACCTCTTCATGCCCTTATTATCTATCCTTTTTACTTGCATCTAATACGTGTCGTGTACTACCACAGTCTTTATGTGGGTCAAGAAGAGCGATTTACTCAGCAACATTTTCTCGACATGAAGAGCCCGTCGGTGCCGTTCTCCAACCTGGTAATTATAACTGTTTTTGTACATGGTATTTATATTATATGCTACTTATCCCCTTTATGTTTTGGCCGAAGACCTTAAACAATCCTTTTTAATACAAATCAAAATTCCATCAGCATGTGGACAGCTTTATGGATGTTCTATGGAGGCGCCGTTGTTCCAGATATGACGAGTATGCGCAGGACATCACAATGGTTGACTGTTCATTCCACGTAAGTATATCTGAGTAACTGCGTATCCAATTCAGTACCTTAATGAGTATAACACATCCCTGTCTCCGACAAAGTAACACGAAACCTTTAAACAGTGTTACCTTGCTAAGAAATGGGACTTGTTGAAGGCAACATTGCAACTGAAGAAAAGATCGGTACGAAAGAAGGGTAGAAAAACACAGGATTCTTGGATTGATTTTCCGGACATTGATGTCATGTCCTTCATCCACGACCAACAGTGTATAGATGCTGTGAGAGGCGGTGGGTCAATTCTAGTTCGACCCGAATGGTGGAATATGAATTCGGTGGGCTATCTTTCCTGTACTAATTCCTTTTCCTTATTATTAACGTTTCATGACATCAATTGCTAAACCCGTTTCTCATCTTTGGATCACCTCCATAGGTTCTAATCCCCTGTAACGTGGGCGACCACTGGGTTCTCTGCCATCTCTTCCCTGAAGATGGGGCGTTCACTTTTTATGACTCACTGCATGCCAAGAGCAAGTCAATGCTGAGGGTAAGGGAAATGGACTGTATTAGCTACCTAATGCCCTCCCTTCTCCAGCAGTCTGGGTACTATGAGCATAAGGGGATAGACGTACGTACGAAGCTATTCCAGCCTTTTGAGTACATCAGACAAGATCTTCCAATCCAGCAGGATGGGTACGTAATTAATATTCGTTTCTGCCATATCCCTTTGCAACGGTTGCAAATATATGTATTTATTTGCATACTTTCTGTTTATGTTTTCACTTTTCAGTATCCAGTGCGGCGTCTACATGTGCCAGTTTGATGAATTTATATTAGACAGAACGCCTCCACCTTGGAAATTATACCATTCGGGCGTGCCGTTGATTAGGACATGGATGGCACACGAGGTTTACACGAACACAACAACGTAGTTAGTGAGCAGCTTAATCGACCAGCATTCATTATTTACCATTTGCACATATGTCCTAACCAAAACATTTTATCACTGGGAGAGTGCTCCCCTGTGTAACATTTACATTTTCAAAACATTGTCAACACACCATTCTAACACGATGACCACCATTACTCCAACCTAACACGATAAAAACAAAAATTTGTTATACATTGTTAGTTTACATCATTCTCTCACGATGACTACTAGTACTCCAACCTAACACTATATAACATACATTTTCAAAACATGCTCAGCTTACATCATTCTAACACGAAAAAAACATACATTCTCAAAACATTGTCAGCTTACATCATTCTTTCATGAAGACTACTATTACTCCAACCTAACACGATATAACATACATTTTGAAAACACTGTCAGCTTACATCATTCTCTCACGATGACTACTATTACTCCAACCTAACACGATATAACATACATTTTGAAAACACTGTCAGCTTACATCATTCTCTCACGATGACTACTATTACTCCAACCTAACACGATATAACATACATTTTCAAAAGAGCTAATTACACATAACCTCCCTGAGATTTGCCTATTTACACCAAAAAACAACTTTATCGAAAATTGACACTCAATCACCCTGACGTTAGTGTTTAACCGTTAACTTAATGGTTGACCACATCAAAATGCCAAAATGACTTAAATACCCCTATTACCCTTTATTTAATGAAATTAAAATTTAAAAGAGTAAATTAAATAAAGAAAAATTATATAAAAAATAGATGATCTTCACAATTTTTTAAAAAATAAATAAATTTTTAAAAATGGAAAAAATAAGAAAATAAAATTAAAACACGTTTTAAAACCAAAAAAAAAAAAAACAGAAAAATAATGGAAAATAATTTAAATTTTAAAAAACAAAATAAAAAATGAATGTAATTTTAAATGAAAAGAAACAGAGACGGATGAGATCTGGTGGAAAAAAAAGTATTAACTTCATCGTACAAAACTTCGTTTTCACATCAAAATGTATTAACTTCATCGTACAAAACTTTGTTGATACTTTTTTTGGTAAAAGAAACAAAAACGAAGTTTTGTACGATGAAGTTGATACTTTTTCTTCCACCAGATCTAATCTGTCTCTGTTTATTTCCATTTAAAATTACATTCATTTTTTTTGTTGTTTTTTAAAATTTAAATTATTTTCCATTATTTTTCTGTTTTTTTTTTTTTTTTTTTTTGTTTTTTTGTTTTTGGTTTTAAAACGTGTTTTAATTTTATTTTCTTATTTTTTCCATTTTTAAAAATTTATTTATTTTTAAAAAAATTGTGAAGATCATCTATTTTTTATTTAATATTTCTTTATTTAATTTACTCTTTTAAATTTTAATTTCATTAAATAAAGGGTAATAGGGGTATTTAAGTCATTTTGGCATTTTGATGTGGTCAACTGTTAAGTTAACGGTCAAACACTAACGTCAGGGGGGTTGAGTGTCAATTTTTGATAAAGTTGTTTTTTGCTGTAAAGGGGCAAACCTCAAGGAGGTTCTGTGTAATTAGCTCTTTTCAAAACATGCTCAGCTTACATCATTCTAACACGATGACCACCTTACTCCAACCTAACACGAACAAAACATACATTCTCAAAACATTGTCAGCTTACATCATCTTTCACGAAGACTACTATTAGTCTAACCTAACACGATATAACATACATTTTCAAAACATTGTCAGCTTACATCATTCTCTCACGATGACTACTATTACTCCAACCGAACACGATATAACATACATTTTCAAAACATTGTGGGTCCGTTTGGTGCGCGAGATAGTATAGGATTATTTTTATAGGATAGGATTGGATTGGATTGGCTTGGATTTGCTGGGACTAAATTATCCTATGGTGTAACATAGGATACAAATAATCCCACGTTTGTTCCAACATGAGATAGGATTGGATTGGATTGAAACATTTGCAATATCTTCTTCAACAAAATCTTTTCCAACAAAAATCTGGAAGAAAATAAAAAACTCACAGATCTAGGAAAAAAAAAATTCACATATCTAGAACGAAATAAAAAACTCAAATATGTCTAACAAATTACAACATGAAACTCAAAGAACTGGAAAAACAAATAAATAAATAAACTCAAAGTCAATTGTCTTCTTCTTCTAACTTCTCACCAAACTCCATTCAAATCTAATCGTCTTGTTCTTGCTTGTTTTCTTTTGTTTTTTATTTTTTCCTTTTTTGCATTTCACTAATATAATCTCATCATCTCACACTCACTCCTCTCTCTCAATCCTCGTGCCACACTCTTTTCTCTCTTTTCTTTGTCCTTTTTTTTTCTCAATTCAATTGAAAATAATGAAAAAGCAGCAGCTTGTTTCTTGTGGTCATGGCTTCCAATCCCAACCAGGATATTCCATCCGGTAATTTAATTATGTTTTCTTACTTATTTTTGAACTTGTTTTTTGGGGTTTATTGTTGATTGATTGATTGAATATGTGGGAAATTTTTGATTGCAGAGGAGAAGACAAGTGGGTTAACTGAGACATCATCTGGGTCTAGGGTTGCACATTTTCCCCCGGATCCCCGTTTCCCCGCTTCCCTATAATCTATGGCATCTTCTTCTGTTCTTCATTCCTTAGATTTTTTAATTTTCTTCCATGCATTATAATTTCCCTAATTAGCTGCCAAAGTGCCAATTAAACAAAACAAATGCCAGGAACAAACATCATCATCATGAAACCCTCTCCCCAGATTACCTGAACCAATCTCTTTTTTTTTTTTTTTTAAAAAAAAAAAAACCCTTCTCTCTCTCTCTCTCTCTCTCTCTCTCTCTCTCTCTCTCTCTTGAACCCCTTTCTCTCTTGCCCTGTTCATTCTCGAACCCCCCTCTCTCTATCGAATCCCTATATCTCTCTCTTTCACTAGTTCATCCCTTTTCCATCGTCTGAAAGAAAGGTTTGAGTGAGATTTGAGTGGCTGATGGTTTCGCGGTTGGCGGCGGCCGTGGGTTTCAAGTGGGTGATGGTGGTCGGTTACGACAGGGAAGATCGCGAGAGATAGATTCGAGTGAGTTTTTGACGGATGGATTTCGGGTTTTGGGTTTGAGTGTTTAGTGGGTGCTAGACTGGTTTGGATTTTGTGTTTGACTGGTGGTGGGTCGTTTTTTTTTCTGGTGGTGCTGGTACGGTTCAAGGTCTGGTGGTGTGGTGTTATGGGTTTGGGTTTGTGTTTGATGAACTGATGATGGTGGTGGTGTGAACCGGTGATTGTATTGATGATGATGAACTGATTCTGGAATTCATTTCCACTTATTGTAATTTGTTTTATTTTATTAATTCAATAATTTCTGTTTTAATAAATCATTAATGTTTATTATTTATTTTACTTGTTTACCCTTCCAAATTAATGAGAACACTTTTGGTCACCCCCTTTCAAGGGAGGTAACCATTACCCCCTCTTAAATAGATGACAAGTGTCATAAAGGATTAATTTTTTAGACAATTTTACCCTCCATAGACACATGTCATGTGTATGGAAGGGGGGTAAGCAAGGGGGGTGACCAAAAATGCACTCCAAATTAATCCCATTCATATTCTTTACCCTTCCAAATTAACCAAGTGTTATCGGAATCAAATGTTTGTTTTTGTAAACCACATGTTTGAATAATTATTACGTTTGTGGGGAATTTCAACGGTTGTGACCCTCAACAGGTGTTATTTAATGCGCCTTAATGAGTTGGGTATTTATACCTTCACGAAGTCCAAAATACTCAATTGATAGACATGGCGGATAATGTGGGTGTGGATGTTGAAGGAGAAGGAGATGCCAGTAGCACCACAACTAACGTTGATTGGTCGTTGCAGTCGTCTCGTCGCGATCCTGAACTGTCAAAGGTGGAGTCTGTGTTCTGTGCGAGAGAGAACTCGATGAAGACTGAGATAGCCCGCCTGAAGAACGATCGGAAGGTTTTGGAAATTGAGGTCGCTATGTGGAGGAAGAAGTACATGGAGGTGGAGGATCGGATATCCAACCTGGAGTCGTTGGCCGTTGAGTTAACACAGGCATGCAACGGCCAGAGGTGAGGCGATACCTCATGAATTTTTTGAGATCGGTTTTATTAACTGTTCTATATGTTATGTTGTTAGAATTGTGTTTAATTTGGGGTAGATAGAGGTCACATGTAACTGTGTCTTGGTATGATATGTCCTGATCAAGTTTGAAGTGTTGAATACATGGCTGAACTGTTCTATATGTTATATGTTTGGAAATTGAATGTCATATTATAATTATGTATGGTTCCAATCATTTACACCGATCGGCCTCCTCAAACCGATATATAATCGGTGACCCAGTAGATACTGGGTATGATTTGAATTCGAAGTCCTTTAACATAAAACCTTACTTGTAAAAAGGCTAATAACAAGGTTTTCACTTTTGGCAACAACTTACGTCAACTGACGTCAAAGGTAATCATAAAAACAAATATGATTACCTTTATTACGGTCAGAACTCACAATGTAGCAGCTCACTTAAAAACAAGGGAGATAATGGGTTACCTACGCTGCAGGAGAAAATCTTGCCTGGGACTGTCCCATACACAGTTATTTCTTTATATATATTCTTACCCGATGAGTACAAATTTGAAAGTCACGACCTGGCAAGTCGAATTCGAATTTGAAATATTATATATCATGTGGGGAAATGTTAATTGTTCTGAGATATTTGCTAAATGGGAACACATATACTATTGTTGGGAATATCCGGTTAGTGACTAGTGTATACGTAGGTTTGAATGGGTTGCAAGCTTATGAAAATGGAAATAGTGTATCCTCTCATAGTTCAACACTTCCACCACTTTTGTGCAAGACTGCCACAACCCCCTACTGTTTTTGACTTTTTGGGTTGGAGTCTTGGATTTTGGGCTGGAGTATTGGAGATGGCCAATATACCACAGCAGTGCATTCCTGTTCAACAACTATACGTCATGCACCTAACCCGAAAAAATCGTCAACAACCATAAGGATGAAAGTGACACTGGCAAACCCATCCACTCCCATACTGCAGACCATCATTGCTTGTACAATATTGAATAAACTAATAAAAATAAAATACTTCCCACTTGTACACTTGTAACCACCCTAACCAATGGGTGCATGCCACGTAGAATCCTTGCTACTGCGCATGCACCAATTGGATGGGTTTTAATGCACCGGGTGCATGCTATATTCTTCTCCGAGGAGGAACGAGATCGTGCGTTGACATTGAATCATTACCATTATTTGTAGGTAACTAGGTATACCAATACTGACGGCTGTTGTACATAGCCGATCAGTAGCCCAATTTTAACATCGAGCTTAAATAATAGGGAAGAAACATGTAATCACCATTGAAAGATTTTCTGCTGAGTATACTTCACCCTCTTTGGTTTAAGCCCAGGAAATGGTTCTGTTGATAGTGAACTATGATGGGGTGTGGGAAGATGTACAGTTCAACCCAAAATCTGTATTCTTTTTGGCTGTGACACCGAACGATACACTGAAAACGTTGGCGGATAAGATATGCGTTCGGTTTGGGTTGAAGCACGATGCAGTGGATATGAAGTTCAGTACCTTACTTTCTGGCACCGTTGTTGAAATGAGTTTTGACGCTGATTTTCAAATCTTCATTTCGCATAACAAACATAATCCTAAATGTTATGTTTCGGTTTTGCACAAACATGTCCCTGGAAATCTCGCACAGGTTCTAAACCAGAATGAAGACTCAACGGTAAAACAGCCACTGGATCCAAATCAACCCAACGGTTCACCTATTCACATCACCATACCATTTTCAAAGGTGTATGAGTCGGTTACGGAACAGATAAATAAGAAGGCAAAATATACAGTTACCCCAATTGGTTGTTCACCGCTAACAGTTATGTCAGATTATGGAGGCAAAAAAAAATCCCAAATCGATGTCCCGGTGATGAGTCCTTGTCTCATATAGCTATCAAGTGGCTTTTTTTTTTTGACGACATACCACTGGACATAGGTTCTAACACAATATCAAGCGGTACCCACCGAATGGTTGGTAATGATAGCGTGCATCCTTTGTCTTGCGGAGATCGACCTAAAAGTAATGCAAAGGTTGTTCAGTCCGATTCAAAGCATTCTACAAATTACAATGTTCATTGTACAAATGTACACACTGATGAAGATGATGCCGGAGGTTGTGGAACACATTGCAGTGCATCAACGGTTCCCATTACTGAACAGGAAACACATCGATATCCTTTACAGCATCATCACATTCATGGGGATACTGACAGAGAGGTCCATCCCTTGCCCGTGCCTAACACGACTAACATTTCTGTATCATGTATTACAAACAATCTACCAGATGATGACCTGGATAACAGGACTTACGTTCACACCCCTCCTGACCTGGCTGACCATAATCCCTCAAGGCATAAAGTGCAAGGGTTTGACCATGTATGTTTTGAAAATGTAAACGAATGCAGCGCATTCAGATCCGACCCGGGAAACACTTCCATTCATAAAGGCAAGATATTCAAACACAAGGGTCAAATGAAGAAGGAGTTGGGTCTGTACGCAATGCAAAACCATTTCTGGTACAGGGTTAAGCGGTCGACGACAACGCGGTATGAGGCATCGTGTACCTACTTAAATTGTCAATGGTTGGTACGTGCGGTGAAGAAGCGGCATGGAACCTACTGGTACGTCATTGTATATCGAGATACACACACCTGCAAAGTCAAAAATTATGGTCTTCACTTTACCCAAGTGAGTGCCTATATCGTTGGGGAACTCTATGCCCAAAGATTCGCTGATCCGGGATGCAAAATCCGAGCTAAAGATATCATATCGGAAATGGGGTCTCAGCACGGGGTGCACCTGTTGTATAACAAAGCTAACCGGGCCAGACTCCATGCTCTGAAAATACAGTACGGGGATCCACTGCAGTCTTTCCAAACGTTGCCGGCGTACTTTTACATGCTGAAGCAATGCAATCCCGGGACCCTAACAAACATCGACACAGACTCGAAAGACCGATTGAAGTACGGCTTTATGGCACTTGGTGTTTGTCTCCAAGGTTTTAGCCGGGTTATGAGACCAGTGATTGCCATCGATGCAACCCACTTGACGGGATCTGTCAAAGGGGTGCTACTTACAGCGTCAGCCAAAGACGGTAACGAACAAGCATACCCATTGGCATTTGGTTTCGCTCCCTCGGAATGTAAGGGATCCTGGACTTGGTTCCTTTATGAATTGAACAAGGGCATTGGATCTCCTCAGGATCTGGTTATCGTTTCTGATCGTCACAGAGGTATTACATCAGCCATGATAAAGGTTTTCCCAGATGCACATCACGCGTTCTGTGTGTTCCACATTGCACAGAAATTTAGACGGTCATCCAAGAATCGATGTATGCCAAGAGAATTGTTTTACGAAGCATGTTCCAAATACCGTCGCGATAACTGTGATAGCTACCTTCAACAGCTGGCTGCTTGCAACCAGAGGTACTACAACGACGTCATGGAAATTGGGTTAGATAAGATCACACGAGCTTACTGCCCCAAAAATAGGTACCGGATGATGTCTACCCAATTAGCCGAGTGTATGAACTCAGTTCTTGTAGATCTTCGGAAGTTGCCTATCGCAGCCCTTGCAGAGCAGATTAGGGATATGATGCAGAAGTGGTTCCACATGCGTCGTACTATTGCAAATCGTCTTAGGACTGATCTGACTCCTGCAGTCGACAATCGCATACATAAAGGGGTTGAAGCTTCTTATAAATGCATCATTCAGCCTATTTCATACCACAGGTACAATGTCACGGAGAATCAAAATAATTCTATTGTCGATATTCAAGCAAAGACGTGTGCCTGTCGCGGGTGGGATCTTGAAAAGTTACCTTGTCACCATGCCCTTGCTTGTGCCAGGTATGCAAGGGAAGTATACTGTCGTAAGTTCGTCAGTGACCACATCTATTTTCAATGTCTAACATCCAGGAATTAATTTTATGAACAGATACGCATCAATTCCTGTTCCAGAAATGTGCTCTGAGTACTACACCTCTGATACGCTGCTACAGGCATATCGGGGAGAAATCAACCCGCTTCCACATGCAGACAACTGGGTCGTACCAGATCAAGTCCGGAATCTACTTGTTCTTCCTTGGAAGGTGCGTGTTCTGCCCGGAAGACCGAAAAAGTCAAGGTACCGTTCTTGCGTTGAGAAGGCTAAGCAAAAGAACTGTTCTAACTGCGGCCTAAAGGGACACAACAAGAGGAGCTGCAGGAAACCACCGTCTGATGGTGCTAACAAAACCAAGCATCCTCGCAGTTGCAGTGTTTGCCACAAACAGGGACTCAACAGACAGACGTGCCCGGATAGGCCATCCACTAACCTAACCTGTGAGGCTTCGGCTTACACCGACACCGGCACCGACACAGACACCGACTCATAAAATTTCCACAATGTGCAAAAACAGAGGTAACCTATCTCTGCCAAAATATAGTGTGTTAATGTAATGTTTGGTATCCATCTATACTTGTAATCGTGTTTTCAGTCCAAGGTCGATTTCTCCCTGTGGGATTAATCGTGTAGATGTGGACCCTTCCCCCATGTTCGTGTATGAAGTCCAAGTTTTATATCCATATCATCGTGTATTGGTTTAATTAGGAGGAGGATATTCCATATACACGATTATATTTTGGTCAGTTAATCGTGTGTTGATTACCCTGCACAACATCCTAAGATTGTAAATGCACCTAACAATTTAACAAGTACTGACACGTGGAAGTCTCATTAATTGAAACCGTCTTCCTAAAGGTAACTTTGTCCAAACAGTGTTGCCCATTGTTGACGGTGATTTTTGGTGGTCACCGAGTCAATGATTTACCTTTTGAATTGTTATAATTTATGAACTTGGATGATTGAAAACAAAAGAAATAAACTAGAAATAACAAGCAATTACGTGGTAAAACTCCAAAGGTTGGAGAAACATCCACGGTTTGTTGCCTAAACAACGAAGCCAAATTCACTATGAAGAAGAATTACAAGAATGCTGTATTACAATCTCTCTCAAGCTATTTCTCTTGTCCCCCCTTTTCTTTATGTAAAGAAGGGGTATTTATACATGTTTAATTAGGGTTTGGTATGTGACGCCCTAATTGTGTTCTAATCCTAAACGGATTCGGATTCTCTTTCTTTTGTATATTTCCTGATTTGGTCGAATCCAAGTTTGATTCTGATTCTTCCTCCTTTGTTTACGGAAAATCTACCTGCTTCCTTATTTGAACTCTGCGGTCACTGTTGCTTATCGTGGAGTTGCTTGTTGCTGATTGCGCCCAGAGTCATAAATATAGACGCTGATGACCATCTGTTTTCATTGATTCCCGACTACACCGACTGTTTGCCCGAGTGAGGTCTACTGCCCGAGCAACTCGTCTTTGCTGGTGGTCGGGCAGCTTCCTCTTTTCCCGAACAGGTTTTCATGGAGGAATTCCTGCTCCGTTGATTGACCTTCCTTTGATCCAGCTTACGTGGCTTTGTATTGTGATGACGTGTCTACCACGACTATTTTTACCTATAACAATACCCCCTTAAATATTTGTGCCGATCATGCTGAGTCAGTTCCACTCGGGTCAGATATTTAACCTCATGCTCATTTGCAACTAGTCTTCGTTTGTCTTTTTCTGTATTAATGTATCCTCGTTTGCTTCAAAGCTCTTAAATGACGTGTTTTAATTACGACCGCACGCATTCAATTTATCAATCATTTCAGAAATCTTTTGATGGTGACGTTTCTGCTCACTGGCGGCTCAAGGTGTTCTTCTGTCGCCACTTGTCCCTTCTTATTTGGCTGTGGTACAGCGGTGGTGCGACGCATTTATGGGACATGACCTTTCTGTTCGCTCGCGTGTGGATTACGTCATCACCCACGCCCCTCTGTTTTCCCGCTTCTTTGTGTTTCTCCTAGGGTTTTGTGTTTTTTGAAATCAATGCGCTGCCTATATAAACTGGCAGTGGTGGTGCTTTTCCTCTGTTATTTTACTTTATTTTCTGCAATCTTTGTGCATTATTCTCTGAAGAACTTGCTCGCATTCCCTGTTTACTGGGCTCTTCTGCTGCAACCGCCTCTTCGTTTGCTTCAACTGCATCTCCTGGTTTCTTATTGAGTTCTTCTGCTTCAACCACTTCTCCAGCTCTTTCTGAGTTCTTCTGCTTCAAATCCCAGGTTCTCTCTCGAAGATTTTTTCTGCGGTTTTCTTCGTCTCCGTCTCTCATTATATCGAGGTTAGTTCTCATGGATTCTGCAACTAGGTACCGTCTTTATACTGTTGGTATGATTGCTATTGAGCAACATGATGCACACACTGCATCTGTAGTCCACAATTTATTGAAACCACCCCTCTTTGATCAGCCGCATTTCATTGACGCTGACGTTTCTGCAGTTTACCGTGAAAGCTCTATTCCTCCCGAGTCTCCACCTTCCCCTGAAGTTCATTCTGTTTCCTCGGACTCATCGCCTCCCGACTATCAGCCTGCAGATTGGTCGGATTCTTCTTCCTCTATAGCTGACACTCAGCCTTGGAGACGACCGGGAAAAAAGATGAGCACTCGCAAGGTTTACAAAGACTCTCACTCGCTAGAGAGCCGAGTTGGACCCAGAGGGTCGTCGAGAATGACGTCGAAGAAGAGCATAGGGCTGCTCGCATTCCTTTCTCTCCCGAGCGCATATGCGCTTATGATGTCGAGCCAAATGTGGTCGACCCTGAGGAAATAAAGAAGTATATGCGACGGTTTGATCTGGACAGCAATGTGATTTCGCTGTCGCCTGCTGATGGTCAAGCCGCATGGAATCCCCCTCCTGGCCACGTGGCGATCTACGGGGCGATGCTCACCTGCGGCGTTACTCTACCTCTACAGCCTTTTATTACCTGGTTTTTGGCTGAGGCCCGAATTGCCCCGGCTCAGCTAACTCCGAATAGCTACCGGACGTTGATGTGCATGTGGCACATGTGGCATAGAATGAAGCGGCCACCTCCCACTCCTCGCGAAATCTGACATTTCTTCTCGCTGAGGCCAGTGGGGAAGACGGGAATTTATTTCCTTCAATCTAACCAACCCGAGCTCTGGGTTCCCAAGGACGTAGTGGTCAAGGGTGAAATCGAGCCGACCACGGATGAGAAGATGAAGGGGTTTGTTTGGGGCTTCCCTTCTTCAAACATATTTTGGAAGAATAGTTGGTTCTTTGTGGGCAAACGATGGGGCCAATCGATCAGCTTCGATCTGGATGGCACTCGGCTGACCTGCAAGGTTCCTCGCTTCTTTTGCTCACCCCAATGGAACCATATGACTTCAGCCTTTACCGACGAGGAGCTTAAAACCTTGGCTCGGGCTGTTGTCCGTCCTTTGGAGAAGAGGGGTAAACCCTATTTATACAATGAGGGGAAGATGATCAAAGCCCGCCTCTTTCCCCAGATTTCCGCGTGTCGCAGACGTCGTAAGTCGACTGTTTCATTTTTTTTTTTTTTTTTTTTGTATTCTTGCTTCGAAATCAATCTACTGACTCTGGCTCTTTTGTTGTTAGTGTTTGATGTAGACATAGTCTGCGACGCTCAAGCCCGCCAGATGAAGGGTATCATGGAGGCCAGCCGGAGGGAGGCCCTTCGGCAGCGAGACTCTGGAATAGCCCCTCCCGAGGACAATTCTGATGGAAGCCCTCACGAGGTTTATCCTGATGAAGACGAGGAAGAGAGGGTGCCTGAATATGTGCCCGAGGAAGCCCATGGTCATGACATGACCGCGCGTTCGACTGAAACCGTGGGCGACTCGGGACCCTTTGGAGTAAGTAGGACCGACGCTGATCAGGGCAACCAAAGGGGTCCTTCTACTTCAAAGGGGAAAGAAAAGGTGGGGTACCCCTCTGAGTCTGAGCGGGCATGCTTCCACGGTGGATCTCATTCTCCCCGCTCTGCTGCACATACACCAAGTGATACTTCTCGAGGTGTTGAAGCAGCCGAGGGGCATTTGGGTGCAGTCGTCCCAGAGCACCCGACTTCTATCGAGCCGACCGCCGCTGTTCCGGAGACCCCAGCTCCCGTCGATCCCACTCCTACCCCTGGAGGTAGCAATATCGAGGTGGGGCAGCCTGGCAAGACTTCTGAAAATCAGGCGGTTGGCTCGAGTTCTCATGGGAGACAGCCTGGGAAAAGGAAGGCTTCGTTTTCCCCCGGCCGCCCAACGCCCAAGATCCCCCGAGTGGTCGCTTACATAGATTCATCCTCGGATGGCGAAGGGGAGGGTGCAGTTCAAAAGGATAGAGGCGCGGCCCCTCCACTGGATCAGGCCCAGGATGATATTGAAGGCTTAACCGACTCTCCTCGGGTAGCCTCGACCGCTAAGCTTCCTGAGACCAGTGTTGGCGATTCAGAGTCCTTCCCCAAGACCGATGATCCTACCCCCGAGATCATGCTAAGGGCCATGGCTTCAGGTCAAGCCTATATCGGGGAGGATCATTGGAGTCAGTTCAGGGTGGGGACGGTGTCTGACCGGCTCTGCAACTTTTTCAACAGCACCTCTTATGTAAGTAATGCCTTGGTTACATTTACGATTTTGCATTTCTTCTTTTCGTAAGTAACTAATTTCTTCTTTTTTATTTACTTGCTGCAGATGGTGGCCGAGATGTCCGGGGCTTGTCGGGCAGGCGAAGCCCAGGCGGACAGAATAAGGAGGCTAGAAGCCCAGCTAAAGGAGAGCGAGAACCGCTATTCTCGGGCTGAGTTGGCTAGTCGGGAGGGTGCTAAGTCGAGTCAGGTGCTTTTGGATCAATGCCTGGCTCGGCAGCTGGAGGCGGAGCAGCAAGCTTCTTCCGCCGCTGATGAGGTCAAGGTTCTCCGGGATCAGTTGTCATCCACTCAGGATGTTTTGCTCCAGGATGAGCAGTCCGCTGAGGACGCCAAGTTTGCTTACGAGCGCCGAATCGAGGACTTGGAGCGTCAGGCCTTGACAGTTAGGTCCCTATCGAAGGAAGCTAGGCTGGAGCTGGAACTACAAAGTGTTGATCAGTTCAAGAGGTCTCCAGCCTATGATGCTTTGCTTCTGCGCGAGTTCCAGCGGGGAATGGTCTCGGCTGGTGAATTTTTCAAGCAGAAGAATAGGGCGACTGATCGGGCTAGGGCCAACTGGAGCCTATCAATCAAAAAGCATGTGGATACCTCTCTGGAGTCTCTTCGGGCCCAGATGAGGGAGTGGCGAGCGTATTGCAGAAGTAAGGGTAAAGCGCCACATCCTATGCACCTCGAGGTTCCTTCCGCTGACTCCTTCTCCACGTTTTATGCCTGTGAAAAGGCAGGGATCGACAACGAGACGCCCGATTTGGGACCCGTTCCCGGGGTCGACTATGCCGACTGGATGGTCGATGAGGAGGAGGATGTCATTGTTTGGCCTTTGGACGACAGCTTGCTGAGTGAGTATGTGATGGAGCCTGATCCCGAAGTTGGCGGAAGCAGCTTCCGACCCCCGGCGCCACCCTCCTGAGCCTCTTGACTTCAAGCCCCTTTTTTTTTTTTTCTTTTTTTTTTTTTATAGCGGTGTAACAAGTTGTAACTATATTTGTATAGCACAACTATACTTGTATATTTGTATTCTTTTCTCATGTATAGACGGATTTCTTTCATATATATAAGCGGATTTTTCCTCGAGAGTTTTCGGCGACCGCGTGAGTGTCTGAGTGGGATAATCTAAATTCATTTTCTTGGAATTCTTCGAACTTTTAGGGATTTATGGTCCTTCGGGAATCCCTACCTTCATCTTGACTGGGTGCCTTATTTTCTGGCACTTTAGTCGGGTAAACCGAGTATCTTATTTAACCGGTGACTAGTTTTGGCCAAGTATCTCATGTAACTGGCCTTTTAATCAATTTAAACCGCGTATCTTATTTGACTGGTAGTTAGCTTTAACCGAGTATCTCATGTAACTGGCCCTTACAATAATTTTAAGCCGCGTATCTTATTTAACTGCAGTTTTGGCCGAGTATGTCATGTAACTGGCCTTTATTGTTGATTTTGTTTTACCTCAACGTTACGCCGAGGCTTGCCACGACCATACGTCGAGGTCCTTGCACAAGTCACCTAGGACGTCTCCCGGTTTTATCTGTGCAAGGTTTCGCCAAATTGTTGGGGTACATTGCACCGGCCAACACGGCTGCGCATCTCACTAGCCTTTCTAGTGGCGCTCCGAGCAGTTTTCCAGTTTATTCTGGTGCCTCGGTTTTGCCTTTTGCTAAGGGATACATTCTTATCGCTTTAGCTAGGCGGGCATGCCATTACAGCTTTTCCGCCCTTCGGGCACTACTCGTCCACTCTTTCGCGGGTTTATGGCGCCCGAATTTTCTGGTGTTTATTCGACCACCTTTTGGTGGGCCGCTGCGGAAATTTTGCTCATGAATACTCAATTCTGCTGGATTACTCCGTACTAGCAACTGGACTTTATTGAATGATCGATACGAATTTCATCAGATAAGACATGATTATGAAACCAAAAAAATAAACTCGAAATAAATAAAGGCGGAAACTGAAAACTGAGCTAAAGCAGAATTATAAAAAATATGGTCGGATCCCTCAAGGATAGAAGATCTTTAAATATTGTGCGTTGCATGGTCGGGGTACTAAACTACCCTCTGGTCGGGCTATCATGTATGCCCCGTGTCCTACAACTCCTTTGATGATGTACTGCCCTTCCCATTTGTGGGCAAGAGATCCCGAAGATTTATCCTTGGTGTTTGGGGATACTCTTCTTAGCACTAAGTCTCCGAGTTAGAATCTTCGTTCCCGAACATGGGAATTGTAGTACCTCGCAGCCCTTTGCTGGTACGCGGAATTTCTGACCTGTGCTGTATCTCTGATTTCCTCAAGTTCGTCTAAGTTCTGATGTAACATATTCATATTGTGTTCGGGACTGTATAACTGTACCCTGGGGGATGTAAAAGTTGTCTCTGCTGGGATGACAACTTCTGTTCCAAATGCCAGCGCAAAAGGAGTCTCCCCAGTGGATGACCTCATCGTTGTTCGATATGCCCACAACACCTCGGGCAATTTGTCCGCCCAACCACCTTTCTTTGCCTCTAGTTTCGCTTTCAGTGTGTGCTTGATCACCTTATTCACAGCTTCTGTCTGTCCATTGGTCTGAGGATGAGCAGGTGATGCGTAATAGTTCATGATCTTGAATTCTTCACACATTTCTCTGAACTTCCTGTTGTCGAACTGGGTTCCGTTGTCTGTTATAATGATACTCGGGATCCCGAACCTATATATGATATTCTTCTTGACAAAGCTGGTGGTGTTTGCCTCCGTTATGTGTACCAGTGCCTCTGCTTCTGCCCATTTGGTGAAGTAGTCTACCGCCACAATAGCATGCTTTGCCCCTCCCTTTGTTCCTGTGGGCATTGGTCCTATTAGGTCGAGTCCCCACATGGCGAAGGGCCACGGTGAGGTTAGGCTTCTGAGTAACTCTGGGGGTTGCCGAATATCGTTTGCTATTCTTTGGCATGTCTCACAGCTCTCGGCGAATCGCTGTGCTTCTGCGAACAGGGTCGGCCAGTAGAAGCCTTGCCTAAGTATCTTGTGTGCTAGGCTTTTACCGCCGGTATGGTTCCCACACACTCCGTTGTGGACACTTTCTAGGATTTTTTTGGTCTCTTCGCCGGCCACACATCTTTGCAATACTTTCGAGAATCCTCTCCTGTATAATTCTCCCCTTAAAATTGTATACCGGGTTGACCTGTATCTGATGCGTTTTGCTTCCACTGCATCCTCCGGTAATATGTTTTCCTCTAAGTACCTCCTGAGTTTGTATGTCCAGTCGCTTGGGCTTGGCCGGATCTCTGCTACCATGATTTCCTCTGATTCTGCTGTACTCGGCTTAGTCAGATGTGCCACTGGTATTGCGTTGGATCTGATGCTTGTGGTGGCTGAAGCTAATTTGGACAAAGCATCTGCTTTCTCGTTTTCTTCCCGAGGGATCTGAGAGATTTTGTACGTTTTGAACTTTCTAAGCAGCCTTTTTGCAATGTCCAAATAAACTATCATGTGCTCTTCCCTTGCTTGGTACTCGTCCAGTACTTGATTGACCACAACTTGTGAATCGCTGTAAATTTCCAGCTCATCGGCCCCTAATGCTATGCAAACCCTTAGGCCGGCCAACAAGGCTTCATACTCCGCTTGATTGTTGGTTGCTTTGAAATCGAATCTCATGGCACACTCTACGGTATCTCCCTTGGGGGTTGTTATGACTATTCCTGCCCCGCTGCCATGTGTGTTCGATGACCCGTCTACATGCAACTTCCATTGTAATTTACCAGTCTGTTCATCTTCCATTGCCCTTCTTACCTCGGCGTCTGGCTCGGTAAATTCTGCTATAAAATCTGATACCGCTTGCCCCTTAATCGCCGCTTTAGGTGTGTATTTGATGTCATATTCGCTCAGCTCCACTGCCCATTTGGTCAGCCTTCCCGACACCTCCGGCTTTTAAAGAATTAGTTTCAATGGGCAGTCAGTGTACACTTCTATCGTATGCGCTTGGAAATATGGCCTCAGTTTCCTGGCCAATGTGATTAGTGCTAGCGCTATTTTTTCTGCCGGAGAATACCTGGTTTCTGCTGGTAACAATGCCTTGCTTGTGTAATACACTGGTTTTTGTATCCCTTCTTCTAACCGGATTAACACCGAACTTGTCGCTATTTTCGTGACCGACAGGTACAAGTACAATGTTTCTCCCACCAACGGTTTTGAGAGGGTGGGTGCTTTCCCCAAATATTCTTTCAACTTCTGAAAGGCCTCTTCACATTCTGTATTCCATTCGAGCCCTTTCCCTTTTTTTATTGCCCTGAAAAACGGGGCGCACTTATCTGTTGACTTGGCAATGAACCGATTGAGTGACGCAAGACACCCCGTCAGCCTTTGTACATCTTTCAATGTCTTTGGTGAAGTCATTCCTTCTAGTGCTTTGATCTTCTCGGGATTCACTTCAATTCCTCTTTGATGAACCTGAAAGCCTAAAAACCTCCCCGAGGGTACTCCAAACACACATTTACTGGGATTAAGTTTCATTTTATATCTCCTCAGAACATCGAAGGTTTCCTTCAAATCCTCCACTGTTTTTCTGCTGTGGCGCTCTTGGTTAGCATGTCATCCACATAGACTTCCATGTTTCTCCCAATCTGTCGAGCAAACATCCGGTTCACCAACCTTTGGTACGTTGCTCCAGCGTTTTTCAGCCCGAACGGCATCACTTTGTAGCAATACAGACCTTGATCCGTAGTGAAAGATGTTTTTTCTTCGTCTGCTTTGTTCATCCGGATCTGATTGTATCCCGAGTAGGCATCCATGAAACTTAGCAACTCGTATCCTGCCGTTGCATCTACTAATTGGTCAATCCTCGGTAGAGGAAAACTGTCTTTTGGGCAAGCTTTGTTTAGGTCAGTGAAATCGACACACATCCTCCATTGGTTATTCTTTTTCTTGACCAACACAACATTGGCTACCCACTCCGGGTATTTGACTTCCCTTATTGATCCTACGGAAAGTAGCTTCTCCACTTCTTTCTTAATTGCGACGCTTCTTTCTGGATTGAACAATCTTCTCTTTTGTACCACTGGTCGGGATTCTGGGTTGATGGATAGGCAATGTGAAATCACCTACGGGTCTACTCCCAGCATATCCTCGTGACCCCAAGCAAAAACATCCTCATATTTTCTTAGCAATGTGACAAGTTGGGTTTTGACGTGCATATTTAAACTTGCCCCCACCTTTACTGTCTTACTTGGGTCTGCTGGATTCAGCGCTACTTCTTCGGTCGGCTCATCCTTTCTGACTTCAGGTTCTTCTCTGGGGTCCAACTCAAATTCTTTTGGTACCTCTGCCTGCTCTTCCGGCTCTTCCCCCTTTTGCTTGGCCGTCACTGCGTACACTTGGTGTACTTCCCTATCTTTGTATACTGACAAGTTTGCTCTTCGGGTCATCTCTTGTGACCCCTTAACCACCCCTACCCCGTATTCTGTCGGGAATTTCATCATGAGGGCATATGTTGCTGTCACTGCTTTGGTTTTGTTCAAGAATGGTCGGCCCAATAAAGCGTTGTACGGCCAGTTCTCTGTATCTACTACCACAAAGTCGAGTAGCACAGTTTTTTGGCAAGGTATCGTCCCAATCTTCACGGGCAATTTTACTGTTCCTAACGACCTTACCTCGACTCCCCCAAATCCTCTAAGGGGGGTGGGAAACGGCTGTAGGTCTTTTCTATCTAACCTCAGCTGGTCATATACTTCTGCACTCAGAATATCCGCTGAACTCCCATTGTCAATCAAAATTTGATGAACCTCTCTATGACCGATCCTCGCACCGATTACTAGTGCGTCATTTGGCTTAACATCCACTCCATGTGAGTCAGCTTCTGTGAATATGATCGGGTCCCATCCCTCTTTGATTCTTTTCGGGTCGGGTTCAATGGAATTGACGTCCAGGTCTCTCCGTGCCTCCATGGCCTCTCGAATTTCTTGGGTCCTTTCCCTGTTACTCCTGCCAGTTGTCGGTCCTCCAAAGATGGTGTTAATTGCTCCTTCATCCTCAGCTTTCTTTGGACTGAATTTTCTTGTTCGTCCGTCCTGCCGGCTATCCTTTTGTCCATCCGTCTTGTCCACCTTTTTGAGGACGATGTCTTTCAGGTGTCCTTCCCTGATGAGGGTTTCAATGTGGTCCCTTAACTGGAAACACTTGGACGTCTCGTGCCCGTTCTCCCTATGGAAACGGCAATACTTGGTGGTGTCCCTCCGGGCATATGTTGACTGTCTAGGAGGTTCTTTTGACATGTTCTTCCCCTCTAGGATTGCCAAGATTTCTCCTTGGTCTTTTTTCAGTGGGGTGTAGTTTGTATATCTACCTTGGAACTTCTGCCGTGGCTGATCGGTTTTCGGGTCGTATGCTCGCCGTCCATCCCGACCATCTCGTGCTTTGTTCTTCTGTTTGTCTCCTTTGACGTCGGTCGCCTTTGTTTGGTCTTTGGTCTTGGACCCCTCTGGGCGACCGCCATGCACGAAGTAGCCTCCTGTGGCAATTTCTTCCTCTTCAGCCAGGGTGTACCCCCCTGCCATGTCCATCATATCAGCGTAGCTGGTTAGTCGGGCTCTTCTGAGGTCAAATGACAATTGGCCATTCTGAAGGTTGTTGATGAACGCAGCAATTATTGCTTCGTCATTTGCACTCCCGATCTCGGATACTTCCTGACCAAATCTCCCCAGATACTTCTTTAGTGACTCATCCTTTCCCTGTCTGAGTTGGGACAAGTGAGCTACCGATTTCTTCCTATGCACATTCCCGAGGAACTGCCTTGAGAAAGCTTTGCTCAACTCGCCAAAGCTGCTTATGCTTGCTGCTGGTAATCTACCAAACCACCGGGAGCCTAGATCCCCAAGAGTCTGAGGAAAATTCAAACATAGCAGCGCGTCATTGTGGACATATTGTGCCATAGCGCTACTATATCTCTGAACGTGTTCTTTTGGATCGGTATCTTTCTTGAACAGCTCCACGTGTGACATCCTAAATCTCTCCGGGAAGGGTGTCCTCAGGACCCCACTAGTGAAAGGGC
Source organism: Acer campestre (assembly GCA_954870605.1). Taxonomy (NCBI): domain Eukaryota; kingdom Viridiplantae; phylum Streptophyta; class Magnoliopsida; order Sapindales; family Sapindaceae; genus Acer; species Acer campestre. The sequence goes on from OX940802.1 coordinate 27,126,282, forward strand.
TCCCGGATTCGTCATCCGACAACTCATTGCGCCCATATCGCCTGACTAAAGCATCCATTTGTCGGCGGTTGTTCTGAACCTCCCGGGTCAGACTTTGTATGAGTATATCTCTATCTCCTTCTGGCTCCCCTACTGCATTGAAATTTTGACTTATGGTCAATTTTTGACCCCCTTCCTCCGGATTCGACTCTCTGTGCTCTCGGTTTAGGCCATGCAGCCGTACTGTGCCCCTTTGGCGTTTGCGGTGACGATTCTGCTCACTCTCTTCCGAGGATGAAGTCCGGCCTCTTCGGTGACTGCGCCTCCTGGGGTGATCCCGATTTGCAACTATTCGATCTTTATCATAACCCTTGTCAGAATCATTCCCCTCTCTACGCTCCCTACTCCTCCTATCCACCCTTTCGGATAATATTTCTGGCCTGCCTATAGGATCTCGCCTCGCTTTTAGGGGTGCATCAGGCGTTGGTATCACCACCGCGGAACGCAGTCTCACTGCATGCTGGCTTGGGGCGGACAGACTGTGAGGCGACATCAAACCTCCCGTGGTGGAAAGGTCAATTCCTTGCTTTGCTGCGTCTGATATAAGTTGTTGCAGGGAAGCATGAAATCGTTGCGCGATTTCTTCATTAGTTGTGGGGAAACGTTGAATACCAGCTAAGGCAGCTGACTGGTCTGCCGTCGTTAGGGTGGCATCCGCTGTATTGTGCGTGATGTCATCCTCCAGCTCATTACTTGGCACGCCTTGACTGTATCTAAAATCGCTACCATCTCTTTCGCCAGCCATTGTTGTCACAAACTTCTGGGTCCCCCTCCTTCTAGCGCCAATTGTTGACGGTGATTTTTGGTGGTCACCGAGTCAATGATTTACCTTTTGAATTGTTATAATTTATGAACTTGGATGATTGAAAACAAAAGAAATAAACTAGAAATAACAAGCAATTACGTGGTAAAACTCCAAAGGTTGGAGAAACATCCACGGTTTGTTGCCTAAACAACGAAGCCAAATTCACTATGAAGAAGAATTACAAGAATGCTGTATTACAATCTCTCTCAAGCTATTTCTCTTGTCCCCCCTTTTCTTTATGTAAAGAAGGGGTATTTATACATGTTTAATTAGGGTTTGGTATGTGACGCCCTAATTGTGTTCTAATCCTAAACGGATTCGGATTCTCTTTCTTTTGTATATTTCCTGATTTGGTCGAATCCAAGTTTGATTCTGATTCTTCCTCCTTTGTTTACGGAAAATCTACCTGCTTCCTTATTTGAACTCTACGGTCACTGTTGCTTACCGTGGAGTTGCTTGTTGCTGATTGCGCCCAGAGTCATAAATATAGACGCTGATGACCATCTGTTTTCATTGATTCCCGACTACACCGACTGTTTGCCCGAGTGAGGTCTACTGCCCGAGCAACTCGTCTTTGCTGGTGGTCGGGCAGCTTCCTCTTTTCCCGAACAGGTTTTCATGGAGGAATTCCTGCTCCGTTGATTGACCTTCCTTTGATCCAGCTTACGTGGCTTTGTATTATGATGACGTGTCTACCATGACTATTTTTACTTATAACACCCATCAATATCATAATAAAAGTGTTTTAGAGGATTCACATGTGAAGTTCCAACACTGTCTTACTTATAGGATTTCGTACCCTAGAAAAATATGCACGAGTTTGTCATGTGATATATACAACAATAATTAATCGGTTTTCAAATAGGGCAAACACCTCAATATTTCATAACCAGGTCCACATTATGTCATAAGTGATAACCAGGTTAATGACATGAACATCAAACATTCTGTTAATTAACATTCCTCAGGTAAGCTGTTTGTAAAATGTTCATACGCGATTTCCTGCCTATGGCTCCGGATATCCGCTTCAAAGTACTTCATGCTTTTCAAACCTCTCAGCATGGAACGTATCATTAACAGGACAAAGACTCCATTACTTTTCGGACCTATTTGTTTTGGAACTTTGTTAACATCCATCCGACGAGCCTTCATAGGAGCGAGATCCCATCTACTCCTTCCCGTTCTGTTAAAATAACCTGCCTGCAAGCAAATAACCGGGAACAGACGTCGGAGTGGTAAAATCTGCCGGAGGATCAAATGAGCGCCTTTAGGTGTCCAGTGTGCGTTGGGATCATATACCACGATCTCCCATGCCTGCAGATCAACGACACAAACAACCCTGTGGCCGTCTTCAACCTTACAGGGGACCACCACCTGGAAAGGAAAAGTTATATCAAATATTTATATAAAAATCAAGCTGGAACCCATGTCTGCGCACCAGAACGTTACTAACCTTATCACAGGAATCCCATGGACTGCCCCAGTCTGGTCGGTTGCCGTGTACATATTGTTTCCATTCCAGAGGAACACGATAATCGGAGGGGTAGAAGGGTCGTACTACAGGCGCATGTAAATTCGGCTGCCAGCCTGCCCACGCCATTGCCGGTTCGTCCTGCAAAGGACATTTGCATTTTACCCAACTGCACAATGCCTAGTATAAACATAGCCTGAAAGTTACAGACGTACTTACAAAAAAGTTGCAATCAACGATCCCCATTCTGTCCTTGAACTTGTAAGGGTTGTGCTTGCTCCCTCTCATCTTGTTTAACAAATTGAGGTAGGCATCCATGTGTGTATCCAACAGAAGGCTATTAATGTCCTCTAATGATATGAAAAATTCCTTTGTCTGCAGCACCTCCAGGCCAACGTTACGGCTGCACCCATTACATTACAAGAATGATATTATAACTGGTAATTGATTGTATACGGGGGATGGAATCTAAAATGCATAGTTAGTAATCATCTTACTATAACACTATCAAATCAATCTTGAACTGCGCATATATCTCCCGGCTGGGGCCAATGGAAAGAATTCCTCTACTCAACGGGTTGCTATAGGGACTGCGGAACCATAACTCCCGTTGACGTTGTCTTGCTAAAGCGGTATCATCTAATACCTGCTGGCACGAATCACCCGTGTCATTGGTATGCACATCAATTACAGGTGGTTCCCAGTTCGGAAGTGTTTCGGAGATTATCGCAGATAGTCTCCGTTTTCGTTGATTTGTGGGTGTACACGTCGATTGCTCTCCTGAAGAACGTGAAGCTGACACCGACGCTCGTGCTGAAATCGGTTCCTCTACAGGAAGGGTCGGAGATACTATCTGTGACACTCTCCTTAACCGATTCCGTTTTCTGTTACATTTACGTTTGCATCTGTTATGTGGATGGGCCATTGCCCATGGAGGTGAACCTTCAGGGACTCCAAGATCTGGGTCTGACTTAATTGGCACACTAAGATGTGAATCTGAATGTGATTGTGAAAGTGGATGTGGTGATGGACTTTGTACCGCAGAAGATGATGCCTGTGAGGCTTCACGTTTGTCCTCATCTACCCCATTGTTTTCCGAGTCCCCTACATCCGAAACTGGACAACACTCTGTAATTTGGGCTAACATCAACGTCGCACATGTTTGATCCTCAGACGGATCATCTGGACCAGATTCTGTGTCCACTACTGGACAAGGCGAATCATGCAACGAAGGATCTACCCACAACACTAACGGAAGCAAGGAGGCATCTTCTTTGGGTATGCCCTCATCGTCGCCATTTATTTCCAAGTTCCCATCATCATAAACTGGACATGACGCTGTAATATTTGCTCCCACCAACATCGGACATGTTGGATCCTCAGACGGATCATCTGTGCCTGATTGTCTACCTTCTACTGGACAAGGATGATCGTGCAACGAAGTATCTTGCCACAACACTAACGGAGCCAAGGATTCATCTTCTTTCGGTATCTCCTCCTCCTTGCCATTGGTATCTATCTTCCCTTGTTCAGAAACTGGACATGAATCTGTATTTGGTGGTGCAACCAACAGCAGACATGTTTCTCGCATGCTAAAAGGACTTGATGAAGCCAGCGACCATTGAGTTACATCAGGGTCCTCAGCTCCAGGTGCTCCTGGATGTACTAGACCTGGTATACCAAACACAGACAACAATTTACCTACTTCTCGGCGCCAGAGGTATAACGGCATATGAGAAAATAATTTGTCAACTGGACTGGGTGATCGCGAAGCCAATGAAGGTGCTGCAGCCACCTCCAGTCCACCCGCCCGTTGCAAGGACGATGAATCCTCACACAAGACTAAGGGAAGGTTTGATTCATCAACTTCCGGGATGACATCACCAGGGACAAGTTTTTGATATTGCTGTGGTTCATTATTGACCCTCTCATAAACGCATCCCCTATCATCCTACCAATCTTGGTCGTATTACCTGTCTTCATCGTCGCCCACATCATAACGATCATCGGTAGCCTGATCATGCCCCAATCCTTCTTCCTCATGCTCCACACTCTCCCCGCGCTGCGACTGATCTCCAGAATTACCGTCCCCTACATTTCCCTTGGGGATGAAAGTGTCACAGTGTAAATGGACATGAATACAAATTAAATCAAATAAAGAAGACTTCAACGGTGACAGTTGTGGATATATACGTACTTGAAACCCCAGCATCCGTCGTAACCCTTCGATCTCCCGCCTCAAACCCTTATTGACGATATTGCGTACACGGTCCACCCCCATTTCCTCATGGACAATACTGCGTACACGTTCCGGTATGGCATTCACCGCGTGCAGCACTCTTTCCAGTACTTCTGGTCCCACATACTGTCGAGGTACCTCCAACTGTTTATGTAAACGGTATACGTAAAACACTAAAACGTTAGACACGGTGCGAAACAATAGATACACAAACAAATTGGGCAACCAACATCATAGACGTATAAACCATTGATCCAATATTACTTCGACAGTTTACCTCATCGGTTGTGTGACCAAGCGAATGTCGCCCACCGTTTGAACCTGCCCTCTGATATAAGTCTTCTTGCATAGTATCATCAACCGGGGCTGCTGCACCTTGGTCAGCCGGAGGAGGGAAAGATCCGTGTCCATCGCTGGATGGTTGTATATCTGGAAGGACCGTATCTGTGAGGTCCGTTGTATCTACACGGTCACATCCTCTCCGCCCACCGTTAGTTTTCTTACTTGGCCTGTGCTTCCTCTTGGTGGGTTCCTCAGCATCGTTACTCCCATTTGGCTTCCACTGGGGTCCCTCGGATAGGTCCACATCAATATCCCTCCAGTAATGTTTCTGCAACTCACGTTCGGTGGGTACAAGCTCCAGAAGCCCAGTGAGCTTAAACATAATGGAACTAATATAACTGTCCACTGTCTACATAACCAAAAAGATACAAAACTATACCAAAATGAGATAATTGTAAATTACCTTCCCGCTTGTCTCCGCTTTGGCCCAGGCGTTGACCATGTCCGATCCCCTCTGTTTGAAACAGTACTTCCTGTACCGTGGGGCTCCGTTGGGATCCCCTGTTAGCTTACCACATTTGTTGCGCATCACAGGTATAGCCTCCGCAGCCCAAAACTGTACCGTGTCAAACCGAGGGATCGGTTTTAGAGGGTGTAATTAGCATTACTAATCATGGAAAAACGAATAATCTAATTTACAAACATATGAAAAAAGGTCAAAGGGATTAACGCTTATTAAAATAACCTGTAATCCCCAAATGAATCCGTATAGGTTGTATCTCTTAGTCTGCCCGAGAGGGTCTGCCGGTACCTTAAAACCTTGACGGATGTAGTGGAGGGTCATCTTGAAAACGTAGTGACCCCAGGCAAAGTTGTTGAACGATTGAACATCCTCCACTAGCGAGAACGTCCAGTACGCCACCTGGCTCCGGTCGTCCTGACCGAAGAGGACCCTGTTGGCAAACAGGAGCAATGCCAACTTAAGTGCATCGTTGGGCCGTTCGAAACCCTCCGCCATGAAGGGAGCTTTCAATTCTGCGATCACAACTTTTTTCCTTCCCTGAAAGTACCTTGCGTGAATACCACCCGAGACAACCTCATACTCTCTTGACGGTATGTCTGACAAGCGGCCAAATTTTAGGCCAGTGCACAGACAGAACTCCCTCTTCCCAAATCTGACCTTAGTTTTTCCTAAGGCAAACCATAACTCGTCCTCACTACCTCTAGGAATGCATATCTGTCTCAGCAGCAAGCTGTGGATGAACTGTGCCTGAAAATAACCCCCTTTAGGGAAATCCAAGAAGTGGCCAAAACATCCTGACTCGAATTCTGCCCTTTCTCCGGCACGGTCAAGAATCTTGTCTATATCGGAAATCAATTTGTGAAAACAGTGTGTGTTGATGGTGATGTTATAATTCCAAGTGGCCCTCGGGTGTACCAACAAATCATCCAAATTTTCCTCCACAGCCATCTGTTCATAAAATTTACAATTGCAAGAGTAAACGAACTAAGAATTGAGGCAGCATCAACATATATCCACACTCAGTATTTAACAGAACAAAACCCATCCTTGAACTCTTTTCCGGCTGCGAGTATTTCAGTCGAACACTACAGTAACATTCAATATATAATCTATCACAGTCGTTCGAGAGAGTAATTGAGATTTCATTTCAATCATCAGCCTGCTGTGAAAAATTACAGACTGAAACCCATCAACAACAAACAAATTGGGTAAACTTTATTCCTTGAATGTTCGACAGGCCATACCCAGACTGAAACCCATTACCAATTTATACATACCCACCCTTAATAATTAAATCGAAACAAACAAAAATATGGTAACAGAAAAAATTAGGATCACAACAGAAAACACCATACCGTCGACACGATTGGGTGCGCCGTCGATTAAAGAAGTTCTTCCAGGTGCCGGATTCCGAAGAGTACCTCCTTTTGATGCTTACACGGTATAGGTTCTTGAGTAAGTAAGTATACACGAATGGTCACAGTCTGTGATTTAGGGCTTTATGACCAAATTACAACTAACCTCCCTGAGGTTTGGTGATACACGAATAAATCGCAATTACAGTGTCCACGTAATGGATTATAATACAGCTGACTAGTTTTGATAAAATTCCAATGAAAGATAACTATTTACAAAGTGAAATAGACCGTTTCATTCCTTCAAAAAAAAAGAAAAAAAAAAGAAAGAAATAGACCGTTTCGGTTGCCTATGAAATATTCACATATAATGATGTCATTATTATATGAAATGAAGCCATGCATAAATGCAGACTATTGATTTGATCTGTACAGTGAATACAATCCACTAATCAAACTTATCTCGGAATTTGAACTTATTTTTTAATTTTCTTTTTAAAAATGGTTTAGTTTTGAAATTTTCATTTTCTTTTATATTTTAAAAATTCTAATTCAAAAACCATTATCGATGTCCGCATTTCAAAATTCCAATAACCGTAACTTGTTTATGGTATGCTGTTTTGTTGAGGTGGTCGTGGACTCTGGAGTATTGAAAAAGCAGTGCAGATTATTGCACCCATATAAAAAGGTTATGGCAACCCTACTTTTATTTACACCCCAAATTAATTTTATAAAAACTGATGGACAAAAATGAATATGTTATTGTTATTAATTTAATAATCTTATCACTGAATACTAATATATAATCTTCGTTTAATGAATCGCCGATACCAAGTGTAACGCCTTTGTCCCCTAAAATTTGTATATACTGGGAATGCAATACCAGAAAATCCCTGTGAGTAATAAATTAAAACAAACAATAATTCTGTTAATGAGTAGAACTGCCTGGTAGTAAATGGAAGCGTGAAGACAGTTTAAACGCATGCGTTGTGTCATTTGATTTGTCTTCCTCATGTAATCGTAAACTCATACAAGAACTTGACTACGGATGCAAACATTTATGTACGACATTTCATTTCTAAACCACTGCACATAATTCAAAGAGCAGGACATAGAAAACACAAGGTCTCAGAATTTTTTTTACATATTCGAAACTTATAAACATCGCATCCCAACTTCCACCGTAATATAAAGTAGCTCAACCCAGAAGTCAAAATTTCGATACGTAACAGTTGAAAACTCGGTGAGAACAAAAAGCATACATGTGTTATTTTACAGTAAATGTACATAACCTAATGGGAAGGATGAGACGGTATTGAGCTTACAGGACGACCCATCTCCCTCTCAAAGTCCACGATCAGTCTCTGTGTGTCATCAATTACCTGGATGAACTTTGTCCATAACAAAACCACGTCAGTGTTGAAATTCCCTGAAAATTGAGTTCGCACGTCCTCCAATTCGCTGAATACTTGTAAAATGACGTCGAGGAAGGAGTATATGCGATCTCGGGTCACCGCTGGTTCACCTTGGGAATTCCTATCCATTCCGAAAAAAGATGGCGTCAAACAACCGTGTGGTTACTGTTCTGACTGTATTTGAAGTTTTCAACTAAGTTCAGTTAGAATGTGTAATGTCAATCCAATATTACGATAGAAAATACTTTTAGGCAATTACATATATATAGAGCATCGGCAATGGGCAAATATGGCTTTTCGAGTTTGTAAATAATGCCACATCAGCGTTTCTATTGACTATGGGCAAAATTTTTTAACACCAAATGCATAAGCCAATCGTTTAGATTATATGAGTTGATTAATGGTGTTTTGAAATCCTCATACTTTTAATTTGTAATTAACGTTTATCATCCGGAACGAGTTCATAACTAAATTGTTATTATTATTTAAACAATAATGCTAAACATCCCACCTAAAATCCCACCTTTTTAAATTAACATGTCCAATACGAGAAGATCTTGCCTGGGACGGTCCAAATCATCTAAAACTTGATGGCCGTAACATCAAGTTATCGGACAATGAAATGTTATGTGTAAATTAATGAACAGTTTGGGACTGGATGAACTGTACGAGTGTACATGAGATAATTATTACAAGATATTGCGTTGGGAGCTTAAGGATTTGGTGAGGCAATTTATATTGCGTAACATAGATTCAACCGTCCATTCCTGTTTTGTAACGCTACACGAAGAGGTAATGAGTATTCTTGTAGACCGGCATTGCGTATCCCCATAATAGCGTGCCCATTGGATTTGGGTTGTCAATATCACAATGGCCCATCACATCAAACGTCATTATGGTCAACAGGCAGGCAAAAAACAATTATGTCAGCAGCAATTTCGATTTTCGGTACTGTAATCCCTATCTAGAAGACACGAACATATAAAGATTAAAACAAAGCATTCAGATTGAACCAAACAAAATGACTGATGTCGAACTTGAAACCGGATTGATGTGTTAAATACTAAGTTGGGTACATATGGTAAGAGAACCTCAAAAAGAATGTGAATCTGACAATTGTTTGAAATGAATTTCGTAAGCTAACCTCTTTAATGACTGATTGCCTGTGCTGGAATTGGATTGCCACAGCTCAATGATATAACGTGGTGTGGTAGTTTTTTGTAATGGGCCACAATGTGTAATCAATTCGGAAAATAGATGAATTTAAGTAATATATAAAACCATTCCGAAGATAATCCTTACACGATCAATACATTACTGTCATAACACGGTATGTTAGTAATAAGTCCAAGAAGTGATGGTGGTGATCAACTGATGACGGTAATTTTGACATTTTTGCAGTTGTTTCCTCTTATAGTAATTTTCATCTTCAATTGATTTCCGACATTTGCAATTTCTTATCTACCCACGACCCCACGTGTTAAGAAATATGATATATTTTTTTTAAATGAACAATTATATAGTCAATTAGCATTAATATGCTCATCTTCTCCCAAAGCATAGATATTCTCATTCTGTTAAAGGGTGTGGCTACTCATTTCCGAATGGTCATTTATTATTATTAATTAATTTCAGCGGGAGTTGTGTCAGGTGTAAATGTGTGTTTTGTGAATCGAAAAGGTTTGGAACTTTGGATCATTAATTTGTTTTTTTAAAATCCATTTTAATTGTACTTACATTAATCAATTGTTTGGGTTACCAACAGATAAATAGAGTGGTGTGTATCTCTTCAAAAACATTCCTGTGAAGAGTTGTTGGTATTCTTCGTCTTTCATATATAATTAAATGAATAAATACAAAAAAGTCTGTAGGTTATAGGTAGTATATAATGAAATTAATAAATATAAATAAGTCAGTAGGTATTAAATAATTGAAACGGTGATATAACATTGATTCCACATGGTGACCCTTCTGTGTTCAGTGCACTTATATACAATAATTCTTTATTTCTTCACAACTATTAACATTTTAAAATTCGAAACCAGACAATATTTGTCTGTCATGAACGAACTCTATATACCGTACAAAATTTTTATGAAATATGTTCGTCCACCTCCCAAGTACTCCAGACCTCCAGTAGTGTGAAATTTTGAAAATTGTGAAACAATATTTTTACAATTATTTGCTGTAATTTTTTCGAGTGCAATTTTGCTCACCTCCTTTAACTGGAGGTAACCATTACCCCCACCCTAAGTGTTTGACACGTGTCCCAAATTTAACCTAAAGTTCAAAGTTAACTCAAGGTTTAGGACACGTGTCAACACTTGGGGTGGGGGGTAATGGTTACCTCCAGTTAAAGGAGGTGAGCAAATTTGTACTCAATTTTTTCTATAAATGAAACGACGTCACATTAATTTTCAAATATTGAACCATAATATAGGAATTGCGTGACCGCCACAAATGTACTAATAAAAATTGCCCATTGCCGAAACATGTGTAATATTCAATATTACTGAACAATGATAACCAAATTCGATATAAACGTTAATAAAAAATTGAGACCATCTTGTAGGTAAACTGATATCACATAGACCTATTGACGTTATGTAACGGTGTCTTTCCAGTTAAAAAACACAGATACAGATTCAGACAGCACCGTTCAGTGCTGAAGTCTGCTATTCGGCGACGCTAAACACTTGTTTTTAAAACTTCAGCTTTTCTTACCTCTACAAATCGTATGTTCAAACCTTCTGTTGTTTATTCAGACTAATCCCTCCTACTATTTTCATACTCCCAACATATCTGCTGAAATTGTAAATATATATCCATATATATACTCGGTTCTGCAGATACACCAGATACACCGTGATCAAAGCAATGCTTTGGATGGCCCGAACCTTCTCCAAGTAATTGACCACGTCGTCACCTAGGGCTATCGTCAGAAATATCAATGTCTCATCCACCCAACATCATAGTCATGGATGTCTCTGTTCGCCACTTGTTTTAGAAAGTGGTTCGCCTTGAATACGCACTTTTTGCCCATTGTTTCATAGCCTGGCCTCCCCGGAGGTATTCTTCCTTTAGAAGAGATAGGACCCGCAGTCTCTTCCAACGACAATTTCTGCTCCATTACCGGGGTAATCAAAGAAACCTAACTCAATATTCAGAATCAGAGGTGAAACAAAAAATTTAAACAGCAACCCAAAATACAACACATGTGGAGTGATACGAGGTTGTGGGTTGGGAAGATGGGAAGATACTATTTCAAGGGTGATTGGGAAGAGATGTTCCACGGCAGCAACAAGTTTACACTACGTGAGGAACGAACCATGTTCAGTACAGGCAAAAGAAACAGTTGGGTGTGAACAATGGAAACAGGAGATTGAGAAGGCGGATTAATAATAAACACAGGTGGAGCGACGAACGGAGGGTGTCAGTTAGGGAGAGACTAGTTCAAGGGTGATTGGGAAGAGGGGATGATACTAATTTAAGGGTGATTGGGAATAGATGTTGCATGGAAGCAAACACTTTAAACTACGGGAGGAAGGAAGCATGTGCTAGAGGCCAAAAAAAACTTATGAAGGCTGATTCACAATAAAGACGGGTGGAGTGAAATAAGGATGGTGTGAGTTTAGGGAGAGACTATTTGAAGGGTTAATTGGGGAGTACAACTTTGCTCACCTACAAAGGTTTGGAGGTAACCATTACCCCCCACCCCAAATGTTGACACGTGTCCTAAACCTTGAGTTAGCTTTGAACTTTGGGTTAAGTTTGGGACACCATTACCCCCACCACAAGTGTTTAACACGTGTCCCAAACTTAACCCAATGTTCAAAGTTAACTCAAGGTTTAGGACACGTGTCAACATTTGGGGTGGGGGTTAATGGTTACCTTCAGTTAAAGGAGGTGAGCAAAGTTGTACTCTCTATTGTAAGGGTGGAACCCTGTAGTACAAGTGTAAAACTTTGCTCACCCACTTTAACGAGTGTATTTTTGCTTACCCACTTTAACTAGAGGTAAGCATAACCTTCATCCCAAAATGCTACCACGTGTCCGAAACTATTATTTAAAACAATGGCAAAAAGGTTTTATTTTCAAATAAAAATCAGAAATCAATAAGTTAGGACCAAAATATATCTTATCTAATTATTTAAGATCATTGATTACGGGTACCCTTATGGTAATGGATAAATTTTTTGGGATAAATGAGGGGGTTTGGCTACTATGCAGGCCCTGCATGATGCAGGGATGAATAGTTATAAATTTGGTATATCTCTGATGAACATGAATACCCTTGTCACAACTCTTACACATACCTCTCTTCATAGTTGATATCTTCTCCTACACTATGTATTGCATCATTTAATCTGCCCTCATGTTTTATTTGATTACGACGTGTCATCATGTGTTATTTGTTTTTTCCCTTTGATTTTGTAGGTGTAGACTTCAAATGAATATATAATGCAAAAGACAATAGCGTGAAGATAGATGGATACAGGTAACAACACTTTGTTCACAACCGATTTTGTATATAATCCTTATCATTTGATAAACTAATCATAAATTTATATAATTGAAAATAAGGTAAGTACAATGCCTTGTGTATCTGGCGACTCATTACCTCCCCTAAGATAGTGAACACATGAAACGGAGTTATGTTTAGTTAGTGGATGCAAATACAATCGCCTTCGTTTAAACTTAAAGACATTATAAACAAAACAACCAGATGAAAGATAAAAAACTAAAATATGCACAGATCATTGAAATAACATGTAGGACTTGGTTGATCAGTTCGCCGGAAGGGATGACGGTCCTGTAGGAAAACCAAACTGTTCATAGAGCTGTGCTGAAAGACGGCGTGACTCTTCAATGAGTTCGAATAATTGTATCCGTAACGAATCTATGTCCATATGACAATCGCTATAAACTCGGTGTCTCCCCGCCGGAGCCGTATGTTGAAATTTTATGATGACATCTCTCAGTTCTTCCATTTTCCGGATGTGTGTCGACATGGCAGCGAGAACGGGGTAACCTTTATCATTCCCCCGTTGCTATCCACTTGACCTACGGTCGCCATAGTATGGTCGTTAGGTTTGATACAGTAGCAATTTGGTATGACCTTGGTTTTGATATTTGTAATTGCAATGAAGGCCTCAGTAGACAGTCGCGCCACTTCTAAAAACCAAATAAATACTCATTGTTTGTAGTAAAGGAGAAAAACTTGAATGAGACGGTTTCATTGATATGGCAATGGGACCGGCCAATGAATGTATGCCACATGGGACTTTAAAATATATTTTTACTCCCAAGATATATATGACATACATTCATTGGACGGTCCCGATGCCACGTCAATGAGACCGTCCCATGCAAGTGTTTCTTGTATTACAGATGAATGTGTCATACTGTACTGTAAGGGTGCGTAAAACTCCTTGATCTAATGAGAAATCATTTTTTTGGATATCATCTATATTCATATTCTGAATTACTATTGTACTTATGTAATATACAATGAAATCCGCCATTGGGCTCTTGCCAATGTGGTTGGATCCTCCAAATGGAGCATCCACCACCATGGTTCAATTCCCATGGCACCCATGTATATATTACATATATTCTTTGTCCCTCCTTGGCTATCAAGTGAGGGTGCTCTCTCCGGTCTCCCCTTTATTAGTGGGAGCAGTTTTCCGGGCTGTGCTAGTAGAGTCCAATTCTCGCAGGGTCTTGGCACATTTAGCTGCGACGAGTTTCTGTAGTTGGAGAGGGGACAGGTTGATGGGACTGATGGGTGTCTGGAGGAAGTCCAGCCAACATGCTCAATAACAGAGCTTTTCCAAATAAATAAAAAATTAGTCGATAAACACAAACAATTTCACGTGTGACGAGTTTCGATAAGCATGTAGGCCACTGTGCAATAGTAAAAAAATTTCATAAATTACTAAATATTATCCGAAAGTCAACTGTCATTAAATATAGGAAATATTTCCAAACACGTTTAAAGCTCAATGCACCCACTCCTGTGAAACAGTGTAAATAGTTCGTTGATGTGAACACTCAATTTACAGTTCACCTGAAAGGGCGATGGACTAGGGTCGGCACATCCGTCAACTACAGACGTCAAGATCAGTTCGATTACGTGCAGAAGCGCGATATATTATATCTTCGGTCATTGTCAATAGGGAACCGAACCGAGTTTCCATCTTGTTTTTTATTTCAACTGAACTGATTAATTAATTTATTTATTTCACAGGTTTGTACAAGGGGCAACATCATTACATGATAGTAGGTAATTCGTAATTACCCTACGTTTTCAACAAAAGCTTGTTAGTTGAATAGTTGAGAAGGAATACTATATGGTTCATCACACGATGAGGAAAAAACTACAAGTTTACACGATTTAACCATGTCCGAAAGGTAGGAAATGAATGATAATTATATATATAAATTATTATTTTTATATTTATTTTTTATTGTTTTTTTATTTTTCTCTGAAGTTAAATATTCAACGCATATAAACAGCCAAATATAACCATGAGTACAAATATTTTGGATGAAATGGTTAAAAAGATAACATTACAAATAAGGATCAGGAGTGGTGATGAGAAATTTTAAGATTGCAAGGCAATATCGAGAAAAGACAGTGGCCAACACATGTGGCAGGTGAGTTGTCATTACTTAGACATAAACAAAAGACAGTTGCCAACACGTGGCAGGTGAGTTGTCATTTGATGACTGGATACACATGTATCATAAAAATGGGTGCATTTTTGCTCACCCACACTAACTAGGGTGAGCCATTAACACCCACTTCAAGTGTTGACACATGTGCAAAACTTGAGTTAACTTTGGGGTAACTTCAGACTTTGGGTTGAGTTTAGGACAGGTGTCAACAACTGGGATGGGTGGTAATGGCTCACCGTAGATAGTGTGGGTGAGAAAAATGGACTCCATAATTTATCTCACTTACCCATGTATATTCTTAAAAATTAGTTGTATTTGAATTAAACTTTTGGAAAAGATGATCCGCGCGGTAGGTTGAATTGTAGATTCAACTTGAATAATAAACATTGGAAATTTGAAAGGATTAATTATTACCTTGTTTTTATCCAAATTGTATTTAAAAAATAAGAATATAAGTCATTTTTTATCATGTATTAGTTTTATAATAAATGAACGTATTGTAAATTATATATGTATTGTATTATCGTTTACAAAGTAATAATTAAGTTTATAATTCATATTTTTATTAGTTGTATTTGAATTAAACTTATGTTAAGAAAAATCGATACTATAGCAATGTTTACTGTATAAAAAAAAACAAAAAAAACATTTGTTGTAAATGAACTAAATAATATTATATATTAAGAAGAAATTAAAAAAAGAAACGTAATATAAACAAATAAATAATAACAAGATAAAAAACATAAATGAAAATCATGTTTTATAATAAGAAAATAATATCAAACTAAAATAAGTATCCATAGATCATGGATAGCTAAGAAGTTGTATTGTATTATTGCGTTTTATGTAATAATTAAAAAAATAATTCATTGTTTTTATTATATGTATCTACAATGTTGTAAATTCTCTACATGTATTTACATGCATGTAAAATTCCCAATACAAATATCTACATTAAACAATTTCTTTTTTCTATGGAAGGTTCTAAGTTGACCAAATCCAGTGTTTATCGATGTATTAAACTAACCGTCAACTAGGGGTGTGCGGCGGATCGGATCCAATGGATTTACCATGATCCAAGATCCGATCCGATCCGATTGGATCAAAGAAATTGCAATCCGATCCAATCCAATTTTATTAATTGGATCCGATCCGATCCGATCCAATTAATATTTCATCCGATCCGATCCGATCCGATTATAAAATACTTTAATCCGATCCGATCCAATCCAATATGATCCGATGGATTGAATTAATATAAAGTCAATCGTAATATATAAAAGTTATAATCTGAAATAAATAAAATCAAATAAATTATTTAAACATTACTAATTAACTCAAATAAAATTAACATTAAAAAAATACATTACATAACTTGTAAACTTTATATAATTCAAAAAGTTTATAAACATTATTCATCAGCTCCAAATGTAAACTTAATAGGCCGTGATGTTGATGAAGAAGAATAGAAGAAAAGAAGATGGTGAATTGTTGGCTATAAAGAAATTGAGAGAGAAAACCCAAAATATTAACATTTAAAATTGTATTTTGGTTAGGTCTTTACATTAGAAAGTAGTGGATAAACTAAATTGCCCAATATAAAAATAAGGCCTAATATTTTAGGCGGATTGACGGATTCAGCGGATTTTCAAATGGAAATCCAAGATCCGATCTAATCCAATGGATTTTAGAATTTAGGATCCAATCCGATCCAATCACCTCTCTGGATCCGATCTAATCCAATGGATTGGATCTGATCTAATGGATCGTATTGGATTGGTTTGGATCCTGCACACCCCTACCGTCAACTGAGGGATCCCTCGCTTAAACCTCTGTCCACACCTGTATGTGAAATCACATCGATTTATATGGCTTTTCATATTAAATTTTGTGTGGATAATAAGTTCATTCAAAGATACCAAGAAATCCAAATTGATAATTTTGCAAGCACTATAACTATGTAAACCAAATTTGTTAAATATAAAGGTAGCGGAAAAAATTATATAAGTTTTGCACTATTACAAAATTTATAAGTTATTTTGGGAGAGAGGAGAACTTTAGCCCTAACAATTCGGTGCATGCGTAAGCACACAAGAAAAGTGATCTCATCGGAATGTAAACACAATCGGTGTCGGTGTATATTTCGAAAACATGCTATTTTAATTTCACATCATTTGGTTGTGAAACTTTCAAATTGCTCTAATCCTTATTACCCTCGGGGCTTCCACAACCTAAAGCTAAACTTTAATTTTGGAGTTAATTGAAATCATTATTAGGGTATAATTCACGGTATCTATCTAAACGGTATGGAGACAATCTTGCATGCATACGACGTGCCTGGGAGAACTCATTCGATTGGTTGTCCTTGCCACATGGCATGCACCCATTGGATGGGTGCAATGCACCGGGTGCATGCAAGATTCTGTCATATTCAAGAGGTTGAAATGACCACAGTGCACCTCATATGTTTATATAATATGATTTAAATATTATAATAATTAATAAAATAATATTTATAAGATTTTATTAGGAAAATTCTGGTTAGGAGGATGCACTAACCAGATTGGGAGTTCTTCTATATATATATATATAATATTGCACAAGTCAGTGCTTTTTTAAAGATTGTAAGGGTTAAAAGGTGGTTCCGATTCTTGTATATAGTATGGGACTAGTCTGGGCTAGGGTCTTGGGTGCCACAAAATTTGTTGATTTTCATCCCACCTTGCCCCGTTATCTCCCATGCTAAAGTTGCACCAAATGTGGGATACGAAGAAGCTGTCCTACGTTATCCTATCCCTAAACGCGTACCAAACGCACCC
This sequence comes from Acer campestre, assembly GCA_954870605.1. Lineage (NCBI taxonomy): Eukaryota > Viridiplantae > Streptophyta > Magnoliopsida > Sapindales > Sapindaceae > Acer > Acer campestre. Next base: position 27,143,911 of record OX940802.1, read on the forward strand.
TAAGGGTGCGTTTGGCACGGAGATGGGACAAAACAGGACAGGACAAGATAAGTTGTTCTATATTGTGTTTGGAAGGTCTAGGACATAACTCTTAACTGTAATGTTATGCGATTGGTATGGCTGGGACAGGACGGGACAAGAAGTTCAAATTACTATAGTACCTCTCTTATATATATTATAATTTAACAATTATATAATATTATAATATAATATAATATAAAGGTAAAATATATATATATATAATAATATATGATATATTATATAAACAGATAATAATATATAATATATAATATTATAATATATATTATTTTGATATATATACTAAAATAATCTAAATACATATTATACATAATAAATAATATAATTTAAAATAATATATTATTAAACATGTTTAACAATTTATAGAAAATTTAAAGGGTAAAATAGTCTTTTTGTAATTGTCCCATGTCATTGAACAACCTTGTCCTAGGGAATATGGGAGTAGAGATGCACATTTGGGGAATGAGGATGGATATAGGTCCCCCCATCCCCATCCCCACTTCCCAAACCCTTCCTCAATACCCCCCCGTTTCCCAATTTAGGGAAATTGGGGATGGGAAATTTTGTCCCCCCATCCCCATCCCCATCCCCACTTCCCAAACCCTTCCACAAAACCGCCCCGTTTCCCTGTTCGGGGAAAAAGGGGATGGGAAATATTGGGGGGACCTATATCTATCCCCATCCCCAATTCCCCATTTTCCCCATATTTCTCCGTTTTTTCCCATTTCCCCGTTTCCCCGGTTCTCCTATTCTCCTATTTGACTAAAAACTACAAAATATAACTAAAACAAACAAACATTCCATTACAAATACAAAATAAAATTCATTAATGCATTTTATATAAAATGTGTATATATACTTAGGGATTTAGGGTTTTCAAAGAATAAAAAATATATTAAATATATATATATTATAATTATATTTATATATGTTTGGGGGAAATGGGGAAATGGGAACGGGGGACCTCCCACCCATCCCCATCCCCATTTCAATATAATTGTGGGGAAAATGGGGAAATGGGGATGGGTCCCCCCATCCCTCCCCATCCCCATTTCAATTTGGGGATGATTTTCATCCCTATCCCTCACCATTTCCCCATTTCCCCCCCAAAAAAAAAATCCCCAAATGGGGATGGGGACGCAGGGAATTGGGGTCCCGGGGGAAAATGTGCATCTGTACTTGGAAGGGACAAAATATGGTGGTTTTTGTCCTACATTGTTGTCCCACATTGTCTTGTCCTGTCCCATTCTAATGGCGCGCCAAATGTGGGATAACAAAAAGTTGTCCCGTCCTCTCCTGTCCCGTCCCGCATACCAAACATATCGTAGGGAGCAAGGTAACTACTATAATTTAACTAAAATAGGGAAAACAAAAAAAATACATAATATCAGTATTATGGACATGTAATACCATGTAAAATTATGGAAATCATGTGGACAACCAGCAAATTTATTTCCTTTACATGATTGATGACATTGTTATATACATAAATACATATGACATTGGTGATGACTATTTGAAGATTACACTAATTTCCAATAAAGTTAAAATTAAAGGGGAAAATGTCTGATATGTTTCCGCCGATTAGTGCGCTGTGCCGCTGTATGCCCCCCTATAAAAGCATATGTTCACAATCGGATTTCGTTAACAGGATAACTTCGGTCTCTACAGATTCTGAAGCAAAAAAAATATTACTTCGGTTTGTAGAGATGGAGTCAGATGATGAGAACGAATCCACGGCATTGGATCGACTGATTTGCTGCGTAACCAGGTGCTTCGACTCTCTGAAAGACCTCCTGGATGTTACCATTGAATACAAGAAAATAGTGGAAAAACACGAAGCACGGTCCCGTTCTCGATCAACAGTTGTTGAATCTCGCGTGGCAGAACTAGAGAGAGATGTTTACAGGTTAAAAAATAGCGCATGCAATCCCAGGTCGACGTCTCTAGTCGACCGTCTTCGGCGTTAAGAGGGTTGTACGTTATTTAAGAATCAACCTTCGGGTTCAAGGCATTAATACGTTCAGACACTCACATCCATAGCGCCACGAAACATGCATTTGCAATTGATGGTTGTTTTGTTCCTAGAATCCATTCCAGGACTTGCAAGTAGCGTTTTATGTTGGGTTTGCTGTTGCCATTTTGTTTTCAATTTTGACAAACGCCTGTTGTTTTATAACCTATGTTAAAAATTTCAAGTCAGACATCGTTTATGTGTGTACTCATCTGCCGATTTTGTGCTGTACAATCTTAACGAAGTACTTATGTCCCTTTTTTATTGTTCGGAATCAGAAACTAACCTTGCAGTTCAAATTCAGAAAAAAAAACTTGTACGTATTAACATTTCACAACAGTTAACAAACTATTAGAACAACCCTGAAAAAACAGAAAATTTGTATGTACTCAAAACCTTTCCTAGTTTTCAAACCAATTTGACCACTTACCTTTAACATGTACAAGAACACCATGCACCAACTTCACTTGTTAATTGAGGGAGATGTCGATGTTCATAAAAATGCTCCCATTCATAATCTTCTAAAACAAGCAAGCTTAACTTTCTGTTGGTTCAGAATAATGTTAATTATTATCTATAGCCGTGTAAATCTCGATGAAATCCAAAAATGTCACCCCATATTGGAAGTGGGAATATGTCCGAAAGGTTGTAATGGGTGGCCTACTCAAATGGATAGGCAAACTACATCAATTAACAAACATAACAAAGAACACGAATTGGTCTCCCTCCAAGCGTAAATATTATGCGCTTAATTCAAGCTTCATCCACACTGTAAAGGGAACCCTAGCGCAACAGTCTTCAGTTGCCGCAACAATGGCATTAAACTGTTGATTATGATTTCATCCCTAAAATTTAATAAAATATTGGATGATCCAACGGATTTGAGTCTTTGAGATGTTCAAATTATATCCTAACGAAGTTGCATCGTTTTAGGGCAACGGTTGCACCAAATTAGGTTATAGGGTTGCACATGATGGTTTACAATGTCTATTGTATAACCCTTTACATTATGCTTACTGAAACAAATAACTCGGTGTGTTCTAATATATATCTAGAGGGGGGGTGAATAGATTTTAACGATATTACCCAATTTTCGCGTTAAGTCAATATTACGAAAATACCCCAATCTAGTCAAAACAATAGCAAGTGTAATATGGTGCGGAATTATAAATGACACTTGATATTTACGTGGAAACCCTCACGGGAAAAACCACGGGCTGTATAGTGCGCCACACTCGAACCTCGAATCCACTAAATGTGTTAAACGATTACAACTTACTCCCGGTATATAATCACACACCTACCTAATCCCGGTATGAGTGAACCTAGTCCAATTGCTTGTGTGACCACCTAATCCCGGTGTCCGACCTAATCCCAGTCTATCACAACAAGACTTCAATTGCTTGCGATCTAAGCAACCTAATCCCGGAAGCTACACGCAAGACTTACTTCTCAATGAAGAGATAACAACCTATGTGAATATATAATGATATTCAATGAGCAAATAAAGCTAGGTTAACCTTAGATGCTTATCTAGGATGATTAGATAACAATTAATGCAATCCTAGATGTCAATAGCTAAATGACATGTCATAAAGCTTAGCAAATCATAGATAAAATATCCTAGATGTTGCTATCACAATACATCACACAAACATGTCAACACAACAATCTCTATTTTGTATCTAGAATATATTCTAAGAGCATACAAATAATATAAGAGATTTCTTTGATAAATAAAACACTAAGCTTAGATGAGATTAGTGAAGAACATACCAAAGGATGTGTGTTGACCAAAACCCATGCAAGCAAGCATCCTAACTATGCTAGAAAATGCTAGATGATATTTAGATGCATATGAGAAAGGTTTTGAGTGTGTAAAAATGAGTTCTTGATATGATTCTCTCTCAAGTTTCTCTCTTTGAGGTTTAGGGTTCTTTAGAGTCAGAGAACTAAGTTAGAGAAATGAGAAAGTATGATATTTATAGGCATCAAGAACAGGGCAAGTGAAAAGACAATTTTGCCCTTGAAACGCTCAATCGGCGGTTTCATTCTGCGGTTGGGGCCGCAGAATGTGGCCGCAGAATTGAGCCCGAGAAAGAAACCGACCTAAAATATCTAATTCGGCGGTTTCATTCAGCGTCCAGGCCGCCGATCATGACCGCATAATTCAACCCGAGAACAGGGGAGAAAACGGCGGTTTCATTCGGCGGTTTCATTCGGCGGTTTCGTAACCGCCGATAAAACCGCGGAATCAGACCCGAGATAATAAATGCATCAGGTCTGATCGGCGGTTTCGATTCAGCGGCCAGGCCGCCGATTCACCAAAGATGGTGAAACCAAGGAGAAGCCAAGGGCATTCTCCATGAGCGGTCTTCGCGCAAAACCAAGCACATTTTCGTGCAAGCGCGGACGTTTCCGAACATATTCGGGAAACGAATTACACGACACAAACAAACACACAACAAGATATAATCAAACAAAGTGCTAGTGTGTAATGTGACATGTGAAGAGTATCCACACATATACAAGTATGCTAAGTGTGTGTGTGCTTCTAAATCTCTTCAAAGAAAATAAGCACTAGAGATATACCTTTGGAGTGCTTGTCATCCTTGAGGTCTTGAATAAGGGCCTTCGATGTTGGTCTTCAATCACCTAATCTACCCTTACAATTCAAACCCCAACTTGTGGTTTGTCCACGAAATAAGCCAATCAATAATGGGAATCCTTACACTTACTTTAAACTTCTGTATCAACAATAACGTTTGCCATCGAACCAGATGTGTAAAGTCAACCTTGAATCCTTGATATACGTTACGGTGACATGGATTTGTATTACGAAAAAAACTTGGCTGGACCGGGTGCAACCAAAGAAATTAAATTCTGACACATCATCAATCCAACTAAGTCGAACAACCCAACCAACTCAACAAGAGAACATTTTTGCTCACCCCCCAATAAGATGACATGTGTCTACGAAGAGGTAAATTTATCCAATTGATTGGACAAAGTTACCCCTCCGTAGACACATGTCATCCATTTAGGAGGGGGTAATGGTTACCTCTGTTGAAGGGGGTGAGAAAAGTGTTATCCTCAACAACCCATTCAACTCAGCTTTAATCCAAGAAGAACAGAAAGATCGGCAGCCGGAGGAGGACCGATGACAACAGGAGGGTTTCCGCCGTTGGATGGATGAGCATTTATTACGTCTGTGGGATATCCCATCCGATTTTGACGTCTGACTTGAACTGATTTTAACTGTCGTATCAATTAAATTTTGGTCATTCAACTAAACCCCTGCCCACCCTCAACCCACTTTCTCATGTTACCATCATTGCCTGTACTCTACCCACCCTATTTCCATATCACATTTCCAAGATTTCGTTCTCTAAGTATAGGGTATGGGTAATGATTTTTTTTTTTTTTTAATTATTACCACAACAACTGCCGGGACCGGCGAGATTGGGCTGTACAAGCACTGCCCGGATTGAGACTCAGTATGGGTAATGATGAAAAGTAGAAAATTGGTCATGGGGTTTGGCCCGACATGATAATACTGATTGATTTGACAGTTAAGTAGCTGGGAGTAGTACAAATTGTATTTAACCATTACTACTTTGAACCAACATTGTTGATGGTTGTTTCTCAACGGACTCCATCGTGTAACAATCGTAAACATTTACATAAACAGCAATACACGATACAATTCTTTTTTTCAGTACCCTTAGCCTATATTGACCCACTGAATTATTTTCTGACGAGGGCGGCACACCCTATGTTTATTCTTTTACCCTTATTTTAGGCAGAATTTAACAGAAGTCTCACTTTTTTAGCGATGTATCACATTTATAAATGTCTTTCCATATTCATCACTGTATTCCTTATTTTTTTCAAAGGGCTGTGCTACATACAATTACTTTAGTCCCTTTAACCAAATATTTTTAAGTCAACTAATTTCAAACCTAGAAAAGTCAACTTTTGCCCTTATTACTATTTAATTTAGCTAAAATGATTATCTAAGCTTTAAATTAAAATGAAAAACAATAAAAATCTCAATAATAAAATCTTAAATAAATAGATAAAAAAAAACTGAAATAAATAATAAACAAATCCATTTTTTTTCTTATTTTGTATTTTTTTATCGTAATGGATATTTATTTAGCTAAATTGATTATCTTAGCTATAAATTATTATTTAGCTAAAAGATTGTTTTTTATCTTTTTTGTAACCTATTTATTTAAGATTTTATTATTGAGAAGTTTATTGTTTTTCATTTAAAAAAATTAAATATTAATAAGGGTAAAATTGTACTTTCATAGGATTTAAAATAGTTTACTTTCAAATATTTGGTCAAATGAACTGAAGTGATGAGTTTTACAAAATATAAGGATTGAAGTGATTAACATGGAAATACATTTAAAAAGGTGACAAATCGTCAAAAAGGTCAAACTGACGTGAAATTCTACCCTTATTTTATTTTTATATTTTTCTGATTCTCTGAAATTGCATTGTTATTTATAAGACGTGTATGTACACATGTACAGTATAGAATTGAATGTAAACATATTAGTTATTTCTTTATATATCAAATTTAAATCAAATCATTTAACAAAATATATATAGGGTAAATTACACTGCACCTCTTGAGGTTTGGGCTTAACACACTAAGATGGAAAAGTTTCCTTTTTCTAGACTAACACCCCTGTATAGACGAAAAATGCCCCTGTATAATTAATAACAAAGAGAAAAGTTTTTTGTCACCGACACCCAAGGCCATTTTGGACCTTATGATGGTAAAACAGGGATGTTTGTGTAGAATAGCGAAACTTATCCATCTAACTTCGGGTCAAACCTCAAGGGGTGCAGTGTAATTTAACCTATATATTTTTTGTTATATCAATCATAATAACTTCTTTGGGTTGAAATTTACACTAAGGCCCTGTTTGATTTATCCACTTAATACTTAAGGCCACTTATGCTTAGAATGGGTTGATCAAGTTAATTTGTTATATTTGTTAAGTAGGGACTGGAATCCATATTGTTAGAATAATGATAGACTGAAAGTTTCAATACCAAAAAATCGTACACTTAACGTAGATGAAGGCAAACTATGGGGACTAATATGCTATTCGGCATAATATATTAAAATGTAAATATATAACAAATAATAGATAAAAGGGCATACATGTGAAAATATTTATTTCCATAAAATATAACATGCCTTATAAAACAAACAACTATATCATAACAAATTTTGAAATGAGGACGTATTGATATAATTTCATGAGGATATTCAACGTCAACAACTAGTTTTAACTTATTTGACTTTTCTCAAAACTAGTGGCTCACATTCAATATGCTAACGAGGTTATATCATGACGTCCGCATGACATAGAGACTGTATATATAATACTTCTATAAGTAGGAGAGTCTTGACTTTATAAGTTAAGGACGTCCACCCACAACCACCCACAACCACACATTCATATTGGGTGTGGGTATTTGTTAATGTGGGGCTGTGGGCTCACTGTTAATGTGGGGCTGTGGTTGGACGTCTGAAAATTATATAGTCGAGATTTGGTAAATGCGCACTGATATAACATCATCAAGATATTGAACCTGAGCCATTTGTTCAAAACAAGTGAAAGGTTGTAAAACTAGTGGCTCACATTCATTATCCTCGATCATATATTTAGATCACCGCACACGCACTCACTTGATCATTTCTATATATTAGTTCCGATCTGGTCATTGCACGCTGAATATAACTTCATGAGGATATTGAACGTCACCGACTAGTTTTGAAAATTGCATACGCAGTCTCTTGAATGCATGTAAAACTAGTGACTCACATTCAATATCCTGGACAGTATATTTACAGCAGTGAGCATTGCCTTCAACATTTCTATATATATATATGAGTAAATATATGTATATATATGTATAGTACATTATTTAACACAACCAATCCATCGCCCCGAAAGGGACTATGCCAAGTGGGAAGGAAATAAAACCAATCAAATGAATTATCCATGCCACATGGTATGCTCCCATTCACTAGGAATTTAGGTTTATCTATATCGGGTTCATACTCGTTTCAGTCGAACAATTCATAGGTGACCAAAAATGGTGTCCCAATTTGTGTGTAACCAACCAAATTGGGATGTGTGTACAAGAGGGGGTAAATTTGTCCAAACACTTTATCTGAACTCCGTTTTTTAGAGCTTATTTGAGTCCGCTTGTCCGTTCAGATTCTTTCTCATGTAACTGCATTTATATTCACTCGCAATGAGCTTAGTACTAGTTTCCTTTAAAACGTCTGTGGGTCACAATCATCTACCTTTGGCTACTAAAGTTTGTATACCAGAGATATGGAGTCGGACGATGAGAACGAATTACGCAGGTGGGATCGAGTGGTTTCCCAGGTAAGTAGAAGCTCCGAGGTTATGAAATTTCTGCTGGACGAGTTCATAGCATTAGACGAAGTAATGAAAAAAAATGCTTCAAGGAACAGAGCAGGAAGGATTTCTTTAGAGGCCCGTGTTGATCAACTGGAGACAGATGTGGAGGCCTTGAAGAGAATAGATAAACCACGAAAAGTTGTTTCTCTCCGCGAACGTTTCAACCGGCGACGCCGACCTTTTTCATTGAAAGAGATCTGACATCAACTTCGAGGAATTATTTTAAATCCAGTTAAAGATTTTAGATTATGGTTGTTATTGTGTAATGTACGTTATTTACAGTTTCTTTTTGTTGTTTTTTTTTTATGGTTATTTGCTGGTTATTTGCTTGGTCTGCGATCAAAACCTTGGTACCTGTGGATTCGATACCTCTGCTGTGGCTTCCATCTTTAGATTAATACTTTTGAATTGTGTATGCTTTAATCCCAGATATGTGCAGACTTTCCTAACTTTCTTACTACTTGCACTTTCATCTCCCTTGTTACTGCTTTTGTTTTCGTTGTGTTCCAATACAACAAAATACATCATCAGTCGTCAATCATGTTTTCATTTTTTACGTCAGGTTCACCTTCACCGTTCTTCAACAACGGATGATACGGATTCAAAGGTTTCAGTGTGTATTACACATTTATATGTGTGCTCTACCAAATCTCAAGTGCATCCAAACTAGATATCTCACACATCATAAAATAATTTGCTCCTGGGAATGGTGATACACACCTATCGTGTGCAAATGGTAAGTTCAGTATCCCATCATGGGCAAAAATAATCAAGAATCCGAAGTTTACAACGATGCATTTGCGACATACCACTGAAGGCATAAAGGTTGTGTGGGGTTGGCTCGATGGAACAAAATTGTCTTACTTATTTGACATAACACCATTAGATAGGGTTAATAATTGAAACTGACCATATAATTAGTGGCGAAGAGATAGAGACATGGAGTCAGTCCCTTTTTTTTTTCGTTTCGTTTGGGATAAGTTTTGCTTTCGGGTTTTTGATAGAGATCAGTAGAAGAAGAGAAGTAAAAGCCTGAGCTTTTTAAATCTTTAGTTTTTATTCAATCTTTAATTTAAATCTAATGGTTCTTTCAAAAAAAAAAAAAAAATTTAAATCTAATGGCCAATTAATAATCGGTCTATACTAGAATATAGTAGTTGAACCCTAAAATTAAAATAAATTAAAATGCAACATGAGCCACGAGGCCCACGACTATATTGGTGAATATAGATACTATAAAACCTAATGTATAAAAAAGATTCTGAAAAGAACACTTGCTATTGACAAGAAAACGGATGGATTACATACGATTGTTGTCCTGAAGGTGGATAAAGCCCATCTTACTAAAAGAAAAGGTCTTTCACCAAACGAAGCCCAATACAGTAATCGATATATAATATACTACTAAATAAAGGTTTTACTCGACAATAACCACGGAACAAATTACACGTGTACGTGGGAAATTAAATATTCTTGCCGAACGAAAACAGGCCCAATACGACGCATCAAGAATCCATATTACAGAGAGTTTGTAGTCGTGGACATTTTATTTAAGAACAAAACATTCACCGGTCACTGGGTCAGCAAAGGCTTCTAAGCAAGGAGAAACTTTGCTCACTCGAGTACCTGGAACTCAAAAAAAAAGTTAGGTTATTCATGGAATGGAGATTGTTAAAAATGTTTAATATATATTCTTTAATTCCTTGTTCATGTTCCCATTCTTAGTTTCGAAAAGAATGGTTTTATGTGAATAACAGTTACAAGCTTTAATCAAAGATATCATCGTCTGTATTTGGAGCCAATGTGTATGCATTGTTCGAAAAACAAAATCATCGCTAGGGTATCTGGATGAGTCTATCTACACCCAAGTTGCATGGTTGCAAAGGATTCAAATGTTGTCTGTGCAAAGTAAATAATCCTTAATAATAATAACCCCATAACTTTACGTTAAGAAAAGACAAACAACTGATGCGAAACACGATAGAAGAACAAAAATCCTTACACGATAAAAGTCTAAAATAATAGATTACATGATCATATACCACGCGAAGATTCAGACAAACATTCATCATGCACAGTAAACTTGCACGATTTTGCGCTAACAGATTACAGGACCGCAACCTAAAGGGGATGGCGAAAATAAAAATTACTACTGCCTTGCTAACTAAAAAAAAGCCTGCTTTTATCCAATTCACAGCGTTGGTAACAACGTAGTCCGATGCCTGGTACAAGACTGTGTACACGAAGTTGTCATTTCGTACTTGTTAACTGATCAGAATTCTCTCCTCTGCTTTTTTGTTCCCCTTAGATTTGCACTACATTTTTTAGACCTAATCATAAATGAAAATAGATGGTCAAGATTTATTGCTTTCTTTCTTTCTCATGCAAGTGAATGTTTGGTTTACGCCCTCTCCTACCTCACTCGAAACCTTGCAGGAAAAGGATTTTTTGACATGGCTAGCGCATGAAAGTATACCCTTGCTGGGCACACACATAGATGTGCGTACCTGGGATTGCTATGCAAGAAAGACCCGTGAACATCCCTTGTAAATATAAGCACAGATTACCGATCTAAAAATTGCAAAATCTTTGTAAGTAGATCGGTCAATTTTTAGGCGATGTTTATAAGGGGGATAAGTAGCCTCCAAATTCTTTGGGAAGCGACCATAGTTAAGGAGTACCTAGCTACCCAATTGAGGTTTGTAAATAAATGGGCACTTACACATAACGTCAAACAGTTCAGAACCGATATAGTAAGGTGATATTACAAGCAGGGACCACTCAAACAACTGAATGAAAGAATATCACATATTACACACATTTTCCTTACAACCAAAGTAGAATGGCACATTGTCCGTGAATCAACCTAAGAGTGCAGATAAGAGGTTTTCAAATTGGTAGACCTTGTTGGTGCGGCTTTCAAAACTGGGTCATGATATCACCTGATGGAGGGGATTAGGGTTATTAGGCAGAGGGACAAGTTTGTCTATTGTGTCCAGGTCTATGACATATACTACAGGTGCGTGGAGGCTTGGTTGGTCGAGATGCAACAAACGCTGGTTTCTGGCACCCTGATCTGCTGTGTCCCTTTTCAGAGCAATTTGAACAAGTCTCCTGGTCATACTTCTTAATGGACTTTCTCTGTCTTGCAGACCGTCGATGCAATTTGAGCTCATGCTCGGCACCTGATAAATTCTTGTTTATACCTGCGGTAGAAGGGCTCATCAGATCAACAGGGTGCAGTGGATTGTGATGATGTCTAGGGTGTAGCCGTAAATTTTGTGGACAGATATCATTCGACTAAGGACACAATGATGACTTGATGTTGGCTGACTGACCCATGCCGTCTTCTCCAGCCGTAACAACAGTTGGACAATCAACTATGTCGTCATTAGCATTATCAAAATCTGATTGAACCACATACAGCGGATGTATGACAAGATTCACACCCCCAGGATTGCTGCCGTTAGTAGATTTCTTACCGGCTGTAGCGAGTGGGCTTCGGGGAACCACTCGAAACACATTCATTGCTACCAGTTTTGGATCTGTATCCGGATGAACTCACAACAGGGCTGAGTTTAGATTTGCACTTCATCATGGGTGGTGGCGTACATGCCTGATCACCAGTGGAACCAAAGGTGATGGACATAGATTTGGATTTCAGATCAGGTGGCACAGTTAACTGTTCGACCTGCCTTCTTAGCTGTTTGTGAAACACAGACACATAACATTTAGGATTCTCTTTGTTATGCGAAACGAAGATCTGGAAATCTAAGTCATAAATCATTTCAACAATGGACCCATCAATTCTAGTACTTATCTTGAAGTCAACTTCATTGGAATTTAAGCCAAACCAACTACATATCTTCTCTGCCAATGTTTTTAAAGTCTCCTTCACTGTCACTGACAAAAAGAAAACAGCTTTAGGGTTGAACTGTCCATCTTCCCACTGTCCATCATAGTTCACTATCAATAGAACCATATTCCTGAAGCTGTATGCAACAGTTGTAATCAGTTCCATAATCATGGAATTAAAATCCATACATGTCATCATCAAAGACAACGGACAATCAAGGAATTAAATTCCGTGTAAGTTTATGAAATTTCGTGTAATGGAGGGATCATCGAATGTATTTTCGTGTTGGGCATGTAATTCATGTCATGGAATGTAATTTCGTGTTGTCATCATGAGAGGATCAGTCCATGTCATGGAATGTAATTTTGTCATGGAATGGGAGGATCATGGAATGTAATTTCGTCATGGAATGGGAGGATCATGGAATGTAATTTCACGTCATGGAATGGGATGTAATATCTTGTTGTATGAGAGGATCATGGAATGTAATTTCATGTCATGGATGTAATTTCGTCACGTCATGGGAGGGTCATGGAATGTAATTTCATGTCATGGAGCGTCATGGCATGTAATGGATGATAATGGGATGATAATGGAGCATCATGGGATGTACTGTCATGGAAGAAAATGGCAGCATCATGGGATGTATTGTCATGGAAGATTTCATAATTATTTCCTGTAGGTCGTACCAAAGGCTTAAACCTGCTAGGTCGTACCAAAGTTAAAAAAGCGTGTAACCCCCAATTAGGGCGCCTGACATAAACAAACACACAAGGGCGCCGCGACGAAGTAAAAGACACACTTCTCGAACAAATGTTATATGAAATGCACCAAATGGATAATATGTATTTAGACTGACATAAACACACAGGCCGCCGCGACGAAGAACGAGATGACCCTCCCCAATCATTTTCAACAATGTTATATGAAAATTATGAAATAAATCAATCAAATATAATTGCAGTTACAGTTCAAGGTCCTAAGTAAGGATACATACCTTCTATGATATTGGGGATGGCTGAAACAGTTTAGGACCGATTCAATTCAATCACGGCAACACTTCGACAACTGGAAATAAGTTTATGCCGGATATACAATATCGAAATATTGCGGGTAAATTTTTTAAAAATTGGGCGCCATTTCGAAGTGTTAAGGGTTTGGGTTTAAAGACTTGGAAGCCGCAGCGAATTTTAGGGATTGGGTTTAGGGATTGCCTTCATCTGAGATACGAGAAGGAGAAGAGGGATCGATTATGACCGATTCAATCACGGCAATGAATCGACAACTGGAGATAAGATTATGGCGGAGATACGAAATATTGCGGGTAAATTATTTTCAAATTGGGGGCCATTTCGAAATGTAAGGGTTTGGGTTTTGGGATTGCCTTCATCTGAAATATAAGAAGGAGAAGAGGGATCGATTACCCAGAAACGAGATTATATAATGACAGGGTCATTTTCGACCTCTTACATCAACAACCTCTGACAACTCTCCAGGGGTATATTTGTCAAAGAGCCCACTACCTTCCACCACACAATCCATGATCCATGATGGTATCGGTTATATTTGGTTTTTTAAAAACTAGTGGTTATATGTAAAAATTGGAAAACTAAAGTGGCTATTCTATCGAATTAGCGCAAATTTAAAATGAGGCAACAGTCCTTTTACCTTATTTTTGATAAGACCAGGCCACCAGGATTGATAAATGGAACTATCTGGTTCGATTTTATCTCAACATCTGCTTAACAATCTATATTTGCTTTCAACTTTTCAAAATGTTTGGTTGCTTACCGTGCCATTAGCTTAATTTAATTATCACCTCTTTTTACTTTCGTGCGATGAACTTTAATTTTTATCATTAATATGAAATCATTTAATTTTGTTGCCCTTTTTCCTTGATGACAATAAGACAAACTTTAGCCTTATAGGATGTCATTAGTTTTACGAGACCCAATTTATCACACAAGCAGTAGGTGGTACACGGTAGATTTCCAAAATTTTCCTACATTTGGGGGTTAATGAATTTGAAGTCTGTTTAGAGGCAATTGGTTTGGAACCCGGTTTATGCTGTAATAATGACTATCTGGATATGAAATATCTGGCTCAATTTGAAATGTTTTGCTGAGATGGTACTTTAATTTTTAATTTTCATTTCAAATGCTTCCTGAAGGTGGAAAGTTATGGTAAGACAATACTTAATTTGAATCGGTTATCGTTTCAAAAGGTTCCCTGGGTTTATGATTTTCAAAAATGGAAGGATTTGAACTAATTTAAATTTAATGGTCCACATCCAACGCACTCTTTATATATATATACACACTCTTTATATATGTATATATATATATGGTGTCTTTTTGAGCAATCCTTTTTCTTTTGGGTCCATGATATTTTGAAGAATTTTTTAATGGATCACTAACTTTTTGATACTAAGAAAACGTTAATTGTGTTAAATTATAACCTAAATTGTAAACGCAGTGTCTATTAACTATGATAAAAAACTTTGAAACTACTAGAGGGTTGTGAATACATGGTTTATTTGGATAATTTACCAGTTTTTAATGAAATCAAGTTCATTTGAAATATTCTTATTCTTGGTAGTAGCACAAGGAGTGGTGGCTGACATGTCTGAAAAATTATTGATAAAATTACTTTGTGCTATACAAGCCAAGTTTGATGACTTTTTGTTATATAATACATACAATTTGTGTCGGTTTATTTAACTTATGGAGTAAGGTTCATTAGCGACTAATATGAGGATTATATTAGTTAGAGCCCAACCTTTAGTAAGAAAATTGAGGTAACTTCATCCTACTTTCTATATTCCAAGGAAAGCTATTGAAAATGTTTTATCTAAAAGGTGAACCAATGATTTACATTTTTTGAAGTGTTTTTTATGGGTTGGGTGGAGTGGTGGACAGTGGCTCTTAGGTGGCATCTTTTACTAACTAGTGCCTATTACAAAATTAATTTGGTAGTTAGCACAATTGGAATGAAAATGTGATTTGGGATGTTGCTCTGTTATGTCTGTTAATTTCTTAATAGGAGGATTGTTTTGAAGAATTTAAACCCTGTTACATCAGATAGCTCAAGTATTTTACATGTTAAATGATTTTATTTTCATTCAATCTCTCTCAAGTTACTTCTCTGTTATCCATGGTTGTTGCTCAACTTTAAGTTCGAGGTCATTTGTTTCCCTTGATGCCTCTGAACTCAATTAAGTTTCTACCATTCCTAAATTAAATTCATTTCTTCAGGCTTTTATGTACCCTCTTCTGGTGGCATGTAAATCAATAAGCAATTTACACAGAGCTGCATGTCACGATCCGTTCGATTTTCAGCCCGATTTCCAGCCAAGGTGCACTACAAGGCTAACAATTATGCATAAGCCCTTGGAGCATTCTAGAGACTTCTCTACATTTCTAGCATGAAGCATATTCTAGAAGTCTCTAGGTTGGAACCATTCTAGATCTCTCTTGTAAATATCTAAAGGCATGTACATACTTGTAGAGAATTTTAGATACATATAGATCATTCTGAAGAACGAATCTCCACCGTTATATTAGATTGATCTAGACTGTCCATTGAGGAGGTGGACACCTATAAATAGGTAGCTTCTCTCATTTGTAAAGGCATCCAAGCCTTCAAGCATTCAAGTATTGTAAAGCTTTCCTTATAGCAATACAACTTGTCTTACTTCCAACCAAGCTCTTCTCATTCCCTTTTCTCTAGTCTCTCTTGTGTGTGAGAGTAACAAGCAAGGCTTACTTAGCAACATTGCCCTAAAGTTGTCTAAGTGCCGCACAGGTTGGCTGCGCAAACTTTAAGCCCGTGACAGTTGGTATCAGAGCCTCGTCGTCAAGCAACCAAGGAGTGTGCACTAGCCATGGTGTCCGACACTGAAGTTGCTGCTAGAGTGGAAGAGCAGGGGCATGGGCGCGAGGAACAACGCACATAGGCTAAACGTGGCAAGTCCAAAGGTCCATCCATGGATGCCTTAGAAGCTCGAATGGTTGGTTGGAGGAAACCATCTCAGGGATGCAGGCTACCTTGAGCGATGCCATCGACCATCTTGATGGCCTAGAGAAGGATTATAGCGAAATTACTCAAGCAACCAAGTCCACCATCCGCGAGTTTCAAAAGGGCTTTAAGGAGGATGTATGTTTCCTCACCCGAGAGTTCCACAATCTTCACAATTTCGTAGAGCAAAAGTTGCGGGCTATGCGTGCGGAAGTGGAGGATGTCTGCATCGAGTGGGCTTCATACAATAGTAGCCCAACCGTTGGTTTTGGTGCAATCTCTAGCACCAGCACACTGAGTGCCATCCAAGTTCCCAAGTCGGCTACATACAATGGCACTCGCAATGCTATGGAAGTTGAAAACTTCCTTTTTGGTCTTGAGCAATATTTCGAGGCCAAGGGTGCTCATGATGATGCAACGAGGATCGCAAATGCACCCACCTTCCTTCAAGACGCCGCCCAATTATGGTGGAGATGCAAGCATGGAGACATAGGCAAAGGCATGAATCCCATTCACACATAGGAGGAGTTCAAGAAAGAGCTCAAGAGGCACTTATGTCCCACTAATGCTAAAAAGGAAGCCTGCGGCCGTCTTCGCCGACTAAAACAAACAGGTAGCATCCGAGACTATGTCAAGGAATTCACTACCCTATCCCTTGAAATCGAAGACATGTCCGAGAAGGACTCTCTTCTACTTCATGGATAGCCTAAAGGATTGGGCAAGGGTTGAGTTGGAGAAGCGGAACGTACAAGATTTAAATGCCGCCATTGCCGAAGCCGAATCACTCATCGACTACTCCACCCAATCAAAGGAAAGGAAGTCCAACCAAGGCAAAAGTGGGGGAGACAAGTCCAGACAAAGAAGCTAAGGCCGCAAGGAGGAGGGACAATGGAAGCCTTTTAGCACGGACAAATGCAACATACCTAGTGGAGGTAAGTCTGAGGCCCTAAACCTAAGTCTCCTTGTTTTATTTGTGACGGACCGCATTGGGTGAGAGATTGCCCCAAGCGGAAAACTCTCAATGCCATAATGTCTCAGCATGAAGAAAGTCATGACGAAGGATACGAGGCAGGCATGGGATCTCTCAAGCAGCTTGGTGCACTCAAGAGTAACAATGCGCCATCAACCTCCACTAAGAAAGGGCTTATGTTCGTAAACGCTTCCATCAATGGCAAGGCTGTCCGTGCAATGCTAAACACGGGGGCAACACATAACTTTGTCTCTGTAGATGAGGCCAAAAAGCTAGGCCTCAAAGCTACAAATGGATGAGGCACAATCAAGGCTGTTAACTCACTGGCAACACCAATTGCAGGCATTGCCAAGGCCATCCCTGTTTGCCTTGGAGCATGAAGTAGAAAGCTTGATTTCTCCATTGTACCGATGGATGACTTCCAAGTTGTGCTAGGCATGGAGTTCTTCGATCAGGTTTATGCCCTCCCCTTCCAGTCGGAAACTCCCTCAGCATCCTCGATAGGAGTAAAACTTGCATAGTCCCAACGAAACGCATGGCCAAGGTGGAGTCCAAAGCGTTGTTCGCCCTGCAGTTCAAAAAGGGGTTGAAGAAAGATCCTAGCTTCCTAGCCACTCTCTGGGAGCTCGATGATAGGGAAGATCAAACAACCTCCTTGAATCCAACACCTGCCAAGGTCCAAGCCGTCCTTGATGAATACAAGGACATTATGCCTAAAGACCTTCCGAAAAAGCTCTCACCTAGTGATCAAGCCAAAATTGGTATGATTTTGGCCCTCATTTCCGTTTCTTTTTGCTTGATTCTCGGGCATTTCCCCGTGTTTAATGTTGTTAAATTGAGTGTTTCAGGTTTTATTAGGTTTCAGAAGCAATTGAGATGAAGGTGGAGGACTTGTGCAAAAATGTCTCACAAATGAGAAGAAACAGGGCATTTTCGCCACTTGGGCAAAGGAGGTCGCCACTTGAGCACCATGGCGACAGAAGAGTTCCCAAAGGCATCAAAAGGTCGCCACTTGGGCGCCACTTGAGCGCCATGGCGACAGAAGGTCACAAAAACAATCAGGTGGGGTCGCCACTTGGGGTCGCTCTGGCGACCTCCCTTGCAAGTGGCGACCTAGTGCACTCAAGGCATGGTCGCCACTTATGGTCGCCAGAGCGACCTTGATGCACAAAGGGCGACCTCTTCACATTTCCAAGGTCGCCACTTATGGTCGCCAGAGCGACCTAGAGGATACAAGTGGCGACCTCTACACATTTTGGTCATGTTCGCCACTTGACACAGAGCGAGAAAGATGGTTTTCAGAGCGACCTTTTCATCTAACCATTTTACGCTCCATGGTCGCCATAGCGACCAAATAGCGACCAAGGCTCCACATCAGCGAATCAAGTCGTTACCAGTACATGTCCATGAGTGAGTATATATATGGAGCGTCTCTTCATTTTCAAAGGATCAGAAAATCAGAGCAAATCTCAAAGAATTCCATTTCAGATCTAGATCATCATCCATGGCACATTTTTCATCATCCTCCATTTCTCTCCTTGAACTCATCTAATCCATCCAACCCTCAACACAAAACCTTGATTACTTCACTACATCATTCCTCATCCCACCATTTCTCCACCAAAATCCTTAGTAACTTTCCACCAAAACACCCACATTCCAAGACATTTCCTCAACCTCCATTCCTTGCATCTAGGAGCATAGAGGAGAAGAAGGATTAAGCTTAAAGAAGGTGACCCAAGGGTTATCTCCTTATCATTTACTTCTTTTCATTTATTGCAATTATGAGTAACTAAACCCCTAATCTAGGGGATAGATTTGAGGAACAATTGGTTGTGGGTTTAGTCTAGCTTGTAATGAATCTCTTATGTGTTCTATTCATTCAATTTAATTAGATTTCATTCATTATAATTGACTTGTATATCACTTGTTGATTGCTATCTTGAGTGGAATAATTTGTTATATATTCACATGTGGATTGACAATCTTTGTGTGATTAAGAACCCATTGGATAGGATAGATTAGTGGTGGGTATATCAACCCCACTAATCTAAGCCTCTAAGTGGTTAACATAATGAGATTGGTACATTAATGATGCTAGTAGCTTACCCACATCCAAGTGTTAATCGATCTATTCCCTAGTTCTCTCATTAATTGATTTTATCACTATTCTTATCAAGGTGTTGAGTATTCTATTTTTCATAACATTTTTGTGTATTTTCATTTGAGTAGTTTAGCATTGGTGGCTTTAGAAACCACACATTTATCCAACTCTATGATTTGTTTTATTGTTCTAAGATTAGTCAATTTATCTAATTAACACTCCATTCCCTGTGGAACGAACTTGCTCACTATTTTTGCTATCAAATCACATTTTAAAAGGATTAAGTGGCTTTAAAAGAGTTTTCAAGAATCAACCAAAAACTATTATTTTTACTATTTTGTTGAGTACACAAACGACCTCATCACCTAGGTGAGAGGTGGATCATCATATTGAGTTGGAGCCCGGTGCCAAGCCTCCTGCCATAGAGCCTTATCGCATGGCATCCCCATAATTGGAGGAGTTTCGGAAGCAACTCCAAGACTTGCTTGATTCAGGCTACATTCGGCCTGCTAAAGCCCCATATGGCGCTCCAGTTCTCTTTCAGAAGAAGAAGGACGGGTCTCTCCGCATGTGCATCGACTATCGGGCTTTGAACAAGATTACCATTAAAAACAAGTACCCGATACCTTTGATAGCCAACCTCTTCGACCAACTAGGCAATGAATGTACTTCTCCAAGTTGGATCTTCGATTAGGGTACTACCAGGCATGCATGGCTAGCGAAGACGAACCCAAGACGACATGTGTGACGAGATACGGCGCTTTCGAGTTCCTAGTCATGCCGTTCGGCCTTACCAATGCACCAGCCATATTTTGCACTCTTATGAACAAGCTTTTCCATCCTTTCTTGGACCGGTTTGTGGTGGTATACTTGGATGACATTGTGGTGTATAGTCAGACACTTGAGGAGCACATCCACCACCTTAAGCAAGTCTTCCAAGTACTTCAAGAAAATGAACTCTACATCAAGTTAGAGAAGTGCTCTTTCGGCCAACGAGAGGTGGAGTTCCTCAGCCATCGGATATAGGATGGGAAGCTTATGATGGACTATGCCAAGGTAAAGGCGGTCCAAGGATGGGAACCTCCCACAAAAGTTCCAGAATTAAGATCTTTCCTGAGGCTAGTCAACTACTATCGGTTGTTCATCTGTGGCTATTCAACTAAGGCTGCCCCATTGACTGATCTACTAAAGAAGAATCGAGCATGGCAATGGTCCGACAAGTGCCAACAAGCGTTCGAAGAATTGAAGAAAGCCATCTAGAAGGAACCGGTGCTTGTCCTACCCGACCACACTAAGGCATTTGAGGTACACACCGATGTCTCAGACTTTGCCCTTAGGGGAGTCCTTATGCAAGAAGGTCACCCCATTGCCTACAAAAGTTGCAAGTTGAATGACACGAAGCGGCGGTGCACTGTCTAGGAGAAGGAAATGATAGCTATCATCCATTGCTTTCGAGTTTGGCGACACTACTTGCTTGGTGCGACCTTCGTCATCATGACCAACAACGTTTCCACAAGCTACTTCCAAACACAAAAGAAGCTTAGCCTCAAGCAAGCTCGATGGCAAGACTTCTTGGCGGAGTTTGACTATCGGCTCGAGTACAAACCGGGCAAGGCAAATGTTGTGGCTGACGCGCTAAGTCAGATAGCGGAGCTTGCAAATATGAAAGCAAGTCAACCACAAAGTACACTTACCAACCACATCAAGGAAGGGCTACAACAAGACCCCTTAGCCAAGAGCCTGATAAAGTTGGCCAATGAAGAGAAAACAATGTGCTTTTGGCTAGATGAAAGAGTTCTCCTCACAACCAGTGATCGGATGTATGTGCTTAAGTGGGGGAACTTACACAATGAGATTATCAAGGAGTGCCATGATTCCAAGGGGGCTGGTCACCCAGGAATGACGCGTACTCTAGCACTCCTCAAAAACTCCTACTATTGGCCTCAGATGCGGGATGACGTTGATGCATACGTGCGAACTTGCCTAGTTTGCCAACAAGACAAAGTTGAGCAACAATGTCTAGCGAGCCTCCTCGAGCCCTTACCTATAGCTGAACGACCATGGGAGAGTGTCTTGATGGACTTCATCTCCGCACTTTCAAAATCTGAAGGGTGTGGGAGCATCATGGTGGTAATTGATCGATTCAGCAAGTATGCCACCTTCATACATGCTCCTAAGGATTGCACAGTTGAGGAAGTTGCCCACCTCTTCCTTAAGCCTGTGGTGAAACTTTGGGGAGTTCCACAAAGTATAGTGAGTGATCGTGATCCTCAATTCATCGTGAGGTTCTGGACGAAGCTCTTCAAGCTATTAGAGACGAATTTGAACTTCTTAACCAGTTTCCACCCCTAAAGTGACAGGCAAACTGAGCGCTTCAATGGGCTATTGAAGCATTACTTAAGGCATTACGTGAGTGCTCATCAGTGAGATTGGGTGAAACTACTAGATGTGGTCCAATTCTCTTTCAATCTCCAAAGGAGCGAGGCTACCAGCAAAAGCCCATTTGAGATAGTCATGGGGCAGTAACCAATGACCCCTAATGTCATTGCCTCAACCTATGGAGGAAAGAACCCCGCGGCTCATAAGCTGGCTAGGGAATGGCACGAGCAGGCCGATATCACGCGAGCATGCCTAGACAAGGCCACCCGGAAAATGAATAAATGGGTGGATACAAGGCGACGACACTTGGAGTTCAACGAGGGAGACTTGGTGCTCATCAAACTCCTACCCCAACAATTCAAGTCTTTGAGACAGGTACATAAGAGGTTAGTGAGGAAGTATGAAGGCCCGTTTCCAATCATCAAATGAGTGGGCAAAGTCTCCTACCAAGTCCAACTTCCACCAAGACTCAAGATCCATTCGGTCTTTCATGTGAGCTTTCTTAAGCCATACCATGTAGACATGGAGGACCCAAGCAGAGGCAAGTCTAAGTGAGCACCAACCACAGTAGTCACTGCATTCGACAAAGATATGGAATGCATTATAGCAGACAGGATGATTCGGAGGAGAGGTGTTCCTAACTACACCGAGTACTTGGTGAAATGGAAGGACCTCCCCGATAGCGAGGCGAGTTAGGAACAAGGGGATACACTTTGGCAATTCACCGAGCATATCCAACGGTACAAGGATGAAGATGCAACAAGGATGTCGCGAGCTTAAGTGGGGGAGGATGTCACGGTCCGTTTGATTTTCAACCCGGTTTCCAGCCAAGGTGCACTACAAGGCCAACAATTATGCATAAGCCCTTGGAGCATTCTAGAGACTTCTCCACATTTCTAGCATGAAGCATATTCTAGAAGTCTCTAGGTTGGAACCATTCTAGATCTCTCTTGTAAATATCTAATGGTATGTACATACTAGTAGAGAATTCTAGATACATATAGATCATTCTGGAGAACGAATCTCCATCATTAGATTAGATTGATCTAGACCATCCATTGAGGAGGTGGACACCTATAAATAGGTAGCTCCTCTTATTTGTAAAGGCATCCAAGCCTTCAAGCATTCAAGCATTGTAAAGCTTTCCTTATAACAATACAACTTGTCTTACTTCCAACCAAGCTCTTCTCATTCCCTTTTCTCTAGTCTCTCTTGTGTGTGTGTGAGTGACAAGCAAGGCTTACTTAGCAACATTTCCTTAAAGTTGTCTAAGTGCCGCACGGGTTGGATGCGCAAACTTTAAGCTCGTGACATGCAGCTCAAGAAGTGGTTGACAAAGCTCGGCAGCATAGCGGTGTGCTCGTGAATCAGGTCAAACAATATATTAATTTCTTTATTATTATTTTTTTCTTTATGTATATATATATCTTACAAGTTACAAGTCCTTTTATATGCAGGCACAACTTGTATCGAAAGAACTAATCAGAGTTGCAATTCTTTGGCATGAATTGTGGCATGAAGCTTTGGAAGAAGCTAGTCGTTTATATTTTGGTGAACACAACATTGAGGGAATATTGACAGTATTGGAGCCATTGCATGAAATGCTTGAGGAAGGGGCTATGAGGGAAAATACCACAGTAAAAGAGAGCATTTATAGAGGTATACTTTTATATTTAAACTAGTGCATACATTATCTCTATTATAATGCAAAGCAATTGATGTATGTTGAGTTGATTGAGTCATATTCAGTTTGTTTGGAAACATCTGTCAATTTTGAGTTATATCATTATAATGGTTGATTTTCTGGATCCGGCAATCATATACTTTTTTGATCTCTAGTTGTGATACTGACTTTATATTAATAATCAAAGACACCAAATTCTTACTTGGACTTCTTTCTTAAATGTTGGAATCCTTTAACTTGTGGATCATTGTAGCCTTTTCAAAGGTTATGTATTTAATTTATTTTTACTAATAGAACGTTACACATTCATCTTCGTGTAATTACAGGCATACTGCTATGAATTACTGGAGGCATGGATGGCAAAATATGGATCCAGATCCAACCCGGATCCAGATCCATAAAATGTCCACACAAAATGAATGGGTCTAGACCCAACCCAGATCCATTAAATAAGCAGCTAGTTTGGATATGGATCCGACCCACTTATCTTTCGGGTTTTACCCGACCCACCCATGACCCGTTGTATGTCTATTTTGACCCATACTTTTTTGACCCGGATTTTTGGCCCAGATTTTTTTACCCTTATTTTTGACCCTAATATTTTGGGCCTACATTTTTTTTTTTTTTACCCAAATCAAATAAATATAAATATCCAATTCAATCAAAAAAGTTGACAAGTATCTAATTTTTTACAACCCATATCCAATTAAAACAATAAACTCAAATATTCTTCAATAAATCTATTGATAACACATCTCTAAATATTAATCTTTACAACCCATATCCAATTAAAAATAGTAATAATAAATCATGCGGATGCTAATGGCTCTTCCTCGTCTATTTTAGCATATATTTCTTCCTCCGGAATCCCCCCTAAAAAAACAATCAAGTAAAAAAAAATTAATAGAAACCAATATTATATATAAGTAATAAGTATAACTAAATTCGAAAATAATTGCATACCTCGAATTGGAGCCCATATCCAGTTTTGTGTACACATTAAGGCCTCAAGCATGTCCGGATGCAATCTTCTACGATGTGGAGTCAAAAATCTACCCCCAACACTAAAAGCGGACTCAGAAGCCACCGTAGACATAGGAATGGCCAAAATGTCTCTAGCAATCTTAGCCAAAATCGGATATTTCCCTTTGTTACCTTTCCACCATGACAAAATGTCAAAGTCAGGAGAGTTATTTTCAACTTGTTCATCCAAATACCTCTCTAACTCTGACTTGTTGATACTGCTAACCGCTTGACTTTTATACAACTCAAATTCTTCATCACCCCCAAATATATCAAAAGAATGATCCAATGAAGTATCATCTAACTGTTCAACAAAGCTAGATCCTAATTCATATTCTGTAATCAAATCCTTTAAAAGTTCATGTACTATTTCTCGCTGACTAGATGCACTAGAGCCATAAATTTTACTAAAATGAAAATCAACAAGCAACATCTTATACCTCGGATCTAAAACTACCGCCACAGCCATCACACCAGGAATATCTCTCCAATACTTATCAAACTTGGTAATCATACCTCTTGCCATTGCTTGTATCTCACTGTAACGAGAATTAAGCCATCCATTCATTGTCTCTCTCACTTTACAAATCATGGGAAAAACTAAATTAGCAGTAGGATATTTGGTACCTGAGAAAAACTCCGTTAACTTGTAAAACGGCTTCAAATGCTCCACCATAATTGTTGCTAACTGCCAATCTGATTCATTGGGTAAACATTTATATTGCGGCTCATAATGCTGGGCACGAACAAAAACATCCTTATAAATCATTTAAAATCTTGCTTTACTATCAATTCTCTTTTGATTCACAACAATTTTACCACTGATTTCACCATCAATTGAAGCTTTACTAGAGTCGGTAAACTCTGAGAGCCAACTGTTTTTTTCTTCTTAGAATAATGAATAGATTCTGCAAAGCTGACATTAAAGATTGAGAGTCCCTAGCTTACTATAGTAAATTTCCCAATTGGCATAACCTTGAACAAGTTTGTAGTCAAAACATTAAAGAATAATAAGGGCAAGGAGAATGCCACCCATCTGACCCGCACATGATTCTACAAATATATTGCTTAGTTGGGTACTTGCAAGTTAGCATTGAAATTTCTTGCCATAACCTCAAATAATATTTAACAGAATAATTTCTTGCAAGTTAGCACTTTAAGGTAAGTACTCAGAATAATTTAAGGAACCTAAGCTTGAAGCATCTGACCACAGGATTGAACATGTACTATTTCATTTCCACCTAGTGTCAGCTATATTATTCTCACCTTAAAATGTACCCCATTGTATCCACCACAAAGTTGACTTCCATTCATATTAAACAAACAACCAAAGCCTGTCTCCGGCCAAGACCGCCTAGACTCTTTCAAAGTATCAAAATACTATTATTAGAATCTTCTAAGGATATATATGTACCTGCATCAAGAACTTAAGAGTTCGACGCTATTCTTATTTTAATAAAATACTTAGACGTCTCTATTCTAGCAGAATTCAAGTAGAAATAGAAGAGACTAGATTAAAGTTTCACTCAGATGTTCATTAATAATCTCTTGTAAGAATCTGTTCTTCATTTTAATTCAAGTATTGGCCCAAAAGAAGGAAAGACAAAACGTCAATTCATCAAAGAACAACAAAAAAGAATTAGCAGACTTGTTAACACGTTAGAAACTATCAACATCAGAAGTTTACAATATTCAATTTTTTATTCCAAAGACTCCTTTCCCTGCAGAGTCTTCTTCAGTCTTCACACATCCAAGAATTATGAAAACACTTGAATTGTAAAATTGAAAAGAATTATGAATAAACGGTGAAATACCTTTCTGATTTCTTCAGCGTGAGATCTTAGATTCTTAGTCGGTTGCAGCTGATAGTGAGTACAGATAGGAGAATTCTGAGAAAAAAAAACAACCCATCAATGAATCAACTTGAAAATCACAAAAATAAAAGGATGAAACAAAAACAACCCACGAAAAGATAGAACTGTACCTGATTGAAGAAGCAGAGAGATACTTCGCCGGTGAAAAATGAACCAGACTGAGAAAGAGAGCACTGTTGTGTGGTTTTGGTCTATCGAGTATCGATAGTGGTAGCAAAAGTGAAAGAGAGCGTGAAAAATGAACAGATTGAGAAAGAAACCCTATTTTTTTTTTTTTAAATCCGGTTCGGTTCTATTGCGGGTCTAGAGTATACTCGGTTAAGACCCATATCCGACCCGCAGTTATTATGGGTCTGAATGGATAAAATCCATTTGGGCCTTTAGTTGAAATGGATTGGGTATATACCCACCCATCAATATGTGGATATGGACATGTCCAATAGATCCTATCCATTTTGCCAACCCTAACTGGAGGCCTATGATTGTTGTATGAAGTATAAGAGAACTGGAAAAGATGCTGAGCTTACTCAGGTATAAAAATTTATTAAGTTCTGATGTTTTATTTGTGAAATCAATTGAAATATTGCTGAAAATAACTCCAAACAAATCTGATGCAAAGTCATAAAAGAAACAAATATGATGCAAAGAACAAATGTGATGCAAAAGGACTGATCTGATATTCTAATGAGCAAAGAGAGAAACAAAGAGAAGAAAAATGCCTTGTCGGCTGCTGCACTTTCTTTGTGTATATATAGTGTTACAAAGTAGGTATAAAGTAAACAAGCATATTTACAAATATACCCCAACTCTAAATAATAAAATATAAATAACTCTAATATCCCCGCATCGAGAGTTTGCCAACTAAAAAAACGAAAACGCGAAATGGGATGCGACTTTGTAAACAAGTTAGCAATCTGCATGGAAGAAGAAACAAAAGGAAGAGTAATGGTACCATGCTTGAGGTGGTGACAAGTAAGATGACAATCAATTTCGATATGCTTGGTACTCTCATGAAAGACTGTGTTGTGAGCAATCTGAATAGCACTTTTGTTGTCACAATACATAGGAGTGGGATCAAAAAGATAAACACCCATATCTGCCAGTAACCAACGTAACCAAACTATCTATGTGGTAGTAGATGCCATAGCACGATGCTCAGCTTCCATGGAAGATCGGGAAACAACAGACTGCTTTTTGCTCTTCCAAGAAATAAGAGAATCACCCAAATATAT
This sequence comes from Acer campestre, assembly GCA_954870605.1. Lineage (NCBI taxonomy): Eukaryota > Viridiplantae > Streptophyta > Magnoliopsida > Sapindales > Sapindaceae > Acer > Acer campestre. The sequence continues at coordinate 27,171,564 of OX940802.1, forward strand.
ACAGAAACCAGTGATAGATTTGCAATCGACGGGATCATTGGCCCAATCAGCATCAGAATACGCACGCAGCTCCAAAGAGGAGGTCGATGGAAGTAAAAGACTCTGAAAGATGGTGCCCCGAAGGTATCGTAGAATACGAACTATGGCAGCCCAATGAACTGTAGTAGGGGAAGCAACGAATTGACTGACGATGTGAACAACATATGCAATGTCTGGATGAGTGATAGTGAGATATACCAAGCTGCCAACAATAATACGATATAAGATAGGATCAGACAAAGGAGTACCATCAGAAGGAGAATATCAAACATTAAGCTCTAGAGGAGTATCAATAGTCCTAGTATCAGTAAGGCGAGCACGCTCAAGGATGTCAATGGTGTACTTAGACTGAGAGAGAAGATAACCCTTTGGAGAAAATGCTACTTCAATTCCTATAAAATAACGAAGAGAACCCAAGTCCTTCATTTCAAATTGACTAGCTAATTCTGTCTTCAACGCTGCAATCCCATCAACATCATCACCAGTAATAATCATGTCATCAACATATAAAGAAAGTATAATACGACCTGCAATGGTATACTTTATAAAAAGAGCTGAATCATGATTACTTGAAGAAAACCCAAGAGAGGTAATAACAGTAGAGAACTTCTCAAACCAAGCACGAGGCGCCTGTTTGAGACCATATAAAGCTTTCTTGAGTCTACAAACTACTCCAGGGTTATAAGTGACACCAGGTGGGGGTACCATGTACACTTCTTCCTGAAGATCTCCATTCAAGAATGCATTTTTAACATTCATCTGAGATATATGCCACTGGCGAACATATGCAACTGCAATAAGGGTACTGATAGTAGCATTTTGGCAATAGAAGCAAAAGTCTCCTCATAATTCAAACCATATTGCTAAGAAAACCCCTTTGCAACCAATCTAGCTTTGTATCGCTCAACTGACCCATCAGAAATTGTCTTGATTTTATAGACCCAACGTGAACTGATTGTACTTTTACCAGAAGGAAGAGGAACCAAATCCCAAGTATATGTCTTATGCAAAGCAGAAAGTTCCTCAGCCATAGCCTGCTGCCAATGAGGATCAAGAACTGCCTCTTTATAAGATGAGGGCTCAGAGAGATAGTGAATAGATGCTAAAAAGGTAGAAAAGGAATCAGAATAACAAGAGTAAGAAAAATCTGGTAGTTGAGTGGACTTACGTGTATGCCGAGGATAGCGAGGATGAGGATCCACAGTCTCAGAAGGTGCTTGGATGGCAGGAGAGTCGGAAAGCAAAGTACCAGTATATGCAGAAGTAACAGTTCGAGACCTGCGAGAATAATGCAAAGGAAAAGGAGTAATAGGGACAAAAGGACTAGAAACAGAATGTAGGTCAGTTTTTGTAGTACAAGGGACTGGGGATGATAAACTATCTGTATCATCAGAGAAAGGATCAATGCAAATAAGATCAGACTTAGTCATATAATGAGTATTAGTAGGAATAGAAAAGAAAGGTATATGCTCAAGAAATATAACAAGACGAGACACATATAATTTACGTGTGATAGGATCAGAGAAACGATATCCCTTTTGACCTTCTCCATAACCTAGAAAAACACAAATGGCAGAGCGTGGAGATAACTTGCTATGCTCTACATGAGGACGAAGGACAAAACAAGTACAACCAAAGACTTTTAAGAAGGAATAATCAAGAGCATGCCCATACAACTTTTCAAAAGGTGACAAACCTGAATTGTGAGAAGATGGGATCTTATTAATTAAGTTGACAGCAGTAAGAACTGCTTCTCCCCAAAAGTCACTAGGTACGGAAGCAGACAATAAGAGAGAACGGGCAGTTTCAATAATGCGCCTATGTTTCCTTTCAGCAACACCATTTTGCTCTGGAGTATCTGTACAAGAAGTTTGGTGAACGGTTCCACTAAAGCAAGCAATTCACAAAATTTGTTAGAAGTGTATTCTCCACCCAAATCACATCGAAAACATTTGATAATAACGACATGTTGAGTTTTAACAAGGGCTCGAAAGATAGTATAGATAGTAAAAAAATCATAGCAACGTTTCATAAGATAAACCCAACAAAAACGAGTGCAATCATCAATAAATGAAACATAATATCGAGACCCCCTTTTGTGGCAATTGGGGAAGGTCCCCACACATCGGAATGAACTAAATCAAATGGTGCAAGAGAAGAAAAGGTATTTCGATTAAAAGGTACAGCATAAAATTTTGCTAGTTTACAACCACTACAATAAGATATATCATGACTTTGTAAATTTCCTAATGCTCCCGTAGAAGCTAAAAACCTTAAACGAGAGGCCGAAACATGACCAAGACGGGAATGCCATAAATAAAAACTAGTAGAAGAAGGACTCAAACGAAAAGAAGACATGTCAACACTGGGAGCTGCAAAAACTGGTAATCTTAACTCGTCCAAAATATATAGTCCCCCCTGCCTATGGCCTGTCTAGGCCTAACTCGGTTTCGGTTCGAACCGGAGGAACTGATCAGAACCGGAACAGAGAAAACCGAAATCGGTTCCGGTTTCGGTTCCATTTTTTTGGAACCAGCCGGTTCGAACCGGATTCCGATTCAGGTTCCGGTTCTAAACCGACCAGTTCCATTTTTTTTAATTTTTTTTTAAAATACCGTTGGATGCAACAGTCGGCTGACGTCAGCCGACCGTTGCCCCCCAACAGTCTGCTGACGTCAGCAGGCCGTTGGGGGCTCCAACGGCTCACTTTTTATTATTTTTTTCTTTTTTCATTATAAATACCGCCCCCCCTCCCTTCATTTTTCCTCACAATTATTTCCTCCCAATTCTCTCTAATTCTAATTTCTCTCTCAATTCTCCAACTCTCCAAGTTTCCAAATATTTAATATTGTCAATTACTAAGTTTTAATATTTATTTGATTTGCAATATATTTTATTTCCAATTTATTTTATTTCCAATTCTAAATTTCTAATTTCTCTCTCTATTCTCCAAGACTCCAAGTTTCCAATTCATTGTCAATTACTAAGTTTTTAATATTTATTTCATTTGCAATATATTTTATTTCCAATTTATTTTATTTGCAATTTTGCATTTAATTTTATTTGCAATTAATTTTATTTCCAATTTATTTTACAATTCAATTTTTAAATGGCAAGTGGAAGTGGAAGTGGAAGGGGTCACGGCCGTGACGGTCCTAGGCGTTCAATTTCGATGAGAGATAAGGGTCCTATGATCGATAATCTCGGTCGTGACGACACCGCCTATCACGAGTATTTGTAACGCTCTCCCCCTCTTATAATTTCATAACCCCATCCCGATGACACCCCCCCCCCCCCCCCCCTGGGCCCCAATTTGACAAGCCAGTCAGAAAATATGCCTTATATTGATACACCTCCAGATTTTGGATTTGATCCACAGGAACCAGAAGAGCAGGTCCAGCAGGAAGATCTGATACAGAGGCAAAGCAAATCTGATCTCTTCATAAAACATTTTAAGAAAATTAGGCAAGAAGATGAGAGCTTTGCAGTGGCTTGCAATTACTGCAGCAAAGTATATAAGTGGCATAAATCTGGAGGACATGGCACTTATCGGAAGCATCTTTTAGCTAGACATCCAGAAGCAGAGACCAGATCGAGGTCACAAACACAAATTCCTAGGTACGCTACTCCTAACCAACAATTATTTCGTTATACTAATGAACAAAATAGAGAAGAATTGGCAAGAATGGTAGCAGTAGAACACCTATCATTCAGTTTTGGTGAAAGGGTTGGTTTTATTAATTATTGTCGACGAGCATTAAACCCTGCTGCATGCCGTGTTCCTAGAACCACGCGCACATCAACACTTGAAAAGATTTATTTAAAAGAAAAAAAAAGTTAGAAAGACTTTTTGATAAATATAACCGTCGTGTTTCCGTATGTGCCGACATATGGACTGACCATTGGCGATCGCATTCATACTTGGGTGTCACTTGCCATTTTATGGATGATACATGGACTATTCAAAAAAGAATTCTTGCATTTAGAGTTTTTGATGTTGCACACACTGCTCATAATATTTTTAGACAGCTTAGAATTATTTTTTCAGAGTATAAAATTGAAAGCAAAATTTTTGCAATTGGTTTTGATAATGCTTCTGCCAATACCGCTGCTATTCCATCTTTACTTGATTTATGCAAACCTTATCTTGGTGGTACATTTTTTCATCAAAGATGTGCATGCCATGTTTTAAATTTATGTGTTCAAAAAGGATTAGAAACTCTTGATCATTTTATTCTACCTATTAAAAAAGCCCTAATGTTTTTGTGGAAACATTCTTCTACAATGAATGCATGGGTCAAATATTGTAAACAAAATGGTAGATGCGTCGTTAGATTTTCTCGTGATGTTCCAACACGTTGGAATTCTACTTTTAAATTGCTTGCTCAAAGTTATGACTATAGGGATTTGTTAGTTTCTTTTATTCAATTACATGTTACCCACCTTCAACTTTATCAATCACATTGGGATGCTTGTTACAACGTTTTCAATTTGTTAAAAGTCTTTCATAATGCTACACAAAATTTATCTGGTGTTTATTATCCTACAACTCATTTATTTATTATTGAAAGTATTAATATTGCTGGTGCATTTTCTCATTGTGAATCCGACATATCAATAGGGGAAGCCGTTCATGCTATGAAGCTGAAATGGTTAGATTATTATGAGGAGATTCCAAATATTTATTTGATTGCCATGATTTTAATCCACGTTGTAAATTAGAGAGTATGTCTTATTATCTAAAGGGTTATTATGGGGTCAAAGGTTTAAATATGAAATATGATGTTGATGCATGTCGTGCTAGAGTTAAGAAATTATTGTATAATTTATATGATGAATATCTTACATTTTATGGATCGTCACTGAACTTAGATGTTACACATACACAAACTACATCTCAGCGCCCAACATCCTCCTCCTCCGGATTTATAGAGTTAGGGTATAGTATGATATCCAAAAAATCCAATAAACCTAGATGTTCTTCTTCATCAAACACCGATAAGTATTCCGAGCTGGAATCTTATCTAAATACTCCTTTTGAGTTTATAGAAGATACGCTAGGGAAAAAATTTGAAATCTTACAATATTGGAAAGAGCACGCAGTGTACTATCCAATCATGGCTATGATAGCCAAAAATATTTTTTCAGCACCAGTTTCTACGGTGGCGGTGGAACAAGAGTTCAGCGCCGGAGGAAATATTCTGGATGAACAGCGTTCTTACTTAACTCCAACATCACTATAAATTCAAGTTTGTGTAGATGATTGGACAAAAGCACAATACATACAACAAGAACTTCAACAAGAACCAACATACGACTTCTTCAAAGATGACGAACCTGAAACAGGAGCAGCGGGGTCGGAATAGCAGATCTACAGTACAGACTATAGAGTACAGACTATAGATGGCACCAAACATGCAATACAATGTAAGAGAACTACGTGGCCTTTGATTCCTCTAAATCCCCCAAGAGGATACGTAGGCAACTTAATTATGGTAAAAATTAAGTGCAAGGCTAATAACTTTACATTTATTTTTAGTTTTATTTTAATTTAATTTTGTAATTTGTCATTTATTTATTATCGAATTTCGGGACTTCGGGTGACCTAATCACCTAATCACCTAATTCCCAAATCCCAAATACCCAATGAAATGTAATTTATAATTTGTCATTTTGTTTATTTTTATTTTAATTTAATATTGTAATTTGTCATTTTGTTTATTTTTATTTTTATTTAATTTTGTAATTTGTCATTTTGTTTATTTTTATTTTAATATTTTATTTACAACTACAACTTACAATACAACTATACAACTAATACAAGTCTAAATTATTATTTTTTATTAACAAAGGAAAAAAAAACTGTTCAGAACCGCCGGTTCCACCCATCCGAATAACCGAAACCGTCGGTTCAGAACCGAAACCGAAACCGAACCGGAACCGCGCCAGGCCTAGGCATGTCCCAATTAGCTTGTAGGATTGCGGATCCTGCACATGACAAGAGACAGGAGAAAAAGAGACCGAGTAACCAAAGTCACACAATTGACTAACATAAACAAGATTCAATGTAAGATTAGGGATGTGGTAAACATTAGACAGAGATACATTAGGTGTGACAATAGAACCAACACTAGCTAATGGCATTGGAGAGCCATCAGCCATCATAACAGACACAGATGTTGCAAAACATAACGAAACAAAAGATGGCAAATCAGGAGACATATGATGTGAAGCTCCGGAATCTAAGACCCATATGGAAGAAGACGTACCTGAAGAACTAGGGGGTAACTGACCTATCGAAGAAGATGTGGACAAAGCATGTGGTTGCATGGCAAGGAACTTCTGAAACTGCTCAGTAAGGGTGGAAATTGTGGGATTTAAAGATGATGAGACTCTAAGTCCAAAGGAATCCGTTGGTGGTACAACTACTGTAGTGTTGAACAGTGGAGGCTTGTAAGGTCGTTGTTATAACTGATTACCCAATTTCCATGGGGGAGATTGCTGATGATGCTTTTGTTGGTATTGTTGCTACGGTTGTGATTGTTGTGCTTTATTAATCAACTTAGGACATTGAAACTTCCAATGACCCTTCTGCTTACAAAAACTGCATTCATCAATTCCAACCTTCGAGTATGGCATGTTCTCAAAGTTTGAAGGTGGTCTAGAAGGAACCGCTAAAACAGATGGATTAGGGGCTGGGAGAATTCATTTTCTTGCTTGAGACTTAAGACGTATCTCCTCAGCCAAAAGCTCACTAACTACTGAATCAACAGATGGAAGTGGACTGCGATGTAGAATTGACCCACGAAGTCCCTCGAAATCATCACGAAGGGCCATTAAAAACTGGACCAGACATTGTTCCTCTCTACGAGCTATATATGGAGCACATGCTCAAAGTTCTGTTGATTCCGTGAGCGCCAACTGATCCCAAAGATCTGTCATTGCAAAACAGAACTCCTGAATACTCATACTTTTTTGTTCAAGAGCTCGAATATCATATTCCAACTAATACTGATTTGCGAAGTTAGACTGTGTGTACAATCTTGCTAAATGATCCCAAACCTACTTAGATGTTTCATACTTCGCCAACTGTGTGCCTATCGAATGCTCAACAGAGTTGTTAACCCAAGTGATAATTTTCGAATTGTTTGCTTCCCAAACATCTAACAAAGTTGCATAATTTTTTGCCTTATTATCCTCAGGTTCACCCAAAATTCCACTAACATAACCCCACATCTTTTTGCCCTTAAGAAAATTTTTCATCATATAACTCCAATACGAATAATTCTTTCCGTCTAATCTCACACTAATAGACTGAAGCGAATCATCTCTTTCACCCGTCATTACGAAGAAAACTAAAGAAAACCAAATACTATAACAAAGGAGAGAGGAAACCGAAATACCAAATTCAAACAGTAGAAGACAATGCGAATTGGACTTCTCGGAATTGTGTGAGACTCATGGATGAGATTAAACTTTCTTCAAGAGATTATGGCTCTGATACCATGTGAAATCAATTGAAATATTGCTGAAAGTAACTCCAAACAAATCTAATGCAAAGTCATAAAAGAAACAAATATGATGCAAAGAACAAATGTGATGCAAAGGACTGATCTGATGTTCTAATGAGCAGAGAGAGAAACAAAAGTAAAGAGAAACAAAGAGAAGAAAAATGTCATGTCGGCTGCTGCACTTTCTTTGTGTATATATAGTGTTACAAAGTAGGTCTAAAGTAAACAAGCATATTTACAAATATACCCCAACTCTAAATAATAAAATATAAATAACTCTAATATTATTTATTTTCTTATCTTTGAATTGCTTCCCATTAATTTTTATGAGGAAAATTGGTTAGCTTAGTTTCTATATGTTGATGAAGTGTGATACTGAGAAATACTTTAGGGTTTTTGTTAAGGATTTTTGGAGATGCTTGATGGCATAGGATTTAGTTTCTTATTTCAGATAGATTAGATTATTCTTTTGAAGTGGATTTGTTTCTTGTTTGAGCTTAATTTTGTTTCTGGTCTTCTTATGTTTTTATCAGTGCTTATGATTAATGAAATGAGAATTTCAGAAATTCTAATTCCTTTTCCTATTTCTTTCTGTTTCATCCCTTATTATTTTTATTCTTCTCCCGCCTCCCTCTTTCACTCTCTCTGTCCTGTCTTTCCTATTCTTAAGTTAAAAGCTTTCATTCATTTTTCCTATTCATGTTCTCTTATAAAAATTATTAATTAAGAAAGAAAGAAAAGAACCTTTCTTTACTTGGGTACTTGCTATACATGCTTTATCTGAAACCTGGGTGCTAAGGTTTTTGCTTATTATATAGACAAACAGCTGCAAAGTCTTACTACCCTGGATCTGCAGGCAAGAAGAATACATTTTTGTTTTTTTTTTAACTTATATCTTTCATTGTTATGGCACTAACTATTTACTACATATGTGAACAACAGTCTGTTTCTCCAGAATTGTTGGAATGCCGTAACTTGGAGCTCGCTGTTCTAGGAACATATAGCTGGATTCATTTAGTTTAATATTTTTGTTACAGATCACATTAAATCAAGAGCATAAATATATGCTAAGCTTATAATCATTTGCCTCTCATAACGAAAGTGCAAGTATTTGAATATGCTCTACAGAATACTGAAGGAAATGACCTGTCTAGGGACTAGGGTATGTATTTGTTGATGGTGATTTCTGGATTGACCCACTCAACAATAATATCTTAATCAAAACGAATAAATAAAGAAATAAATCAATGCATGCAAAACAGATTTTATGTGGAAAACCCTTGAATGGGAAAAAACCACGGCGCCCCTTGAAGGCAAGAGAATAATACTATGAATTATTTACAGTTTACACACTTAGATCTCTCATACAAATGCCTTATTCTCTCTTCAATCTCCAACCCCTCTTTATGGGATTTTTGGTTATATTTATATTGGTTTTTTCTAGGGTTCCCTGTGTTTATGCCGTATTAATAGGGAAGTTCCTACTTTAACTCATACAAGGAATCTAGAGTTTGTAAATAATTTTAGGGTTTGTTTCCTGTTTGGACTCTTCTTTGTTAACAATGGTTGTATCCTATTTGGAATAAGACTTGATTTTCGTGCCTCGTATCTGGTCGAATTCTTATTGTATAAGGTATATTGGAAGAAGGTTACTTTCCTGACTGCATAATTCTTGGCGAACGCTTTAGGTTGGCGAACACAACTTGCTTTCTTGCTGGTCGACCAACTATGGCGAGCGCACTTCTAACTTGAACTGATGAGCGCACCAGCTGGCACGCCTTTAGATTGATTTCCCTTCGTTGACTGGTCCACGAGTGACGTGGTTATTCTTTGACCCGCCTTTTTCGCACATTTTGTTGACGTGTCCTTTGGTCGAATATGTATATACAACAATACCCCCATAAATACTTCGAGCTGATCCAATATAAGTTAGTCTTCTTGGCTTCTTTGGTTCTGCGAGCAGTATTTATATGTTTACTTGTGCTTTTTTGGTTTTCGTCATTTTCTGAATTTTTGCGGATGTTTTCCCTCTCTTTTTTATTTCAGCCACGTGTTACTTTCAACGTTGAGTCTTCCTCAACAAGCTTTCATTTTCAGCCACAGAATTTCAAACATTTGGTTCTGACGTGACGCGGTGTAATGATGTTGCGCCTATTGGGAATTCCCGTGGTGCCACGTGCTCATTGTTTGGTGGATGCCTCCCGTCATAGCCTTTACTCACAGGCGGTTTTACTTTATCGACGTCGTTTCTAATTATTACTTTTCTTGAATTTCGAATTCCCCTCTTTTAAGGACGGGATTGTTACATTTCCTCTCACTTATTTTTGCTCTCGTTTTTTCTTTCTTTTCTGCAGAAAACGTCTTCTGAAAAATTCTCCAAGTTTCCGACACGAAATGCTAGGTTTTCGGCGATTCTCTTCCTTCCGTTTTAGTCTCCTGGTTTATTTGAAGCATGTTTCTGCAGGTCATTCCCTTTTCTTCCTTTTTTGAGAATATTTCTGGTGAGTTTTTATGGACCCTTCTCAACGTGCTTTCCTTTTTAATCAAATGATGCAATCTCTTGAGCTTGGCAATAAAGAAGTTGCAGATAAGATTGAGTCATACATGCAAAATTTTGACCCAGCTTCTCCTATACCAATTTCTCTTTACATTCCTTCTGATTCCCAAGACCCCAAGAACCAGTGATGGTGGGCAACGGGGACCTAGAATCCCCAGGGAATCCCTCTTAGGCGCTCAGACGGTGATCGATTCAGATGTCGAGGATTATCGGTGAGATAATCTGTGTTTTGCTGATGATCGCCTGAGTTCTTTTGATACTGAGGTGAACGTGGTCGACGACCGAGAACTTGGTCGGTACAGAAGGAGATACGATATTCCTGATTCAGTTCTCCTAATACCTTCCGGTGAGCGGGCTGCATGGAATCCGCCGAGCAATGCCATCGCCGTTTCTGGATCAATGTTGGGTTGCGGGGTGACTCTTCCCCTTCAGCCATTTATAGCCAGATTTTTGGCTGATGCTAAGCTCGCTCCTGCCCAGCTTTCGCCAAACAGTTACAGGATTTTGATGGGTTTGTGTGTGATGTGAAAGTCAATGGGTCAAAGGTCACCGACGCCTCGTGAGATCCGTCACTTCTATGTTCTAAGGCAGTTCGGCCATGGCGGCACTTATTACCTTCAATCTACTGCCGTAGAAAATTGGATCCCTGAGGGTGTATCCAATCCTGGACAAATGGAGATCTCTAGCGACGAAAAGAAGAAAGGTTTTATCTGGGGTTTCCCTACCTAGAACAAGAGGTGGAAAAACAGTTGGTTCTTCGTTGGTGGTGAATGGGGAAGGAATACCCCTGCTGACGCTCACTGCAACATTCCGGCGAGGAAAGTTCCAAGGCATTTCAAGTCTCCTGACTCTTAGTCAAAAGCTCCCCCTGTCTTAACTCCACAGGAAGTAAAAAATCTAGCAGAGGCCGCAGTGGTCGGGTTGGCCAAGAGAGGTCAAGAGTTTCTTCTTGACGAGGCCAAGATGGTTACTTATGGTGTTTTCCCGAGTTTGTCTGCTAGGCGAGGCCGCTGTAAGTCTTTTTAGCCTTAACCCTTTTTATCGATTTGCATTAAGTAACATTGTTCTTTGTTTCTCAGTGAGTGAATTTGATGTCGTTTGCGACGAACAAGCCCGAGCAGTAAGGAATTCTGAAGCTGCTAGTCAAAGACATGCTGCGGGCTTGTCTAAGGAGGGAGTCGCACCACCCGAGGGTGATGATTCCCAGGATGACGGATGGGCAAGTGGAGTTCCTACCGTTGCAGAGGTGGTTACCCAGCCTCGTGGGGATGACGTGGGCGCTTAGTTGCCTATCTCTAGTCACAAGGGAAAAGAGAAAGTTGGTGCCCCTGGGGTGAGCGAAGAGGTTTCGATTTTCGAAGCCAGTGTGCTAGAGGCCCCCGAAGATCCTTCTAGCGATCTTAATCCAAGGAATGGTCGAGGAAAGTGCCCTGCTGAGAGTGCTCCTGAGTGTACTGCTCGTCCTTTGAAGCGAGCATCGAGGGTGGTCCAGTATATTCTCTCGTCCGATGAGGAAGGCAATAGTGAGCCCGCGTACTCTGGGGTTCCTCCCGCTAATGGTGCTGACTCAGGGATCCCCCTTGGATCCGATCAGGCTGTGGATTCGACCTCTCGATCGGAAGGAGTTAGCGATACAAGGGCTATGTCTTTTTCGGCTACTACTTTTGCCTCGCCGAGCATTGAAGCTCAAGGTCCTATCCCTAACAAATCTGGACCCTCTATACCTTTGGCGGATATTAGAGCACAGGGTGCTGTAGGGAAAAATACCGTAGTACACGCAGCGGAAGCGAGACTAAAAAAAAATAGTGTTTGGGTAGCTTTTAAAATTTTTCCAATTATAAACCTTAAACCCTTTTGATTAATCAAACATATATATATAAGAAAGTAATAAAATATATTAATACCTCTTGTAGCGTGATCCGATTGACTTGCGTCGATGGTAATCCGCAAGATCTTCAATCCTAGCACGAACGTGGATCACCTAGGAGCGTGGTCTCCCGTTCTTTGAATTGCAAACCTGTGATTGGATTCAACAAACTTTTCTTGATCCGTTAGTCCCAAAAAACAATCTAAAAGAACCTAAGATTATTCCGGTCACTTTTGAGTTCTCAATCTAATGATCGAAACTCGCGTGAACCTTAATCGATATAGTATTCACAAGCTCATAGATGAATAAGCAACTAGAATACAATCAAAGAATAATCTATGTTCTTTTTGTTCTTAGTAGAATAATAGATTTCTAGCTATGAGTTTAGAAGAAGAAGAAGAAGAAAAATTATGCACATTAGCACTAGGGGGTGGCCGAAATCTATATGTGGTCTTATATAGGTGGCCGAATTTTTCTCTTCCTTTTTGCCCTAGGGTGGCCGAAATCTCTACCAAATCAAATTAGGGTTGCCGCAATTTCACTCCTAAAATATTGGAGATTTAGTTGCACCCTAATTCCTATTTTGTTTAAGATTTCCAAACCCTAATCCAACTCAATAATCTTTTATTCCTTATTGGACTAAAATAAAAAGACTTCCTATTTGATTAAATAAATAAAATTAATTATTTATTTTCCTTGTCAAACAAGTCTTTCTATTTAATTATACTACTACCAATAGTATACAAATAGGAATCATATTTCCTATTTAGAAAAGATTTGTTACTTTAATTAAACAATTAATTAATAAATTAATTAATTCTTATTTAATTAAATAATGAAACAAAATAATATTAAATGCCATTATAGCATGTTGCCGCCCCATATGTGTATTGGGCCAAATATTATTTTTCTTATTTCATTAAATCCATAGGACTTTAAATAAAAAGCCCACATGTGAACTAGACCCATTCTTACTAAAAGAAACAAGCCCACATGTTATCCATTAATATATAAATATAATTGTGCAGCCCATTACATAAATAATGTGCAAATTATATTCTTAATATATTAAATTGCAATTCTAGATGGACCCTAAATTGGTCCGGTAGAATATTTCAAGTGATCCATGCAAGTCCGTGTGGATTGGGGATCTTGGCGGGCTATCTAAATTTAAGCTCCAATAGACATAACCTAATTACAATCAACAAATGATTCACTTAGGTCCGATCCATTAATTTTAGCTCATTCCACTAAAGAGCTAAAATTGAACTCTTAAATAAAGACAGAAAAGGAAGATGCTTCCTCATTCATACCCTAGACAATCATATTGGAGATAGTGTATCCTCGTGATTAATATCAGTAATCGCTAAGAGTTCATAGACCGCCTATAACTCTCCAAGTTACCATATTTACTCATATGACCACATTTTGAACTTGGATATTTTGACTTGTCCAGAAGCCATGTTTTCAATAGACACTATTGAAAACTCAACGTTGAGATTTAATATCCAATTACCTCAAAACATCCATATGATGATATTATACTCTCATTTAATAAATGGAGCCACGATGTCCATATCTATAAATGAAGTCCTCTATCGATTAACAAATGAATATCACCAAACTATCGAGGATAGACTATGCGATATAATCGTACTCATTGATAGCTCAAATGATATCACCTGCAACCATAAGTCCATCATTTATCTCAGGATTAAGATAGACTCTCCGATTGTCCTGATAATGAAATTACTTTTATCTACTGACGGTTATAGATAAAGTATTTCATTGTGATCCTGTTCAATGCACCCAGTGCACTAGATCCTTTTGCTCGAAGACACTCCGATGATTTTAGACTCATCATATCTCATTTGATCCCACTCAAATGCTAGCAAAAGAATTCTACAACTTTAACAAGATAAAGGTGCCCAACCTTTAACTTAAGTTGTGAACGATATTCAAGACTAACTAAAGAATTGTGTCTACCAAATACATATCCAGATGTATGAACAATTCTTCTTTCCTCATAGTCTTTAGACCTTATGATTATTTACTTTAACAATTATTAAACTATAAATGCTATAAGATTTGTTTAAACCAGAAATCACTTTATTAATATGAATAAGATTGTTAATTACACTATTACACTCTTGCTATTGAGCATAACCCTAACAGGTGCTGCTTGATGTGTAAAATCGTGTTATAAAAACCTAACTCGCAAGTGCATGAATCGTGAGATAAGTACAGCGACAAGTAGGGATCGTTCCCACTAGGAAAAGTGATTTATCGACTAAAACCAATTCTAATTAAAGCTAAGCAATTAACAGTAACCAAGAGATTTCAGATTGATTTGATTGATTTGAGATTAAAACTAGATTAAACTAATAAAACAATTAACAAGAATATGAGAATGAGATCAAGAGGTGAGAGGACTAGATCATCAATGATCCCCAACTACATTTACTCAATGCTTCGAATTGACTTACACAAAGAATATTAATCAAGTTAAGGGTTCGTTCTTAAATCATGTATAATCAGTGCTATATGGTCCTGGGATAAATTAAGTACTTCTACTACAATCAATAGCAAACCCTGCATATAAACTATAACAGAAAATAATCAACCATACACCAAGCGTTTCTCAGTTGAGTAAATAGCAAACCCTGCATATCAACTATAACCTACAACCCACACAGCACATAATCAAGTATTCTCAATCACAGTCATTAGCAAACCATGCGTGTAGACTATGATTGAGAATCCATTAAGCACAAGAACAAGAGAACCAAAGATAACGTGCAATACCCTGCTACGATAAATTCATTCATTCAATTGATTATTGGTTAAGACTGGTGAAACCCACACATCTCTCAACCTTAACATATAAACCCTAGATTCAAGACTAGCACAAACCATGCATAGACAAGAAGAAATCCCAAATTGAATGAAACAAAACTTGAATTACTAAAACATAATCAATTCTAACAAAGAGTATTCATAGAGGTTCACATTGAATCCCTAGTAAGGATTTAGTTACACATCAATGGAGGAAACAAAAATATAGAAGAGGAGAAGATAGAACCCATTGTTGTCTTCTAATCTTGCTTCAAATCCTTCGTCTTCTTCTTGCTTTTCGGTGTCTTCCAAGGATGGATGGTAGAATAGCTCTCAATCTCGCAGTCTCTAACTTCTTCTGAAAGCCCTCTCATGTCTTATTTATAGTGGCTCGCAACCTCGTCGTTCGCTGACCTAAACGAATCAGATTACTTAAACTCTCGCTGCACGTGCCGCTAGGTAGGCAACTTGCCTACCCCGCGGTCATCTTTTTGCAACACCACTGGAGACCACCGCTAGGTAAGACCGCTAGGTAGGACAGTGTCTGGGGGGCGGTCACTTGAATGACACACTTCTGGAGTTTAGTGCAAGCTAGGACCGTTATGTAGGACATGCCTAGGCCGCGGTCATCTTTGGATAACTTCTCTGGAGTTTGGTGCTAGGTAGGACCGTTAGGTAGGCACTACCTAGGGAGCGGCCTTCACAATTTCACTTGGAGGCTTCAACATGCATTGACCGCGACATATGACCGCTAGGTATGCATACTTAGGGGGCGGTCCACTGCAGAAAAATGTACTTCTGATCAGCATTGACATCTTTTCTTCCATACTTGAATATTTGCACCACTTCTGATAATGAGACCTGCACAGCTCAACAAACACATCAAACAACCTAAAATACTCAAGAACAAAGCACAAAGACTAGGAAATAGGGGTCTAAAACATATATAGAAATAGACCGATCACTGCTGCACAAAAGGATGCCCCTAGCCCTTCGTCCCCCTCCACTACCGGCAATAAGGATGCTGCTGCCCCTGCTGACATCCCTGGTCCATCATCTACTTCTGCTGCGGATATAGGAGGTTCCCGTGAAGGGCCATCTGTAGCTTCGACAGATCAAGGCGAGGGGTCTAGAGTTGTTTCTCTATCTGATTTTCCCCCTATCGAGCTCCTGAACCATTTTATAAGTGACGATATTTACTTTGGTGAAGGTTAGGAGCACGTGAAGGGAAAATCGTGCAACATGAAGATGGAATTCTTTTTCAACTGCCATTCTTTGGTAAGTTCTTCGACATCCTCCTCTTTACTCTATTCTCCGTTCTCCCCTATTTCTTTGTGTTTTCGTCCTTTAACTCTATTTTTTGTACAGATGATGTCAGAGATAGCGAGTAGTTACCAGCGTGGGAACGCGGCGTTGAAGGAAAATAAGCGCTTGCAAGATCAAGTCTCCCGCTCAGCGGCCGATAAGCTTTCAGTTGAAGAGTCTCATGCCCAACAACTTACTCAGCTGCGGGAGTCCGCTAACGGGTTCTTGGCTGCCCAGCTTGCTGCTAAAGAAAAGTTGCTCACAGCCGAAGAGGAGATCAAGTTGCTGAAGGAGCAACTTGCTGGGAGTCAAGATGCGCTTACTGCTCGTATAGAGGTAGAGAGGCTGGCGACAGAGGCCAAAAAGAAAGCCGAACGCGAATCTAAGGACTTACCGCACCAACAGGCTTCACAAGATGTTATTCTAAACGACCTAAAGGTCATTTTAGAGGTTGAAGTTGTTGACCGTTTTAGGAGGTCTCCTGCATACGATGCGCTTCTCCTCCATGAGTTTGAGTGGGGCATGCGGCAAGCCAAGAGGTTCTTCACCATGAAGGACCATTCTAATGAGAAGGCCTTGAGGCATTTTGACAGATCCCTCAAGCAACACATGGACGATGCAGTGAGCTCGGTTAAAGGGCAACTGAAACGGTGGAAGGCCCATTGTCGCTATATGTAAACAAAACCTCATCCTATGCATCTTGAAATTCCTACCAAACGTGCCTTTAATACTTACTATTCCAGTCAGAAGGTGAGTTTCACTAGATCTGGTGTTGAGCCTGACTTGGCTCCCGTTTCTAGCTGGGATTATTCGCCTTTCATGCTTAAAGGGGATGAAGAGGTCGTTTGGCCCTCAGAGGATAAGGTAAGCGAAGTGTAAGGATTCCCATTATTGATTGGCTTATTTCGTGGACAAACCACATATTGGGGGTTTGAATTGTAAGGGTAGTTAGGTGATTGAAGATCAAGCTCAAAGGCCCTTTTCAAGACCTCAAGAGAAGAAGCACTCCAAAGGTATAATACTTAGTGTTTCTTGCAATGAAGAGACGTAGATGCACACACACACAACACTTGCATAATTCTCATTCTTGAATGTGTTGTGTCTTTATTGTGTGTATGCATTATTGTTTATTTAATCTCTCTTCATTCTTGTCCATATGGGTGCATCTTGCTTGGAATTGCACATCATACTTTTCATTTTAGGATGCTGCATCAGGTGCATTTTTGCACCCTATTATGCGGTCAAGGCCGCATAAATTAGGCCGTAGAATCAGGACCAGAATTCATTCTCTCTGGTCTCTTTTTTGCGCCCTTGGTTTTTGCGTTTAGGGGCCGTAAAACTGTCAGGTGCATTTCCGCGCCCTTGTGTTATGCGGTCCGTGGCCGCAGAATCTTGCCGCAAAAATGTCAGGGGCATTTCTGCGCCCTGTGTTCTGCTGTCCGTGGCCGCATAATCAAGGGCGCAGAATCGGCAGTCTTTTGCAAAATTCACAAAACGGCACCACTTCACTTTGGCATACTATATATATGCCACTTTCATTTCTAGGTTGTTTTTAAGAGTTCCAAATATCATATTTTTCACTTAGAAAATCTTTCAAGAGAAAAATCATCAAGAACTCACCTTTAAACACTCAAACCATTTCCTTTGATCATCAAAGTTCATCTAGGATCATTCATGACCATTTAGGACTCATCCATGTATGGTTTTGCATTATCACATCTTTCTTGGTAAGATTTTGACTAACTTCATCTAATTTTAGTTTCTTTCTTGTCAAGTTATCTCTTTATCTTATTGTATGCTTTATGTTCACATGCTAGATATAAGATAGAGATTGTTTGTGATGAATATGATTGAGTGTTGTATTGTGATAGCTATCTAGGTTTTGATTAATCTTGATTAGCTAAGCTTTATGATATGTCATTTAGCTTTTAATATCTAGGATTGATTTCATTGATATATCATCATTCTAGATAAGCATATATGTTAGGATTATGCTCAATAGCAAGAGTGTAATATTGTAATTAACAATCTTTTTCATATTAATAAAGTGATTTCTGGTTTAAACAAATCTTATAGCATTTATAGTTTAATATTAAAATTGTAAAAGTAAATAATCATAAGGTCTAAAGACTATGAGAAAAGAAGAATTGTTCGTACATCTGGATATGTATGTGGTAGACACAATTCTTTAGTTAGTCTTGAATATTGTTCACAACTTAAGTTAAAGGTTGGGCACCTTTATCTTGTTAAAGTTGTAGAATTCTTTTGCTAGCATTTGAGTGGGATCAAATGAGATATGATGAGTCTAAAATCATCGGAGTGACTTCGAGCAAAAGAATCTAGTGCACTGGGTGCATTGAACTGGATCACAATGAAATACTTTATCTATAACCGTCAGTAGATAAAAGTCATTTCATTATCAGGACAATCGGAGAGTCTATCTTAATCCTGAGATAAATGATGGACTTATGGTTGCAAGTGATATCATTTGAGTTATCAATGAGTACGATTATATCGCATAGTCTATCCTCGATAGTTTGGTGATATTCATTTGTTAATCGATAGAGGACTTCATTTATAGATATGGACATCGTGGCTCCATTTATCAAATGAGAGTATAATATCATCATATGGATGTTTTGAGGTAATTGGATATTAAATCTCAACGTTGAGTTTTCGATAGTGTCTATTGAAAACATGGCTTCTGGACAAGTCAAAATATCCAAGTTCAAAACGTGGTCATATGAGTAAATATGGTAACTTGGAGAGTTATAGGCGGTCTATGAACTCTTGGCGATTACTGATATTAATCACGAGGATACACTATCTCCAACATGATTGTCTAGGGTATGAATGAGGAAACATCTTCCTTTTATGTCTTTATTTAAGAGTTCAATTTTAGCTCTTTAGTGGAATGAGTTAAAATTAATGGATCGGATCTAAGTGAATCATTTGTTGATTGTGATTAAGTTATGTCTATTGAAGCTTAAATTTAGATAGCCCGCCAAGATCCCCAATCCACACGGACTTGCATGGATCACTTGATATATTCTATCGGACCAATTTAAGGGTTCATCTAGAATTGCATTTAATATATTCATAATATAATTTGCACATTATTTATGTAATGGGTTGCTCAATTATATTTATATATTAATGAATGACATGTGGGCTTGTTTCTTTTAGTAAGAATGAGTCTAGTTCACATGTGGGCTTTTTATTTAAAGTCCAATGGATTAAATGAAATAAGAAAATAATATATAGCCCATTTATTTTAAGTGGGGCGGCAAAGGTGAATTAATTAACCTAATATATTATTTTGTTTCATTGTTTAATTAAATAAGAATTAAATAATTGTTTAATTAATTGTTTAATTAAGAAACAAATCTTTTTTGATTAGGAAATATGATTCCTAAAGGTATACTATTGGTAGTAGTATACTTAAATTAAAAGACTTGTTTGACAAGAAAATAAATAATTAATTTTATTTATTTAATCAAATAAGAAGTCTTTTATATAGTCACAAATACACTAAAGAGTTGGTTTAGGGATAGAATTCGGAACCATAGTTTTTGGGAAAGAATTCGGAACCATAGTTTTGGGAAAGAATTCGGAACCATAGTTTTTGGGAAAGAATTCGGAACCATAGTTTTTGGGAAAGAATTTGGTACCATAGTTTTTGTAACTTTGGATCCAGCCACCATAGTTTTTGTAACTTTGGAATTCTCAAACCCTAGTTTTTGCAATTGAGAGCTTTTTCTTTTGCTAGAGAAAAATTAGATCCAACTCTAAGACTAGTGAGTGATTCGGCCTAGAGGTTTGTGAGAGAAGAATTGTTCTTGTTTCGATAGTGTACTAGTGATCTTAACATCAAGAGATCTTGTACACACTTTCGAATTAGGTTCACACGAATTTCAATCTTACGATTGTGAATTCAAAAGTGACCGGAACGTTCTTAGCAACCTATTGGAATTTTTGTGACTAATAGAAATCAGAGAAGTTTGTTTGTCCATCTCAGGTTTGCAATTCAAAGAAAAAGGGAGACCACGCTCCTAGGTGATTCACGTTCGTGCTAGGATTGAAGATCTTGCGGATTACCATCGACGTAAGTCAATCGGATCACGCGACAAAAGGTATTCTCCTTTTGTTGATTATATGTGTGTTTAATTAATTAAAAGGGTAAAGGTTCATAAAAAGGAAAAATTTTAAAAAGCTACTAAATCTATTTTGTTTAGTCTCTCTTCCGCTGCGTGTACTATACGGTATTTTTCCCTACAATATAGAGTTGCCTTGCTCTTGTTGCATTTTGAGTATTTCACATATTCACTTAGGTTGCATTCTCTTCATTGAGAACTAAGTCTTGTGTTGCTTCCGGGATTAGGTTGCTTAATTCACAAGCATTAGGACTAGGTTCACTTATACCGGGATTAGGTAGGTGTGTGATTACTTCCGGGATTAGGTTGTAATCTTTCTCACACTTAGTGGATTCGAGGTTCGAGTGTGGCTCACTTACATAGCCCGTGGTTTTTCCCGTGAGGGTTTCCACGTAAATGTCAAGTGTCTTTTAATTTTCCGCACCATATTACACTTGCTATTTTGTATTGACTAGTAAAGGGTATTTTCGTAATCTTGCCTATTAACGAAAATTAGGTAAAATCGGATAAAATCTATTCACCCCCCCCTCTAGATTAATATTGAACACACCGTAATTTGTTTCAATTGGTATCAGAGCGGGTTCCTAGACATACATAGGTGATCCTTGCTCATTTTGGTGTGTTTTGCATTTGTGTGATTTTTGTTCATTCATACATTTTGCATTCATTTCATTTCATTCATATTCACAATGAGTGGAAACGGTGGCAACAACGAGGGTGCTTCTAGCACGCGTCCTCCTCTCCTCACCGGTGATAACTACTCCTCATGGAAGGGGAAGATTGATCAAGCCAAAATTGGTATGATTTTGGCCCTCATTTTCGTTTCTTTTTGCTTGATTCTCGGGCATTTCCCCGTGTTTAATGTTGTTAAATTGAGTGTTTCAGGTTTTATTAGGTTTCAGAAGCAATTGAGATGAAGGTGGAGGACTTGTGCGAAAATGTCTCACAAATGAGAAGAAACAGGGCATTTTCGCCACTTGGACATAAGAGGGCGCCACTTGAGCGCCATGGCGACAGAAGAGTTCCCAAAGGCATCAGAAGGTCGCCACTTGGGCGCCACTTGAGCGCCATGGCGACAGAAGGTCACAAAAACAATCAGGTGGGGTCGCCACTTGGGGTCGCTCTGGCGACCTCCCTTGCAAGTGGCGACCTAGTGCACTCAAGGCATGGTCGCCACTTAGGGTCGCCATGGCGACCTTGATGGTACAAATGGCGACCTCTTCACATTTCCAAGGTCGCCACTTATGGTCGCCATGGCGACCTAGAGGATACAAGTGGCGACCTCTACACATTTTGGTCATGGTCGCCATTTGACAAATAGCGAGAAAGATGGTTTTCAGAGCGACCTTCTCATCTAACCGTTTTACGCTCCATGGTCGCCATAGCGACCAAATAGCGACCTAGACTCCACATCAGCGAATCAAGCAGTTACCAGTACATGTCCATGAGTGAGTATATATATGAAGCGTCCCTCCATCTTCAAGTATCGAAAATCAGAGCAAATTGAGAGAACACTCATTTTCAGATCTAGATCATCATCCATGGAACATTATTCATCCTCCTCCATTTCTCTCCTTGAACTCATCTAATCCATCCAACCCTCAACACAAAAACCTTGATTACTTCACTACATCATTCCTCATCCCACCATTTCTCCACCAAAATCCTTAGTAACTTTCCACCAAAACACCCACATTCCAAGACATTTCCTCAACCTCCATTCCTTGCATCTAGGAGCATAGAGGAGAAGAAGGATCAAGCTTAAAGAAGGTGACCCAAGGGTTATTTCCTCATCATTTACTTCTTTTCATTTATTGCAAATATGTGTAACTAAACCCCTAATCTAGGGGATAGATTTGAGGAACAATTGGTTGTGGGTTTAGTCTAGCTTGTAATGAATCTCTTATGTGTTCTATTCATTCAAATTAATTAGATTCCATTCATTATAATTGACTTGTATATCACTTGTTGATTGCTATCTTGAGTGGAATAATTTGTTATATATTCACATGTGGATTGACAATCTTTGTGTGATTAAGAACCCATTGGATAGGATAGATTAGTGGTGGGTATACCAACCCCACTAATCTAAGCCTCTAAGTGGTTAACATAATGAGATTGGTACATTAATGATGCTAGTAGCTTACCCACATCCAAGTGTTAATCGATCTATTCCCTAGTTCTCTCATTAATTGATTTTATCACTATTCTTATCAAGGTGTTGAGTATTCTATTTTTCATAACATTTTTGTGTATTTTCATTTGAGTAGTTTAGCATTGGTGGCTTTAGAAACCACACATTTATCAAACACTATGACTTGTTTAATTGTTCTAAGATTAGTCAATTTATCTAATTAACACTTCATTCCCTGTGGAACGAACTTGCTCACTATTTTGCTATCAAATCACATTTTAAAAGGATTAAGTGGCTTTAAAAGAGTTTTCAAGAATCAACCAAAAACTATTATTATTACTATTTTGTTGAGTACACAAACGACCTCATCAAAAAATGGTGCCGCTGCCGGGGAATGGTAGCGTTGATTACATAGATTGACTTTTCTTCACATTTTATTGGTATTTTGTAGATTTTTAGTTTAATATTTTGATTTGTGATTATTGACTTGTTCATAGTGCTGTTTTTACTTTTTTTTCTTTCCTTGTATCTCTTTATTTATTCCTCTTTCAGGTGCTCAGTTTTATGCACGGTAGGAGATCTCTAGGTATAGGTGTTCATCCCCCACTAGAAGGCACTAGCCGTGTGAGAGAGTTCGAACCAATTCCAAGTCAAGCTATGAGTACCGAAGGACAACAACATGGTAGGGAAGACGAAGCTCCTTTGAGAGAGGAGATGACGGAAGAGACTCAAACCAACCGTGGTCAAAGGATGACCATGGGTGAATATGCCTTGCCGGATATCGGGAACCAACCATCACCGATCGTGCTAGACCCGGTTGCTAGGGGTTATGAGTTGAAAACAATGCACGTCAACCTATTGCCGTCATTTCATGGGAAGTTGAATGAAGACTGCCTCCAGTTCATGAAGGAGTATAGTGCTATTATTGAGACCTTCCCCATCATGCGACTCACACGTGAACAGTTGCAAATGCGTTGCTTCCAGTATTGTATGAAGGATGCGGCTATGACATGGCTCATGGGGCTTAGGCCGGGATCATTGACAAGTTGGGGCCAAATTTGCAAGGTGTTTTTCAACAGATTCTTTCCGGCTAGGAAAGCAAAGGAGTTAAAGGTGAAGATAGCCGATTTTTATGAGAGTGAGGGGGAGCTATTTCATGAGTCATGGGAGAGGTATCAACGCCTTGTGGCCCAATGTCCTCCTCACATGTTCACTGAGGAATACAAGGTGTCGTGTTTTCAAGGAGGTCTAACTCGGTTCTCCCAAGTGTTGGTGGATAACGCTTGTGGAGGTTCTTATGATACCAAGACCGCTTCGGAGATTTACGACATCTATGAGATGTTGGCACAAAACTCTCAACAAAGGAATGCCAACAGTATTCGAGGTGGGAAGTTTGATGTGAATGCTAGTACGGAAGCCGCCATCGAAATCTCTAGGATAAACAAGAAGGTGGAGACCTTAACTTCTCATATTGAAAGTATGGGATTTCCTAAGGCGGGAGTTAAGTTGCTAAGAAGGCAAGAAGGAAGCTCTAGCGGGCAATTCAATGAGAATGAAAGGTTTGAGGACACTTTTCAAGGTCAAGAGCAAGAGGAGGTTCAAGCTATGGGATTTCAAGGACAAGGCAACAACTCCTATCCCAACAACTATGCTCAACCGTGGAGGAACCACCCAAACCTTTCTTGGTCAAATAACAACAACATTCTAAACCCACCACCAAGAAATCAACAACAAGGAAACCAACAACAAGAGGTGTACAATCAAGGAGGTAGCTCACAAGGGGGTTACCGTCAGAATCCACAGCAAGGGTTGAACACTCAAGGAAGTAGCTCACAAGGAAGCTATCATCAATATCAATCACAAGGAGGATTCCCCCAAGGAGGAAATCAATGGGGAGGAAACCAATGGAACAACAACAACAATGCTCAACCAAGCTCGTACCAACCTCGCCGAAATATTGATGAAGAAATGAGAGGTATGATGCAAGGCTTCCAACGAGCTGAGAATACCTTGACAAGCTTCATGCAAGCTAGTGGTCAAAGGTTTGGCAACCTAGAGGCATCTTTTGGGAAATTGGAGACCCAAATGGGGCAAATTGCCGAGGCCCTTCAAAAGCAAGAAAAGGGGAAGTTTCCAAGCCACACAGAGCAAGCTAAAGAAGGTAGTTTTGTCAAGAAGGATGGAGCTAGAGATGAGGCATTGTTGTTTGAAGAAGCATACATCCAGAAAGTGGAAGATCCGGGAAGCTTTGTGATTCCCATATCGGTAGGAAATAGTGGAGTGCTAAAAGGAGTACTAGATTTAGGAGCAAGTGTGAGCATGATGCCCCTATCTACTTATGAAAAGTTGGGTTTGGTAGGATTGAAGCCATCCGGGAAGAAGCTTATGCTAGCGGATCAAACCTCACTTTCATCAAGTGGTGAAATAAAAGATGTCCCAATTGTCATTGAAGGAGTAGTAGTGCTAACGGATTTCGTAGTTCTAGACATTGGTGACAAGTCAAAAGATGTTAGGGAGTGGCAAGTTCTCCTTGGTAGACCATTCATGGCTACCGCTCAAATGAAGATCGATGTTTGCAAGAAGAAAGTTTGTATGCATGCATTTGAGAAAGAACTTGAGATCGATATAACCATATGCAATGATGACCTAAAAGGAATTGAGAGTTGCTATGTGGTTGAGTTGCAACCACCAAGGTCAACGGGTGGAAAAGTGTGTGATTTGGTGCAATTGTTTGAAAAGAATAGCCAAGAGGACGAAGTGGAGAGTATAGGTGACTCTGAAATTGAAGAGCTCAAGAATTCCAACCAAGAGCTCATGCTTGAGGTAGAGGTTCTTAAGGCGGAGAAGTATGCCTTGGAAAAGAAGCTTGATGACCTAGCAAGGAAAAATCATAAGCTTAAGAAGGTCAACGTGGCTCTCACAATGGAGAATGAGGTGACGGTGAAAGAGCTTGAAGATTTGGCTAGGCTCACCGAAGAATTTGAGGAAGAATCCTTAAGAAAGATGAGGAAGGCCCTCATGAATGTAGATGCCAAGAACAAGGCACTTGAGGAGTTGAAGGAGGAATTGAGCAAGAAGGAGATGTCCTTGAAGGTTGCAAAGGTAAAGGAGTGTGACTTTTTGGTGGAGATGGATCGGATGGATCAAGCCATCAAGGAACTCACCAATAACGGTCCCTCAAGGCCTAAATCTCCAATTAAAAAGGGAAGATTTCCTTCATATCCTTTAACTTGTTATTTTTGTCATAGAAAGGGTCATGTAAAGTCTAAATGTTTTGAATTTTTGAAGCATGCCACTAATGATAAAAATAGACCTATAAGGAGATCTAACCATGTTAAGCAAATTTGGGTTAGGAAGGATTTGGTAAATCAAGTCCGGGATGAGTCTAGAGGTCCAATTTGGGTAGTCAAGAAAAAATTGAGTTATAATGTGATTGACTTGGATGATGAGCATCATGATTCCATTTCGCATAGTAAGATGCGGTAGTTGGATTTACATTCGGTTTTTACATTTCATGCCATGAATAAATATGTTTGTGTTTAATTTTGCTTGTTGTGTGTTTTTCTTTTGTTTTTCTGAATAAATGTCCATCAATTCTTGATAGAGGTTTGAAGTATGAGCTTATTGTGGATTTTGTTCATTGCAGGTGATGAAATACACTCAGAAGAGGACTTTAAGTCAGGGTCGCCATTTGGTCGCTATTTGCACGCAAATGGCGATCTCACTTACATGAAGGATTCAGAGGTCGCCACTTACATGGTCGCCATGGCGACCCACATGTTGCAAATGGCGACCTTTGTTATCAGGTATGGTCGCCATTTGGTCGCCAGAGCGACCTTACTTGTGCAAATGGCGACCACATGCAAACATGAAATTTCTTCTTGGTCGCCATTTGGTCGCCATGGCGACCGAGTGACACAAGTGGCGACATAGGGCGTTCACTTATAAGGACTGCTGCTCAAACATAACGCCGCACACACAAAAGTTCTCTCTTCTCAAATTCTCTCAATTCCAAAGCCGTGGCACGCACGTAATCTCCAAACTTGGTAAGAAATCACTCTAGTTCTTCAATTCTTTTAATCAAATCCTTCCTACATTGCATCTAGAATTACTAAGGGTGGTTTTGAGTTTGATTTGAAGAGATTAGTGTTTAGGATTGGATTTTTGTGTGATTTGATTCATATAGAAGTGATTGTGATAGTATTGAAGTGGTTTGGTTGATTGTGGTGCACATTGGTGAGTGCCGGAGTGTTATTATAGTGCCGTTGTGCTGCCGGATTTCTGTCAAAGAGTTAGTCCGAATTTGGGGGTGAAAAAAATGGCTCCGAAGATGAAGTTGCCGAACAAGGGGGGCAAGGGTAGCAAGACCCCCACTCCTAGGAAGAGAGTAGTTCCCGAATGCAAACTGAACAGAAATTTTGATGATCGTTTGGAGACATTTGCTGAGAAGAAAATGTGGCCTGAGAGGGGCATTGATTTGGAGAACTTGAGGGATACCCCTGTCCCAACAACAGTGAATGACATGGGATGGGGAGGATTAGCGGCTACTCCGCCACATTACAGTGAGAGTTTGGTGAAAGAATTCTATGCGGGGATGAATCCGGGAGAGTATATGAGGGGTGGTCCCATTCTTGTGAGAGGGGTTCCCGTGTACTTAAATGCACCAGACATTAACATATATTTTGGGACGACTTTGTTAGAAATTGAAGGATTACGTGAGAGGATGGTGGAAGGGATCACCACAAATCCTTTGTACGTAAAGAATTTGGTGGAATTTGCAAACACGATGACCATCACTCCTATGACCATATGGATGGCGAAGCGGTTCCCTCTCAGGCAGTCAAACTTGAAGATTGAGCACGCCTTTTGGCACATTTTCCTCCATTCTTCCCTTAGACCGGTTTCCCATAGGTCCACTGTTCCATTTGAGGCAGCCAGGATTCTACATAGTATTAGTGAGAGGCAGCCTATTGATGTGGGAATTATCATAAAGATGGAGATTCAGCGGATTGGGAGGAATGAATCAGAGACAGATATCCTCCATTTCCCTTGTTTGATCACAGAGGCCTGCAAGTTGGCGGGTGTAGATATCTCCGGGGACATACTTAAGCCCCCCATGTCAGATATGGACTTGACCACCTGGAGACGTTTGATGATTAAGGGTGGAGAGATACCTACTGGGGGAAAACGTAGGAGAGTGCGGAGTTCAGAGGCCGGCACCAGTGTTAGGGAAGAATTTGAGAGAATAGTCCCTGAGGAGGACGATGATGATGAGGAGGAGGAGATTCCTATTTGTGATGATCACGGGCAGCCGTTGGGGGTTCGGATTCTAGATGGTGTACAGCGCATTAGGAGGACTCAGACCGGTGATTTTGATATCCTTCATGCTGATAAACTTGATATTGAAGGAAGGCAGAAGGCCTTGGAGGACAGGCAGCTGAAGTTGGAAAGCCTTATTCAGGATTTGAGTGAGACAGTGATCACAGGCTTTACAGACCTCCGCCATGATCTTAAGCTCACTCCTTATGTCAGGAGACCGAAGAAGCCTACCACAATGATTCCACCTACCCCCACTGCACCTTCAGGACATAGCACAGAGGAGCCTGACTTCGTATTTCAGACTGCACAGTCTGCTGTTGAGGAGGCAGCACAGTTGGAGGAGGCCATGGCCCGTTCCTTGACTGATCAGGGGCCCCGTTATGTGGGAGGTCCTCCTATTGATGAGGCAGCCGCACAGAGGAAATGGAGAGAGGAGCAGTCTAGGAGAGCAGCATTAGCTAGGGAGCAGAGAAGGAAGGACCCGAAAGGGAAGGGTAGAGTAGTGCAGGATGAGGAGGATGATTCAGAGTAGTTGGCCTACTAGCATTCCTAGGATTTGTTTTATCTTTTCATCATTTGCATTTTCTATCATTTTATTGGGACATTGCTAGTTTTATGTTCTTACTTTTGGATAATTTTGTTGGATATTTTTGTTGATTTATGTTTATTCGCATTTCTTTTCCTTTTAATCTTTATTTCTCATTGTTGCCTTTATTTTGTTTCCGCATAGAATAAGGGTGTGAATTGGATTTTGGTAGTAGATTTAGGACATTTGTGCTTAATTGTTATATGTGTTGTTGGGATTTTGTGTATGAATATTTGGAGGGCAATATGTCGGATGATGGGATATTTTGTTTTTGCTCTTGCTTGTTGGATTATTGCTTGAAACTTAGTGGGTTGCGCTTGTTGTTTTTATTTTTCCACCTTTGAACATTGAGGACAATGTCAAGTTTAGGTTTGGGGGTGCTTTTGCGCAACGCCATAATACTTGGTTTTCAAAAGAATTGTGTGCCAAAATTTCTAAAATTTTTGCGATATTGCCATATTTGAGCATGCTTTGCTTGTGGAGATTGTTCTTTACATGATGTAGTGAGGAATTGTGCATGTTTGTGAGTGTTTGGTTTAGATTAACACCATGCCACTTAGGGTGTCATTGAACAAAATGCGTTAATCTTTTTCTCTTAATGTTGAGTGAATGATCAAATTTGCTTGAAGGCTAAGAATTAATAGTGGAGATTCCCGTGAGGATCACAAACACAGCCTTTAAAAAGCATACGTTGAGTTGTAAACATTCACTCTTTAAAACACTCACTCTAAACACTCATACAAGCATGTTTTGGTCTCATTTGCACTAAATGTTGTTTGCCATAGAATATTATGGTCTGCTTGTGGATGCCTTATTTTGCTTAATGGACGAATCTTTAGAAATGATTTTAGGCGATGCATGTGAAAACCTCTTTGGCCTAAACACTTCCAACCAATTTGAATATGTGTGCTCCCAAGCCCCTTTGAAGCCAAACACATTTGAAGCATTTCTTTCATGAACCACATCTACATGAACCTTATAGCCTTAAAATACTTGACCTACCTTGACCAAATGATTCGCTAAGGCTTAGGAACTCAATGTAAAATTTTGAAATTATAAATATAAGGTGTGTGCTAAGGCATGTGAATGTGTGTAAGAGTCTTGCAAAGCAAGAGATGTTTGAAAAAAGAAAAGAAAATAAAAAATAAAAAAAATATATAATAAAAAAATAAAAATAAATAAAAAAAGATGAAAAGCATGAAAAGAAAAGAATTGGCAAGCAAAGAAAAGCAAAGAAAAAGGAATCAAGAAATTAGGCACAAAGGGCCTAGAAAAGGAAGAGAAGTAATTGAACTACTCAAGTTGAAAATAGGAGTAGCATGCACATGTGTAATTGTGAGCCTGGACACCTTGAAGTGTGAACATATGTGGGAATCTTGTGGAACTTAAAGAATTAGAATGTATGCCTTAATGAAATCATTAGGTCCCTTGATATCCATTTCTTCCATTCTTTGTTTCACCATAACCTTATGCCCCATTACAACCAAAGAAAAGACCTTCATGATCTTTAGGATTGTCCATTTTGTACAATTTGGTTGATGCATGTTCTTTCTAATTCATGGCTTGCAATTCCATTCATGAGATCACTTTTCAGGAAATTGCGTTTTAATGTTTAGCATGTGCAATCAATTTGTTGCCATAACATGAACTCATATTGCACATGCACAAATTTGAGTGAACCTAGGAGTCTTGGAGAAAAGAAGAGAGAATCCGGTGAGATTTAGCATCAAAGCGAATTACATTCTAAACTAATAGCACCTTTGCTTTGAAGCTTTGGCATTTTGAATGTAAGATCGCATTGCGTACAATTATGTCTAAGGTGGCACGTTTTTAATCATAACTATACACGCTCTTGCATGTTTAAATCCTCACCATGGCATAACCGTTTTAATCTCTTCATTTTGGCTTCGCACATTGATCATTTGAAGTAAAAACCTTTGAAATATCTCTATGCATGTTTTTGGAGGTGTGCTTGTTATTATGTTTGCTCGAGGACTAGCAAAAGATTGGTTTGGGGGTATTTGATCAGGCCAAAATTGGTATGATTTTGGCCCTCATTTTCGTTTCTTTTTGCTTGATTCTCGGGCATTTCCCCGTGTTTAATGTTGTTAAATTGAGTGTTTCAGGTTTTATTAGGTTTCAGAAGCAATTGAGATGAAGGTGGAGGACTTGTGCGAAAATGTCTCACAAATGAGAAGAAACAGGGCATTTTCGCCACTTGGACATAAGAGGGCGCCACTTGAGCGCCATGGCGACAGAAGAGTTCCCAAAGGCATCGGAAGGTCACCACTTGGGCGCCACTTGAGCGCCATGGCGACAGAAGGTCACAAAAACAATCAGGTGGGGTCGCCACTTGGGGTCGCTCTGGCGACCTCCCTTGCAAGTGGCGACCTAGTGCACTCAAGGCATGGTCGCCACTTAGGGTCGCCATGGCGACCTTGATGGTACAAATGGCGACCTCTTCACATTTCCAAGGTCGCCACTTATGGTCGCCATGGCGACCTAGAGGATACAAGTGGCGACCTCTACACATTTTGGTCATGGTCGCCATTTGACAAATAGCGAGAAAGATGGTTTTCAGAGCGACCTTCTCATCTAACCGTTTTACGCTCCATGGTCGCCATAGCGACCAAATAGCGACCTAGACTCCACATCAGCGAATCAAGCAGTTACCAGTACATGTCCATGAGTGAGTATATATATGAAGCGTCCCTCCATCTTCAAGTATCGAAAATCAGAGCAAATTGAGAGAACACTCATTTTCAGATCTAGATCATCATCCATGGAACATTATTCATCCTCCTCCATTTCTCTCCTTGAACTCATCTAATCCATCCAACCCTCAACACAAAAACCTTGATTACTTCACTACATCATTCCTCATCCCACCATTTCTCCACCAAAATCCTTAGTAACTTTCCACCAAAACACCCACATTCCAAGACATTTCCTCAACCTCCATTCCTTGCATCTAGGAGCATAGAGGAGAAGAAGGATCAAGCTTAAAGAAGGTGACCCAAGGGTTATTTCCTCATCATTTACTTCTTTTCATTTATTGCAAATATGTGTAACTAAACCCCTAATCTAGGGGATAGATTTGAGGAACAATTGGTTGTGGGTTTAGTCTAGCTTGTAATGAATCTCTTATGTGTTCTATTCATTCAAATTAATTAGATTCCATTCATTATAATTGACTTGTATATCACTTGTTGATTGCTATCTTGAGTGGAATAATTTGTTATATATTCACATGTGGATTGACAATCTTTGTGTGATTAAGAACCCATTGGATAGGATAGATTAGTGGTGGGTATACCAACCCCACTAATCTAAGCCTCTAAGTGGTTAACATAATGAGATTGGTACATTAATGATGCTAGTAGCTTACCCACATCCAAGTGTTAATCGATCTATTCCCTAGTTCTCTCATTAATTGATTTTATCACTATTCTTATCAAGGTGTTGAGTATTCTATTTTTCATAACATTTTTGTGTATTTTCATTTGAGTAGTTTAGCATTGGTGGCTTTAGAAACCACACATTTATCAAACACTATGACTTGTTTAATTGTTCTAAGATTAGTCAATTTATCTAATTAACACTTCATTCCCTGTGGAACGAACTTGCTCACTATTTTGCTATCAAATCACATTTTAAAAGGATTAAGTGGCTTTAAAAGAGTTTTCAAGAATCAACCAAAAACTATTATTGTTACTATTTTGTTGAGTACACAAACGACCTCATCAAAGATGGAGGCGTACTTATGCCAAATTCATGATAGGGCATGGATGGCCATTGAAGATGGATACGCTCCTCCCATGATAACTCCCACGGGTGGTGGAGAAGAAGTTCTCAAGCCTAAGACACAATGGACTAATGGAGAGTTTGAGACTTCTAAATGGAATAGGAAGGTAATGCATGCCATCCTATGTGCCATGGATGAGAACCAATACAAGTTGGTTCAAATTACTAGGATTGCCAAAGAGGCATGGGAAATCCTAGAGATGGCTCATGAAGGAACCGAAGTGGTCAAGGATTCAAAACTACAAGTCCTCCAAACAAGTTTTGAGACCATTAGGATGGAAGAGCATGAGCACTTCAATGACTTCCAAGTGAAGTTGATGGACATTGTGAATCAAAGTCATCAACTAGGAGACCCGTATTCGGATAGGAGAATCAAGCAGAAAATTATGAGATCTCTCCCCGATAGATTCGAGTCTAAGGTGACGGCTCTAGAGGAAAATAGTGGCTATAAGGATATGAAGCCGAGCGAAGTCATTGGAAGACTTCTCGCTTACGAGTCTAGAAAAGCTCCTATCTCTACTCCTCCTAAAAAGCAAAAGGGAATTGCTTTGAAAGCATCAAAGGATGAAAAGGAGGTGAAGAATGACTCGGATGAAAACATGGCCTTATTTGTGAAAAGATTCAATAAGGTTATGAAGTTTGGGAAGAGAGGATTTGGTATGAGAGGCCAAGACTTGAAGAAGAAGGGTCCCTTCAAGAAGTTTGAACCAAGGCAAGAGAAGACCGAATGAAAAGGGGTCTGTTGCTTTGAGTGTGGTGGAATTGGTCACTTTGCTCCCGATTGTGCAAATCACAAGGAAAAGAAGAAGGGAAAAGTGATGGCCGCCACTTGGAGTGGAAGTAGTGATGACTCCAATGAAGAAGATGAGTCTTCGGATGATGAAGACATCATGGCTAACTTCCTAGCCTTTGCCTCCTCTCACAAGAGCAAAAGTGGTAGTGAAAAAGAGGAAGAGAGTCAAAGGGAAAGTGACTCTAGTGAAGATGACTCCGATGCTAACTCCACTAATGGATATGTGGAGAAAGAAGTGTTAGTTGAATATCTTAAGGAGTTTAGGAGCTTAGAGATGAAAACCACTAAGAAAATCAAGATGTTGAGAGAAGAAAATCTTGAGCTTTCATCTCACAATGACCACTTAAGTGAAGAAGTGGAAAGACTTAAGAAGAGAGAAGATAAGCTAAGAGAGGAGTTAGCTTTATCTAGGAGGAATGAAGAAGGTTTGAAGAGGGAGCTTGATGAAGCTAAGAAGTCACTTACTAGGATGGACTCTAGCACCAAAAAGTTAGATCACATGCTTGGTATTGGAAAGAGTCCATGTGACAAGAGAGGTCTAGGGTTTGAAGATAGTCAAGAGACCTCCTCCACTAAGAAGACCGTGTTTGTTAAGGGCTTGGGCAACATAGAAGCTTCACCGGTGCACACTCCTATGAAGAAGATAAATCTAGGACAATGTTCCAAAAGTGCACAAGTGAAAGTGGTGTCAAAAAGGCAACCTCAAGCCAACATTCCTCATCATATGGCTCAAAAAGGGAAGAAGACAATCATGCAAGTCCAACATTGGAAGCAAGATAGACCGGTTCAACAAAGGAGATGGATTAAACCCACTCAACCACAAAGAAAAGGGAAGGCTCCCATAAATGCTCAAGTCAATGGTATGATTTCTCGTTTCATTCCAATTTGTCATTTTTGTGGTTTTAATGGTCACATTCGACCAAATTGCTTTCATTATATAAAAATGTGTAGAACTTGAAGCATGATTGAAAAGAGAAAGAATAGAGCCAAGATGCATGTTCCTAGGAATAATAAGACTAATTTGCATAATCCTAGGATTACTAGAGCCCATGTACCAAAGACCATTAAGAAAGAAAATGTTGTTCTTAAGTGGGTTAGAAAGAATGAAAATGTTTGCCATGTTGCACAAATTGCCTTAAAGGCAAATTCTTCTAATCTTTGGTATCTTGATAGTGGGTGCTCTAGGCACATGACAGGAAACAAGAGTTTCTTTGAGACTCTTGTTATGGAGGAAGGAGGAAATGTCACCTTTGGTGATGGATCCAAAAAGAAAGTCATAGGGAAAGGAACCATTTCCGTTCCCGGATTACCCTCCTTATCTAATGTTTTACTTGTTGATGGCTTGAAAGCCAATTTGATTAGCATTTCTCATCTTAGTGATGAAGGATATTCCGTCTTGTTTAGCAAAGATAATTGCTCTATCCTAAAGCCCAATGGAAAAACCTTATTGAAAGGTATGAGATCTAGCGACAATTGCTATTGTCTTGAAGCTAGAATAGTCTCAAACAATGTGTCCAAGGATGAGCAAATTGAGTTGTGGCATGAAAGACTTGGCCACATGAACTTTTGGGATCTACGGACCCTTGGAAAGTTTGAATGTGTGCATGGCCTCCCTAAGCTTGGGAAGAAAGCCAATGGTATTTGTGGACCTTGTCAACAAGGAAAACAAACTAAAAGCATGCACAAAAAGGGCAAGTATCTCTCCACCAAGGAGTCCCCTAGAGCTCCTCCACATGGATCTTATGGGTCCTATGCAAACCGAGAGCTTGGGTGGAAAGAGATACATTTTTGTATGTGTAGATGATTTCTCTAGGTTCACATGGACATATTTTCTTAGAGAAAAATCCGAAACTTTTGATAAGTTTAAAATGCTTTGTACTAAACTTCAAAATGAAATGAATTCTAACATTAAAAGCATAAAACGGATAAGAAGTGATCATGGGAGGGAATTTGAGAATGCTTCATTTGAAACCTATTGTGATAGTATAGGTATCTCCCATGAGTTTTCGGCTCCTAGGACACCTCAACAAAATGGAGTTGTTGAGAGGAAAAATAGGGTCCTTCAAGAGATGGCCCGTGTGATGTTGCTTAGCAACAATGTGCCTAGGAATCTATGGGCCAAAGCCGTCAACACGGCTTGCTACATAGGAAATAGAGTTTTCCTAAGGCCCGGTACTAGGAATACCTCCTATGAGTTATGGAAAGGTAAAAGGCCAAATGTTAGCTACTTCCACACATTTGGAAGCAAATGCTACATTTTAAATGACCGAGATCAACTTGGCAAATTTGATGCCAAGAGTGATGAGGGTATCTTTATTGGCTATGCCTTAAATAGTAGAGCCTATAGAGTTTTCAATAAGAAAACTCTAAGTGTCATGGAATCATCCAATGTCATATTTGATGATGAAAGGCTCAAGTCTAGTAATCATGAGGAGGAGGTAATTTTTAGTAATGACTCTCCTTTAGAGAAAGTTGATGTGACTCCTAATGTGGGGACATCAAATGTTGTTGATAATGACACACAACCTATTGATAGAGTTCCTAACTTGGACTCTAATGAACCCGCTCCATGGGTTAGAAGACTCCATAACAAAGATGATGTTATTGGAGATGTGAATGAGGGTGTTAGGACTAGAAGGCAAATAGCTAATCTTATTAGCTTCACTTGCTACACCTCTCAAATAGAACCCAAAAAGATTGATGAAGCTTTAAATGATGAATTTTGGGTTCTTGCTATGCAAGAAGAGCTAAACCAATTCGAAAGGAATGAGGTTTGGACTCTAGTTCCTAGGCCTAAGACCACAAATGTCATAGGCACAAAGTGGATATATAGGAACAAATCCGATGAGGATGGCAACATAGTGCGTAACAAGGCAAGACTTGTTGCACAAGGGTACTCTCAAATTGAGGGTATCGATTTTGAGGAGACTTTTGCTCCCGTTGCCCGTTTAGAGTCCATTAGGCTTCTCTTGTCCAT
The DNA here is from genome assembly GCA_954870605.1 of Acer campestre. Classification (NCBI taxonomy): domain Eukaryota; kingdom Viridiplantae; phylum Streptophyta; class Magnoliopsida; order Sapindales; family Sapindaceae; genus Acer; species Acer campestre. The sequence goes on from OX940802.1 coordinate 27,207,445, forward strand.
CTCTTGTGTGCACAAGTTCAAATTGCACCAAATGGACGTAAAGAGTGCCTTCCTCAATGGCTTCTTGCAAGAGGAAGTGTTTGTTGAGCAACCCAAGGGGTTTGTGGATGCACACCACCCCAATCATGTCTATCGCCTCAAGAAGGCTCTTTATGGGTTGAAACAAGCACCGAGGGCTTGGTATGAGCGCCTCACTCAATTCCTTGTCAACAATGACTACACAAGAGGTAGTGTTGACAAGACACTATTCATCAAGAAAGACAATGATGAGCTTTTTATAGCTCAAATATATGTTAATGATATAGTGTTTGGCTCCACCAACAACATCAAAGTCCAACAATTTGTTGATGTTATGTCTCATGAATTTGAGATGAGTCTTGTTGGTGAGCTTAGTTACTTCCTAGGTTTGCAAATTAGGCAATTGAATGATGGGATCTTCATAACCCAAGCCAAATATGCCAAAAACCTAGTGAAGAAGTTTGGTCTTGAAAAAGCCAAACATTGTGATACACCCATGAGTACCACTTTGAAGCTAAGCAAAGATGCTAGTGGTAAAAGTGTGGAACAAACACTATATAGGGCCATGATAGGAAGCTTGCTTTATTTGACCGCAAGTAGGCCCGATATATCCTTTAATGTGGGTGTGTGTGCTAGGTACCAATCCGATCCCAAGGAGTCCCATCTCTCTTCCGTCAAGAGAATCATTCGATATGTGAATGGGACATCTAACTATGGGATTTGGTACTCATTTGACACTAATGCTAGTCTTGTAGGCTTTAGTGATGCGGATTGGGCGGGAAATTGTGATGATAGGAAAAGCACATCGGGCGGTTGCTTTTTCCTAGGAAACAATCTTGTTTCTTGGTTTTGCAAGAAGCAAAACTCAATTTCCTTGTCCACGACGGAGGCCGAGTACATAGCCGCGGGGAGTGGATGCACACAACTCCTATGGATGAAGCAAATACTAGTAGACTACGGATTCAACCAAGGTACACTCACTCTCTTTTGTGATAACATGAGTGCTATTAATATTTCCAAGAATCCGGTTCAACATTCTAGAACTAAGCATATTGACATCCGTCATCACTTTGTTAGAGAACTAGTTGAAAATAAATGCATTGTACTTGAGCATGTAGGTACAAATGATCAACTAGCGGACTTGTTACAAAACCTCTAGATGCTACTCGATTTAAAATTCTTAGTAGATCTATTGGAATATGTCTTGTGGAGTGATGAGTTCTTGTGATTGACCCCATAAGGGGAACTCAAGCAAAGAGAGCTTTTTGTATACTTGATGCATGCAAAATATTTGAAAGATCTTGTGCTTCTCTTTTAATTGCTTGAAGTAAGCTTGGTTGGACATATGTATATATGCTTTTATCTCAATAAGTGTGAACCTTGCTTTGTTTTCAATCCATGTCATATTTATGTTCAAACATGCATTTTTGGACTAGGAAATTTACATAGGAAGTATGATTTGAATGACCTATAGTTATTTCCATGACATGATGATTCTTAATTGACATGCTAATGACATATGAAAAGCATGAAATTCAAATGACATGCTAAGTTGAAAAAGCATGAATTGATGATTGCAACTCTTAAATGCAAAACTTGTGTGAAAAGCTTATGAGACTTAAATGAAAAAGGATCATGTATCCATTCAAAGGATGTTTCCATCCAAATGTCTCTCTTTCTTTATTTGTTGAACATGGTTACTATCATACGGGTTTCATACCCGGAAAAATCAAATAGGGTGCAAAGTCGCTCATGCCATGTTTCACATATAAAGTTGGATATAGTTGTTGTTAAAAATTGAAATCAATGAAATCTCTATATCCTTGCTTCTCTCATGACAAATGGTAAAATTGGTTTGAATTCTATTTGGAAACCTTTGTCATTTGCTTTGCCAAATACCATTGTATTTTGGACTTGAATGCAACATGTCTTGTTTGCATGCTTATTTCACACATTTTCAATAAAATAAATCTCCTTGATTCTCTCCAATTAATTGAGTGCATAAGTGGCTTATTTATCTATGCATTATCTTGTATGCTTCTATCTCTCTTTGCTATGAGTGACCCGGTTAGGGACTACTCCTTTGCCTATATCATGACAAAAAGGGGGAGTAGGATGTGGTAAGGGGAGTTGCTAATTGTAGTAGCAAATGTGCATATGGGGAGTTTATGGTTTGAGGGGGAGTAACCCTTTGAGGGGGAGCATTGCATCCACATAGATTGCATGATGTTGTGCTTAAAAGTCTTAATATGCAAATGCTTGTTTTATTTTCACTTGTTCATCTCACATACACTTGCTTTGGAAGTGTAATCTAATTGTTTTGAAGGTTTGGTAATTCTACAAGAGATTGAAGACTTGAAGTTTTATTTTCTTATCTCTTTGTAATGTAGAATATCCCATAGCTTCAATTTTGTTGTGAGGTTCAATGTGAGTGGTGGTTTTGTCACGAAATAGCCAAAGGGGGAGATTGTAAGGATTCCCATTATTGATTGGCTTATTTCGTGGACAAACCACATATTGGGGGTTTGAATTGTAAGGGTAGTTAGGTGATTGAAGATCAAGCTCAAAGGCCCTTTTCAAGACCTCAAGAGAAGAAGCACTCCAAAGGTATAATACTTAGTGTTTCTTGCAATGAAGAGACGTAGATGCACACACACACAACACTTGCATAATTCTCATTCTTGAATGTGTTGTGTCTTTATTGTGTGTATGCATTATTGTTTATTTAATCTCTCTTCATTCTTGTCCATATGGGTGCATCTTGCTTGGAATTGCACATCATACTTTTCATTTTAGGATGCTGCATCAGGTGCATTTTTGCACCCTATTATGCGGTCAAGGCCGCATAAATTAGGCCGTAGAATCAGGACCAGAATTCATTCTCTCTGGTCTCTTTTTTGCGCCCTTGGTTTTTGCGTTTAGGGGCCGTAAAACTGTCAGGTGCATTTCCGCGCCCTTGTGTTATGCGGTCCGTGGCCGCAGAATCTTGCCGCAAAAATGTCAGGGGCATTTCTGCGCCCTGTGTTCTGCTGTCCGTGGCCGCATAATCAAGGGCGCAGAATCGGCAGTCTTTTGCAAAATTCACAAAACGGCACCACTTCACTTTGGCATACTATATATATGCCACTTTCATTTCTAGGTTGTTTTTAAGAGTTCCAAATATCATATTTTTCACTTAGAAAATCTTTCAAGAGAAAAATCATCAAGAACTCACCTTTAAACACTCAAACCATTTCCTTTGATCATCAAAGTTCATCTAGGATCATTCATGACCATTTAGGACTCATCCATGTATGGTTTTGCATTATCACATCTTTCTTGGTAAGATTTTGACTAACTTCATCTAATTTTAGTTTCTTTCTTGTCAAGTTATCTCTTTATCTTATTGTATGCTTTATGTTCACATGCTAGATATAAGATAGAGATTGTTTGTGATGAATATGATTGAGTGTTGTATTGTGATAGCTATCTAGGTTTTGATTAATCTTGATTAGCTAAGCTTTATGATATGTCATTTAGCTTTTAATATCTAGGATTGATTTCATTGATATATCATCATTCTAGATAAGCATATATGTTAGGATTATGCTCAATAGCAAGAGTGTAATATTGTAATTAACAATCTTTTTCATATTAATAAAGTGATTTCTGGTTTAAACAAATCTTATAGCATTTATAGTTTAATATTAAAATTGTAAAAGTAAATAATCATAAGGTCTAAAGACTATGAGAAAAGAAGAATTGTTCGTACATCTGGATATGTATGTGGTAGACACAATTCTTTAGTTAGTCTTGAATATTGTTCACAACTTAAGTTAAAGGTTGGGCACCTTTATCTTGTTAAAGTTGTAGAATTCTTTTGCTAGCATTTGAGTGGGATCAAATGAGATATGATGAGTCTAAAATCATCGGAGTGACTTCGAGCAAAAGAATCTAGTGCACTGGGTGCATTGAACTGGATCACAATGAAATACTTTATCTATAACCGTCAGTAGATAAAAGTCATTTCATTATCAGGACAATCGGAGAGTCTATCTTAATCCTGAGATAAATGATGGACTTATGGTTGCAAGTGATATCATTTGAGTTATCAATGAGTACGATTATATCGCATAGTCTATCCTCGATAGTTTGGTGATATTCATTTGTTAATCGATAGAGGACTTCATTTATAGATATGGACATCGTGGCTCCATTTATCAAATGAGAGTATAATATCATCATATGGATGTTTTGAGGTAATTGGATATTAAATCTCAACGTTGAGTTTTCGATAGTGTCTATTGAAAACATGGCTTCTGGACAAGTCAAAATATCCAAGTTCAAAACGTGGTCATATGAGTAAATATGGTAACTTGGAGAGTTATAGGCGGTCTATGAACTCTTGGCGATTACTGATATTAATCACGAGGATACACTATCTCCAACATGATTGTCTAGGGTATGAATGAGGAAACATCTTCCTTTTATGTCTTTATTTAAGAGTTCAATTTTAGCTCTTTAGTGGAATGAGTTAAAATTAATGGATCGGATCTAAGTGAATCATTTGTTGATTGTGATTAAGTTATGTCTATTGAAGCTTAAATTTAGATAGCCCGCCAAGATCCCCAATCCACACGGACTTGCATGGATCACTTGATATATTCTATCGGACCAATTTAAGGGTTCATCTAGAATTGCATTTAATATATTCATAATATAATTTGCACATTATTTATGTAATGGGTTGCTCAATTATATTTATATATTAATGAATGACATGTGGGCTTGTTTCTTTTAGTAAGAATGAGTCTAGTTCACATGTGGGCTTTTTATTTAAAGTCCAATGGATTAAATGAAATAAGAAAATAATATATAGTCCATTTATTTTAAGTGGGGCGGCAAAGGTGAATTAATTAACCTAATATATTATTTTGTTTCATTGTTTAATTAAATAAGAATTAAATAATTGTTTAATTAATTGTTTAATTAAGAAACAAATCTTTTTTGATTAGGAAATATGATTCCTAAAGGTATACTATTGGTAGTAGTATACTTAAATTAAAAGACTTGTTTGACAAGAAAATAAATAATTAATTTTATTTATTTAATCAAATAAGAAGTCTTTTATATAGTCACAAATACACTAAAGAGTTGGTTTAGGGAAAGAATTCGGAACCATAGTTTTTGGGAAAGAATTCGGAACCATAGTTTTGGGAAAGAATTCGGAACCATAGTTTTTGGGAAAGAATTCGGAACCATAGTTTTTGGGAAAGAATTTGGTACCATAGTTTTTGTAACTTTGGATCCAGCCACCATAGTTTTTGTAACTTTGGAATTCTCAAACCCTAGTTTTTGCAATTGAGAGCTTTTTCTTTTGCTAGAGAAAAATTAGATCCAACTCTAAGACTAGTGAGTGATTCGGCCTAGAGGTTTGTGAGAGAAGAATTGTTCTTGTTTCGATAGTGTACTAGTGATCTTAACATCAAGAGATCTTGTACACACTTTCGAATTAGGTTCACACGAATTTCAATCTTACGATTGTGAATTCAAAAGTGACCGGAACGTTCTTAGCAACCTATTGGAATTTTTGTGACTAATAGAAATCAGAGAAGTTTGTTTGTCCATCTCAGGTTTGCAATTCAAAGAAAAAGGGAGACCACGCTCCTAGGTGATTCACGTTCGTGCTAGGATTGAAGATCTTGCGGATTACCATCGACGTAAGTCAATCGGATCACGCGACAAAAGGTATTCTCCTTTTGTTGATTATATGTGTGTTTAATTAATTAAAAGGGTAAAGGTTCATAAAAAGGAAAAATTTTAAAAAGCTACTAAATCTATTTTGTTTAGTCTCTCTTCCGCTGCGTGTACTATACGGTATTTTTCCCTACAATATAGAGTTGCCTTGCTCTTGTTGCATTTTGAGTATTTCACATATTCACTTAGGTTGCATTCTCTTCATTGAGAACTAAGTCTTGTGTTGCTTCCGGGATTAGGTTGCTTAATTCACAAGCATTAGGACTAGGTTCACTTATACCGGGATTAGGTAGGTGTGTGATTACTTCCGGGATTAGGTTGTAATCTTTCTCACACTTAGTGGATTCGAGGTTCGAGTGTGGCTCACTTACATAGCCCGTGGTTTTTCCCGTGAGGGTTTCCACGTAAATGTCAAGTGTCTTTTAATTTTCCGCACCATATTACACTTGCTATTTTGTATTGACTAGTAAAGGGTATTTTCGTAATCTTGCCTATTAACGAAAATTAGGTAAAATCGGATAAAATCTATTCACCCCCCATCTAGATTAATATTGAACACACCGTAATTTGTTTCACGAAGATGAAGACAATGGGGGAATTCCACCACTGAGCGCTTGACTCTTTTGCTGATGTATATTTCATTTTCTTTTCCATTTGATATTGTAAATATATTTGGTATAAATAGAATATCAGTTCTCGCCTTTTTTTTGCATCTCTTTTTATTCGTTGTATTACTTCCATGTGCTTTTTGTTCAGCTGTCATTGCTGAGTTTCTAGCCCAGGCTTGAAGCCTTTTATCACTTAGCTTTATAATTGCTTAGTTTGATTTTACCTAGTGTTTGTCAGGACGTGTTCGACCATACACTAGGTTTTATGTAAGCATACTGTGGGGACATCTCCCGCTTTTGCTTACTATTTTAATGCTAATTTGTTTTACCTCAGCACATACTTTTTTCTGGGTGTATTCCCTGCATGTTGTTTTGTTGAATGTCTCTTACATTCTGGGGCGTTATGCCTTTATTAACAATGGTGACTGCCTTTTTTGTGGCATCTTTCCCTAGCTCAGGCTGCTTTTGTGGCATATTTGCCCTCAGCCTTCTATAATGTGGGGTACTTTCCCCATTTTTATTTCTTTTTCTGGTGTTCACTGAGTTTAGGTAACTCGATTCATCTGTACTGGTAAACTATTCATTATGGCTGACTCATGGTTTCAGTGATGGTAGGAACCTCAATAATAAATTACTCTTTATTGATTATTTCCTGCATTTTTTGACATCAAAAATGAAAATTTCTAAAAAGATAAAATGGAAAATAGAAATAACAAAGGGACTTCTCGGATTGAAGTATCAAGGGTAGTAGATCTTCAGATATTGAGCATTGCATGGTCCGGGCAGTTCACTGACCCCTCTTTTGGCAATGTGATATGCCCCATGGCCTGCTATGCCCGTGATGCGATATGGCCCTTCCCATTTGTCTGCGAGCGATCCTACAGTTTTGTCTTTGGTTCCTGGTGTTACCCTTTTTAGTACCAAGTCCCCGAGTGCAAATCTTCTAACCTTTACATGCGAATTGTAATATCTCGCTGCTCTTTGCTGATAGGCAACATTCCTTATCTGAGCGCGTTCCCTTCTCTCTTCTAGTTTGTCCAGGCCATATTTTAGCATATCAACGTTAAGTTCAGGCTGGAAGAGTTGTGTTCTTGGTGAAGAGAATGCTGTTTCGACCGGGATGACTACCTTAGTCCCGAATGCCATGGAATAGGGCGTCTCTCCAGTGGAGTTTCTTTCTGTCGTTCGGTATGCCCATAGCACCTGTGGTAGTTTTTCTACCCAACTCCCTTTTTTGATAGCTAATTTGGCTTTCAAGTTATGCTTGATGATTTTATTTACTGCCTCAGTTTGTCCATTTGTCTGTGGGTGAGCTAGAGAAGCATAGTAGTTGTTGATCCCATATTTCTTGCATAAACCTTTGAATTTCCTGTTGTCAAACTGTGTCCCATTGTCAGTGATGATGGTGTTTGGTATCTCGAACCTGTATAGGATGTTCTTCTTCACAAAGCTGGTTGTATTTGCTTCTGTTATGTTCACCAGTGACTCGGCTTCTACCCACTTAGTGAAATAATTCACTGCTACAATGGCGTGTTTTGCTCCTCCAAGCGTTGTGGGCATTGGTCCGATCAAATCAATTCCCCGCATGGCGAACGGCCATGGGGAGGTGATACATTGTAAGCGTTCGGGTGGTTGGCGAATGTTGTTTGCTATTTTCTGGCATGCCTCACATCTGGTTGCTACTCTCTTTGCATCAGAGAACATGGTTGGCCAGTAGAATCCCTGCCTTAGCGCTTTATGGGCTAGACTGACGCTCCCAGCGTGGTTCCCACAGCTCCCGCTGTGTATACCCTTCAAGATTCCTTCTGCTTCTTTGGGTCCAACACATCTTTGCAGTGCTCTTGAATACCCTCTTCTGTATAACTCACCGCTGAGGACTGAATATCTTGTTACTCTGTATCTTAGCCGCTTGGCTTCTAGTGAGTCATTTGGGAGGATATCATTGATCAGGTATTCTTTTATTGGGGTCATCCAGTTGTTTGATTCGTTCATGATTACCCTCACTTCAGCCTGTTCAGTTATGCTTGGTCGGAGTAGGTGTGCCATGTGGATTGTTCGGGGCCAGATGTTGACCATAGCCGATGCCAACTTGGCCAAAACATCTGCCTGTTCGTTCTCTTCTCTTGGGATCTGAACAATCTTGTATTCTTTGAATCGTCCCAATAACTCTTTTGCTAACTGCAGGTAAGCGATCATGTTTTCGTCTCTTGCTTGGTGTTCATCAAGTACCTGGTTGACAATGACTTGGGAATCGCTAAAAACTTTTATCTCATCAGCTCCTAGGGTTGTACATACTTTTAACCCCGCTATCAATGCCTCATACTCGGCTTGGTTGTTGGTGGCTTTAAAATCAAATCGCAAGGCACATTCTACCGAATCTCCTTCTGGGGTTGTGACCACTATCCCTACCCCGCTGCCATGCGTGTTTGATGAACCATCGACATGGAGTTTCCAATGGAAGTTTTTCTCTGCTTGCTCTATCATCATTTTTGCCACTTCGGTGTCTGGTTCAGTGAATTCTGCCACAAAATCTACTATTGCCTGGCCTTTAATTGCCGTTCTTGGGATGAACTTTACGTCAAACTCACTCAGCTCAATGGCCCACTTGGTAAGTCTGCCCGACACTTCTGGTTTTTGTAGAATCATTTTTAGTGGGCAGTTGGTGTACACCCCGATTTTATGTGCCTAAAAATATGGCCTCAATTTTCTTGCTGCTGTTATCAGGGCGAGTGCCATCTTTTCAGCTGGTGAGTATCTTGTTTCAGCTGGTAGTAGTGCTTTGCTTATGTAGTATACTGGTTTCTGTATTCCATCTTCCTGTCTTATTAGTACGGAGCTAGTAGCTACCTCTGTGACTGACAGGTACAGGATTATCGTCTCTCCTGTAATTGGCTTTGACAGCAGTGGTGCTTGGCCGAGGTATTCTTTGAGGGCAAGAAAAGCTTGTTCACAATCTTTATTCCATTTAATTCCTTTCCCTTTCTTAAGCGCTTTGAAAAACGGCAAACATTGATCCGTCGACTTTGCTATAAACTTGTTCAACGATGCCAAGCATCCTGTGAGCTTCTGGACGTCTTTCAAGTTTTTTGGGGAAACCATGTCGGCTAATGCTTTGATCTTGTCGGGGTTCACTTCTATCCCTCTTTGATGCACCTGGTACCCGAGAAACTTACCAGATGGTACGCCAAACACACACTTTGAAAGGTTCAACTTCATTTCGAACTTGGCTAATACGTCGAAGGTTTCCCGCAGATCATCTATATGTCTATCGGGTGTGATGTTCTTGGTTAACATGTCATCAACGTATACTTCCATATTTCTCCCTATTTGGCTAGCGAACATTCTATTAACCAACCGCTGGTATGTTGCCCCAGCATTCTTCAAGCCGAATGGCATGACAATATAACAGTACAACCCTTGGTATGTGGTGAGTGTTGTTTTGTCTTCGTCCGGTTTGTGCATCTTGATCTGATTGTACCTTGAGTATGAGTCCATGAAGCTTAGTAGCTCGTGTCCGGCTGTTGCGTCGACCAACTGGTCGATTCTTGGCAATGGGAAGCTATCTTTGGGGTAGGCTTTGTTCAGGTCAGTGAAGTCTACGCACATCCTCCACTGATTGTTCTTCTTCTTTACAAGCACGACGTTCGCCACCCACTCAGGATATTTGACTTCTCTGATCGATCCTGCTGTGAGCAGCTTGGATATTTCTTCCCTTATAGCTGCGCTTCTTTCAGGGTTAACCAAGTTGCTTTTATTACATTAATATATGTAGAGTTAAAAGCATGATCGAAAAGAAAAAGGCTAAAGCTAGAATGCATGTTCATATAAAGGAAGAAACTCACTTGCATGATCCTTTATCTTCTAAAGCTCTAGAACCTTTGTCCACTAGGAAGAAATCTATATCACCTAAGTGGATAAGAAAAAATAATGAACCTGCTTGCTATGAGACTAGCATGTCTCACATAGGTTCAACCAAGTCAAATGGACTTGGAAGGTCCATAGGACCTCATACCCTTAATTGATAAAGGGTAGTGTTTTGACCCCATATGGGGAACTCAAGCAAAGAGAGTTTTTGCATACTTGATGTATGCAAAATATTTTAAAGATCTTATGCTTCTTTGTTGATTGCTTGAGTAAGCTTGGTTGCACACATGTATATATGTTTTCTATTCAATAAGTGTGAACCATGCTTGTATTACAATCCATGTCATATTTATGTTCAAACATGCATTTTTGGACTAGGAAATCTACATAGAAAGTATGATTTGAATGACCTATAGTTATTTCCATGACATGATGATTCTTGAAAATACATGCTAATGACATATGAAAAGCATGAAATTCAAATGACATGCTAAATTGGAAAAGCATGAATTGATGATTGCATTCTTCTTAAATGCAAAACTTATGTGAAAAAGCTTATGAGACTCAAATGATAAAAGGATCTTATATCCGGTCAAAGGATTTTACAATCCAAATGTCTCTCTTTCTTTATTTGTGAACATGGTTACTATCATACGGGTTTCATTCCCCGAAAAATCAAATAGGGTGCAAAGTCGCTCATGCCATGTTTCGCTTATAAAGTTGGATATAGTGTTTATTAAATTGAAAATCAATAAATTCTCTATATCTTTGCTTCTCTCATGACAATGGTGAAATTGGTTTGAATTCTTTTTAGAAACCTTTGTCATTTGCTTTGCCAAATACCATTGTATTTTGGACTTGAATGCAACATGTCTTGTATGCAAAGCATTTTTATTTCACACATTTTATCAAAATAAATCTCCATGTTTCTCTCCAATTAATTGAGTAGCATACAGTGGTTTATATGATTATGCAAATATCTTGTATGCTTCTATCTCTCTTTGCTATAAGTGACCTTGTTGGGGACTACTCCTTTGCCTATATCATGACAAAAAGGGGGAGTAGAATGTGGTAAGGGGAGATGCTAAATTGTTGTGGCAATTTGTGCATATTGGGGAGATTACATATTGAGGGAGAGTAACCTATTGAGGGGGAGCATTGCATTCACATACATTGCATGATGTTGTGCTTAACTTACTTAAATGCAAATGCTTGTTTATTTCACTTGATTAATCTCACATTTATGTGTATTGGAAAATATAGAAACCTTGTTTTCAGAGATTAATTGTTCTACAAGAGATTGAAGGCTTCAAGATTTTATTTATTATATCTTTTTGTAATGTAGAAAATCATTGTTGACCCGTAGTTTCTATTTTTGTTGTGAAGAATCAATGCGAATGGTGGTTTTGTCACGAAATAACCAAAGGGGGAGATTGTAAAGATTCTCGGATTTTGATTGGCTTATTTCGTGGACAAACCACAAATTGGGGTTGTTTGTAAAGGGTAGCTTTGGTGATAGGTGATCATGCTCAATGGCCCTACTCAAAACCTCAAGGATGACAAGCACTCCAAAGGTATATCTCTAGTGTTTATTTTCTTATTGAAGAAATTTAGTTGCACACACTCACTTTTAATGTTTGCATATGTATGCTTCACTTTTGTGTGCATTTTCTTCAAATGTCACATTTACACACTTGCACTTTTTGTTATATCTTGTTGTGTGCTTTTTGTGTCTTGTAATTCGTTTCCAGACATTGTTCGGAAACGTTCGCGCATGCACGAAAGTGTGCTTGGTTTAGCGCGAAGATTGCCTTCAAAGAATGCCCTTGGCTTCTCCTTTTGTTTCACCATCAGTGGTGAAACAGCGGTTTGATCGGTGACCAAGACCGCCGAATTGAAACCGCCGTTTGATTCCAAAGAGCACTGGACTGAATCTGCGATTACGATCGACGGTCTGGCCACCGAATCGAAACCGCCGAATAGACCTGATGTATTTATTATCTCGGTCTCAAATCGGCGATTTGATCGGCGGTTTCGAAACCACCGAATGAAACCGTCGTTCTAGATATTTTAGGTCGGTTTCTTTTTGGGTTATGATCGGCGGTTTCCCAAACAGCCGAATGTGGTCGTCGATTGATCCCCTGCCTCTCGGGTTCAATTCTACGGTTCAATTCTGTGGCCATGACCGCATAATGAAACCACCGAAAGGTGATTTCAAGGGCAAAATTGTCTTTTCACTTGCCCTGTTTTCTTTGTCTATAAATATCACACTTTCTCATTTCTCTGACCAAGTTCTTGACTCTAAAAGAACCCTAAACTTCATTGAGAGATTTTTGAGAGATATTTCATAGATAACTCATTTTCTAAACACTCAAACCATATACATGTGCATCAAAGATCATCTAAGCATTTTCTAGCATAGTTAGTTTGCTTATTTGAATGGGTCTTGGTCATCACACTTCCCTTGGTATGTTCTTCACTTTTATCATTGATATTTAGTGTTTTATTTATCAAAGCATCTCTTTTATTATTTGAATGTGATAAGGTCCTTTGTGTACTCAACAAAATAATAATATAGTTTTTGGTTGATTCTTGAAAACTCTTTTAAGCCACTTAATCCTTTTTAAAAAAGTGATAGGATAGCAAAATAGTGAGCAAGTTCGTGCCACAGGGAATGGAGTGTTAATTAGATAAATTAACTAATCTTTTAACAATAGAGTAAATCATAGTGTTTGATAAATGTGTGGTTTCTAAAACCACCAATGCTAAATACTAAAATGAAAATACACAAAAATGATATGAAAAATAGAATACTCAACACCTTGATAAGAATAGTGATAAAATCAATTAATGAGATAGCTAGGAAATAGATCGATTAACAATTGACTGTGGGTAAGCAAACTAGCTACTTTAATGTACCAATCTCGTTATGTTAACCACTTAGAGGCTTAGATTAGTGGGGTTGATATACCCACCACTAATCTATCCTATCCAATGGGTTCTTAATCACACAAGGATTGTCAATCCACATATGAATGTATAACAAATTACTCCATTCAAGATAGCAATTAACAAGTGATATACTAGTCAATTATAATGAATGGAATCTAATTAATTTGAATGAACAGAACACATAAGAGATTCATTACAAGCTAAGCTAAACCCACAACCAATTGATCCTCAAATCTATCCCCTAGATTAGGGATTTAGTTACACATATTTGCAATAAATGAAAAGAAGTAAATAGTAAGAAAATAACCCTTGGGTCACCTTCTTTAAGCTTGATCCTTCTTCTCCTCTATGCTCCTAGATGCAAGGAATGGAAGTAGAGGATATGTCTTGGAATGTGGGTGTTTTGGTGGGAAGTGACTAAGGATTTTGGTGGAGAAATGGTGGGATGGGGAATGATGTAGTGAAGTAATCAAGGTTTTGTGTTGAGGGTTGGATGGATTAGATGAGTTTAATAAGAGAAATGGAGGATGAGGAATAGTGTGCCATGGATGAAGAGCTAGATCTCAAATGTGTTCTCTGATCTCTTTCTCAGATTTTCGATGCCTTTGAAGAAGAATGGTCGTCCTATTTATACACACTCTTGGACATGTACTGATAACTGCTTGATTCGTTGATGTGGCGCCTTGTTCGCTATTTCGTCGCTATGGCGACCATGGTGCGTAAAACAGTTACAGGCAAGGGTCGCCATGAGAACCATCTTTTTCACCATTTAGCAAGTGGTGACCATGACTAATTTGTGTAGAGGTCGCCACTTGCACCTCTAGGTCGCCATGGCGACCATATGTGGCGACCCTGCAAAATGTAAAGGGGTCGCCACTTGCAACATCAAGGTCGCCATGGCGACCCTAAATGGCGACCATGCCTTGATTGAAGTAGGTCGCCACTTGCAAGGGTGGTCGCCATGGCGACCCCACTTGGTTCATTTGGAGACTTTCTGTCGCCATGGCGACCAAGTGGCGCCCAAATGGCGACCTTCTGATGACTTGGAGAATCCTCTATCACCATGGCGCCCATGTAGCGACCTCTCATGTCTAAGTGGCGAAAATGAACTGTTTCTTCCCATTTGTGAGGCATTTTTCACACAAATCCTCCACTTCATCTCCATTGCTCTTGAAACCTGATAAAACCTGAAACACTCATTTTAACAACATTAAACACCGGGAAATGCCCGAGAAACAAGCGAAAAGAATCGGAAATGAGGGCCAAAATCATACCAATTTTGGCTTGATCAAATACCCCCAAACCAATCTTTTGCTAGTGCTCGAGCAAAACAATCACAAGCAACCCCCAAAGACATTCATCGAGATGTTTCAAAAGTCATTATTTCTCATGGTCAATGTACGAAGCCAATAATGAGGAGATTAATACAATTATGCAATAATGAGGACTTCAACATGTAAGAGTATGTCAAGTAAAGATTAAAAATGTGCCACACTTAGATATGATTGTATGCAATGCGATCTTACATTCGAAATGCCAAAGCTTCAACGCAAAGGTGCTCTTCAAGTTAGAATGTAATTCGATTTGATACTAAACCTCACCGGATTCTCTCTTCTTTTCTCCAAGACTCCTAGGTTCACTCAATATCATACATGTGCAATATGAATTCATGTTATGGTATCAAATTGATTGCACATGATAATCATTAAAAACGCAATTTCCTGAAAAGTGGTCTCATGAATGGAATTGCAAGCCATGAATTAGAAAGAACATGCATCAACCAAATTGTACAAAATGGACAATCCTAAAGATCATGAAGGTCTTTTCTTTGGTTCTAATGGGGCCTCAAGTTATGGTGAAACAAAGAATAGGAAAAATTGGATATCAAGGAACCTAATGATTACATTAAGGCATACATTCTAATTTTTAGTTTCACAAGTTTCACACATATTGTTCACACTTCAAGGTGTCCAGGCTCACAATTATACATGTGTATGCTACTCATATTTTCAACTTGAGTAGTTCATTTAGTTCGCTTTCTTTTCTAGGCCATTTGTGCCTAATTTCTTGGTTCTCTTTTTCTTTGCTTTTCTTTGCTTGCTAATTATTTTCTTTTCATGCTTTTCATTTTTTTTTTCTTTTCTTTTCACATTCTTTTCAAGCTTTTGTTTTCTTTCAATTTTTTTCTTTTTCAAACATTTCTTGCTTTGCAAGACTCTTACACACATTTACATGCCTAGGTACACACCTTACATTTACAAGTTCAAAATTTTACATTGATTTCCTAAGCCTTCGTAGATCATTTGGTCAAGGTAGGTCAATTATTAATAGGCTATAAGGTTCATGTAGATGTGGTTTATGAAAGAAAAGCTTCAAATGTGTTCGGCTTCAAAGGGGCTTGGGAGCACACATATTCACATTCGTTGGAAGTGTTTAGGCCAAAGTGGTTTTCACATGCATTGCCTAAAATCATTTCTAAAGACTTGTCCACTAAGCAAAATAAGGCATCCACAAGCAGTCCATAATATTCTATGGCAAACAACATTTAGTGCAAATGAGACCAATACATGTTTGTATGAGTGTTTGAGAATGAGTGTTTAAAGAGTGACTGTTTACAACTCAATGTATGCTTTTTAAAGGCTGTGTTTGTGATCCTCACGGGAATCTCCACTATTAATTCTTAGCCATCAAGCAACTTGATAATTCACTCAACATTAAGAGAAAAAGATTAACGTACTTTGTTCAATGACACCCTAAGTAGCACAGTGTTAATCTAAACCAAACACTCGCAAAGATGCACAATTCCTCACTACATCATGTAAAGAACAATCTCCACAAGCAAAGCATGCTCAAATATGGCAATATCGCAAAAATTATCGAAAAATTTGGCACACAATTTTGAAAACCAAGCATCATGGCGTTGCGCAAATGTACCCCCAAACCTAAATTTGACATTGTCCTCAATGTTCATGGGCGGTATAAATAATGACAACAAGCACAACCCAACAAGTTTCAAGCAATAATCCAACAAAAGCAAAAGCAAAAGCAAAATATAACAATAATCCGGCATATTGCCCTCTCAATCATCCATACACAAAATCCAAACAACAACATATATCAATAAGGCACAAATGTCCTAAATCCACTACCAAAATCCAATCCACACCCTTATTCTAAGCTGAAGCAAAATAAAGGCAACAAAGAAAAATAAAGATCAAAAGGAAAAGAAATGCAAATAAGCAAAAATCAAACTAAAATATCCAACAATATAATCCAAAAGTAAAAACATAATACTAGCAGTGTCCAAATAAAGTGATAGAAAATGCAAATGATGGAAGGCTAAAATAAATCCTAGAAATGCTAGTATGCCAACTAATCCGAATCCTCCTCCTCATCCTGCTCTACTCTACCCTTCCCTTTCGGGTCCTTCCTTCTCTACTCCCTTGCTAATGCCGCTCTCCTAGACTGCTCCTCTCTCCATCTCCTCTGCGCAACTGCCTCATCAATGGGAGGACCTCCCACATAACGGGGCCCCTGATCTATCAAGGAATGGGCCATGGCCTCCTCTAATTGTGCTGCCTCCTCAACAGCAGACTGTGCAGTCTGAAAAACGAAGTCAGGCTCCTTTGTACTAAGTCCTGAAGGTGCGACGGGGGTAGGTGGAGTCCCTGTGATGGGCTTCTTCGGCCTCCTGACATATGGGGTGAGCCTCAGATCATGGCGGAGGTCTGTAAAACCTGTGATCACTGTCTCACTCAAATCCTGAATCAGGCTTTCCAGCTTCAGCTGCCTGTCCTCCAAGGCCTTCTGCCTTTCTTCAATCACAAGTTTGTCAGCATAAAGAATATCAAAATCACCAATCTGAGTCTTCCTAATGCGTTGTACTCCATCTAGAATCCGAAGACCTAACGGCTGCCTAGGATCATCACAAATAGGAACCTCCTCCTCTTCATCATCATCATCATCGTCCTCATCAGGAATAACTCTCTCAAATTCTTCCCTAACACTAGTGCCAGCCTCTGAACCCTGCACTCTCCTACGTTTCCCACCAGTTGGTATCTCCCCACGCTTTATCATCAAGCGTCACCAAGTGGTCAAGTCCATATCTGACATGGGGGGCTTAAGTATGTCCCCGGATACATTTACACCCGCCAACTTGCAGGCCTCTGTGATCAAACATGGGAAAGGGAGGATATCTGTCTCTGATTCATTCCTCCCAATCCGTTGAATCTCCATCTTTACAATAATACCCACATCAATAGGCTGCCTCTCAATGATACTATGAAGGATCCTAGCCACCTCAAATGGAATAGTGGATCCGTGGGAAACTGGCCTGAGGGAAGAATTGAGGAAGATGTGCCAAAAGGCTTGCTCAATCTTCAAGTTTGACTGCTTGAGAGGGAACCTCTTCGCCATCCAGACAGTCATAGGAGTGGGTCATAGTGTTAGCAAACTCCACTAAATTCTTCACATACAAATGGTGTGTGGTGATTCCTTCCACCATCCTTTCACGCAACCCCTCAATTTCCAACAATGTCATCCCAAAGTAGATATTAATGTTTGTTGCGTTCAAGTAAACGGGAACCCCTCTCACTAGAATAGGACCACACCTCATATACTCCCCGGGATTCATTCCCGCATAAAACTCCTTCACCAAGCTCTCACTATAGTGTGGAGGAGTGGCTGCCAATCCTCTCCATCCCAAGTCATTCACAGTTGCTGGGACAGGGGTATCCCTTAAACTCTCCAAATCAATGCCCCTCTCAGGCCACATCTTCTTCTCAGCAAATGTCTCTAATCTTTCATCAAAATTCCTATTCAGTTTGAATTCTAGGACCACCTTCCTCTTAGGAGTGGGGGTCTTGCTGCCCTTGCCTCCCTTGTTTGGCAATTTCATCTTTGGCGCTATAATCACACTCGAATTCGAACTACACTTTCTGACAGAAATTCGGCAGCACAACGGCACTTCAATATCAATCCAGCGCTCACCAAGTGCACCACAATCAATCAATATCACTTCAACACTACCACAATCACTTCTATATGAATCAAAACCACAAACTCCAATCCTATGCACTATTCACTTCAAATCAAACTCAAAACCACCCTTAGTGTTTCTAGATGCAATGTAGGAAGGATTTGAATGGGAAAATTGAAGAACTAGAGTGATTGCTTACCGGATTTGATGATTACGTGCGTGCCACGGCTTTGGAATTGAGAGAATTTGAGAAGAGAGAAATTTGTGTTGTGCGGCATTATGTTTTGAGTTGCTCACTTATAGCCTGAACGCCCTATGTCGCCATTTGTGTCTCTCGGTCGCCATGGCGACCAAATGGCGACCAAGAAGGATTTGGTACATTTGCATGTGGTCGCCATTTGCATAAGTAAGGTCGCCATGGCGACCATGTGGCGACCACATCAGGTATACTGAGGTCGCCATTTGCACCATGTGGTCACCATAGCGACCTTGTAAATGGCAACCTTGAAGTCTTCTTGTAAGTGAGGTCGCCATTTGCAAATGGCAACCAAACTGCGACCCTTACTTGAGGTCCTTTCTGAATGTATTTCCATCAGCACCTGCAATAAAACACAATCCACAAATAAGCTCACAATACAAACCACTAGCAAGAATAAATGGACACTTATTTAGAAAACAAAGCAAACAAAAGAAACACACAACAAGCAAAATTAAAACACAAACAATTTATTCATGGCATGAAATGTAAAAACAAAATGTAAATCATACTACCGCATCCTACCATGCGAAATGGAACCATGATGCTCATCACCCAAGCCAACTACGCAATCATTCATTTTTCTCTTGACTACCCAAATTGGACCCATAGACTTATCCCGGACTTGATTTACCAAATCCTTCCTAACCCAAATTTTCTTTACATGGTTAGATCTCATTCTAGGTCTATTTTTCTCATGATTAACATGCTTCAAAAATTCAAAGCACCTAGACTTTACATGACCCCTCTTATGGCAAAAATAACAAGTTAAAGGGTATGAAGGAAATCCTCCCTTTTACATTGGAGGTTGAGGCCTTGAGGGACCGTTATTGGTGAGTTCCTTGATGGCTTGATCCATCCAATCTATCTCCACCAAATAGTCGCACTCCTTCACCTTAGCAACCTTCAAGGACATCTCCCTCTTGCTCAATTCCTCCTTCAACTCCTCAAGTGCCTTGTTCTTGGCATCTACACTCATTAGGGTCTTTCTCATTTTTCTTGAGGACTCTTCCTCAAATTCTTCGGTGAGTTTAGCCAAATCCCCAAGCTCTTTCACCGTCACCTCATTCTCCATGGTGAGAGCCACATTGATCTTTTTGAGTTTATGGTTCCGCCTTGCTAAATCATCGAGCTTCTTCTCTAAAGCATATTTCTCCGCCTTGAGCACTTCTACTTCAAGCATAAGCTCTTGGTTGGCATTCTTGAGGCCTTCAATCTCAGAGTCACCAATGCTCTCAACTTCGTCTTCTTGGCTACTCTTTTCATATAATTGCACTAATTCACATACTTTTCCACCCTTTGTCCTTAGTGGTTGCACCTCTACCACATAGCAACTCTCAATGCTTTTTAGGTCATCATTGCATATGGTTATGTCAATCTCAAGTTCCTTCTCAAATGCATGCATACAAACTCTCCTCTTGCAAACATCAATCTTCATTTGAGCGGTAGCCATGAATGGTCTACCGAGAAGAACTTGCCACTCCCTAACATCATTTAACTTGTCAACAATGTCAAGGACTACAAAATCTGTTAACACCACTATTCTGTCAATGACAATTGGGACATCCTTTAATTCACCACTCGATGATAGTGAGGATTGATTCGCTAGCATAAGTTTCTTCCCGGTTGGCTTCAATCCTACCAAACCCAACTTCACATAAGTTAATAAGGGCATCATACTCACACTTGCTCCCAAATCAAGCACTCCTTTTAGCACTCCACTATCTCTTATTGATATGGGAATCACAAAACTTCCCGGATCTTCCACTTTCTTGGCATATGCTTCTTCAAACAACATAGCCTCATCCCTAGCTCCATCCTTCTTGACAAAATTTCCCTCCTTAGCTTGCTCGGTGTGGCTTGGAAACTTCCCCTTTTCTTGCTTTTGAAGGGCCTCGGCAATTTGTCCCATTTGGGTCTCCAATTTCCCGAAAGATGCTTCTAGGTTGCCAAACCTTTGGCCACTAGCTTGCATGAAACTTGTCAAGGTATTCTCGGCTCTTTGGAAACCTTGCATCATACCTCTCATCTCTTCATCAATGTTTCGGCGAGGTTGATACGAGCTAGGTTGAGCATTGTTGTTGTTGTTCCATTGGTTTCCTCCCCATTGGTTTCCTCCCCATTGGTTTCCTCCTTGTGGGTATCCTCCTTGTGGTTGATTTTGACGGTAGCCTCCTTGTGAGCTACTTCCTAAATTGTTCATCCCTTGTTGTTGATTTTGACGGTAACCTCCTTGTGAGCTACCTCCTTGATTGTACATCCCTTGTTGTTGATTTCCTTGTTGTTGATTTCTTGGTGGTGGGTTCAAAATGTTATTGTTGTTTGACCAAGAAAGGTTTGGGTGGTTCCTCCATGGTTAAGCATAGTTGTTGGAATAGGAGTTGTTTCCTTGTCCTTGAAATCCCATAGCTTGAACCTCCTCTTGCTCTTGACCTTGAAAGGTGTCCTCAAACCCTTCGTTCTCATTGAATTGCCCGCTAGAGCCTCCTTCTTGCCTTCCTAGCAACTTCACTCCCGCCTTCGGAAATCCCATACTCTCAATATGAGAAGTCAAAGTCTCCACCTTCTTGTTTATCCTTGAGATTTCGATGGCGGCTTCCGTACTAGCATTTACATCAAATTTCCCACCTCGAATACTGTTGGCATTTCGTTGTTAGGAGTTTTGTGCCAACATCTCATAGATGTCATAGATCTCCGAGGCGGTCTTGGTGTCATATGAACCTCCACAAGTGTTATCCACCAACACTTGGGAGAACCGAGTTAAACCTCCTTGGAAATAAGACACCTTATATTCCTCAGTGAACATGTGAGGGGGGCATTGGGCCACAAGGCGTTGATACCTCTCCCAAGACTCATGAAAAAGCTCCACTTCACTCTCATAAAAGTCTGCTATCTTCACCTTTAACTCCTTCGCTTTCCTAGCCGGAAAGAATCTATTGAAAAATACTTTGCAAATTTGACTCCAACTTGTCAATGATCCCGGCCTAAGCCCCATGAGCCATGTCATAGCCGCATCCTTCATACAATACTGGAAGCAACGCAATTGCAACTGTTCACGCGTAAGACGCATGATGGGGAAGGTCTCAATAATAGCACTGTACTCCTTCATGAACTGGAGGCAGTCTTCATTTAACTTCCTATGAAATGACGGCAAGAGGTTGACGTGCATTGTCCTCAACTCATAACCCCTAGCAATCGGGTCTAACACGATAGGCGATGGTTAGTTCCCGATATCCGGCAAGGCATACTCACCCATGGTCATCCTTTGACCACAATTGGTTTGAGTCTCTTCCGTCATCTCCTCTCTGAAAGGGGCTTCGTCCTCCCTCCCAGGTTGTTGTCCTTCAGTACTCATAGTTTGTCTTGGAATTGCTTCGAACTCTCTCACACGGCTAGTGCCTTCTAGTGGGGGATGAACTCCTCTACCTAGAGATCTCCTACCGTGCATAAAATTGAGCACCTGAAAGAGGAATAAATAAAGAGATACAAGGAAAGAAAAAAGTAAAAACAGCACTATGAACAAGTCAATATCCACAAAACAAAATACTAAACTAGCAATCTACAATATACTAATAAAATGTGAAGAAAAGTCAATTTATGTAATCAACGCTACCAATCCCCGGCAGCGGCACCATTTTTTAATGAGGTCGTTTGTGTACTCAACAAAATAATAATATAGTTTTTGGTTGATTCTTGAAAACTCTTTTAAGCCACTTAATCCTTTTTAAAAAGTGATAGGATAGCAAAATAGTGAGCAAGTTCGTTCCACGGGGAATGGAGTGTTAATTAGATAAATTGACTAATCTTTTAACAATAAAGTAAATCATAGTGTTTGATAAATGTGTGGTTTCTAAAACCACCAATGCTAAATACTAAAATGAAAATACACAAAAATGTTATGAAAAATAGAATACTCAACACCTTGATAAGAATAGTGATAAAATCAATTAATGAGATAGCTAGGGAATAGATCGATTAACAATTGAATGTGGGTAAGCTAACTAGCTACTTTAATGTACCAATCTCATTATGTTAACCACTTAGAGGCTTAGATTAATGGGGTTGATATACCCACCACTAATTTATCCTATCCAATGGGTTCTTAATCACACAAGGATTGTCAATCCACATATGAATATATAACAAATTACTCCACTCAAGATAGCAATTAACAAGTGATATACAAGTCAATTATAATGAATGGAATCTAATTAATTTGAATGAATAGAACACATAAGAGATTCATTACAAGCTAAGCTAAACCCACAACCAATTGATCCTCAAATCTATCCCCTGGATTAGGGGTTTAGTTACACATATTTGCAATAAATGAAAAGAAGTAAATAATAAGGAAATAACCCTTGGGTCACCTTCTTTAAGCTTGATCTTTCTTCTCCTCTATGCTCCTAGATGCAAGGAATGGAAGTAGAGGATATGTCTTGGAATGTGGGTGTTTTGGTGGGAAGTGACTAAGGATTTTGGTGGAGAAATGGTGGGATGAGGAATGATGTAGTGAAGTAATCAAGGTTTTGTGTTGAGGGTTGGATGGATTAGATGAGTTCAAGGAGAGAAATGGAGGATGAGGAATAGTGTGCCATGGATGAAGAGTTAGATCTCAAATGTGTTCTCTAATCTCTTTCTCAGATTTTTGATGCCTTTGAAGAAGAATGGTCGTCCTATTTATACACACTCTTGGACATGTACTGATAACCGCTTGATTCGCTGATGTGGCGCCTTGTTCGCTATTTCGTCGCTATGGCGACCATGGTGAGTAAAACGGTTACAGGCAAGGGTCGCCATGAGAACCATCTTTTTCTCCATTTAGCAAGTGGCGACCATGACTAATTTGTGTAGAGGTCGCCACTTGCACCTCTAGGTCGCCATGGCGACAATATGTAGCGACCTTGCAAAATGTAAAGGGGTCGCCACTTGCAACATCAAGGTCGCCATGGCGACCCTAAATGGCGACCATGCCTTGATTGAAGTAGGTCGCCACTTGCAAGGGTGGTCGCCATGGTGACCCCACCTGGTTCATTTGGAGACTTTCTGTCGCCATGGCGACCAAGTGGCGCCCAAATGGCGACCTTCTGATGACTTGGAGAATCCTCTGTCGCCATGGTGCCCATGTAGCGACCTCTCATGTCTAAGTGGCGAAAATGCCTTGTTTCTTCCCATTTGTGAGGCATTTTTCACACAAGTCCTCCACTTCATCTCCATTGCTCTTGAAACCTGATAAAACCTGAAACACTCATTTTAACAACATTAAACACCGGGAAATGCCCGAGAAACAAGCGAAAAGAAATGGAAATGAGGGCCAAAATCATACCAATTTTGGCTTGATCAGAATGTTCTTAGATTAATATCTTATATTCAAAATAGAGATTGTTTGTGATGACATGATTGAGTGTTGTATTGTGATAGCTATTTAGGTTTTTATAATCTATATTTAGCTAAGCTATTTGACATGTCATTTAGCTATTGATATCTAGGATTATTTTTATTGACATATTATCATCCTAGATAAGCATATAGAGTTGCCTATCTCTCATTGCATTTATTGAGTATTTTTATATATTCACACATAAGTTGTATTATCTCTTCATTGAGAATTTAAGTTTTGTTGGCTAAGGTAGCTTAGGCCACAAGCAAAATGGACTAGAGCCACTTTTAAAGGCCCGCGTGGTAGAAGTGAGGGGTTATAGACCGGAGTGTTAGACGAGGTCTACATAGGTTGTAAACTCCATTTCAATTAGTGGATTTCAAGGTTTGAGTGTGGCGCACTATACAACCCGTGGTTTTTCCTAGTGGTTGGGTTTCCACGTAAATATCAAGTGTTATTTAAATTTCGCACCATATTACACTTGCTATTATTATTGACTAGATTGGGGCATTTTCGTAATATTGACCTTAAACGAAGATTGGGTAAAATTAGTTAAAATCTATTCACCCCCCCCCCCTCTAGATTAATATATTTATAAACACACCCGAGTTATTTTATTTGTTTCAGCTTTGTTTAGGAATGGTCGGCCGAGTAATGCATTATACGGCCAATTGTAGATATCAACAACAACGAAATCCAGTAAGATAGTCCTGCGACAAGGTGCCGTTCCAAACCTTACAGGCAATTTCACAGTTCCCAAATATCTTACTTCTGCACCTCCGAATCCCTTTAGGGGTACATTGAATGGTTCCAAATATTTTATGTCTAGCCGAAGTTCGTCGTACACCCTAGCGCTCAAAATGTCAGCGGAGCTTCCGTTGTCTATCATCACTCGGAGGACATCCCTGTGGGCTATTTGTACCCCCACAACTATTGCGACATTAGGCTTGGCATCAATTCCTTCTGAGTCCTCGGCTGTGAAGATTATCGGGTTATGCCCTTCTTTTGCTCTCTTGTGGTTTTTCTGTACAGAGTTTACTTCCAAATCCCTGTTTTTGTACATCACTTCCCGGACTTCTGACATCCTCTCTCTGTTGCTCCTGCCAGTGTGAGGTCCATCGAAAATAGTATTTATTACAGTGTTAGGATTGCCTTTTCTTGGGCTCCTTCTTTCTTGTCCGCCTCCTCGGTGGCTATCTTGGCAACCGGTATTTTTGTCCCCCTTCATGGTGAAATCTTTAAGGTGCCCCTCTCTGATCAGGCTTTCAATGTGATCACGCAACTAGAAGCATTTGGAATTGTCATGCCCGTGATCCTTGTGGAATCAGTAGTATTTTGTTGTATCCCTCCGGGCATTAACTGACTGTTGTCGTGGATATTTGGCGAGTCTCTTATCTTCTACTATAGACAGTATGTCTTCTTGTTCGCCAGTTAAGAGGGCGTAGTTACTATACCTGCCTCGGAACCTACTGGTTTTGTTACTACCCCGGCTCTCTCTGGGCTGATTCTTTCGGCTCTTCTCTTCTTTTTAGCGATCACGCGACTGGCCCTTTGTCCTATCATCCTTCGATTCGGGCCTTGTGTCTGGTTTGTGGCCGTGGACATAGCTACCCCCCCTGTGCTACTTTTTCCTCTTCCGCTAATGCATAGTCTCCAGCTATATCCATCATCTTCTCATACGTCTTTGGCCAATCTCTCCGTAAGTCAAAAGATAGACGACCACTTTGCAACCCATTGGCGAAGGCTGCTATGACAGCTATATAGCTTGCATCTTCTATTTGGGCGACTTCCTTCTCGAATTTGGCTAGGTATTTCTTAAGTGACTCGTTGCTTTCTTGTTTCAAGTTTGACAGGTGAGCTAATGACTTTCTTCTCTGCACACTTCCCATGAATTGCCTTATGAATGCCTTGCTGAAACTAGAGAACTTATTAATACTTCTGGCTGGTAGGCGTCCAAACCATCTGGAAGCAAGGTCACCGAAGGTTTGTAGGAATGTTAGGCACATGAGGCCGTCATTGGATGCATACTGGGCCATGACATAACGGAATCTACGGACATGTTCTTTTGGATCCCTATTCTCCTTATATTGCTCGATTGTTGGCATTCTGAACCTTTCTGGGAATTGGGTGCGAGCGATGTGGTCGACGAATTGATTGTCTGATTCGCCATCCGAAGAAACATTGTGTCCATACCGTCGAGCCATTACTGAGACCTTTTTTGATAGTTGTTGAAGGGTGACGCTTTGGCGACCAATCGGCTCCCCCTCTAGGTTAAGCCTACTTTTGATTGTCATCATCCAATAATCACCTTTTCTACTGTCAATGCTCCCGCCGGTTCCAGGATCATCTGTACTTTCGGATCTCTTTTGTCTCGCCCTTTTTTACCACAGTCCCCTGTTAGATCCATTATTGGCGGCTTCCCCATGTGTTCGCCCACGGTTCCGCTTTTCTGGGAAGCCTTCGTCCGACAAACCTTCTACACATTTGCCTTCTTCCTTCTAAGACCCCTGGTGGGTCTCGGGGTGCTTCCTCCATAGTTGGTTTAGCCTGGACACTAGGGGTTGTGATATGTATTTCCAATCGCAACCTTCCTGGCGGATGGTTCCCAGGTGTGCTGGTTGTCAGCTCATAGGGAGACGAGACTCCTAACCCTATAGGAAGTGAGAGTCCAATCTTGTTGGCTTCATTGACCAAATTCACCAGCGCGGTGTAAAAGTGTTGTAAAGTCTCCGGGTTGGCTCCTCTAGTTCCCGGAGTCGCTATTGACTATTCCCCTATTGCCAACGTTTCCTCCCCTGGTACCATAGCTGCCTCGGGGACCTGGTCGTTGCTGGGGATCTCGTCTCTATTGCTGTCGTTGCTCATGCTGTACCTGTTTGTAAGGATTTCTAGAAGCTTTTTATTCGATCCCCCTCCTTCTAGCGCCAATTATTAACGGTGATTTCTGGATTGACCCACTCAACAATAATATCTTAATCAAAACGAATAAATAAAGAAATAAATCAATGCATGCAAAACAGATTTTACATGGAAAACCCTTGAATGGGAAAAAACCACGGCGCCCCTTGAGGGCAAGAGAATAATACTATGAATTATTTGCAGTTTGCACACTTAGATCTCTCATACAATTGTCTTATTCTCTCTTCGATCTCCAACCCCTCTTTATGGGATTTTTGGTTATATTTATATTGGTTTTTTCTAGGGTTCCCTGTGTTTATGCCGTATTAATAGGGGAGTTCCTACTTTAACTCATACAAGGAATCTAGAGTTTGTAAATAATTTTAGGGTTTGTTTCCTGTTTGGACTCTTCTTTGTTAACAACGGTTGTATCCTATCTGGAATAAGATTTGATCTTGCCTTGTATCTGGTCGAATTCTTGTTGTAGAAGGTATATTGGAATAAGGTTACTTTCCTGACCGCATAATTCTTGGCGAACGCTTTAGGTTGGTGAACACAACTTGCTTTCTTGTTGGTCGACCAACTGTGGCGAGCGCACTTCTAACTTGAACTAATGAGCGCACCAGCTGGCACGCCTTTAGATTGATTTCCCTTCGTTGACTGGTCCACGAGTGACGTGGTTATTCTTTGCCTCGCCTTTTCTGCACATTTTGCTGACATGTCCTTTGGCCGAATATGTACATACAACAGTATTCTTCTAGAATTGTGGTAGCCTATTCTTTTCACCCACATGCAGTACAAGTGTAGAACACAGCACCTTAATTTCTGGAGATGCCCGTGAAGTCGAGCATGGCTTATCAATTTCAGAAGTTAATCACCCAAGCTACATCACATGAAAAACTATGTCGGGTATGATATGCCCCTTCTTTTTCTTGTTTTATCTCTACACATCTAGATTTCGGTTTCCATTAATCTCATAATTAAGGCTTCCCTGTGGATTCTGTTATTGTTATGCAGCTTAATTACAGTGTTTTCCAAACACAATTTTGATTGAATTGATTGGCTTTCTGACTTGTTGCATGCTGTTGTAAACATGTTTCAGGTGGTGCCCGTTCTGGTGAACCCAACTCATGTAACAGAACAGTTGAACTGCTTATTATTATTATTTTTATCATATATTTCACTCATCATTGTAATTTATGCACTTTTATTTAATAATAAAAATAAATAGTATATGGGCCCAGGGGTGTAACTCAGTTGGTAGATGAACCAGCTTGGGGCTTGCATAAATGACTTCCAAGTTAGTAGCCAGATCAAATCCTACAAATGGTAAAAAAAAAAAAATAATAAAATAAAATAAAATAAAATAAAAAGCTTCAAAAAAAAAATAATAAATTAAAAAATAAATAGTATATTTTCTCAATGTGAGAAACGGCACTTCAAAGGCATTGCAAGAAGAGAATGAAAAGATAAAATGCATGTCCGTTTGACATATCTTATTTTTGTTCATCAGCATGAATACATGACCTAATTAAATATATTTCTACTTTTATTTCATCCTCAACGGATCATTCCATATCATAAGAAATTGGATCCTAAATTTATAAGATTTTTTTTATCGTGTTAATTTTAAACTGAAGGGCAACAGCAAACATGTTACATTATATAAAAAAATTTGGTTAATGACTTCGGAGGAAAAAAATGTATTAGTTTTCTTGTATCAATTATGAACCCATGTCAACAAGACGAGGTTACAGCATCTTCAATATTGTGTCAAATTATTGTGTCAATGCTAAAATTTAACATAGGGTGCAAAAACCATCCTTCAATACAGTGTCAAATGATGTGACATTTGGTAAACAATATAACATATATCAAATTTGACACAGCAATAAATGTCTATTTTTAATTACAAAAATACCATTATATATATAATTTTTAATGAAATAATAAATGTACTAATGGAACTTTGCATTAGAGTATTAAAAGAAATAATGAATGCATTAATGGTAAGTGTTTACTTTTATAATTTTAATTAATAAAATAATAAAAATAGCATTTTAAATAGAATTGTGCATTAGAAGACAATGCTAAATTAATATGTCAAATATAGCATATTTTACTCTTTTTTATGCTAAATTTAGCATTGGCATTGGCATTGGCATTGGCATATGCATTAAAGATGGTTTAATCCAATGATAAACTTTTTACACTTACGCTACAAGGTCGAGAGTTTGAATCCTCTCTCTTCCCCCAAAAAAGCACTATATTTATGTAATATTCCCAAAAAAAAAATAATAATAATAATTATTATTATTATTATTATTATTATTATGAACCCATGTGCTCTATTTATCACATGCATTTCGATTTTAGTGAATGTTTTCATTTTGTGAGAATTGCGAGAAACGTGAGATTGAAAAACATACTTTTCTTTACACTTTTGAAAGGCTTTGGCATAAATACATTTGGTTTTAACAAGATATTTTACAACGAGGACCTGAAATATATTTGGAAAATCCTTTGACTTTTTAAAGATAAAACATTAAAAGTAGGTGAAATGTCAGGAAAAAATAGCTTCCATATCCAAAAAAGTTACAATTTTTTTTTCCTGATGCATATTACAATTTTATTATCATGCATACAACAAAGTTAATCAAAATATTCGCCAAATTTCATCAAAAATACTCAACAAAGTTCTTTTCTCTTTCTTGAGAAGTTTTACTGCACCTTAAAGATTTATCTTTTCAAACTGTTAAATTCAATATAAATTAAAAGAAAGAAGAAAAAAATGGGCAAAATTGCAATGAGAACCTTGTATACAAATGAACAAAGAACAATGTCATAGCAGACAGCAAGTAAAGAAGTGCTATTTATTCTTGACTTGGCTTTCCCCAAGGAGAGCAAATATCATATACAAATGTATATATCTACTTTGACACTTCTAAGTTGCAGGTGCCAGGTTCAGTAGAAAATCTGTAAAAATGTGTTCATAACCCGGCATCTTCCCGTACCCTGCATTGGTTCAAATAACTTTGTTAAGCATCATCTCTTGGCCATAAAACTAGACAAAGTTCCAGTTGTGTTTGAATTTTGAAACCTAGACAGGATATGCAAGGAAGGAATTTGCTCGACTGTATCTTACCAACGTCAGTTTCCATGCCCAAGACACGAAGAAATTTGCTTGACTGTATCTGTCACTACTGATAATTTAGAAACTAAAAACAAAATGCATCAAAAATGGAACACACTTACCAGGAAAGTAGTTGATGTCAATAACGTAAAAGACATCTCTCATCCCATGCTCGCGAATCATGTCAATGTTGAACAACTGCAGACCCTAAGAAAAGTGAAAATGCAGAGCATAGTATCACCAGCTGTCACATGGCTCAATACAGTGGAAAGAATAATGGAACAAACTTTACCAGCCGACTGCGCAGTTCCCTTGAAAGTCTTTCTAGCAAAGGTTGGGGGGGGAGTTCTGCAATAGATTAGTCAGATAAGGCTAAGAATAAACAATTTGAGGGCATGCCCAAAACCAACTTAAAACTACTCACCAGCTATGCCGGGGTCAAGATCTGCATCATCTGCAGAAGCAGTAGCAGAAGAAACCCTTGGGAAACTATGCACACCAACATTTGCTAGCTCACATTTACTGACATTAGGTAAAGAGAAACGCTTTACGACCTTAATAGCTTCCCCAACAATATAAATTTTAAAGAGAACACCTCCTACAAATGAACAAGTAGAATATATTAAACTTCAAATCATAATAATAATAGTGATCACTTCAGAGGTCCAAACATTGGAAGGAATGATGTACCATGATTAACAAACTCTTGTAAGACCAAGGGAGGTTCAAGTTTTGAGAGGGAGAACCGGTCATAAGCAAGAAACAGTTCATGCGACTTGGCAGTTCCATCCACCACTAGCGGCTTTGCAACTGAAATGATTAGGCCATACCATGGAAAGCGATTAAAAAAGTTAATAATTAATCCTCAAGCAAGATTCCAGTTTGCTGATTGTAAGAATTGTGAAGGTAAACCCCACTATGGCTGTACCAACATGAAAACCCAATAAAGGCATAAAATATGGGAATCAGGATGGTTTCACTCAGCCACAACCACTTGTTCCAAATTAATGGTCATGTACATGGTAGTTAGTGAACACGGATGGATTCATACATAGCAGCAATACAGAAATTAAACACCGAACAGTCAGACAATAATAAAAAGCATACCTAGTGGCAATTTTAGACCGGCTTCAAAAACTTCATCAGGGATGGATAATGGATCTTTTTTTATAACCATTTGCCTTGGGACACAAACCTTGCCTACAAAAGACATTGTCAATGCAAAAATCAATGATCTACTTGTCCATGTGACCAACAGTTTCAAGAAGAAAAAAAAATTGGTTGGCATAGTTTAACTGACTCTGGAAAAATTACCATGGCAGTCGGACAAGTC
Organism: Acer campestre; assembly: GCA_954870605.1. Lineage (NCBI taxonomy): Eukaryota > Viridiplantae > Streptophyta > Magnoliopsida > Sapindales > Sapindaceae > Acer > Acer campestre. The sequence goes on from OX940802.1 coordinate 27,238,601, forward strand.
AAGATCTGCCACATTCTGGAGCATTGACTGTCGATTGTGTAGATGTCGTATTGCATCTGGAGGATCGAGGACAGTGACTTCTGGATGTTTTTGCTTGTAATCCTTCAACAAGAAATAAGCAAGGAGAAAAGGATAATAAATATTCCCCATTTTATGAGCACATTTGAGGCAAAAAGCTTGTGTGCACTAACCATAGGAAATAGGGTAGACTAATTATTATTATACAGATCAAACATACAGATATCAAATAAACCAGCTAAGTATTTGCATATATTCCCTACTAACCTGGATTCTGTTACTGGTTCCAGATTAGTATTATATTAACACGCCTCCAAGAATGCTTCAAATAAGTCATACTTAATCTGACTCCTATAACCAGCTAGTTTTCTGCTTATGCAGTCTATTAATTAGATTAATTGCTACTAATTTCTATTAAGCAAAAATTTCTTATAGCTAGTGAAACAAACATGTGGGAGAATATTAGCATTGATATGTTCTCAGACCAAGAGCAGTTGACAGTAAGATGCAGCTACTGTTTTAAGAAACAAAGATGAAGGAAAAGTTTACGTTAAGGTTTCTAGCGGCTACGGCATCCCCATCCGCATCTCAAAAGACTCATGAAAGAAAAATGAAGAGTGAACTGTTTAAATTTGTTAAGATTAGGAAATTTCTTCAATCCAAAAATTAGAACGTCAACATTCTACAGCAGCCAAAAGGAGAAAGTCCAAGCTAGGATTTGACTTCATTCTGAAGCAAACATTTTCTAGTCTGAATACTAAGGATAATGCAAGCACAGAGGTTTTAGCATCATGGGAGCCCAACCATTACCAATTCTTAAACACTTATGATACTCTAAATTCCAAATTCCAGTACGCTTCCTGTTTCTGATAAAGTATTAGAAATGCATCCCTTGTTTGATGATTTTAAACCTAAGTAAAAATAGATATCGCCTTGCTGGATGTGAAAGAATTTATGATTGGTAGTTCCTAGCTAGGATGTTTAACTGTAACAAGAGAAGTTTCAGATCTCTTAATTATGAAATCATTCAAATCATAGAGCCACTTGGAGAGTTGGAGATTTAATTCATGAAAGAGTTTATAAGCACATCTTTTTCTCAAAAAGAAAGCTCTATAAAAGAGTGATAAAGTGTTTCCATCTAATAAATACTATTCTATTTTCCTTGAAATCCAAAGAGTAATCCAACCAAGAGTAATTATTCACTCAAATAATATCTTCAGGTAGCCCTATTCTCAGAGTAATTACAGAAATTTGTACTTTTAAAAAAATTTGTAAGAAACCACCACAGCACCCCACTGTCAACAACCGTTTGTCCAAAAAGCAATCTGACACACAAGAACAAGTGATAATTGTACCCTTACAGACATTATTTAACTAAAACGACTACAGTACCCTCATTGTTTGAAGACGTTATACACTAACAATTATAAATCTAAAATAAATAACTAATTGAAATCTTATTTTACTGGTTTTTATCATAATTTCATTATATGGTTCTCTTCTACATATTAATATGAAATTGTGATTATTTCCAGTCGATAAAATTAACAGCATCATTGTGATGGTAAGAGCTGTCACTGACGGCATTTTGAAAAAGTACATGTTTCTTGTAATTAGCCCTAAAAGCAGGGGTAGTGATAATATCCCTTTATTTTATGCAGCACAAGAGGTGGTTTTGCCCTCATATGATGAATACTCATCCTATTATTTCTTTTCCATACAATCTTTTAAGACAAAAGAAGAAAGGTCAAAAGGCATTGAAGAGTTCAAAAGAAGCTTCTATTGCAGCTTTTGATTTCCTGAATTCTTGATATTTGGAAAGCAAGCCAACAAACAAGGAAAATTTAATGCGCACCTAACTAAGTAAGAGATTGATAACAGAAAAATTAGACGTAATCATGACAGGCTAATATTAATATTTTTGATGCCAATTGGGCAGGTATTGAATCAATCAAGAGAACAACCATTATCTATAGTGTCTTGTAGCAAAATCCTACACAGAAACTGAGAATATTGCGAAACATAGCTTCGAAGATTAGGCAGCTTTCACAATAAAATTATCTTTATTGATGAGAAAAACAGACTAATTAAATTTCTTCCGAATTGAATTAGCAAACATTTTCAAGAAAGGAAGGTAACCAACAGGACTGCAAACGCATAAAAATATACGAGGCAGGAAAAAATGAAAAAGATAATTGGTTGATTAAGATCTCTCCCTAAACACACTAAGGCAGAATATTTTTTCAACCCACGAAGGAAAATCTTCAACAAATCCAAAAACAGAAACCCAAAATATAGCAGAGATTGATTGATAGATAAAAAAAAAATTGCTGGTATTAAAAATGAAAAATTGATAAGTAGAAAAGAATATTAAATTTAAGCCTGAAAGTGCTGATGTCTTCTTATACTGCAACTACATTAAAGAATCCGATATAATTATTTGAAGGAAAAGAGACATAAAATTGGCACAAAATACCAGTTTCCAGTGAACGCGGATGCAAGTTATAAAACATTTGACATGAGCAGACTGTAAACTGAGGCATACTTTATGATAGAGATGTATTTTCTAGAAAACTTACAGTTCACAGGTAATGTCCCATATATGTAACAGTAAAAATGGCTTCCAAATACTTACTTTCTTAAATTTGACACATCAATATATGGAAACTTGACAAAAGATTAAAAATGAAATTGGTTGGTTTTCTTTTTTCACAACATTAATTCATAAACATGACAGCCAGCAAATTGTGCTCCAGTTTAGTGCATTTCAAATACCAGGAAAAAATGCAATAAACTATTTTTGCAACAGAGCTCACTAACACCTAAACAAATCATCTAGATTAATCACAAAAGGTAAAATCCTCACTTGGTTGATTTCTTGAGGGACCAATTCAAACTATCTGATCATCATTCATGATGAGGAGAGCAAGACTCTGCAAATTATGTCAGACAAAAATAAGTTTTAAGGTTCAGCCTGCAGGAGATTTGGTTGTTCAATCAATCACCATCAGTTCATACTTATTCTCAAACATGAAGAGATGACAAAATTCTAAGTTATACAATGAATTTAACATAAGAAAATAGCAGGAACACAGGTTCAATTCATTGCAAGATAAAAGGAATACATATATAAAAGTCATGAAGTTTAGATGAGCAAACCTCAATGACCTCGCACCACTCCTTTCCTGACATCTGGAAGGAACATAATGTTCATCAGATGCTTAATTGAATCTTGAGTACATATTTCAACCAAAATAAAAAATAAAAAAATAAAAACCTAAGGTCTGATACCAATTCAGAATCAAAACGAAAGGGATAACATACTGAATTACTGATAATTAATAATGTGACAATAAGCTTTATGAGCATAGAAATGTTTATGAAAAAAATATTCACAGGAGGAATGACTGGAAAAGATCGATACTAACCTTATGCAAGACAACATCAAAAGGACCTTGATCAGACAATGGCTTGTTTAGATCAATGGCAATGAATACTATTCCCTTCTTTCTGCGCAAAGCAAAAAATACATTTTATTAATTTTTATCAAATATACGATTCAAAAAGGCAACATTCTTGAAAATTGAGCTATCAGACAATCAGAACTTCCTTTGTCCAACTAAAATATGCACCCATAATAGACATGTTAACACTATTCACTATTTTCTTTCTTTTTTTCTTCCAACCTGAAGAGGATGTACTTGAGAAACAAACCCAAGTTAAAGTGTAACAACAAGGCCAGAGAACCATTCCAAGTTTCCAACTAATTAGTACCAAAATTTGGAAAACAAACAAGAATAATCTAAGGTCTTGTTTTACCATCACATTCTTATAAAAGAAAAATTAATACCATGAACTGTAAATTATAATAGAAAATATGAAAACACAAAACATATATCAAGTGAAGCCTCAAACTGCAATCTGACCTGTTAACAATGAAAGTTACGATCAAAGCATAACAAACATTAGTTGAGAATTTAATTAAACATTTAATATATGTCAGATTAAATGACAGTGTTAACTGTTAACAAACATGCACAACATCCATAACAAAAATTACAAAGAAAGCAGAAGATTAAATTAATGTAAAGTTGGAACAAGATGTGAACTAAAGATCGGCTCCGATATTTTAAATTCTGGAAAAAAAAAATTAAAAATAAAATTAAGGATGCATTTGTAAATAGATACTCATAGTTAGGGACCACAACAATATTTTCAACAACAGAACAAAGCACAGGGCATTGACTTTAAGTACTTCACAATAGACTAATCCAAAGAGTATATTTGACGGAATATTCTCATATTAAATCTAGGAAACAATATTAAAGAATCATGATACCTAGAAACGAAACACAACTCATAAGTCAAGCACAGACAATTGCCAAAGATTTATAAATAACTACATTATATATGAGAAATAACTTTCACCACTAAAGATAAAGACACCATATCCCCTGCCACTGGAGAAGGTGATTTGCCATTAAATAGAGCAAAAAAAAAAGCACATTGGATAACCATAAACTAAAAAATTTCTCTCAACTTTTTATTAGCAAAATCATAATTTTTTAAAAAAATTAAATTAAATTAAAAAAAAATTAAAAAATTAAAAAAACAGCAACAAACACCCAAACAAATTGAAATTCATAACAAAAAGTATTGAAAACAAATAAATCTAAAAGCCAACATCAAAATCTTTGGCCACCCATCAAAATTTGTACAACAAAAATGTTAGCAACTCTAGAACATCCCCTTAAATATATTTTTCACAACAAAAAGACCAAATAACTTGAGATTCATAGACCACAAATAACAACAAATGTAAGATTTAGTACATGACGCAGTCACAAAATGCAACAGGAGATCAATCAAAGTATAAGTAAAACAAGAACTGGTTGAAATGCACACACATACATACAAACTGTAAACTGAAATTTTGATATATAAATGAAAATGCTTGTTATATATACCGAGCCAAGACTTCAAATTTGGGTTGCATGAAACTCTTTTTCTTCTTGGAAGTCAAAGCATAGCCAACAACAACAACCTTTTGTGGCAGCAAATTCCCATTCTCCTTCTCTCCTTCTTCTTCTTCTTCTTCCTTGTGAGAGACTTCTCCGTTCAACCTCATGCCCACTTTTTTATTTTTTGTATCCAATAAACCCCCCACACACAAAAAAACCCTAATTTACCAATCAATAATCAATCTTTTATCTCTTCTTTTTGAAGGGTATATCAAAAAAGAAAAGAAAAACAAACCAAAAATCAAAATTTCAAGCTTCTGTTAGCGCCCTCTCTCGCTCTCTCTGAAACTGTGAGTTTGTTATCTGATATCTCTTAAACCCACATAGAGGGATTATATATATATTATATAGGGTGTGTTTGGGAAGTTAAGATTTTGAGAGAAATAGAGTGGGATTTTGTGAGGGAATATTCAATATTCAGCTTTGTAGGGGAAGAGAAGGAGAGGATTTTGTCATTTGGAGTGCGATTATGTTAATTAGTATTAAATCACTCTATTTCTAAGTAAACAATGAAGATTTGTTGGAAGTTGGAACCTTCTCTTCTACTTTCATTCTTCTTCTTCCGTTTTTGCCCCTTGTATTTTTCGATAACTTCAAAAATAGATAAATAAATAAATAAAAATAAAAATCTGCCCATTGTTTACACAAAAATTCAACCGTGTTGTCCGTTTTAACCCATTGGTCATCATCACATACTAACTGTTAGTAGGGATGGCTATGGGTCGGGTTTGGTTTGGGTTGGGTCCTACTGAACCCAGATCCAGATCCAGATCCAAACCCAAACACAGGAAATTTTTTGGGTTCGGGTTCGGGTTCGGGTTCGGGTTCGGGTTCGGGTTTGGACCCGTAGGTCCTAAGGAGATCCAGACACGTCCCGAGGACCCACGAAATGTCATGGGTCCGGGTCTGAACCCGTGGATCCATAGACCTATGGACCCGCATATGAATTTTATATACTAAAAATCACTTTTTTTGTTTTTCCTTTCTATTTTTATTCAATTTTTAACTATTAAAACCTGTTCAAAAAGTCATAAAACATTAAACATTCAACTTAAATAACATTAAACATTACACGTTACACAACTAGCATCCTTAAACAACATTTAACATTACACAAATAGCATCCTAAAACATTAAACAAATCACATCAATAGTACATAAAGTACAAATAGTTTAACACAACATTAAACATTGCACAAATAGCATCCTAAAACAAACACAAATAGTTTTTCCTCTCCACTTCCAATTTCCAAAGTTTCATTCCTCCATTCAAGTTTTTCACAAAATGATTGTTGATTCCTACAACATTCAATTTAAAATCAATTTAGTATATATTCAAAAAAGATCATATAGTAATAAATTCATGACAACAAAATGAGTTTACCTCATCATCATCATTCTTCGTCATCTTCCCCAAAAATAGAAGCTTCAAATTTTCTTTCCAAAGTTTAATCTAGTTATAAGTAAAATATATGAATTAGAATAAGATAAGAAATAAAATTAATAATATAAAAACTTCAATGAACAATGTAATAATTTTCATACCATTAAATTCAGACCATAACCAACTTTGAGCACACATTAAGGCATCTACTGTCTTTGGATGTAACCTGCTACGATGAGGACTCACAAATCTACCCTCGGTACTAAAAACCGACTCGGATGCAACCGTAGATACAGGAATAGCCAAAATATCTCTAGCTATGCAATGCAAAGTAGGATATTTAGATGCATTTACTTTCCACCATGTCAATATATCAAAATTCTCAACTCTTGGAATGACAGGTTCCTCCAAATAATAATCCAACTCTGTTTTCACTTGAATGGTAGTACAAGGGACCTCAGTAATATAATGATTGAATCGAGACATTTTTTTTTTTGGAGGACCCATTGTTGATTGAGATGGTGAAGCATTGGAAGGATTACTTGATGAAACTTGACTGGCCTTAGACTTTTGCTCATATTCTCAAACCAACCTCAGCAAAACTTCTTGAATCTTGTTAATCTCATATGAAGATCCATCTCCAAAGAGCGAAGGAAAGTAACATTCCATGACTTTCATTTTATATCTAAGATCCAAAATGGTTGCCACAACCATAATACCATGAAAAGTACTCCAATAGATATCAAACGTGTGTGCCATGGATGATGCCATTAGTTTTATTTGTTCAAAAGTGGATGTGCTCCATTCACTAATGGCATCCCTAATGTCACATACGGTTGGTAGATAATTATTGGTCGTAGGATATTTGGTTCCTAAGAATTCTTCAGTGGCTTGATAGAAAACATCAAGTTTATCACTGATCTCTTTTGCCAACACCTAATCATCTTCAGTTGGCACATTTTTATAGTGTGAATCTTTATGTTTCGAATGAGGAAAAACGGTTTTGTACATTAAAGTAGAGCGAATCATCAAGTATGTAGAATTCCACCTAGTTTTGTAATCAAGTACCAACTTCTTAGTGCTATCAATCTCTACTTGATTAATAGTCTCAAAAAACTTTTCCTCTCTTTTAGGTGATGATGTCCAGTAAGAAACACTAGAATGAATCCTTTCAACACTGTCACTAATCACATCTAACCCATCTCTCACAAGCAAATTCAATATATGTGCAGAACAACGCATATGGAACATGTCTCCATTCAACAAAAGTGAGACATCAGAAAGTATCTCCAAGAGAATACAAATCATAGCATTATTGGTGCTACAATTATCCACAGTTACAGTAGATAACTTGTGTTCAATATTTCAATCATGTAAGCACTCCATCATAATATCAGCAAGCATCTCAGAAGTGTGTGGGCATGGAACATATGTAAACCTATGAAAGCGAATACCACAATAAAAATTAAAACTATTAATCTAGTATACTACCACTAACCTTACTAATTTCACATATTAAACTACTAAATTTACATAATAAAACAGTTTAAAAGATTAATGTGTGATAGCATACCTTATAATTCGACTTTATAAAGCCCAAGAGTTATCAACAAAATGTGTCGTGATAGTTATGAACCCCTTCCTTTGATTATGAGATGTCCACATGTCGGTAGTAAGTGCAATCCTACCCTTATTTTTCTCCAATAAACCCTTTAATTTAACCCTCTCATAATCGTAAATTTGTAATATATCACTCTTCAATGTATTCCTAGATGGTATTTTGAACAATGGTTGAGCCGTCCCCATGAACCTATGAAACCCACAATGTTCTACCATGCTAAGAGGGTACTCATGCAAAATCACTATATTTGCAAGCTCTCTTCGGGTAGTGTCTTGATCAAATTTAAATGTCCTAATTTCAACGTCTCCCTCCTTTGTTTTTGTAGCTTTCAACATTTGTCTCACATCACGAAAATGCCTTCAAGGATAGTTATCCCTATGTTTTCTTAAATGGATGTTCTGGTAGTCCCTTTTCCTGATAACTTCTTTTTACAACCTTTTCAAATAGCATTCCAAACCTCGTTAATTTTTTCTCTATCAAAAGAATCCCACACCTTAGATGTCAATTTTCTTTTTCCATCTTCATTGGCACAAAAATCAATCTCAATGTCACCGAATTCAGCATCAATATTAGTAACTTCATTATGACCTGAATGAGTAGGAATCGAAGTCGGTTGATCTTGGCCTTCGGTAATACTTTTTGATGTCGACATTTGGTGACAAAGTGACATTAACTAGAAAAGCAAAAAATAAGTGTCAATAACACCGTGTTTCAACTTTCAAGCTACAATACCAAACTTTCAAGCTTCAATCACAATAAGTAAAAATTGCAAGAAAAATGAGATCAAAACATGGGATCACAAAATCACAAGAGGACATATATATTATGATCCTGGGTAACAAATTAACAATTAACAAACTAACAATAGATAAAAACAATTACAATCACATAATAGATAAAAGCAATTTCAAAATCTACCGTAAAACCATCAAATTACAGCCTGCCCTCAATTTCAAAATCTACTATAATACACTAATACCGTGTTTCAAGTATGATTTCAAATTAATTTGTAATCTGATTTGAAATTAATTCATCATAATATGTAGAGACATCAGAGATATACAGTTCAGACTTCAAAAATCAGAATATAACTCCACTATAAGGGGGATCTCCCCACAATTTGTAGACACTTTGTCGGTCTTAAAATAGATAAATTCAATCTCAATATATTTTAATTTTAGATTGCATGCATTTTTACCAGTATCCTCAACTAAGAGCCTAGGAGGCTTTCTTGGACAGGTAGCATTATCTTGGACACCTCAAAACTCAAAAACATTTTGTTTATTCAATAATGGAAAAAAAAAATCCAAAAATAGAGGTTTGTTGAATTGTTGTTGATTGAAGATACTGACCGAAGAGGCGAAGATATTGGTCCACACTCCAAATCAGAAACTTAAACTCCAACCACAAGATCACAACAACTAAGATAACCAAACCTCAGATTCAACAGAACTCTAACCACAAGAAAGGGAACAAAAAATAACTAAAAACAAGTTGATTTGTGGCAGATAGTTACCTAGATTGAGAAGAGAGTGTTGAAGCGGAGAGTCGGTGAGTCGGTGACGGAGATTAGAGTTGTCGACGGTCGTAAAGGTGGAGCAAAAAGCAAAAAAGCAAAGAAGCAAGAGTGAAGCTATGGTATGTGTCTCTGTGAGCTACGGTAAATGGGTTCTAAAATTTAGACCTAGACCCGACCCGACCCATGCGGTTTGGGTTTGGATCGGAACTCGCAGATCTAGGTCCAATTGCCATCCCTAACTGTTAGCCCTAGTCAATGATAGTCTATGTTGTTTTCTTAAAGTCCCACATGAAGTTGTCATCCATGAGATATTGTCCGCTTTAGCTTATAAAGCCTCATAATTTTGTCTTTAAAAGAATCCTTGTGATGTTGAGGCTATCCTTACTTATTTATATTTTGGACTAATTAAAGACCGTTAAAGACCACCCCCAACCCCCCCAGTGGGAGTTGCATCACCGGACTGTTAAAGAAGATAATATTAATACCAAAATCTAGAAAGACTTTAAATGAAAAGAGCATTTCGAGGATGTTTTAATATTAATTGATGAGAATATCTTATCAGAAATGCCAATTCCTCCTTATATTCCAAGCTAGCTCAAGAAGTTTACTAAATTATAAGAAGCATTATTCCTTGGAAAATAATGCAAACTTTGTAAAGAAAGAAAAGGTTCTCTTATCATGATATTGTTCTTGTCAAAATTGGGAGTTCATCCTAACAAATATGGAAACTTATGTAATTGATATGACAATGACTGCCTAGAAATTGAAGTAAATCCTAAGATGGGTATTGGAATTGGTCACCTATTTCTTACTAGGAATGTTTTGCAAAATATTCAGGGAATATGCTTTGGAGTTGGGCCAAATTAGTTGGTGATTTGAACCTCCATTTACTACACTAGCTTTCTTAAACCATCACAAATACAAAAAAGCGGTTTTTATTTTTAATAATATTAGAGATTTGTTTCCGATAAAAAAGGTATAGTTTATAGATAACCAAATCAAGACTCGGTCTATAATAACACAATACATTAATGATATGTTTGGTTATTATTATATATTATTTTTTTTTATCTCCAATACTTTTATTTAAATATTTATTGAGTCAATTTATAAAATAGTTATCCAATTGACCCCTTGAAAATAAAAAATTTGTTACTTCAACTTAATGTTGAATAATCATGATTGCATTAGAGACGTATATTAACATCGCTACATTTTCTATTTTTCCTAGCATCGTAGATGCTCTTGACTTTAATGTGTATTTGTGATTATACTAGTTGATAGCTTTTGTCAAAATTCCATATCCTTTTCTCAAGCACTTATAATTATATATTATTGTTTTGTTGTGGAAATAAATACCATCTTTATCAACTAATGAATGTACCAAGAAAGGATAAGAATTTCTATTTTTTATTTTTTATTTTTTATTTTACACAACTAATTTGTTGTATCCCCTTATATATCATGAGTTTTTAGCCTATTATTCTTTTTTCTTTTTAATTAAAAATTGGTGGAACATGACACAATCAAGGGCGGACCCACGTGGAGACCAGATGGGGCCCGTGCCCTACCTCAATTTTCTTAAAAAAAAATTGACTTTGTGTATACTTTATTTATATATTCATTAGAGTAATGCTACATTGCCTAAATCTGGTGCCCAAATGATGTAGCAACAATGTAGACCATTCATCTAAATCATGCAAATCTAATACAATTTAAATGAATGGTCAACATTGTTGCCACATCATTTGGGCACCAAATTTGGGCAATGTAGCATTACTCTATTCATTAATATTAATAATATTATATTTCCTTTAACAAAGCTGGTAGTGGTTCTTCTTTCTACTCTTAAAGTTCTTGTTCAAGCCCATCAAAAGCAAATGTATTCTTTTTAATTAAATTTTATCTTGTAATTTTTTATGTCTTATTTATTTTACCACATTTTCCAATTCTTTTCTCAAATTTTCATTTCTTCTAAAACAAAACAATTCATTTTCTTATTTTATATTAAATTATCTATTATTATTTTGGATTTTTATTATTTCTAATAGTTTTAGTTTGACTACCTAACACGTCCGATCAATAAACCATAAAATCTCAAATTTTACTTTATTGAATTAAAATAGTCAATCTATTATTATGATTCATATTCTTTTATCATTAGTATTTTTCTTTATTTTATAGTTTTAATTTATTTAGAATTAATAAATCAATAATTTATCAATAATTTGAAGAATAAAAAATTTAAAAACATGTATAGTAATATTTATTAATAAAATATTTTTCCATAAATTTAAACTGAATTCATTATAAATGGAAAAAAAAAATCTTATTATAAAATTAGATTGTAATATATTCTCTTAATTTTTTTTTAATTATTATTTATGTTGTTTTTCTTGTTATTATTTATTTTTTAACATTTTTTCTTTTTTTTATTTATTTTTTAATGTAAGATTATTTAATTCATCTGAGTAAATAAATAAATTTGTTTTATTTTATCGAAAAAAACTCATTTTACTATAATTTTAATTTTTCAATAATATATATATATATATACATATATTCAAGTGCTCTACCTAATTTGGATGTGAGAAATATATCATCATGTTAACTTTATTTGTGTGGAAATTTTTTCCTAACGTTTGTGGAAATAATTATATCTTCTAATCGTAAGAGTAAATATTTAAATCATTCATATATTATTCAATTTTAAAAATCGCTGATCCGTTCTGCGTCCGTGTTTAACCGCTTCGACAGAATAAGATGATAAATGTGTTTGATATGTTTCAGTTTCATGTCTACTTGACCAATAATTCATCTAAGTGGCTACACGTTTTTCTTATTTAATTATATCCATCATCATTGTGTTTCAGTCACACTGATAGAATGAAACAACAAACACGTGTTTTATTTTCAAGAAAATCTTCGTTAATTACACATTGCCATTAAAATTATGTAATAAAATATGAAAAATATATTTGATTAGTTATTTATGTTACTTGTCATAATATATATATATATATAAATGTTCAAGTCACACTGATATAATTTTATCAGTGCGTTGGATGTGAATCATTAAATTTATATCAAAGTGCATATACTTATCAAAGTTTCTCCATAATCAATGATCCAGATGTATTGGGAGGGGACCAAATCTTGATATCTCTTGATGTTGGCCTAATTAAGCCTTGCAAGATGCTGAGAAATTTTTGGAAAATTTAGTTACCACAGTTCCAAATTTATATACAAACATGATACATGATTGATTTTGGAATTGTGGAAATTATTTTCTCTCCAATTCCTGACTTTGATCAACTATTGTTGCTGTCCATTGGACTTAATCAAAGATTGTTCTTGGTCTAGGCATTTCTGAATTTGCTCGTAATTAGTCCATTTATGTCCTTCATATTGTGCCAACTAGTGAAGGCAAAATGGGTTTGGCTTGGCAGGCCAAGCCTAGCCGACCCATCCCACAACCAGGCAGGGCCTGGCACGGCACATAAGCAGGTCAGGCGAGGCCTGCATAAGGCCACAGGCTAGGCTAGGCCTCATGTATGAGGCCAATAGGCTGGGCCGGCCTGGTCTGTAAGGTCTGTTAACAATTTTTTGAAAAAATATATAATATACAGTCTTTCCATTGTCACTTCGTTCTGACAATAAATATATCAGGACGAAGAATGTGGACCACAGATTATGGAGAAATTTTGATAAGTACATACACTTTGAGTCAAAGTATGTAAATCTAGTGGTCCACATTTTTTATCCTAGTATATTTATTGTCAGGATGAACTAATAATAGAAAATATGATAATATATATGTGTATATATATATATATAGTGAGTCTCTCATGAGGGATCCCTTATTTTAATTTCGGTTAGGACCATGATGAAAAGTGAAAACACATCGACTTTAATGAATTTCAATCTGAATTTTTTTGTGGATGATGATTTCAATGAAATCTACATATGAACAAAATTTGAGAATTTTCTGATGCCTTCATATTTAACAAAATTTGGATAAATAATTATAGTACTCGGAAAATTCTATGTTCATCATCCACAAAAAAAATTTAGATTAAAATTCATTAAAGTCAATGTGTTTTCATTATTCCTTACAGAAATTAAAATAAGGGATACCCATGAAAAGCTTACTCTCTCTCTATATGTATATGTATAACTATATATTAATAAATGTATAACTAAACAAAGCTAAACTAATAGTGAAATGATTAATTTACACAATTTTTTCCCCAAGAACCATAGTTCGATTCCCACTCATTGCAATTTTACAAAATATTTTTTAAAAAAACTTATTAAACAAATATAAAATATACATAACTTGATAAAGTTGAATTTGTAATGAAATGGTTAATGTAGGGGGTCGACCTACAATCGATGTGGATCGGGTTACGTTTCGTTAGGCCCAATGCAACTTGGGTTGAACCGTCAGTGATGTGGTCGCTTGACTACTGTTCCTGTAAAATAACTTGGTCGATCGACCTGGAAATGTACTGTATATTGAACCTGCAACAAAGACATTAAGAACAAAAGAGATGAAAATGAAACTGAACGAAAAGAAAAAGGGGGTGGGGGGGTGGAAGGGGTGGTTAAACTATTGGCCTTAGTTATGCTTGGTCTGAGCAACGATGATCTTGAAGATTTGGATTCCGGTGACCGTGATTCTTAGAAGCAGAGTTTTAGTACGCCTTAGTAAGCTTGTCTTTTTTTATTTTTTTATTTTTTTTTTGTTGGGAAATCCTTTTCTATTTATAGGCCAAACCAGGCTGCCGTTTGAAACAGTTAAGTAAAATCATGGGTTGATTGTGGACGAGATTCTCGGAGAGATTTTCTCTCCCAGAATCTCGCTACATGATAGTCATGGCTGACTTGGTCTTCAGACGACCAAATCAAGCTGTTGCCTTTCCTGTTGGGCTACTCAAGTTTGGTCCAAGGTAAAATAAGTCTGAGCTTTGCTCCTTTGGGCCTACGGGCCATTTTTGGCTACCACAGTTTGTCCCCTCACTCTCTAAAGAGTTGCTGACGAAGTAGAGAGTGATTTAGATTCAGTCGACCGTTGTCGAGCGAAAAAAGAAATTATCATAAGTCGATTGGATTTGTAGGTTATTTATTGAGACAAGTTCTTGATGTCGTCCGAATATATCACCTTGAGTCGACATGGTCAATGATGTTAGCAGCCAACCTGGGTAGACCAATTTGGGTAGACCTGATTAATGCTGTTATCAGAACACCGAGTTTTTAGATGTCGTACGACGGATACTTTAATTAGAGGAGGCAAACCAAAGGTCAAATTGAAAAGACACCTTATGTTGCAAAACCCTAGAATGACGTCACATGCATTTAACTCAGGTGTGCTTACTCTGTTCTAGGAGAGGTTTTAAATTTCAAAACTCATCATTAGCAGTTGCGTACGTGCGTGGGTAATCGGTAACTGAAAGGTTGCATCTACTTCAGGTGAGGACACGTGGCAAAGGGGGTTGTACCCTCCCCACTCCCTCAAGTCACTTTTGCACAACTTCTCAAATTTTCTCACAGCCTTTCCTTTGAAAGCTCTCTTCTCTTCGTAGATTTCTTCTTCGTGGATTTCACAGCAGAAGTTATCTTCAGGGATTCTTTTGTTTTTTTCAAGGTATTTATCTTCGTTCTCTCTTCCTATTTTCCTTTTTCCTGTAAAAATGGGTTACATAGTGTAATGTAAAGGAAAGATTTTACTTACCTGAAGTTTCAAAGTTCTGGATTAATTTTTGCTGCTCTTCACTGTTCTTGTTATATTCTGGCTATTTCTGTTGTTTTTGATCTTGTTTGCATAGTCAACTGTACTGTTTGTGTTTATTTATTTCACGTGACTATTGTAGACGAGATATTTTGTTCGCTCGACTTGTAGGAGGCTTGAACACGGTTTTAGGCTAGCTTTTGAGATCGGATATTGCAAGAAACCTAGGATAGGATTTTAGAAACCCTAGGTTGTGATTGTAGCGTATTAGTTTCTGACTTGTGCATTTTTTGCCTTGTCAATTTTAGGTGGTCATCATGTCGAACGACGATATTAACCTGTCGAGTGACGGTACAATCTCTGACCCAAAATATGATTGGACTACAAGCGACGAAGAAGATAGTGTCGATGGAGTTGGTAGCAGCAGGGTAGATGTCGGTCGATAGGTTACTGTAGAGGATCCGTCGAGTGTAGTTGTAATAAACACGAAAGGCATACTAGAACAAGGTGGCGTACGTGCCGTTGCGACGGTAGTCGACCATCCTGAATATATAGATGTAGATGAGGTGACCACATCTGGTCGACCGCTAGGTGTCCTCGAAGAAAGTCCAGCCAGTTTGGTTTCGGAGGACAACTTGAGTTTGCTGAGGGAAATTTACGGCATCCCAAGCAATGTCGAGCTACGTGCACCCAGGAAACATGAACGGGCCGACTGGGACATATCAGGGTGGACTTGCTTCTATGAGTACACCCTGCGTTTAGGGTTTAGATTCCCAGTCCCTCAATTGGTGCGACGGATGCTGCTATATTACGACCTTGCTCCTGGTCAACTGATGCCAAACACATAAAGGATATTGCTGAGTTTAGGAGTTCTCAGCGAGAGATACAACCTACCATTTGGGATGGGGTGCCTCCTACATAACTACTATTTGAAGGAGCACATAAACGACCACGGTCGTTATATGTTGGTACCAAGGAGCAAGGAGCAGCAAATCGTTATTGATACGACGACTAACGACAGAAATTGGAAGGATACCTATTTCTTTGCAAAAGGTCCTCCAATCGATGGTCCATGGTTCATGGGAGATACATCGTATCAATATCGTCGAACCTGGAATAGGTTTGGTGAGTGTCGTCCGACTTTTGTCGCTTTCCAATCTTTTATTTATTTGAAATTAATCTTACTAATATTTAGCTTATTTTGTAGAAATAAAGGGTAAGGAGAGTAAACCGTCGTGCGACGTTGCTCCTACCCGCACCGAGGCAATGCTTAGTATACCTGAAAAGGATAGAAGTTGTAAGGTGCTGCTAACAGAAGGTAAACTTAGGCCTAGCAGTCTATGGAGATGGTCGACTCTCAATAGGTCGCGAGCGCCTTATCCTAGTGTGAAGGATTTCTTGTCATATATCTGGATTAGGAGGAGTTTCGAAATTCTTCAATATACAATGACATTCTTGTCACCTGTTTATGATAATGAACGTCGTGTTGCAGTGACATCAATGGCAAGCGCAAGGTTGAACATCCCGAACACTGCAGACGCTCTGAAGAAGTTCAGAGACGACATGATGAAGAAGAGCACAGCGGCAGCCAAGAAAAAACAAGCGGGGAAGTCGGCTGAAGGCGCTGCTCTGCCGTCAGAACACGTTTATGAATCCTCTCCTGAACCATCTCCTCAAAAGAAGGCCAAGGAAGGACCCACCGGCCGACAAGGGGAAGAGGGTCGAGTCGAGTACCAGGAGGCAAGTAGCTGTCTCAAAGCCAGACTCGTCTACAGCAACCCTTTCTGATCTGTCATCATTTGATGAGCCGACTTCCTTTTTGGAAAAGTCGTTCGACTATATCCTCCATGCGGATGAGAAGCATCCGTAGAAGAAGAAGATTGAGGATGTGTTCGACACGACTTTCCTCTCGGCTTTTCATGTGAGTTACCTGATTTCTTTTAGAACTTTATGATGTCGTTTCACTTATGCTAACTTTCGACGCTGTGCAGTCTTTGCAGGCTTCGCTACATTTGCATGGGATGTATAAGGCGTTGAGTGACAAGTGCGGGAAGCAGTGGAAGTTGATCGACGTTATGAAACAAGAAAAGGCTAAGGTCGACAAGGCTGCTGAAGACTTGGAGCACAAGAACTCGGCTCTTGAAAAAGAGTTGAGTGAAGTGAAAGTAGAGAGAGATCGACATTCTTCGGAGTCGACTACAGCTTGTGTGGCCTTAGCCAAGGAGAAACGTCGTACTGTTGGTTTGAAGGAACAGCTAACATCGATCGCTTTTGCCGCGAATTGTAAGGCGAAGGCTGAGCTTTACAAGGAATATCTGTCGGGCGAACATGTTAATTGGAGCCGCGACGAGATGCAGGAAATGATCGACGCCTATGATGAAATGCGTAGGCTGGAGGAGGAGGCGTCTGAACAAGACGAAGAGCGAACACCTGATGACAATGCACTCCTACAAGGTGTCGATGCTGCTGACCTCCTACCTGCTATCGATCTGCCAATCGTCAATCAGCCTCCTGCCGCTCCTACTGATGCTGCTTCCACTCTTGACCCACCTGCCATCTGAAAAAAAAAATTAATCCAAGAAATTTCATTTGTTTTGTAATCAAGGATGATACGGTCGTTCGTCCATTTTTATTTTTTGTTGAAAAAATTGTATGTGGATGGTTTGGTCGTTTCGACCATTTTTATCTTTTCAATCGACGTTAGCATGTCTTCAATAATTGTGGTGTGAAATTTGTTTGCATGTGGAAACGACACGACCATCTTATAATGGGGTTTACACAAGATTAAATATCTGAATGAAACAAGCCTGTAAACTTATATTCATGCGTAGGTCGAACAACATTATAATATATAAGAAAATGATAAAAAACATGGCTGATATTTATTTATAGAATACTCGCGTACATAAGTCAGTCGACAAATTACACCGCGTGCATGCGTCAGTCGACATTTATACATCGCGTACATGCGTTCAATCGACAATTTACATTTGAATCGCGTACATGCGTTCAGTCAACATATAACGTCTAATAATCGCGTACATGCGTCAGTCGATATATAACGTCTGATAATCGCGTACATGCGTCAGTCGACATATAACGTCTGATAATCGCGTACATGCGTCAGTCGACAAATTTCATCGCGTACATGCGTCAGTCGACATTTATTTTCGTCAAGTGTTGTCCCCTCGACTCCCAGCGTTTGTTTGTCAAATAAGAATGTTGGGAGTAGATTTTTGTTGTCGTCGACATCGGGGTACAAATTGTCAATGCTGTAACAACTAAAACATCGTAGCAATAATATGTCGAAGTCGATTTAAATTATGAAAAAACAATCTTGCGAGCTCAGTTCTTAACTTGGTACTAAGTTTTTCATCATTGCTCTTTATGCATTGTTAGTATCATTGGAGTCAAGGAAAGTTAAAAGTAACAAGGAAAGAAGATTTAAGTTTAGAGTTTAGAAGTGATACTGTTTTAGTTGCAGTGCATTCCAGCTGTTGTTTAACTCTCGACAGTCGAGTCCTCGCAACTTGTAAGCTCCTCGACCGACGATATCTGTTATTTGATAAGGTCCTTCCCAAGTCGGCCCCAATTTTCCGGTGCCTTCTTCTCTAGTGTTTTGGAAAACACGTCGTAGTACCCAGTCGTTGACTTTGAAGGTTCTGATGTTAACTTTCTTGTTGTAATGTCGTGCGACTTGTTGTTGATACGACTGTACTCTAAGAGCCGCTCGATCACGTCTTTCATCCAAATGATCCAACTCGAAGGCGAGCTCACGATTGTTTTGGGCTTCGTTTGGATTTTCACTCCGTGCGGTTGCGAGTCGTGTCTCGATGGGGATCACTGCTTCAGATCCGTAAACAAAGGAGAATGGAGTTTCCCCAGTCGACCGTCGAGGAGTAGTACGATACGACCAAAGGATCTCTGGGAGCTTTTCCACCCATTCACTCTTTTCAGCTTCTAGTCGCTTCTTCAGTGTGTTGATTATGGTTTTATTTGTCGACTCCGCCTGTCCATTGGCTTGGGGATAACGTGGAGTCGAAAAACTCAGTTTTATGCCATATCTGTTGCAGAAGTTCTTGAAGTCGAATGAAATGAACTGTGATCCGTTGTCGGTTCACTATTTCTCGTGGAACCCCGAACCTGCAAATGATATACTTCCATACAAAATTGCATACCTCAATGTCGCGTACTTGGGGTAAGGCTTCGACTTCCACCCACTTTGTAAAGTAGTCTATCATTACCAACATGTAGACGACGCCTCCAGGTGCAGCTAGGAGTTTACCTACAATATCCATCCCCCATTTCATAAAAGGCCAGGCAGCCGAAATTGAGTTCAACATACCTGGGGGAAGATGGCAGACTGGTGCGAATCTCTGACATTTGTCGCACGACTTAACATGAATTTGAGAGTCGGTCCGCATCGTCGGCTAGTAGTATCCTGCGGTAATGGCTCTATTCGACAGACTTCGGGCTCCAGAGTGATTTCCACATTCTTCATAGTGCAGACTCTTGAGAACGTCGTGGGGTTACGCACCTCAAGTAGGGTCCCGTAAAAGACTTCTTATATAACTTACCATATAAGATGCAGAATTTTGCGGCTTTAGCTTTGATTTTTCTAGCCTCAGTTCTGTCTCCAGGTAGAATGTCGGCTCGTAAGTAGTCCAGCAATGGGTCCATCCAATTTCTTGTGTTGTCGACTGGGGCGATTATTTCTGCTGCTTGGATAATTGGTGTTGTAAGGTGTACGACTGGAATTGACTTTGATCCCACTGTCGTTGTCAAGCCAAGATAAGCTAGTGCATCTGCCCGTGAATTCTCCGACCTTGGTATTTGTTCAATTGTGAATTTGTCGAAGGTCGACTGAATCTGTTTGGCTTTGGCCAAGTAGGCGGTCATCCTTTGATCTCTTGCTTCATACGACCCATTTATTTGTCGGACGACTAACTGCGAGTCGCTAAACACCTGAAGGTTTTTGATGTCCAAGCTTTTGGCAAGGTTGAGCCCAGCGATTAGTGCTTTGTATTCTGCTTCGTTATTTGTCACCCGGAACTCACAATGGATGGACTGTTCTATTATGTCCCCATGGGGAGACTTGAGCACCAATCCCAGTCCACTGCCTTTTACATTGCTTGATACGTCGATAGACAATGTCCATTTTTCATTCGACGACATTTCCGTAAGAGCTACCAATTCTTTTTCAGCCTTCAAGTTTTCGTTAGGTGTAAAATCTGCAACAAAATTAGCTAATACCTGTGATTTCAATGCTGTTCGCGGATGATAGTTGATGTCATATTCGCTTAGTTCGACGACCCATTTCGTCAGTCGACCTAAAACTTCAGGTTTATGCAATATATTTTTGAGAGGATAAGTCGTTAATACCTTAATTGAATGGCACTGGAAATACGGTCTCAATTTTCGGGCTGCAACGACCAATGCTAGTGCCAGCTTTTCCAATCGACTGTATCGTGTCTCAGCGTCGAGCAATGCCTTGCTTACATAATAAACTGGATGTTGTCGATCGACTTCCTCTCTCACTAATACTGCACTGACGGCTGTGCTCGAAACGGCTAAGTATATGAGTAACGTCTCATTGTCTTTTGGTTTTGACAGCAGTGGTGGCGAGGTCAAATATTCTTTTAGATCCTGCAACGCCTTCTCGCATTCGTCGTTCCATTCGAAGGCTTTGTTTTTCCTCAAGGTGTTGAAAAATGGATGGCATTGTTCAGATGACTTGGAGATGAACCTGTTCAATGCTGCTACTTGACCAGTCAGTTTCTGTACGTCTTTAATGCATTTAGGCAACTCGATTTCTTGTATTGACCGGATTTGGTCCGAGTTGGCTTCGATGCCCCTTTGTGTGACCAAGTATCCTAAAAACTTTCTTGATGAGACACCAAAAGAGCATTTAGTTGGATTTAATTTCATACCGTACTTGTCGAGGACGTTGAACGACTGCCTCAGGTGATCGATGAGTTGTTGGGCCACAAGTGACTTGACCAGCATATCGTCGATATAGACTTCCATTGTCGAGCCAAGCAATTTGGCGAACATCATATTCACAAGTCGTTGGTAGGTGGCACCTGCGTTTTTCAAACCAAAAGGCATTACTTTATAACAAAAGGTACCTCGTTCTGTTACAAAGGCTATTTTCTCTTGGTCGTCTGCATTAGGATCTGGTTATAGCCGGAGTAGGCGTCCATGAAACTGAGTAGTTCGTGTCCGGCTGTTGCGTCGACAAGCATGTCGATATGGGGCAAAGGGAATGAATCTTTGGGGCATGCTTTGTTGAGGTCTGTGAAGTCGATGCATACCCGCCACTTGCCGTTTTTCTTCTTAACGACCACGACATTTGCTAGCCAATCGGGATACCGGACTTCTTTCACTGAGCCGATGTCGATCAGCTTCTGAATTTCTTAGTTGATTACTTTGTTTCTTTCCGGAGCGAATTTTCTCCGCTTTTGTTTTACCGGCTAATGATCAAGGTCGACCTGCAGTTGGTGAACTATCACTTCTGGATCGATGCCGACCATATCTGAATGCGACCATGCAAAACTGCCTTGCCGTTCCCTTAGGAAGTCAATCAGTTGTTCTCTAGTTTCCTTCGACAATCTTGACCCTATGAACACTTTAAGATCTGGTCGACTTGAATCGATCGACACCTCGTCAAGATCCTCCATTTTCGGTTTGTTCGGAGTCGACTCGACTTTAGTTTCATGTAATTGCTATAATGACTCTTTTTTCTTCTTCATGGCATTTTGATAGCATTCTCTGGCTGCTCTCTGTTCTCCTTTAATTTCACGAACTCCCCACCTCGTCGGGAATTTTATCATTTGGTGGTAAGTCGAAGGGATTGCCTTCATCTCATGAATCCAAGGTCTCCCTAGGATTGCATTGTAGGGCAACTGACAGTCGAGCACCAGGAAGTTGACATACAGGTTCACGCCTTCAACATAGATTGGAAGCACGACTTCCCCCAACGTGCTTTTTTGTTCCCCACTGAATCCTGTCAGCATTGTCGTTCGACGGCTCAGCTTTGACTCGTCGACCTGCATTTCTCTCAAGGCACTGTTAAATAAAATGTTGCATGAGCTGCCATTGTCAATCAAAATTCTTTTTGTTAAACAATTAGCAATAGGTAATGAAATAACAAGTGCATCGTGATGAGGAGAGAACAAATCTGATTTGTCCATAGATTTGAAAGTCACAGTCTCGTCGACGGTCGATGGATGTTCCCTACTTGGCTGGATTTCAGTGTTTAAAACCTGCCGCGTGTGTCTTTTGGCTGCCGAATAACTAATGCCACTTACTTCAGAGCCTCCTACAATAAAATTTATAACTCTGTCGTGTCGAGGAGATTCTGGTGGGTCGTCGTTAGCATTTGCCATTCTGTCGTTCCGTCTTGCCAGGGTTTGTTTCCCCTTCTCCGTCAGGAACTCTTGTAGATGTCCTTGTTTTAGTAGTTCCGTAACTTCGAATTTGAGGGCGATGCAATCTTCAGTTCGATGGCCGTGATCTCCATGGAACTCGCATCTCAGCTTTGCATCTCGATGTTCTGGTAGAGCATTCATCTTTCTTGGCCATTTTACCGTCTTGCCCATCTCCCTCATGACTGCTACGAGGTCGACTGGTTCGATGCTTAGATTGTATTCAGGTACTTCTGCTCGTGGTCGACTGGTTCTTGGGTAATCCCTTTTGTAAGGTCGACTGTCGTTTGAGCATTCACCGTTTTGTCGAGTGGACCTTCTGTCACCAGTCGAATAAGGCTCTGCCCTTCTGTCGTTCTACCGTCTATCTACTCGATCGTTTCTACGGTTATAGTTGTTGGCTCTGCTTACGTAATTAGCTTCGTCTTCTTCCCACTTGATTTGGGCCCACGCTTTGGCCAACACATCTTCCATTGTCCTGCATGGATATTTGGTTAACTCCTTATAAAGATCAGAGTCAAACCTGAGGCCCTTTCTAAAGGCATATATAGCTGTCGCCTGGTTGCAGTGAGGGATTTGAACTTTCTCTCTGTTGAAGCGACTAACGTAAGTCCTCAAGTTTTCACCGTGCTTCTGTGTTATGGTATATAAGTCGTCCAACTATTTCTCCAGCTTGTGACTACTCGCAAATTGCTCCACGAATGTATCTGTAAGCTGCGCAAAAGAATTAATAGAATTGTTAGGCAGGTTAGTGTACCATTGTAAAGCTAGACCATTGAGGCTAGATCCGAAGGCTTTGCACATGCATGCCTCTCGTAGGTCGCGTGGAATTGCTGCAGTAAACATTCTTTGTTTATACTGTGCTATGTGGTCGTCCGGATCAGTCGTTCCCTCATATTGCTTCATGTTTGGGAAGCTGAACTTTTTGGGCATCTCGACAAGCGCTATTGCGTCGACAAAGGGTGAGTCTGCAAAGCTGTTCATGTTGCTCCTTTTAATTAGAGCTGGAACGCCAGGAATCCTTTGTATGAGGGCTTCCATTTCTGCAAACCTGCGAGAAATTCTAGATTAACAATGGTAGATGGGTCAGGCCCAGATTTTACCAAACCTGGTGTCGACTGAAGTGACACTGGTGTCCCCAAAACATTCTCAGGTTGTCTGCCCACAACAGGAACCTGCTCGTTGTCGTTTCGAACAGGCAAGTTGTTGAGGTCGATGTCGACTCGAGCGGTCTGGGGTGTTTGCTGGGTTGTCTGCCCGACAGTTGGATTCACATATGGGATCCCTGGACCTGTTGGAGCGTCTCTACCTCGTCGGTCGACCTCTTGTTCAACATTAAGGACCGGAACTGGATTCCCCACATCTTCGCTGTCGGGTACAACTCCATCGACCATAGCTCGCATTTTTTCGTTAGTAGCTCGAATTGCAGCATTTTCAGCCTCCAACGCTTTCAATTTTTCTGCATTGGCTGCCGTTTGAGCGATCAGCGCAGCTATCTGCTCTTCGATGGTTGGAACGGTTTCTTCGCTAGACATCGTTGTTCGTCTGAAAGTTTGAACGTTTTAATTGATCTGTAAAGTTGCGACGGGCCCCACGGTGGGCGCCAAACTGTAGGGGGTCGACCTACAATCGATGTGGATCGGGTTACGTTTCGTTAGGCCCAATGCAACTTGGGTTGAACCGTCAGTGATGTGGTCGCTTGACTACTGTTCCTGCAAAATAACTTGGTCGATCGACCTGGAAATGTACTGTATATTGAACCTACAACAAAGAGATTAAGAACAAAACAGATGAAAATGAAAATGAAACTGAACGAAAAGAAAAAGGGGGGTTAAACTATTGGCCTTAGTTATGCTTGGGCTGAGCAACGATGATCGTGAAGATTTGGATTCCGGTGACCGTGATTCTTAGAAGCAGAGTTTTAGTACGCCTTAGTAAGCTTGTCTTTTTTCTTTTTCTTTTTTTGGTTGGGAAAATCCTTTTCTATTTATAGGCCAAACCAGGCTGCCGTTTGAAACAGTTAAGTAAAATCATGGGTTGATTGTGGACGAGATTCTCGGAGAGATTTTCTCTCCCAGAATCTCGCTACATGATAGTCATGGTTGACTTGGTCTTCAGACGACCAAATCAAGCTGTTGCCTTTCCTGTTGGGCTACTCAAGTTTGGTCCAAGGTAAAATAAGTCTGGGCTTTGCTCCTTTGGGCCTACGGGCCATTTTTGGCTACCACAGTTAAGTAACACGACATTTTCCCAACCATGGCAATTTTACAAAAAGATATACAGACCTACGGGCCGCCCTAGCCTGTTAAGAAGGCCAGACCTCTTTGATCCAGCCTGCCACCGGTTGGGCCAGGTCAAGCCGGGGCATCTATATTGCCACCACTAGTGACAACTAAGTAATCTCCACCGGCTACACATTTTTTTTTTTATTAAATAAACATTATATTTTAAGGGGTTTCTTAAAAATGCTTTTTTGGATTTTATTGAATTTTTTTAAATTCTCTAGATATTTTTGGATTTGTATATGATTAGGATAATTTTTTTTTTCCGGTCTATGTTTTTTCTTCCGTGAATAAATTGTAAATAGGCAAAAATAATCTGTCAACTACTCTTTTTCAATCAACTATTTCAAATCAGGGGAAAAAAAAGACTTTCAACCATGCTGTTAATTGTTATGCTTTACACCATTAACTTTTTTATCGGAGGATTTTGAAGTATTTTTGAAAATTAATAACAAAAAGATCTAAGGGCGCATTTTGTAAGCATTTTTCATTCGTTGTTTTTCAAAAATAAAAACGAAAATGAAAACAATATTTTTTGTTTCAGTTTCGAAATCTAAAAACGCGTTTGGTAGCATATATTTAGACTTGACGCCGGTTCCGGTTCGGCTTCTGACGTTCTAAACTTTTTTTTAAAAAAAAAAATTCCAATCACATGATCATCATCTTCTCTTGTTCTCGATCAGAGTACCAGACCTACAGACCATCACTATCTCCAACATCTAATGACCCAAACCCTAACCTAATCCATCATTTTAAAACAAAAATTAAAAAATAAAATAATTTAAAACACCAATAGCTAATATTGATGGATATGGAAACCCTCAAACCCATCATCGATCTGATCATGATTTCCAAATCGATATTGTGGATGGATCTGGAAACCCATCATCGATTTGGAAACCCTAACCTAATCCATCATTTTCCTCAACTTTCTCAGCAAACAAACACCCCCCAAAAAAGCATAGAGATCGTGAAGATGATGATGATGAAGAAGAAGAAGAAGAAGAAGAAGAAGAAGCCGGCGTCTGTCGATCGCCGGTGACGGGATGAAGAAATCTTTGAGTCTTCGAAAGAGAGAGAGAGAGAGAGAGTCAGAGAGAGAGAATTAGAGACCGAGAATATGAGATGAGAGTATGAGACTCATGAGAGTAGGGGTGGGCACCCAAACCGCCAAACCGATCAACCCGCCCAAACCAAACCGATAAACCAAACCGATTTAAGCGGGTTGGTTTGGTTTCGTTAAATAAAATAAACCGATTGGGTTGTTTTTGAGCAACCCAATTGGTTTGGGTTGGTTTATGAGTTGCGTTTTATCAAACCGTATAACCCAAACCCAAACCAAACCATTACATACTTACATATATATATATATATTATTAATTAAATTATTGGGGAAAACAAATAAAAACTAAAGTTAACCCAATGCAACAAGAAGTGAACTTCGAAACTTCAAAGTGGTTTCTTCGACGGTGATAGATATTATTAATTTAGAAGCTTAAACAATTAAGTTTTATTTTATAAGTTTTAAGAGTTCTACACTTGAATTTTATTTATTTGTTTTTTTTTTTTAACGATTATCGTTCTGCCCTTGAGTTAAATTTAGTATTATAAATTAGTATTATTATTTATGTTATTGATAATTGGTTTAACTACTTATATTGATAATTTGATATTATTAAATTTATTCAAATAAAAAATAATGTAATTATTTTCTTAAACCGTTAAACCAAACCGAACCAAATCGATTTTTATTGGTTTGGATTGGTTTGGTTTTATCTTATAAATGGTTTGGTTTGGGTTGGGTTGTAAAAAAATAAACTGATTTTAGAATGGTTTGGTTTGGGTATAGTCAAACCCAACCTAAACCAACTCATGCCCACCCCTACATGAGAGATAGAGATGTGTTTTATAAAATAAAAAAATAAAAAAAAAATAAAAAATAAAAAATAAAAAGAAAGAAAGAAAGTCTAGAACCGTTGGTTCCAATTGTATTCTAAAAATGAAAACGGGAAAAACACGTCTAGTAGGTTAACCGAAAAATTTCAAAAATAGTAATTTTCATATTATTTTTTCTATTGTAATTTTTTAATTTCAATAAAAAGTTAGGGGTCGTTTGTTTTTTTGTGTGAAGACTGAATAGTTTTGAATTTTACTGAAGACTGAATAGTGACTAAAACCTGAATCTGAATTACATGTTTTTTTTATTTTTTTTTTATTTCTCACATCTGAATATACTGTCAAAATGCTTGTTTTTTTTAAAAAATAAAATTGTTTGAAAAGAAGTAATTTTACATTTATACCCATACTAATTAAAAGAAGTAATTTAACATGCAACACTCTTTATAATATTTTGAATGTTCTTCCGCAAACAAAGTTTAATTTAACAAAACAAAAAAATTCATCCAGGAATATAATTTTGCATGTTATTCTACAAACAAAGTTCAAGTTCAATTTATTGTAAAAAAAAAAAGAAAAAAAAGTTCAAGTTCAATTTTATATATTGTCCAAATATCCAGTATATAATTCTAGAAACCAACCAATTTTTTATTTTTAAGGTTCCTAGATACCTTTTTTTACCTTTTTTTTTTTTTTTTTTTTTTGTGTAATAGGTCCCTAAATTACACACACACACACACACAAACAATTATTCTAACCGAAAACAATGTTTCTAACTCCTAAATTTGCTAAAGGTCTAGTGCGAAATTGTTTAGCGTCTGGATATTTCTGTTTTACAAAATAAAAAACTAATTGGCTAAATATGTAATCAATTAAAAATATATTTAATAAAAAGAAGTTAAAAGAGTATTTGCCTTAATGTAATCATCCCATCTTTCGACTGGCCAATCAAATGTATGGGTCACAGAGTTGTAACCATGTCCAGATGTTGTTATCAATTTTGTCCATGTAAGGTATTGCTTTTTCATATAGTCCCATCCATTTTTAAGTTGTTTCTGAGTAAATTTTATTCTAATTATTTTTTCCAATCCTTCTGCAATCCATATCCAAGCACTAGGTTTTAAAGTTCCTCCTAATCTAAAGCCATTATTTGCCTCTTGGAGGCAAAGATCAATAAAATACATGCTTTGGATGGGATCAGACCAATTAGCCCTAGAACTTTTGTTTTGAGCCATCTATATGAAATTTTAAAGTATAAATTATCCACATACAAAAATTACAATATAACAAATGAAAATTTCTGCATCCACAATAATTCTAAAAAAAAAAAAAATCATTACAACAACATACAACACTTGTATTAAAAATGCACCAACAAGTTTTCTATAAAAAGTATTATTTGGTCTAAAATCTATCTAATTTGGTGTGCTAACTTATTGTTTTTCTATTAAAAATAGATTACATCCCTAATGTTTTTTTTTTTTTTTTAAATAGCAAGGATTTATAGAAGGACCGCATGATAGCGGCAGAAAGGGAAACACAACAAGGCCAGCCAAGGCCAAACAAACACAAGAACAACAATGTACCCAACAGGGTAAACAGGGCCAAAACGAGCCACCGCAACAAGGGAGCAAAAATAGAGCAAAGGAGAGACTAAAAACAAAAAACACCCCTGAAACAGGCGGCTACAAGAGAAACCAAAGAAACACCAAGAATTAACAATTGATATATAAATCATTGTGACAAAATTCTTGATATATATATATATATATATCTCAAGATAAGCAGGAAAAACAATTGGATTACTGAAGAAAACAATATATCATAACATTATGATCATAATATCATAATAAAATAACGATAACAAACACCATAATATGATAGACAAGTTTATTCACCACTATATATAGATAAAATAATAATAATAATAAAGAGTTATTACCATGATTTGGTAGGAGAGAAATTTAATTATATAATCCCAGGAAGATTTCAATATGAGAAGTGATCAGGTTTTTTTTTTTTTTTTTTTTTTTTAATTTTTTTTTAAAGCCTTTTAAAATAAGAAATACGTTAAAAGAAAGAATTCTACAACATATCAAATTATAAGAAATTTTTTTAATTATAATTCATTGATTTGAAATTAAGTTAAAAGTCAAGATTTCTTACTTTTTTTTAAAAAAAAGTTATTTTTTGATATTTTTAAGTTGTTTGATCACTTAAACAAACAAACAAAACAACTTAATGAGTTCAATTCAGACCCATTAAGTCTTAAATGGAAAAAACAAACGACCCCTTAGTCAATAATTCATCACATATAATTATCAATTAACTCATAATTTATAAATAAATTTTAATTTTTTTCTAAATATAAATTACATGAAAAAAAAATTGAAATCATTCAAAAGAAATAAACTCTTCACTACTCTCTCGCTCTCTATTTTTTTAAGTTCTAATTTTATTTTTCTTTTTCATCGGTTTCTTTGTTTTGGATGATAATAACTAGAAACTTTTGCCTCTTAATGGATCTATTTTTTTATTCAATCGAATTAGGGATTTTGTGTTGTTATCGACAATCAAGAGGCATAGATTCATGTAGGATTGTTGAGCGATTTTTCTTCACCAGGTGTCGTGAATAAATAACCTGAAAAATCCCTCTCTGTTGTCTAATTTTTTTTTTCAACAACTGTTCTTCGATTGACAAAGTTGATTTCTTTAATTTGTTTGCTTGAATTAATTTTATATTTACCCAACAAAAAAGAAGAGGAAGAGAATTAAAGAGACAAAGAGAAGAGCAGGAGAAGAAATAGCGTTAAAGGAGAAAAAAACAGAGAAAAAAATAATTGTGATTTTTTTTTATAAAAAACAAAATGAAAAACAAGTTTTCGCGTGTTTCAATTTTAATACTGGTGTTAAAACAAAATGAAAAACAGTTAATGAATGTGAATTCGAAATCATTTTCAAAAAACGAAAATGAAAACAGGACAAAAAGGGTTACAGTACGGCCTCTAAATTACGCAAGTTGTATAAAAATGTGATATTTGCTAAACCTTTAGGGATTAGATTGTAAAAATCCTCATAAAAATATAAAACTATAACAGGAGAAGACAAGGCAGAGAAGTAGAGGTTGCAGGTTTGCAGACAAAATCTTCCTCCTCCTACTCGAGGTTATACTTTAACACCCAAATTGGCCTCACTCACTGCTAGAAAAGCCGCTTGCTTTACAAAATGACCGTTAAATTTGGACCAGCTACTGCCATACACCAGAACTGCTACAGTCTGCCAATATTTCAAAGTAATTTAATACTCAAAACCCCAAAATGCCCTTACAAGTCATTCATTAGTCACACAACCACGTAACACTAGTAGTTGATGTTTAAAATTGTTTAGAAAACCAACCAATTTTTGCTAGATCCTCTTGACAAGAAATATATATTAAGGTAAGACCCTCTTGACGGAGTTTTCGAGCCAAAAGTCAAAACAACCCAAAACTCATCGAAACAAATATTTCAACTTTTTCTCAGTTTAACATTAGCTTATACGAGTGATACCCACATTCAACTGGCAATGTTGGACTCCATGGCTGTTGCTGCAAGCGATGCATTTCTTTGTAGGAGTCTGATCAGCACAAGAAACCCAAGTATCAACTTCAAGAACCAGGTTTCAGCTCTTAGTGGAGGGTTTTCTTGGGATATAAGGAAGGTCAAAGTGAATTCCAAGTTTAGTAGCAAAGTCCAAGCTCAATTACAAGTGGGTATTGAAAAACAAGAGCAGATTTTGAGTGGTTTGAATTTGGGGTTTGATGTGGTGTCTGAAGGAGAGTTGAGAGAGAAGGGGTTTATGGGGATGAGGAAGACGAAGATGGTGTGTACTATTGGACCTGCTTGTTGTTCAGAGCAAGATTTGGAGAAATTGGCTTTGGGAGGTATGAATGTAGCTAGGCTCAATATGTGTCACAACACAAGAGACTGGCATTGTGATGTGATTAGGAAGATCAAGAGGTTGAATCATGAAAAGGGTTTTTGTGTTTCGGTGATGATCGATACGGAAGGTAGTCAGATTCATGTGGTTGATCATGGTTCTCTTTCCTCTGTCAAAGCTGAGGTATATTTGGTTTGGTTATTCAATTAGGAAAACAGAAACATTATTATAGCCTCTTTTTACTTTTATGATGTTTTTCATTGTTAATATTTTGTTATAAAGATACATAAATCTGTTTAATAGAGTCGTTTGTGTTGGATTACATTTAAGATTTTGCGAAATAAATTGTAATTTTGATGGTCCCTTTTCTCTAATATGTTTTGGTTTCCTGATCTGGGCATCAGGAAGATTCGATATGGTTATTTACTGCAGAAAAATTCGAGGGATCTCATCCATTCACAGTTCAAGCAAACAAGGGTTTCTCTGAAGGTAGTGAAATTGTTTGATATTTGAGTCAACAATCTGTTTATTTAATGAAAGTGGAAAATTTTATGTAAATTTATTCTCTATCTCAATAAATTTCATGTTGGGCAGGTATTGAAGTGGGCGATGAGCTTGTTATTGATGGCGGAATGGCAAGCTTCGAGGTGATTGAAAAAGTTGGGAATGATTTGCGTTGCAAGTGCACTGATCCTGGCCTTTTCCTACCTCGAGCGAAATTGAGCTTTTGGAGAAATGGGAAGCTGGTTGAGAGAAATTATGGTCTCCCCACTTTATCAACAAAGGTTGATTCCATGTGCTTGTTTAGATCTGTTATATTATGCAAGAATACTTAATTGAGACATCACTTTTGATTTTGACATGACAATGGTTTTTCGTCTATGAATCTTGGTGAATGATACTACTTTGTATAAATTATAAGATTAATATTCTTTTGATTACCTCTATGATGATTCTCAAAATATATGGTAATTGATTTCCTACAAAATGGTTAAAGATTTCTCAGAGACAATAGTAAAAATCTGTGCTGCTCTGGATAATTACTAAAGATAATTTAAAATTTTCCTTGTGAATTCTACAGGATTGGGCTGACATTGAGTTTGGAATTTCTGAAGGTGTTGATTTTATAGCCATGTCATTTGTAAGTAATGCCGATTCTGTCAGGCATTTGAAGAATTACCTCTCCACCAAATCAGCCAAGTAAGGAAATAAACACCATCAAATTAAACTTAATGCAGCAACAATAAGTTTCTTTAAGATAATCTCTTGCACAATTTGAAATATTACATAGTATTTTAACGAAGTAGCTTGTCAACCAAGACTACCCCGTTTACTTGTAATTGGCAGCTTTAAGTTTCTTCTAAAATTATGTGATGTGAGGTACCATCTTTAGACTCAGTTTTTTCTTTAGCGGTGGACAGCAGTTGTGGCTGCCAATGATATCGTTAGCTTTGAATGCGTTACCCATTTTACTTCTTTATTCTAAAGTTTTGTTCTTTTCAAATCCATCATAAAGAGTCCAAATATCAAATTTCCCACCTTGAAGCACCATGTTAAACAAGAAACAATTTTGAAATCACTTGTATGTTTATCACACTGAACTTATGGTCATAACGATTTTTATACTTGATTTAGTAATACCTCATCATTCTCTTACTAAACAGAATTTCGTTGTCATATTCTTTCTCTTAGTAATTGCACCATCTTCTAAGTTCTATGTTTGTAGATGTTGAGTTATTATTCATCATGTCCTATGCGAGCTCATCAAGCTGTAGCGAATCGCAATTCTAAACTAAAGTCATAAAAGTGAACGTCTTGAGGATGTGCAAAAATTGAATTTAGTTCATATCCTCTGCCTGATAACACTGAATTTAGTTCTGGAGATATTTTTAGAATTTAAAGTGTTAAACACAATCACTGTCATTTCAGGTCTTTAAAAGTTTTGGCAAAGATTGAAAACATGGAATCTCTTCAAAAATTGGAAGAAATTGTAGAGGCTTCTGATGGAATCATGGTGGCTCGAGGTGACCTTGGAGTTGAAATTCCTCTCGAACAGATTCCAACAGTCCAAGAGGTGATAATTAATGTATGCAGGCAACTAAACAAGCCAGTGATCGTAGCATCTCAACTTCTTGAGTCGATGGTTGAATACCCAACCCCAACCCGTGCTGAGGTAGTAACTCTACAACTACTGATGTTCTTTACATTATTATGCTTTGTAGGCACTGGTGTATTATGTAGATAATATATCTTTAAAATGGCTATCTTCTTTGGCATCATTAGGTAGCAGATGTTTCTGAAGCCGTTAGACAATATGCTGATGCGTTGATGTTGTCTGGCGAGTCTGCAATTGGACCATATGCCCAGAAGGCTGTTTCTGTCTTGCGGATGGCCAGCAGTAGAATGGAATTATGGAGTCGTGAGGAAAACCGACAAAGTGATCTCTATCAGCGTCAACTAGGAGTATCACTGTCAGATCGCATTGCAGAACAGATATGCAACTCTGCTGTTAAAATGGGTACTTCTCCTATCCCTCAACCCCTCTTCATCTAGCATTTACGCATCAACTTGAATATCAAACTTATTAATTAATAAACTGGTAAGGGGTTCAAGTATTTCTAATGATGGTGCTTCTGATCACTGTTCTTTTCTGCAGCTAATAACCTAAGCGTGGATGCCATCTTTGTGTACACAAAGCACGGGCATATGGCATCTCTCCTGTCTCGAATCCGTCCATACCCTCCCATATTTGCATTCACAAACGATGACAGCACCCGAATGGCTCTGAATCTACAATGGGGAGTTATTCCACTTCTTGTTGATCTGTCGGATGACATGGAGGCTAACATATCGAAGACCATAGACCTCATAAAAACGAAGGGGATGGTGAAGCAGGGGGATTCTGTTTTGGTGGTCTCAGATTTAACTCCAGCTCATGTTACTTCAACAGCATTTCAATCAATTCAGGTGAAGACCATTGCTTAAGTTAAGAGGAATCTATGAGTCCTCATAAGAGCATTGATCTTCATGCTATTTTCTATGTAATGGAAGGTTTCATATATGGTTCCTATGCTGATAGTAAATTGTAACCCAAACTTGGTTTTCTAGACATGAAAAATATGGTTCAGAGGATGATATTTGTTTCCATTGATTAGAATTTTGAAAGAAAATCTATCAGACCATTCTATTATACTTAGATTATATATCCATAAATTGAATTTCTATCAAATGTGGACAAGCAAAGGCTGTGTGGATTTTTTTTTTTTTTTTTTTTTTTTTGACGATATCTATTAATTCGGGACCAGGTATTTTTTTGAAAACTTTTACCATTGGTAGGATTCAAACTGTTGACCTAGAAGTCATTTGTCCAAGTCCCAAGCTCGTCCATCAACCAGTTGAGCTACGCTCCTGTTGGTGATGTCGTAGTTCACTAAATGAGAAAATACGCTATTTATACATTACCACCCTTATGTATTAAATTATTCAGTGACATATATAGTTGTAGTATTGGAGATGAATACTATTGATTATTGAATCTACTATGTGAGGATTGACGTGTCTATCGAATTTACATGTGGCTTTTGTACATCATATGAAACTTGGAAGTTTCAATTTAGTTGGTGACCCAACTTCTAATCAAATCAGACAAACATGTCACCATTGATGCCAATAGTATAGGTGAACTTGTACAACCTCCTTAGCGTATACACTAAACAGACCCTCTTACTTAATCATCACTATAACATTTGTTTAACAAAAAATCTTTGACAAAATGGCCATACACAGTGGCGGATCCAGAAATTTTAATCAGGTGGGGCACTTAAATAAAATAACAATATTATTAAAAAAAATATTGAAAATTAAGGTAATTGTAAAATGAGTTTATTTATTTATTTTTTATTTTTTTATTTATAACTAAAATGAGGTTTTTTATATATATATATATATATAAAGAAAAATCGATAGTATAACGAAGTTTAGATAAAATAAAACAAATAGAATACTTATTTAAAATTAACTAAATAATCTTACATTAAAAAATAAAATAAAAACAACAAATAGGATATTAAAAAAAATCACAAGAAAAACAACATAAACAATTAAAAATTACAATATTTATTCTTAAAATAATAAATTATATTCTAATTTTATAATAAGAATTTTTTTTATAATAAATTCACTTTAAATTTATACAAAAATGATTGATTAATAAATATTACTAAATAGTTTTTTTTATTTATTTATTCTTCTAATTATTGATATATTGATTTTGAAAACATTAAAATTATAAAATAAATAAACATACTAAGGATAAAATAAAATGAATCATAATAATAGATAGACAGACAATTTTAATACATTAAATTAACATTTGAGATTTTAAGGTTTATTGATTGGATGTATTAGGTATGTCACACTAAGGGGGGTGTATTGGATTAGGATTTTAATAGACAATTTTTGGGTGCAAGGATTTTATGGATTTGCAAGATTATTAGGATTATTAGGATTGTTAGGATTATACTTTTAGGATTATTAAGATTATATGGACTAGACTTTTAGGATTCTGAAAGAGTCTTTAGACTTTATTTATAGACTATTAGGATTATCTAGATTTTATTTCTAGACTTTTTGGACTCTTAAAAATATAGACTTTCAAGAGTCAATTGTAGTATTCAATTTTCTCTCCAAGTTCCAATGTTCTATAATCTTGTTAAGGGTACTCATTGAACAACAAAAATTGAATGAGAAACACGTATAAGCTATGAAGAGAAGTAATAAAATTTTGAAATACCACCAACCAACACATAACCTTCAGCTGATTCATATGGTGTAGAAAATGTCACCATATGAAATAAATATAATAATCAACAACTCATCCCCCACTACCTCACCAGAAATGACATGAAATATGAAAATAAAATAGCTTGAACACTGAAGTATTTCCGTTTGGCTTGTTAGACTTCATTAATTCATATATTATCAAACTCCAATATTCACTGCTCTTTAATTTTTTTTTTCTCTAGTGGTGTGTACAATGTACGTCCACCTTTCATGTTAGTGATAGATGATTCAAGTCCGGTGAGATAAGTTGATATACAGATTGACTATGTATGCATTGGTAAAATTTGGGGGGTCGGGGCATGACAAGAATTTTTTTAATATACATGTAAATAACAAAAAAAATTGATATATAAGATTTAATTATACATATTTAAAAGAAAAAAAAAACTCCAAACGGTCAACTAGTGCTTGCTCTTGACAGGTTTCGGCATACCCTTCCGTTATCGGATTTCAAAAAAAAAAAAAAAAACATGTATCTAAATTTTATAGAAGCATGGTTTTATGCGAGACTCGTATCTTTTTAACTCGCTCAGGCAATAAATCAATAGAAATGGTAACCATATTTTTTTGTCTTTAAACTCAATTTATACAAAGGGTGATATTATCAGTAATGGACCAGTTTTTATTTTTTTATTTTTATTTTTTTTTATCAAGTGTATATATATATATAAATCAACTTCCTCTTTATCTTTACTTTTTGCTAAATCCATCTTTTATAGATGTGGATAAAGCATTTGATCAATTTTTACTAATAGTCCTAAATATTTTACATACTGGTGGTGGTGTTGGGATCATGGAAATCTAGCATAAAACTATCTTTGATTCATAGAGACATTTTATCAGTCATTTGGTATTCGAATTTCAAGTATATTTTTATGTTGTCTTTTGCATGTTTGGCCGCCACATTTATTATATACCAATACACCCACCAAATATCTGAAATAAAATAAAAAGTCTGGAAAGTATTGAGAGAGAGGACAAGACAATTGTGGGTTAAAGCTATTTATAAATATCACTAAAAAGTCTAGAAAATCCATTTTGTCATGAAATCCTAAAAATCTTAATCTCAATCTCAATCCAATACCAGCAGACAATTTGTTGCCTCTTGAAAGTCTAGATCCAATACCACAAGACAATATGAACTTTTAAAAAAAATCTTAAAAGTCTAGATCCAATACCACAACACAATATGGACTTTTAAAAAAAATCTTAAAAGTCTTGATCGAATACCACCGGATTTATCTAACTTGTTAAAAAGTCTCAATCTAATACCGCTAGACTTTTACTTCCCCAAATTGTATAATAAAATCTTGAACCAATACACCCCCCTAAATTATTATAAATAATAAAAGTTCAAAATAATATAAACTTAAATTAAATTAAGTAGCAAATTTCGGAAAGGAATAGTAAAAGACAGTAAAATAAAAAAAAAAAAAACTTGAAGAATAAGTATTAAAATTACAGGATTAAATTGAATGAAAGAAAAAATTTATATATTTAAAACAGAAAACGGCGGGAGTAGAACCACTCACATTGATGTAGAAGTAGGAAAAATTACCAGCTCGGCTATCAGTCAGCATTGTGTAATGAGTGTTAACTTATATATATATATATAAACAAAATCATTTTTTTTTTAAAAAAATTGAGGTAGGGCACGGGCCCCACCTGGCATTAAGGTGGGTCCGCCCCTGGCCATACATCTTCATAATAACCAAATATAAATACAATTTTTTATTTTTTTTCCATAAAAGTAAACATCGTTCGTTTCATTAAAAGCTTTTGTATATTTATGTACTGTTATTGAATTTAGAAATAGAAGAAAATGGTGATAATGCAAGGCTCCAGCATCTTCTATAGTAAGGAAATGAATAGAATACGGATTGTATGGTCCCTCTCTCTCGAGTCTCCTTGTCTGATAAAATGTTTCCCTGTGAATCACATGGTTGTAGTCCACTTGGACTTCTGCCAAAATTGAAGTGGTTTAGGGCCTGTCCTGCAGTTTGTTTTCAGCTTGTTTTTATTTTTGTTTTTCAAAAATGATTTCAAATTCGTGTCTGGTAACCGTTTTTTATTTTATTTTTAAAATACAAAAACAAAATGAAAAACACAAACAAGTGTTAAAAGTGGAAATTTTGAGAAACAAAAAAAAGTTGTTTTTCTTGATTTTGTTTTTGTTTTCCAAACGAAATGGGTCCCATATAATTAAATATATATTATTTTAATAAAACATTTTTTTTTTCACCTACTTCTTCTTCCTCCCTCATCCAGACTCCAATTCAGTCGGCCTCCACTGCTCACATCTCTTCTCCTCCCCGCCGCCATCTTCTTCTTCTCCTCCTCCCCGCCGCCATCTTCTTCTTCTTCTTCTCCTTCTTCTTCCTCCTCCCTTCTTCTTCTTTCTCCTCCGATCGCCGCCACTCACCGCTCTTCTTCTTCTCCCTGCCGCCATCTTATTCTTCTTCTCCTTCTCCTTCTTCTTCTTCCTCCTCCGATCGCTGCTGCTCACCGCTCTTCTTCTTCTTCATTCCGCTCTGCTTTGCTCTGCTCTGCGTCGCATCTCGTCGCCGATCTGGTCTTCTTCATCTTCCTCTTCATCTTCATCTTCAATTATTCAAATTTGTTAAACCCTAAATTAAATTACAAAATGTTTTTTTTTAATTATTTAATCGTTTATTTATAATTGTTATAATATTAAACACAATTTAAAAATTGATATTTCAATTTTCGAAAGTTTTCGGTTATCCTACTAGACACGTTTTTTCCGTTTTTATTTTCAAAATACGGATTCCAGTAAATGCTACCAGACGCATATTCGGAATTCAAAAATGAAACCAAAAACACTATTTTTATTTTCATTTTCATTTTTCTTGTCGAAAAACAAAAACAAAAACGGCTTGCATGATGGGCCTTTAGTGGGGACATTCCTACCAATGAAGTCATGGAAAATTTGAAGACCTAATTCATGTACAACCTTCTTCAATAATATATGAAGACTTGGCTAATTGGTTCAGTTACAGTGATGTTGGGCCTAACTCAACCCCCAAAGCTAGCTCGTAAGGTGAGAGTTGCCCTCAAACTTATATATTGCACTTCCTTTTAATACCTAAGCGATGTTGGACTATGATTCACCCACTCCTTCACGCGCAGCATGCTCACTTGGCAGCACCTGCATCCGTAATGGGCAGGTACACATAAGGCCTAACCCATCCTTAGACATGTTTAGCTATGATACCATGTCAAAGTGGTATTAGGCCTAACTCAATCCTAAAAGCTAGCTTGTAGGTTGAGGGTTGCCTTTACACTTATATATTGCACTTTCTGTTGATGCCCAAGCGATATGTGACTATTCACAGGTTCAATCTCTCATATTTTTCGTGAAGGTAATCAAGTTGAATGATTGAGGAGATTTATTTTTAGATAAACACAATCTTCACTAGCTACCCAATAATAGTTAAAACTTAAAAGTTCATGAGAGATTTTCAAATTTAACTCTTATTTATTTTATTTATTTCCGATATCGTAAAAGTTCAACTGTGCCCTTGATTTCCAAACGGATTGATAATGGCCGTCTGTTTCTAGATTCTAGGGGTGTTGTTGAATAAACACAACTTCTCTGCACTTTGAAGAATGAATAATCGAAAATACCGGGAAAGTATTTGATTTTAACCCCGAAATTAATTCTTTGGGGACAGGAACAGAATAATGGACAAAATTGGACAAGCAAGTCAGCAAGAGCGACTTTTGTATTATTGTAATCAATCACAAACTCACGTGACCTTTCACTCAGTGACGTGTCCATACTTCTCTCCAACCGCGAACTTCCGGCCACAAACTAACAAGCCATGTCATTCTCCGCTCACGTTAGTCACTATACACTCTCTAAATCTAACCTACGCCTATTCGGTGCCGCTAAAATACAACACCACACCCTCTCAAAAGTATTATTGTTTTCAAAAAAGAAAAAAAAAGAAATTCTGATTGTTCAATATGAAATTGTGCTTTCATTGATGCAAGAAAACAAAGAAAAAACAAAAACGAAATCAGCACGAGTAAACAACAAATGGCCGCTGCTGCTGCTGCTGCTTCTGTTCATATTCTGAAATCAAGTTTGTTGACTCCGGTTTCCATTTCGCACTCGAAATTTCCGGCAAAATCGGATTCCAGGAAAGTGATTCTCAAGTCCAGAGGTTACAAAAGGTCTCGGTGTTTTATTAGAAAGAAATTTAAGGTTTGCTGTAGTGTTCAAGATGGAGATAACCAAAGCAATGGCAAGTTGTTCACTATTCTTTTTTTTTTTTTTTTTTTTTTAATTTTTAATTTTTTATGTAATTTTTATGTCGATTGCGATAATTAATTAATTAATTTTTTTAACTTTAAATATTTTGCTTTTTAGAAGGAAATTTAGTTAGTAGTATTAAAGGTTGTGATATTTATGAGCAGAAATGTATGTAATGACTAAAGAAGAATAATAATCGAATTTGATAATGTTTTATGTGTTTGAAAATTTCAGTTGAAGTCAAGAATCATGTTAGTTATTAAATTTATTTATAATTTTAGAAACTTCAAAGTTAAAAACTTCAATTGAAGGAATTATTGGAGAGAATTCTTGGGATTTTTGTTGAAATAATGGAACAACATAATTATGGACTAATAGATAAAGGGGAACCAGGTGGATGCGCCAGTTAAAACTCTTGTGTTTGTATTAAGAAATTGTTGCGATTATGAACGTATGCTTAAGTTTGAAATTTATTTCATATGAAGTTTATACATACCTCTGAAGAGGGGAAAATTTGGAAAGAAGTATTTTTGCAAGGTATGAGTTTTCATCAAGCGTATGTGTGTAACAATGCATTTAGGATCCATGAAACTTACCCGTTTTTATGTTTGAGGTTACGAAAAGGAGGTTTTGAGGTGGCAGAGCAATGGAGGTAGGTCTTCCACATGTTTTTTAAAACAAAGTTAAAAGTTACTTGCTGTACTTGGTGGGTTAAGTAGTTATTTATATATGGAGTGAGTGAGAGACTACACCAACTTTATGAAAATTAGTTAATGAAGCGTAGACCATATACCAGCTCATGAAGAGATGGTTACTTACTATACTCAGTGGGTTAAGAATGTTTTTCTGTCTGTTCTATAATGGCCTCCCTTAAAATTTCCTTTATTTATCATTATGATTCTATTTTTGTGCCTAATAGAAAATGTTTTTCAGGTGAAGAACCTCCCGAGTCATTATTCATGAAGGAACTAAGGAGGAGAGGTATGAATCCAACTTCATTGCTTGAGGAAACAAACAGAACTGATTATGGAACGGATGATGAGACAAAATCGAGGGAACAAGACGGAGGATTCTCAAAAAGAAATACAGTCTCGACTGAATTAGACAAAAACTTATCTAATCAGAGGGAGCGATCCATGGCATTGAACAGTGAAGGCCTTGAGGTTGGCACATTCTTTTTATTGATTGGTTCATAAAGAAACTTTTAGCCCAAAGCTTTTAAATTTTCTTGAAACTTAAGAGCCATGTTTTAGTTAAATCTATTTCATTTTGATATAAACTCAAAAAGTTTACTGACTTCTTGTTACCATGAAGGAAATATGTTTTGTGTTACCAATTTATTGAAATGATTCTTGAGCTCTTTTCTCTTGTTATTACTTATAATCATTCCTGATTTTCAACACCATGTTCAGAAATTTTCTTCTCCTTTCTTTTCTCTCTTCCACTTCCCTGGTAAGTTAGACCTTCTTAGAAGGGTATAGCTTATTTTATTTTTAGTTTGAGGATTTATCTTAAACTGAAATAGAAGAAGAGGAACATGAAAATTTATTGTTATAAGTGACTAGTGCTTGAGAAAATACTCATTCTTGTAACTAATGTCATCTCTTCTGTGGTAAATATTGTCAGGCTAAAAGGCTGTTTCATTAATGAACTTTTTGGTTCCTTAGGTCAATTTGCCTGATTACACATGGAGAAAATATAAATCCTTTAAAAATATTATATTTGTTTAGCGTATTATACTGAAAAAAAAATAGAAAACTGAAATTGTTCAATTGCTGAGTGGGTGAAACCCCATTCATCATATTCTTTTGTGATTGACCTTTGACTATCTGCTTCCACTATTACAGCATTTGATACAGGCAGGACATTATTAAGAAGATGTTAGTCTGTTAGCATGTATGAAATATAATGAAATTTAGAGCCACCAAAAAAAGCACTTCAAATCACTGGCTCATGGTTTATTCTTTTGACTAAGATTCAGTTTCCTGTTCACATTTTCTCATATTCCCTATGTTTCTATGTTTGTTAGATGGACCAATTTGTATATCTCATAAATTGCATACTGTAGTCTGTAAGTGTAACATATGTGTAAGTTATGGTAAACTTTTTTAATTTTTAGACCACTTTAATAAGTTGTTGCTTCATGTATCCTTTGCTGTTGGCTGTTCATGCTTTATGGTATGTGATTTGAATCACTCGCGTCATATGTTTTGGAACATGTAAAAACATCAGTCTTACATTGGAATTTTTGATTTTATTTGCCCTTCTGTGTGATCAAGTAGCTCGTTTATTTTACATAGAATGGAAACAAACTCTTCATTTCCTATTGGAGTATGATAGAATTATAACGACATTTCGGTGTGGTTTATCCTGCAATTTTTGTCTTGAAATGTGATTTCTGTTGGCTATTATGTTTTAGTTTGAGAATTATATTTTTATGCTTGTATTGTTTTTTGAATTCATTTTGTTCTCATTAAATCTTTGTATTTTATGTTTTGAATTTGCTTACTTACAATATGTCAATGTGTTCATTGCATATCATGTGGTTAGAAGCAATTTTTGTTTTCTTTAACTATATCA
Organism: Acer campestre; assembly: GCA_954870605.1. Lineage (NCBI taxonomy): Eukaryota > Viridiplantae > Streptophyta > Magnoliopsida > Sapindales > Sapindaceae > Acer > Acer campestre. Next base: position 27,281,116 of record OX940802.1, read on the forward strand.
AATGTAGTTGTAGAAGAAGTAATTTCTCAATTTATTTCAATGGAAGTCATTAGCTTTCTTTGCTTGTGTGCACACAACACTGAAGCATGTAGAAAGAATGAACTTACATTTTTATCTGTTTCAGGGGTTAATACCGCGGGCTAAATTTCTGCTAACACTTGGAGGGACATTTTTCTTGGCATTTTGGCCGTTGATCCTGATTACTGTGGCATTCTTTTCAGGCCTCTACTTTGTAAGCTCTCTTTCTTGTTGTATAGATACTCTTATTATATCTCATTGTATAGCTCTATCATTATACTGTGAACCAATTCTTGGTCTTTTAAGTTCTAAGAATCTCCAGTGTCAAATATCTTTTGGCTTTGCTTAATTATAGTAAATACGTTCTGATATGTTGTGTGGCCATTGGGAACATTCAACCATCTGGTTAGTGGATAAATAAGCGGATTTCTTTTGAAGTTTGATAGTTGGAAGTTCATTTAGAAGGTGACATCTACTCTGGAGTGTGTGTGGTTCCTTTCTTTTTCATTTTCTGTTTTCTTTTTCTTTCAAGTATAGCTACAGGATTGTTTGATGGGTCGGATACTTGCACTCATTGTTATTTGTTAGTTAGTAAACTGTAAAGTATTTCAAATGCAGACAAAGTAGTCAAATTCTTAGTGATCCTGAAAATACTTTGAGGTGCATTTGTTCTTAGATCACTTGGTAGTTGGTTCATGTTATGAAAGTGAATATTGACCGATTTGCTGTATCTTTGGCAGTATTTTGGGCCAGCCTTCGTTCACGACGGAAGTGACAGGCTTATTTCGCCACCACAGTACGTTGATCCATATGCACTTTTGGAAGATGAAAGGATATCTCAAATCGCTCCTCGTGTAAAATGATATACAAAATGTTGTTACATAAACAAGATTCGTAAACATAAATTACAGGTCTGTTTGTATCATATTTTCTTTGTTATTGCTAGTTAATTCTTTCAGTGTAAATCTAAATGAATAAGAACTTTACTCATGATTCATCGATGTAATGTTAATGTCAATTGTTGTGGCATCATTCATCAATTATGAATACTTTGTATAGATTCCAAATTAAGCCAGAAAGACATAGCCAAGGATAATTTTTCAACATGCCAAATGCTTGAACATGTCCACAGTTAAGAAGGGAAAAAAAAATTACAATTTAATATGAATCGGGAAAATAGGTGTTGAAATGGCTAGGTTAACCTGTGATCGTGCAAGGGTCTTTTATTTTTTTGTTTTGTTTTTGTTTTTTTGTTTTTTGTTTTTGTTTTTGTTTTTTTTTGCTGATAGCTATATAAACGATGGCTATAATAGTTTAGTTTTTTTTTTTTTAGTTATATGAGACTGAAAAGGAAGAGCCAATACATGGCCAGCTATTGGCTTAAAATTAAATATGTAATAACAAGGGGTGGACATGGTTTTATGATCCAAGATAAACCGAATCGAAAAACACATGTTTGAGTCAAGTCACCTTGAAAAAAATAAAATGAAAACCGTGTTGAGTCATTGATGGTTTTACCTTACAAAAAACAGAGCCGAATTGAATAAATCAAGTACTCACATGCAATATCAGAATATCAGTTCGAAACAATAAAAAAACTGTATATGTATGTATATATATATATGTTATGAAATATAAATAAATGTCCAACTCACAATGTAACTTATGATCCTTCATCTTCTACAATTTATTCTCAAGTTTATGGTATCATTTACTCTCAAGTTTATGGCTCCATTGATTCTTAAGTTAATTGCTTGTGTCTTTTCAAGTTTGTAACTACTACATTGTGAGCCTATAAAAGGGAGGTCTCACCAAGTTGTAAAGACTATTGAGAAGTGAATAAAATATCATATTTATATATTGTCTATCTTTTGATTTCTTCTTGTGATCTTGTGTTCTTACTATTAAGTTCATTTCATGTTATCAGCACGAAGTAGCTCTGATTAGGTAAATACTTTTCTTTATTTATTCCATTTTCACAAGGTATGAAAAATATATATGTTGTAATTAGTTATTAACTCACTTCAATAATATTCATTATTTTTACAATTACAAAATATCATGGATTTAACATGTATATTTTTCCCCTTCCATATTTTGTTATAGTATTTGACATATTTGTGTTTAGAAATTTCTAATAATCATTTTTGTGACCTAGCTAACTGAATATGTCGAACATCACAAAACTTGGAATTTATGCTGGTTATGATTCTTCTTCAATAATTAGATATCTTGAGCCTTTAAGAAGATATATTTTTACCGCAAGATTTGTGGATTGCCAATTTGATGAACGAGTTTTTCCGTCGTTAGGGGGAGAAAAAACAGATAAACGATGTGAACTTATATGAAATGCATCATCTTTATCTCATTTTGATCCTCGAACAAATCGATGTGAACTTGAAGTTCAAAGGTTATTTAGTTGCAAAATATTGCAAATCAAATTCCAGATGCATTTATCGATTCAAAGAAAATAGTAAAATCACATATACCTGCTGAGAATGTCCTAGCAAGGGTTGATGTCCCTGAAGGACAATTAGATAAGGTAAATGAAATTAAACCACGCTTGAAGCGTGGTAGACCAATTGGTGCAAAAGACTTAACTCCAAGGAAAAGGAGAATACAAATGAAGCTTCAAAATAAAAGTGGCTCTCCTGAAGAAGCCATCATCGAAAATAAGATAGCAAAAATTAATCAAACTGATCAAATTACTCCTGAAGAAGTATGTGTACCACCAACTAAGGAAATACAAAATTCCCCTGAAGAGGAACAAAATGATCCTGTAGATTTACAAAATAAAGAAATTTTAATCTCTCTAAATGAGACTCATGAACGAATCTCAATAGATTATGTTGGTTCTAAGAAATTTTTGGATCGAAGAAATATTAACATTGATGATAAATTTGCAAATGAAATGAGAAAACGAAATTGTGAGATACAAAGCACGACTCCTAGCACAAGGTTTCTCGTAGAGACCAGGTATTGACTATGAGGAGACTTATTCCCCGGTGATGGATGCAATCACATTTCGATTTTGGATTAGTTTTGCAGCCTCAGAAGGGCTTGATATGCGTCTTATGGACGTAGTAACAGAATAAATGGGTTTTTGTTAGAAAACGAAATGAGAAAAACGAGATTGTGAGATACAAAGCATGACTCGTAGCACAAGGTTTTTCGTAGAGACCAGGTATTGACTATGAGGAGACTTATTCCCCGGTGATGGATGCAATCACATTTCGATTTTGGATTAGTTTTGCAGCCTCAGAAGGGCTTGATATGCGTCTTATGGACGTAGTAACAGAATACCTGTATGGATCTATTGATACTGATATATATATATATATGAAAATCCCTGAAGGATATAAAATGAATGAAAATTTAAAACATAGAAGCTTGTATTCGATTAAGTAACAAAGATCCTTATACGGGATAAAACAATCTGGGCGCATGTGGTACAATTGCTTAAGCTAATATTTATTGAAAGAAGGACATGTAAATAATCCAATTTGCCCATATGTGTTCATTAAAAAATCAAAAATTGGATTTGCTATCATTGCGGTATATGTAGATGATTTAAATCTCATTGGCAATCTTGAAGAACTCACAAAAACCGCATCTTACTTAAAAGATGATTTTGAAATGAAAGATCTTGGTAAAACAAAATTTTGCCTCGACCTGCAGATCGAGTATTTACCAAGTGGAATATTTATTTATCAATCAACATATACGGAAAAAATCTTAAAGCGTTTTTATATGGATAAAGCTTATCCATTAAGCACTCCAATGGTTGTTCGATCACTTGATATGGACAAAGATCCATTTCGTCCAAAAGAAGTTGGTGAAGAACTTTTTGGTCTTGAAGTACCATATTTAAATGCAATTGGAGCACTTATGTACCTTGCAAATTGTACAAGGCCTGATATTGCATTTGCAGTCAATTTATTGGCAAGGTATAGTTCTGCACCAACTAGAAGACATTGGAATGGTGTTAAGCATGTATTGCATTATCTTTGTGGAACAATTGATATGAGATTATTTTACTCAAAGGGATCAAAATTACAATTATCCGGATATGCAGATGTTGGATACCTTTCTAATCCACATAAAGCCCGATCACAAACAAGATATTTATTTACCTGTGAAAATACTGCTATCTTATGGAGATCTGTTAAACAAACAATGGTTGCCACTTCCTTAAACCATTCAGAGATATTGGCAATTCATGAAGCTAGTAGGGAGTCTATTTGGTTAAGATCTATGATACAACATATTCGGGAGACATGTGGACTATCTTCAATAAAAAATAGTCCCACAATATTATATGAAGATAATGCTGCTTGCATTACACAGATTAAAGGAGGCTATATTAAAGGTGATCGAACTAAGCACATTTCACCAAAATTCTTTTATACACATGAACTCCAAAAGAATGGTGAAATAGATGTTCAAAAAATACGCTCAAGTGAAAATCTTGCAGATTTATTCACAAAAGCGTTGCCAACCACAACATTCACGAAGTTAGTACATAATATTGGGATGCGGCAATTGAAAAATATTTCTCAAACAATTGAGACGGCAACATCAAAATGAGCATATTGATGAGGGGGAGTAATTGTTTTAAAGGAAAATATGTAAATTGTACTCTTTTTTCTTCACTGAGTTTTTATCCCACAGGTTCTCAGTAAGGTTTTAATGAGGCAGTTGTTTAACCTCCAATACTACTTTTCAAATACATATGAATGATATACTCTTTTTCCTTTACTAGAATTTTTTCCTATAGGGTTTTTTTCTAGTAAAGGTTTTAACGAGGTATATTCTATGTAAAATGGACATTCAAGGGGGAGTGTTATGAAATATAAGTGAATGTCCAACTCACAATGTAACTTGTGATCCTTCATCTTCTACAATTTATTCTCAAGTTTATAGTACCATTTACTATCAAGTTTATGGCTCAATTGATTCTCAAGCTAATTGCTTGTGCCTTTTCAAGTTTGTAACTACTACATTGTGAGCCTATAAAAGGGAGGTCTCACCAAGTTGTAAAGACCATTGAGAAGTGAATAAAATATTATATTTATATGTTGTCTATCTTTTGATTTCTTCTTATGATCTTGTGTTCTTACTATTAAGTTCATTTCAATATACACATATTGACATTTTGATAAGGGTGAAATATTAAGAGCTAATTGCAATCAACCTCCCTGAGGTTTGATCGTTGACTATCAAAAACAATTTTATCATTAATTGACAATGACCTCCCCTAAAGTTAGTCAAAGATGGTCAAATTTAACCATTGACCAGATTTGGGCACTATAAATACCAAAATGTCCCTAAATAAAAAAAAATTCTGATTTTAAAAATATATAAATATATGAAAAAAAAAATTGGCTCATCTAAATCTAATCTAGCATTTTCTTCTTCCATTGATGTATCTCCAGATTCAAGTTTTTCAGATTTTTTAAAAATAAAAAATAAAAAGTGTGGCTCATCCAAATCTAATATGACAACATTTTCTTCTTCCATTGATGTATCTTCAGATTCAAGTTTTTCAGATTTTTCAAAAATAAAAAATAAAAAGTGTGGCTCACCTAAATCCAATCCAACAATCATTTTTTTTTTCACTCTTCCATGTTAGTAAAACTTGAGAAGAAAATAGAAAAGAGAAGAAAAAAAACTTGAGAAAACTTGAGATATGTTTTTATTTATTTATTTTTATTTATTTTATTTTATTTTTATTTTTTTTTTAAAAAAAAAAGGCTTAAAAGGATAAAAATACCCTTATTTTTGTTAAGTTAGACTTTACTTTAATTAATAATAGGAGATGTCATTGTTAATTAAACATAAAGTTGTTTCTGGTTGTCAAAGGCCAAACCTCAGGAAGGTTGGTTGCAATTTGCTCAAATATTAAAGATGAATAATGTTAAACATCCTACCTAAAATCCCATATTTTTCATCCAACACATGTGACATGTGAGGTGTCAAATTGTGAGTGGATATACATTAATGATGATTTATCTCACATACCATATGTATCCACTCACCATTTGACATTTCAAGTGCCACATGTGTTGGGATGAAAAATGTGAGATTTTAGGTGGGATGTGTAGCATTATTGATTAAAGAAATATGAAGAAATAAGAAAGGAAAAAAAATAAAAGATTTAGGGTATGTTTGGTATGGTTTTTCAAATTGAGCTTTTAGAGTGGATCTTTTTAGAGTTGAGCTTCTAAGAAGTTGAGCTTATAACAAAAAGCTATATGTTGTTTAGTATTCAGTTACAAAAGTGCTTTTCATTAACTGGATTGTTTGACAGTATATTTCCAAAAGTGCTATTGGTTGTGATAAATTACAAATAAGGACATAAACAATGGATTTGTAAATTATGACTGTAAAGAAATAAAAAAGATTGCCAAATCAACTAGTACAATCCAAAAAAAATAATCAAGGGTATTATATAAACATGCAATTACATAGACACAAGTACATAACAAAATCACAAGTACTTGAGTTAAAAAAAAATCACAAATAAATAATAAACACATCAATGTCCATCAATAATGACAATACATGAGTACTTTAATTGAAAAAACAATCATAGATACATGAGTTAAAAAAATAAATCACAATAATATAATAAACATGTCAATATCCTTTAACAATCACAGATATACAAGTACATAACAAAATCAAAAGTACTTGAGTTTAAATAAAATTCACAGATACATGAGTTTTAAAAAATAAAAATAAAATCAAAGGTACATAAAAAAATCACATATAGATGAGTTTTATTTTTATTTTTAATAAAAAAATCATAGGTTCATGAATTAAAAATTACAGATATATGAGTTTAAAAACAAAATCACAGATAAGTAAGTTTTAAAAAATAAAATATTGTAGATATAGGAGTTTTACAAAAATAAAATAAAATCATACATAATTAAGTTTTTTAAAGAGTTTAAAAAAAAAAAAAATCACAGACACATGAGGTTTTTTTATTTATTTTTATTTTTTTTAAATAAAAATATCACAGGTACATGAGTTAAAAAAAATCACAAATATATGAGTTTAAAAAAATAAAAATCACAAATATATGAGTTTGAAAAAACAAAAATTACATACACATGCATTTTGGTTTTTTGTTTTTAAATAAAACAAATCACAGGTAAATAAGTTTTAAGAAAATCACAATAAAAATATATATCACAGATACACAAGTACATGTATATGTGTTTTTTTTAAATAAACCAAACACACACACACACACACACACACACACACACATAGAACTTTATAATAATAAACAGTAAACATACATATATATTATATTGTTTATGATTATCAAAAAAAAAAAAATGTTGATTTGAACTCACATGTGATAGATGAAAACTTGTCGTTTGAATGCCAATGAAGATGAGGAGACAAAAATGATGTTAGATAAGTATTCAAATATATTAGGGTTGTGTAATAGAAGGGGTATCTGATGAAATATTTAAAATTCAAAGAGGGTAGTATTGACAATGCAACTATATTAAAAAAGCTCAAAATGAGCTTCTTAATTTTTGGCTTCTCCCAGTTGACACAAAATGATTTTTTTTTTTAGATTAAAAAAGCTGTTTTGGAAATTTGCCAAAAAACAAAAAACCTTAAAACAGCTTCTGACATTAAAAAAGTGCTTTTGACCTCTACAAAAACCATACTGTTGACGGTGATTTTTGGTGGTCACCGAGTCAATGATTTACCTTTTGAATTGTTATATTTTATGAACTTGGATGATTGAAAACAAAAAGAAATAAACTAGAAATAACAAGCAATTACGTGGTAAAACTCCAAAGGTTGGAGAAACATCCACGGTTTGTTGCCTAAACAACGAAGCCAAATTCACTATGAAGAAGAATTACAAGAATGCTACGCTATATCCTCTCAAGCTGTTTTTTCTAGTGTCCCCCTTTTTTACGTAAAGAAGGGGTATTTATACATGTTTAATTAGGGTTTGGTATGTGGTGCCCTAGTTGTGTGCTCTAAACCTAAACGGATTCGGATTCTCTTTCTTTCATATATTTCCTGATTTGGTTGAATCCAAGTCTGATTCTGATTCCTCCTCCTTTATTTACGGAAAATCTATCTGCTTCCTTATTTGAATTCTGCAGTCACTGTTGCTTATCATGGAGTTGCTTGTTGCTGATTGCGCCCAGAATTTTGAATATAGACGCTGATGACTATCTGTTTTCATTGATTCCCGACTACACCGAGCATTTGCCCGAGCAAGATTTATTGCCCGAGCAACTCGTCTTTGCTGGTGGTCGGGAAGCTTCTTCTTTTCCCGAGCAGGTTTTCATAGAGGAATTCTTGCTCCGTTAGTTGACTTTCCTTTGACCTTGCTTACGTGGCTTTATATAGTGATGACGTGTCTACCATGACTATTTTTACCTATAACAATACCCCCTTAAATATTTGTGCCGATCATGCTGAGTTAGTTCCCTTCGGGTCAAATATTTAACTTCATACTATAACTAGTCCTTGTTTGTCTTCTTCTGTATTAATGTATCCTCGTTTGCTTCAAAGCTCTTAAATGACGTGCCTTAATTACGACCGCACGCATTCGATTTATCAATCATTTCAGAAATCTTTTGATGGTGACGTTTCTGCTCATTGGCGGCTCAATGTGCTCTTCGGTTGCCACTTGTCCTTTTTTGTTTGGCTGTGGCATGATGGCAGTGTGATGCGTTTATGAGATGATCTTTCTATTCGTTCGCGTGCAGATTACGTCATCACTCACGCTCCTCTGTTTTCCCGCCTCTTTGTGTTTCTCCTAGGGTTTCGTTTTTTTTTTTTTTTTTTTTTTTTTTTTTTTTTTTTTTTTCAATGCGCTGCTTATATAACTGGCTGTGGTGGTGCTTCTCTCTCTTTTTATTTCGTTTCTTGCAACCTTCGCGTATTCTCTGAAGAACTTGCTTGCATTTTTTGTTTTACTGGGTTCATCTGCTGCAACCTCATCTTCATCTGCTTCAACTGCACCTCCTGCCTCATTCTGTTCTTCTGCTTCAACCCCCAGGCCTCCTCTTGGGGATTTTCTGCAGTTTCCATCGTCTCCAGTTTTCACTATATCGAGGTTAGTTCTCATGGATTCTGCAACTAGGTACCGCCTTTATACTGTTGGTATGATTGCTATTGAGCAACATGATGCACACACTGCATCTGTAGTCCACAATTTATTGAAACCACCCCTCTTTGATCAGCCGCATTTCATTGACGCTGACGTTTCTGCAGTTTACCGTGAAAGCTCTATTCCTCCTGAGGCTCCACCTTCCCCTGAAGTTCATTCTGTTTCCTCGGACTCATCGCCTCCCGACTATCAGCCTGCAGATTGGTCGGATTCTTCTTCCTCTACAGCTGACACTCGGCCTTGGAGACGACCGGGAAAAAAGATGAGCACTCGCAAGGTTTACAAAGACTCCCACTCGCTGGAGAGCCGAGTTGGGACCCAGAGGGTCGTCGAGGATGACGTCGAAGAAGAGCATAGGGTTGCTCGCATTCCTTTCTCTCCCGAGCGCATATGCGCTTATGATGTCGAGCCAAATATGGTCGGCCCTGAGGAAATAAAGAAGTATATGCGACGGTTTGATCTGGACAGCAATGTGATTTCGCTGTCGTCTGCTGATGGTCGTGCCGCATGGAATCCCCCTCCTGGTCACGTGGCGATCTACGGGGCGATGCTCACCTGCGGCGTTACTCTACCTCTACAGCCTTTCATTACCTGGTTTTTGGCTGAGGCCCGAATTGCCCCGGCTCAGCTAACTCCGAATAGCTACCGGACGTTGATGTGCATGTGGCACATGTGGCATAGAATGAGGCGGCCACCTCCCACTCCTCGTGAAATCCGACATTTCTTCTCGCTGAGGCCGGTGGGGAAGACGGGAATCTATTTCCTTCAATCTAACCAATCCGAGCTCTGGGTTCCCAAGGACGTAGTGGTCAAGGGTGAAATCGAGCCGACCACGGATGAGAAGATGAAGGGGTTTGTTTGGGGCTTCCCCTCTTCAAACAAATTTTGGAAGAATAGTTGGTTCTTTGTGGGCAAACGATGGGGCCAATCGATCAGCTTTGATCTGGATGGCACTCGGCTGACCTGCAAGGTTCCTCGCTTCTTTTGCTCACCCCAATGGAACCATATGACTTCAGCCTTTACCGACGAGGAGCTTAAAACCTTGGCTCGGGCTGCTGTACGTCCTTTGGAGAAGAGGGGTAAGCCCTATTTATACAATGAGGGGAAGATGATCAAAGCCCATCTCTTTTCCCAGATTTCCGCGTGTCGCAGACGTCGTAAGTCGACTGTTTCATTTTTTTTTTTTTTGTATTCCTGCTTCGAAATCAATCTACTAACTCGGGCTCTTTTGTTGTTAGTGTTTGATATAGATATAGTCTGCGATGCTCAAGCCCGCCGAATGAAGGGTATCGTGGAGGCCAGTCGGAAGGAGGCCCTTCGGTAGCGAGACTCTGGAATAGCCCCTCCCGAGGACAATTCTGATGGAAGCCCTCACGAGGTTTATCCTGATGAAGACGAGGAAGAGAGGGTACCTGAATATGTGCCCGAGGAAGCCCATGGTCATGACATGACCGCGCGTTCGACTGAAACCGTGGGCGACTCGGGACTCTTTGGAGTAAGTAGGACCGATGCTGATCAGGGCAACCAAAGGGGCCCTTCTACTTCAAAGGGGAAAGAAAAGGTGGGGTACCCCTCCGAGTCTGAGCGGGCATGCTTCCACGGTGGATCTCATTCTCCCCGCTCTGCTGCACATACACCAAGTGATACTTCTCGAGGTGTTGAAGCGGCCGAGGGGCATTTGGGTGCAGCCGTTCCAGAAATCCCGACTTCTACCGAGTCGGCCACCGCTGTTCCGGAGACCCCGGCTCCCGCCGATCCCACTTCTACCCCCGGAGGTAGCAATGTCGAGGTGGGGCAGCCTGGCAAGACTTCTGAAAATCAGGCGGTTGGCTCGAGTTATCGTGGGAGACAGCCTGGGAAAAGAAAGGCTTCGTTTTCCCCCGGCCGCCCAACGCCCAAGATTCCCCGAGTGGTCGCTTACGTAGATTCATCCTCGGATGGCGAAGGGGAGGGTGCAGTTCAAAAGGGTGCAGACGCGGCCCCTCCACTGGATCAGGTCCAGGATGATATTGAAGGCTTAACCGACTCTCCTCGGGTAGCCTCGACCGCTAAGCTTCCTGAGACCAGTGTTGGCGGTTTAGAGTCCTTCCCCCAGACCGATGATCCTACCCCCGAGATCATGCTGAGGGCCATGGCTTCAGGTCAAGCCTATATCGGGGAGGATCATTGGAGTCAGTTCAGGGTGGGGACGGTGTCTGACCGGCTCTGCAACTTTTTCAACAGCGCCTCTTATGTAAGTAATGCCTTGGTTATATTTACGATTTTACATTTCTTCTTTTCGTACGTAAGTAATTTTTTCTTTTATTTACTTGCTGCAGATGGTGGCCGAGATGTCCGGGGCTTGTCGGGCCGGCGAAGCCCAGGCGGACAGAATAAGGCGGCTAGAAGCCCAGCTAAAGGAGAGCGAGGATCACTGTTCTCGGGCTGAGCTGGCTAGTCGGGAGGGTGCTAAGTCGAGTCAGGTGCTTTTGGATCAATGCCTGGCTCGGCAGCTGGAGGCAGAGCAGCAAGCTTCTTCCGCCACTGATGAGGTCAAGGTTCTCCGGGATCAGTTGTCATCCACTCAGGATGCTTTGCTCCAGGCTGAGCAGTCCGCTGAGGACGCCAAGTTTGCCTACGAGCGCCGAATCGAGGACTTGGAGCGTCAGGCCTTGACAGTTAGGTCCCTATCGAAGGAAGCTAGGCTGGAGCTGGAACTACAAAGTGTTGATCGGTTCAAGAGGTCTCCAACCTATGATGCTTTACTTCTGCGCGAGTTCCAGCGGGGAATGGTCTCGGCTGGTGAATTTTTCAAGCAGAAGAATAGGGCGACTGATCGGGCTAGGGCCAACTGGAGCCTATCAATCAAAAAGCATGTGGATACCTCTCTGGAGTCTCTTCGGGCCCAGATGAGGGAGTGGCGAGCGTATTGCAGAAGTAAGGGTAAAGCGCCACATCCCATGCACCTCGAGGTTCCTTCCGCTGACTCCTTCTCCACGTTTTATGCCTGTGAAAAGGCAGGGATTGACAACGAGACGCCCGATTTGTGACCCGTTCCCGGGGTTGACTATGCCGACTGGATGGTCGATGAGGAGGAGGATGTCATTGTTTGGCCCTCGGACGACAGCTTGCTGAGTGAGTATGTGATGGAGCCTGATCCCGATGTTGGCGGAAGCAGCTCCCGACCCCCGGCGCCACCCTCCTGAGCCTCTTGGCTTCAAGCCCTTTTTTTTTTTTTTTTTTTTTTTTTGTAGCGGTGTAACAAGTTGTAACTATATTTGTATATTTGTATTCTTTTCTCATGTATAGACGGATTTCTTTCATATATATAAGCGGGTTTTTCCTCGAGAGTTTTCGGCGACCGCGTGAGTGTCTGATTGGGATAATCTAAATTCATTTACTTGGAATTCTTCGAACTTTTTAGGAATTTATAGTCCTTCGGGAATTCCTACCTTCATCTTGACTAGATGCCTTATTTTCTGGCACTTTAGCCGGGTAAACCGAGTATCTTATTTAACCGGTGACTAGTTTTGGCTGAGTATCTCATGTAACTGGCCTTTTAATCAATTTAAACCGTGTATCTTATTTAACTGGTAGTTAGCTTTGACCGAGTATCTCATGTAACTGGCCATTACAATAATTTTAAGCCGCGTATCTTATTTAACTGCAGTTTTGGCCGAGTATCTCATGTAACTGGCCTTTATTGTTGATTTTGTTTTACCTCAACGTTACGCCGAGGCTTGCCACGACCATACGTCGAGGTCCTTGCACAAGTCACCTAGGACGTCTCCCGGTTTTATCTGTGCAAGGTTTTGCCGAATCATTGGGGTACATCACACCGGCCAACACGGCTGCGTATCCGAGCCATCAGTGAGATACCACTCTGGAAGAGCTAGAATTCTAACCTTGTGTCAGGACCTACGTCTCACTAGCCTTTCTAGCGGCGCTCCGAGCAGTTTTCCAGTTTATTCTGGTGCCTCGGTTTTGCCTTTTGCTAAGGGATACATTCTTATCGCTTTAGCTAGGCGGGCATGCTATTACAGCTTTTCCGCCCTTCGGGCACTACTCGTCCGCTCTTTCGCGGGTTTATGGCGCCCGAATTTTCTGGTGTTTATTCGACCACCTTTTGGTGGGCCGCTGCAGAAATTTTGCTCATGAATAATCAATTATGTTGAATTACTCCGTACTAGCAACTGGACTTTATTGAATGATCAACATGAATTTCATTAGATAAGACATGATTATGAAACCAAAAAAATAAACTTGAAATAAATAAAGGCGGAAATTGAAAACCGAGTTAAAGCAAAATAAGTTAAATTATAAAAATACGGTCGGATCCCTCAAGGATAGAAGATCTTTAAATATTGTGCGTTGCATGGTCGGGGTACTAGACTACCCTCTGGTTGGGCTATCATGTATGCCCCGTGTCCTACAACTCCTTTGATGATGTACGACCCTTCCCATTTGTCGGCAAGAGATCCCGAAGATTTCTCTTTGGTGTTTGGGGATACTCTTCTTAGCACTAAGTCTCCGAGTTGGAATCTTCATTCCCGAACGTGGGAATTGTAGTACCTCGCAGCCCTTTGCTGGTACGCGGAATTTCTGACCTGTGCTGTATCTCTGATTTCCTCAAGTTCGTCTAAGTTCTGCTGCAACATATTCATATTGTGTTCGGGACTGCACAACTGTATCCTGGGGGATGTAAAAGTTGTCTCCGCTGGGATGACAGCTTCTGTTCCAAATGCCAGCGCAAAAGGAGTCTCCCCTGTGGATGACCTCATCGTTGTTCGATATGCCCATAATACCTCGGGCAATTTGTCCGCCCAACCACCTTTCTTTGCCTCTAGTTTTGCTTTCAGTGTGTGCTTGATCACTTTATTCACAGCTTCCGTCTGTCCATTGGTTTGAGGATGAGCAGGTGATGCGTAATAGTTCGTGATCTTGAATTCTTCACACATTTCTCTGAACTTTCTGTTGTCGAACTGGGTTCTGTTGTCAGTTATAATGATACTCGGGATCCCGAACCTATATATGATATTCTTCTTGACGAAGCTGGTGGTGTTTGCCTCCGTTATGTGTACCAGTGCCTCGGCCTCTGCCCATTTGGTGAAGTAGTCCACCGCCACAATGGCGTGCTTTGCCCCTCCCTTTGTTCCTGTGGGCATTGGTCCTATTAGGTCGAGTCCCCACATGGCGAAGGGCCACGGTGAGGTTAGGCTTCTGAGTAACTTTGGGGGTTGCCGAATATCGTTTGCTATTATTTGGCATGTCTCACAGCTCTCGGCGAATCGCTGCGCTTCTGCGAACAGGGTCGGCCAGTAGAAGCCTTGCCTAAGTACCTTGTGTGCTAGGCTTTTACCCCCAGTATGGTTCCCACATACTCCACTGTGGACACTTTCTAGGATTTTTTGGTTTCTTCGCCGGCCACACATCTTTGCAGTACTTTCGAGAATCCTCTCCTGTATAATTCTCCCCTTAAAATTGTATACCGGGTTGACCTGTATCTGATGCGTTTTGCTTCCACTGCATCCTCCGGTAGTATGTTTTCCTCCAAGTACTTCCTGAGTTTGTATGTCCAGTAGCTTGGGCCTACCATGATTTCCTCTGATTCTGCTGTACTTGGCTTAGTCAGATGTGCCACTGGTATTGCTTTGGATCTGATGTTCGTGGTGGCTGAAGCTAACTTGGACAAAGCATCTGCTTTCTCGTTTTCTTCCCGAGGGATCTGAGAGATTTTGTACACTTTGAACTTTCTAAGTAGCCTTTTTGCAATGTCCAAATAAACTATCATGTGCTCTTCCCTTGCTTGGTATTCATCCAGCACTTGATTTACCACGACTTGTGAATCGCTGTAAATTTCCAGCTCATCTGCCCCTAATGCTATGCAAACCCTTAGGCCGGCCAACAAGGCTTCATACTCTGCTTGATTGTTGGTTGCTTTGAAATCGAACCTCATGGCACACTCCACGGTATCCCCCTCGGGGGTTGTTATGACTATTCCTGCCCCGCTGCCGTGTGTGTTCGATGACCCGTCTACATGCAATTTCCACTGAAGCTTTTCAATCCGTTCACCCTCCATTGTCCTCCTTACCTCGGCATCGGGCTCGGTGAATTCTGCTATAAAGTCTGATACTGCCTGCCCTTTAACTGCCGCTTTAGGTGTGTATTTGATGTCGTATTCGCTCAGTTCCACGGCCCATTTGGTCAGTCTTCCCGACACCTCCGGCTTTTGAAGAATTAGTTTTAATGGACAGTCTGTGTATACCTCTATTGTATGCGCTTGGAAATATGGCCTCAGTTTCCTGGCCGATGTGATCAGTGCTAGTGCTATTTTTTCTGCTGGAGAATACCTGGTTTCTGCTGGTAACAATGCCTTGCTTGTGTAGTACACTGGCTTTTGTACCCCCTCCTCTAACCGGATTAATACCGAACTTGTCGCCACCTCCGTGACCGACAAATACAAGTATAATGTTTCTCATACCGCCGGTTTTGAGAGGATTGGTGCTCTCCCCAAATATTCTTTCAACTTCTGAAAAGCTTCTTCACATTCTGCACTCCATTCGAGCCCTTTTCCCTTTTTTATTGCCCTGAAGAATGGGGCGCACTTGTCTGTTGACTTGGCAATGAACCGGTTGAGCGACGCGAGACATCCCGTCAGCCTTTGTACATCTTTCAACGTCTTTGGTGAAGCCATTCCTTCTAGTGCTCTGATCTTCTCGGGATTCACCTCAATTCCTCTTTGGTGAACCTGAAAGCCCAGAAACCTCCCCGAGGGTACTCCGAACACGCATTTACTGGGATTGAGCTTCATCTTATATTTCCTCAAAACATCGAAGGTTTCCTTCAGGTCCTCCGAATGTTTTTCTGCCGTAGTGCTCTTGGTCAGCATGTCATCCACATAGACTTCCATGTTTCTCCCAATCTGCCGAGCAAACATCCGGTTCACCAACCTTTGGTATGTTGCTCCAGCATTTTTTAATCCAAAAGGCATCACTTTGTAGCAATACAACCCTTGATCCGTGGTGAAAGATGTTTTTTCTTCGTCTGCTTTGTTCATCCGAATCTGATTGTATCCCGAGTAAGCATCCATGAAGCTTAACATTTCGTATCCCGCCGTTGCATCTACTAACTGGTCAATTCTTGGTAGTGGAAAACTGTCTTTCGGGCAGGCCTTGTTCAAGTCTGTGAAATCTACACACATTCTCCATTGGTTGTTCTTTTTCTTGACCAATACTACGTTGGCTACCCACTCCGGGTACTTGACCTCCCTTATCGATCCTGCGGAAAGTAACTTCTCCACCTCCTTCTTAATTGCAACGCTTCTCTCTGGATTGAACAACCTTCTCTTTTGCACCACTGGTCGGGACTCTGGGTTGATAGAAAGACAATGTGATATCACCTTTGGGTCTACTCCCAGCATATCCTCGTGACCCCAAGCAAAAACATCCTTGTAACTCCTTAGCAGTGTGACCAGTTGGGTTTTGACATGCCCACTTAAGCTTGCCCCTATCTTCACTGTCTTATTCGGGTCCGCTGGATTCAGGACTATTTCTTCGGTCAACTCATCCTTTCTGACTTCAGGTTCTTCTCTGGGATCCAATTCAAACTCCTTTGGCACTTCTGCCTGTTCTTCTGGTTCTTCTACCTTTTGTTGGGCTGTTACTTCGTACACTTGGTGTACTTCCCTATCTTTGTATACTGACAAGTTTGCTCTTCGGGCCATCTCTTGTGACCCTTTAACTACTCCTACTCCATATTCTGTCGGGAACTTCATCATGAGAGCATAAGTTGCCGTCACTGCTTTGGTTTTATTCAAAAATGGCCGGCCTAATAAAGCGTTGTACGGCCAGTTTTCCGTATCCACCACCACAAAGTCGAGCAGCACAGTCTTTTGGCAAGGGGTCGTCCCAATCTTCACGGGTAATTTCACGGTCCCCAGCGACCTTACCTCGACTCCTCCAAATCCTCTAAGGGGTGTGGGAAACGGCTGTAGGTCTTTCCTGTCCAGCCTCAGCTGGTCATATACTTCTGCACTTAGAATGTCCGCTGAACTTCCATTGTCAATCAAAATTCGGTGAACCTCTCGATGACCTATCTGCGCTCCAATTACTAAGGCATCATTTGGCTTAACATCTACTCAATGTGAGTCAGCTTCTGTAAATATGATCGGGTCCCATCCTTCTTTGATTCTTTTCGGGTCGGGTTCAACAGAATTAACATCTAGGTCTCTCCGCGCCTCCATGGCCTCCCGGATTTCCTGGGTCCTTTCCCTGTTACTCTTGCCGGTTGCAGGTCCGCCAAAGATGGTATTAATTACTCATTCATCCTCAGCTTTCTTCGGACTGAACTTTCTTACCCGTCCGTCCTGCCGGCTATCCTTCTGTCCATTCGTCCTGTCTACCTGTTTGAGGACAATGTCCTTCAGGTGTCCTTCCCTGATGAGGGTTTCGATGTGATCTCTCAATTGGAAACACTTGGACGTTTCATGTCCATTCTCCTTATGGAAACGGCAATATTTGGTGGTGTCCCTCCGAGCATATGTTGACTGCCTAGGGGGTTCTTTTGACATGTTCTTCTCCTCTAGGATTGCCAAGATTTCACCTTGATCTTTCTTCAGTGGGGTGTAATTTGTATATCTGCCCTGGAACTTCTGTAGCGGTTGGTCGGTCTTCGGGTCGTATGCTCGCCGCCCATCCCGACCGTCCCGTGCTTTGTTCTTCTGTTTGTCCGTTTTGGCGTCGGGCGCCTTGGTTTGGTCTTTGGTTTTGGACCCTTCGGGACGACCTCCATGCACAAAGTAACCTCCTGTGGCAATTTCTTCCTCTTCAGCTAGGGCGTACCCCCCTGCCATGTCCATCATATCAGCATAACTGGTTAGTCGGGCTCTTCTGAGGTCAAATGACAATTGGCCATTCTGAAGGTTGTTGATGAACGCAGCAATTATTGCTTCGTCATTTGCACTCCCAATTTCGGACACTTCCTGACCAAATCTCCCCAGATACTTCTTTAGCGACTCATCCTTTCCCTGTCTGAGTTGGGATAAGTGAGCTACCGATTTTTTCCTATGCACATTCCCGAGGAACTGCCTTGAGAAAGCTTTGCTCAGCTCGCCAAAGCTGCTTATGCTTGCTGCTGGTAATCTACCAAACCACCGGGAGCCTAGATCTCCAAGGGTTTGAGGAAAATTCAAACATAGCAGTGCATCATTGTTGACATATTGTGCCATGACTCTCTTATATCTCCGGACGTGTTCTTTTGGATCGGTATCTTTCTTAAACAGTTCCACGTGTGGCATCCTGAATCTCTCTGGGAAAGGTGTTCTTAGGATCCCACTAGTGAAAGGGCTTCCGGATTCGTCATCCGACAGCTCATTACGCCCATATCGCCTGACTAAAGCATCCATTTGTCGACGATTGTTCTGAACCTCCCGGGTTAGACTATGTATGAGTATATCTCTGTCTCCTTCTGGTTCCCCTATCGCGTTGAAATTTTGACTTACGGTCAACTTTTGACCCCTTTCCTCCGGATTAAACTCTCTGCGATCTCGGTTTAGGCCGTGCAGCCGTACTGTGCCCCTTTGGCGCTTGCGATGATGATCCTGCTTACTTCCTTCCGAGGATGAAGACCGGCCTCTCCGGTGACTGCGCCTCCTGGGGTGATCCCGATTTGCAATTATCCGATCTTGATCGTAACCCTTGTCAGAATCGTCCCCCTCTCTATGTTCCCTGCTCCTCCTATCCACCCTTTCGGATAATATCTCCGACCTGCCTATAGGATCTCGTCTCGCTTTATGGGTGCATCAGGCGTTGGTATCACCACTGCGGAACGCAGTCTCACAGCCTGCTGGTTTGGGGCGGACAGACTGTGAGGCGACATCAAACCCCCCGTGGTGGAAAGGTCTATTCCTTGCTTTGCTGCGTCTGATATAAGTTGCTGCAGGGAAGCATGAAATCGTTGCGCGATTTCTTCATTAGTTGTGGGGAAACGTTGAATACCAGCTAAGGCGGCTGACTGGTCTGCCGTCGCTATGGTGGCATCCGCTGTGTTGAGCGTGATGTCATCTTCCAACTCGTTATTTGGCACACCTTGACTGTACCTGGAATCGCTACCATCTCCTTCACCAGCCATTGTTGTCACAAATTTCTGGGTCCCCCTCCTTCTAGCGCCAATTGTTGACGGTGATTTTTGGTGGTCACCGAGTCAATGATTTACCTTTTGAATTGTTATATTTTATGAACTTGGATGATTGAAAACAAAAAGAAATAAACTAGAAATAACAAGCAATTACGTGGTAAAACTCCAAAGGTTGGAGAAACATCCACGGTTTGTTGCCTAAACAACGAAGCCAAATTCACTATGAAGAAGAATTACAAGAATGCTACGCTATATCCTCTCAAGCTGTTTTTTCTAGTGTCCCCCTTTTTTTACGTAAAGAAGGGGTATTTATACATGTTTAATTAGGGTTTGGTATGTGGTGCCCTAGTTGTGTGCTCTAAACCTAAACGGATTCGGATTCTCTTTCTTTCGTATATTTCCTGATTTGGTTGAATCCAAGTCTGATTCTGATTCCTCCTCCTTTATTTACGGAAAATCTATCTGCTTCCTTATTTGAATTCTGCAGTCACTGTTGCTTATCATGGAGTTGCTTGTTGCTGATTGTGCCCAGAATTTTGAATATAGACGCTGATGACTATCTGTTTTCATTGATTCCCGACTACACCGAGCATTTGCCCGAGCAAGATTTATTGCCCGAGCAACTCGTCTTTGCTGGTGGTCGGGAAGCTTCTTCTTTTCCCGAGCAGGTTTTCATAGAGGAATTCTTGCTCCGTTAGTTGACTTTCCTTTGACCTTGCTTACGTGGCTTTATATAGTGATGACGTGTCTACCATGACTATTTTTACCTATAACACATACCAAACATACATTTAAGATAGTGAGGAAAGAAGTCAAGTTAGAGTGAGATGAGGGAGGAAAAAAAAAAGGAAAAAAAAAAAAAATAAATGAGGAAAGATAATGAAATATAACATTAAAATTTGGGATAATTACCTCGGCGGCTATCAATTTGATGACACACTATCAAAATGGCCACTAAATTGAGAATTAATTTCAAAATGACCATTTTTAGCGAAAAGTATGACACTAACGATCATTCCATCCAATTCCATCCAATGAGTGATATTTTAGTAAATAAGACGATGACATTAATTTATTTTGTAATTATATCTAGTGTGTGTATATATGTATAGCATATCTCAAATATATATATATATATATATATATTTCTTTTTTGAAAAGATTAAGGTGACAAAATCTAAAAAATCTAAAAAACAAAGAAAAGATACGTGTATTAATCTAAACCATTTCTTTTATTTTTTGAAACGAATAATTATATTTAGTGTGTATATATACGTATAGCATGTCTCAAACATATATACATATATATATATATATATTTACACACTAAATATAATTATTTGTTTCAAAAAACAAAAGAAAAAATTGATTATGTCATCCCTTTATTTACCAAAATGTCACTCATTGGATGGAATTAGATGGAATGACCATTTGTGTCACATTTTTCACCAAAAATGGCTATTGTGAAACCAATTCCCAACCTAGTGGCCATTTTGATAGCGTGTCATCAATTCGATAGCTATGGGGGTAATTATCCCAAAAGTAGGAAATAAATTTATAAAAACACTAATGGAAGAAAGAGAAAGAAGATTTGGGAGTATTAAATCTGGACCATTCAAACACCTAGGATCTAATGGATACAAAAGTGTGTTAAATCCTGTGTATAAAAATGGGGCCATGGATACTGCCAATATATATATATATATAGATTTTGAGTTTTTCTTTTTTACAAGTTACCCCTCAGATTACAAACAAGAAATGACTAAAATGACCTTAATGACTTCGCACATGGAAGTCACGTGATGCGAATTATGGACAAAAAGTGATTCTCGTCTAAATTCCATCACTTATTGCCAATTTCAGAGAGTGCATAGGGGTCATTAGCAATTCACGAAGAAATGAAGAATTCAGGGAGCAACTGTACCATTTATTCTTAATTTTATCCATTTGTAATTTTGTTAACTGCTTGTTATGGGCACATTTTTCACCTATTTTAACATCCAACTACCAACAAGAAATTCAGCAGCAACATCTAACAGAAATAGAGCAAGTGAAATCCATAAAATACAACTCCCAACAAAATTATAGAAATGTTGTAAATGTATTAAAATAAATAATGAATAAAATGAGATCAGAGATATAAGAGATGAAATAAATAAATAATTAATAAACAAAATAAATAAAATAGAAGAGAAGAAGAAGAGATGAGATATATGCATAACAAAGTGAGAGAGAGGGATGAGAGATATTAGAGAACAAATCTTTGTACTGATATCAGATCATCAATCCTATTAACAATACAAAAAAGGCCATGTTTATAGGTATACAAACAAGGGGTGCTCATTGTAATTTTGCACCATTTATTTTTCACCATCCAACACATGTCACATGCATTGACATATGTCTCTTCTTGAATATGGTGGAAGCCACCGATTTACAACACTCCCCCTTGGAATTTACAACACTCCCCCTTGTATTCCACCAATTGTATTTTAATTTGCTAAGAAAAACCCAGTGGGACAAAAACCTCAGCAAAATATATACAATTATCTTCTGGATCAAGTGGGGTGGATATGTTCAGAATTGCCTCATTAAAACCTTTCCGGTAAAACCCAGTGGGACAAAATCTGGTAAAAGGAAAAAGAGTACATTACACATATGTCCATTCAAAATTTTGCTCCCCCTGATTGAACGCTCCCCTTGAATAAAACTTCAATATCAATCCTGTGATTTACAAAGATGATGCATGCCAATTCCATATACCAGTTTCTCAAAAGTTGATGTAGGCAATACTTTAGTAAACAAATCTACTAGATTATCTGTATTTGTTTAACATCAATCTATCGGCTCTGTTGAAGTTCATGAGTATAGAAGAATTTGGGAGAAATATGTTTGGTTCCGTCTCCTTTGATATAGCCTCCTCTAATTTTTGCAATACAATCCGTAGTATCTTCAAATATTGGAGTCGGCATTCCTGTAGATAATGAAAAATCCACATATATTTCGAATATGATAAATAACTGACCTTAGCCATATGCATTCTTGGCTTGCTTCATGAAGTGCAAGGATCTCAGAATGATTATAGGATTTAGCAACAAGAGTTTGCTTTGTGGAGCGCCGGAGATTGCTGTGCCATTATATGTAAAAACATATCCCGTTCATGAACGAGCTTTATGGGGATCAGATAGATACCCGGTATCAGCATAACCATGTAAACTTGAAATGTTGTTAGATTTTGAATAATATAATCCTAAATCTTTCGTTCCACGAAGATGACGAAAAAATGTTTAATCTCATTCCAATGTCTTCGAGATGGTGCTGAACTGAATCTAGCAAATAAATTTACTAAAAATACAATATTTGGTCTAATACATTGTGCCAGATATAATAAAGCACCAATTGCATTAAGATATGGTACTTCAGGACCAAGTATCTTTTCACCATCTTCCAGTGGTCGGAATGGATCTTTCTTAGGATCAAGGGTTCTAATAATCATATGGGCACTTAATTGGTGAGCATTGTCCATATGGAATCTTTCAGAATCTTTTCAACATATGTTAATTGATGGATAAACATTCTGTTTGATTTATGCTCAATCTCTAGACCGAGACAATATTTTGTCTTTCCTAGGTCTTTCATTTCAAATTCCCTTTTCAAATATTCAGTAGTTTTTAGGAGCTCTCCAGGAGTTCCAATCAAATTCATATCATCAACATAAACTATTATAATAGCAAATCTAGATTCTGATTTCTTTATGAAGATACATGGGTATATAATATAATTGTTATACCCTTACTTTATCAGATATTTACTGAGACGGTTACGCCACATCCGTTCAGATTGTTTTAATCCATATAAGGATTTTTGTAGGTTCATCAAATACAGATTACGAGATCTCGGTTTACATGCTTCTGGCATTTTAAATCCTTCCGGGATTATAAATATCTGCATTGAATGAATCATATAGATAAATGATTACTAAGTTTATAAGACGTATTTCAAGCCTTTTAAAGGCAGCCAAATTTATCAAAAATTCGGAACGTAATTGTATTCATCACTATTGAATACCAAGTTTCTATGAGAAATCTTGTACCATGAGTCGTGCTTCATATCTTACGATCTCATTTTTCTCATTACGTTTCCGTATAAAGACCTTTTAATATCCAACTAGTTTGACATCTTCAGGTGTCTGGAGAACTATTGGTCTAAATACTATATGTTTGGCTTATAAAGTCAATTCTTCTTGAATTGCTTCTTTTCATTTAGGCCAATCATGCCTTTGTCTACAATCATCGATACTATGAGTTTCATAATCATTATTTCAGTAGCTACTGTATTTGAAAATGTATCACTGATAATTGTTTCTTTACTATTCCATAATTGTTTCTTTACTATTCCACATTTCTCATGTATGATTTATAGAAATTTTCTCAATTTCAATATACTTGAATCTCTGTTGAGAATTTTTCCATTTCAATGGATTTAGTCACTTCAGGGACTTTATGTCTCTTTAGGTATATCTAACTCTTATAGAGTTGATTTAGAGAAAGTGGATGTGTTCATAACTCGAGTCTTGTTTACATTAGGATCCTGATAATTTATTTTTCTCTTCTAGGAACAATACATATCGAAATAAAAGATTTACAAACTTATGATATGCATCAGATGATTTATTTGTATCATTATACTCAAATCATTCTTCAGGAACAATCACCCGGCTGGGGTTTATGAGATAGCAACTTATAAAATTTTATCACTTTTAATATATGAAGTAACTGATTAATAATTATCTGATGATCAATTATCTTTAAAAATGAGCATGTCTATGACCAATTACAAGTTGTAATGGCAAATAATGATGATAAGCAGTGGGTCAGAGATGAATATAATGTCTCCATATAGAAATTGGTAATTGCATCGAAATAATAAAGTTCTCGTAATTACCTGAAGATGCTTAATAAGTGATTCTCTAATCTATTCTGGATGTTCAACATCAATCCCAACTGATCTGCAATATTCATCAAATATCTTGGAAGTAAATTCACCAGCATTATCGAGGCAGATTGAATTAATCGGATGATCGGGAAAATGTGCCCGAAGCCTGATATTCTGTGTAAGTAACCTTGCAAAAAATAACATTGCGTGTTAATAATAAGCAAACATGTGACCATCTGATGGATGCATCAACTAGGACCATAAATAGCGGAATGGTCCACTTGTTGGATGAATAGGTCCACATATGTCCTCTTGAATCCTTTGTAGAAATGACGGGGATTCAAAACCAACTTTAGAATGAGATGGTTTTATTACCAATTTCCCTTGTGAACATGCAGTACAAAAATTTTCATGGGATAAAAGAATCTTCTGGTTCTTTAATGGACGTCCATGAGAATTTTTAATGATTCTATGCATCATTGTAGATCTCGGGTGACCAAGACGGTCATGCCAAAGCATAAATATTTTTGGATTTGAGAACTTCTGGTTCATAAATGCATAAATTTCTACACCTCTTATAAGAGTGTAATATAATCCAAATGATAAACCACGCAGCTTTTCCATAATAAGCTTCTGGCTTGAATTATGAGAAGTAATACACAGATACTCAATATTCTCATCACTTATAGTTTCTATATGATATCCATTACACAGTATATCTTTGAAACTAAGTAGATTTCTTCTGGATCTACTTGAATATAAAGCATCACTGATATATATTTTAGTATCGTTTGGTAACAATATCATGGCTCTACCGGAGCCTCCTATCAGATCCTCTGGACCCGATATTGTATTAACATTTGCCTTGAGCAAGGTTAAATTCAGAAATTATTTCTGATTCCACAGAAACGTATGTGTCGTTGCACTATTAGCTGGACATATATTTATTGTATTTTTCTTTTCAATATCAATCAAATTATCGTTTAAAGACATATTTATTCACTATGAAAAATAAAGTGCATATTAGACAAAGTGATCAAAAGTATAAATATATAGATATGAAAATATATCACTTCATAAAAAAATATCATGAATCATATTGATTTTTCGAACTTCCGATTCGACCATGAACTGCAGGTTCATAAAATTCAGAAAACTTCAGGTTTTAAATAGAAATTACAAATTGACTTTCTATATGAAACAATCGTAACTTGATTCAATTTAGAATTTCTGGTTCTAATAAACTTTGACAAAAAAAATTTAATATCATAATTTAAATTGAATTCAGAGCTTCAAGTCTGATTAGAACTTCATGTTCAAAACTTAAGAACTTCAAGTTCAGATTCAATTACTTCGTATTCAAAATTAGAACTTCAGATTCTGATCGGTTTGTAAAACCGCGCCAACTTAAATATTATAATGATAAATCCAGAAACTTCAGATTCTGGTTAGTCGGTCTAGCCGAACTTGGTTTAAATTCCAGAAACTTTAACGATTGACATAGTTAGGCTTAACACATAATTTATACAAATCCAAAAACTTTAGGTTCTGGTTAGTTGGCATACTTATATACATAAATTGCATAAAATTAAATAGATGCATGTTATAATAAAATTAAAATAGCTGATAAAGTAATAATTGAGATAAATGAACAGGGAAATAAGTAATAATATGAAATATATGAAGGAGAAATAGTTACTGCTTATGTAAAATAAGGTAAAATGAGAGAATAAATGAAAGAAAGGAAAAATAATATGAGATAAAATGAAAGGGGAGTAGAATTGTTATTGCCTTTGTTATTGATGATTCGAGATTACATCATGACCACACAATTTCAACTGTGTAGTGATTTTGAAGAAAACAGAATTGTACTCAGAGATTGATTTATAGTCTTGAAAACGTAAATGTTGCCACTGATACCTGACATTTGGTAATGCAACATCGGGTTGGTTATCAAATCGATCTTTTAGTTCTTGCCATAGAACTTCTAGTTCTATGATAGTTAGGTATTGGGCTTTTAGATTCTCGTGTAGATGATGACGGATAATAACCATGGCAGTAGATTTGTCTTGTTCATATGCCTCGACCCCATTTTCAATGGAGTAATACAAGCCTTCTAATTTTATGAGTAATCTGGCATCAATAACCCATGACATGTAATTGTTTCCAGAAACTTCTAATGCAACAAATTTCAAACTTACAAACATTGACATTATTACAACTTCTGGTTATCCGAAAATCACAATCGGAGTCAAAACTTCTGGTCTGACAAAAATCCGAGGAATTTATACCTTCAGATATATAAACGAATATTTGTAAGTAAATAAATCCAAAAACTTCAGGTTCCGGTAATGATAAATAAATTCATAAACTTCAGGTTCTTGATGGGTAACCAAATTATTTAAATAAAAATTGCGTAAAGTAAAATGCGTAATAATAAATGCGAAAAATAAATAAATCCAGAATTGCAGGTTCTGATTGGTTGGCATAGCTAATCTCATAAAAGCATAATAATAAATAAATGCGAGAAAATCCAGAATTGCGGGTTCTGGTAGGTTGGCATGGCCAATCACATAAAAGTGTATAAATAAATTAATGCGAGAAAATAAATCGTGTAAAAGTAAATAAATGCGAGAAAGTAAATTGCGTAAAAATAAAATGCGAAAAAGTAAATTCAGAACTTCTGGTTCTGGTATTAATAAATAAAAATCTGGAAGCTTCAGGCTCTAGTAATAATAAATTCAGAACTTCAGGTTCTAGTAATAAATCTAGGAACTCCAGGTTCTAGTGGTAATAAATTCAGAGGCTTCAGGCTCTGGAAATAACAGTATCGTGCTGATAAAGTGTTGTAAATGTATTAAAATAAATAATGAATAAAATGAGATTAGAGATATAAGAGATGAAATAAATAAAGAATTGATAAACAAAATAAATAAAATAGAAGAGAAGAAGAAGAGATGAGATATATGCATAACAAAGAGAGAGAGAGAGAGAGGGACGAGAGATATTAGAGAACAAATCTTTGTACTGATATCAGATCATCAATCCTATTAACAATGCAAAAAGGCCATATTTATAGGTATACAAACAAGGGGTACTCATTGTAATTTTGCACCATTTATTTTTCACCATCCAACACATGTCACATGCATTGACATATGTCTCTTCTTGAATACGGTGGAAGCCACCGATTTACAACAAGAAACATTAAATTAACAAAATAAAAATTCATTTAATAGAGTAAACATCAATGAAATCTAAGTAACACTTGAGCCTCTTACCAATGTGGTTGGACTCTCCCTTGGGGTCTCCACCACCATGGTTCAACGCTCAATGTGTACATGTATATATATATATATATATTATTTGTCCCCCTTGGCCATTAATCCTAAGGGTGGATGTTGTCCCACCAATTGTGGGTGCTCTCTAGGCTACGTTAGTAGAGCCTAATCTCGCCAGGTTCTGATAGTTATTGTATATTTAAAAAAATAAATAAATAAATTAAAACATAAGATTTTTTTTATTTTTTTATTTTTTATAAAAAAAATCAACGAAATCTAAGTTCTAAAATATGAAAAATACAACTCTAGCCTTCAAGTCTCGAACAAATCATTGCAAATTTGCAAGTCCAATTTCTACAAAATACAGTAGAACCCCTGTAAATTAATTTCATATAAATTAATATCCTCTCTAAATTAATAAAAAATTCTGGTCCTGACTCGGGTCAGTATAAAAATTTAATAAACCCATATATGGTAATAATTAATAATTTCTTTTTGAAACTTAGTGTAAAATTTCGGTCGGTCCGGACTATCATATAAATTAATAATTTTATAAAGTACAAAATATATTACATATTATTCAGGAACTAGAAAAATACTTCAAGATACTAGTTTGCACTAAGCCATAATGTTTGATATTTTTGACTTCATGTTTCATCTTTTGAATTGTTCTCGAAAAGCTACTGTGATCACCTTTTTGTTGTAGCAAAAAGGTTTTAATTAAATTTAACATTTCAATAGCCTTATTTGTAGAGATTTTAGGTATCTCATGACTATCGTCGTCATCATTATCTATCTCAACCTCATCATCATTATTCCGTCGTGTGATATCATTGATGATATCCTCTTCAGTTCGAGTGTAAAACACTATGGTGTTTAGGAAAATAGATTTTCACACGTTTTCTAAGACAAAATAACACTTTACAAGGAAAAACCCTTCAAATTAATAACTCTTCTAAATTAATACTCAATGATGAATCATAAGAATATTAATTTAGAGGAGTTATACTATAAAACATAAAATCATTAGAAAACGAAAAGTAAAGTCAAAAGAAGAGGAAACAATAAGAAGAAGATTCTTAATCTTAGGGACTAGGGTCTTACCCATGGAAATGAAAATAAATAAATTAATGAGTTGGATCACTTATCGATAAACTTTGAAACTTTGCATTAAAATGATAATAAATTGATACATTTTGAAACTTTACATTAAAATGATAATAAGTGGATCAATAATAAATGAAACACTTAATTTTTTTATGTTTATATAAAAAAAAATTCAGAATTTGGATTCTCTGCTAATCTTATATTTATATATCCTAACTTACATAGATTTAGTGACATGTGTAATAAATGACTGAGATTTATTTATTTATTTATTTTACTTTGATTATTTTTAAATGATATTCAAATGTTTTATGTTAGGAAAAAGATCCGATCAACGGATATACTAATTAATATGAACTCACAGCTTTTAAGGCTTTCTTAATACTCTGTATTCTTTATCAATAAATAAATAAAAATAATAATAATCTATATTCTGAACATAATTATCTTTTTATTCCTAAGCATGCATGTCTAAAGCTTTCGATTCATGTCGCTCTTCCATCTTGTAATCGTCTAACAAAACAGATTTTGCCCACATGTTTTACATAATAAGGATAAAAGGATAAAAGGGTAGTGGGCTCTTGAAGATTGGAATTTTAAGGAGCAATATTTGGTTGTTTGAAGTACGTAGCGAAAATACAATGTTTTCATTTACAATGTAACAAAAATACGCTAATTTTACTAAAACAATAATGAGTTATTTGATTTCAAAGAATTCATCATCATGTAAAATATTAAAGAAAGTATTTTGTAATATATCAATGTAGTGTTCATTCATAGATAAAGTAGAGAGAAAAAATCAAGAGAAAGCATCAGAGCAAAAAACACATACTATCACCTTAAGTTGTAATATTTCATTTGTAATCAAAGCATCGTGAATAAAAAGCTATGAATTTTTGCAAGTAAGTTTTCCATCTCTTATATTTAGTTTTTATTTTCATAGTCAGGAATAAAGAAATCTCGTCAAGTTAACGAAAGTATAAGATTATTATCAAATATCAAAGATAAATTGAACGTTTTTTATCATTCGTTCTTATCATGTTTATCAACTGATCTCAATTAGTATGGATTGTAAGAACCTAGTAGAATTTTGATTGTGTTGAGTCAAGATTTTCATATTTTGTTAAAGATTCTTCGGTGTTCCTTTTAGCCATGTATACAAGATGTTCATGGACTATAAGAATATTTGAAAATCAGTCTTGAACTCTCAGAGTCTTTAAATATTTGAAATGCCATTTATATACACCACATAGCTGAGGAGCTTTTGATGTTTTTACGCATTAAAAATAAACAATTGCATGCTAAATAACAATTAGTATAACTTATCAGCCCAAACAGCAAGCAAAATCAAACTAGGAAAATAAAAACATACTAGAAGTAGCTAGAGATACAACAACCCAAACATCAAGCAAATCAACAATACCATAAGATATACTTCAAAAAACCAGAGGGCAGAGACAAACCAAAAAAAAAAAAAAAAAAAACCCTAAAGAAAACCAAAGGGTTATAATTCAAAAACTGGAACAATAAAACTCTCATTTCATTTCTGAATAAAAACCGAACAATATTACAATACAAAACATGAACAAAATAATAGTAGCATGCAACAAGCATAAACTGAAATATTGAACAAACATGTTTACGTCACAAGAAGTAAAGACCCGAAGGATAGAACATGTACAGGAGCATAGATAAACATGTTTATTGATATTTTATAGGTTATTTATTTATTTAATCTTGATATTATGCTTGTAAAAACTTAATTTTATTTGTTGAATTAAATATCAAGGGCAAAATCATCTTCATCTTAATGAGATTTTCTACTTATAATCCATTTTTTTTAAAGCCGTTTTATTGTAAAAACACTAAATTTTTAAATTTTATAAAGATACTTTGATCTACTCCAAAATACTTTGATTTTTTTTAAAGAGTATGAGGAGTTTTGTCAAGACTCCTGATATTATAAATAAATAAATTATATATTTTTTTATACTTCTTTTTTAAACACATTCCATATTAAGAATATTAAACTCAATTGTAAAAGTTTTTTTTTTTTTTTTTTTTTTTTTTTCCTTCCAATAAAATTAAAAAAATTGCAAGTTTAAATTTGATTAATAACTTACTTCATAGTTAATGTTTGTTTTAATCGCATAATAGTTTTTTTTTTTTTTTTTTTCCTTCCAATAAAATTAAAAAAATTGCAAGTTTAAATTTGATTAATAACTTACTTCATAGTTAATGTTTGTTTTAATCGCATAATAGTTTTTTTTTTTTTTCTTCACTCACTTTGAAATCAAATAAATTTTCATATATATATATATATATATATAGAGGAAATGGGGTAAAATAGCACTTTTGAAATTTGAAGTTGTGTAACTATCACCACATTACTAACTCATGTTTTATTAGCACCAAAAATGGAATTTGGACAAAAATACCCCCAGCTTCTTTTCTTTTCTTTTCTCTTGGGTGTCCTTCACCTTCTTCTTCCTTTTTCCCAAACCTCCATTGATGGAGCTTCAATGGAGGTGCCATCGCCGACCGACGAGTTGACCGGTAAAACCATCGGGAAAACGTTCGTCGAGTGCCAATCATTGTAACCAAAGTGTTCGTTTTCATTTTCATTTTCGAGTTGTGTAGAGAGAGAAACGAAGCAAAACCCAAACCATCGTGAATCTTCATCGTCCAATTTATGACGATCCGTCATGAATCTGATGAAACCGATAGCGCCAACGAACTCGGCATCGTTCAATCTTCCAGATCCAATTATCTTCGGAGTCAATTAGTGCCGTTGTCGGATCGTCACTATCGCCATTAATGGAGGTCGACAGAATAAGTCTCGAAACGCAGGAATAAGTCTCGAAAAACGTATGAATAAGTCTCGAAAATGCATGAATAAGTCTCGAAAAAATCATAAATAAGTCTCGAATTTTCGAGAAAAAAAATAAAAAGGAAAAGAGTAAGTGGGGGTATTTTGGTCTCATCACCTATTTTGGTGCTATTAAAACATGACTTATTAATGTGGTGCTATTTGCACAAACCCTCCCCCAAAAAGTGCTATTTAATTTTTGAACCCATATATATATATATATCATTCTTTCTCTCTTTAGGACGAACTGATTTTATTTATATCAGTTCTACGGCTATCAACTATTAAATTCGTATACTTCAATTTAGTCAAAGTCTTCTTAAACTTAATCAATGATTTACAAGTTTGGTTTTAATCTTGAAAGTACAGTTCGTTCTGCATATATATGTTTTAAAGTTTATAAAATGATAAAAAGATGAAAATGAGGCAAGACATTACACATGCTAAAGATATGTGTGTGAAGTGTCTATAGAATATATATATATATATTTTTTGTTAGAGAATTTTTTTGTTTTTGTTTTTTTTTTGTTTTGATTAATAATTTAATTAAGGATAAATTATCATTAAGAAAAAATTATTACAAACTGAGTGTGAATATACATGTAGCTATAAGCTATGACCACACAGTCTATAGCAGTAAAGGATAAATTGTATTCCTCTACTTTTTAATATTTTGGATTGAATTTTGACATGATAAGATATAGTTACAAAAAAAAAAAAAAAAAAAAAAAAAAAAAAAAAAAAATCCTCAAATTTTATTTATTTATTTATTATTTTTTTTAATGACTCTCATTATTTTAGTTAATTGGAAAATATTTGTTAAGTTCTGTGTATATATTTGACTGAGTCTAGAGTTAATTTCCATAAACAATACAAGCCAGCGCATCATTTTTTGCACGCATTTATTGTTACAAATCACTTATGAGTTATGACTTACCATTTTTTTTTTGCTCTCTAAAATTTCTTATAATCCCTTTCAATATTTCTCTCTGTAGTCTGTACCAACCAATTTTCATGCCACTACAACCCACACACACAGAGAATATCTGAGAGATGGCACCAGAGCTGCAGAAGGGACCCTTGGCAGTAGAATCCGGCTTTGATGACTCTCGTTTCGATGATGACGGTCGTGTAAAACGAACTGGCCGGTATAGATGATCTACTCTTCTTGTCTCTGTGTTAATAAACGTTTGACATTACTCATTAGCATTGTCAAGGTGGTTTTGTTACGACCTGTCTGGTAGTGTAAATAAATAAAGCTAGCCTTAACCAGGGGCAAGTGTAGGGGTCTGGCAGGGGCTATGGCCCCCCGAACAAAAAATAAAATAAAAATCAATTAAAATATGTGTATTTAATATATAATTTTGTGATTAGAAGAGGTTGGTCAAATGGTAAACTTTTCATATCTACTCCATAAGGTCATAGGTGTTGTATGTGTAAATTTGATAAAAGAACACGTCAGCAAAGAAGCAATAAAAACATAGACACGTCACCCATTGACTCGTCAACGGGAGGAAATCAGTCAAAAGGAGTGCCAGTAGGCACGCTCGCTGATTCAAAGAAAAGAGTGTTCACCACAACTGTTTGTCCAGCAGAGAGGCGAAATGCGCTCGCCGATCTAGGGCGTTCGCCAAAGATATACAGCCGGAAGGGTGATCCAATTCCAAGTATATTTCCACGTCAAAACAAGGATTTAATCGGATACAAGACTCAAGGATTAAATCCTATTCCGAACAAAATATAATCTTCTTCAAACAAGGAAGAGTCCAAACAGGAAACAAATCCCAAAGAAGTTATCTGTAGACTCTAGACTCCTTATACAACACAAAATAGGGACTCCCCTACCAACACGGCATGGGCACGGGAAACCCTAGAAAAAACCAATATAAATAGAACCCTAAACCTCATGAAAAGGGGTTCGAGATCAGAGAGAATAATCAAGCTATTGTATGAGAGATTTAGATTTGAGTGTGTAAACTATAAACAATTCATAGTGATTTCTCTCGCCCTCAAGGGGCACCGTGGTTTTTTCTCATTCAAGGGTTTTCCACGTAAAATCCATCTTGCATGTGTTGATTGATTTTCTTTGCTTATTCGTTTTTATTAACATATTATTGTTGACCGAGTCAATCCAAAAATCACCGTCAACAATAGGTTTGAGTCCGCCCCTTCCCTTAACCCAACTAGTTGCTCATTGCAAAATTTTGGCGATTTTGTTCTCTCATTTCTTGTTGTCATTGTTTAGGGTTTGATTTGGAACTAAGATTTGATTTATTTTATTTTATTATCTGCGTGGTTTTTGAAGGAACATTGGTGACAGCAAAGTGCACATATAATATAATAACAGCAGTGATAGGGTCAGGAGTGTTGTCACTTGCATGGGCTTTAGCTCAACTGGGTTGGATTGCTGGGCCAATCGTTCTCATAGCCTTCTCTATTATCACTTGGTTCACTTCTGCTCTTCTCGCTGACTCTTACAGGTCCCCCTTTAATGGCACAAGAAACTACTCTTACAAGGAGGTTGTCAGAAATAATTTAGGTACTAAAATTCTATGCAAAATGTTTTCATTTATTTCTTCCTATATGAGTTTTCTTATATTTTGTCTTTCTCGGAAGTTTTGACAAGTCGTGAAATGGTCAAGATGGGTCTATACTATAAAAGATTCAATATAAATCTCCGACCCATTTGGCACCTCTACAAAACAAACCAGATCCTCTCGGATTTCGGATTCTTAACTCTCTACCTCTGTTTTGACAGGAGGGGCAAAGTACAAATTCTGTGCTTTAGTTCAATATGTAAATCTTGCGGGAATAACAATCGGTTATACAATCACTACATCTATTAGCATGGCGTAAGTGAATTATAATAATCTCTCTCTCTCTCTCTCTCTCTCATTTATTTTAGTTTTATTGTCATTTTGATTATCAATTTACATGGTTCTAAATGCTTATAATTTTTATTTTTTTTACTGTGTCGATATTTTCACCCAAAAATGTTGTTATTTGTACGGGTTCAAAATTTTTTTGTCACTATTTGGGGCGTTTTTTGTAAGATAGGCACCACATTACTAATTTAAGTTTAAAAGACACCTATTTAGATGACCAGACAAAAATATCCCTTTTTGTCACTTTATGTCTTTTTCAAACATTGAGAGAAAACCTTTTTGAACTTTTTCTGAGCCTTTTATAATAGTTTCCGAGCTTTTTAAAATGTTACTCGAGCCTTTTCAAGGAAAATTCATAGGTTAATCGGTTTAGAATCTCCGAGCCTTTTTACACTAGATTCAAGCCTTTTCGAGCCCTTTTACACTAGATTCGAGCCTTTTTAACAGTAATCCGAGCCCTTTCAACAGTGTATGAAAATGCTTGAACTCTTTATTAAAAGGCTCGGGTAGTGTATGAAAAAGCTTGAACTGTATATTAAAAAGCTCAAATTACTGTTTAAAAGGATCGAACCTAGTATTAAAAGGCTCGAACCAAGTATTAAAAGGCTCGAACAGTGTTAAAAGTCTCGGAGAACACATAAAAAGGTTCAGAGGTTCAAAATTAACAAGTATGAAAAGGCTCGAACCAAATATGAAAAGGCTCGAACCAGGTATGAAAATGCTCAAACCAAGTGTTAAAAGTCTCGGAGAACACATGAAAATGCTCCAAGTATGAAAAGGCTCGAACCTAGTATAAAAAGGCTCGAACCAAGTGTTAAAAGTCTCGGAGAACACATGAAAAGACTCGAACCAGGTATGAAAAATCTCGAACCAAGTGTTAAAAGTCTCGGAGAACACATGAAAATGCTCCAAGTATGAAAAGGCTCGAACCAAGTATGAAAAGGCTCGACCTAGTATGAAAAGGCTCAACTCCCGAATGCGTCTGCGTAGCGCGACTAAACTAATGGAGGTCTGTTATGATATTCAACCTCCATTGGAGGTATGTTAAACAGACCTCTATGAAGAAGATGAAATAATAAAGTCTCAGAAAAATTCAAAGTAAGAGAATGTGTAAAGTAAGGGCATTTTTGTCCGTTCACCATAATAGGTGCCTTTTAAACTTAAGTTATTAAAGTGGTGACTTTCTTACAACACCAACTTAAAAATGTGACATTTCTCACCATTTCCACTTATTTGTACATCCATTATAAAATTTTAAAATCTAAATTTAACCGTATGCACTCAACTTATTACTCTAAATAACTCTATTCTGTGTTATCTATATATTTGGCTCATACCTATTATCATTTATGATCCGTATAATTATATGAGGCGATTGAATTTTACATTTAGGGGAATGCTATCCATTTTTCCCATTTGTCTTTCCCACTCATCGTTGACATATATATACTCTTTAATTTAATAAAAAACTCTCACTTTTTGATGCAAAACTTGTTTACGTTTTTGCCCTTATTAATATCAAATGACTTTCTTAATAGTTGCTTCTATCTCTTACCATTTTATGTTTTTTTTTTCTCACCTTTTTTGTTTTTGTTTTTTTTTTCTCTCACTTCACCCAATACCTATCAAACAACAACTCCGGCCTATTTACATTTTTGTTTTTTCTCTCAACCAAATTAATTTCTGGAAGTCCACAATCAAAAAATTGAAGTCCTACAAGTGTATTATGGAAACATGATATTTTTTTCTAATGCTATGTAGTACTTTTTTTTTTTTTTTTCATAGTTTTTATGGTGCAAATCCAACAAATTTCCTTGAAAGAAAGAAAAAAAAAGGTTATTTTATTTTATTTTATATTTATTCAAGTGTTGTTTGCATATTAATAAGGGGCAAAAACGTATACAAGTTTTACATCAAAAAGTGAGAGTTTTTTTTTATTAAATTAAAGAGTTTATACATGTCATGTGATGAGTGAGAAAGGTAAATGAGAAAGGTAGATAACATTTCCCTTAAATTTAAAATTCAATGGTCTACAAACAGGGAGGGCCCACAGGGTCCCTCAATTTTTTTTTTTTTTTTTTAAAAAAAAAACTCTTTAAAAATTATACATGTACCATTAAATTTCATCAGTTTTTTTTATTTTGACCCCCCAAAATCTTCTAATTTAGTATAATGACCCATTCATATAAAGAATTTCTAACCATCTCCAATTTTTGATTTGCATAAAGAATGTAAATTTATGTGCTTTAAGGACTTATTTGTGTAAAACTGAAAGCAATTTGATTATTTACATGCTGCTCTTGGGGTTTGAGTTTAGAAAAGAGGTTTTTAATTTATTTTAATTAAATTATGCTATCCTTACTAATCCATCTAAGGGTAATTAGATGTACAATAATTCTTTTGAGTGACAGTATCGACACCCTTTCTTTTATTATTAAATTATTGTCGATAGAAAGTTTTGTTTGTTTGTTTGATTTTTTTTTTTCCTTTTTTATAATCAAATGTATCTAAAAGCACACATTAATAAAATTCAAAAGAAAATTAGTTATAGCGATTGTTTCAAGCACCGATCAAGTAGATGTTGCTAATAATGTGCAGGGCCGTTAAGAGATCAAATTGCTTTCACAAGAATGGACATGAGACAAGAATGGACATGAGGCAGTGTGTCATGCATCAAACAACATGTTTATGACAATATTTGGTGTGATACAGATTATATTAAGCCAAATACCAAATTTTCATGAGCTTTCAGCTCTCTCCATCATTGCTGCTATCATGTCTTTCGCTTATTCCTTAATAGGTCTTGGTCTCTCCATAGCCAAAATTGCAGGTAACACATTTCAATATAAAAAAAAATGTTCATGGATCGAAAAGATACTAACAAGTGTTTTTAGAAAGTATGTTCAAACGTTCTTATAAAAAGACATTTTTATAATATTACTCTGGAACGTATGTACATTCGATAACACAACTAATCCGCTAAATTTTGTTAAATTGAAGGAGGAAATACTGTGAGAACAAGCATAACAGGAGTATTAGTAGGAGTGGATGTGACAAGCTCAGAGAAGCTTTGGGGCAGTTTCCAGGCCATAGGAAATATTGCCTTTGCCTATGCCTTCTCTATTGTTCTCATTGAGATACAGGCAAGTGATCTGCTCGTTTTTTCACTTTGTAACATTATAAAACCCACTATATAAAATTAAATATATAGTTGATCCTATAAGAAAAAAAACGTATAGAATCTCGCAACCTAATAATTATATATAGTGGAAATATAAGGAAATGACACTTCCTAAGTTGCAAAGAGCAAAAATGTCCACTTTTGAAAATACTTGCAATAATGTCCATTGTCAATGTTTCCTTTCCCTGAAATGTCCACTTGAGGTCCATAATACCCTTTTCACTAAAATGGGGCAAAATGACCCAGAAGCCCCTTACAGGTATCGAATGACGAAACTACCCTCTAAGGTTTTGGGCGCCAATCCAAAATATAATTTCCGTTTGAACGTGGCCCATTCCCCCTTCATCAGATCCTGGCGTACCCCAATCTTAGCTCATCCCCTCCCATCGCCCCTTCTTCCTTCTTGTTCTTCCTCGCCTACCAGCCCTATCATCGCCCCTTCTTCTTGGTCTTCCCCGCCTACCATCATCAACACAGACACTCTTCTCAATCCCGATTTCCACACACACCGAACCCAATCCCAATTCCTCTTTGAAGCTTGGGAAATCGACATTGTGGTCGTCTTGTGGGTCTTGGACTCCTTTCTTCGAACACACCCAATCCCGATTCCTCTTTCAAGGTTGGGCATTCGACATTTTGATTTCCAGTGAGAAATGGAAGGCAAAGGTGAGTAGGTATTCAGTCAACTATTAATTGTGACAATGTCATTAATTGAATATTCATTTATTTTGTTGTTAAATATTTTGATCCTAACCCCATTTGTGCCCATTGAGCTTCATCCTTTAAGAGGACCCTTTGTTGTTATTTTGTAAGAAAATGTAATAATATATTGAATTGAATGTGGGGGCTGATACCATTGTTTTAGGAATTCCAGTGTTAGGATTTAGGAAGTCTAAAATGTGAGAGCAATGAGGCAAATTTTGATTCTGAAAGTATTTGATTGTTGCCCCGTAATTGTAGCTCTTCCTTTATAGTCTCTATACACAAAATGTTTTTGGATTATTGTCTACAAAAAGCTATACAAAATTGAATGGTAAAATGTTTTGAAATAACGATTTTTGTAATGTCTTTCTTTCTCTTTTGTGTTCCATACATCTAGTTTTTCGAGTGCATGTATAGGCTGGATTGTAATTCACCTTCGAATTGATGATGAGATTTGGATTTCAACTCTTGGAAAATTTGATGGTTAAAGGACACACACAACACAAGGCTAAAAGTGTTTTATATAAAGCTATACAGAGGGAGAGTGAGAGAGAGGGAGAGAGTAGTAGTAGTAGTTGTTGTACCACACGAATTCACTCTGCTGCATTCTATTTCAACAAATGTGTATGCTACTAATTTTTGTATTGGTTCATTATCTGAATGAATGTAATATTGTTGCCAGGTCATACGGATTCAATGATTGCATTCTTAGTCCGTTGCAGTGGTTATTGGAAGGGTAACCAGTTATTTGGTCTGACGACTTTTGCATGTTGTGTTTCCAAGAGTTTAAAGGGAATATATAGTGAAATGGTGGAAAAGTTGTATGGTCGGATTGGGGTATGTAGGGACAGATTTGAGCTGAAGATTTCGTCACAGCTAACAGGAATTTCCTTACTTATTAATGCTGACGACGAGGTAAATTTTATCCTTATGCACAGCAAATCCGATTGGCCCGAAATTGATGTTGAAGTGGTCGAGAAATCTATAGGCGTACATGAAACTCCAAGAACGGCAAGAAACACAACATTAAACTTAGAATGTACCGTGTTGCCTTTTACACCCACCAGTAATCTAAACTCCCCAGTTGGTACTTCACAATACAAATCAGTGAGTGGTAGTAACCATCCGCATGCGTCTGTTCCTTCACCTAACAGTACATCACCATGGGTTAATGACGGGACTCTAGCATCAACAAATAAGCATGCAGATGTGGATGACACAGATGGTTCTGAAACATCTGATACGGAGGATGACAGTCGTACTGACGATGATACTAGTAAAGACCCAAATGGTGTTTCGGAAGTTCCCCAATGTGGTGGGCAAGCGGTAACTGGTGGTAGAGAAACCCCAACTGATGTTGAAGAAGAACAAGGAAGGGATAAGGGAGCACCCAACAGTTCTGCACCTTCTATTACATCACGGTGGACAATACCAGGGTCAGAACTCTACTCAATTCAACCCATTCGGCCGAAGGACTTTTTTGAAGACCAAGATGACCAAGGTCCATTATACAAAGGACAGATCTTCAAGGACAAGCAAACCTTGCAAGATACTTTAGGGAATTATGCATTTAAAGAGAGGTTTGGGTAAAAGGTGTCACGATCGAACCATACACGATTTCACGCAACATGTAGAAAAGGAGACTGTGAATGGGTTATTAGAGCGGCAAAGTGGAAAAATGGGACCTATTGGCATGTTAAGTCCTTTGTTAAGGATCACACATGTGGTGATTGTGGCAACTACAATATCGATTTTACGCGAGTAAGTGCCCGTGTAATTGGTGAAATGTATGCTAGAAAATATGCCGATCCTAGACGCACAATCCGTCCTAAAGATATAATATCTGATTTTAGGGATGAACACGGCATAAACCTCTCATACAACAAAGCTTATAGATCCAAGACATGCGCTTTGCATAAGGCATTCGGCGATCCGTGGGAGTCATTTAAGATGTTACCTGCATTCTTTTACATGTTGGAACAATCCAACCCTGGGACTGTAACTAAGATTGAAACCGACTCTGAAATACAGTTCGCCTTTGCATTCATGGCACTTGGGGCTTGTATAGAGGGATTCAATTCGGTTATTAGGCAAGTTATCGCCATCGATGCGACCCACTTGAAGGCCAAGACCAGAGGTGTCTTGTTAGTTGCGGTGTGCAAGGATGGTAACGAGATGATATACCCTTTGGCATTTGGGTTTGCTCATTCTGAGTGCACCGAGTCGTGGACATAGTTCTTGAAGCAACTTCGGAATGTGATCCAGTATCCTGAACGTGTGATGTTAGTTTCGAACCAGCATGCGGGTATCTTTGCAGGCATGGAAGCTATTTTCCCCGATGCAGCACATGGGGTATGTGCATACCACTTGTCACAAAATCTGAAAAGATTTTGCAAGCAACGGGATGATGTGATCAAGCTTTACTTCCGTGCAACGTACATGTACCGTGTTGAGGAATTCGACCATGAAATGACAGAGTTGAAAGCCACCCACCGTAAGGTTTATGATGAGCTTCTAGAGGTTGGGGTAGAGAAGTTTTCACGTGTACATAGTCCTAGAAAGCGGTACCATATGATGACTACCAACATTGTAGAGTCAATTAATTCTTGTCTACTTGCAATTCGGAAGTTACCTATCACATCTATTGCAGAATTTATCAGAGATTTGTTGCAAAGGTGGTTCCACGACCGTCGGAGCAATGCACGTGAAATGCCTACATTCTTGACTCATTATGCAGACCTACACATCAAACAGAGGGTATTACCATTAGAACGATGTGAGGTTCACCCCATTGACTTCCATAGATTCAAGGTAGAAGACAAATGGGAAGGAGCGATTGTCGACTTGGAAAAACATTCATGCTCATGCCGTGAATGGGATCTAGATGAATTGCCGTGTATTCATGCCTTGGCGGTTGCTAGGTATGCTTACAAAATTTAAGTTACTTTTAATGGTTGTTCGACCTGTCACTATTTAATTATAATAATAAAATCTTTTTCTTCATCGTGTGGTTTGTACCAGGATTAAAGGTATGCCTATCAACGGATTATGTAATGACTTTTTCACAACGGGATGGCTGCAACATGCTTACGCCATGGCTGTGAATCCTGTTCCAAATCCTGAAACATGGGATCTTCCTGATGTAGTTCGTGATCGCATTGTATTGCCATGGTTAAAAAGGAAGCAGTCAGGAAGACCAAAGAAGTCAAGAACACCTTCTGCTGGGGAGAAACGAAAGAAACAAACATGTTCGAATTGTGGTGCAATTGGACACAACAAAAAAAATTGCATGAAACCCTCAAGTATGTCCAGCACAAGCAAACCAGCAAAAAAACCACGCACTTGTAGCATTTGCAAGAAAGAAGGACATAATAGACTGAAGTGCCCAGATAGGCCATCAGAGCCCATTTTGAAAGACACGGAGAAAGAAGCAGTCCTTCATGCATTGCAGGAACCAATTTTGGAAGGTTAGAAACTTCACATGTATCAGTTGGTTCTTTC
Source organism: Acer campestre (assembly GCA_954870605.1). Taxonomy (NCBI): domain Eukaryota; kingdom Viridiplantae; phylum Streptophyta; class Magnoliopsida; order Sapindales; family Sapindaceae; genus Acer; species Acer campestre. The sequence continues at coordinate 27,322,868 of OX940802.1, forward strand.
AGTTGTTGTAAGTTTATGTAGTTAACTTTTATTTGCGGTAACTTTTAAAAACTTGATATGTATCACATGTATGAGTAGGTGTTGCCTGTATGTGTGTCATGCTCTTTGTTTTGAGGTCTGCATGTTGTTCTGAGGCTGAATCTATTTTTTTTTCGTAGGATATATCTGATTTTTTTTTTCTTTTTTACACAGATGAAGAAGCAGTCATTCATGCTTTTGAGGAGCCCCCAATTTTCGAGGGTTAGAAACTTGATATGTATCTCTTTTTAGGTGGTAGAAATGGAAAGAAATTTGTAACTCGATTGATGTACGTAAGTTTTATTTTTTATTTGTGAGCCCCCTCCCCTATCTCGGAAGGTCAAAACTTGATATATGTAATGTTGTTTGTGCTGACCCCATGGTGGTGTAATACCCCTATTTCTTTGAAGTTATTCATATCCGCAGCTCAATTTTAATAATCTGAGGCCTTTATAAGTATTCCCAGGCTGAACGATAATATTCCCATGCCATATTCACGTATTCCCGAGCTTTAAGCATACACAAGACTAACAGAAGGGGTCCAATTCCCACCAGAGACAAATGCGACTTCATTTGTGACTTTAATGAAATCGCTTCTAAAGTAGCATTCCTCTCGGTTTTTCGTTTTGTCTAATTCGTAATCTCACGGGCTTCATATTTTAATTTCCCAGGCTGAACGATAATATTCCCATGCCATATTCACGTATTCCCGGGCTTTAAGCATACACAAGACTAACAGAAGGGGTCCAATTCCCACCAGAGAGAAATGCGACTTCATTTGTGACTTTGATGAAGTAGCTTCTAAAGTAGCATTCCTCTCGGTTTTCCGTTTTGTCTACTTCGTAATCTCATGGGCTTCATATTTTAATTTCCCAGGTTGAACGATAAAATTCCTAGGCTGTATTTACGTATTCCCGGGCTTTAAGCATACACAAAACTAACAGAAAGGGTCCAATTCCCACCAGAGAGAAATGCGACTTCATTTGTGACTTTGATGAAGTCGCTTCTAAAGTAGTATTCCTCTCGGTTTTTCGTTTTGTCTACTTCGTAATCTCACGGGCTTCATATTTTAATTTCCCAGGCTGAACGATAAAATTTCAAGGCCGTATTAACGTATTCCCGGGCTTTAAGCATACACAAGACTAACAGAAAGGGTCCAATTCCCACCAGAGAGAAATGCGACTTCGTTTGTGACTTTGATGAAGTCGTTTCTAAAGTAGCATTCCTCTCGGTTTTTCGTTTACTCTACTTCGTAATCTCACGGGCTTCATATTTTAATTTCCTAGGCTCAACGTTAATATTCCTATGCCGTATTTACGTAATCCCGGGCTTTAAACATACACAAGACTAACAGAAAGGGTCCAATTCCCACCAGAGAGAAATGCGACTTCGTTTGTGACTTTGATGAAGTCGCTTCTAAAGTAGCATTCCTCTCGGTTTTTCGTTTACTCTACTTCGTAATCTCACGGGCTTCATATTTTTATTTCCTAGGCTCAACGTTAATATTCCTAGGCCGTATTTACATAATCCCGGGCTTTAAACATACACAAGACTAACAGAAAGGGTCCAATTCCCACCAGAGAGAAATGCGACTTCGTTTGTGACTTTGATGAAGTCGCTTCTAAAGTAGCATTCCTCTCGGTTTTTCGTTTACTCTACTTCGTAATCTCACGGGCTTCATATTTTTATTTCCTAGGCTCAACGTTAATATTCCTAGGCCGTATTTACGTAATCCCGGGCTTTAAACATGGCACGGGGGATGACAAATCCCAAACAAACAATACAAAACAAACAATAAAACAAAAACACTAAAACACATAGTCATCCCTTTCCTTGCCATTAGGATATAATTCCCTGGGCTGAGGTTACCATATCTATTAACTAGCCTTAATGTTATGAAACAACTGTACAAACAGACAAAAACATACAGGCGGTTCCTATTAAGATAAGAAAAACAAAGAAATACATGAAATTAATCATGAAACTAACAAAAAAGGTTCAAAAAAAGCAACTAAACCATTAACTAAAAAAGAACACCCTTAGGTGCCCAAAATCTATGGACCCGAGAGTGGCAAGGTGGTCTTAGGATCTGCCTTCTGCAGGGTCTTCTCTATGTCATTGGTCTTACGACGCCCATAACGAATGTGGAGGCTTGAATCAACTAAAGCCTTTTGAAAAGCATCCATCCTATGATTAAGATTAGCAAACTCTGTCATGTTGGCCACCTGGTTGGCATCCATCTGTACACGCAGACCTTGAACAGTCTGTAGAATCTGATTCAACGCTGGCCCGTGATCACGTCCCTCTGCATGTGGATCATCTCCAAGGTTCTGCTCATTGTAGTCCACGTCCTCTGAGTCGTCCTCCTCGGATAAGTCATCCATGTCATCCTCATTCACACCCCTTGGAATTACAAGTGGAGGTAGTCCTCTACGCCTAGCAATGTCATTGTAACCTCTCTTGCCTAGGTTTCCTGTTGGAGAAATCATGGTCCATCCTCCTCGATGCACATCAATGCCGGCCTCCTCACAAAAATGGGTAATTAAAAAAGGGAAAAGTAGTGGGCCAACAGTAGATTTTCCAGCTTCCATCATTCGTTTCATGATAATCTGCCCTACATCCATGAGGATGAGATTCTTTGCACAGAAAAGATAACGGGCATCCTCACAACTCACCTGGGTACGGTGTGTGGTGGGCACCAAGGAGAAACTAAAGAACAAGTACCAAAAGGCAGCCTCTATCTTCAGTTCGTTGTACAAAAGGGGAAACCGATAGTCATTCCACACACGACAACCATCTATCCTCAAATCAGCAGCTAATTGCCCATTAAAGGGCTCAAATAACTCATGCATTGGAAGGCCTTCAACCAACTGATCGAGGTCATCTACCGTGTCAAACCATTGGTTAATTTTAGTGGCTGTAATCAGGACTTCCTTCCCTTGGACAATCACTGGCATCCCTTGTTTAAACTGAGACGTCATTGCAAAATAAAACTCACGAACCAATTCTAGTGCCGCCTTGTTTGGGGTCCTCACAAAACCCCTCCATCCCATAGTATTTACTGTCTCTGATATCCAATTTGTACCAAAAATGTCCAAGTTTATACCCCTTTCCGGCCAAATTTTTCTATTACCAAAATTAGCCCATCTTTCTGGAAAATACGGGGTTGGGGGCTCTGTTGATGTGCTTCCCTTGCCCTTCCCTTTGGGTGACCGCATAACGGTATTTCGTTTTCTCTTTTTCGAAGGCTTACCACCATTCCTAGCAACTTGCTTCCCCTTTCTACCCCGTCTTCTACTATTTCCCATCTTCAATTGATCACCAAAAAATACCACCACACAACAAAACCTAGAAAATAAGAATCTTTATGCTTCAATCTACCACATCAAGAGAGGATTAAGCCTTCGAAATACCTTATGTTGAAGACCCACTGTTGTCTTTGTTGTTAGGAGTGATTTGATGTGAAAATGGTGGAAAACTAAACGTGGTGAAGGAAGTGAGAAAAGGCTTGTTCGTCGGGGCTGTCCTTGAGTGGAAAAAGCCAGCAAATGACTTTTGACAGTAACCCTAACTTATAACATCCAAAACGGCGTCGTTGCATTTCACATATACAAAACCGCCTAAACGGCGTCGATGTAAATGGCTATAATTCTCAGGCCTAAAATATTATTCCTGGGCATTATAAAATAGTAGCAGGCCCAATACAAAAATTACGGGTGTTACTATTTAATTTCGTAGGCCTAACATATGCATTCATGGGTTGAAGGATATAAAACAACTATCACACAAGAAAAACATAAAGCTTAATTCCTGGGCGTTAGGAAACCATTCTCAGGCCCAATTAAATAATTCCCGGACTTAATCAAAATTACAACTTTCACACGATTGACAATACAGTCATAAAGGGAAATTCTCGGGCGTTACGATATAATTCCTGGGGTTTGACATATTGGAACAGTTGTCATTAGTGACTTTTCAGTTCTCAATTAAAATGAATGTTCAATTTCCACATTGGAAGTTACAGTGACTTTTCAGTTTTCTATGTAGTTGAATGTTCAATTCCCCTTCATTTTCATTAGGATCCAATGGTTCATTTATGACTTTTAAGTTTTCAATGGAAATTAAAATTTATTGATTTAAAGTTACATAGGGTAAAGTTGTGACTTTTGCAATTTTCAATGAATTGTTAATTTGAAAAGGTGACTTTGCAATGCTGTCGGTTGGGTAATCGAGGGTAGATAATCTAGTTCTACTATAAATATCCCATATAGGGGGGCCTTACTCACTTCAATCTTCAATTTTTTTTGAGGCCAGTTTAACAAGTTGAAATGGAAGGAAACGGTAGAGGCATTGACAACACCCACAGGGTAAATTCCATTTTCAGATGTCTACAAGATCGGATTGCAATTGCTGAGGACACTGTCCTTCAAGAGCGTGCAAATGTTGAACGCCTAAGTGTTGATTACAGTGTTTTGATGGGGAAGTTTCAGAATCTGGAAGCAGAAATTATCAATCTAAATGTTCAAATCGAAGCAAGGGACAATGAGCTCAATGGACTGTATCAACTTGTTGAGAAATTGCAGCAACAGTTGATGGATTTCAATATTCCACCATCTACCTGAAGACATCTTCCTGCCATTGAAGTGCACATTTTTATGTTTTCATGTTTTTCCTTTTTTTATTCATATGCTGTACCCCCTACCGTTATTAAAATAATGAATCTAACAATTTATGTTTTCTTTGCCTGTTTGTAGATAATTACTAAAATACATAAGATCGGAACTCTACAACAGGGGGGGCATACACATGTTAAACATAAGAACATAACAGGTTTAATAATAATTAAAACACCATAACTTAAACATAGTGGTAGCCAAACATCTTTCACACTTTAAACAATCTTGCCGACTATCACTCCAAAAACAAAAACAAATACAAATAACAACAACATCACTCCAGTGCTTTGACTCTTCTTCGATACCTTCTCTTCAACATTCAGAGAATATCTAGAAGAGTAATGGCTTGAATGTTCGAAAAGGTTGCTTTTAGCTTTATATGCTTCATCAATTGAGTTAAACTTCTTGTAAGAAGCTCCTGGAAAACCATCCACTTGTTCATGACATTCAGGCCAAGAATTAAATATACCGGTTTTCCTTCCTTTGAAAACAACATAAACACAATTTTTCCCCATTGCAAACAGCACACTTTATATCTGTAAATTGATTATATTTCCACAAATTATAATTAGACAATGGATGTTTGACTTTGTATACCAAGCTTATATTGACAACAACAACACAAAACTGTTATACCAATGAATTTGTTTTCACAAAATCAGTTATTTTTAAGAAATGTAAAAATTAAAGTTTAATTTTTAGTAAACCAGGGAAATATTTCGCAAACAAAACCCCTTCACAGTGATTAAAAAACAAAAAAAAGGAGGAAGACCAAAACACGCATAATGTAGGCTGATTATATTAGATCTGAGAACTTGTTTTCAGAAGAGCAAAATCGTGTTTCAGACCCCAGAATGAAGAATGAATTTGTGTGGCAAGGATATGTATAACTTATGAAGATTGTTTACCTGCGAATCTTCTTCTTCGTGAGGAAGGGTCTATGGGAGGTCCCAAAAATGAGAAGCAACTAAGTTCGCTTTCAATTGGATACAAAGCAAAGAAAGAAGAAGATGATTTAGTCGTCTGTTCACCCGTGAAGAAGAGGCACTTTTCAGGTTTAGGTTTTCGATTTCAGACCAGGCGAAGAAGAAGAAGAAGTTTTCGTTTTTTTTTTCCTTTTTAGGTTGTTCAATGTTGGAAGACTCATGAAGAAGAAGATTTACTTGGATCGGATCAAGCAATTAATTAAGAATAAATAGGAATAAGATAATTTAGTGGGATCCAGCTTTTGATCCACTACAGGCTTATCATTTCACAACATGTGGCAAGTTGTTTATTATGCCCGGGATAAAGTCGTGAGGCCCGGAATACATCGGAAACCCAGGGAATGACATCCCGGTCCACAATGTCTTTTGTTTTTATTAAATAAATTTTATGACAAATTTAAAAAATTTCCGACGTAAATATTTGTTTTCCACGAGCGGTGGCCAATCATTGGGTAAGTCTTACACAATATAGAGTGTGTTCGTGACAGAAACGCTTAGTTCCAGAGGGAAAGTAAAAAAAAACCCCTGAATACTTTACTTCTATAACGATAGTGTACATGGACCAATTTCAATGGAGTTGGTTGGGGAAGATGTATCCGACCGTTCGATGTTCTCGAAAAACAACGTAAAATTTCCCCTTGAAGCCGTATCCCTATTGACCGCCCTGATCGGCGATAACGGTATGGGACCCACACGATCGGATGCACGGTTGGTTTACTGTTAGGCCCGTGATAAAACAATAAAGCCCAGGATAAAGTCATTTTGAAGCCCGCAGCATGGAGCAAAATGAGTGCTTTGGCTTTCTAGACAAGTGGCGAGATATGATTGGTTGAGGCCTTAAGATTGTGTTGTTTGACTTTGAATTTCCCATCTCTACGCCCAAAATCAAATTTTAGATTTTCCCACACTTTTTTACTCAGTTCCCAGGCCCTAATAGAAATTCCCTGGCGCAACACTATGAAGAGTTCTTCAGCTTTTGGTCCACTATATGCGTATCACGTGACAACACGTGGCAAGTTGTTTATAATGCCCGGGATAAAGTCGTGAGGCCCGGAATACATCAGAAAGCCAAGAATGACATCCCGGTCCACAATGTCTATTGTTTTTATTAAATTTAAATTTTATGACAAATTTAAAAAATTTTCCAACGTAAAAATTTGTTTTCCACGAGCGGTGGCCAATCATTGGGTAAGTCTTACACAATATAGAGTGTGTTCGTGACAGAAACGCTTAGTTCCAAAGGGAAAGTAAAAAAACCCCTGAATACTTTACTTCTATAACGATAGTGTACATGGACCAATTTCAATGGAGTTGGTTGGGGGAGATGTATCCGACCGTTCGATGTTCTCGAAAAACAAAGTAAACTTTCCCCTTGAAGCCGTATCCCTATTGACCGTCCTGATCGGCGATAACGGTATGGGACCCACACGATCGGATGCACGGTTGGTTTACTGTTAGGCCCGTGATAATACAATAAAGCTCAGGATAAAGTCATTTTGAAGCCCGCAGCATGGAGCCAAATGAGTGCTTTGGCTTTCTAGACAAGTGGCGAGATATGATTGGTTGAGGCCTCAAGATTGTGTTGTTTGACTTTGAATATCCCATCCCCCTCTGTACGCCAAAAATCAAATTTTAGATTTTCCCACACTTTTTTACTTCAGTTTCCCAGGCTGTAAGAGAAATTCCCTGGCTCAACACTTTGAAAAGTTCTCCGGCTTTTGGTCCACTACAGCCTATCATGTGACAAAACGTGGCAAACTTTTGACAATGACCATGGTGTTTGTATTTTTTTATTATATTTTAATTTTCATAACAAGGGGCAACAATCCCAATTTTGTAGATTGGGTTCGACAGACAAGGAGACAAGGGGGGTTATTTTCGGACATGCAGTTTTAGGGGCTGTGTTATGCCATTTCCACTTTCCACCTTTCCCACTTTCCACTTTCCACTTTCCACTTTCCACTTTCCACTATATAGTGTTATAGCGTTATAGTGTGTTAGTGACATCAATGCAGGTATATACCCCCCTCATGAGAAAAGATATTCCCAGACACAAAATAAATATTCTCGGGCTTAGGAGATAATAATTGTTTTTTTTTTTTGATATATAACAACCAGTAACACACGAAACCAAATAACAACAAATTACAAATAACCATAGTCAGGATAAGGAGGATTAAAATCCACCCAAAGCCTCTCTCTAACAGATACAAGAGCTGCACATGCTAACTCAAGAGCAAAGGAATTTTCAGATTGGAACATTGCTAAGCTCTTAATAATGCCAACACTAGTACACAGCAACTTAATATCATTCACTAGAAATTTAGATTCCCCTTCAATAGGGATCGAATCATTGAGAATAGCCACTAATAATTGTTATGCCTGGAAAATATACATATTCCTAGGCTTTGCATTTTAATACATGGATTATATTTAAAAAGTTACCACACAAAACTTAAAAAGACAGTCAAGACATCCAGAATCTTCCAAAAGAGTCGAATTTAAAAAGTTACAATAATTCAAGACAATTGACCGCAATCAGTGATCATTACAGGCTTGGAGGTGAAGCCAGAATTGGAACCAACTTTCTGGACGGCCTTCATGATGTCAAATCCCTCAACGACAATGCCGAATACGACGTTAGTGCCATCGAGCCACTCGGTCTTCGCGGTTAAGATGAAAAATTGGGAGTTGTTGGTTCCTGGACCAGTATTCGCCATGGAGAGGATCCTAGGACCGATGTGCATGTTTACGAAATTTTCGTCGGTAAAACTATCACCGTAGATGGACTCGCCTCCAAGTCCGTTACCTTCAGTGAGGTCTCCTCCAATGAACATGCTCATGGGTATCACGCGGTGGAAGGTCGTGCCCTTGTAGTGGAGTGGCTTCCCGTTTTTACCGATTCCCTTCTCCTCGGTGCAGAGAGCCCTAAAGTTCTCTACAATTTTAGGGGTATTGTCAAAAAACAGCTCGATCACAAGTCTGCCCGCTGGTTCGCCGCCGATGGTGAGGTCTAAGAATACTCTAGGGTTCGCCATTTTCTCCTGAATCAAGAAGTGAAAAACAAGAATAATATAAAGTAAATGATAAAGATGTTTAACTGATGAAGATTTTTTACATGCAGATGCGGACGTGAGGATGAGTATGTGGGTGGAGTTTTGCTTTCAACTGGTATACTATGCAAAGTAGGAGAAGCTCGTTTGACAGAAGAAGAGGAAGGAAGTTTGTATTTAGGTGGTTTGATCCCACGTGAACAAAGTACAGATTTTGTGGGATCCATCCTTAAAAGAAGAACCCCAGATTTTGTGGGATTAGGCTGTAATCCACAAACACCTATTATGTAAAAACACGTGCCAACAATGTTATCACAAAGCCAAGCCTAAGATTGGAACATATATGTAGAGCCAAGGAATGTTACCGTAACGCCTGAGAATTATTGAATTGCGCCTGGGAATTTATAATCTGAAGCCCAGGAGATTAGCATGTTGAAACTAAACAACCCGAGAAGCAAGCGAATTCAGCAGCGACTTTATTGAAGTCACATATGTAGTCGCATATGGATCAGGTGCACGTATGGTTGGTGTCATATATTTTTACCACGTCAATAAAGTTGGAGAGTCCTAGAATGTTACCGTAAAGACTGAGAAAACGTTGTTTGCGCCTGGGAAATTGATATCTTAAAGGAGACAAGTAGGAATACATATGTAGAGCCAGGGAATATTATAGTAAGGCCAGGGAATAATTTCATTGGGCCAGGGAATTTATGATCTGAAGCCCGTGAAATATAAATTTGGAAACCATAGAAACCGAGAAGCATGCGACTATAGAAGCGACTTTAATGAAGTCACTTATGTAGTCGCATATGCGTCGGGTCCAGCTGTGGTGTTACCGTAAAAACTGAGAAAACGTTGTTTGCACCTGGGAAATTGATATCTGAAAGGAGACAGGTAGGAATACATATGTAGAGCCAGGGAATATTATAGTAAGGCCAGGGAATAATTTCATTGGGCCAGGGAATTTATTATCTGAAGCCCGTGAAATATAAATTTGGAAACCATAGAAACTGAGAAGCATGCGACTATAGAAGCGACTTTAATGAAGTCACTTATGTAGTCGCATATGCGTCGGGTCCAGCTGTGGTGTGGTAGTAGTTTCATATATTTTTACCAAGTCAAAAAATTTGGGAAGCCCTAGAATGTTACCGTAAAGACTGAGAAAACGTTGTTTGCGCCTGGAAAATTGATATCTGAAAGGAGACAAGTAGGAATACATATGTAGAGCCAGGGAATATTATAGTAAGGCCAGGGAATAATTTCATTGGGCCAGGGAATTTATTAGCTGAAGCCCGTGAAATATAAATTTGGAACCACAGAAACCGAGAAGCATGTGACTTTAGATGTGACTTAATTTGAAGTCACATATGAAGTCGCATATGGATCCTGTGAGAAATTAGCATTTACCATTTACTCTTGTGTGAGATGTTTCATATGATCCTGTGAGTACATATGTAGAGCCCTAGATATTTGTGGTAAAGAACAAGAAAAAACATGTAAAGCTTAAACAATGACATTGTAATGCCCGGGAATTACACTTTGTGTTTCAGCCAGGGAATAAAGTTGTTTCATGTCCCAAACAAAAATGGCCACCTAGTAGGCCTCCCGCTCAAAAACATTAACATATATATACAAGTGCCCCTACATACAATGAACTGCCCACTATCTATGACATACACAATCAGTCTTTACAGCCAGAAATTTAAGGGGAATTTACAATTTGCCCATTTGTGAAAATATCAAGTGCCATTGCCCTACGAATTGCAGGTATATCTTTTTGGGCAAATTCATTCGTCCACGGTAATCTACATCCGGAGAGTATTAATTCAGCATACTTCAACATGAAGACACCACAACTATAACTGCAACATGTTAAGATTAAACAAACATATAAGATTGTTAAGGGGAATGAAGAATTTGTGCAAATGAAAATGAAGGAAAGAACAATACCCATCATTTTGTTGGGGAATCAAGGTGGGTTTGATGTTTGTAGCAGTGAATGCACTAGTGTGAGGATCGAATTTTGTTTCTGCATAGTAACCCGAGTGCTTCAAAATGGACGGCAACAAGTAAAGTAGGCATCTGATGTCTTTCAACCGCAAGTCATTGTTACCGTTGCGAGGCCACAGTGAATCATAGAGATGAACTTCTCCATTCTTTAGCATTACTTGACAAAGGACCTAGTGATTTCCAGTGTTGCATGGTATCAACACTTGTGTATACAATACAAATGTTATGCCCACGTATATAATAATTGTTGACCACATTATGAATGAAAGTTGAACGTGAAACCATACTTACAGAATCCATTTTCCACCAGGGGTCAGCGTAAAGAAGCTCGTGACCTGAAACAACTTGTAGCCAATCCGTGTCTGGTTCGAATTCTAACGGATTGAATTCCGGATACTCTTCCCAAACCTGGACCACTGGAGGCGGTGGATCCTTCTTTTTGTTGCCCCTTGTTGTTTTACTGTCTCCTTTTTTCCGCATTTCTTTAACTTTTCCATCATTAGCTTTTTCCTGTTCACTCATCTCAACCTCTTGTATCGCCCTTTCAGTATCCATATTCTCCATTAGAAAATCCCATCTCCTTTTTAGGTTCACCTGTGTAATGATTTGAATTAGAAAGTTAGAAAGACAAGCAAATAATTACAGGTTCACCATTAAAGTCTAAAGCTTCTATGGAATATGTAAATTAAATCCCTGGGCTAAGTTATCTGCCATTCTAAATGTATGGATGTTACTTATGAAAAATGTGACGTTGACCAATGCGATATTCTGCAAGTAGTTCACATCTGGAGTTGAACGCCTCCTCCACAGAACGTCAAAGTAGCTGTGTATGTGCTATGGATAAAAAACGATAAACGTTAACCATTTGACCTAATATTAGTATATATTTTGTGATATATACCATTGAAACAAATCCATTCAGAAAAATGCCCAACAAACAGTTGATTTGCAAATGATATACAAGACGAGGGAAATTTCAAAACAAATTACCATATCCGATATCAGTTTTCTTGGGTCCACCAGCTCTTTGAAATGATGATGCTCCATTAATTGGATTTGCCCGGTATATAGACTGTTAATTGTCAACATTACTTAATTGATATTGGGAAAACAAATTCATAAATTAATACATTATACTAGGAATATATTAGAGAATATGAATGAACCCTTACCAAGTTGGTTGTTTGGTCTTCAAAAAGGCCGTGAACTCAACATCAGTTACTTCGCCTTCGGTGGAAGGTTTGTCCAAAGCACTTGATTTCAATCTTTTCCTCGCCAAGGGATTAACCCATTCTTTGCACAGAAACCTTGTTTGCTTTCTGCTCCTAGCCTTGTCCCGATCCTTGTATGTCACATTTGGGTTTGCCACTTCATAAGCTACAAGACTCGGGGAGGCGACATCATCCAAATCTATGGACTGTTGGACAGAATTCTTTGTCAACGGTTTTGTCTTCTGAACCATTTCTTTAATGCAATTGTTGACACATTCGTTCATCTCCTTCATCTCATTTTCATCAAGAATACTTTGGCTGTGCACATCCTAAAATGTACAAAGATATTAAATCACTGGAATGCAATTGATAAACATACAAAAACTTGATGACAATATATACCTCAACCATTTTTGAATCATGTAGAGCATCACTTTTTTCCACTACTTTGCACAAAATCTCACCATCAAGATCCTATATTCACAAGTATAAGTAATCCATTAATGACTAAAGTATCATAAACAGAAAAAAAAATGATTAGATTAGTACCAAGTTTAGGGGTTGGCAATATATTACCTCTTCAGAAACCTTTTCATTCTTTTGTTTGCTTCTTGCTAAATTTTCCTCTGTTGATTTCTTGGCCGGTGTATCTCCTACCTTCATTTCTTCTCTTTTCTCTCCTGCCTTGATTTCTTCTCTTTTATCTCCTGCCTTCATTTCTTCTCTTATCTTAGTAAGTTCTGCTGTAAAATAAGATTTCTGTCGTTCCTCGCTTTCCGCAATTAATTTCGCAGTATTTGAATTGCTTTCCTTAATCAGCGAAGCAATAGCTGAATAAAGGTCGGCAATGGTGGACGGCAGAATAGCAGTCTGAAATGTAGACTGCAATGACCAAAATACGAGTGTCAACATTTACAACATAACTACAATAATCAATGGTAGAATGAAACTGTCCTATATAATATTCCTTCGCTTTTTACAAATATATCCTGCTAACCCATACATATGTCTACCTTTTGCTCCTCACCCATTATTATAATAATGCTAAATGAAATGGAAAAGAATTGTGGCAACAAAATCATTTAGTGTACCATCCAACCCCTCCCCAAAACCCCCCACCCCCACCCCCTTCTCCTTACTAAGAGACACTAAACAATTATAATAAACTACACTAAATATTCTCATCAAATTAAATCGTACCTTGTGAGTTTGGAAATCAGTATCTTCAAACAACTTCTTCCTAGATGGGGGATCATCCGGTGATCTCACAAAGGATGATGTTGTACGGTTGTACATAGATTCATCCCCACCATCCACTTTATAATTCTGATCATGGTCCTCATCAGAACTAACCTTCTCTTCATTTTCAATTACCTTTTGAGCTGCCTGTAACAAACCCTTCCCCTTGTGTATCAGTGGGCCACACACATAGTCCGGCGTCAACGACTTATAGTAATCCATCCCCTTCTCATGTCTCGTAACCTCCCAAGGAAAAAATGACATCTGCATGTGTAAGGAGCCCCAAAATCAATCTTATGGACTTACATTGTAACAATTCGGTATTATTATAAAACTAATAAAACGAAAACTATTGAAATACACACCGATGATATGAATCTAGATTCGATATTCGTAACCCTTTTATTGAAATCCCATCTGTTAAAACGTGGATACCCGGTACGGTACTGTGTACCGACGACATTCGATAATCGAGTTATTCTCTCCACAGCCCATACCTATTTAATTAAATATCATACAATGTTATTCTATTGTTATATACATGAATATTGTGTGTAATGTACAAAGGGACGAGAAAATATAAGTCATACCTGAAATGGTAGAGTAAACCCAAATATATTTAGGGTATGTTTCTTGGATTTCTTCTTTACAGGCACCTCAATTTCCGGGAGTTGCCCTCCTTTGTTTTCATCCACGCCCCCTTCTTGCCCTTCTATTTGTTTGTTCCCATCCACTTCTTGCCTTTCACTTTCTTTGTTCTCTTCTCCAACTTCCTCTTCTCCTTCTATTTTCTCATCCACTTCTTGCCCTTCCGTTTCTTTGTTCTCTTCTCCATCTTCTCCATCTTCTCCTTCTATTTTATTTTTCCCCCTTCCCCTTCCTTCTTCCTCATTCTTCTTCTCTTCCTCCTTCTTCTTCTCTTCCTCCTTAGTTGTACCTCTCAGTGTGTGAATGTGTTGCTGTGTAAATCTCTTCAGCCAAAACAGTGTAATACTGTATATGTAAGACCCCCACGGAAACTTTTTAAAAGCTTCTTCGTCCTCAACTAATGCAAACATCCATCCAGGAATGGCTTTCCGTCCATCATCTGTGCCAAAAAATTGGCTAACCATAAAGATTGACGCCATCTTTAATACGTCTTCACCCTCCTTGCTCGTGAGCCTTTTCATAGTGGCATACAATAGGTCAGCAGTCGGCCTTTTCTCTTTGAAATATTTCTTTAACAACGAACCCTCTTTAGCATCTTTTTTTTTATTGAAACCTTGAGGCAGCAGGCCCATTCTCAGACCACTACAGACACAAAATTCTTCTTTCCCAAAACGAACCTGCGACCTCCCAATACCTAGCCATATTTCATCCTCTCTTTGTTCGGGCTTAATAACCTCCCTTTTTAAAAGGTTATGAATAAGTAATCCATGAATCTTCAACGGTTGTGGCAAATCCAAGTAATCGCCAAATGGGCCTTGCTTAAATCTTTGAACCATGCCACAACTCCTTAGGACCTCCTTAATATCTGTAATTAAATTTTTCTTGCTCTGAGAGTTTACTTTCACTTCAACCACCCACTCTTTGTGGTCTGGGAAACGCCATAGATTATTGTTTGGATTTTTAGGCATCTGCTTTACCACAAAACAAAAATAACATATACTTAGGGTCGGGCATTTCAAACAAGGATAAACAAAGAAAGTTAAACAGAGATTAAACATAGCAAAATTGAACAAAATGCATTGTAAAAAGGAAAAAGACAGGGAAATGGATGTAAGGCACGAGAATCTCAAGTGTGAAACTGAAGCCAGGGAAATTCATGTAAGGCACGAGAATTTCAAGTGTGAAACTGAAGCTAGGGAAATTCATGTAAGGCACGAGAATCTCAAGTGTGAAACTAAGCCAGGGAAATTCATGTAAGGCCTATTAATCTTGTATGAAGCCCAGAAATTAAGTGTGAAATTCAGATATGAAACTTTATATTAACATTCAACAAATTCCTGGGCCACACATCTAATTCCAAGGTCACATCTATCATTCCCAACCCTTATAACAAAAACCACCACCAAGGATTATCATACTAGTTGGGAGTTATGTTACAACTGCAGTATAAGACCTATATATATGGTATGATTTCAATTAAATAAAATCAGAATGAATATTGTTATTGTTATTTCCAAACTCTGTTCTTCTCTAAATATTTTCTTTATTATTATTCTTTCTTAATTCGGGGTACCAATTCTATTTGTTGGGCTCTCTCAAATTAGTACATATCACACCACCAGTCAAACCTTAAAAGAGAACCAATCAACCCAACCCCTAGCAACAACCCAACACACTACGACCATTGAAGACTGAAGTTGTAAAATCATGAAATCAAAATAGAGGAAGAGTGAAGTAGAAAACTGCTTCAAAAAATATAGGAAGAGAGTTGACTGCAATTTCCTTATATTTTCACAAAAGCTAAAACAGAAACGAACCAGGGGGGAGGGAGGAGCCCTTTACAAGCATTATCATCAAATGTTACAGAAAAGCACAAGGGGAAGTAACAGGGCCCCAAAATTCACAATTAACAGTTCAAAATTGCCTAAAAATCACAACAAAAACACACATGGTAGGAAATTACAAACGCAACACAATACCTCAGTTCTGATGTAGGTTTCCTGTCGCCAAGTCGCTTCTCCTCCTCTTCTTCTTCTTCTTCTTCTTCTTCTTTTCGTTCCCCCTTCTTCTGGGCTTCTTCTTCTTCTTCTTCTTCTTCTTCGGGTTCTGGTTCTGATGGATGTTTGGTCGATGTTGGGGTTTGAATCGGGATTGTTGGCAGAGGGTGTTACAACGAAAATGGTGAATAGGGTTTAATGAATCGGGGCTTTGGTCAGGTTCGGTGATGGAGATGGAACGGTAGTGTTGTTTCGCCGATAACGATGTTAGTCGCCTCTCGCTTCTCCCTTTGATTGATGATGTTTCAAATTCAACCCCAGTTGTTGGTGCTGTAAGTATTAGAGGGAAAATGGTGGTGCTGTAGGTATTAGAGGGAAAATGGTAAGGGTACTTTGGTAATATTTGTAAGTCATGGGATTAATGAAGGGTACTCAGGTCATTTTGATATGAATCAAATCAAGGGTAATTTGGTAAAAGCAACTCAAAAAATGACATAAATGATATTTTTTTTAGAAGTGGACAGTTTTGATCTTTGCAACTTGTAAGTTGCCATATAAACAAAGACCCCTTATATATATACTTTTTCATCAAAAGCATATTATTAATTTTGAATTTTTCTTGTGGTTATTTGCATACATTTGATGACAAGAGTTGATGAGTACAGGATACACTAAAATCAAGTCCACCAGAGAACCAAGAAATGAAGAAGGCAACCCTTATTGGAGTGTCAGTGACCACCGTTTTTTACATGCTCTGTGGAACTTTGGGTTATGCAGCCTTTGGAAACAATGCACCCGGCAACTTCTTAACCGGATTTGGATTTTATGAACCCTTTTGGGTTGTCGACTTTGCCAATATCTCATTGTTGTTCATCTTGTCGGAGCGTACCAGGTACGGCAATAATCTCCATTAACTTCCAAATTTTTTTGATGATACTGTAGCCAACACCATTGATTGAACATGTTGTGTTGTACTTGTGCAGGTATTTTGCCAACCAATTTACATAGTGGTGGAGGGATGGTGCAGCCGCCGATGCCCGGAAAGCAAATTCATAACAAAAGGATATCCGGTTACCATCCCATTTTATGGAATTTTCCATCTAAACATCTTCGGGTTGATATGGAGAACATTTTATGTGATAGTAACCTGTGTGATCGCCATGATCTTCCCCTTCTTCAACAGCGTTCTTGGACTGCTTGGAGCTTTTCCCTTCTGGCCATTGACCGAGTATTTTCCGATCGAAATGTACATTTCGCGGGCAAAGATTCGGAGTTGTTCGTTTGTATGGATATGGCTCAAAATGTTGTTTAGTACGTGCTTGGTTGTGTCGCTTCTTGCTGCTGCTGGTTCAATTCAAGGCATCATTAAGGATGTCACTGCCTACAAGCCTTTCACTTCCATTTCTTAATTTTTAAACAGCTTCTGTCCAAAAAAAAAATAAAAAAATAAAAAAATAACGTGTATAGAACAAAATAAGTGATTAGGTTCGCACGTCATATCTTAACACAAACAGTATTGTATCCCTTTCCAAATGCAAATATACATGATTTAGGGAGACAAAGTACTTTAGAAGAGGAAATATAAGGGGACGTCCTGTAAACCGTTTTTTGTTTTTGTTTTTTGAAAAGAAAAATGAAAATGAAAACAGTGTTTTTGGTTTTGTTTTTGAATTCCCAATACGCGTCTGGTAGCATTTACTGGAATCCGTATTTTGAAAATAAAAACGGAAAAAACGAGTCCGGTAGGATAACCAAAACTATTGAAAATTAAAATATCAATTTTTACTTTTTGTTTAATATTATAATAATTATAAATAAATTGATTTAATAATTAACCAATAAATAAAATAAAGAAGAAAAAGAAGAAGAACTCGAAGACCAGAAGAGGAAGATCGAGATCAAATCGGAGGGCCGCAGTAACCCTCTGCTTCTTATCACCATTAACTATCGAGATCAAATCGGAGGTAGCCGCTATTAACCCTTTGCTTCTTATCACCTTATCACCATTAACCCTCTGCTTCTTATCACCTCCGATTTGATCAAATCGATAGTTAATGGTGAATAAATTGTTTTATGCTCGGAGGCAGCCGCAAACCAGAAGAAGAAAGAAGAAGAAAGAAGAAGAAAGGAGAAGAAAGGAAGGCCAAAAACCAGAAGAAGAAAGGAAGAAGAAAGGCAGCGGCCGTCAGAGGCGATGGATCGGCGATGGCTACGACCGGAGAAGGAAGGAAGAAGAAGAAGATGGTGGCGGGAGCCATGGATGAAGGAAGGAAGAAGAAGATAAGGTCTGGTGGGTGGTGGGTGGTGGGTGAGAAAAAAGAAAAAAAATAATTTTAAATGACATGGGACCCACTTAAATGAAAAATAAAAACAAATACATGAAAAACAAGTTTTTTAAAACAAGTTTTTTTTGTTTTTCAAAATTTCCACTTTGAACACTGGTTTTGTTTTTCATTTTGTTTTTGAATTTTGAAAATAAAATAAAAAACAGTTACAGGACGCGAATTCGAAATCATTTTTGGAAAACAAAAATGAAAACAGGTTGAAAACAGCCTGCAGGACAGGCCCTAACTTTTTAACTAAAAAATCAAAGGGGTTTCTCTTTTTGCTTGGAATTAGTGTTTTTATTGTTTTTACCAAACTTTTCACTGAAGAGACAAATTTATCTCTGCACCAGATAAACACACTGAGAATTAAACACATAGATTAGATACACTAGAAATTAAACTAGTGGTGTGTTTAATTATTGAAAACTAGGAGTGTGTTTAATTTAAGAAGAACGGTGTTATGTTTAATTGATGAAAACTGGTGGTGTGTTTAATTGAAAAAAAAAAAAAAACCGGTGTGTTTAATTTACGAAACATGTTGTGTGTTTAATTGAAGAAAACTGATATGTTTAATTGAAAAAGACTGGTGTGTTTAATTAAAAAAGATCGGTGTGAAATTTGGTAAAAACAATCAAAACACTAATGCTAGGTAAGAATAAAAACTTCACTAATTATATGGTTAGTTTCAATTTTAACTCATTTCAGAAATATTAAAAAATATACACAAATTTTAAAAGACACTAGTGTGTAACCCATGCGATGCACGAGTTTTATTAAAAAAAAAATATATATATATATATATTTAAAATACGTGGTGTAATGTAATTTTGTATGTACAAAGTGTTTCATATTCCATAAATATTTGCGCTAATTCGATAGAATAGCCACTTTAGTTTTCCAATTTTTACATATAACCACTAGTTTTTAAAAAACCAAATATAACCGATACCATCATGGATCATGGACTGTGTGGTGGAAGGTAGTGGGTTCTTTGACAAATATACCCCTGGAGAGTTGTCAGACGTTGTTGATGTAAGAGGTCGAAAATGACCCTGTCATTATATAATCTCGTTTCTGGGTAATCGATCCCTCTTCTCCTTCTTATATTTCAGATGAAGGCAATCCCAAAACCCAAACCCTTACATTTCGAAATGGCCCCCAATTTGAAAATAATTTACCCGCAATATTTCGTATCTCCGCCATAATCTTATCTCCAGTTGTCGATTCATTACCGTGATTGAATCGGTCGTAATCGATCCCTCTTCTCCTTCTCGTATCTCAGATGAAGGCAATCCCTAAACCCAATCCCTAAAATTCGCTGCGGCTTCCAAGTCTTTAAACCCAAACCCTTAACACTTCGAAATGGCGCCCAATTTTTAAAAAATTTACCCGCAATATTTCGATATTATATATCCGGCATAAACTTATTTCCAGTTGTCGAAGCGTTGCCGTGATTGAATTGAATCGGTCCTAAACTGTTTCAGCCATCCCCAATATCAGAGAAGGTATGTATCCTTACTTAGGAACTCGAACTGTAACTGCAATTATATTTGATTGATTTATTTCATAATTTTCATATAACATTGTTGAAAATGATTGGGGAGGGTCATCTCGTTCTTCGTCGCGGCGGCCTGTGTGTTTATGTCAGTCTAATACATATTATCCATTTGGTGCGTTTCATATAACATTTGTTCGAGAAGTGTGTCTTTTACTTTGTCGCGGCGCCCTTTTGTGTTTGTTTATGTCAGGCGCCCTAATTGGGGGTTACATGCTTTTTTAACTTTGGTACGACCTAGCAGGTTTAAGCCTTTGGTACGACCTACCATGACATGTTTAAGCCTTTTGTACGACCTACCATGGGATGTATTGTCATGATGCTGCCATTTTCTTCCATGACAGTACATCCCATGATGCTCCATTACATCCCATTATCATCCATTACATGCCATGACGCTCCATGACATGAAATTACATTCCATGACCCTCCCATGACGTGACGAAATTACATCCATGACATGAAATTACATTCCATGATCCTCTCATACAACAAGATATTACATCCCATTCCATGACGTGAAATTACATTCCATGATTAAATTACATTCCATGACGAAATTACATTCCATGATCCTCCCATTCCATGACGAAATTACATTCCATGATCCTCCCATTCCATGACGAAATTACATTCCATGACGAAATTACATTCCATGACATGGACTGATCCTCTCGATCCTCTCATGATGACAAGACGAAATTACATTCCATGACATGAATTACATGCCCAACACGAAAATACATTCGATGATCCCTCCATTACACGAAATTTCATAAACTTACACGGAATTTAATTCCTTGATTGTCCGTTGTCTTTGATGATGACATGTATGGATTTTAATTCCATGATTATGGAACTGATTACAACTGTTGCATACAGCTTCAGGAATATGGTTCTATTGATAGTGAACTATGATGGACAGTGGGAAGATGGACAGTTCAACCCTAAAGCTGTTTTCTTTTTGTCAGTGACAGTGAAGGAGACTTTAAAAACATTGGCAGAGAAGATATGTAGTCGGTTTGGCTTAAATTCCAATGAAGTTGACTTCAAGATAAGTACTAGAATTGATGGGTCCATTGTTGAAATGATTTATGACTTAGATTTCCAGATCTTCGTTTCGCATAACAAAGAGAATCCTAAATGTTATGTGTCTGTGTTTCACAAACAGCTAAGAAGGCAGGTCGAACAGTTAACTGTGCCACCTGATCTGAAATCCAAATCTATGTCCATCACCTTTGGTTCCACTAGTGATCAGGCATGTACGCCACCACCCATGATGAAGTGCAAATCTAAACTCAGCCCTGTTGTGAGTTCATCCGGATACAGATCCAAAACTGGTAGCAATGAATGTGTTCCAAGTGGTTCCCCTGTTGATGAATCAAATACTCCGCCATCAATCAGGAAGTCTATATTTCCCCGAAGCCCACTCGCTACAGCTGGTAAGAAATCTACTAACGGCAGCAATCCTGGGGGTGTGAATCTTGTCATACATCCGCTGTATGTGGTTCAATCAGATTTTGATAATGCTAATGACGACATAGTTGATTGTCCAACTGTTGTTACGGCTGGAGAAGACGGCATGGGTCAGTCAGCCAACATCAAGTCATCATTGTGTCCTTGGTCGAATGATATCTGTCCACAAAATTTACCGCTACACCCTAGACATCATCACAATCCACTGCACCCTGTTGATCTGATGAGCCCTTCTACCGCAGGTATAAACAAGAATTTATCAGGTGCCGAGCATGAGCTCAAATTGCATCGACGGTCTGCAAGACAGAGAAAGTCCATTAAGAAGTATGACCAAGAGACTTGTTCAAATTGCTCTGAAAAGGGGCACAGCAGATCAGGGTGCCAGAAACCAGCTTTTGTTGCATCTCGACCAACCAAGCCTCCACGCACCTGTAGTATATGTCATAGACCTGGACGCAATAGACAAACTTGTCCCTCTGCCTAATAACCCTAATCCCCTCCATCAGGTGATATCATGACCCAGTTTTGAAAGCCGCACCAACAAGGTCTACCAATTTGAAAACCTCTTATCTGCACTCTTAGGTTGATTCACGGACAATGTGCCATTCTACTTTGGTTGTAAGGAAAATGCGTGTAATATGTGATATTCTTTCATTCAGTTGTTTGAGTGGTCCCTGCTTGTAATATCACCTTACTATATCGGTTCTGAACTATTTGACGTTATGTGCAAGTGCCCGTTTATTTACAAACCTCAATTGGGTAGCTAGGTACTCCTTAACTGTGGTCGCTTCCCAAAGAATTTGGAGGCTACTTATCCCCCTTATAAACATCGCCTAAAAATTGACCGATCTACTTACAAAGATTTTGCAATTTTTAGATGGGTAATCTGTGCTTATATTTACAAGGGATGTTCACGGGCCTTTCTTGCATAGCAATCCCAGGTACGCACATCTATGTGTGTGCCCAGCAAGGGTATACTTTCATGCGCTAGCCATGTCAAAAAATCCTTTTCCTGCAAGGTTTCGAGTGAGGTAGGAGAGGGTGTAAACCAAACATTCACTTGCATGAGAAAGAAAGAAAGCAATAAATCTTGACCATCTATTTTCATTTATGATTAGGTCTAAAAAATGTAGTGCAAATCTAAGGGGAACAAAAAAGCAGAGGAGAGAATTCTGATCAGTTAACAAGTACGAAATGACAACTTCGTGTACACAGTCTTGTACCAGGCATCGGACTACGTTGTTACCAACGCTGTGAATTGGATAAAAGCAGGCTTTTTTTTAGTTAGCAAGGCAGTAGTAATTTTTATTATCGCCATCCCTTTTAGGTTGCGGTCCTGTAATCTGTTAGCGCAAAATCGTGCAAGTTTACTGTGCATGATGAATGTTTGTCTGAATCTTCGCGTGGTATATGATCGTGTAATCTATTATTGTAGACTTTTATCGTGTAAGGATTTTTGTTCTTCTATCGTGTTTCGCATCAGTTGTTTGTCTTTTCTTAACGTAAATTTATCGTGTCAAATGTTTTCGAACAATGCATACACATTGGCTCCAAATACAGACGATGATATCTTTGATTAAAGCTTGTAACTGTTATTCACATAAAACCATTCTTTTCGAAACTAAGAATGGGAACATGAACAAGGAATTAAAGAATATATATTAAACATTTTTAACAATCTCCATTCCATGAATAACCTAACTTTTTTTTTGAGTTCCAGGTACTCGAGTGAGCAAAGTTTCTCCTTGCTTAGAAGCCTTTGCTGACCCGGTGACCGGTGAATGTTTGATTCTTAAATAAAATGTCCACGACCACAAACTCTCTGTAATATGGATTCTTGATGCGTCGTATTGGGCCTGTTTTCGTTCGGCAAGAATATTTAATTTCCCACGTACACGTGTAAGTTGTTCCGTGGTTATTGTCGAGTAAAACCTTTATTTAGTAGTATATTATATATCGATTACTGTATTGGGCTTCGTTTGGTGAAAGACCTTTTCTTTTAGTAAGATGGGCTTTATCCACCTTCAGGACAACAATCGTATGTAATCCATCCGTTTTCTTGTCAATAGCAAGTGTTCTTTTCAGAATCTTTTTTATACATTAGGTTTTATAGTATCTATATTCACCAATATAGTTGTGGGCCTCGTGGCTCATGTTGCATTTTAATTTATTTTAATTTTAGGGTTCAACTACTATATTCTAGTATAGACCGATTATTAATTGGCCATTAGATTTAAATATATATATATTTTTTTTGAAAGAACCATTAGATTTCAATTAAAGATTGAATAAAAACTAAAGATTTAAAAAGCTCAGGCTTTTACTTCTCTTCTTCTACTGATCTCTGTCAAAAACCCGAAAGCAAAACTTATCCCAAACGAAACGAAAAAAAAAGAAAAAAAAAAAAAAGGGACCGACTCCATGTCTCTATCTCTTCGCCACTAATTATATGGTCAGTTTTAATTATTAACCCTATCTAATGGTGTTATGTCAAATAAGTAAGACAATTTTGTTCCATCGAGCCAACCCCACACAACCTTTATGCATTCAGTGGTATGTCGCAAATGCATCGTTGTAAACTTCGGATTCTGGATTATTTTTGCCCATGATGGGATACTGAACTTACCATTTGCACACGATAGGTGTGTATCACCATTCCCAGGAGCAAATTATTTTATGATGTGTGAGATATCTAGTTTGGATGCACTTGAGATTTGGTAGAGCACACATATAAATGTGTAATACACACTGAAACCTTTGAATTCGTATCATCCGTTGTTGAAGAACGGTGAAGGTGAACCTGACGTAAAAAATGAAAACATGATTGACGACTGATGATGTATTTTGTTGTATTGGAACACAACGAAAACAAAAGCAGTAACAAGGGAGATGAAAGTGCAAGTAGTAAGAAAGTTAGGAAAGTCTGCACATATCTGGGATTAAAGCACACACAATTCAAAAGTATTAATCTAAAGATGGAAACCACAGCAGAGGTATCGAATCCACAGGTACCAAGGTTTTGATCGCAGACCAAGCAAATAACCAGCAAATAACCATAAAAAAAAACAACAAAAAGAAACGGCAAATAACGTACATTACACAATAACAACCATAATCTAAAATCTTTAACTGGATTTAAAATAATTCCTCGAAGTTGATGTCAGATCTCTTTCAATGAAAAAGGTCGGCGTCGCCGGTTGAAACGTTCGTGGAGAGAAACAGCTTTCCGTGGTTTATCTATTCTCTTCAAGGCCTCCACATCTGTCTCCAGTTGATCAACGCGGGCCTCTAAAGAAATCCTTCCTGCTCTGTTCCTTGAAGCATTTTTTTTCATTACTTCGTCTAATGCTATGAACTCGTCCAGCAGAAATTTCATAGCCTCGGAGCTTCTACTTACCTGGGAAACCACTCGATCCCACCTGCGTAATTCGTTCTCATCGTCCGACTCCATATCTCTGGTATACAAACTTTAGTAGCCAAAGGTAGATGATTGTGACCCACAAACGTTTTAAAGGAAACTAGTACTAAGCTCATTGCGAGTGAATATAAATGCAGTTACATGAGAAAGAATCTGAACGGACAAGCGGACTCAAATAAGCTCTAAAAAACGGAGTTCAGATAAAGTGTTTGGACAAATTTACCCCCTCTTGTACACACGTCCCAATTTGGTTGGTTACACACAAATTGGGACACCATTTTTGGTCACCTATGAATTGTTCGACTGAAAAGAGTATGAACCCGATATAGATAAACCTAAATTCCTAGTGAATGGGAGCATACCATGTGGCATGGAAAATTCATTTGATTGGTTTTATTTCCTTCCCACTTGGCATAGTCCCTTTCGGGCGATGGATTGGTTGTGCTAAATAATGTACTATACATATATATACATATATTTACTCATATATATATATATAGAAATGTTGAAGGCAATGCTCACTGATGTAAATATACTGTCCAGGATATTGAATGTGAGTCACTAGTTTTACATGCATTCAAGAGACTGCGTATGCAATTTTCAAAACTAGTCGGTGACGTTCAATATCCTCATGAAGTTATATTCAGCGTGCAATGACCAGATCGGAACTGATATATAGAAATGATCAAGTGAGTGCGTGCGCGGTGATCTAAATATATGATCGAGGATAATGAATGTGAGCCACTAGTTTTACAACCTTTCACTTGTTTTGAACAAGTGGCTCAGGTTCAATATCTTGATGATGTTATATCAGTGCGCATTTACCGAATCTCGACTATATAATTTTCGGACGTCCAACCACAGCCACACATTAACAGTGAGCCCACAGCCCCACATTAACAAATACCCACACCCAATATGAATGTGTGGTTGTGGGTGGTTGTGGGTGGACGTCCTTAACTTATAAAGTCAAGACTCTCCTACTTATAGAAGTATTATATATACAGTCTCTATGTCATGCGGACGTCATGATATAACCTCGTTAGCATATTGAATGTGAGCCACTAGTTTTGAGAAAAGTCAAATAAGTTAAAACTAGTTGTTGTCGTTGAATATCCTCATGAAATTATATCAATACGTCCTCATTTCAAAATTTGTTATGATATAGTTGTTTGTTTTATAAGGCATGTTATATTTTATGGAAATAAATATTTTCACATGTATGCCCTTTTATCTATTATTTGTTATATATTTACATTTTAATATATTATGCCGAATAGCATATTAGTCCCCATAGTTTGCCTTCATCTGCGTTAAGTGTACGATTTTTTGGCATTGAAACTTTCAGTCTATCATTATTCTAACAATATGGATTCCAGTCCCTACTTAACAAATATAACAAATTAACTTGATCAACCCATTCTAAGCATAAGTGGCCTTAAGTATTAAGTGGATAAATCAAACAGGGCCTTAGTGTAAATTTCAACCCAAAGAAGTTATTATGATTGATATAACAAAATATATATATAAGTTAAATTACACTGCACCCCTTGAGGTTTGACCCGAAGTTAGATGGATAAGTTTCGCTATTCTACACAAACATCCCTGTTTTACCATCATAAGGTCCAAAATGGCCTTGGGTGTCGGTGACAAAAAACTTTTCTCTTTGTTATTAATTATACAGGGGTGTTAGTCTAGAAAAAGGAAACTTTTCCATCTTAGTGTGTTAAGCCCAAACCTCAAGAGGTGCAGTGTAATTTACCTTATATATATTTTGTTATATGATTTGATTTAAATTTGATATATAAAGAAATAACTAATATGTTTACATTCAATTCTATACTGTACATGTGTACATACACGTCTTATAAATAACAATGCAATTTCAGAGAATCAGAAAAATATAAAAATAAAATAAGGGTAGAATTTCACGTCAGTTTGACCTTTTTGACGATTTGTCACCTTTTTAAATGTCTTTCCATGTTAATCACTTCAATCCTTATATTTTGTAAAACTCATCACTTCAGTTCATTTGACCAAATATTTGAAAGTAAACTATTTTAAATCCTATGAAAGTACAATTTTACCCTTATTAATATTTAATTTTTTAAAATGAAAAACAATAAACTTCTCAATAATAAAATCTTAAATAAATAGGTTACAAAAAAGATAAAAAACAATCTTTTAGCTAAATAATAATTTATAGCTAAGATAATCAATTTAGTTAAATAAATATCCATTACGATAAAAAAAATACAAAATAAGAAAAAAAAATGGATTTGTTTATTATTTATTTCAGTTTTTTTTATCTATTTATTTAAGATTTTATAATTGAGATTTTTATTGTTTTTCATTTTAATTTAAAGCTCAGATAATCATTTTAGCTAAATTAAATAGTAATAAGGGTAAAAGTTGACTTTTCTAGGTTTGAAATTAGTTGACTTAAAAATATTTGGTTTAATGGACTAAAGTAATTGTATGTAGCACAGCCCTTTGAAAAAAAATAAGGAATACAGTGATGAATATGGAAAGACATTTATAAATGTGATACATCGCTAAAAAAGTGGGATTTCTGTTAAATTCTGCCTAAAATAAGGGTAAAAGAATAAACATAGGGTGTGCCGCCCTCGTCAGAAAATACTTCAGTGGGTCAATATAGGCTAAGGGTACTGAAAAAAAGAATTGTATCGTGTATTGCTGTTTATGTAAATGTTTACGATTGTTACACGATGGAGTCCGTTGAGAAACAACCATCAACATTAATGTTGGTTCAAAGCAGTAATGGTTAAATACAATTTGTACTACTCCCAACTACTTAACTGTCAAATCAATCAGTATTATCATGTCGGCCCAGACCCCATGACCAATTTTCTACTTTTCATCATTACCCATACTGAGTCGCAATCCGGGCAGTGCTTGTACAGCCCAATCTCGCCGGTCCCGGCAGTTGTTGTGGTAATAAAAAAAAAAATAAAAAAAATCATTACCCATACCTTATACTTGGAGAACGAAATCTTGGAAATGTGATATGGAAATAGGGTGGGTAGAGTACAGGCAATGATGGTAACATGAGAAAGTGGGTTGAGGGTGGGCAGGGGTTTAGTTGAATGACCAAAATTTAATTGATACGACAGTTAAAATCAGTTCAAGTCAGACGTCAAAATCGGATGGGATATCCCACAGACGTAATAAATGCTCATCCATCCAACGGCGGAAACCCTCCCGTTGTCATCGGTCCTCCTCCGGCTGTCAATCTTTCTGTTCTTCTTGGATTAAAGCTGAGTTGAATGGGTTGTTGAGGATAACACTTTTCTCACCCCTTTCAACGGAGGTAACCATTACCCCCTCCTAAATGGATGACATGTGTCTACAGAGGGGTAACTTTGTCCAATCAATTGGATAAATTTACCCCTTCGTAGACACATGTCATCTTATTGGGGGCTGAGCAAAAATGTTCTCTTGTTGGGTTGTTCGACTTAGTTGGATTGATGATGTGTCAGAATTTAATTTCTTTGGTGCAACACTCAGCACATGCTGAGTGTTGCACCCGGTCCAGCCAAGTTTTTTTCGTAATACAAATCCGTGTCACCGTAACGTATATCAAGGATTCAAGGTTGACTTTACACATCTGGTTCGATGGCAAACGTTATTGTTGATACAGAAGTTTAAAGTAAGCATAATGTAAAGGGTTATACAATAGACATTGTAAACCATCATGTCCAACCCTATAAC
Organism: Acer campestre; assembly: GCA_954870605.1. Classification (NCBI taxonomy): domain Eukaryota; kingdom Viridiplantae; phylum Streptophyta; class Magnoliopsida; order Sapindales; family Sapindaceae; genus Acer; species Acer campestre. The sequence goes on from OX940802.1 coordinate 27,351,214, forward strand.
CTAATTTGGTGCAACCGTTGCCCTAAAACGATGCAATTTCGTCAGGATATAATTTGAACATCTCAAAGACTCAAATCCATTGGATCATCCAATATTTTATTAAATTTTAGGGATGAAATCATAATCAACAGTTTAATGCCATTGTTGCGGCAACTGAAGACTGTTGCGCCAGGGTTCCCTTTACAGTGTGGATGAAGCTTGAATTAAGCGCATAATATTTACGCTTGGAGGGAGACCAATTCGTGTTCTTTGTTATGTTTGTTAATTGATGTAGTTTGCCTATCCGTTTGAGTAGGCCACCCATTACAACCTTTCGGACATATTCCCACTTCCAATATGGGGTGACATTTTTGGATTTCATCGAGATTTACACGGCTATAGATAATAATTAACATTATTCTGAACCAACAGAAAGTTAAGCTTGCTTGTTTTAGAAGATTATGAATGAGAGCATTTTTATGAACATCAACACCTCCCTCAATTAACAAGTGAAGTTGGTGCATGGTGTTCTTGTACATGTTAAAGGTAAGTGGTCAAATTGGTTTGAAAACTAAGAAAGGTTTTGAGTACATACAAATTTTCTGTTTTTTCAGGGTTGTTCTAATAGTTTGTTAACTGTTGTGAAATGTTAATACGTACAAGTTTTTTTCTGAATTTGAACTGCAAGGTTAGTTTCTGATTCCGAACAATAAAAAAGGGACATAAGTACTTCGTTAAGATTGTATAGCACAAAATCGGCAGATGAGTACACACATAAACGAGGTCTGACTTGAAATTTTTAACATGGGTTATAAAACAACAGGCGTTTGTCAAAATTGAAAACAAAATGGCAACAGCAAACCCAACATAAAACGCTACTTGCAAGTCCTGGAATGGATTCTAGGAACAAAACAACCATCAATTGCAAATGCATGTTTGGTGGCGCTATGGATGTGAGTGTCTGAACGTATTAATGCCTTGAACCCGAAGGTTGATTCTTAAATAACGTACAGCCCTCTTGACGCCGAAGACGGTCGACTAGAGACGTCGACCTGGGATTGCATGCGCTATTTTTTAACCTATAAACATCTCTCTCCAGTTCCGCCACGCGAGATTCAACAACTGTTGATCGAGAACGGGACTGTGCTTCGTGTTTTTCCACTATTTTCTTGTATTCAATGGTAACATCCAGGAGGTCTTTCAGAGAGTCGAAGCACCTGGTTACGCAGCAAATCAGTCGATCCAATGCCGTGGATTCGTTCTCATCATCTGACTCCATCTCTACAGACCGAAGTAATATTTTTTTTGCTTCAGAATCTGTAGAGACCGAAGTTATCCTGTTAAAGAAATCCGATTGTGAACATATGCTTTTATAGGGGGGCATACAGCGGCACAGCGCACTAAACGGCGGAAACATATCAGACATTTTCCCCTTTAATTTTAACTTTATTGGAAATTAGTGTAATCTTCAAATAGTCATCACCAATGTCATATGTATTTAACTATTTATGTATATAACAATGTCATCAATCATGTAAAGGAAATAAATTTGCTGGTTGTCCACATGATTTCCATAATTTTACATGGTATTACATGTCCATAATACTGATATTATGTATTTTTTTTGTTTTCCCTATTTTAGTTAAATTATAGTAGTTACCTTGCTCCCCACGATATGTTTGGTATGCGGGACGGGACAGGAGAGGACGGGACAACTTTTTGTTATCCCACATTTGGCGCGCCATTAGAATGGTACAGGACAAGACAATGTGGGACAACAATGTAGGACAAAAACCACCATATTTTGTCCCTTCCAAGTACAGATGCACATTTTCCCCCGGGACCCCAATTCCCTGCGTCCCCATCCCCATCCCCATTTGGGGATTTTTTTTTTTTGGGGGGAAATGGGGAAATGGTGAGGGATAGGGATGAAAATCATCCCCAAATTGAAATGGGGATGGGGTGGGGAGGGGGGACCCCTCCCCATCCCCGTTTCCCCATTTTCTCCACAATTATATTCAAATGGGGATGGGGATGGGTGGGAGGTCCCTCGTTCCCATTTCCCCATTTCCCCCAAACATATATAAATATAATTATAATATATATATATTTAATATATTTTTTATTCTTTGAAAACCCTAAATCCCTAAGTATATATACACATTTTATAAAAAATTCATTAATGAATTTTATTTTGTATTTGTAATGGAATGTTTGTTTGTTTTAGTTATATTTTGTAGTTTTTAGTCAAATGGGAAAATAGGAGAACCGGGGAAACGGGGAAATGGGAAAAAACGGAGAAATATGGGGAAAATGGGGAATTGGGGATGGGGATAGATATAGGTCCCCCCAATATTTCCCATCCCCTTTTTCCCCGAACAGGGAAACTGGGCGGTTTTGTGGAAGGGTTTGGAAAGTGGGGATGGGGATGGGGATGGGGATAGGGGGACAAAATTTCCCATCCCCAATTTCCCTAAATTGGGAAACGGGGGGGTATTGAGGAAGGGTCTGGGAAGTGGGGATGGGGATGGGGGGACCTATATCCATCCTCATTCCCCAAATGTGCATCTCTACTCCCATATTCCCTAGGACAAGGTTGTTCAATGACATGGGACAAGTACAAAAAGACTATTTTACCCTTTAAATTTTCTATAAATTGTTAAACATGTTTAATAATATATTATTTTAAATTATATTATATATTATGTATAATATGTATTTAGATTATTTTAGTATATATATCAAAATAATATATATTATAATATTATATATTATATATTATTATCTGTTTATATAATATATTATATATTATTATATATATATATATATTTTACCTTTATATTATATTATATTATATTATAATATTATATAATTGTTAAATTATAATATATATAAGAGGGGTACTATAGTAATTTGAACTTCTTGTCCCGTCCTGTCCCAGCCATACCAATCGCATAACATTACAGTTAAGAGTTATGTCCTAGACCTTCCAAACACAATATAGAACAGCTTATCTTGTCCTGTCCTGTTTTGCCCCATCTCCGTGCCAAACGCACCCTTAGGGTGCGTTTGGTACGCGTTTAGGGATAGGATAACGTGGGACAGCTTCTTCGTATCCCACATTTGGTGCAACTTTAGCATGGGAGATAACGGGACAAGGTGGGATGAAAATCAACAAATTTTGTGGCACCCAAGACCCTAGCCCAGACTAGTCCCATACTATATACAAGAATCGGAACCACCTTTTAACCCTTACAATCTTTAAAAAAGCACTGACTTGTGCAATATTATATATAACTCCCGATCTGGTTAGTGCATCCTCCTAACCAGAATTTTCCTAATAAAATCTTATAAATATTATTTTATTAATTATTATAATATTTAAATCATATTATATAAACATATGAGGTGCACTGTGGTCATTTCGACCTCTTGAATATGACAGAATCTTGCATGCACCCGGTGCATTGCACCCATCCAATGGGTGCATGCCATGTGGCAAGGACAACCAATCGAATGAGTTCTCCCTAGGGACGGCAAAAATCCCCGACCCGCCCCAAACCCGCGGGGCCCCGGTCCGTTTGGGTCGGGTTTGGGGCAGTAAAAACGGGTAACGGGGCGGGTTTGGGGCACATTTCTTGACCCGGGCGGGTTACCAGGTCGGGTATGGGGCAGTCCCTTTTGACCCGACCCGCCCCGTTTGACCCGGAATATATATATATTTTAAAATATATATTTTTTAAATATAAAAGGAAAAGAAAGAAGGAAACCCTATGTTAGCCGAAAAGAAAACAATTTAAAAGAAATAAAGTGATATATATATATATATTTCGAGTTTAAACCCAAGAAGACAATATATATATATATATATATTTAGATATAAACTCGAGATATATATATATATTAAATATATACTTGTTTTCAAGAAGACAAAGTCATGGTGAAGATATTGGATGGATTTAGTAATTGAAATTTTTTAAGTTTAAACTAATTTGGTGAAGATGTTGAATGGATTTTATTGATACCGAAAATGTTGTATGTATTTTGTATTTTTGTTCAAGTCATTTTGGGATTTATATTTTGTACTTTACGGATGAATTTAATATTCATTAAACTTAGTTATCGTGCTATATTAAATTTAAATTTACGTAAATGAATCGGGTTATTCGGGTCGGGTTTGGGGCACCCTTGACCCAAACAGATCGGGTTTGGGGCGGAAATTGAAAACCCGTTCGGGTCACGGGTCGAGTTTGGGGCAACCGTTGAAAATCAGGTTTCGGGTTTGGGGCGGCCTTGACCCGCCCCGACCCGCCCCATTGCCATCCCTAGTTCTCCCAGGCACGTCGTATGCATGCAAGATTGTCTCCATACTGTTTAGATAGATACCGTGAATTATACCCTAATAATGATTTCAATTAACTCCAAAATTAAAGTTTAGCTTTAGGTTGTGGAAGCCCCGAGGGTAATAAGGATTAGAGCAATTTGAAAGTTTCACAACCAAATGATGTGAAATTAAAATAGCATGTTTTCGAAATATACACCGACACCGATTGTGTTTACATTCCGATGAGATCACTTTTCTTGTGTGCTTATGCATGCACCGAATTGTTAGGGCTAAAGTTCTCCTCTCTCCCAAAATAACTTATAAATTTTGTAATAGTGCAAAACTTATATAATTTTTTCCGCTACCTTTATATTTAACAAATTTGGTTTACATAGTTATAGTGCTTGCAAAATTATCAATTTGGATTTCTTGGTATCTTTGAATGAACTTATTATCCACACAAAATTTAATATGAAAAGCCATATAAATCGATGTGATTTCACATACAGGTGTGGACAGAGGTTTAAGCGAGGGATCCCTCAGTTGACGGTAGGGGTGTGCAGGATCCAAACCAATCCAATACGATCCATTAGATCAGATCCAATCCATTGGATTAGATCGGATCCAGAGAGGTGATTGGATCGGATTGGATCCTAAATTCTAAAATCCATTGGATTAGATCGGATCAGATCGGATCTTGGATTTCCATTTGAAAATCCGCCGAATCCGTCAATCCGCCTAAAATATTAGGCCTTATTTTTATATTGGGCAATTTAGTTTATCCACTACTTTCTAATGTAAAGACCTAACCAAAATACAATTTTCAATGTTAATATTTTGGGTTTTCTTTCTCAATTTCTTTATAGCCAACAATCCACCATCTTCTTTTCTTCTATTCTTCTTCATCAACATCACGGCTTATTAAGTTTACATTTGGACCTGATGAATAATGTTTATAAACTTTTTGAATTATATAAAGTTTACAAGTTATGTCATGTATTTTTTTAATGTTAATTTTATTTGAGTTAATTAGTAATGTTTAAATAATTTATTTGATTTTATTTATTTCAGATTATAACTTTTATATATTACGATTGACTTTATATTAATTCAATCTATCGGATCATATTGGATTGGATCGGATCGGATTAAAGTATTTTATAATCGGATCGGATCGGATCGGATGAAATATTAATTGGATCGGATCAGATCGGATCGGATCCAATTAATAAAATTGGATCGGATCGGATTGCAATTTCTTTGATCCAATCGGATCGGATCGGATCATGGTAAATCCATTGGATCCGATCCGCCGCACACCCCTAGTTGACAGTTAGTTTAATACATCGATAAACACTGGATTTGGTCAACTTAGAACCTTCCATAGAAAAAAGAAATTGTTTAATGTAGATATTTGTATTGGGAATTTTACATGCATGTAAATACATGTAGAGAATTTACAACATTGTAGATACATATAATAAAAACAATGAATTATTTATTTGTTTATATTACGTTTCTTTTTTTAATTTCTTCTTAATATATAATATTATTTAGTTCATTTACAACAAATGTTTTTTTTGTTTTATTTTATACAGTAAACATTGCTATAGTATCGATTTTTCTTAACATAAGTTTAATTCAAATAAAACTAATAAAAATATGAATTATAAACTTAATTATTACTTTGTAAACGATAATACAATACATATATAATTTACAATACGTTCATTTATTATAAAACTAATACATGATAAAAAATGACTTATATCCTTATTTTTTAAATACAATTTGGATAAAAACAAGGTGATAATTAATCCTTTCAAATTTCTAATGTTTATTATTCAAGTTGAATCTACAATTCAACCTACCGCGCGGATCATCTTTTCCAAAAGTTTAATTCAAATACAACTAATTTTTAAGAATATACATGGGTAAGTGAGATAAATTATGGAGTCCATTTTTCTCACCCACACTATCTACGCCTCTACGGTGAGCCATTACCACCCATCCCAGTTGTTGACACCTGTCCTAAACTCAACCCAAAGTCTGAAGTTACCCCAAAGTTAACTCAAGTTTTGCACCCTCTCAAAAAAAAAAAAAACTCAAGTTTTGCACATGTGTCAACACTTGAAGTGGGTGTTAATGGCTCACCTTAGTTAGTGTGGGTGAGCAAAAATGCACCCATTTTTATGATACATGTGTATCCAGTCATCAAATGACAACTCACCTGCCACGTGTTGGCAACTGTCTTTTGTTTATGTCTAAGTAATGACAACTCACCTGCCACATGTGTTGGCCACTGTCTTTTCTCGATATTGCCTTGCAATCTTAAAATTTCTCATCACCACTCCTGATCCTTATTTGTAATGTTATCTTTTTAACCATTTCATCCAAAATATTTGTACTCATGGTTATATTTGGCTGTTTATATGCGTTGAATATTTAACTTCAGAGAAAAAGAAAAAAACAATAAAAAATAAATATAAAAATAATAATTTATATATATAATTATCATTCATTTCCTACCTTTCCGACATGGTTAAATCGTGTAAACTTGTAGTTTTTTCCTCATCGTGTGATGAACCATATAGTATTCCTTCTCAACTATTCAACTAACACACTATATTGTTGAAAACGTAGGGTAATTACGAATTACCTACTATCATGTAATGATGTTGCCCCTTGTACAAACCTGTGAAATAAATAAATTAATTAATCAGTTCAGTTGAAATAAAAAACAAGATGGAAACTCGGTTCGGTTCCCTATTGACAATGACCGAAGATATAATATATCCCGCTTCTGCACGTAATCGAACTGATCTTGACATCTGTAGTTGACGGATGTGCCGACCCCAGTCCATCGCCCTTTCAGGTGAACTGTAAATTGAGTGTTCACATCAACGAACTATTCACACTGTTTCACAGGAGTGAGTGCATTGAGCTTTAAACGTGTTTGGGAATATTTCCTATATTTAATGACAGTTGACTTTCGGATAATATTTAGTAATTTATGAAATTTTTTTACTATTGCACAGTGGCCTACATGCTTATCGAAACCCGTCACACGTGAAATTGTTTGTGTTTATCGACTAATTTTTTATTTATTTGGAAAAGCTCTGTTATTGAGCATGCTGGCTGGACTTCCTCCAGGCACCCATCAGTCCCATCAACCTGTCCCCTCTCTAACTACAGAAACTCGTCGCAGCTAAATGTGCCAAGACCCTGCGAGCACAGCCCGGAAAACTGCTCCCACTAAAAACTGCTCCCACTAATAAAGGGGAGACCGGAGAGAGCACCCTCACGGCCTCACACTCCTCACTTGATAGCCAAGGAGGGACAAAGAATATATGTAATATATACATGGGTGCCATGGGAATTGAACCATGGTGGTGGATGCTCCATTTGGAGGGTCCAACCACATTGGCAAGAGCCCAATAGCGGATTTCATTGTATATTACATAAGTACAATGGTAATTCAGAATATGAATATAGATGATATCCAAAAAAATGATTTCTCATTAGATCAAGGAGTTTTACGCACCCTTACAGTACAGTATGACACATTCATCTGTAATACGAGAAACACTTGCATGGGACGGTCTCATTGACGTCGCATCGGGACCGTCCAATGAATGTATGTCATATATATCTTGGGAGTAAAAATATATTTTAAAGTCCCATGTGGCATACATTCATTGGCCGGTCCCATTGCCATATCAATGAAACCGTCCCATTCAAGTTTTTCTCCTTTACTACAAACAATGAGTATTTATTTGGTTTTTAGAAGTGGCGCGACTGTCTACTGAGGCCTTCATTGCAATTACAAATATCAAAACCAAGGTCATACCAAATTGCTACTGTATCAAACCTAACGACCATACTATGGCGACCGTAGGTCAAGTGGATAGCAAGGGATGGAATGATAAAGGTTACCCCGTTCTCGCTGCCATGTCGACACACATCCGGAAAATGGAAGAACTGAGAGATGTCATCATAAAATTTCAACATACGGCTCCGGCGGGGAGACACCGAGTTTACAGCGATTGTCCTATGGACATAGATTCGTTACGGATACAATTATTCGAACTCATTGAAGAGTCACGCCGTCTTTCAGCACAACTCGATGAACAATTTGGTTTTCCTGCAGGACCGTCATCCCTTCCGGCGAACTGATCAACCAAGTCCTACATGTTATTTCAATGATCTGTGCATATTTTAGTTTTTTATCTTTCATCTGGTTGTTTTGTTTATAATGTCTTTAAGTTTAAACGAAGGCGATTGTATTTGCATCCACTAACTAAACATAACTCCGTTTCATGTGTTCACTATCTTAGGGGAGGTAATGAGTCGCCAGATACACGAGGCATTGTACTTACCTTATTTTCAATTATATAAATTTATGATTAGTTTATCAAATGATAAGGATTATATAAAAAATCGGTTGTGAACGTGTTGTTACCTGTATCCATCTATCTTCACGCTATTGTCTTTTGCATTATATATTCATTTGAAGTCTACACCTACAAAAGCAAAGGGAAAAAACAAATAACACACGATGACACGTCGTAATCAAATAACACACGAGGGCAGATTAAATGATGCAATACATAGTGTAGGAGAAGATATCAACTATGAAGAGAGGTATGTGTAAGAGTTGTGACAAGGGTATTCATGTTCATCAGAGATATACCAAATTTATAACTATTCATCCCTGCATCATGCAAGGCCTGCATAGTAGCCAAACCCCCTCATTTATCCCAAAAAATTTATCCATTACCATAAATTAGGGTACCCGTAATCAATGATCTTAAATAATTAGATAAGATATATTTTGGTCCTAACTTATTGATTTCTGATTTTTATTTGAAAATAAAACCTTTTTGCCATTGTTTTAAATAATAGTTTCGGACACGTGGTAGCATTTTGGGATGGAGGTTATGCTTACCTCTAGTTAAAGTGGGTAAGCAAAAATACACTCGTTAAAGTGGGTGAGCAAAGTTTTACACTTGTACTACAGGGTTCCACCCTTACAATAGAGAGTACAACTTTGCTCACCTCATTTAACTGGAGGTAACCATTAACCCCCACCCCAAATGTTGACACGTGTCCTAAACTTGAGTTAACTTTGAACATTGGGTTAAGTTTGGGACACGTGTTAAACACTTGGGGTGGGGTCGTGGGGGTAATGGTGTCCCAAACTTAACCCAAAGTTCAAAGCTAACTCAAGGTTTAGGACACGTGTCAACATTTGGGGTGGGGGGTAATGGTTACCTCCAAACCTTTGTAGGTGAGCAAAGTTGTACTCCCCAATTAACCCTTCAAATAGTCTCTCCCTAAACTCACACCATCCTTATTTCACTCCACCCGTCTTTATTGTGAATCAGCCTTCAGAAGTATTTTTTGGCCTCTAGCACATGCTTCTTTCCTCCCGTAGTTTAAAGTGTTTGCTTCCATGCAACATCTCTTCCCAATCACCCTTAAATTAGTATCATCCCCTCTTCCCAATCACCCTTGAACTAGTCTCTCCCTAACTGACATCCTCCGTTCGTCGCTCCACCTGTGTTTATTATTAATCCGCCTTCTCAATCTCCTGTTTCCATTGTTCACACCCAACTGTTTCTTTTGCCTGTACTGAACATGGTTCGTTCCTCACGTAGTGTAAACTTGTTGCTGCCGTGGAACATCTCTTCCCAATCACCCTTGAAATAGTATCTTCCCATCTTCCCAACCCACAACCTCGTATCACTCCACACGTGTTGTATTTTGGGTTGCTGTTTAAATTTTTTGTTTCACCTCTGATTCTGAATATTGAGTTAGGTTTTTTCGATTACCCCGGTAATGGAGCAGAAATTGTCGTTGGAAGAGACTGCGGGTCCTATCTCTTCTAAAGGAAGAATACCTCCGGGGAGGCCAGGCTATGAAACAATGGGCAAAAAGTGCGTATTCAAGGCGAACCACTTTCTAAAACAAGTGGCGAACAGAGACATCCATGACTATGATGTTGGGTGGATGAGACATTGATATTTCTGACGATAGCCCTAGGTGACGACGTGGTCAATTACTTGGAGAAGGTTCGGGCCATCCAAAGCATTGCTTTGATCACGGTGTATCTGGTGTATCTGCAGAACCGAGTATATATATGGATATATATTTACAATTTCAGCAGATATGTTGGGAGTATGAAAATAGTAGGAGGGATTACTCTGAATAAACAACAGAAGGTTTGAACATACGATTTGTAGAGGTAAGAAAAGCTGAAGTTTTAAAAACAAGTGTTTAGCGTCGCCGAATAGCAGACTTCAGCTCTGAACGGTGCTGTCTGAATCTGTATCTGTGTTTTTTAACTGGAAAGGCACCGTTACATAACGTCAATAGGTCTATGTGATATCAGTTTACCTACAAGATGGTCTCAATTTTTTATTAATGTTTATATCGAATTTGGTTATCATTGTTCAGTAATATTGAATATTACACATGTTTCGGCAATGGGCAATTTTTAGTAGTACATTTGTGGCGGTCACGCAATTCCTATATTATGGTTCAATATTTGAAAATTAATGTGACGTCGTTTCATTTATAGAAAAAATTGAGTACAAATTTGCTCACCTCCTTTAACTGGAGGTAACCATTACCCCCCACCCCAAGTGTTGACATGTGTCCTAAACCTTGAGTTAACTTTGAACTTTAGGTTAAATTTGGGACACGTGTCAAACACTTAGGGTGGGGGTAATGGTTACCTCCAGTTAAAGGAGGTGAGCAAATTTGTACTCAATTTTTTACAGCAAATAATTGTAAAAATATTGTTTCACAATTTTCAAAATTTCACACTACTGGAGGTCTGGAGTACTTGGGAGGTGGACGAACATATTTCATAAAAATTTTGTACAGTATATAGAGTTCGTTCATGACAGACAAATATTGTCTGGTTTCAAATTTTAAAATGTTAATAGTTGTGAAGAAATAAAGAATTATTGTATGTAAGTGCACTGAACACAGAAGGGTCACCATGTGGAATCAATGTTATATCACCGTTTCAATTATTTAATACCTACTGACTTACTTATTTATATTTATTAATTTCATTATATACTACCTATAACCTACTGACTTTTTTGTATTTATTCATTTCATTATATATGAAAGACGAAGAATACCAACAACTCTTCACAGGAATGTTTTTGAAGAGATACACACCACTCTATTTATCTGTTGGTAACCCAAACAATTGATTAATGTAAGTACAATTAAAATGGATTTAAAAAAAACAAATTAATGATCCAAAGTTCCAAACCTTTTCGATTCACAAAACACACATTTACACCTGACACAACTCCCACTGAAATTAATTAATAATAATAAATGACCATTCGGAAATGAGTAGCCACACCCTTTAACAGAATGACAATATCTATGCTTTGGGAGAAGATGAGCATATTAATGCTAATTGACTATTTAATTGTTCATTTCAAAAAAAAAAATATCATATTTCTTAACACGTGGGGTCGTGGGTAGATAAGAAATTGCAAATGTCGGAAATCAATTGAAGATGAAAAATACTATAAGAGGAAACAACTGCAAAAATGTCAAAATTACCGTCATCAGTTGATCACCACCATCACTTCTTGGACTTATTACTAACATACCGTGTTATGACAGTAATGTATTGAATATTGATCGTGTAAGGATTATCTTCGGAATGGTTTTATATATTACTTAAATTCATCTATTTTCCGAATTGATTACACATTGTGGCCCATTACAAAAAACTACCACACCACGTTATATCATTGAGCTGTGGCAATCCAATTCCAGCACAGTCAATCAATCATTAAAGAGGTTAGCTTACGAAATTCATTTCAAACAATTGTCTGATTCACATTCTTTTTGAGGTTCTCTTACCATATGTACCCAACTTAGTATTTAACACATCAATCCGGTTTCAAGTTCGACATCAGTCATTTTGTTTGGTTCAATCTGAATGCTTTGTTTTAATCTTTCTATGTTCGTGTCTTCTAGATAGGGATTAAAGTACCGAAAATCGAAATTGCTGCTGACATAATTGTTTTTTGCCTGCCTGTTGACCATAATGACGTTTGATGTGATGGGCCATTGTGATATTGACAACCCAAATACAATGGGCACGCTATTATGGGGATACGCAATGCCGGTCTACAAGAATACTCATTACCTCTTCGTGTAGCGTTACAAAACAGGAATGGACGGTTGAATCTATGTTACGCAATATAAATTGCCTCACCAAATCCTTAAGCTCCCAACGCAATATCTTGCAATAATTATCTCCTGTACACTCGTACAGTTCATCCAATCCCAAACTGTTCATTAATTTACACATAACATTTCATTGTCCGATAACTTGATGTTACGGCCATCAAGTTTTAGATGATTTGGACCGTCCCAGGCAAGATCTTCTCGTATTGGACATGTTAATTTAAAAAGGTGGGATTTTAGGTGGGATGTTTAGCATTATTGTTTAAATAATAATAACAATTTAGTTATGAACTCGTTCCGGATGATAAACGTTAATTACAAATTAAAAGTATGAGGATTTCAAAACACCATTAATCAACTCATATAATCTAAACGATTGGCTTATGCATTCAAGGTGTTAAATTTTTTGCCCATAATCAATAGAAACGCTGATGTGGCATTATTTACAAACTCGAAAAGCCATATTTGCCCATTGCCGATGCTCTATATATGTAATTGCCTAAAAGTATTTTCTACTGTAATATTGGATTGACATTACACATTCTAACTGAACTTTTAGTTGAAAACTTCAAATACAGTCAGAACAGTAACCACACGGTTGTTTCACGCCATCTTTTTTCGGAATGGATAGGAATTCGCAAGGTGAACCAGCGGTGACCCGAGATCGCATATACTCCTTCCTCGACGCCATTTTACAAGTATTCAGTGAATTGGAGGACGTGCGAACTCAATTTTCAGGGAATTTCAACACTGACGTGGTTTTGTTATAGACAAAGTTCATCCAGGTAATTGATGACACACAGAGACTGATCGCGGACTTTGAGAGGGAGATGGGTCGTCTTCACCGAGTTTTCAACTGTTACGTATCGAAATTTTGACTTCTGGGTTGAGCTACTTTATATTACGGTGGAAGTTGGGATGCGATGTTTATAAGTTTCGAATATGTAAAAAAAATTCTGAGACCTTGTGTTATCTATGTCCTGCTCTTTGAATTATGTGCAGTGGTTTAGAAATGAAATGTCGTACATAAATGTTTGCATCCGTAGTCAAGTTCTTGTATGAGTTTACGATTACATGAGGAAGACAATTCAAATGACACGACGCATGCGTTTAAACTGTCTTCACGCTTCCATTTACTACCAGGTAGTTCTACTCATTAACAGAATTATTGTTTGTTTTAATTTATTACTCACAGGGATTTTCTGGTATTGCATTCCCAGTATATACAAATTTTAGGGGACAAAGGCGTTACACTTGGTATCGGCGATTCATTAAACGAAGATTATATATTAGTATTCAGTGATAAGATTATTAAATTAATAACAATAACATATTCATTTTTGTCCATCAGTTTTTATAAAATTAATTTGGGGTGTAAATAAAAGTAGGGTTGCCATAACCTTTTTATATGGGTGCAATAATCTGCACTGCTTTTTGAATACTCCAGAGTCCACGACCACCTCAACAAAACAGCATACCATAAACAAGTTAGTTACGGTTATTGGAATTTTGAAATGCGGACATCGATAATGGTTTTTGAATTAGAATTTTTAAAATATAAAAGAAAATGAAAATTTCAAAACTAAACCATTTTTAAAAAGAAAATAAAAAAATAAGTTCAAATTCCGAGATAAGTTTGATTAGTGGACTGTATTCACTGTACAGATCAAATCAATAGTCTGCATGACTGCATTAATGCATGGCTTCATTTCATATAATAATGACATCATTATCTGTGAATATTTCATAGGCAACCGAAACGGTCTATTTTTTTTTTTTTTTTTTTTTTGAAGGAATGAAACGGTCTATTTCACTTTGTAAATAGTTATCTTTCATTGGAATTTTATCAAAACTAGTCAGCTGTATTATAATCCATTACGTGGACACTGTAATTGCGATTTATTCGTGTATCACCAAACCTCAGGGAGGTTAGTTGTAATTTGGTCATAAAGCCCTAAATCACAGACTGTGACCATTTGTGTATACTTACTTACTCAAGAACCTATACCGTGTAAGCATCAAAAGGAGGTACTCTTCGGAATCCGACACCTGGAAGAACTTCTTTAATCGACGGCGCACCCAATCGTGTCGACGGTATGGTGTTTTCTGTTGTGATCCTAATTTTTTCTGTTACCATATTTTTGTTTGTTTCGATTTAATTATTAAGGGTGGGTATGTATAAATTGGTAATGGGTTTCAGTCTGGGTATGGCCTGTCGAACATTCAAGGAATAAAGTTTACCCAATTTGTTTGTTGTTGATGGGTTTCAGTCTGTAATTTTTCACAGCAGGCTGATGATTGAAATGAAATCTCAATTACTCTCTCGAACGACTGTGATAGATTATATATTGAATGTTACTGTAGTGTTCGACTGAAATACTCGCAGCCGGAAAAGATTTCAAGGATGGGTTTTGTTCTGTTAAATACTGAGTGTGGATATATGTTGATGCTGCCTCAATTCTTAGTTCGTTTACTCTTGCAATTGTAAATTTTATGAACAGATGGCTGTGGAGGAAAATTTGGACGATTTGTTGGTACACCCGAGGGCCACTTGGAATTATAACATCACCATCAACACACACTGTTTTCACAAATTGATTTCCGATATAGACAAGATTCTTGACCGTGCCGGAGAAAGGGCAGAATTCGAGTCAGGATGTTTTGGCCACTTCTTGGATTTCCCTAAAGGGGGTTATTTTCAGGCACAGTTCATCCACAGCTTGCTGCTGAGACAGATATGCATTCCTGGAGGTAGTGAGGACGAGTTATGGTTTGCCTTAGGAAAAACTAAGGTCAGATTTGGGAAGAGGGAGTTCTGTCTGTGCACTGGCCTAAAATTTGGCCGCCTGTCAGACATACTGTCAAGAGAGTATGAGGTTGTCCCGGGTGGTATTCACGCAAGGTACTTTCAGGGAAGGAAAAAAGTTGTGATCGCAGAATTGAAAGCTCCCTTCATGGCGGAGGGTTTCGAACGGCCCAACGATGCACTTAAGTTGGCATTGCTCCTGTTTGCCAACAGGGTCCTCTTCGGTCAGGACGACCGGAGCCAGGTGGCGTACTGGACGTTCTCGCTAGTGGAGGATGTTCAATCGTTCAACAACTTTGCCTGGGGTCACTACGTTTTCAAGATGACCCTCCACTACATCCGTCAAGGTTTTAAGGTACCGGCAGACCCTCTCGGGCAGACTAAGAGATACAACCTATACGGATTCATTTGGGGATTACAGGTTATTTTAATAAGCGTTAATCCCTTTGACCTTTTTTAATATGTTTGTAAATTCGATTATTCGTTTTTCCATGATTAGTAATGCTAATTACACCCTCTAAAACCGATCCCTCGGTTTGACACGGTACAGTTTTGGGCTGCGGAGGCTATACCTGTGATGCGCGACAAATGTGGTAAGCTAACAGGGGATCCCAATGGAGCCCCACGGTACAGGAAGTACTGTTTCAAACAGAGGGGATCAGACATGGTCAACGCCTGGACCAAAGCGGAGACAAGCGGGAAGGTAATTTACAATTATCTCATTTTGGTCTAGTTTTGTATCTTTTTGGTTATGTAGACAGTGGACAGTTATATTAGTTCCATTATGTTTAAGCTCACTGGGCTTCTGGAGCTTGTACCCACCGAACGTGAGTTGCAGAAACATTACTGGAGGGATATTGATGTGGACCTATCCGAGGGACCCCAGTGGAAGCCAAATGGGAGTAACGATGCTGAGGAACCCACCAAGAGGAAGCACAGGCCAAGTAAGAAAACTAACGGTGGGCGGAGAGGATGTTACCGTGTAGATACAACGGACCTCACAGATACGGTCCTTCCAGATATACAACCATCCAGCGATGGACACAGATATTTCCCTCCTCCGGCTGACCAAGGTGCAGCAGCCCCGGTTGATGATACCATGCAAGAAGACTTATATCAGAGGGCAGGTTCAAACGGTGGGCGACATTCGCTTGGTCACACAACCGATGAGGTAAACTGTCGAAGTAATATTGGATCAATGGTTTATACGTCTATAATGTTGGTTGCCCAATTTGTTTGTGTATCTATTGTTTCGCACCGTGTCTAACGTTTTAGTGTTTTACGTATACTGTTTACATAAACAGTTGGAGGTACCTCAACAGTATGTGGGACCAGAAGTACTGGAAAGAGTGCTGCACGCGGTGAATGCCATACCGGAACGTGTACGCAGTATCGTCCATGAGGAAATGGGGGTGGACCGTGTACGCAATATCGTCAATGAGGGTTTGGGGCGGGAGATCGAAGGGCTACGACGGATGCTGGGGTTTCAAGTACGTATATATCCATAACTGTCACCGTTGAAGTCTTCTTTATTTGATTTAATTTGTATTCATGTCCATTTACACTGTGACACTTTCATCCCCAAGGGAAATGTAGGGGACGGTAATTCTGGAGATCAGTCGCAGCGCGGGGAGAGTGTGGAGCAGGAGGAAGAAGGATTGGGGCATGATCAGGCTACCGATGATCGTTATGATGTGGGCGACGATGAGGACAGGCAATACGACCAAGATTGGCAGGATGATAGGGGATGCGTTTATGAGATGGTCAATGATGAACCACAGCAATATCAAAAACTTGTCCCTGGTGATGTCATCCCGGAAGTTGATGAATCAAACCTTCCCTTAGTCTTGTGTGAGGATTCATCGTCCTTGCAACGGGCAGGTGGACTAGAGGTGGCTGCAGCACCTTCATTGGCTTCGCGATCACCCAGTCCAGTTGACAAATTATTTTCTCATATGCCGTTATACCTCTGGCGCCGAGAAGTAGGTAAATTGTTGTCTGTGTTTGGTATACCAGGTCTAGTACATCCAGGAGCACCTGGAACTGAGGACCCTGATGTAACTCAATGGTCGCTGGATTCATCAAGTCCTTTTAGCATGCGAGAAACATGTCTGCTGTTGGTTGCACCACCAAATACAGATTCATGTCCAGTTTCTGAACAAGGGAAGATAGATACCGATGGCAAGGAGGAGGAGATACCGAAAGAAGATGAATCCTTGGCTCCGTTAGTGTTGTGGCAAGATACTTCGTTGCACGATCATCCTTGTCCAGTAGAAGGTAGACAATCAGGCACAGATGATCCGTCTGAGGATCCAACATGTCCGATGTTGGTGGGAGCAAATATTACAGCGTCATGTCCAGTTTATGATGACGGGAACTTGGAAATATATGGCGACGATGAGGGCATACCCAAAAAAGATGCCTCCTTGCTTCCGTTAGTGTTGTGGGTAGATCCTTCGTTGCATGATCCGCCTTGTCCAGTAGTGGACACAGAATCTGGTCCAGATGATCCGTCTGAGGATCAAACATGTGCGACGTTGATGTTAGCCCAAATTACAGAGTGTTGTCCAGTTTCGGATGTATGGGACTCGGAAAACAATGGGGTAGATGAGGACAAACGTGAAGCCTCACAGGCATCATCTTCTACGGTACAAAGTCCATCACCACATCCACTGTCACCATCACATTCAGATTCACATCTTAGTGTGCCGATTAAGTCAGACCCAAATCTTGGAGTCCCTGAAGGTTCACCTCCATGGGCAATGGCCCATCCACATAACAGATGCAAACGTAAATGTAACAGAAAACGGAATCGGTTAAGGAGAGTGTCACAGATAGTATCTCCGACCCTTCCTGTAGAGGAACCGATTTCAGCACGAGCGTCGGTGTCAGCTTCACGTTCTTCAGGAGAGCAATCGACGTGTACACCCACAAATCAACGAAAACGGAGACTATCTGCGATAATCTCCGAAACACTTCCGAACTGGGAACCACCTGTAATTGATGTGCATACCAATGACACGGGTGATTCGTGCCAGCAGGTATTAGATGATACCGCTTTAGCAAGACAGCGTCAACTGGAGTTATGGTTCCGCAGTCCCTATAGCAACCCGTTGAGTAGAGGAATTCTTTCCACTGGCCCCAGCCGGGAGATATATGTGCAGTTCAAGATTGATTCGACAGTGTTATAGTAAGATGATTACTAACTATGCATTTTAGATTCCATCGCCCGTATACAATCAATTACCAGTTATAATATCATTCTTGTAATGTAATGAGTGCAGCCGTAACGTTGGCCTGGAGGTGCTGCAGACAAAGGAATTTTTCATATCATTAGAGGACATTAATAGCCTTCTGTTGGATACACACGTGGATGCCTACCTCAATTTGTTAAACAAGATGAGAGGGAGCAAGCACAGCCCTTACAAGTTCAAGGACAGAATGGGGATCGTTGATTGCAACTTTTTTGTAAGTACGTCTGTAACTTTCAGGCTATGTTTATACTAGGCATTGTGCAGTTGGGTAAAATGCAAATGTCCTTTGCAGGACGAAGTGGCAATGGCGTGGGCAGGCTGGCAGCCGAATTTACATGCGCCTGTAGTACGACCCTTCTACCCCTCCGATTATCGTGTTCCTCTGGAATGGAAACAATATGTACACGGCGACCGACCAGACTGGGGCAGTCCATGGGATTCCTGTGATAAGGTTAGTAACGTTCTAGTGCGCAGACATGGGTTCCAGCTTGATTTTTATATAAATATTTGATATAACTTTTCCTTTCCAGGTGGTGGTCCCCTGTAAGGTTGAAGACGGCCACAGGGTTGTTTGTGTCGTTGATCTGCAGGCATGGGAGATCGTGGTATATGATCCCAACGCACACTGGACACCCAAAGGCGCTCATTTGATCCTCCGGCAGATTTTACCACTCTGACGTCTGTTCCCGGTTATTTGCTTGCAGGCAGGTTATTTTAACAGAACGGGGAGGAGTAGACCGGATCTCGCTCCTATGAAGGCTCGTCGGATGGATGTTAACAAAGTTCCAAAACAAATAGGTCCGAAAAGTAATGGAGTCTTTGTCCTGTTAATGATACGTTCCCTGCTGAGAGGTTTGAAAAGCATGAAGTCCTTTGAAGCGGATATCCGGAGCCATAGGCAGGAAATCGCGTATGAACTTTTTACAAACAGCTTACCTGAGGAAAGTTAATTAACAGAATGTTTGATGTTCATGTCATTAACCTGGTTATCACTTATGACATAATGTGGACCTGGTTATGAAATATTGAGGTGTTTGCCCTATTTGAAAACCGATTAATTATTGTTGTATATATCACATGACAAACTCGTGCATATTTTTCTAGGGTACGAAATCCTATATGTAAGACGGTGTTGGAACTTCACATGTGAATCCTCTAAAACACTTTTATTATGATGTTGATGGGTAACACTGTTTGGACAAAGTTACCTTTAGGAAGACGGTTTCAATTAATGAGACTTCCACGTGTCAGTACTTGTTAAATTGTTGTGCAGGGTAATCAACACACGATTAACTGACCAAAATATAATCGTGTATATGGAATATCCTCCTCCTAATTAAACCAATACACGATGATCTGGATATAAAACTTGGACTTCATACACGAACATGGGGGAAGGGTCCACATCTACACGATTAATCCCACAGGGAGAAATCGACCTTGGACTGAAAACTCGATTACAAGTATAGATGGATACCAAACATTACATTAACACACTATATTTTGGCAGAGATAGGTTACCTCTGTTTTTGCACATTGTGGAAATTTTATGAGTCGGTGTCTGTGTCGGTGTAAGCCGAAGCCTCACAGGTTAGGTCAGTAGATGGCCTATCCGGGCACGTCTGTCTGTTGTGTCCCTGTTTGTGGCAAACACTGCAACTGCGAGGATGCTTGGTTTTGTTAGCACCATCAGACGGTGGTTTCCTGCAGCTCCTCTTGTTGTGTCCCTTTAGGCCGCAGTTAGAACAGTTCTTTTGCTTAGCCTTCTCGACGCAAAAACGGTACCTTGACTTTTTCGGTCTTCCGGGTAGAACACGCACCTTCCAAGGAAGAACAAGTAGATTCCGGACTTGATCCGGTACGACCCAGTTCTCTGCATGTGGAAGCGGGTTGATTTCTCCCCGATATGCCTGTCACAGCGTATCAGAGGTGTAGTACTCGGAGCACATTTCTGGAACAGGAATTGATGCGTATCTGTTCATAAAATTAATTCCTGGATGTTAGACATTGAAAATAGATGTGGTCACTGACGAACTTACGACAGTATACTTCCCTTCCATATCTGGCACAAGCAAGGGCATGGTGACAAGGTAACTTTTCAAGATCCCACCCGCGACAGGCACACGTCTTTGCTTGAATATCAACAATAGAATTATTTTGATTCTCCGTGACGTTGTACCTGTGGTATGAAATAGGCTGAATGATGCATTTATAAGAAGCTTCAACTCTATTATGTATGTGATTGTCGGCTGCAGGAGTCAGATCAGTCCTAAGACGATTTGCAATAGTACGACGCTTGTGGAACCACTTCTGTATCATATCCCTAATCTGCTCTGCAAGGGCTGCGATAGGCAACTTCCGGAGATCTACAAGAACTGAGTTCATACACTCGGCTAATTGGGTAGACATCATCCGGTACCTATTTTTGGGGCAGTAAGCTCGTGTGATCTTATCTAACCCAATTTCCATGACGTCGTTGTAGTACCTCTGGTTGCAAGCAGCCAGCTGTTGAAGGTAGCTATCACAGTTATCGCGACGGTATTTGGAACATGCTTCGTAAAACAATTCTCTTGGCATACATCGATTCTTGGATGACCGTCTAAATTTCTGTGCAATGTGGAACACACAGAACGCGTGATGTGCATCTGGGAAAACCTTTATCATGGCTGATATAATACCTCTGTGACGATCAGAAACGATAACCAGATCCTGAGGAGATCCAATGCCCTTATTCAATTCAGAAAGGAACCAAGTCCAGGATCCCTTACATTCCGAGGGAGCGAAACCAAATGCCAATGGGTATGCTTGTTCGTTACCGTCTTTGGCTGACGCTGTAAGTAGCACCCCTTTGACAGATCCCGTCAAGTGGGTTGCATCGATGGCAATCACTGGTCTCATAACCCGGCTAAAACCTTGGAGACAAACACCAAGTGCCATGAAGCCGTACTTCAATCGGTCTTTCGAGTCTGTGACGATGTTTGTTAGGGTCCCAGGATTGCATTGCTTCAGCATGTAAAAGTACGCCGGCAACGTTTGGAAAGACTGCAGTGGATCCCCGTACTGTATTTTCAGAGCATGGAGTCTGGCCCGGTTAGCTTTGTTATACAACAGGTGCACCCCGTGCTGAGACCCCATTTCCGATATGATATCTTTAGCTCGGATTTTGCATCCCGGATCAGCGAATCTTTAGGCATACAGTTCCCCAACGATATAGGCACTCACTTGGGTAAAGTGAAGACCATAATTTTTGACTTTGCAGGTGTGTGTATCTCGATATACAATGACGTACCAGTAGGTTCCATGCCGCTTCTTCACCGCACGTACCAACCATTGACAATTTAAGTAGGTACACGATGCCTCATACCGCGTTGTCGTCGACCGCTTAACCCTGTACCAGAAATGGTTTTGCATTGCGTACAGGCCCAACTCCTTCTTCATTTGACCCTTGTGTTTGAATATCTTGCCTTTATGAATGGAAGTGTTTCCCGGGTCGGATCTGAATGCGCTGCATTCGTTTACATTTTGAAAACATACATGGTCAAACCCTTGCACTTTATGCCTTGAGGGATTATGGTTAGCCAGGTCAGGAAGGGTGTGAACGAAAGTCCTGTTATCCAGGTCATCATCTGGTAGATTGTTTGTAATACATGATACAGAAATGTTAGTCGTGTTAGGCACGGGCAAGGGATGGACCTCTCTGTCAGTATCCCCATGATTGTGATGATGCTGTAAAGGATGTCGATGTGTTTCCTATTCAGTAATGGGAACCGTTGATGCACTGCAATGTGTTCCACAACCTCCGGCATCATCTTCACCAGTGTGTACATTTGTACAATGAACATTGTAATTTGTAGAATGCTTTGAATCGGACTGAACAACCTTTGCATTACTTTTAGGTCGATCTCCGCAAGACAAAGGATGCACGCTATCATTACCAGCCATTCGGTGGGTACCGCTTGATATTGTGTTACAACCTATGTCCAGTGGTATGTCGTCAAAAAAAAGCCGCTTGATAGCTATATGAGACAAGGACTCATCAACGGGACATCGATTTGGGATTTTTTTTTTTTGCCTCCATAATCTGACATAACTGTTAGCGGTGAACAACCAATTGGGGTAACTATATATTTTGCCTTCTTATTTATCTGTTCCGTAACCGACTCATACACCATTGAAAATGGTGTGGTGATGTGAATAGGTGAACCGTTGGGTTGATTTGGATCCAGTGGCGGTTTTACCGTTGAGTCTTCATTCTGGTTTAGAACCTAAGCGAGATTTCCAGGGACATGTTTGTGCAAAACTGAAACATAACATTTAGGATTATGTTTGTTATGCGAAATGAAGATTTGAAAATCAGCGTCAAAACTCATTTCAACAACGGTGCCAGAAAGTAAGGTACTGAACTTCATATCCACTGCATCGCGTTTCAACCCAAACCGACCGCATATCTTATCCGCCAACGTTTTGAGTGTATCGTTCGGTGTCACAGCCAAAAAGAATATAGATTTTGGGTTGAACTGTACATCTTCCCACACCCCATCATAGTTCACTATCAACAGAACCATTTCCTGGGCTTAAACCAAAGAGGGTACTGAAGTATACTCAGCAGAAAATCTTTCAATGGTGATTACATGTTTCTTCCCTATTATTTAAGCTCGATGTTAAAATTGGGCTACTGATCGGCTATGTACAGCAACCGTCAGTATTGGTATACCTAGTTACCAACAAATAATGGTAATGATTCAATGTCAACGCACGATCTCGTTCCTCCTCGGAGAAGAATATAGCATGCACCCGGTGCATTAAAACCCATCCAATTGGTGCATGCGCAGTAGCAAGGATTCTACGTGGCATGCACCCATTGGTTAGGGTGGTTACAAGTGTACAAGTGGAAGTATTTTATTTTTATTAGTTTATTCAATATTGTACAAGCAATGATGGTCTGCAGTATGGGACTATGGGAGTGGATGGGTTTGCTAGTGTCGCTTTCATCCGTATGGTTGTTGACGATTTTTTCGGGTTAGGTGCATGACGTATAGTTGTTGAACCGGAATGCACTGCTGTGGTAATGTGGTATATTGGCCATCTCCAATACTCCAGCCCAAAATCCAAGACTCCAACCCAAAAAGTCAAAAACAGTAGGGGGTTGTGGCAGTCTTGCACAAAAGTGGTGCAAGTGTTTTTTTTTTTTTTTTGAAGAAAAACAGACCAACAATATTCATAAGCTTGCAACCCATTCAAACCTACGTATACACTAGTCACTAACCGGATATTCCCAACAATATTATTTGTGTTCCCATTTAGCAAATATCTCAGAACAATTAACATTTCCCCACATGATATATAATATTGCAATATATTAACAGATGTTAGAAATTAAAGGTGCTCACTTAACAAACTACCCTTTAACCTAAGTGAGTTCAATGAACAGATTGATGTGAATTACATAATTTGTATGGCTGGATTTTAGAACTTTGTTAAGTTCAAATTTTCTGTAATGTTATGTGTTATTTCGAATAAAAAAAAATAAACCCAAATATTTAAATGATTACAATTATACACATAATTCTAGTTGTAATGAACAGGTTATATAATATATATATAGGTTAGACAAGCCGAGTTGCAGCTGGGTTGGAAATTTATTGTTTTACGCACAGTTAAATATAAGTTAGAGCATAGGATTCACCGTGATACCAGAAATTAAAAGAAAAACAGACTATGAAAGAAGCAGTCGATCCCTTGCAAACACACAGTGGAACAATAACACACTACGCTTACTAGCTTCTACAAAGACCCTTCATTACCCTTGTTTACAAAAGAAAACATGAAAGCCCTAGTATCAACTCATACAAACCTAATCCATAACATACATATAACTTCAACTACTTCTGGTCCAGACAAACCACTGTATGGACAAACCCCTCGTGCTGGACCACGTTTCGCATCTCCTTATAGGTGGACCACAAATACAACCCAATGGTATAGATTAAAATGGCTACGCAGACAGTTCCTACCAAGAGGGCGGCAAGCCCTAGCCACATGCTATCAGTCTGCTTGGGATATATTACCTTGGGGGTATTCTTGTAAGTGGCAAATGTATTAGGATCCAGAGGCTGTGAATGCATCCATGGTGGCCAAACCCAGCACTTAAAGGTCCATGCATAGACAGAACACGTCTGCGTAGTGTTGCCATTTGAAGAGGTCAATCCAACAAAAACGTCGGTGTCATGCCATATTGTCGACAAGTCAATTTAGTAAGATAGGAGAGGATTCACAGGTTTTATATTACCAGAATAGCTCAATCTTACCTCTAATCTCTTTGCACTAGCATCATAATCGATCCATGAATCCAATTTCTTACCACTATTAAGGGAAATATTCTGAGATGATATGTTGCTACATTGAACCGATAACAGACTGTCAACGTCAATGCCGACGTGATTTCCATTCAAATCACCATACTCGGGCTCTAGAGAGGTGTCAAATTCTACGACCACCACCCTACAGTTGCTTCTGTTAAATCCCATCGTAGATAGACCAAATGACCTCTTACCCACATGAGTAAAACGATAACCCTTCGGAACCATAAAAAAGGCCAAACCATCACCACTCTTGTTGGACAACGCAAACGAGAAAAGCGTAGAAAAAGATGGAAATGTCGGATGCTTACCTTCCACGACCTTGATGGGTTTTTTGTTCATCAGTCGTCCAGCGCTTGAACGATCCGAGGTTGTGAGCTGAACAGAAGACCCACCATTCACAGCCATTGCATCTCCATATAAAGATATTTCTGACCGGCACCTTGGGACTTCATCAATCCTGCTGAGGACCACAGGACAACTTGGCTCACCAGAAAGGACCATGAAGTTGATAATCAACAGAGTTACGGTTGTTAAGTACGTCGTCATGGAACATTTTGCCATATCTGGAATATTGGGTTTGAGTTGTATCCGGAGTTTGTCTGAATATTTAATTGAAGTGGTTGTCCATACAGAGAGAATCTTTCATGCACACGGTGCAACCCACTCTAACCAATGGGTGCATTGCACGTGGCAGAGATAACTCATTGTCTTGTTCATAAAATTGTTCAATAACATTGTTCAATACGAAATTCCGAAATTATATTTCGGAATTTGGAATTCGATCTGACCAAACTTTTGTTTCATCATCTGTCAATATCCAATCCAATAAATAACAACATATACAATATAAAAAATATATAATTGATTTCATATAATCCAAAATCAATACAAAATAATTATAATAATATAGTGTTACTGTATTACACTATTACACAAAAAAGTTTAGTCAGATTTAAAGCTTTCGATCATTCCAAAATATGAGTAATAGAGTAATAGAGTTAAATAGGAATTTTTTATTTTTTAAGAAAATCAAATTAAAATTATATAAATAAATAATTAAAAATATATGGGGGAATGGGGTACTTGAGGCCCCACCCCCACCAACATTTAGTTTTTGGGGACATATTTTGGCCCCAGCCCCACCCCAAAACACCATTTGGGGGCGGGGCCCCTATGGGGGAAATTTCCATCCCTATGCACTGATGCTACTCCAAAAAATCGGACCCAAATTCCAAACCAAATGTGAGGTGTGTGTGATGTTCACAAGGAAAGTGTCATTGGTGGGAATTTGGGTGGAGTATGAGTACTCTTTTAAAAAAGGTCAACATAATTGAAATTTGTCAGAGTCCACAGTGCGGGGATGCAGTAACTTAGGTAATTCTATCGTGTAACATTTTTTAGTTCGTGTATCGTGTCAGCGAGGGTCCTTTTTATGATCGTACAGCTGTAAACGTGCATAACAAATATAAGTGAGATACTGAGATGGGAAGAATAGGTTAGCGGTAAGCCGGTGATTCAGAGATATGTGGTTAATTAGATTTGGGTACAATGGTACAGTTTCGGAGCAAAACATATTTCCATGAAATTATACGGTCTAATTTTATTTCTTTATATCGTAAACATAAAAACGTGAATATTAGACTTGTTCATCCAGTAGTTGCCCGACTGTTGTTCTCACCCAAAATGTTGGTTTTACTCTTTCAATGTGATACCGCGCACATTCTTCTGAAAGTGCCTGTTCCATGTATAAAACAGTAAATCGATTATTACATGATAATATAGTTTTGTATTTTAACTATTATTTTCCAAAACATATAATTTATATTTTATATATTATTATGTCACATACATTATATATAATAACATATTTGATATAATATACATATGTATATACATATTTGATATAATATACATATGTATATACATATTTGATATAATATACATATGTATATACATATTTGATATAATATACATATGTATATATATATAACATGTTATATATATGACAAATATTTCCCCAAAGTTTATGTAATTGAAAATAAAAATTTAACTATAACTTTCTTTTTTTTTCTTTTTGTCATTACTTTAAATATATATTTACTTTCAAATATCTTTGGTTGGTTGGAATGGAAAGGAATGGAAAGGAATGGAATTCATTCCATATGTTTGGTTGGTTAAAATTCAATGGAATGGGCATTCCATTGGAATGGTGATTCCACCATTTTGGTGGAATGGACATTCCATCCAAAAACCAATGGAATGCCCATTCCATTCCACTGTAAAAAATTTATTCCACAAAAGCCCTCATATGCACAAACTACATTCCAAAAATACCCTCTTTTCCAAAAATAATATATTATCATTATATATTATATTAATGATATTATATATATATATATATTATATATTATATATAATATATTATATATTATAAATATATAATATTATTCGGTACCTTGCACCGTCTAACATACAGTCTTAGAGTTTTCCCCACACAGCGGCACTCCCATGGCCTAAACAGGGTACTCACTGACCTGACTCGAGGGATAAAATCTCTGATGTAATTAACAATTCCAAGGAACTGTTGAATCTGTTTATGTGTGAGATTTGAATCTGGGAAATCCAGGAGTTGTGAGGCTAGATGAGGACCAGGACGGTATTGACCATTAGAAATGAACATACCAATAAATTCTATTTCTTTGAGGCCAATCATACTTTTCTTTTCTGAAAGCATAATACCATACTGGTTGAGTAAATCATGAAATAAATATATAATTATATATAATTTAATATATATTATTTTGGATAATAATAATAAAATATAAAAGTATATATTAATATTAATATTATATAATATATCATAATATTATATTTTATTATTATTATTATCCATAATATATCATGTTATTATGAATGTTTTATAATTAGGGGTATTTTGGTCAAAATACAGTTAATTCCATTCCATTCAGACATTCAGTTGTTAACCAAACAAAATAATACTGATTCAGATGCTAATTCTAAAGTCCCAACCAAACAAAGAAATTAGCTTTCCATTCCATTCCAT
Source organism: Acer campestre (assembly GCA_954870605.1). Lineage (NCBI taxonomy): Eukaryota > Viridiplantae > Streptophyta > Magnoliopsida > Sapindales > Sapindaceae > Acer > Acer campestre. The sequence continues at coordinate 27,379,235 of OX940802.1, forward strand.
TCCCATTCCCATTCCTATTACCATTCCGATTACCATTCCGTCGTTTAACCAAACGCCACCTAATGTTTTGTAATTAGGGGTAATTGTTCTGTGTCTAATGAATTCCATTCCAATGGGTTGTTTTGGTTTTTTTTTTTTTTTTTAAATTCCAATGGGTTGTTAACCAAACATAACAATACCGATTCATATAATAACCAAACAAAGGAATCAGCTTCCCATTCCTTCATTTCAAATGCCCATTACCATTCCACTAACCAAATGCCACCAGTACTTATGAGTACAAATTTGCTCACCTCCTTTAACTGGAGGTAACCATTACCCCCCATCCCAAGTGTTGACACGTGTCCTAAACCTTGAGTTAACTTTCAACTACAGGTTAAATTTGGGACACGTGTCAAACACTTAGGGTGGGGGTAATGGTTACCTCCGGTTACAGGAGGTGAGGAAAATTGCACTCCAGTACTTATTGGTTGGGTTCCTTATACAGTACTTAATGCAAAGTCACCGTCCGTCAAATCAGTCAATTCACAGTTCAAGATATCGAAATTATCCAAAGCGTATGGGCGGTCCAGGGCGGAGACGTCAAAAATTAATTACCCTAAAAAGGGGGTTGATGTGACCAGTTGGCGCAGAATGACTATTATGTAAAAGGTGCATCAAAAACCGAATGAGGATTTTTCCACGTTTCCCGAAGTTGCAGTTGCATTATTCATTGTAATTGTCAAACTAATATAAAAGCAAACTACTTAGGACGGTAAGAGTAATACATCTTAGAGCATCCCCAAAAGGCTCTTCAAATGAGATATTTGTTAAATTCAAAAGAGCCACATCAGCATATTTTGCTCCAACAGACTCTTCAAATGAGATTTTGCTTATCTCTCTTCAATATTGAAGAACAACTTCTCCCTCTTCAATTATTATTATATTATTTTTTATATCATATCATCATTAATATTTGACATCTATATCTTTTTATCTTTTTAATTAAATTCAATTAATATATAATAAGTTTTAATTTATAAATTTTATAATTATAAAAATTATACCATTAGAAAGATCTCATTTAGATCTTTAAAATGAGACTAATATTGAATATTTAATAATAACATATTATTATATCTAACTTGAAAAAAAATATGAAGGGTAATTAGATTTGTTAGGGGAGGAATTTGAGTGCTTTCATTAAAATAATATAAACCTATTTCTAATTGAATAGTCTTTTGGAGGGGCTTCTCTTTTTTCACTCTTCAAATTGCCACATAGATAAACCAATAAACATTTGAAGAGTGAAAATAGAAGAATCTTTTGAAAATGCTCTTAGCAAACTACTTAGATGTATTACTATCTCACTTGTTGATCGACAACAATTGAACAATTATAAAGCCTGTGACGTGCAGGGTTCGAATTCTTGGAATTGTTGTCTATGGACATTTAAACCGAATTGTGGCACTGGCAATGTTTGGAGCCCTGTATCGGAGTGTATAAGAATTATGGACGTTGCACTCTTTAAAATGCTGAAGTATACTTGTTAAGAGAGCAATGGCTGACCGTCAGTTCTGAAATACTACAAGTTCCACTTAATTTCTGGAAATTGGTACAAGTGCTTTATGTGAAATATTCATGTACAGTTGCATCAAACTAATAAAAAACACACATATTGAGACACAAAAGCATAACATGTTAACAAGCATCATCATCTTTTTTCCACTTACAGTAGTTTCCAAATTATGCATTCGTCCATTTAAATTTGTTTCGAGGTAGTGCATCCTTGCTTGTAGCATTTCCACTTCTTTGTCGATGGATAGATCTCGACCAATAGATGTAGATTCTCTACTGGCATCACCAGTGGTTAGGGAACGTCCCTGCAAAATTGGTGAAACGGCCTCCCACCAACTAAAAAATTTGCATTGGCGTTGTGCACAAACAAAATACAACTTACCGGGATTTTCTCCGGATTCAGATATCTTCACAGCAGCCTTCTTCCCACATCTGGATGATTTGTTCCTGAATATTCCCAATCCACCATTAATGTTGCTTGCTGACCCTGAACTACCTTCCATGCCTGTTGATTGTAAGAGAATTGTGTGTGACAGTTTAATTATGGGAAACAGATAGGGAACCAATGCAATCTACGATTAAGATCAGTAGCAGAATAGAAGATGTCTATGAACGTGCACATCCAAATTACAAACAGTAGGTTTTAATTGACAGAAATATAGCCGTTGGAGTCCCAACGGTTGTATTCAGGGGCTGTAAATTTGTAGTCGGAACAACGCCAACACGTGTTCAACTCAGATAACTGTCTTCGAATATCAAAAAGGACATTGTACTTGGGTAGTGACCAGTCACATCCCTAGGAATGACCCCACCAATGGGGTGTTGCTACGTGGTCTTTCAGGAAATGCATTCGCCAGTTGACATTGTACTTTCAACCAATACACGATTTATGCATGGCAGAATAAACAATACACGAAGAAAAGGTTGATCTGACTTGAAAACGTGCCCAGTCGTCACCCATTCACCATTTCACCGATACATGGACATAAATATGAAGCACGATTATATTTATGTTAATCAAATTTATAATTGAAATTTTATTAATTATTATACAGTAATTTAATAGGTTGCGAAAGGGAAAAGGATATAATTTGGTACGCTATTTTTTTGGAGAGCTTCTCCTTACAATCCACAAATTGTCTATTCACACTCCAATTTAATTTTTCTAAATTTTAATTTTAAGAATGGAGTGTTTTTAGAAAAGAAGTGTAAAAAGAAAAAATTGGATTGTCAAAAGAAGCTCTCTTTTTTTGTGACATGTTAGAAAACCGCAAGGGTATTGTTGTAAAAAAAAGGGAAAACCCAAGTGTTATCGCCATCAAAACTTGGGAATATGCAAAGTTGATTTCATTTTCCAACAAGAACTGAAAAGGTTATTCATTGATGGGACAAGAGGGCGCCGAGTGCATTTTTGCTCACCCCCCTTCAAGAGGGGTAACCATTACCCCCCTCCCATACACATGACATTTGTCTAAGGAGGGGTCAAATTGTCTAAAAATTTACTCCTCTATGACACGTGTCATCCATTTCAGAGGCGGTAATGGTTACCGCCCTTTAAGGGGGGTCAGTAAAAGTGTTCTCGAGGGCGCCGGTCTGGATTAAGTGAAAAGATATTATTTTTTAAGTGACGGTTGGACCGTCCAAGTGATTCTTATATACAGTGGTTTGTGGTGCTTGTCCTCTGAAAAGTAGTAGTTCTCATAAATGAAAAACTTCTTTCTATAAATGTCTTTTGCTTTGATTTTTAATCTATTTTCTTGTAGTTGTTAGTTCTATATCAACATTTACCAGACTTCAAATTCGACTAAGCATTCTCATGGTCCATCCGAAGGCGTCTTGGTAATCAATTTTGATTTTTATTTAATCTATTTTGCTTTGCTTTTTAGTTGTTTTCTGACGGTGTTAACAATTCCCTTTTTGATTTTTTTTGGGTGAACAGGAGAGAAATCTCAAGCCAACTAACGAAGAACTCATCGGCATTAGTCGACTTGACCCTGATTGTTCTGTCCAATTATATAGCAGTTGTTGACCCTGATACTTTTTTGGCGGAGAGGTTTCAGCGCCGGGGTGATGCTTTAAAATTGGCATTAGTGCACCCAACGGACATGAGGCAGAACATGATTATTGGGCGGATATTGACGTTCATATATCCAAAGGTCCCCAGTTTTCCCCTTCCGCACGGCGTTCCCGACAACCATTTCCACCAATTGAAACAGATACAACTGCGTAGTCACTCCCACGTTTCCCAAACAAAGTTCATCATCGTTTCCAAGTGGAAGAATGACGTCTAATTCATACTCCCATTTTTAACCAACTTTCTACGTCCATCATCTTCCCAACTTTGCCATCATCTTCAGTATATGCGTTGTAATTACTAGTTTTATATACGGAAATGTAAAGATTCTCAGTCATTCCTTCCATGTTAGGTGTTATTACTTGGATGTAATGGAAGCGGTTAGAATATTATATTATGTCCAGGCTGGTATATACATTGAATTAATCATTCAGTCCATGTTAGATGTTACTTTGCTTGCTGTGCTAGATGCCTAGAAGTTTTTTCCATCACATAAAAATGATGAATGTGATTTTTTTTATTAAAAAAGTAATCAATTAGAATGAATGAAATGTCAGAAATTCAAATAAATGTATTTTTCATAAAATAAATAAAAATATTACGAATCAAAAGTATCATAGTGTAATTGCATTATGGTTTATGGATATATATGTGAACAAGCAACTGTGTGAATAAGGAAGTCTCTATGAATACTTTTATGTATTGACAAAAGTAAAAAACATAATGAGGAAACAGAATGATTAGTTTAATTTTATATGTTTTCTACATTGTAACCTGTAAGCATGTAATAGAAACTACTGGAATATATTTTAAAGGTATATAATCATTTTCATATAGTTTGCCATATTCGAAACTTGACCCCCTCTAGTTTCAGTAATGGCCATTTCCTCCCCTGAAAACCAAAATATTAGGCATTATGCCTCCTCTAATTTCAGTAATGGCCATTTCCCCCCTAACCGTTAGGAAGTCCGTTAGTCAACAACTTTGTCCGGAAAAAAATCAATTAAATGACCTGATTACCCTTGAACACATTAATTATACCTGCTAATGACACCACTAATTGTTTTTAACGAAAAAAAAACAAATACTAAAAAAATTAAACTAATAAAAGTTTTGAAAAAAACATAATTGAAATAATAATTTGTAAAATTGAATTAAACTTTAATAATAAACAAAAATAAATATAAAGAATAAAATGTACAAATAAGAAAATTTTTTAAAAATTATTAACATGAAGAATGGAATGTAAAAATGAAAATTTCATTTAAAAAACATTAATATCAATAATGAAATGTAAAAAGTCAATAAAATTTGTAATTAATGTCAATATATTGTAAAAAACATTAATATTAGGTAATTGTAAATACTAAATTGTTTTTATTAAAGTGAAATTAAATTTTATAATTTGGTTATTTCCAAAAATGTTTTTTTTTATAAAATACTTGTAATAGTTTTAATATTTTAATTTATTTCAAAACAATTACTGGTGTCGTTAGGGTCATAACTAATGTGTTCAAGGGTAATAATGTCATTTTATTGATTTTTTGACTATCATAGTTGTTGACTGACGGACTACCCTAACGGTTAGGGGGAAAAATATCTAATAGTTTGGTTTTCAGGGGGAAAACTGACCATTACTAAAACTAGAGGGGACAAAATGGTAAATATTTTGGTTATTAGGGTGGGAAATGGTCATTACTGAAACTAAAGGGGGCAAAGTGTCTAATATGGAAAACTATAGGGGAGAAAATGATTATTTCCCTGTATTATTAAATAGGTACAATGGTAATTAAGAATATGAACTCCTGAAGTAATTAATATTGAAACGATCAAGGAGTTTTCTTCTTTGACTTTCTGAATAGTTTGGCATAGAGTATTTTAGTCATCCATGAATGCATCCTTCGTTATTGAATGAATTAATATAAATTTATATTTACTATCGTAATAAATATGGACATTTGGTTGGAATTAGAACTTCGCCTCATGTGTGATTACAACGGTAAATGAGTAGCCACACCTTTTTTTTTTTTTTTTTTAATACATGAGTAGCCACACTTAATTGTTTTTTTTTTTTTTTTTTTTTTTTTTTTTTTTTTTTGAAAGCCCACACTTAATTGTTAAGAGAATGACAATATCATTGTTTTGGGAGAAGAAGAGTTATTAATGCTACTTTCTGTTTTGGGGTTTTACTTTTTAATTTTGAAAATAATATTACGTAATACAGAACCCGTGCCACATAAGAAATGGCAAATGATTAAATCAATTACATAGTTTCTGAATGAGCCACATGGCAGGACTTTCCATCCATGGTTTTTGTTTCACAATATTTTATAATAAATGTTTATAGATAGATAGATAGATAGGTACATATTATACCTAAACTACCCCACCCTGTTAAGTCATTTCATTGTTTTATTCTATCATGTAAATATTGTGGACCTGTTCTCAAACTTTCATAGTTATACCTACAGTAAATGGACTCCTTTAAAAAAAAAAAAAAACAATAAATCGATACATCTGAACAGAGTTTAGCATTACAGCATTACTCCCGCCTACAAACAGTACATGTGTCCAATGCTATGCTAAATTCTTGTGCCAATGCTAAAATTTAGCACAAAGTGCAAAAACCATCCTCCAATGCAATGTCAAATGATGTGACAAATTTGACATATGCTATATTGTGTGTCAAATTTGACACACAATATAGCATATGCCAAATTTAGCACAGCAATAAATGCTTCTTTTTTAATTACAAAAATGCCATTATATGTATTTTTAAGAATGAAATAATAAATGCATTAATGGAACTTTACATTGGAGTATTAAAAGAAATAATAAATGTATTAATGGTAAGTGTTTACTTTTACAATTGTAATTAATAAAATAATAAAAATAGCATTTTAAATAGAATTGTGCATTGGAGCAGAAGGCTAAATTAATGTGCCAAATATAACATTTTACACTTTTTTGTGCTAAATTTGACATTAGCATTGGCATATGCATTGGAGATGGGCAGGAGGCAATAAGAGGCATTACAACGAGTCATCTATGAGACTGTTTTTCGAATGTATAGTGGGCCCCTCCAGTACTGGTCTCTAGTGAAAAAAATTAAATATCCAAATCATTTACTCTTGTAAGACGAGGGGTTTCTTTATCTATTGTTTCGACGAGGCTCAACCCTCAAGGTGTCAAGGGGTTTGGCGAGTAAAGATGGATTTAAAACACTGCATCGACATTCGATCAGGTGTGACTATTGATATGACCATGCGGTTGGATGATTATAAACTTCATCCAACGTATTAATTAGCATTAATTATATAGAAACACGTACGTAATAGTAGTAAATAAGCCAGTTGAACCGGTTCTGTTATTTGACTATATAAATGTCTCTTACCTCTCTGTTGAGTTCCATCTTTTTCCTTACTGTATTCTAAGGTTCTCACGTTTTTCTGCACACCCCCTCCTCTCTCGCCGCCACCACCACCACCAGCAGCGGTTGTAAGTTTAAGTGCTTTATATTTGTCAAATCGCCTATACTAAGTTGTTCGATTTCTCTGTCATGGTTTCTGAAGAGATAGAAAGGGTCATTTTCTTCTATAGATTGAAATGAAAATGATCGTTGCTATCTCTCTCTCTCTCTCTCTCTCTTTGGAAAATTGTATAAACATTGAAAAGGTCATCATTAATAAATTGCTCTATGTTACAGATGGAAGAAAGTCACAAATCGCAGAAAACCGCTTCCTCATCTCCACATGAGGAAAGCAAGCAGGAACTTTTGGAGAAGATCAGGCTGGTGGAGGACAGGATTCAGCAGTTGGAGGATAAAGGACTGGCTCTTACACATCAAGTTGACAAATCTTCGAAAGCGAAGTTGAAAGCTGTAGAGCTCGGATTTAAAGCCGGTCATACTGCCGGATTCAACCTCATGAAAGCATATGCCAAAATGGTTTACCCGGAAGGCGAGTGGGACGAAGTTAATCGGGAGTTGGCTGAAGCAGCAGTGGGTTCAAGGGCCGATTAAATGAACCTACTAAGGAATGCATGTTTGTTCGTTCAAGTATTACTTATTATGTTCTATGCGTGTGTTTTGTTTGTCATCTTTGGTTGTAATCAGTGTCGTGTGTGGTACTTATTCTGTTCTGGGATTGGTTTTTTAAATTAAAATTCCAAGTTAAAAAATATTTACATTTGTTTCATTGTATTAGAGTCTTTCAACAATTCCCATACTACCAATACAACCCAACTAAAAACAGTATAAGAATTCAAATAGAGCATCAAACAAACAGAGTAGACAGCGAAGCAAAGGATCGAACAGAAAAAAAAATAATTCAGAAGCAAAACCTTAAGTCGTTCCAATAGCAAGTCAACTTAATTGTTAAACATTCTCTCGAAGCTTGTCCCACTGTCAATAGGTCTAAATCTTCTTGAATTGATTGTTTATATACAAATACTACGCCATTATTATTTAGGGTTTAGTTTTCCTAAGTAGACACCCTAAATTGTATTGTATTCTTTGATTTGTTTCCATTCATTCGGTCAAATTTGCAGAAGTTCAAATAAAATTATACTATAATTATAATGTTGACTTATTTTAGAGCCAATTCGTATGTATTAAAAAATAATAAACCGAAAAAAGCTTGTTGGGCTTCTCCAAACAGACATAAAATGGCATTGTAAAGGTTAATTAAGACAATTTTTTAAAAAAGGTTTTTTTTAGTTTTGCCAAACAACCTAAAACAACTTCAAATTTCGCTTATAACATTTCAACAATACGGTTTTCATCATTTCAAAAGCCATTACAACTTTGATTTCAAAGCTTTGTTGGTTAAACAATTATATGTACAAATAGGTTGGGTCATAAAAAGTATTACAACCTTGCATCTGAAAAATTTCATAACGTTGTAATAAAATTAAATAACAAAATTAAGATGAACAAGGATTAATTAAAGAATAGATAAACAACAGTTGAAAAGTGAATAAAATAGAAGAAGAGAAACAAGAGAGATAGATAGAGAGAGAGAGAGACGAGTGACGAGAGATGAGAGAACACAAAAGAGAGAGTTTATCATTTATATTGATATTGGATGGAAACAGCATCAGCTTCAGATTATAAAAATTACATCATGTTTACATTTAAATCCATCCATATATATAGGCAACAAAGTGAGGGATGGACGTTGTAATATTCCACCACCTAAGCAGCTTATGCATGCAGGCATGCAGCAATACAAACTCAAATCTTCCACGTGTGCCTAATAACTTGTGAAGGAGAAAATCTTGGCTGGGACGGTCCCATACACTTGGCCGTGGGACCGTCCAATGAAAACGTCCCACGAGGGTGCCACATACTCTCACCACAGTTACACCTTGTGAAGAGGAGAAGGTGGAAGGTAGTTTTATATTAAAGTATGAAAAGAGGTTGGCCCCGGGGCCCCAAATCCCCGCTCCCCCATCCCCATTTGGGGATTTTTTTTTTGGGGAAAAATGGGGAAATGGGGGGGGGGGGGGGATGGGGATGAATTTTATCCCCAAATTGAAATGGGGATGGGGATGGGGAAGGGTCCCCCCATCCCCATTTCCCCATTTTCCCCAAAAAGTTATGTAAATGGGGATGGGGATGGGGGAAGCTACCCCCACCCCCATTTCCCCACTTCCCCCAAAAATATAATATAATATAATATAATATAATATAATATATTTTTATATTTTTATTATTTTTATTATTTCTATTATTTATATTTAACTAACTATAAATACATATTTATAACTTAAAACCTAACTTATATAGGCAAAAATGGGGGAATGAGGGAAATGGGGAATCGGGGAAAAACGGGGAAAAATGGGGAAAACGGGAAAATGGGGATAGGGGTGGGGAGACCTCCCCCCAAATCTACCCCATCCCCATTTTCCCCAAATGGGGAAATGGGGGGGGGGGGATGGGGGAGGGTTTGGAAATTGGGGATGGGGATGGGGGGACCTATATCCATCCCCATTTCCCCATTTGCCATCCCTAGACTACTGGTGTATACAATTGGTGGTATATCCACAAAATATTCACAATACATAAAGTGTCCACTTCCAAGTTTGAAAGAGCAAAAAAGTCTTCCTATTGTTTTCCTTGCAAAACTGTCTGTTACTGAAGTTTACTTTACATAAAATGTCCCCTGTTGGACTAAACTACCCTTCCCTCTTCAAAGGGGTTGTAATGTCATAACTACCCTTAAGCATTTAACTTTCCCACAATTACCCTTCTCTTCCCTTCCCTCCCTTTCTTTCAACGACCCCTATTGAATTCCCTCCCCCATTTTCGAACATATCCTGAGTCCTGACTAGGGATGACCATTTTCCCCCGGGGCCCCAAATCCCCGCTCCCCCATCCCCATTTGGGGATTTTTTTTTGGGGAAAAATGGGGAAATGGGGGGGGGGGGGGGGGGGGGATGGGGATGGGGAGGGGTCCCCCATCCCCATTTCCCCATTTTCCCCAAAAAATTATGTAAATGGGGATGGGGATGGGGATGGGGATGGGGATGGGGGAAGCTTCCCCCATCCCCATTTCCCCATTTCCCCCAAATATATAATATAATATAATATAATATAATATAATATATTAATATATATTTATTTTTATATTTTTATTATTTTTATTATTTCTATTATTTCTATTTTACTAACTATAAATACATATTTATAACTTAAAACCTAAATTATATAGGCAAAATAGGGGAATGGGGAAATGGGGGATCCGGGGGAAATGGGGAATCAGGGAAATACGGGGAAAAATGGGGAAAACGGGGAAATGGGGATGGGGGTGGGGAGACCTCCCCCCAAATCTACCCCATCCCCATTTTCCCCAAATGGGGAAATGGGGGGGTATGGGGGAGGGTTTGGAAATTGGGGATGGGGATGGGGATGGGGATGGGGATGGGGGGACCTATATCCATCCCCATTTCCCCATTGGCCATCCCTAGTCCTGACCCGACCACAGTCCTCCATCTCCGTCTTCTTCTTTTCCTTCTTCCTTCCCCATCTTCAGTTCTCCTCATCTTCAGTCCTCCCCATCTTTGGGGCTTCAATATTCCTCCTATTCTGAAAATCGTTCTGAACTGTTTTCAACTGAACAGGCGATGGGGAAAACCATTTACAAACCCTTAAAACAGAGAGATAGAGAGAGACAGAGGCGACGAGGACGATGAGGGATAATGTGTTTGTCTGTCCAGTCTTCACAAGTTTGCAATTGTGTTTGGGTTTCTCTCGAGTTTGAGTCATGACGTCGATAGATCGAAGGGAAGGGTCCCTAAGCTGTGGGTTATAAATCGAAGGCAACGAAACCGGTTGAGAAAGGAACGATTGGATTCTTCTCAAGGTTCGAATCGTCAAATCAACCCATCTGCTGCAGGTTAGTGTTTCTTTTAATCTGTCCATTGGAACCTATGAAAGACGATTCTTTGTTTATTGTGCTCCCCAATTATTGTTGGTGTTGTCTTTTGTTGGATAGAGAAATTGCTTAATTGTGATGAGTATTTAGTTGTGATGAACGGGTGTGTGGGCTGTGTGGACTGTTTAATGAATGGGTGCATGTATTTTGGGGTTGATAAGTCTGTCCATTCCTTGATTTCTTGAAATGTCTTCATCATATGGTGTGAAATTTGTTCTAGAGATTCAGAATGCCAAATTGGGGAAGTGCTGCTGGTGTGAGGCATTTGTTCAAGTTGTGGTAGTTGTGTGGCCTTTTTTGTTGTTTTGTTTTCTATGTCATTTGGTGAAGTGCTGCTGCTGTGTGGCGTAGTTTTGTTGGGATTGATAACTCTTTCTAGGGCTTGAAGTTCGACTCTGGGGCTTGAAACCCTTGTGATTAACAGGGCTTGAAATAGTTTTACAGGGCTTCAAGTCCTTTTACAAGGCTTTAAAAATAATTGTCCATGGGAGACAAAAGAGAGTTGTTGTTTGTATAATTAGAGGTAAATGTCTTCATTATATGCTCTAGATGTCTTCAATATAGGTTCTGAAATTTGTTCTAGATTTGTTCAGTAAAGGTTATGAAATTTGTTATAGATTTTCCTAATGCCATTTTGTTATATTTCTTCATTTGCATATCTTGATTACTTTAACAGCATTTACAAGGTCTATTTGTTAGTCATTTTTTATTATTTTTGTGTTTTGTATCAGGCTTAAAGGTATGCCCATCAACTCATAATGTTCTGACTTTTTCACAACCGGATGGCTAAAACTGGCATATGACATGTCTGTGAACCCTGGTCCAGAACCTGAAGCGTCGGACATTGGTGATGATGTTCGTAATTGCGTTGTCTTGCCATGGAAAAAAAAGCGATTGACAGGAAGACCAAAGAAAAATCAGATGCCTTCTGTTGGGAAGAAACCAAAGCAACAAACGTGTGGGAATTGTGGCCATAAGGGACACAATTTTGCAAAGTTGCTCGAACCCGTCATGTAGCATAGGGAAACCAGAACCACGTGCTTGTAGCGTGTGCAAGAAAGAAGGACATAACAAACTTACATGCCCAGATAGGGATAACCTACTCGACCCCAGTTTGGCACCCCACCTCAGCTCGGATGACACTAACACAGACGAAAAAGACGTTGATTATTAGGTATGGGTGAGACTCATCCTTTCCTTGTAATAGTTGTTAAAAAATAAAATATTGGAGACATAGCAGTTGCTTACACTTTTGCTGTTGCATACACATACACCTTCATTGTAGGTTGAAATTCAGGACTGCAAGGAAGTTGTTGCTGTGCTGATGGTGCAGCCTTAACAATATGTACAACATTTTACAACATTTTAGGTGATGCTGTTTATGTTGTTACAACTAACATTAACTTGAAAAATAGGAGCCCCCAGCCCAGCATGTGTTTACAATAGTTTTTCAATTGTTCTGTTGATGTATGATAATGGAATAATTGTGTATTCAGGAATATTTGTTGTGGCCTTGCCCTGTGATGGAATAATACAATCTTGTAATTTCTAGTATATATTGTGGTATACTGTTCGTTGTAGTATATACATGCTGGCCTTGTCATTATTGATCCCAGGCAATTCATTGTCTGTTTCGTGCAAGACAGGGCTTCAATTTATATAGGATATATCATTATTATTTTCATAAGCCCTGAACTAACAAATGTTAAGCCCGTTAAATAACATTGATGTGTGAAGCCCAGGAAATTTGTTGTCTGTTTCAGGGATGACAGAGCTTCAAATTCTTTATTTATATTTCCATAAGCCCTGACCTATGAATTGCAAGCCCTGGAAGAACATTAATTACCCAGACTAGACTGAAGAACATTGATTTGTTAAGGCTTACGGGCCGAGGTTTTTGTTTGGTCGTTAATGTTAAGGCCTAAGCCCATGATAAATAAACTCAAATTGAATGTAATTAACTATTTTAAATCCAAAAGAATTGATTTCTGAAAGTAAATTAAATGGAATAAAAGGAAATTTAAATTTAAGAGATATTAATGGTGTCTTTTCCATTTGAGAAACAGGATAATCGGTGCATTGGGTAGTGAACAGGCATCCAGATGCAATTATGCAGAAGACTTTTACAGTTACCAAAACAATCATGACTGGTAGGTTACCATTGTGACTTTTCAGTAATGGTGAACGTTTGCATCCCATTATAAATACCTTGTCCCTGTTACATATCCTTTTCACTGCTCATTTTTATTTGTTCATCTTTTTTTTTTATTTTTTGTCATACAATGGCAGCAAACAATATCGGTAATCATGTTGGCAGGCAAGTTCCTGAGACAGACAGGCTGGAATCAATCTTTGACTGTCTGAGGCAACGAATTGCAAATGCATAGAACACCATCCGTGATGAGCGAGCAAATACTGGACGCCTGACTGTTGACAATGCAGTTTTGATGGGAAAAGTTGAAAACCTGGAAGCAGAAATAATCAATTTACATGTTCAGATGGAGGCAAGAGACAATGAACTTAACGGTCTTTACACTCTTGTTGAAAAACTGCAGAAGAAGATGTTGGACTTCAATATTCCACCATCTCCCTAGAGAAAAGCCTCTTATCATGCCGTTCACAGACCCTACAGTTTGCTGCCCTTGTTATGTCCTTGTTATGCTATGCCCTTGTTATGCCCTTGTAATGCCCTTGTTAATCTTAATGTCATATTTTTTTCCGTTTTAAGTTTGTGTTAATTATTTCTGCCCTACAGTTTACTGCCCATGCATTTCCGTAAGAAAATATATGACGAACATCTACAGAAAAGGCAATATACATAACAATGAACCAGAAACACCCTCAAACTTATCTTTTATTCATATTAAAAAAAGGCACAGAAAGCAATCTACATAACCATCAACCAGAAACACCATTTTACATACCATTTCACATAAATTTACCCACTGTTATTCCAATAACAAACACAACAATTAGGTATAGTGGAAATGGAAGGAAATTTCTTTGGGTTTGTACGGATTCGTTGTCTTCTGACCTAGCTGGAGTATGAATACAAAGTTCACGCTGAACGTCACGGCTTAGGAGAGCTTGATATGCTTAGTTGAACCGTACTAAATTTTCGGTAAGAAGCACCCTTGAATCCATCAATTTGATCATGACATTCCGGCCATGAGTTGAAGACACCGGTTTTCGTCCCTTTGAAAACGACATACACCGATTTCTTCGCCATTTCAAACAACACACTGTATGACACTTCAATAAACAAACAACCAACAAACGAAAATATCAGATGAAAATCTTTTTTTAATAATGGCAAAACAACAAAGTAAATCTTTCGATAACAGTCCAAAACACAAAAATTAAATAGAAACACTTCAATGCACTGTTAATAGGGCATAGAAGTCTTTCAGAAGAAATCGGAGGTATAAGCTATATTTGGTTGTAACTTTGATTTCTTCCGAAAACCTCCATGCCCATCGACAAAATTCACATAGCCTGGAAAATTAACCTCCATGCCCTTTTCTTTACTTAGTTGGGTTGGGGTTCATCATCTCAAATGTCATGTGTTATTCTCATATTGTTTATCGGGTTTGTAATGCAAAGGGCCCAGACCAATAAAAAAATGGTTCATGGGATTTCCTATTTCTGTGAAAATGTGTTATTCTGTTATTGATTTCCTGGGGTTTACAATCACGCCATTAACGAAAACGTCAAGTGCCATTGCGTTCCTGATGCTTGGTATATTCTTTTGACCAAATTCGTGAATCCACGGTAAATCAACTCCGGATAGTACTAATTCAGCGAACTTTAACATGAAAACTCCGCAGCTGCTACTGCACCATATGAAAATAACGGTAAGATAATGACGATTACATGTAAAAAACACCAAGTTATATAGCAATGTAAATTAACTACCCATCGCCCTGTTGAGGAATTAAGAGTGAATCCACGTTTTCGGCAATGAATGGAGTTGTGGGCACAGGTAAGTTCAATTCTTCGTAATAATTTGATGCCTTCAAGATGGAGGGTAACAAATATAGTAATGGTCGGATTTCCCCTATTCGATTGTTCCTTCGTTTTCTTCCCCACCAGGAATCAAACATCCTCACTTGTCCTTCTTTTAAAAACACTTCTGAAATAACCCAGTGGTTTCCGACGTTGCAAGGAATCAAAACCTGCAAGGAATGTTGCGGAAGTTCAAGCCCTGTAAAGCAATTTCAAGCTCTAGAAACGGGAATACAAGCCCTGCCAATGGAAATTCAAGCCCTGGCAGAGGGAGTGAAACATAACATACCAAATCCACCGAATCCATATTCATGCAAAACAAACAAACTTACCGAATTCATCTTCCACCACGGTTCATTGTAAAGCAGATCACTACCCCGCACGTGATGTAAAAGATCATTGTGAGGGTGGAAATCCAATGGATTGAACTCGGGGTAATCTTCCCAAACTTCTTTCGTTTCGCACACTGATGGTGGAGAAGGACCTTTCTTCTTTTTCACACATTGCTGTATAACTTCTTTGTCTGATCCATCTTCCCCAGCCTTTCCGGCCTCCTCTTGTCTTATCCTATCTTCCTTTTCAAACTCTTTTAGCTCCCTTTGGGTTCGTATTTCCAACGCTATTTTCTCCCACTCAATCTTCAAATTGAGCTGTGTAAAAAAAAACCAACCTTGTTATACAAAAAACCAACCATCTTAAGCAAATACATATTCCATAATCCAAGAATAAAAGTGAACTTACGAAAAACGTGGGAGAGACCAATCCTATATCCTGCCGGTAATTAAACTGTAATCCCAAACGCTTCTTCCAAAGCACATCGAAGTAGCTGTCTATATGCTACAATTACATGTATCGACAGAGAATTAGAAAAGAAGTGTGCATGTTAACAATATAATAACAAAATTGAACAGTATAAAAGAAGTTACCGAGTTTGAAATCCATTGGTCCTTGTTAATGAAGTCCTTGAACTCGGAACGCGTCATGTCTTTTACGGGCTGCCCGGTATATATTCTGTTCATTGTCAACGAGATTTTTAAATTATGGCTTAACAAATCACAACACCATAAATTGAACTAGCAACGGTTAATGGAGGATAGGAAAAGAGCATTACCTGACTTCATTTTTGCCCTTCAAAAATGCCGTGAAGTCTTTGGAATGCTGATTTGCTTCTCCTTTCTTCTTCGTTTCCGGCATGGGGTCAACATACGGGGTGAGGAGGAACCTTGACCGCCTTCGGCCCCTTTCCTTGTCTTCATTCTTGTAAACCACTGAGGGGTGAGCAGATTCAACCCATTTAACACTGGGCATACTGGATGGAAGCACATTAACAGGCAAGCAATCCGGGGATGGGAAATCATCCACACAAATTGGCTTTTTAGCAACATCCGCATTGTCTCCTTCAGACTTCTTACCAACTACCTCAACTTCAACATTACTCTCATCCTCGGCCTTCTCAATTTCTGTATCAACCTTGTCCTTCTCAACAACACTTTCATTGTCGTCCTTCTCAACCACACTTTCAACCTCCGCCTTCTCATTTCTGCTCTTATCCTCGGCCTTCTCAACGCCACTATCAC
Source organism: Acer campestre (assembly GCA_954870605.1). Lineage (NCBI taxonomy): Eukaryota > Viridiplantae > Streptophyta > Magnoliopsida > Sapindales > Sapindaceae > Acer > Acer campestre. The sequence continues at coordinate 27,395,884 of OX940802.1, forward strand.
CCTCGGGCTTCTCAACAACAATCTTATCTTTGACCTTCTGAACATCACTATCAACATCAGTCTCAACACCTGCCTCTTTGCCAACCTCAAGATCCTTCAGTTCATTCTCAACACCTGGCAGTCTGTCACCCTCCTGATCAACTTCATCATCATGAATGTCATTCACAAAATGGACCTTCTCATCCAACCTATTGCTATCATCCTACAATGAGAACAATATATTTTAAGGACTGCCCTGGCGAAGGACTCTTATTATGTTCAGTAATAAATGTTAAGAATAAACTAACAAATAATTGAAGCTTACCCTATCAAAACCTTTGTCCTTCAATTCTCTTGATTTGTTCGGTGAAGATGTATCTGGAACCTTGTTTTGTTTTGCAATCTTTGCAATTTCTTCTGCTATCCAACGCTTCATCCTCCCCTCGCTTTCTTTTATTTGCTGTGTAATCATATTTTCCATACGTGTATACAATTCAGGAATTGTATACGGAACCGATGTCTTCAATTTTGACTGCAAATCCAATTCAAAATCCAAAATGAATGATTACATCATGCAAAAGAACTTAGTAACATAACTTAGGATAACAAAACTTATGTATATTATGAATTTTTACCTTCGCAGTTTCTACATCTCCATGGAAGAGCCGCTTGTTAGACGCCGGTTGATCTGAGTTTTTAGATCGGACAGTCTTGGTGTGCTGAATGGAAGCACCACCCTCTTCCATTGCATCTGCACGGTCCTCCAGATCATCCAACATCAAAGATTTGTAGTAAGCACTTGACTTTTCATGATCATAAACCTTCCAGGGGAACAATTCCATCTGCATGTATAGTCCCATCAACATTGAGGTTAATGAATATTTTGAAACATAAACCAAATAGCAGGCAAAGGCTTTTCAAGCCCTACAAAGGAATTTGAAGCCCTAATAACAAAATTGAAGCCCTAGTAACGAATTTCAAGCCCTAGTCACGAATTTCAAGCTCTGACTAAGATATTTCAAGCCCCCCCTACAACCCAGTATAATATTCAAGCAACCATTCATAATAAGAAAGTGTACCCTACAACCCACTATAATACAGATTTGGAAATGACCTTCATAGACAATTCATAGACAATTCATAGACAATTCATACAGTAATAAGTAATATAACACATAACCACAAAATCTAATGTATCACAGAAAACAAGACAAATAGGCAACACATCAAAATACAAGTAGACACCAAATGGTAAAATACATACCGTTGAACTGAAATAGGATTCAACTTTTAGAACCCTTGTATTGAAATTCCAATTCTTAAATCTTGGGAACCCTGTTCCTATTCGTATCCCAATTTTACCTTCTAAACGGGTAATCCGTTCAACAGCCCAAACCTAAACAATTAAGAAACAAATCTTGTAAAAGTAAATCCATAACAGAAATCCTAGCATAAGGTTGATTTACACATTCATTTATTGACAATACCTGAAATGCTAGCAGAAATCCATAACAGTGGAATGTGTAATACTTCGCCTCAGCATTGTTCTGCGCATTGTCCAACTCCACCTGCTCACTCTGATTGTCTGTTTCTTCTTCTCCATATTCTACTTTAGTTTGCCTCTTCCTCTTCTTCGACTTCTTCTTCTTCTCCTCTTCCTTCTTCTTTTTTTTCTTCTCCTCTTCCTTCTTTTTTTTTTCTTATTATCTTCCTTCTTCTGGCACTTTTCGTCAATCTATCTATTCTTCTGGCCATCACCTCCATTCTTCTGGCCATCACCTCCTCTGAATTTATTGAGGTGTGTATCGGCTGCATTCTTCAGCCACCACAATGTGACATCAAAAAGGTATGATCCCCAACTAAATGTCTCAAAACCATCGATGTCCTATACTAAAGAAAACAGCCAACAAGGTATGGCTGTCCGTGCTTCATCAATCCCGAAGAACTGGGACACCATTAATAGGTATCCCATCTTCAACACATCATCACCAGCTGCAGGCTCCATCAGCCGGTTAAAGGTTGCCGCCAACAATTCCATAGATGGCATTTCATCATTGAAATATCGTGTCAAGATAGATTGCTCACCGACTTCTTTCTGTTCTTTGAAGCCTTCGGGGAGTGTGCCCATGTTGAGGCCAGTACACAAGCAAAATTCTTCTCTCCCAAACCGAGCCTCCTTTTGCCCCAAACCGAACCAAATCTCATCCTCCTTTGAATTCGGACGAATGAGCTGTCTTTTCAACATATTGTAGATGAGCATCCCGTGCACTGTAATCGGCTGTACCATTTCCAAATACTGCCCAAAAGGGCCTTCCTTAAATCTATCCAACACGCCGCAACGTGTTAACACTAACTCTAGCTGTTGAAGACAAATACTTTTGTTGTGCGAGTTTATTCTCGCGTGTACCCAGGTTCCGTGGTCTGGATACCTCCATTGTTTTTTGAAACGATCAGCCGGCATCTGGTACAAAACAAAAAAATAAAAATTTAATTAAAAAACAAAATGGGATTTCAAGCCCCACAATGGGATTTCAAGCCCAGATTTGATAAACAATGAAATGAAATGGACATCCCCACCACTATACATGATAGATAAGATATACCCAGCATGTGAACACAAAAAAAGACATAACAAGGCACCAAAAAATCCACCGATTCCAAAATGATCACAAAAACCATTAACTAAAATACTATCACAATCGTTTACAGGGCTTCAAATCCCTTTGTCAGGGCTTCATATTCAGACAAATGGGGCCACATTTCAAAACTTGAATACACAAAATCCAACACTTCATAACATAACATCACAATAACCATTAACAACTACAATACTACACTTCACAATCGTTGACAGGGCTTAATATTCATACAAATGGGGTCACATTTCAAAACTTGAATTAACAAAATACAACACTTCATAACATAACATCCCCCAAAAACCATTAACTACAATACTACGCTTCACAATCGTTTACAGGGCTTGAAATCCCTTTGTGAGGGCTTCATATTCAGACAAATGGGGCCACATTTCAACACTTGAATTAACAAAATCCAACACTTCATAACATAACATCACAAAAACCATTAACAACTACAATACTATGCTTCGGAATCGTTTACAGGGCTTGAAATCCCTTTGTGAGGGCTTCATATTCAGACAAATGGGGCCACATTTCAAAAGTTGAATTTCCCTTAACATAAAACTAAACAAAAGCACCTGTTCCCCGCCATTGCATGAACCCCTGGCAACATAACTACTCATTTCTGAAACAAATACTTATAACTTAATAACACACTATCCATGCACAGTCAAACACAGATGCAAACAAATATATCAGAGGTTAAAACGCCATAAGACAATGAGAATACGAATGAATACCTTTACTTGCGAGTTAAGACAAAGGCGTCTTCTTCGGGGCTGGGTCTCGGTATTCGACTAACTGTTCTTCTTCTTCAAGAATTTTTCTTGTCAAACCTGGTTTGTTCTTCTTCTCCTCTCTCGTTCGCTTGTTCTTCTGTTCGATGCCTTCTTCAATTCTTCTTCTCTCTCTTTATGTTTTGGAGTTCTTGATTTGGGGGATGGATTTCAGTTTCGCACGACCCTCTGGTTTTCAATTTAAATATGTTAGGGGAAATGCGTAACGACGCTTAATGGGGTTGGGGTTTTAGGACAATTTCGGAATTTCGTCTTTAAAAGTTTTAACTCTTAAAAATCCAACTTAAGGGTATTTCTGGAATTTCATGTTCTCAAGGGTACAAAAATGCAAGAAAAACAATAGGGAGACTTTTTTGCTATTTCAAACTTGAAAGTGGACATGGTGGGGACCTTTGTTCCCACCAGGGTTGGGGATCTTTGTTCAAATTTCCAACAATATTTGAAATTGGACTTGACAGGTCGTGACTTTCAAATTTGACAAATTATCTTAATTTGTGCAGCGATGAAAAATAAGATGATGAAATTTCATTGTTGAAAGTTAATGTTGTAAATAGGTGGCTTCCACCATTATGCATGGCTTGGCAAGTGTCTATAAAGTGAGAAGTCGTGTCACATGGTGGCATAATTTGTGTGGAAAACTACAATAACTACCCCTTGTTTTGTTTGCCTATATATATGCTCTCTCTTGTAAGAAAAACTAGCTGATGCTCTAAAATTTCAATAATAAAATGTTGTTGAAATCTGGAAACTCCAAAATTCAATATAAAGGCAATGTTCTCCTCTTCTCTATCTATCGCGTTCATCTCTTCTTCTTTCTTCTTTTGTTTTATTCTTTATTTTGTTAATTGATTATTATTCCCTATCCTATTTTCTATTTAATTTACAACAGTTAATAAGTTATCCTAGTATTTTTGTTATTTGTAAGAAATATTTTAATTATTAACACTTAATGTATAAAATAAAAATTTGAAAGTTTATTGGATTAATTTATACAACTGTAAACCTTGAAGGAATATAAAAGAAGGGTACAAACATAAAAATCTTAACAAGTAGGGGATAAATAACAAATATTGTAAAACTTACTGCCCCCTCTCGTCCTCACATGCCTCTCTCCCTGGACGGTCCCATATAGGCAGCGGCGGACCCAGGAATTTTAATCAAGTATAGGGCACTTAAATAAATTAAACTCGTAATTATAGAAAAATGAAGATCATACTAAAATAGTTGTTTATATATATATAATATATATAAAATATATATATAGATAAAATAAAATAAATAGAACACTTACTCAGATGAATTAAATAATCTTACATTCAAAAGAAAATAAAATAAAGAAAAAAAATTAAAAACTAAATAATAACAACAAAAACAACATAAATAAGGAAAATAAATTAAAAGAATAAATTACAATATACATTTATAAGAAAAAATTTTGTTTTGCATTTATAATAAATTCAATTTAAATTTATACAAAAATTATTTAGTAATAACTATTAGTAGACATGGTTTAAAATTTTGTAATCTTCAAATTATTGGTAAATTTAGATTACGCGAGGAAAGCTTCATTGAACATGAAAGAATGTCGAATAATTACAAGCAGATACAATGTAAAATATAACACGATGGAAAGTAATCCTCCTTGCACGATACATTAAGTTTAGCAAGGAACCATGGTTACTTTGCATCGTGTATTCGTTTACGTTGTTCGTTTTGAATAAATAATACTTTTTCATCGTGTTTACTTTTCCGCTTTTTGTACAAAAAAATATAAAATAACAATGGTTTGGTACTCCATGCTGTACATCCTGGATATTGACCATCAAAATGCAATGACGACTGACACACACTGTTAACCTAAAGGCTTGATGTGACGAGTAGGGACTGTAAAGAAAAATATATTTAAAACCCCTACGTCAATGTCATGTCGAATCGATATGTTTACTGTTTCCCATTGTTGCAGTTGCGTTTAAGACCGACTGTCAGATTCGTAGGACGAGTTGACGTGACTTAATGACCAAAAACGTGAGTTTGTCAACCTTTAAATTTTCCACATCTTCATATTTTATAGTAGAATAAACTATTTAAGCACAGGAAACTTTGTTTATACAATTATACTTGTCATCAAGAAAAATAACAAAAAAAAAGGTCTCTTAAACGGCTGACGTAAAAAAGTAGGTGAATCTATAACAATCTTCATCGATTATTTGTTCCAAATCCAAAAAAACACTACTCTATAACTCCATAACAATAACCGTAAAGAAAATCAACCGGTTGATAACTTCCACTGTTAGTGTAAGTTAAACGAAATGAATTTTTATTTCAAGAAAAAATAAAAATAAATAAACACTTAAACGAAATGAAATTTATTATATACATTATATCAAGACGTATATAAATGTAGATATATATACAAAAATATTGAAAAGCATACGGACGTCCTGAGTCCTGAGTCCTGATATAACTTCTAGAGGATATTGAATGTGTGTCGCTGCATGTTTTGACAAGTGCACAGACAATTGAGTCAAAGCATGTAAAACTAGGAAGCACGGATACTTCATTTGGTGGAGGTAACTTGTATCGAACTCGTATCCAGTTCCGATACTTCCCGGATACTCCAGGATACGTATCCGATACATCAAATGGCGTATCCGTTGACTTTTTCACAAGTTTGACTGGAGGATACTTAGAGGATACTTGAGGGATACTTTGAGGATACTTGGAGGATACTTGAGGGATACTTAGAGGATACGTTTGGGGCAATATTATAATTATTTTAGTATAAAACGGGGTCAAATTATAATTTCAAAATATTAGGGGTCAAAATGAAACTGTAAGGAAATTTTAGCTTTGATTCCATTAACATGGAGAATAACGGGATACTTGAGATTGCAAACCTTTCACTTGATGAACCAGAGTTAATTAGATGCTGAATTATTTAGATCCTTTAACAATGTGAATGATGATAATGAAGTTAATTAGGAATTTAGTATCTATTTTATGAGTTTATTTTATGTATTATTTGGATTTTGTAATATACTATAACTTATGTGACGTATGTTTTATTTGGATTTTCAATTTTGTAATATATTACGACTTAATTTGGATATTGTAATATGTTACATTGTTATGACTTAGGTTGTTATGTGACATGTTTTATTTGGATGATTGGATATGAATATGTTTTGATTTTTGAATGAATTATTAAATATCCTTTTATATATTCTTATTTTTAAAAAATATAAACATATATTATTTTAATTGACGTATCCTGCCGTATCCGTATCCTAGTTTTTGGAGATTTGCCGTATCCCCGTATCGTGCCGCATCCGTATCCCGTATCCGTATCCCGTATCCGTATACGTGCTGCCTTGATGTAAAACTAGTGGGTCACATTAGGAATTTAGGATTATCCTAATATCCGTTGTATTAGGACGTCCTCGATCATCTGAGGAATTATATATAAATCTATGTATTTAAATGAACTGACCGCATACATGAATTGTACAACGGAAAACGATCTAACACGAAATATTTCAAAACTGCTAATTTCATTACAATTGCCAACATAAAGCCGAACAGTGAAGTACATTATTATAGAATACAGAAGAAAACGGCGGACACAAGGAGCCGACACTATTTGTTTCCTTTTGCCGTATATCTGGTTGCTCTGTACATTTGTTTGAACAACATAATCGTGAAGGTAAATTAGTTAAATGGTTACAGAACAAATCCAGCTATATGTTCCACAACACAGCAAATAAATAATGTGGTGCAATAAACAGTTGTAAAGCAATACCTTCGTGTTCTGATGCTCTATATACGTTCCCGTCTAGTGTTTGGACAGTGGAAGTGGGCCGGATTGGAGTGTCGCAACTCGCAAGGTCGGTTACAAATGAAAAAACGATATACAATCAAAGTTGGACTGTAGGTCAAAAGTAAACACGTTCACCGTACGATAACTTCAGACATTCCAATGCCTCATCATCGTAAGTTATGGTGATGAGACATTGAAATTTCTGAAGCGAACGTTCTGTGAATGAAAAAAGTAGGAAAGGATGAAGGGAAGTAGCTAGCATTGATATGCAGGACACAGAAGATCGTGTGAATGACACAGTTTGATCAGCAGACGGGGCTAAGTCACCGAAGTCCGGACATGGACACCAAACAGCCCTAAAACGGGAGTGAGAGCATCTCTAAGAGTCTCCTTTGGAGACCCCTAACCTTAATTAAGAATAAGGAGTATCATTTTTTGCAGCTCCAAGAGGTGCCTAAAATTTTGTTTTGGTAAAGCTCACTGCTGAGTGCTGAATCCATTAATAAAGGGGTGCATATATGTTTTCCCGTGGATTGAACCCCTATAAGTGGGCTCCACGGACCACAATTAAAATTATATATATATATATCATTTGGTGCAATTTCCTCTATATATATATTATAATTTATAAGTGAGCTCCGGCATTGACTACAACATTTGTCTATTAATATATATTAAATACCATTTTCCAATATAATTAAATATATAACTTCATGCTTCGTGAGGTTATTGAAGATTCCATTTTTGGTCACCCCACTTCGAAGCTTACCCCCTCCCCAACCTAACAGTTGACATGTGTCCAGGGAGGGGATATTTTTGTCTAAACACATAACAGTTTATGGTAAAAATACCCCTTCCATGACACGTATCAAGTGTTGGGGAGGGGGTGACCAAAAGTGAACAAGTTATTGAATGTGAGCCAAACCTCAGAGATCGAGGGTGACTGCAATTTGCTCTTTTTTATATATGAATTGTCTGAATTACGTTTTATAAAAGCTATTTGATGTCAACTAGGAGAAGCCGAAAAGTGTGGCTTTTCTTGACCTTTTATACAACATATGAATAACTACACTTTATAGATATTACACCATTACTCTTTGATTATAAAGACATTGTGAACACTTTTTTTGTAATTCACTTACTCAAAAGCTATTTTTTAAAATACATCGCAACACCTTCTTTTTTGTGATTTCCCAACCAAAAAGTACCCTTTTGTATAAATTAAAGCTCGACTCATTATAAGCTCTACTGCTCTACTAAAAAAACATGCACTATAGCTGTACTTGAAAAGGAATACCAAACATACTCTTCGGTTGCGTTTGTTGCGCGGGATTGGATTGGACTAGTTTTATAGGATTGGATTGGATTGGATTGGATTGGATTGGACTAAATTAGTATTTAGACATGTTTGGTGCAGTACAGATTGGATTAAAATAATACTGTCTCTAGCTTATTTGGTGTAAGTGTGTAACGTAGGATTGGATAAAAAATATATAGTTGAAAATAATTGTTTTATTTTGTGAGAGGTAAGTATAAATTTATATGTAATAAATAAAATCATTTTAATAAATTAAAAGAAAAAAAATTAACTATTTAAAATTAAATTTGGTTAAAAAAATTATTAAATTATTAATTTGAATAAAATAAAATATTTTTAAAAATAAATACAATTCATTTCAAATAAAATAACATTTAAGTTTTAATTAAAAAATATTTAAACATTTTATAATAAAATAGCATATATTAAATTGATTTATAAATCAGATTGAATATATTTAAAATTTGAAATATAAATAATATAATTTATGAAAAAAAAAAAAAACAAAAAAATAGAGGACTTGGAGAACTGAATTAGGGGTAATTCAGTAATTATGAAAATTTGAAATGGTTAAGTTTTGGAGTGAAATGATTTTTTGGAAGTGGAGGGACGCGATTGTGAAAAAATGGAAAGTTATTTATAGTTGTGTAGGAGCAAACCTCAGGGTCCTTGGTTGTAATTTCAGATTTTAATATATGTATATAACAGACTTTGCTTATTCGTGTATACTAGCTTAACAAGAACTTCTACCGTGTATCAAAAGGGGGAACTGTACGGAAGACGGTACCTGTAACAAGATCTTTAATCGACGGCCCACACATTCGTGTCGAAGGTATGGCCTTTTCTGTGTAGGTCCTAATGTTGTCTCTGAGCAGATTTTTGTTTGTATCTATTTGATTATTATGGCTGGGTATGTAGTCATTGGAATTAGTTTTGAGTCTGGGTATGGCGTTGTCTGTTTTGATACAAATTACGTTTTTTAGCATATTTTTGTTTGTTTCGCTTTCACTATTCTGGGTTGCTGTGTGTTCATTTGTAATGGGTTTCGGTCCATCAGTCTGGGTATTGCGTGTATAACATTCAACGAGTTATCTATACCCGCCATACCGTTAATTTGTTGCTGGAATGAAGTGATCGATATTGTTTTACATGGGTTGTTTGCTCTAATTGATTAGGTTGTGTACGTTTGACGTTGTTAGGGCCACATTCCTAGTTTTGTTGTTCGTTTGGCCTAAGAGATCGAAATGGGTTTTTCTACAACAGATAGTGCAATTGGCGACCAATATTTTGTATAGGTTTGTGTGTTGTGCTGATCGATCACATAATTAGGTCATAATAACGACCACACCATTATGTGTAACCGTTGGGTTGCTTTTTATAGGCATGTTTTTGGTTAGATACTGAACTTTATAAATTTGGTTATGATTATGTTTTATTGGTAGAGCAACATGTTGGTAGAATTATAATGTTCGTCCACCCATTCTCGAACCGTAGGTCTTTTAGCCTGTTACGTATTTTTAAAATGTTTGTATGCTAAACTGAAATACGCGCGCAGGTTGTTGAAACAAAACGTTCGTTCAAAAACTACGCAGCTTTATATCTTATTTCTTTATGGCGACGACCGGAGCTCATCCCGTCAGGAATGAGGAGGAGGTTAATAATGTCTTGCTAGATCAGGTACATAGGCACATAAAACTAGCCGAGTTTTTTTCTAAGTTACTTGAAGGGAAGGTAGCGTCTACGTCTTCTCGTGGGTCGTCGGTTGCGTCTACCGCGGATATGCATAAGATTGGGAAGACGTATATGCTGATAAAGCGAAATGGGGAACGACTTATTAAAGAACTAGAGAAGGCTCACAGATGTACAAACTGACACAGACTCAAGCAAAAGGACGGGAATGGAACGCTGTGTTAGGGAATCTGTTGTGTTAGTAATTAGTATATAGCTTTTATTTGGTAGTATGTTACAGTCAAGAAAATAGCGTACGTGGATGGCGTCTGCATGTTAAACTTGGGGGTGTGTTTCCGTCATCGTTTAATTCGATGACAGTATATTAAAGTAGGTATAATTATTTTGTGTTCCTTAATGAACAGAAGGAAGCATTATGGATCATATCATTTACTTTCTGCCCAGCTTTGTGTAGTAAACATATAGGAATTGATATATATCGTAATGCTGATCGTAAAATGACAATATGAAATGTCCTTCAAGGGTGGAAAACCCTAGCCGGATGGATTCAATCTTGGCATGGGACGGTCCCATACACGTGGCCGTGGGACCGTCCAATGAGAACGTGCCACATACACCTCCATGGGGAGACTGTGGTCAGAGTATGTGGCACACTTGTGGCACGTTTTGATTGGACGGTCCCACGGCCACGTGTATGGGACCGTCCCAGCCAAGATTTTCTCACCCGGATGATGCAATGAACTTATATGCAATAATCATACAGCCCAGGAAATTTTTTTTTTTGTGGAAACATATAACCAAAACCAATTATATACAATGGTTCATCATGACCTCATTCCTATTTCTACTGACAATAAGCTTTATTAGTGAACTCGATCCTCCGATTGAATTCTCCGATCGGATACTGCAATACCCGTTGATTGGCATTGAATTTCGGTGGAATTTATACGTACCGCTGACGCATAACATTTCACATTAAAATGTATTACACATTCATCTTGACAAAGAAAGCAATACACGAGTTGAAGTTCCCAATGTAATCCAATGGAAATGTATGTTGACAAAGAAAACAATACACGAGTTGAAGTTCCCAATGTAATCCAATGGACAGATATTGCTGTCACGTTAAAGGTAATCTTCATAATTGCGTTGGGAAGAGAAGGATATCCTCCGTTCCTGACGGACGCAGTGTTGGAGACTTCGAGACTTGGAGATATAAACCGTCCTTTGACTTTTATCGATGCATCAACTCAATTTTTGAAAGGTGAAATATATATAATCGATTGTACAGGTTAAATATTTAACAGCACCGATCGAGTAGATGCCTAGATGGATCGTTTTGTTGGTTCTACTTATACAGACTACAACTCTACAAGTACCTGTAATATATAGTAAAGGAGTTACCATGAAATATACTGTATTTGTAATTATTTTCAAATAAATAGATGTTCCACATATATATATATATATGGGGCAGGATCCATGGCTCCAAATTTGTTACACATATTGTGACACAACTTCATGACCATAGGATGTTGCTTCTTTTAATGGATAGGATTTATTCTCTTTTTCTTTCCTTATTTATTACAGACATTGTCTCTCTCCTAATTAATACTTTATCCTTTACACGTTTTCTTTTTCTTTTTGTTTTTTCTTTTTTTTACTTCTAAAACTAGATCACTCGCACTTTGAAGTCTTTTAAATCCCTTTATTTATTTCTGTAATTATTTACTATTCTTATTTCTCAAATTACTTCATCTAAAATAAATAATTTTATACATGTAATCAGTCTCGTCTTAAAAATTGCTTTGGTATGACTATTGTATACAGATTTAACTATCATAAAATCTATTTGTAAAAACAATAATGGTAAACATCCCACCTTAATTAAATCCCACTTTTTTGTGAGGTATCAAATTGTGAGTGGATACACATTAATGATCATTTATCTCACCTACCTCATGTATCCACTCACCATTTCACACCTCACATGGCCCATGTAGTGGGATGGAAAAGGTGGGATTTTAGGTGGGATGTTTACCATTATTGTTATAAAAATAGATATCATCACATATATTCGAAAAGAAGAAAAAGTAACTAAATCAATTTGTTTCCAAAGCAAAAAATTTAAAAGAAATCTAACATGTCAAATCGTACAACGAAAATTTAATAAGATTGTAACAGTCTTATATAAACAAGTCCAAAAGAACCAAAAAATTTGTTCTTTCGATCTTTCTTTTATCATTATTAACTACAAAACAAGAAGAAACAAGACAACATAAATAATTAAATAAATATTATAATTCGAAGAATAAAAAAAATACTTTAGATAAACCATGAGCATCTGTTGACAAGTCATCTAATTCCAAAATTTTGGACATCTTTGGATATGATAAAAATCAATTGAAGCTAATCGAATGAAAGAAAAAAAAAATGAAGACAGGAAAATGAAAGATTTTAAAGATTGAAGAGTGAAAGTGATATTCTGATTTCAGGTAAAATAAAATAATCAAACAGACAAAAAGTTAAATAAGGTGACAGAATTAAATCAAATAATAATATTTTGGAGAGGTAAGCTATTAATTAGGTGACAGAAATAATATCTATAATAAATAAGGAAAGAAAAAGAGAATACATCTCATCCATTAAAAGAAGGAAGATCTAATGGCCAAGAAGTTGTGTCAAAAATTGTGAAAAAAAATGGGGCCATGGATATCTAAATTATAAGGATTGTACGATTTCTCAAACCAAGCCATTTTCGATTGTATACTTTCAACATTGGTTGGTTAAACAATAATATGTAAAAATAGGTGGGGACATAAAAAGCATTACAACCTTGCATCTGAAATATTTCATAACGTTGTAATAAAATTAAATAACAAAATTAAGATGAACAAGGATTAATTAAAGGGAAAGTATCATTTTCCCCCCTATATTATGACCTATTAGTAAATTTACCCCCTGTATTTTCATTAATGGCCATTCTCCCCCCTGAAACCAAACATATTCGCCATATTTCCCCCTGCCGTTAGCTTTTCTGTTAAAATGTCTCATTGACCGTTATCTTCTCATTGACTGCAAGGGTAATATGGTAACTTTAATGTAAATTCATTAATACACATTTATTTATGATTTAAAAAAAGTGAAAATAAAAAATAAAAAATAAAATAAATTGTGAAGCCGTGGAGATCATCATCTTCTTCATCAAAACTCTAGAAACCATCCTTAATTTATTTTTTCTTCCAAAAATCATTATCAAACACAAAAAGAATCATCAATTCCACCAATTATCAAATCTAGAAAAATAATTTCAAGGGGGTGGGGATGATTTTCGAATGTCAAACCCAGAAAAAATAAAAAGCAAAATTGAATCATCTATCCCTATCACAATCACCATCAAAATCCAAAATCCAAAATCCAAAATCCAAAATCCTCCTAGATTAGAAACCCAAAACACAAACACCAAAAACCCATAAATCCAGAGCCCTCCCACCATCAATTTTTTTCTCCATCATCACGATCACAGCTCAAGACCACGCGATCGTTCACTAAAACCCATGGAGCTGTTCGTGTCCAGAAAAAATAAGAAGCAAAATTGAATCATCTATCCCTACCACAACCACCATCAAAATCCAAAATCCAAAATCCTCCTAGATTAGAAACCCAAAACACAAACACCAAAAACCCATAAATCCAGAGCCCTCCCACCATCATCATAATCACATCTCAAGGCTGCACGATCGTTAACTGAAACCCATGGAGTTGTTCGTGTTGTCGACTTTGCCAAATAAGAGCTGTTGAGAAGACTGTCGACGGGAGATCGACACTATTGAGGAGACCGTCGGCGAGGAGATCAGCGTCGCTGAGGAGACCGTCGGAGCGGAGATCAGCGCTGCTGAGGGGATCGTCGACGTGGAGAAAGGGAGAGATGCGAGAGATGATGAGAGATTGAGAGATGTGAAGAGTAAAAAAAAAAAAAAAAAAAATTGGCTTTTTGTTTTTGTTTTCGTTGGATTACACTGATGATGTTGTTTGCTTTTTTTGTTTTTTTGCCTTTTGTTTTTGTTGTGGATTATTGATGATGTTGAAACCAGATTGACTTTTAATTTTTTTTTTATTAAAAATATAAATTCGGTGATGATGATTGATGGTTATTGGATGGTGTTTGAGGATTATTATTATTATTTTTTAATTATTTAGTTAATTTTTCACAAGTTACCTATTTATCCCTATGTTATTTGATTGTTTTTGAGGGCAAGTATGTCTTTGTATTATGTATTTTTTAAATAAATATTTTATAAACATCTTGATGTTCAAATGGTCATTTACATAGTATATTGAAGGGTAAAGCTGTCATTTAACGTGAGAATTAACTTTTTTAACAGAAAAGCTAATGGAAAGGGGGAATATGGCGAATATGTTTGGTTTCAGGGGGGAGAATGGCCATTAATGAAAATACAGGGGGTAAATTTACTAATAGGTCATAATATAGGGGGGAAAATGATACTTTCCCTTAATTAAAGAATAGATAAACAATAGTAAATAAAAGAGATAGAAGCAGAGAAACAAGGGAGAGAGACGAGTCACGAGAGATGAGAGAACACAACAGAGAGTTCTCTTTATCTTTTATATTGATATTGAATGGAAAGAGCATTAGCTTGAGAGTTGAGATTATTAAAATTAAATCATGTTTATATTTAAATCCATCTATATATATATATAGCCATACAGGCAACAAAATGAGGGATGGATGTTGTAATATTCATTATTCAAACACCTAATCAGCTAATTATGCATGCAGCAAAACAAACTGGAGCTTCCACGTGTGCCTAATAACTTGTGAAGAGGAGAAGGTGGAAGGTAGTTGTATTAAAAGTATGACAAGAGGTTGGATCAAGTGTTATGTGGTGTATACAATTGGTGGTATATCCACACAATATTCACAATACATAAACATTATATTATTCCAATCCACAATTTTTTGATTTCAATGTTATAGTGATTTCGTTTGTTCAAAATTACAACAATATTTCAAATTCGACTTGCCAGGTCGTGACTTTTTTTTTTTTTTTTTTTCTTTTTTGACAGCTCAAATAGAGCAGAAACAGGACAGACAGAATAGAACCCAGACAAGCAGGGAACAAACAACACAGACACAAACAAGGAAGCCACAACTTAATTGTGCAGGTCATTACAAATAACAGTAGGAACATTGATGGAGCACCCAAACTTCCAAGCCTGATCTTTTCTAGTCCGAAGAGCCCTCTTGGCAAGATCTAAGGCAGCAGAATTTGAACCCAACTTCCCCAATAAAATAGCAGAGGAACCAATGTCATTCAGAAGGCCCTTAATATCACTAATGATGTGCCCCCTGCAAGAGTTGAGGTGGGAGCTCTTATTAGCCATATCAACCACACAAGCAACATCTGACTCCACCAAAAGAGGCAAAAGCCCACACAAATTGCCAAATTTCAAACCCCTTAAAATTGCCACCAGGTTAGCCGTGGAAAAGTGAAGCCCAGAATTCAGAAATAAACTGCAAGAGGAAATGACCAGACCATCATGATTTTCCAAGACAAAGCCAAAGCCCGTACGCTTGTTACGAAGGTCAGAGATCGCCCTACAGTTGACCTTATAAGAGCCTGGAGCAGGAGGGGACCAAACCCCGGGAGGAGGCAAGACAGCAGCAAGGGAGGGCTTATCCTTGGCAAAATTACAGGAACTGAGGAAAGATTTGCTCCAGCTAAAAATAGAATTTGAGTCAACCCTTTTATTACCAAAATGGAAGAATTCCTGACAAACCAAGACCTCCCCACAATGACTTTCAAATTTGTACTCATCGGGTAAGAATATATATAAAGAAATAACTGTGTATGGGACAGTCCCAGGCAAGATTTTCTCCTGCAACGTAGGTAACCCATTATCTCCCTTGTTTTTAAGTGAGCTGCTACATTGTGAGTTCTGACCATAATAAAGGTAATCATATTTGTTTTTATGATTACCTTTGACGTCAGTTGACGTAAGTTGTTGCCAAAAGTGAAAACCATGTTATTAGCCTTTTTACAAGTAAGGTTTTATGCTAAAGGACTTCGAATTCAAATCATACCCAGTATCTACTGAGTCACCGATTATATATCGGTTTGAGGAGGCCGATCGGTGTAAATGATTGGAACCATACATAATTATAATATGACATTCAATTTCCAAACACATAACATATAGAACAGTTCAGCCATGTATTCAACACTTCAAACTTGATCAGGACATATCATACCAAGACACAGTTACATGTGACCTCTATCTACCCCAAATTAAACACAATTCTAACAACATAACATATAGAACAGTTAATAAAACCGATCTCAAAAAATTCATGAGGTATCGCCTCACCTCTGGCCGTTGCATGCCTGTGTTAACTCAACGGCCAACGACTCAAGGTTGGATATCCGATCCTCCACCTCCATGTACTTCTTCCTCCACATAGCGACCTCAATTTCCAGAACCTTCCGATCGTTCTTCAGGCGGGCTATCTCAGTCTTCATCGAGTTCTCTCTCGCACAGAACACAGACTCCACCTTTGACAGTTCAGAATCGCGACGAGACGACTGCAACGACCAATCAACGTTAGTTGTGGTGCTACTGGCATCTCCTTCTCCTTCAACATCCACACCCACATTATCCGCCATGTCTATCAATTGAGTATTTTGGACTTCGTGAAGGTATAAATACCCAACTCATTAAGGCGCATTAAATAACACCTGTTGAGGGTCACAACCGTTGAAATTCCCCACAAACGTAATAATTATTCAAACATGTGGTTTACAACAACAAACGTTTAATTCCGATAACACTTGGTTAATTTGGAAGGGTAAAGAATATGAATGGGATTAATTTGGAGTGCATTTTTCGTCACCCCCCTTGCTTACCCCCCTTCCATACACATGACATGTGTCTATGGAGGGTAAAATTGTCTACAAAATTAATCCTTTATGACACTTGTCATCCATTTAAGAAGAGGGGTAATGGTTACCTCCCTTGAAAGGGGGTGACCAAAAGTGTTCATTAATTTGGAAGGGTAAACAAGTAAAATAAATAATAAACATTAATGATTTATTAAAACAGAAATTATTGAATTAATAAAATAAAACAAATTACAATAAGTGGAAATGAATTCCAGAATCAGTTCATCATCATCAATACAATCACCGGTTCACACCACCACCATCATCAGTTCATCAAACACAAACCCAAACACAAACCCAAACCCATAACACCACACCACCAGACCTTGAACCGTACCAGCACCACCAGAAACAAAAACGACCCACCACCAGTCAAACACAAAATCCAAACCGGTCTACCACCCACTAAACACTCAAACCCAAAACCCGAAATCCATCCGTCAAAAACTCACTCGAATCTATCTCTCGCGATCTTCCCTGTCGTAACCGACCACCATTACCCACTTGAAACCCACGGCCGCCGCCAACCGCGAAACCATCAGCCACTCAAATCTCACTCAAACCTTTCTTTCAGACGATGGAAAAGGGATGAACTGGTGAAAGAGAGAGATATAGGGATTCGATAGAGAGAGGGGGGTTCGAGAATGAACAGGGCAAGAGAGAAAGGGGTTCAAGAGAGAGAGAGAGAGAGAGAGAGAGAGAGAGAGAGAGAAAAAAGGGTTTTTTAATTTTTATTTTTTAAAAAAAAAAAAAAAAAAAGAGATTGGTTCAGGTAATCTGGGGAGAGGGTTTCATGATGATGATGTTTGTTCCTGGCATTTGTTTTGTTTAATTGGCACTTTGGCAGCTAATTAGGGAAATTATAATGCATGGAAGAAAATTAAAAAATCTAAGGAATGAAGAACAGAAGAAGATGCCATAGATTATAGGGAAGCGGGGAAACGGGGATCCGGGGGAAAATGTGCAACCCTAGACCCAGATGATGTCTCAGTTGACCCACTTGTCTTCTCCTCTGCAATCAAAAATTTCCCACATATTCAATCAATCAATCAACAATAAACCCCAGAAAACAAGTTCAAAAATAAGTAAGAAAACATAATTAAATTACCGGATGAAATATCCTGGTTGGGATTGGAAGCCATGACCACAAGAAACAGGCTGGAGCTCTTTCATTATTTTCAATTGAATTGAGAAAAAAAAAAGGACAAAGAAAAGAGAGAAAAGAGTGTGGCATGAGGATTGAGAGAGAGGAGTGAGTGTGAGATGATGAGATTATATTAGTGAAATGCAAAAAAGTAAAAAATAAAAAACAAAAGAAAACAAGCAAGAACAAGACGATTAGATTTGAATGGAGTTTGGTGAGAAGTTGGAAGAAGAAGACAATTGACTTTGAGTTTATTTATTTATTTGTTTTTCCAGTTCTTTGAGTTTCATGTTGTAATTTGTTAGACATATTTGAGTTTTTTATTTCGTTCTAGATATGTGAGTTTTTTTTTTCCTAGATCTGTGATTTTTTTATTTTCTTCCAGATTTTTGTTGGAAAAGATTTTGTTGAAGAAGATATTACAAATGTAAGATTTAATTCAATCCAATCCAATCCTATCTCATGTTGGAACAAACGTGGGATTATTTGTATCCTATGTTACACCATAGGATAATTTAGTCCCAGCAAATCCAAGCCAATCCAATCCAATCCTATCCTATAAAAATAATCCTATAATATCTCGCGCACCAAACGGACCCACAATGTTTTGAAAATGTATGTTATATCGTGTAATAGTAGTCATCGTGAGAGAATGATGTAAGCTGACAATGTTTTGAAAATGTATGTTATATCGTGTTAGGTTAGACTAATAGTAGTCTTCGTGAAAGATGATGTAAGCTTACAATGTTTTGAGAATGTATGTTTTGTTCGTGTTAGGTTGGAGTAAGGTGGTCATCGTGTTACAATGATGTAAGCTGAGCATGTTTTGAAAAGAGCTAATTACACAGAACCTCCTTGAGGTTTGCCCCTTTACAGCAAAAAACAACTTTATCGAAAATTGACACTCAACCCCCCTGACGTTAGTGTTTGACCGTTAACTTAACAGTTGACCACATCAAAATTGCAAAATGACTTAAATACCCCTATTACCCTTTATTTAATGAAATTAAAATTTAAAAGAGTAAATTAAATAAAGAAAAATTAAATAAAAAATAGATGATCTTCACAATTTATTAAAAAATAAATAAATTTTTAAAAATGGAAAAAATAAGAAAATAAAATTAAAACACGTTTTAAAACAAAACAAAAAAAAACAGAAAAATAATGGAAAATAATTTAAATTTTAAAAAACAAAATAAAACATGAATGTAATTTTAAATGAAAAGAAACAGAGACGGATGAGATCTGGTGGAAGAAAAAGTATTAACTTCATCGTACAAAACTTCGTTTTCACATCAAAATGTATATTAACGTCATCGTACAAAACTTTGTTGATACTTTTTTTGGTAAAAGAAACAAAAACGAAGTTTTGTACGATGAAGTTGATACTTTTCCTTCCACCAGATCTAATCTGTCTCTGTTTCTTTCCATTTAAAATTACATTCATTTTTTATTTTGTTTTTTAAAATTTATATTATTTTCCATTATTTTGAGTCATTTTGGCATTTTGATGTGGTCAACCGTTAAGTTAACGGTTAAACACTAACGTCAGGGGGGTTGAGTGTCAATTTTCGATAAAGTTGTTTTTTGCTGTAAATAGGCAAATCTCAGGGAGGTTCTGTGTAATTAGCTCTTTTGAAAATGTATGTTATATCGTGTTAGGTTGGAGTAATAGTAGTCATCGTGAGAGAATGATGCAAGCTGACAGTGTTTTCAAAATGTATGTTATATCGTGTTAGGTTGGAGTAATAGTAGTCTTCGTGAAAGAATGATGTAAGCTGACAATGTTTTGAGAATATATGTTTTTTTCGTGTTAGAATGATGTAAGCTGAGCATGTTTTGAAAATGTATGTTATATAGTGTTAGGTTGGAGTACTAGTAGTCATCGTGAGAGAATGATGTAAACTAACAATGTATAACAAATTTTTGTTTTTATCGTATTAGGTTGGAGTAATGGTGGTCATCGTGTAAGAATGGTGTGTTGACAATGTTTTGAAAATGTAAATGTTACACAGGGGAGCACTCTCCCAGTGATAATATGTTTTGGTTAGGACATATGTGCAAATGGTAAATAATGAATGCTGGTCGATTAAGCTGCTCACTAACTACGTTGTTGCGTTCGTGTAAACCTCGTGTGCCATCCATGTCCTAATCAACGGCATGCCCGAATGGTATAATTTCCAAGGTGGAGGCGTTCTGTCTAATATAAATTCAGCAAACTGGCACATGTAGACGCCGCACTGGATACTAAAAAGTGAAAACATAAACAGAAAGTATGCAAATAAATACATATATTTGCAACCGTTGCAAAGGGATATGGCAGAAACGAATATTAATTACGTACCCATCCTGCTGGATTGGAAGATCTTGTCTGATGTACTCAAAAGGCTGGAATGGCTTCGTACGTACGTCTATCCCCTTATGCTCATAGTACCCAGACTGCTGGAGAAGGGAGGGCATTAGGTAGCTAATACAGTCCATTTCCCTTACCCTCAGCATTGACTTGCTCTTGGCATGCAGTGAGTCATAAAAAGTGAACGCCCCATCTTCAGGGAAGAGATGGCAGAGAACCCAGTGGTCGCCCACGTTACAGGGGATTAGAACCTATGGAGGTGATCCAAAGATGAGAAACGGGTTTAGCAATTGATGTCATGAAACGTTAATAATAAGGAAAAGGAATTAGTACAGGAAAGATAGCCCACCGAATTCATATTCCACCATTCGGGTCGAACTACAATTGACCCACCGCCTCTCACAGCATCTATACACTGTTGGTCGTGGATGAAGGACATGACATCAATGTCCGGAAAATCAATCCAAGAATCCTGTGTTTTTCTACCCTTCTTTCGTACCGGTCTTTTCTTCAGTTGCAATGTTGCCTTCAACGAGTCCCATTTCTTAGCAAGGTAACACTGTTTAAAGGCTTCGTGTTACTTTGTCGGAGACAGGGATGTGTTATACTCATTAAGGTACTGAATTGGATACGCAGTTACTCAGATATACTTACGTGGAATGAACAGTCAACCATTGTGATGTCCTGCGCATACTCGTCATATCTGGAACAACGGCGCCTCCATAGAACATCCATAAAGCTGTCCACATGCTGATGGAATTTTGGTTTGTATTAAAAAGGATTGTTTAAGGTCTTCGGCCAAAACATAAAGGGGATAAGTAGCATATAATATAAATACCATGTACAAAAACAGTTATAATTACCAGGTTGGAGAACGGCACCGACGGGCTCTTCATGTCGAGAAAATGTTGCCGAGTAAATCGCTCTTCTTGACCCACATAAAGACTGTGGTAGTACACGACACGTATTAGATGCAAGTAAAAAGGATAGATAATAAGGGCATGAAGAGGTTACAAAAAATAAAGTTTAAATTTACGAAATATCTTCGCCGGTGCTTTTCAGGAAACCGGCATATTCGGTGTCCAATAAATCGTCATCATCACTAAGATCAAGGATCAGTCCTCTTTTTGCTCGCTTTCGCTTCTTCCTTTTCTCGGGATCGATCCAAACGGTGTTCAGAAAATCGGCTCTCTTCCGCTTCCTCGCGGTTTCTACATCCCTTATTGGGTAGTTGTCTGGCATTTTTTCCAACAGAATTATACTTCCTTCCAGTTCTCCCGGGACCATCAAGTTGGGATCCGGAGATCTGTAAGGTTCGAGATGGATCGTACCTTTGCGGCCTATAGGGGACCCTGTATGACCCTGTGTGACCCTGTGTCAAAACTAATGCAATTAAGAGCATTGCTATATGATGAAAGAAACATTTCTATATGATCACATCAACTCGAAGACTGACTAAACCGTAACTTGTATGTACCGATTTCGATAACGCGGAATAAGTAATAAGAAAGCAAAAAATTATAAATGGGTAACGCGGAATAAGTATTAAGAAACCAATATAATATTGTACTATGTAAGGATTTGGATCAGAATATGTACGTTTACCTCAACTGCAACTTCAAATTCATCGACTTTGGGAGCTTCTTCATCCGGTTTTGGGGCCTCGGAGTCCTTATTATCCTCGGATTTGTCTGTTCTGTCAACAGGGTAGGAGGTAGCCACATGCACATTGTACCGATTCTCTTCAGATCCATTGACTTTGGGAGCATGTCCATCCAGTTTTGCAGCCTCGGAGTCTTTATTATCATTTGCCTCAGTTTTGTCTGTTCTGTTGGCAGGGTCAGAGGCAGTCCCATGCACATTGTACAGATTCTCTTGCATCGCCTTCTCCAGATAACCAGGCATCAACTTAGGCAGAATGTCATTTAGTGCCTGAGGGAGGACCTTAGGGAGCACATCATTAAGTGCCTCAGGAAGCACCTTCGGTAGAACGTCATACAGCACCTTCCTTATCACCTCAGAAGTATTTTTTTCGCTAACCTCATTAGGCAACACATCCTTCACTGCTGCCTGGGGAAGCACCTTGGGGAGAACATCAAACAAGACCTTTGTCATCATCCCACACATACTTTCATATGTAACCTCCTTTGAGTCAGGGTCATCCATGCCGTTTGGATTGGGTGTAGTCTTAGGAGATTCGTTGTTGGCAAACAGTTTCCTCTGAACCGAAGGTGGAGCCCTGTTGTGATGGGAATCGATTTGTTCATTTTTATTTTCGGTTTCCTGGTTGTCCAACTCCGGAATACCACCAGACAATTCACACCCTAACTGATCATCAGTAATAAACTCAGTTCGATTCGGCTGGGCAGGCCATCCCATATAAATAAAACTGTCACAGACGAAGTCCATGTCGATTGATGTGAAGTAGGTTTGCTGTTTTTCAGCTGGAGTAGGTTTCATGTCCACCGTTGCCAACTGCAAATATCAGAGGATTACCGTTAATGTTAAACTAAGATCAAAATCTAACATTACAATTAAAGGCTGCAACTGCCATGGGTAATATATATACACACATACACTGCGTTTGTCGAATAAGTTTTCATCGAACCCAGTCGAAGTGTTGAAAAACTCCCAGTTTTTGAACCGTGGATAACTCGAACTGTGGCGCTTGCCAATTACACCGGTCAGAAAAGGAAATCTTTCAACGGCCCAAACCTATTAAGGTTTTCATTAAGTAGCGTTATGAAAATGTGTTAGGAAATGATTCCAGACAATCGGTATCTAAGCCATAGTGGTCGGTGTACATACCTGAAAACATAGAAGATGCCCAGAAAGGTTGTAAGTGATGGTAGTTTTCGTTTCTGGTTTGCTTTCGGTCTTTTTTTTGCCTCTTTTTTTTGCATTCCCTTTCGAAGGACCTACAGTATGTGATTCTTGTTCACCTTCACCTTCAACAACTGCTTTGTTTGATGGTTTGAGTTTGTCGCGGTTTTTGGGTATGGCATTTTTTATCCAGTGCAAAGTCAAACTATACACGTATGAACCCCATGGAAAACCTTTGAAAGCTACATCGTCATCCACTAATGCAAACATCCATAGCGGTACACAGTCACGTTCGTCAAGAGTGCTTAAGATATAGCCTATGACCAACAGATTTGCCATCTTCAAGCCATCTTCACCTTGATCGTCGGTGACTCGTTTAAAAGTCTCGAACAAAGAAATGTACGTAGGTTGGCTCAGGAAATGTCTTCCGTATAGGCTGTTCTCCGTTGGACTATAGTTCGCATTTATTAATCCTTCTGGCAGTTTTCCCATTTTAAGCCCAGAACATAGGCAAAACTCAACTTGACCGAAACGATGTTGTTGCATACCCAGCCCAAACCACATTTTGTCATCTCGAGGTGGTGATGCATTACCGGACCTACTGGTATATTCGATCTGCCTTTTCAGTATACTATACAAAACCTTTGCATGTATAGTGACGGGCAATCGCAGACCTAAGTAGTGGCCAAAAGGTCCTTCCTTAAACGCCTCTAAAACTTGTAATCTGCCTAAAACTTTTTCAATGTCAACAAGAATGTTACAGTGATGCCGACTTCTGGAGTTTATCCTTGCATTTTTCCATCCCTCGTGATCCGGATATAAGAAGGTTAACATCTGAAAATAATGGGCAGGTCGTGTAAATAAAAATAAAAACATATTAGTCCTTTGGATATTCATCAAAGCATGGAAAATCAGAAAGGAGAAAATATAGGCTAACATGAACATGTGATGAAAAAGTAACTGAAAGGTTACCATTTGAAAATAATATGCAGGTGGTGTAAAATAAAAATATATTAGATATTCATCACCAGCTAACATGAACATGTAATGAAAAGTAAGTGAAGGGAGAAAGTCATGGAAATTCATGTACGGGGGGATCATGGAATCATTGAATCATGGAAAAGTCATGGAAATTCATGTAAGGGAGAATCATGGAAATTCATGTAAGGGAGAATAATGGAAATTCATGTAAGGGGAATCATGGAATCGTGGAATGTCATACCAACATCATGGAATGTCATGAGTGGTCATGGAAATTCATGTCAACTTCATGGAATCGAAAGCATCATGGAAATTGGCATCATGGAAAAGTCATGGACATTCATGTAAGGGGAATCATGGAATCATGGAATGTCATACCAACATCATGGAAAAGTCATGGAAATTCATGTAAGGGGAATCATGGAATCATGGGGGATATAAAAACATCATCATAAGGTTCATGTAAAGTCATGGATATACGCAACATGGAAATTGGCATCATGGAAATCATGGGGGATATAAAAACATCATCATAAGCTTCATGTAAAGTCATGGGGCACATCATGGAAAGTCGAAATCATCATGATCACATCATGGAAAGTCCAAGCAACATGAAACCAAGTCTTGGCAATATGTGATGGAAAACCCCAAAACCCCGTGAGAAATCCCCTGATGTGGTGCTCATGGAAAGTCATATGGGATGTAAGTAAAGAAAGACTTTCCATGTAAAGTCATGGGGCATATCTACTTTCATGTAATCTTGGTCTTGGATCTATGGATCACATCATGGAAAACTTCATGTATCGAATGCATCATCAGCACATCAGAGGAAATCTTCATGAGCCCTATTGGGGTAAATCATGATCATGGTAAAAATCAAGACCCAAATGGGCAAGTAACACAAATTAATTCCATATTGGAATTCCAGATTTCAAGTAATTCCAGATATCCAAAAAAACCCTATTACGACATTAGAGATTAACATTAGGGATTAACACAACAGAAAAAGGGAATAGAGGACATAAGTCCCTTATATCAAGTCAAATGTTACGGAAATAATTCGGGATCGTGCCGATTAAGAGGATAGCTAATTCGATCCTACCTCGTCTTCGCACACTGTGGTCGTCGAGGTATCGCCTTTCCTGTTTTCCCTTTTCAAGGCTTTCCCCTTTTTCCTCACTTGCAGTCGTCGTTCTTCACTCCCGTTTTCCCTTGTCAAGGATTTCCCGTTTTCCCTCACCTGCGGTCGTCGTTCTTCAATGTGGCTTTCCCGTTTTGAATTTCATCTGTTTTGTTACAGACTCTAGCTTTCCGTTTTCCCTTTCAAGCGAGAATCCATTACAAGGGGTGATTTAGTCATTTAGAAGAACACTTAAATGTCAGGTCCGAACAGTTAAATAGGGGTACAATAGTAAGATCAGCTATTTAAATACAGTGAAGTGGTCAGAATTGGGTTTTTAATAACTTCTGGCTATATGACGTTTTGGCATCTTCTAAGTGGCTATATTTGAAAACCACCCTAAATATTTTTGTCAATTAAGGACTTTGGGTATACAATAGTCCATGGTATACAATAGTCCATAATTTTGCAATTAGAATGTAATAAAAATTCCTCTTTAGTATTAATTATTTCTGTTAAGGATGTGGTATAGTTTTGAATTCTAACTTAACTTATTAAACTTCTGTACTTCTCATTTTCCTTGTATCATATCTTTTGAGTGGAAAATGAATAAATTCTTATTAAATTTAGAAAATCAATTGAACTAAAACACTAATCACATTAGTTGTATTTAGAAACATTAAGTCAGGAAAACCAAATGACCCTAAAACATTAATCACATTAATTGGATATAGAAAATTAATTTCATTATCCCATTAATTATGAGATTGGCTCTTGATTTTATATGATTAGTTAATGAATCTGCAAAGTAGAAATGAATATATAGAATTTAATACCAAAGCTTTCTCACATCGACACGTAGCGCCTTGAGATTCGGCTTTAGTATATTATGGTATGCAGCTTGCACAATATGCGACATTGTAAAATATAAATCGAAAAATCATAAAAAGTAGGCACGATTCAAAATTTTTATATGTTATATTTTCAATAAAATTAAAATTTCCACCATCAATATAATAGCATTTTTCCATACTTTTTATGTGGGAGTGAGCCTTTTTCCTATTTTTAATATGAAAGTGACATGTGACAATCATAAATGTTATTTTAATATATATTTTCATATCATATCTATATTATAATAATAATCATATCATATCTATGTAATCTCCTGTAATGGAGCCCAATGTTACACGTGTCGTGGCCTTTAATTCATTGGTCTTTTTTTTTTTTTTTGATGGAAAGGGCACCTGAAAACTTGGAAAACCAGATCGAGGGCAAGGTTACAACCATAACTGGGACTCCACAAATAAAGCTATTTGAGCACAAGCCCAGAACAAAGTCCCACAACGGGAGAAAAATGCCCACACAGAGGTGGGAATTACAACCAAAACAGAAAACTAAACAAACTGGAAACACAAAAAAAACGAGCTAAAACCGATCCGGAGGAGAGACCAGGACGCCGCCGATCAAGCAGAGACGTCGGAGATGCCCGATCGAAACCCCAAACCACCATACCAATCAAACCTCCACCCGTTCCGATGCCCGTCGCCGCAAAGCATAAAACCGACCAAGCCAAACACCAAGATCAGTGAAGGAGGACACCGAAGTTGCCGGCGGTGTCCCGACGGAGAGGACGGGGTCGGACGAGCACCAAGACCACCGATCGAGACTGCTCATGCCGAATCACACCAGATCTTGCCAGAACCAAGAGGATCGGCCTATCTAACAGCTGCCGTCGACGCCTGGACAAAACGTCCCACCCGGTGACGCGAGAGAGACTTCCAGTCGACGGACAGGGCCGTCGTAGCAGCCGCCAGTGTCCCCCTTATGACCGGGAAAGCCTAGCACAGGGAAGAAGAATCCGGGACGACATCGCCACCGGCTCCCGCTGCCACAGCGAGAAACCGGCGACAGGAAGACTAAATCGGTTAGGGTTTTGAGTTGGGAGAAAATGGGTCTTTTAGCCGCCTCTTTTTTTTCTTTTTTTGACTTTTAATTCATTGGTCTTCACTCATCATAAGATGAGCCAGCTTTCTCATATTAATCCATTATTTTTTCGTACATTAATTAGATTATATATATTTGTGAATGCTTTCTTTTAAAAAAAAATTAATTAATTATTTGTGGCCTTTAATTCATTGGTCCTTACTCAAGATGAACCAGTTTTATCATATTAATCCATTAATTCTTCTTATATTAATCAATTACTAATATTAATTAATTAATTAATTATAAGATGAGCCGATATTCTCATTAAGTAATTACTAATATTAAAGTTACAAAACCTATAAAGGTAAAAGATTATAAATTCAAATGGATCAAAAATAATAATAAGGGTCATTGATTTCTAGAGCCACTGATTTGGTGAGGCAGTCTCTAAATAGCCATTAATTTTTCAAAATGGCTCAAATTTGTCATTTAATAGAAAGAAAGTATCAATTGTTGCCACTTTGCCTATTAATTATTTGAAGTCCGTTTGTTTATGTCATAATCGGTTTGGTTATGTCATAACTTGTTAGAATCGAGGTTAAAATAGTAAAACATGAAGGAGCAATATTGTAAAATCATCAAGTCACCATCTTAGGGCACAATTTGACAAAGATGTTCAAAGCGTTTTTTCATTTTTCTTTTTGCCATTAACGTAGAGAAGCTCTACAACAACGGAGGATTATTTTGAACGAAATTGGAGAAGGACAAATGCGAGATATGGATTACAAGGTACTACATATCACACGACTTGTATTTCTTTTCTAAGATCAAAGGTTTTTTTTTTTTTGTTTTTTTTGTTTTGTGATTTATTGTATGATCAGCTTTTACTACTGAATATATAATTGGCAAGATATATGAGAGAAATATTGATGTTAGCCAGTACAAAAGTACAAAATTATGCTTTTAAGACCAAACCATTGAATTTCTATCGTGTTTACTTAAAGGAATGTATATCCAATTGTGATGACTGTTTTTTCTGCATCGAAAGCAAAAATCCAAATGCTCTCTTGGTAAACTCTCTCTTATTTATATGTGTTGTTTGATATATAATTTTGGATTCACGCTATACTGATTTCATTGCTTGAATATGTGTAATTGCTTTGTATGGTTTGAAGCTGGAGTCATGTGCTTGTATGAATTAATCATAGGATCTATTGGCAATTGAATATGAATACATCACATTATGCATTTCATATGTTCATTTTTTTTTTTTTTTTTGAGGTCATTGTTATCTTGCATCTGGTTCATTGGTGCTAATTGGTTAGCATCAAAAAACTGTGAACTCATAATCTGTATAGGCAGGGTCCTAAATATATTGCTTAAAGTTAACTTTACAATTACCTAAAAAAAAAGATTTGGCAAAATTTCATTTATGGGATTAAGATGGAAAGGTATTGGGAATAAGTCGAAGTTGCCTCCATTGGTGCCACCGAAAATTGTGAAATAAGTTGATCGTCCTAAAAAGCTAAGATATAGAGCTGTTAGTGAAATTCCAGCTAATGCCAGAAAGTTCACAAGGATTCATAGGTCATATACATGCACCAAAAGCAAGCAGCAAGGACATAGCTTCAAAACATATGATAAGAGGGCTGAGCTACTTGCAAAGATACTTATTATGTAATTTACTATAACACTTGTCATATTAATTAACAATTGTTGTGCCTTTATATTATCTAACACTTGACATTTACTTTATTGAAGAATTTGAACCAACAACTTGTTATGAACCAACAACCTGCTGAGAACCAATGAACTGAAACTTTAGTTGATGTTCCAGACATTCAAACTGAATTTGTGAATAGTAATGAAGATGGTGCAGGGGTATAAGCTTCAATTAGTGTACTTAGAACATGTTTTCTTATGTTGTTTTTCAATTTATAAATCTGACATTGATTTCATTTTGCAGATAATGACTCAAGAATCTATAGGGCAACAAATCAATATGGATAACATTGAGCAACTTTGTAAAATTCTAAGAATATTTTGACTGGAAAGTAAAGAAACTAGAATATGTAGCAAGTGTTTGATGAAAAGCTCATGAGAGCTCAAGAACTGTTACAGAGAACAAAACAGAGAAAATGGACGAGAGAAAATCATTTTGTTATTTGATTTATTCAATTGTTTTGTTCTCAGCTCATACATTCTATTTATACTATCTGAATATCAGATATTTTACAATCAGTTAGAAGAGAAGAATGGATTGCCACTAGGCCATGTGTCAGCTGGACTAACAAACTTCTGACGGGAAAAGTTGTTAGTTTGTTGTAACCACCTAAGCTGATGCATCTGATGATGATGATCATGATGATGATCATATGATGGTGATTGTATCATCATGATCATTCTTCTTTTGTTCGGGTCTTCTAGAAGCAAATTGTAGAAGCAAATTGTAGAGTATTTATATTATTCCTTCAGTTGTTGATTACCATCAACGCCTCTTTCATAGTTGCTGCATCTTCTGTACATCAGGCAACATTATTCTTAACAAACTTTTAGCTAATGTTAGGACTTTGAAGTAGCATTATGCAACCAAGCTAATTCCATATCTTCACCCAAATGACCCTCTACTACACTACTTTAGTTTGAAAACCAAATGGAAGAAGAATAGCCGCAGGAACAACATGCTCAAAAAGGAAAAAGTAAGAAGAAAAAAACTGGTGGCCTGAGAAAGAAGTAGAAGACAAACTGAGTTTTGAGTTTTTTAGTCTAGACAGTTTTATATTGAGTTTGGATAGGTTCTTGAACAAATATATATATATATATATATTTAAATACAACATGCAAACCCGTTGATTGATGCATCCTTGACTTTCTTCCATGAAAGATAGCAAAGAAATTATATCAAACATCTAATTTTAGGCACTTAAAACCAACTCACAACTCACAATATCTCTATTGTACAATCTTGCCAACTATATTATACATTTATACACTATTCATATCTCGAGTATTTCTAATACAAAAAAAAACAAAACCAGCCATGTAGATTTTCTGGTGCATTTGGTCAAAGACATCAAAGTGCAATTTAGTGAATTGATAAGTAAGATCCGTAGACAACACATCTATATTCACTGAAATTAAACACGAATTTGGATCTTCCATTAAGCCATTATTATTATTATTATTTATTTATTTAATTTTTTTTTTTTTTTTTTTTTGCATTTGAGGTTTTCCTTATTATTAGAGCATTAGTTGGATTGAAATGAAGAAAATAAGAATCGGCCAACATGGAAAGGATCGATATCGCCAGTTCTTATAGAACCAGCAACCTCATCAGCAACAATGAAGCATCATTATAATTTTAAATAATAAATTATTCAGCAAGTAAGTTTGATGTTACTCTAAATTAATTAGGAAATAATAATGAGTTTGAAGTCACCCATGTATAGGAAATATTACCCATAAAAATAATAAATTAATCAAATAGTAAATGACCTTTTTGGGACTCTCCGCCCACCAATTAATGATGTCTAGTGCTATTTTATTCTTTAGGGATGTCATGTCATAGATAACATCAGTTTCTATTAGATTTTGACAGAATGACTGCCAATGAACAATATTTTGTTAAAATGGTGATTTTGGGACAATTTCAATAGTGAATGACCTTTTTGGGACTCCACCCACCAATTGATGGTGTCTAGTGCTATTTTCTCTAATAATATTGACAACCATCCATTGAATTCCAAATTTAACCAATCATGCATGCTTGCTAATATATGCAATGAACCCAAATTCATTTATGGCACAGGTTAATTCAATCGATTAGTTAATAATCTATTTATATCACATATTCAAATATTCTTACACACACACACAAAGAGATATATAATGATAACAAAATGTATATATATTTTTGGGTTTGAAATCACATTGTTGGTATGCTGTTTGTATATATTGTGACAAACACACACACAGAGAGATAATGATAACAAAATGTATATATATTTTTGGGTTTGAAATCACATCGTTGGTATGCTGTTTGTATGTATTGTGACAATTTTGTTCAAGAAATTGAAATTATTTTCGGTTTTTTTTTTTAATTGACAGAAGAAAAAAGTTTGTGTAGTATCGATGCCGGATAACAAGCAAGTGAAAAGCAATGCTTTGTCGAATCAATCCGTTGATAATTTGGAAGGTAATGCATTTGTTAAACTTTTATTTTTCAATATATGGGGATTTGATTTTGATTTTTTTCGTTTATTTTTTAAATTTTTGAGTATTGTTTGTTTGATGAGATATGATATCATTGTGTTGTTTTGTGTTGATCATGGGTGGATGATGATTTTTAATGGTCAATGTCTGCAATATATGTGTTGTATTGTTGTTTTGGATGTAAATTTTGAGTCTTCTGTTACAAATTTGGTATGTTTACTCATGTATACGAAGATGGTACAAATTAGTGGACTTTGGAAGGTGATTCTTTAAAAGCATTTTTTTCATCATCTTCAAACGTGTGATTGTTAATTCAAAGCTAAAATAATTATAATAGGAATTATTTTTTTGAATGATAATTAGAATACGAATTATAAATTTTGTTTTAAAAATGAATTATTGAACCATTTTCCATCTAATTAAGTTATCATGTTCAACTTAAAACTAGTATATTGAATATATATCATCTTAAACAAAAAATAAAAACTTTTAACAGTCCAATGTCATTAATAAATTAAACCCCTTAAGTTTCCTTTAAAACCACATGCATGCATTGCATATAGACACCGATGCTTTCAAATGGGTCATCTATTTTCAAACTTCCTGTAATCAAAAGATTCAAAATTCAAGCTTGGCTCAGATTGAAAATAATCAAAATGATTACCATGAAGTATATATAAGAATATCTGAAGTTGAATTTGTAATTTTGAGAGCTATGGTGATAAAATGTTTGTTGATTCTTTGAAATATATTAATTTTTGTTTGAAGTTGAAAATCAATACGAATAGTGTGTTAATCCTTCTAACCTTCCCATGGACTTGGTTATTGTGAGATTTCCTTTCTGGAACTTGGAGTACTAATCCAACAGATTTTAAGATTTTGAAGTATGAGAATTTGATGATTTATACTTCTTTTTTGGATTGCAGAAGCAATATGGAGGTTGAAAAATTCATGATAATCAAGAAAAGGGAGGAGTTGCTCAATCAAATCTTTACCCGGTGATCAAGCCAAATTTGGTATGATTTAGGCTCTCATTTCCGTCTCTTTATGCTTGATTCTCGGGCGTTTCCCCGTATTTAATGTTGTTAAATCAAGCGTTTCAGGTTTATTTAGGCTGTAAGGGCATTTGTGAAGAAGATGAGGAATTTGGTACAAAAAAAGAGCATAAGATGGCAAAACAAGGCATTTTTGCCCTTTTGATGACAATATGGTCGCTATGGCGACATGCAGATATAAATGAAGCATAGCTGTCGCCATAAGATGTTACAATGAGACAAATGGTGACATTGAAGAACACAAGGCATCGCCACGAAGGTCGCTATGGCGACATAGAGATTTTTCAAAGGAAGTCATGTCGCCTTTTTGGTGTCGCCATGAGACCAAGGGAAACCTCTCCAAGAACAAATGGCGACAACACACAAATTTCTCAGTGTCGCTGTTTGCACCATGGCGAAAAAGACGAGAATGACCGCGACAAGTGAATCTCAGATTGCGTAACTGTTTGTTGCCATGAGGTCGCCATGGCAACATAAATAGCGACATCTTGCCATATAAGATTTTCAAGCAGTTATTGGTACTATTTCAAGGGCCACTATAAATATTATTTTTCCCCAACTTGAAAGAGGATCAAAGCATTACTTGAGCACGAATTTACAGAGATTAGATCTAGTTTTTCTCTTCCATTCTTCATCTTTCAACTTCCTCCATTCTTTAAACTTGTACTACCTTTTCCATCCAAAACCTCAACACCAAATCTTGACTACTTCACTCAACCATTCCTCTCTTCTCATTCTTTACATCTCAATACCTTTGTCACTACCCATTAGACACCCACCTATCTAGACACATCCTCTACTACCATTCTTTACACTATGAGCATTCAAAGAGAGGAAGGAGCAAACACTAAAGAAGGAGGCCCAAGGGTGATTTCCTTATCTATCACTTCTTTTTTATTTATTTGTGACTATGTGTAACTAAACCCCTAATCTAGGGGATAGATGTGAGGAACAATTGGTTGTGGGTATTTGCTAAGCTATTTGTAATTGAATCTCTATATGTGTTTTAATTCACTTTATATTTAGATCCTATTCATTATATGATTTGCATTGTATATCACTAGTAGATCATAATCTTGTGTGGGATAACTTGCCGTGAAACCAATCTTGGATTGACACCCTTGATTGGTTAGGAGCATAGTGATTAGGATGGATTAAGTTGTGGGTATATCAACCCCACTAATCTAAACCTTAATTTGTACTAATTGATCCCACCTTGAGCCCCTTTCTTTAATCTGTTAGACATCTTGGTAGGAAGATGCTTAGGGTTCATAGTGATGACCCAAGCACACCTTAGAAAACAAATGGTTAACATATAAGAGATTGGTCATTAAAGAGGCTTTGATAGCATTACCCATTCCCATTTGCAACTCCATCTATTTCCTATCATCTATCTTAATTGTTTACATCCATTCTCTTATCAAGATTGTTGAGTCTTTTATTTGTTTTATCACTTTTGTATGTTTATTTTACTTGCATTTTTGTGGTTTATGAAACCACACAACTATTAATTTACAATGATTTATTTTATTGCACTTTAGATTAGTCAATCAATCTAACACATTACTCCAACTCCCTGTGGAACGAATCTTGCTACCACTTGCTAATAATTTATATCTTAAAGGATTTTTGAGTGGCTAAAACATGGTTTTCCAAAGATCAAACTAAAACATTTTGTTGAGTACACAACGATGGGCTCATCACCTGGATTGCCTAGGTGAACTAGATTGTTTATTTTACCTTAGTACATGGTTGTGGTTATGGAAATAATTATCATTTCTATAATCATGCTTATGCTTTATAAGTAATTAAGATTTATTACTTTGAAACAAGTTCCTTTTTTTTAACATGATTTTATGGGATTTAATATTTTACATGAGTGAATTTGATTTAATATTTTACAATTACAGGAAAAGAGTCTATTTTATTTATTTTTTGACAAAATTTTATTATCCAATGAATTATAAATATATATTTTTTAACAAAACCCGTGCCGGATTGGCACATTAGTAAAAAATAAAAATAAAAAGAGAACAATACAATTCAAAGCAGACATGAACAAAAAAATAGTAGCATGCAACCAGGGGCGAATGGTTGTGGGGGCTGACTCGGGCTAAAGCCGGGTCAGCTTTTTGTAAAAAAAAAAAAAAAAAAAAAAATCAGAGATTTAATATTGTTTTAATTGATCAACATAATAGCATTAGAGTTAGAATCAAATTCTCTCTGATGGGCACACAATTTATAGTATATTTATAGCACAAGTGCTACTTCATCCCTTTTTAAATTATCAATCTCAGCTGATTGTATGCACATGGTAAAAACTAATGATGTGATACTTGTGTTATAAGTATACTATAAGTTGTGTGCTTACCAAAGAAAAACTGGAGTTAGGATAGGGGTCTATTGATTCTCTTCTTTCCTTTCCTGTCAATGTCACATCAACTTAATTTCTATAA
Organism: Acer campestre; assembly: GCA_954870605.1. Taxonomy (NCBI): domain Eukaryota; kingdom Viridiplantae; phylum Streptophyta; class Magnoliopsida; order Sapindales; family Sapindaceae; genus Acer; species Acer campestre. The sequence continues at coordinate 27,431,158 of OX940802.1, forward strand.
CTTTCTCTCTCTATCTCACCTGTCTCAACTCCTGATCCTCTCCCTCTCATTCTCTTTCTCTCTCTCTCACCCAATTTTCTCTCTTTCCAATTAAAAAAATTCACAATTCCAAATTTGAATTATAAAAAATATTCCAAATTTATTTTTCTAATTAACAAGTTAGAGTTTTAGTTTGTTATTCATAGTTTAAAGTTAGAATTAATTTGTTATTTTTTTATGAATTTTTTTCCTACTGCAATTTATTATTTTTAGTATTATATTATAATTTATAAAGTATCATTTTAACCAAATTGTTTGGGTTACAATATCAAACATCATACATTAAAGTTAAGAAAAACTATGCTTTCATGCTTTGGAAAAAAAGTTAATCAATCATCGGGTATTTGGGAGGGAGTGGATCAAGTTCTCCATGTAATATCACGGACGAGGGTTCAAGTTTTCCGATTAATGAAATTTTTTCGATTGATGGAATTTTCTAGTACTATCGAATTAAATTCACTTACTATATAGTTTTATTTTAGCCCACCTTAGGAAAAAATCATGGGTACGCCCCTGCATGTAACGATTCAACAAACATAAACTGAAGTATATTGAACAACATGTTTATGTCACAATAAATAAAAACTTGAATAATGTAGAACCCACGACCACGAACATTGATAAACATGTTTATTAATATTATATATATATATATATATATATTTAGGGTTAGACTATATCAATTCAAATTTTTGATTCAATTGTTTGATTTCAATATCTTAATCGTTGGATTAAAGAGCATATGAGCAAATTGGTAGTTGAGATATTGAAGTCAGAAATTTGAGTTAATATAGCTTGACCTATATTTTTAATTCTATTAGATAGTTTAGATTATTTATAGGTTTTATGTTTTATTGTATTTGATGGTAAAAATGTAATTTTATTGATTGAATTAAAAATTGAGAATAAAATCGTTTTTATGTTAATATTTAACTGTTCACTGCAAAAAAATATGGTCAAATGAGTCAAAATGAGTTATTTTGGATTATTTAAGAATCATGCGAGTCAAAAATGGAAAGTAGAGTAAAAAAAATTGATGTTTCCAAAAAAAAAAAAAAGGTTTGGGACTTGAAAAAAAGGGATTGCCAGCAAAAAAAAATATCAAAAACACAAATATTTATGACTCACTGACACACGTAGAATATATCCGACATCATTAAAGGATCTGTAATCCTCTCTCATATTTTGGACTGAATTTTTACATACTAAGATAACTTACCAAAGAAAACTCAATTATTTTTTGAATTAATTGGAATATATATATATATATATTTGGTTAATTTGCATTCACATTCTGTAGGTGTATTTGACAGTCCAGAATTACCATAGAACAATTCAAGCCAGCCAAATCGTCATTTTTTGTATTCATTTATCATTATGATTCCTAAATCTGAATCATTTACCATTTTTTGCTCTCTATTATTTTTTATAATCCCTTTCAATATTTTATATCTCTCTCTCACACACACAGAGAGAATATCTGATAGATGGCACCAGAGCTGCAGAAGAGAACCTTGGCCGTAGAATCCAGCTTTGATTCCTCTCAATTCGATGATGATGGCCGCGTAAAACGAACCGGTATAGATACTCTACTTGTACTCTTTTTACTTACTATGTTAATTAATAAACGTTAGTCATCAGCATTGTTAAAAGGGTTTTGTCAAAACTAGTATGTGGTCTAAATAAGTAAAGTGTAACGGACTTGTTGTGATATTTTGGCAATTTTGTTGTCTCAATTTCTTCTTGTCATTGTTTAGGGTTTGATTTTGTTTGCATGGTTTTTGAAGGAACTTTGTTGACAGCAAGTGCACATATAATAACAGCAGTGATTGGGTCAGGAGTGTTGTCACTTGCATGGGCTTTAGCTCAACTGGGTTGGATTGCTGGACCAATCGCTCTCATAGCCTTCTCTATTATCACTTGGTTCACTTCTACTCTTCTCGCTGACTCTTACAGGTCTCCCTTTAATGGCACAAGAAACTACACTTACAGGGAGGCTGTCAAAAACAATTTAGGTACCAAAATTCTATGCAAAAATTTTCATTTATTTCTTCCCTCTATGGGTTTTCTCATATTTTGTTTTGATGAGTAGTGGAATGGTCAGAAATCGGCCCAATCCATTTGACACCTCTATGGCTCTATAAAACAAACTAGATTCTCCAGGATTTAATTAAAAACACGGGAGGATCTTGACTGGATTTTCCTTAGATGTTCGAAATCTTAACTCTCTATCTCTGTGTTTAACAGGAGGGATAAAGTACAAATTCTGTGCTTTAGCCCAATATGTAAATCTTGTGGGAGTAACAATTGGTTACACAATCACTGCATCTATTAGCATGGCGTAAGTGAATTATTATAATAATCTCACTCCCAATTTTTTTTTTTTTTTATAGTTTTCTTGTGCTTTTGATTATCAATTTACATGGTTCTAAATGCTTATAATTTTATTTCTTTTAGGGTGCCAATATTTCCACCCAAAAATGTTGTTATTTGTACATCCATCATAAAAAATTAAAATCTAAATTTCAATGTAAGCACTCAATTTATTACCATAATTAACCCTATTTTATGTACTAGGCTCCATGCTATGATCACATATGATCTGTATAATTATATGTGCAGTTTGATTATAATTCAATGGTCCACAAACAGGGGGCAGGCCCACAGGAGCCATGGTCCATGCTTTGATTTTTTTTTCTTAAAAAAAAAAAAAAAAAACCTCTTAAAAAAAATTATACATTTACAGCTAAATTTCATCGGTTTTTGATTTTGACCCCAAAATCTTTTGATTTAGTGTAATGACCCGTTCTGATAAAGAATTTTGGCTGTCGATAAAAAAAAAAAAGTTTGAAAACTCAAGAACTCTAAAAAAAAAAAAAAAAAAAAAAAAATTCCTATTAACTATATAAAATTTATATAGTAGTTAAATCAATATACATTCATATATTTTTATGTGTGCACACCTGAAATTACATATTTACACAATCAATGAAGTCTAACCTTAATTTTTTTTTTTTTTTCCCAAACAACACAATGTTTGTAAACAATAATATTTTTATATTTAGCTTCAATTGCATGAGCTTTGTATGCTAACTTCTACATTGTCTTCTTTTGTTTAAACAAGTGATAGTCAAACTTCAAACCATCCCCACTAGTTGACTTGTAGAAACAGGGTTCAGCTATTTTGGCTAAGTTGCTATTAACAGCAATGCTATTGGATCAATTTCCAGTCCGTAGAAACTATGTAAATTTACATGCTCTAAGGACTCATTTGTCTAAAACCAAAAGCAATTTGATTATTACTTAGCTTGCTGGGGTTTGAGTTTTAAAAAGAGATTTTAATTAAATTATTCTGTCTTTATTAGTAATTCATTGAAGGGTAATTAGGATTACAATAATTCTTTTGGACGGCAGCATCTGCACCCTTTCTCTTAATATTAAATTATTATTGATAGAAAGTTTATTGTTTCTGCGGGTATATAACGGTCAATATTTAAGTAGTTGTTTCTGATAATGTGCAGAGCCGTTAAGAGATCAAACTGCTTTCACAAGAATGGACACGAGGCAGGGTGTCATACATCAAACAATATGTTTATGACAATATTTGGGGTGACGCAGATTATATTAAGCCAAATACCAAATTTTCATGAGCTTTCAGCTCTCTCCATCATTGCTGCTATCATGTCTTTTGCTTATTCCTTAATAGGCCTTGGTCTCTCTTTAGCACAGATTGCAGGTACGTAACACATTTCAATATAAAAAAAGGTCCTTGGATTGAAAAGAGACTAGCAAGTGCTTTTTAGAAAGCATGTTCAAACGTTCTTACGAACGCGTGTACATTTGATAACACGCCAGTAACATGGTTAATTTTGTTAAATTGAAGGAGGAAATACTGGGAAGACAAGCTTAACAGGAGTAGTAGTAGGAGTGGATGTGACAAGCTCAGAGAAGCTTTGGGGCAGCTTCCAGGCCATAGGAAATATTGCATTTGCCTATGCTTTCTCTACTGTCCTTGTTGAGATACAGGCAAGTGATCTGCAGGTTTTATTCATTCAGGATCGACTTTATAATGTTATAGAGTGACATGATCACCCTTGGGGGTGTATACAGGTCACTTTGTAACATCACAAAATGCATAAATCTTGCACCTAATAATTATATATATATACACACTTTTTCATCATAAGCATATTATTTTAATTTTGATTTTCTGGTGATTATTTGCATACATTTGAGAAGATAAGTTGTTGAGTGCAGGATACACTAAAATCAAGCCCACCAGAGAACCAAGAGATGAAGAAGGCAACCCTTATTGGAGTCTCAATCACCACCATTTTTTACACACTTTGTGGCACTTTGGGTTATGCAGCCTTTGGAAACAATGCACCCGGCAACTTCTTAACCGGATTTGGATTTTACGAACCCTTTTGGCTTATCGATTTCGCCAATATCTGTATTGTTGTTCATCTTGTTGGAGCTTACCAGGTACATCAAACTCCATTAACTTAGAAATTTTTTGATACTGCAATGTAGAGGTATCAAATGGATCGGGCTGCCTGAGCTCTACCGCAAATTGAGAGCCAATCCCTTGTCCAAACCCGTTGAATGGGTGAGCCGGGTTTTCAAGGGTTTGAGGGTAGGGATGGATTTAAAAATGAAAAATATTTCAATAGTAATACAAATAAAACGTGGAAAATCCAATTGGCTGTCCAAACTGGTGCTTAGATGTCACTAGATTAAGAAAAATCTTGGAAAAATAAAAAGCAAGCCCAATTGAGGCTTAAAATTTACAATTCGACTCGCCCATTTGACACCTTTACTACGGTTCTTATTTTTGTATATATATTTATATATATAGAAAGCTGACACCATTGTTTGTGGAGGTATTTTGCCAACCAATATACAATCTAGTGGAGGGATGGAGCAGCCGACAATGGCCAGAAAGCAAATTCATAAAAGGATTCATGTTCCGGTTGATATGGAGAACATTTTATGTGATAGTAACCTGTGTCATCGCCATGCTCTTCCCCTTCTTCAACAGCGTTCTTGGATTGCTCGGAGCTCTTTCCTTCTGGCCCTTGACTGTGTATTTTCCAATCGAAATGTACATTTCACGGGCAAAGATTCGGAGGTGTTCGTTTGTACGGACATGGCTCAAAGTGTTGAGCGGTACGTGCTTGGTTGTATCGCTTCTTGCTGCTGCTGGCTCAATTGAAGGCCTCATAAAGGAAGTCTCTGCCTAGTGCCTACAAGCCTTTCAATTCCGTTTCTTAATTAGTTAATTATTATATATTTTTTTTTAATATTTAAACAGCTTTTTATTTATAGTATAATGCAGTACTGAACATAACATAATAAATGATTATGTATTTTACAAATATGTATGGACAGTTTCTTGTCGGTTTTGTAAGAGTAGATATATAACTACTCAGTAAATCCTAACTTGTATGGTGTCATAATATATTATTATGAAGAGTTGACAATTTTTGTTTTATTACATTCGCGTTATAAAGAGTATTCAACTTCTTTTTTTTTTTTTTTTAATTTCCTTCACATTGAACACCATTAGAGTTAAAATTTAACTAACCTTCTTGAGGGAAATGCTAGATTTGTTTTGAACTTGGAAAATCTTCCTATTAGAAAATTCACAAAAAATATAAAAATCTCATCCAGGTTCATGGAGGAGGTATCAGCTCCACAAACTAAAGGAAATATGAAAGCTCCTCATCCAAAAGGAGGAAATTATCTTCTTCAGTTGGAGACTTGGAGTTCTCCAATTTATTTATTTTTTGTAATATTTTATTATATTTTAATTCATATTTTTTAAATCATTAAATTAAAAAATAAAACTATTACACGCTAACATTTGAAACTTAACATGTAATGTTGTTCGAAACACGGATAACCAAATGGAGTAAATAAATTTGTTAAACATATATGTTAGAAATCAACATTATAGCCATGATTCAATGAAGACTTTGATCAAGATTGATTGCAGAATTATTATTATGATTACCTTCCATAAGGAGCTGCTTTTTATGAATACTTTGACCAAGATTGATTATAAAATTATTATCGTGATTACCTTCCATAAGGAGTTGATTTGCTTTGATTACACCATTGACTATTATTTCCCTCTTTATATGTAATTACCATTGACATAGGATCTAGACATTAATTGCCATGCTATTATATAAATGTATACTCATAAACATACACAAAATTATTCAATCACCATATTTTCTTATATGGTATCAAAGCCAAAATTCTGATCCCCTTCTTTCTTTTTCACCATTATTTCCAATTTTCAATATTTTCAATCTTCACCATGAATAAATCCACAAGAAATTAATCCAATGGAAACTATTCATTGGGCAAAAATAGTCAAAACAATCCAACTTTCACCGTTGCTCTGCAAATGAGCCCATCAACAACAAGTACAGGCATGAAACTCACACCAGAAGAATGTGAACAATTTCGTTCCATGGTCTCAGCCGATAAAACTAATCCTTTAGCTAATAGCTTTACAAGTATTTCATTTGGCCTCACTTCTATTTTCAATCCTTCTACATGGATAATTGATTCGAGTGCCACAGATCATATGGCATCAAATCCCAAATTACTACACAAAAAAAAAAAAAAAAAAAAAAAAACTAGTTATTTCGACACCAGTTAAATTACAAACCGGCCAAATTGCATCTATTACGCATATAGGCTAGTCAAGTCCCACCTCCACATTACACTCGCAAGATGTATTCCTTGCACCATCTTTCCAGTTCAATTTACTATCTGTTCATAAACTTACAAAGTCATTAAACTGCTCTGTTACTTTCTATCCTGACCATCTTCCCTGACCAATTTTGAACATGCTCCGATTGTCTCCAACGTGATGTCTTCAAATTTCAATATTTGACATTGGCATTTAGGCCATCCTTCCCATATAGTTCAATCTCATATTTCTCATATTTCAGATTCTGTTTCATGTTTCAATAAGGATAATTGTTTAATTTGTCAATTAGCAAAACATTCTAGAAGTCCTTTTCCTTTAAGTATTATTTCAAATTCAAAATGTTTTGATCTAATCCATTGTGATGTTTGGGGTCCATACTCCATGCCTTCTTTAAGTGGTGCTAAATATTTCTTAACTATCGTTGATGACTATTTACGATGTACATGGACATATTTCATGCATTTTAAATTTGAAGCATCAACTTATATAAAACATTTTTGTTGGTTACCCACATGGTCAAAAAAGGTACAAATTTATAATTCCGCTTCAAATAAAATACTCATTAGTAGAGATACAATTTTTTTTTTGAAACTCATTTCCCTTATGCCATCATATCAACATCCACTGATACATCACTCACTCATCCTCAAAATATTCAACCTCCACTCATAGATCCTTATGATAGTGACCCCATTCCAAACCTTCTTTCCGCTGCACCAACAAATGCACCCATTGATACACCCATAAATATTGTCACTTTTGATAATTAAATTCTACCATCCACCCCAGATAGAAATTCCCCTACCACCATTAACACAAACTCTCCACCTAATCCTCACCCTCAATTTCATCCCCTTCATCTTCTTCCTCTCATTCTCCACCTTCTGTCGAGGAAGTTCTTGGCCACACATCTGAGGACCACCTATCAAGTTGCTTGATGGATAAAATCGTGTTATAAAAACTTAACTTGCAAGTGCATGAATCGTGAGATAAGTACAATGACAAGTAGGGATCATTTCCACGAGGAAAAGTGATTTATCAATTAAAACTAATTCTAATTTAAGTTAAGCAAGTAACAGTATCCAAGAGATTTTGAGATTGATTGAATGATTGATTAAAACTAAATTAAACTAAAAAAGCAGTTAACAAGAATATGTGAATGTGATCAAGAGGTAAGAGAACTAGGTTATCAATGCTCCCCAACTATGTTTACTCAATGTTTCGAATTGACCTTTGATTAAATATGTAACTCAAGTTAAGGATTCGTTCTTAAATTAAGTATGATTGTTACCGTATGATCCTGGGATGAATCAAGTGTTCTCAATTATAATTTACCCATAAATCAATGGCACAAACTACAATCGAGAACCCATTAAGCAAAAGAACTAATGAACCAAAATCTACTTGCATAAATCAATGCTAAGATCAGTTTTACCCATTCAATTGAATATTAATTAAGGCTACGTGTAAATCAACACTCCAAACTTAATTGTGTAATTATCAAAACCCTAAGTTCATGCCAGCGTATAATCATGCATTAACACAAATAAAGAATTAAGACCTAGAATGAATTGAATAAATGAAAACTTGAATTAAAGAAAATATAGTCAATTCTAACAAAGTGCATTCATAGAGGTTCATATTGATTCCCTAGTATGGAGTTAGTTACACATAAGAGAAATAACAAGAGAAAAGAAATAATTGATAAAACCCATAGAATCTTCGATGTTGCGTCTTCTTCTTCTTTGAAAATATATGCTCGCGTGTGTCTAAACAACCTAGAGGGGGGGTGAATGGGTTGTTAATCCGTTATTACCAAATTTTTCGGATTAGTCAATATTACAAATAAAGCCCCAATCACACAAACAATAAAATCAAGTATAAAATGCGGAAATAAAAGAACACTTGATTTTTACGTGGAAACTCACAAGGGGAAAAAACCACGGGCTGTTATGTGCGCCACACACGGTCAACGAAATCCACTATATGAAAAGGAATTTACACCCTCAAGTGATTCTCGGACTCTCACCCTAGATAACCTCAGGCTATGGACACTACCACTCGCCACTCTTGGTTCAATCCCTAGTGATATCCCCTGATACACTACTCTTGGCGTGAGCAACTCCTAATCTACCCAGCAGGCCTTTTACAGTGGCACTCAACCAATTGCTTGAGCACTACACACCGGTAGCCACAAGACTTTCCTTGCTTGTGCAACTTCACCTAGAAGCCACAAGACTTTGACTCATGAAGAGAATTAAAAGTCTATGTGAGTATGGCAATAATGATGCACAAATGCAACAAGTGCTAGACTAAACACAAGATGCTTAACTAGATGTTATAATGCAAATAAACATCCTAGTTATCAACAAAACCTACATGAACATGCATGAGGTGTCAATTAGTTGTAGAGATTTCTTACAACCTAATTGTCAACAAACAAAGCCAATTCAACACATGTTGTCAATAATCATGGCAATGACAATAAATGCAATTAACAAGTGCAATCAAGGAATTGTCAATCAAAATGCCAATCAACACATGTTGTCAATGAACATGGCTAGGACTATAAATGCAATAAACAAATGCAATCAATGAGTCCTACACATCAATGTCTAAATGAAAATCATATAGACTTAGCTAGAGGGCAAAATAGTCCTAAATGCTAGCTATCAACAAACAACTCATCTCAACCAAAATCAAAGACTCAAACATGTTATAAACAACATTAAGTAAAGAGTCATGCATTTAATTAACCACTAAATGCTAATCCTAGGCAAAACATGTCATATATATGAAACAAAGAGATGTAGAACATGTCGAGATTACCTAGTCAAAGAAATCAACAAAAACCATGCTTGGATGATGCTAGGAAGAAGCTAGATGCACATGGGAAGTGGTTTGGTTGAGTAAAGGTGAGTTCTTGGGAGCTTCTCTCTCTAGGGTTTGAGTTTCTCACTCTAAGTTCTGATTTTGAGCTCACAAAAACGAGCTAGGAAGAAGATGGTACTTATATAGGATCCCTAGAAGAAATGACGTCGTTTTGGCCTTTGGAAAACAAAAAGACACACACGACCGCTGCCAAAGCCGCAGCTGTCCGGCAGCGGTCCGGCAGCTGTTCGCCCAAACACTTGCGAAATCAGGCAGCTGTCCGGCAGCGGTCCGGCAGCTGTCCGGCAGCTGTTTTCCCTGTCAAGCCAAAACGCTGCGGAAAAATGGCAGCGGTCCGGAAGCGGTTCGGGAGCGGTTTTCTCTGTCCGAAAAACGCTTTCCTAGCGCTGGGAAGAAAATCACAGCGGTCCAGGAGCGGTTTGAGGTAAAAATTAACCTCTAGAAAAGGCTTCATGCAAAATCCAAGGCCAAAAATCATGGCAAAGAATGAATACACAATGATAAGGTGATCATGCATGAAAACGAATATGCAACAACACAAATCACACAACAAAGTATATAGAGCATAAGATCATGAAATGTGTGTGTGTGTGTGCAACTAAATCCCTTCAAAAAGGGTTAAGCACATAACTAAATAAAAACACAAATGCAATCATATAAATGCAATGAAAGTGAGTGTGTGCTAAAAGACATAGATGTACAAATCAATGAAACACATATGCATGGTAACAAAAGCAATATACATAAAGATGCATGCAAGTGTGTGTGTGCACCTAATCTCTTCAAGAATCAAGTCAAGTGATATACCTTTTGAAGCTCTTGATCTTGAAGTCACCGGGATGCTTGGAAGCTTGCCTTGATAATCATCAAGATGACCTAAGCTACCCACAACACAATCATCCCCAATGTGGTATGTCATGAAATAAGCCAATCACAAAATAGAGGTCCTTACATTCTTGACAATCTTCTATGTGTAAAGATGGAGGATGGAATTCTGTGGTGTGTTGTGAAACGCCCTGTGTCCTGAAATGAGAGAGATAGAGATGGGGGATGGCCCCTTTTGGTGGCTTGGGACCTCCCTTTTTTGGATGCCATGAAATTAGGGTTCAAAGGGGTAAGGCAAATCCTTAAACAACAAGGAAATCAATTCCCCTTTAGAACTCTACCTTTTTGGGATTCTATTTCTTTCCTAATCCATCCAAATTGATTACTTATTGAAGGAGGATAAGAATCAGATGTCTACTTGCTTTCCAAGACTCTCACACATGTCCAAGAAGGTAATATTTCCCGTTCCGACAACTTGCGAAACAAATCCCGTAAGTATTTGCGGATTTTATGCTTGTCTGATCTGCCTTTGGGTACTAAAACGGGCATAACTTCTTCTAAACACATTGGATTAACAAGCCGTAAATTGGGTCAGAAACTAGACTTTTGGGGCTTCAAATCCATAGGTGGCAGGACACACAGTTCAATCGTAGCTGAGAGATATATCCCTTGCAACACGGCTCATATGCACTGTTACGGGCTACCGCTGTGAAACCCACAGCGGTTATCACAGCGGTCTTCACTATTCTTGAGAGTGCTTTGGGTGACGCTTTGGAAATTCATAGCGGTTTTCATGGTGGCTGATGGAAAATTGCATAAAAGACCCTTGAATCATCTAAAATTACTCTTTTCCTCTGAAATACTTCAAACACATCACTTGGATCCAACAATTTGAAAATGCACAAACACACAAATTAAAACCCTAAATAACTTGAGAAACAAACAATTGATTGGAAGAATGGGGACCTAAAACATATACAATAAATGACCGATCAAATACCCCCAAACCTATCTTTTCCTAGTCCTCGAGCAAAACTAAAATAAAAACAACACCTGAAAACCTAAAAAACAACAAATTTAAACTAAGCCACTTTCGTAGGAAACACGATAGCATTGAGCATATGTTACAAACCTTTAAACCTCTAGGTGTCCCTAGTAGGAGTTTTGTCTCCTGAGGGTTTACAACTATGCTACCCAAAAGCATATTTCTGCGAAAAACCAAATAATCAAGATACAAACTCACATGTACCATTCTAAGCCAATGCATGCTAGAGCCAATAAGTAAAGACTAAAATTACACCACGAATTTGAATGCATGCTTAGTTTTAATGAAAATCCCAAGCTCGAGATATTCTAGCTTCAAAGACACATTCGTCAAACACCATAGATATAATTCGCCTTGACTCTAACTCTCACAAGATATCGCTTATATTTTCACACAGAACTTAGGCAAAAACACTCATCAAGCATATGCGAATGGAATTTATGCATAAGAAATTTCAAGTTATTATCGCATATGAATATATCATTGAAAAAACACTTGATTTGTATGCAAAAGATCTCATGAAAAGAATCAAACATTAATAACAATATAGAGAACATGTTTACCTTACTCTTTAGCTAGCATCCCTAAAAGATCAATTAGGTCTTTTCTTTGGTTGTAATGGAGCCATTGGGTGAAGCTTAAGAAAGAACAGAAAATTGGAATTCAAAAACCTAGGATCATACCATGAGAGTCTTCCATTACCTTTTCGGCTTCGCACAAGTCTTGGTCTCCTTTACAAGTGGGATGATGCCACTTGTTGTCCAATTCTTTAAAATTCACCTTTCTCTCTTTGTCAAACTCCTTTTGAGTAGATACAAGCTTTGCAATTTTAATTGACTTTATTGCACTCATTAACATTCTATTCTCTCTTTTTCTCTTTTTATTTTTTATTTTTTTATTAATACAACAATTTTTCAATACATTTCTTCTTGACACCACTTTGGTGTTTGTCTTGCTTTTTTTTTTTTTTTTTCTTTTTACATGCACATCACAAGTCACCTATTTCGAACTCCCTTTAATCATCTTCATCACTTTCTCTATATGATCTCAAGCTATAAGGTATGGCTAAATTATGGTTTATTGGGGTTAAGTTAATGTGGGTGATGAAAGAAAAAGGCTCATTGTGTTTGGCTTCAAACAGGGCTATGGAGCACACACATAAGGTAGGAAATATTTAGGGCCTTTTAAGTGAGTTCAAGCACACATTGCCTATATCACTTTTAATGGTTCAAACAAATCAAGAGCAAAGTCCACATGTGATGTCTTTTTTATGAGAATTGTTCTTTAATGCTCAATGTACAACATATAGAGATCAAATCTAATGCTAAGAACCTACTGAGTGTTTAAAGAGTAGAAACAATAGGATCCTCATAGTATGTCATTCATGTATGCATTTTGGTTTAGTGAACTCACAAGGGTAGTCTCCACTATTAATCATGGCAATTCAACTCAGCATCCTATCCGCTATCATATCAAGAGCATGTCATAAGTTTTGAAAAATGCAATGCACTACTCTAAGTGGCAAGAAGTTAGTTTAAACTCAGTGAATAAAGCATATATTACGGCTCTTAAAGTACACAAAAGAAGGGCCCGTCCTGTAAGCAGTTTTCTGTTTTTGTTTTTCGAAAAGAAAAATGAAAATGAAAACAGTGTTTTTGGTTTCATTTTTGAATTCCGAATACGCGTCTGGTAGCATTTACTGGATTCCGTATTTTAAAAATAAAAACGGAAAAAACACGTCCGGTAGGATAACCGAAAACTTTCGAAAATTGAAATATCAATTTTTACCATTTGTTTTAAATTGATTAAATAATTATATACAATTTAATGTAATTAATAATTAAAATAGAAGTTACCAGTTAAAGAGGAAGAAGAAGAGGAGGAAGAAGACCAGCTGAAGAAGAAGACCAGATCGGCGACGGCAACCGGCGACAGCAACTGGCGATCGGCGGAGAGAGGGGAAGCAGAGCAGATCGGCGGCGAGTGGAGGAAGAAGAAGAAGAAGAAGAAGAAGAAGAAGAGGAAGAAGAAGAAGAAGATGGGGACGAGATCGACGGCAAGTGGAGGAGGAAGAGGAAGAAGAGGAAGAAGAAGAAGAAGAAGAAGAAGAAGAAGAAGAAGAAGAAGAAGAAGAGGAAGAAGAAGAAGAAGATGGGGACGAGATCGACGGCAAGTGGAGGAGGAAGAGGAAGAAGAGGAAGAAGAAGAAGAAGAAGAAGAAGAAGAAGAGGAAGAGGAAGAAGATGAAGGAGGAGAGAGAAATGAAGGAGAAAGAAGATGAAGATATCTGGTTCAAAAGACAAAAAAAGAATAAAAAATATTTTTTTATTAAAATAAAATAGATATTAATGATATGAGACCCACTACATATGAAAAACAAAAACAAATTCATGAAATACAAATTTTTTTTTTTTTTTCAAAATTTCCACTTTTAACACTGCTTTTGTTTTTCATTTTGTTTTTGTATTTTGAAAATAAAATGAAAAACGGTTTACAAGACGCGAATTCAAAATCATTTTTGGAAAACAAAAATGAAAACAGGCTGAAAACATGCTGCAGGATAGCCCCGAAGCATCTCAACATGGAGGACAAAAGTTCAAAAACTGGTGACTTTCGAAATTGACCTATGTCTGTTCATTAAAGCATATCTCTCAAATAAATTAACAAAAGTTAACCAAATTTTAGCACATGATAATAGACATGTAAATTCACACTTTTCATTTAGAAAAACTTTCAAAATTCGTAATGAGAAGGTATGAAAACAGACAACGAAAATAGTGCATGCACCGTTTCGCAACAATAGGGCATCGCTTATGACCTTTGGTTGAAGAAACAATCATAATTTTTTTTTTTTTTTGAAAGGCTACAACAAAGGCACACGGCCAAGACGGAACAACAAAGCAGCAACCACCATCAAACACCAGCGACAGGGGTTACAGCACAAAAAATCCCCTGTCGCTAGCACTTGACAGGCCAGCAGTGCCCAACCAAAAAACAAAACAATAAGAAACACAGAACCCCCCAAAAAAACAATCATAATTTTTAAAGCACCATCCATAAATTTACGGTCATTATACCATTGGATTCGTATCAAAAAATTGAAGAACTCAACATAGATGGAAAATTTTATTTTCTCACCAATCAATACAATTTTAACAAAACATTTGCCTTAAAAATTTTCAAAACATGGCACTTTTTTCGCAGATTTGATCAAAGAATAGACCAACATGAATTCACACCCCCAAACCTAATCTAAACATTGTCGTCAATGTTTGTATGACATTAAAATCATGGACAATGAACAAATAAAAAGTATGGAAGGCAAGAACTTAAAACACAAAACAAAAGAAAGAAAACTAAAAAACTAAAACAAAAATTAAAAAGAAATTATCCAGGTGGGTTGCCTCCTACCAAACGCTTAATTTAATGTCTCGGCAAGATGGGTGCAAGGACAAATTAACCAAACTTCAATGTCTCGAATTTGTGCCTATATGTGATTAGGTCTTGGAAAAACTTTTCGTGCACCGGCATATTCCTACACACAATAAGTAAAGGCAAGTAAATGTTCACTATAAAGTGTGGTGAAATAAGTTCAGAAAACCACTTATTCCACTTGCTTTTGTGTAGGCAGCTCGGAAAAGTAATATGAGGGACATAAGACTTGAGTTCCTTGTATAAGAGCCGTGTCTCAATAAGGACATCATCCAATTCCTTCACTTTTTCTTCATCAAAGTCAGAAGCTATATTCAGTAGAAATTGTTTGAGCTTTAATGCAGAGGGAGAGCTTATAGATCTGATTAAAGACTTGTTGATCCCATCTTCAAATTTAGCACTTACTTCTTCAATATCAAACTCTTCTTCTGTAACCTCAACTTGTTGAATTTCTTCATCATCCCCAAAAATTTCTCGGACCCAATCCAACAGCTCATCAAGTTCCTTACTTAACAAATCTTCATGCTTACTGAAGTCCATTGTTCCTGAAAAGAAAGAAAAGAAAAGAAAAGAAAAATTAAACTAAAAATATTAACTAAAACTAAAACTAGAAATAACCAATAAATTCAACTAATCCCCCGCAGCAGCGCCAAAAACTTGATGGATAAAATCGTGTTATAAAAACTTAACTCACAAGTGCACGAATCGTGAGATAAGTACAGCGACAAGTAGGGATCGTTCTCATGAGGAAAAGTGATTTATCAATTAAAACTAATTCTAATTTAAGTTAAGCAAGTAACAATATCCAAGAGATTTTGAGATTGATTGATTGGTTGATTAAAACTAAATTAAACTAAGAAAGTAGTTAACAAGAATATGTGAATGTGATCAAGGGGTAAGAGAACTAGGTTATCAATGCTCCCCAACTATGTTTACTTAATGCTTTGAATTGACCTTTGATTAAATATGTAGCTCAAGTTAATGATTCGATCTTAAATTAACAATGATTGTTACCGTATGATCCTGAGATGAATCAAGTGTTCTTAATTATAATTTACCCATAAATCAATGGCGCAAACTACAATCGAGAACCCATTAAGCAAAAGAACTAATGAACCAAAATCTACTTGCATAAATCAATGCTAAGATCAGTTTTACCCATTCAATTGAATATTAATTAAGGCTACGTGTAAATCAACACTCCAAACTTAATTGTGTAATTATCAAAACCCTAAGTTCATGCCAGCATATAATCATGCATTAACACAAATAAAGAATTAAGACCTAGAATGAATTGAATAAATGAAAACTTGAATTAAAGAAAATATAGTCAATTCTAACAAAGTGCATTCATAGAGGTTCATATTGATTTCCTAGTATGGAGTTAGTTACACATAAGAAAAATAACAAGAGAAAAGAAATAATTGATAAAACCCATAGAATCTTCGATGTTGCGTCTTCTTCGTCTTGATCTTCTATGTGTAAAGATGAATGATGGAATTCTGTGGTGTGTTGTGAAATGGCATGTGTCCCGGAATGAGAGAGAGATGGGGGACGGCCCACTTTGGTGGTTTGGGACCTCCCTTTTTTGGATGCCATGAAATTAGGGTTCAAAGGGGTTTAAATATGTGTATATGCTAAGCCAAATCCTTAAACAACACGGAAATCAATTCTCCTTTAGAACTCTACCTTTTTGGGATTCTATTTATTTCCTAATCCATCCAAATTGATTACTTATTGAAGGAGGATAAAGATTAGATGTCTACTTGCTTTCCAAGACTCTCACACATGTCCAAGAAGGTAATATTTCTCATTCCGACAACTTGCGAAACAAATCTTGTAAGTATTCGCGGATTTTATGACTGGCTGATTTGACCTTCGGGTACTAAAATGGGCATAACGTTTTCTAGAAATATCGGATCGACAAGCCGTAAATTGGGTTGGAAACTAGACTTCTGAGGCTTCAAATCCATAGGTGGAAGGACACACCAGTTCAATCAAAGCTGAGAGATATGTCCCTCGCAACATGGCTCATCAGCACTGTTACAGGCTACCGCTGTGAAAGCCATAGCGGTTATCACAGCGGTCTTCACTATTCTTGAGAGTGCTTTGGGTGACGCTTAGGAAATTCATAGCGGTTTTCATGGTGGCTAATGGAAAATTGCATAAAAGACCCTTGAATCATTTAAAATTTCTCTTTTCCTTTGTAATACTTCAAACACATCACTTGGATCTAACAACCTGAAAATGCTCAAACACACAAATTAAAACCCTAAATAACTCGAGAAACAAGCAATTGATTGGAGGAATGGGGACCTAAAACATATACAATAAATAACCGATCATTGCTCGACTACCATTGTTACAACACTCATGCCAGTTCCTCTTCTTTTATTCAGGTTCGGAAAGGTATGCCATACCCTTTGTCTCATTATCTCAATTATAACAAGATTTCTACTACTCACAATGTTTTTTTTTTTTTGCTTCTATATCTACTGTAGAGGAACCCACTACATATTCACAGGCTTCTCTTATTCCCCAATGGTGTGATACAATGCGTGCTGAATTACAGGCTCTTGAAACAAATCCCATGTGGTCTCTTGTCTTTCTACCTGTCAATAAACACCCTATCAGTTGTAAATGAGTATACAAGGTCAAAACGCAATTCTTGCCAAAGGTTATACCTAAATCGAAGGCATTGATTATATAGAAACCTTCTCTCCTATCGCCAAATTGGTCACGTCCGAGTTTTACTCACTATTACGGCTTCCAAAAATTGACATCTTCACTAATTAGATGTCAACAATGCATTTTTGCACGGTTACTACATGCAGCCTCCGCCTGTAAAAATATATATGTATCTAAACTAACCTAGAAGAGGGGGGGGGGGGGGGGGGGGGGGTTAATAGGTTTTAATCAAGTTAATTACCAACTTTTCTTGATTAGTAAATATTCAAAATTAACCAAGTATAACAAGCAATCAATTGCCAATTTAAAGGCGGAAAACAATAAATGACATGTCACAAGAATATCATGCTATGGCTATAGCTACTTATGAGCTGCAATGGTTACAGTATCTTTTACATGATTTTAGGGTGCCACACTCCTTTCCAAATATACTTTATTGTGACAACAAAGCTGCCTTATATATTGCAGCAAATCCAGTTTACCATGAATGAACCAAACATATTGAAATTGATTGCCATGTCGTTTGTGAGAAAATTCAAGAAGGATTATTGCAAACTGCCTTTGTTCTTCCAATGATTAGATCATAGACACATTTACGAAAGCATTGAGAAAGGAAACTTTTTTACGATTACGATCCAAGTTGAATGTTTTAGACATACACGCTCCAACTTGAGGGGGAGTATTAGAAATCAACAGTATAAACATGATTTAAGGAAAACTTTGACCAAGATTGATTGAAGAATTATTATCATGATTACCTTCCATAAGGAGCCGCTTTCTATGAAGACTTTGACCAAGATTGATTGTAGAATTATTATCGTGATTACCTTCCATAAGGAGTTGATTTGCTTTGATTACACCATTGACTATTATTTCCCTCTTTATATGTAATTACCATTGACATAGGATTTAGACATTAATGGCCAAGCTATTATATTATACCCATTGTACAAAGAAACATACACAAAAGACAAAATTATCCCATCACCATATTTTCTTATAAAACAGACGTACATATCCAACATGTTAAGCACATCCATGTCATCAAACAAAATCATGATTTTAAGTGATATAAACCTAAGTTATATAATTTATTTCATATTTTGTTGTTGAAAACGAAATTTTTTTTATTGTTATTGTTATTGTTATTGTTATTAGTTGTAATTACTAATTTATGTTTTTAAGTACCCCATCTCACATAAATTTATGGGTCCGCTACTGCTACTACAGTTTCAATTCAGCCTTTCAATTCCCTTTATTTCTATTGCTTTTATCGGTCTGGAAGACTGGATCACTTAAATCTGAAGTAATATTGAACTTGCAAGTGCTTTAATTTGTTGATTAAAGAAAACAGTGAAATAGGGACACATAGAATTAAGTTGTAAATATAAATTATACATACATGGGTTTTTGTATGTATATATGGTTTTGTGAGGATTCTTTTTAACTCTTGTTCTTTCTTCCTCATCTGCATTAGCAGTGCTCAACCACTTTGTCAATTTGTAAAGAACTGAGGGGTTTTTATTTTATTTTATTATTATTATTTATTATTTTTATTTTTTATGGCACTCTTTACAAGACCTTCGGTAGAAAAGTCACCAAAATTACCAAAATTAATAATAGAAATAGAACTAAATAATGGAATTTACCAAAATTATCCCTAATAGCACCAATTCTTTCACTTTTCTTTTTCCTTTTTAAATCTCTCTCTCTCTCTCTCTCTCTCTCCCCTCTTTTCTTTTTTCAAAGACCTCCATTGATCATCAATGGAGGTCAAACAAACCTCCAATGGAGGTCAAAACAACTTCCAATGGAGGTCGTCGAAATGGTCAACTCCGTTAGAGGTCGTCAAAAACGACCTCTGTTTAAAAAATAATAATAATCTAGAAATAAGTCTCAGTCATAAGTCTTGGATAAGGCACCCGAGACTTATTTCCCCAAAAAAATCTGGCAATAAGTCTTGGCTTCCCTACACAAGACTTACAGTTGAGATTTATTTCTAGATTTTTTTTGGTTTTTTTTATCTTCTTCTTCATCGACCACCAATGGAGGTCGAGGTCATTTCGACCTTCAATGGAGATCTTTTCGACCTCCATTTAAGGTCTGTTTGACCTCCATTGATGGATCAATGGATTCAATGGAGGTCTTTGAAAAAAAACACAGGAGAGAGGAAGAGAGAGAGAAAGAGAGAGAGAGATTTAAAAAGTAACAAGAAAAGTAAAAGAATAAGTGAGGGTATTTTAGTCTCACCACATACTTTGGTGCTAAAAAACATAGAATTAATAACTTGGTGATATTCCCACAGAACCAAACCCATTTGGTTCTATTTTCCCCTATTCCCTCAAGAAGTGACTCATGCTACATATTCGTATATTTATGTATTATTATTATTATTGAAAATCATTAAGTGTGCCATAATTTTGTAACAAAGTTTGTCATATAAACTTTTTTGAGGTATAAAAGAAGCATACTAAATTAATATACAGTAAAACCCCTCTAAATTAATATTCTTAGGATCTACCATTGAGTATTTATTAATTTAGAGGGGTTATTAATTTGAAGGGTTTTACCTTATAAAGTGTTATTTTGTCTTAAAAACGTGAGGAAGTTGGTTTTCATGTTTATAGAAGATTTCTTTTCGAGATTTATTGTTTAATCGGTTTTCCATTTTAGGGAACGTTTTATTTATTTATTTATTTTTATTTTTTTTTCAGGATTCCTTGTTTAGGAAAAATTTGTTAAGGAAATTTCTTACTAAAATGCTAAATTTAGTTAAAACCTTTTTGCCACTATAAGAAGGTGATCACAATAACTTGAGGATAATTCAAAAGATGAAGGATGAAGTCAAAAATATTAAACACGGTGGCCTTGTGCAAACTAGATCTTTAGGTACTTTTATAGTTCTTGAATATTAGTAATATATTTTGTATTTTTATGAAATTATTAATTTATACGACAGTCGAGATCAAAATTTTACACTAGGTTTCAAAAAGAAATTATTAATTATTACGATAGAGGGTTTTATTAATTTTTTACACTAACCTGAGTCGGGATCGAGATTTTTTATTAATATAGAGAGGTTATTAATTTATAGGATATTAATTTACATGGGTTCTATTGTGTATATATATATAATCTTTCTCATATCAGTTCGACCTAATATAAAATACATCGGTGCCTTGAATATAGGCCAATTAGATTCAAATGCTTTGACTTGGTCTCCATACATTTGTCAGTGCTTCTTCATAATCTATGACACACATGCAATACATTGATGTATTATATATATATATATATATATTTAAATTGATCTCCTCAGTGCGCACCGATAAATATATAGTAGTGCCTTGTATGTCCTTGCATGTGAACCATTAGATTCACATGCTTTGACCTGGTCTACACGTATTTGTCAGTGCTTATCCATAATCTATGTAATTCAATGCACTAATGTATTTTATATTAGTGCGCATTGAGGAGAAACGGACTGATATATATATATATAGTTTTTCTATTGTCAGTTTGAGCTGATATAAAATATATCAGTTCATTGCATGTGGGTCATTGGATGTAAATGCTTTGACTTGGTTGCATACACTTGTCAAAGCATCTTTTAAATTCAATGGCCCACATGTAAGGAACTGATATACTTTATATGAGTTCGAATTGACAATAGAAATACTATATATATACCCACTCTCAATTAGAAATTTTTTTTTTAGGGGAGTTTGTAAAATTAATCAAAACATACTATGCAAATTAGTTTTTAACTTTTTTTTTTTTTTTAATTAGATTAATTGGTACATAAGATATACCCCATTTATAGATGTTTCACGTTTGAAACATGAAACGTATAAATATATGATATATATATATTAATATTAATGAAAATATGTTGTATGTTGTTTTGAAAACTGATTTTATCACTTTTGTATTTATTTTTGTGCTTTAAGTTAAATTAATTTAATTTAAATTATTTCAGAATTCGATTTTAGATATTTCTAATGGAATGACTTTAACAAAAATGTTTCATATTCTGAAAATGAAACAAATTTGATTTGAATTTTTTTTAATGGATTTGATTTAACAAAGTTGTGTTGGGGATTTGAACCGATGAATGCTAAAACGACATGCCTAATATTCACCCATAACTCATAGCAATTAATGTCTATAGCTGAAAAATAGGATGAGAGAGAATAAACAATCACACAACACAAGGTATACGTGGAAAACCCTAAATCAGGGAAAAAACCATGGGCCGTCAGGACAATAGCGAAAGTTCCACTATATGATAAATTGTTACAACCATACACTTCAGGATTCTCTCTCACACCTCAACCCCAAACCATAGAGCCTCACTAAGTCCCCAAGCTCACAACCCAGCTTTACATCATAACTCTCAGCTCATAGCGCTCACAAGATCCTCACCAAGAACCCCTCAATATCCCTTTGGTCTCCCCTGAATATCACCCACGGATTTTTAACTTGATCCACTGATATTCCCCGGATCCCTCCATGGATATTCCCTGGGGTCTCCCCAGGATCTCACCCACCCTCTCTGATGTTATATGATGTTCTTTTTGCTCCATACAAAATAACCTAATTACAAGGTATATTTATATTAGTTATAGGGAGTTAAAGCTAAAAGAAAATCCTACTACTAAACGTACAAGACTTACTTGTTTCACATAAATACTATTTCATTTTATGACAAGTCTCCTTGTAAATAGTATTCCTTTTCTGCCGAAGATTTCCTGTTCCACGTATGCTTATGATTGACTAAGGTGGGTCATATGCTAGCCAGCCGCACCCTACACCGTTACAGTTACTGGAAATTACATTGCTCAGAAAACCGTGATCTATACACTAAAACGATCCCAACCGCTGTCATTGTCGCTGTCAAAGCCACTGCTAACTTCTGGAACAAGGACCGCTGTCATCACTGCTGTCAAAACCACACAGCGCAAAGCACAGCTCCATACCGTTGTGGGAACCATTGTCAAAGCCACAGCGCAACCCACAGTGGTTTGCTTAATTCATCCGTTCTTCTGTTCTTCAAACCTCCCTCAAACACCATATCCAACTTCCAAACGTATCCCACGTCTCCAAGAAGTTCCACATCAGTTGAGTATCGTTTGGTTAACATTGGATTCATTCGAGAATACGAGCTAAAACCTAACAAGTTGTTCCATGTTGCGAAAATAAAACAAAGTTGTTTATGCGAATGTGAAACAAAACAATTTTGTATTTAATTTTGTACTTTAGGATAAATTAATTAAATTTTAATTGTTTCTAAATTTGATTTTGAATTTTTCAAATGGATTCGATTTAACAAAATTGTTTCATGTTGCGTACATGAAACAAATTACTTAGGTTTGTGGTTGGATTTGGGTTGAAAAATATTTCGCGGCTTCGATTTTGGAAAAACTCGAACCCGACTGTTATCCATTATCTAGTTTTCCAAATTAACAAATTAGCTAGGTATAAGAAGTCAATTAATGAGTCTGATGTCATTTGCAATTATCTTCATAATTTAAGCGGGTGTTTTCAGATATAGAGTTCGTTGGATTTTGGTATATTTATTTTAAGTAATGGATTTTGATGGATTCCACAAATGTCTTAGATTTCATATAGATCTTATTAGAATTCTTTATAGAGTTTGTTGAATTTTTACACAAAATTACATGGAATTTAAGGGATTTTAAATGATTTGTCTTGAAAAAAAATAATAACACACATATATATATATATGGGTTGCCCTTAGGTGCAACGTTACATGGTGCAGCATAAAAAGTTTTGACCGTGATCATGTTTTCTTTGGTACAACGTACCACATCAACTAATATGTGATTGCATGTTTTAACATGCGATCATAATAATTTAATTGTGTGATCACATGCAATTCATATGCGATAACATTATATATATTTGTGATCACATGCAATCATATGTGATCACATATTGTTGTATCGTGTAATATTGCACCGAAGAATGGCCATATATATATTAGCAGTGTTTCTATTGTCAGTTCGAACTGGTATAAAATATATCAGTTCCTTGCATGTGGACGATTGGATTTAAATGTTTTGACTTGTCTACATGTACTTGTCAAAGCATCTTTTAAATATAATGACCTATATATAAGAAATTGATATATTTTATATCAGTTCGAAATGACAATAGAAAGACTATATATAGTAGTTTGACGCTATCAATCACCAATAAAGTTATACGAGACTTTTATTTATATTAATAAAATTAATAAAATTTGGGTATTATGAAAAGAATAATTGACTTTTAAATTCTAATTATCAAGGCCACAATTGCTCTATCTCTCTCTATATATATATAGTTTTTCTATTGTCAGTTCGTCCTGATATAAAATATATCAAAACGAAAAATGTGGACCATTAGATTTACAAACTTTGACTCAAAGTGTATGCACTTGTGAAAAAATTCTCCATAATCTATGGTTCACATTCTTCGTTCTAATATATTTTATATCAAGACGAACTGACAATAAAAAGACTATATATATATATTAATTTCAATTTATTATAGTCCTCCGAACCAAAAGACAAAATGTCTATTTCAAAAATAAAATTATATTAATATGAGACTTTTGTTTATATTAATCAAATTAATGAAAATCGAAACAAATTATGATATGTTCTAATATAATCTAGAGGGTGGGGGTGAATAGATTTTAAACGTTATTACCCAATTTTCGTGATTATTCAATATTACGAAAATACCCCAATCTAGTCAAAACAATAAATCAAGCATAGTAGTGTGGAAATTAAAAGACGCTTGATTTTTATGTGGAAACCCTTAACATGGAAAAAACTACGGGCTGTTATGTGCGCCACACACGAACCTCAAATCCACTAATTGCAATGATGTTTACAACCTAGGTTGACCACAACCTAGGTTGACCTCAACCTCTCACGGTCTATAACCCACCACTACTACCCGTAGGCCTTTAAAAGTGAATCTAGTCTAATTGTTTGAGCACTACACACTAGTAGTCACGCAAGACTTAATTCTCCGAAGAGATCAAATAGCCTATGTGAATATATATGATATTCAAAATGCAAATAGAGCTAGGGAACACCAAATACTTATCTAGGATTATAAGATGACGATTAAATTAATCCTAGATATCAAATGTTGCATGACATAGCATAAAACTTAGCTAACTTAGATTAAACAATCCTAGGTATAGCTATCACAATTTATCACTCAATCAAGACAACACAAACAATCTCTATCTTGTATCTAGAATATGGTCTAAGAGCATACAAGTAATAAAAGAGAAGGCTTAATAAGAAAAACACTAAGATTATATGAAATTAGTGAAAACCTTACCAAGCAAGATGTGTTGTTCAAAACCCATGTATGAATGCATCCTATACGGTCATAGACGATGCAAGATGAACTTTGATTCACAAGGGAAATACTTTGAGTGATTAAATGAGAGTTCTTTATGAATTTTTCTCACTTGAAAAATATCCTAAGTGAAAAATATGATTTTGGACTCCTTATTTCGACCTAAAGACAAAGAGGCATATATATATATATGATGTCCAATTGAAGCTATATTGGTTTGGAAATTCTTCAAAAAATTTCCGGCCAAACTGCTGTACGTAGGGTGGATTTTGGGCGAGTGAACAGTAGTATTAAAAACCAATCAGGTGCCCGCTGTATGTAGGGCTAATGAACAGCAGTTTGGGCGCGACAGTGCATTAGCTTCAGCTTCAAGCACCTCAAAACATGACCAAACGACATCGAAATCTTTCGTATGATATATTGTTGGAAAGGTATGGATGTATACTTTCTACTACATTTTATGGAATGACAGTTAAATGTCTATAGAAAAAGTTATGGTCAATAGAGTAACCAAAGGTCAGAAACGGACAACAACAGAGTTGCCCTGTTTTGGTGGTTACTTTGGAGATTTCAAAACTAATCCAAACGGTCATGAAATATTACGAATAATATACCGTTGGAAAGGTATGGTTGTCTAGTTAGTCCAGAAATTTACAAAACTTAATTTCAATCTTTTCAAAAAAAGTTATGAGGTGAGAGGTGAGAGGTGATAACTAAATTCAACAGATACTTCAAAAATAAAAGCAATTGATTTTGTAAATTACAAGAAATGGTAGATTGTTTTCAAAAATAAAGTAAAAGAAGACCTTGAGAGGTGAGACATACACCTTTTTGGAAGCAAATCAAAATGGAAAAGGATGCTTGTTTTCAGAAATAAAGTAAAAGGAGACCTTGAGAGGTGAGACACACACCTTTTTGGAAGCAAATCAAAATGGAAAAGGAGGCCAGTCGACGAAGTCATGGAGAGTGAGTGGCAATTTTGCTAGGTAATTGGACTCTCTTTCAAAAAAATAAAAGAAGAGGGACGATATTAGCACCTCTTAAAATTTGTATATGCACCCATTTTTATATGTGAACCCCATTAAAAGTTTTTTTATTTTTTTATTTTTAATTATATGTTGTAAGAACACCCCATATATTACTAAATATGTCATTTCTTTTATTTTTTTAAAAATTTTTATAAATTATTAAATTATTTTTTTGACCATATAAATAATTAAAGAGAGCTTCTCCCTACAATCCATAAATTATCTATTCACACTCCAATTTAATTTTTTTTATTTATGACAATTTTAACCTAAATTAAAATTATTAAACAAGACAAAAAAAATTTAAAGACACTCCAAACTAATTAAATTATTAAAAAAAAAAATTTCCTCTCCTAAATCATTAGATTAAATATTATGTATTAAACTTTCTTTCCTAAATTGTTATTACCATATTAAACGCTCTCTCTTAATTAATCTCTCTCCATTTAAAAAAAAAAAAAAAAAAAAATCATATTTCCATACTTTCTAATCAATCTCTGGTTAATAGTTAAAGAAAAAAAAAACTTATCAATATTTTAGTTTTTTACTAACAGTAATTAATATATATATATAAGTCAATTTTTTTATTTTTAAAAAAAGATATATGAAAGCTTGAATTGTTTCAACTTCAACTAGATTCAATTAAATTTATAATTTATAAAACTAATGAAAGAATTAAAGTTCTCTATACAATCACATACCTACAAGAGTAACAAAAAACATTTTCATATTTATATTTTTTTATTTTAAAAAAAACAAGGTACTTGTTTTTTGAGTTTTTTTTTTTAGTATATACATACATATGGTTCCTACAAATCAAGCTTATTAGTAAGTTTTTTTTTTTTTTTTTCTTAACTGTTAGTCTTACATGAGAAAGAATGGAGATAGGAAATTAGAGATATGTATTGGAGGAGAGAGAGTTTAATATGGTAATAAAAAATTTAGGAGAGAGTATTTAATATATAATAATTAATCTAATGATTTAGGAGAGATAATTTATTTTTTAAATAATTTAATTCAAAAAAGATAAAAAAGGATAATCTTGTAACAAATGAAGTGTCTTTAATTTTTTTTTTTTTTAAATTTAAATTTTGAGGAGTGTTTTTAGAAAAGAAGTGTAAAAAGAAAAATTTGGATTGTCAAAATAAGCTCTCATAATTAAATTCTAAACAATTAATATATATATATATATATATAAACAAAGGACGAAGCAACCACATCTCCACTTTCTCCAACTAAGAGAGGAAGCAGTAGTATTCTTCTTACTTTTTGATGGAGGAGGCTGCCTCCATCTTTTCAGATATAGAACGGAGGATGAAAGTAAATATAAACGAGTCCTAATATAATCTAGAGGGGGGGGGGGTGTGAATAGATTTTAATCCCTTTTTACAAAATTTTGAGATTAATCAAGATTACAAAAACAACCCCAACTAGTCAACAAATAAAATCAAGTGAAGGGAATGCGGAAAATAAATAACACATGATTTTTACATGGGGGGGGGGGGGGGGGGGGGGGTTGTGAATAGGTTTTAATCCCTTACAAAAACAACCCCAACTAGTCAACAAATAAAATCAAGTGAAGGGAATGCGGAAAATAAATAACACATGATTTTTACGTGAAAACCCACACGGGGAAAAACCACGGGCTGTTTTGTGCGCCACACTAGAACCTCAATCCATTACTTGTAAATACGATTACAATCTAGGTTGACCGCATCACACCTAAGATTACTAATCCGTCTTTGCTACTCACGGGCCTTTAGAAGTGAATCTAGTTCATACTTGCAAACTACCAAAAGGCAAATATAAGAATTGACTCTAAATGAAGAGATAAAACAACCTAGTGTGAATATGTGCAATATTCAAGATGCTCAAAATGCAAGGTTAGACATTTAAGCTTATCTAGGCATGGATGAACATGTTAGACATTCTTAGATATCATTTTGCTAATGGCATGCATATAACTTAACAAATTAGACAAACAATGTCCTATATGCAATATCTACCACAATACAACTCACAAAACACAATAACACAATCTTGAACCTAGTTAAGTAATAAATGAGCAATTTTGTAGAGAAAGAACATGTGAAAAGATGCAAGGATGTTCTAACTACAAGTCATGTAAGCAAATATGAAAACCCATGAGAAATCATACCTAGAACATGCTAGATGATGAATGAAACATACAAGTATGATGGGTTTTTGTGTTTTGAGTAATAAAAAAGTGATCTTGGTACCTTGGCTTTGAAGACACTTATAAGCTCTCAAAAATGTGTAATTTTTTGCTCTACAAATGAGCCAAGGCATACAAGACATATATATATATAAGATGCAACACAAAATGGCGTCATTTTGAAAACTTGGAAACGAAACGCCGCAGAGGACCGTTGCCAAATCGGCAGCGGTCGGGCAGCAGTTTGCTCTGCCAAGGCCACCACTGCCTATAAAATGGCAGTGGTCCGGGAGCAGTTCCGGGAGCTGTCTGCTCTATCCGCGAACCGCTATCCTAGCCCTGTGAAGAAAATCACAGCATATCTGGTGTAAGGATTCCCATTATTGATTGGCTTATTTAGTGGACAAACCACAAGTTGGGGTTTGAAATATAAGGGTAGATTAGGTGATTGGAGACCAACATCGAAGGTCCTCTTCAAGACCTCAAGGTGACAAGCACTCCAAAGGTATATTTCTTGTGTTTAGTGTTCATTGAAGAGATCTAGAAGCATACACACACTTAGCATACTTGCATATGTGTGCATTCTCTTCACATGTCACATTTCACACTAGCACTTTGTTTGATTATATCTTGTTGTGTGTTTGTTTGTGTCTGGTAATTCGTTTCCCGATTATGTTCGGAAACGTCCGCGCTTGCACGATTATGTGCTTGGGTTTGCACGAAGATCGCCTTCGGAGAATGCCCTTGGCTTCTCCCTTGGTTTCACCTTCAGTGGTGAAACGGCGGTTTGATCGGCGGTCTGACCGCCGAATAGAAACCGCCGTTTGATTCCAGAGATCTCTGGATTGGTTCTGCGGTTACGATCGGCGGCCAGGCCACCGAATTTAAACCGTCGAATTAGACCTGATGCATTTATTATTCTCGACTTTTGTTCGGCGGTTTAATCGGCAGCCTGGCCGCCGAATGAAACCGCCGAATTAGATATTTTAGGTCGGTTTCTTTTTGGGTTTTGATCGACGGTTTCGATTGACTGCCGAATCTAGTCGCCGAATGATCCCCTGCTTCTCGGGTTCAATTCGGCGGTTAAATTCTGCGGCCATGACCGCAGAATGAAACCGCCGATCGGTGATTTCAAGGGCAATTTTGTCTTTTCACGTGCCCTGTTCTTGATGACTATAAATATCATACTTTCTCATTTCTCTAAGCTAGTTCTCTGATTTCAAAAGAACCCTAAACTTCAAAAAGAGAAACTTGAGAGAAAAACAATCAAGAACTCATTTTTATACACTCCAAACCATTCTCATATGCATCTAAATATCATCTAGCATTTTCTAGCATAGTTAGGATGCTTGCTTGCATTGGTTTTGGTCAACACACATCCTTTGGTATGTTATTCACTAATCTCATCTAAGCTTAGTGTTTTATTTATCAAAGAAATCCCTTATATAATTTGTATGCTCTTAGAATATATTCTAGATACAACAAAATAGAGATTGTTGTGTTGACATGTTTGAGTGTTGTATTTTGATAGCAACATCTAGGTTATTCTATCTATGATTTGCTAAGCTTTATGACATGTCATTTAGCTATTGACATCTAGGATTACATTTATTGTTATCTAATCATTCTAGATAAGCATCTAAGGTTACCTAGCTTTATTTGCTCATTGAATATCATTATATATTCACATAGGTTGTAATCTCTTCATTGAGAAGTAAGTCTTGCATGTAGCTTCCGGGATTAGGTTGCTTAGATTGCAAGCAATTGGACTAGGTTCACTCATACCGGGATTAGGTAGGTGTGTGATTATATACCGGGAGTAGGTTGTAATCGTTTAACACATTTAGTGGATTCGAGGTTCGAGTGTGGCACACTAAACAGCCCATGGTTTTTCTCGTGAGGGTTTCCATGTAAATATCAAGTGTCTTTTATAATTCTGCACCATATTACACTTGTTATTGTTTTGACTAGTTTGGGGCATTTTCGTAAATTGACTTAACACGAAAATTGGGTAAAATTTGTAAAATCTATTCACCCCCCCTCTAGATAATTATTAGATCACATCGTGTTATTTGTTTCAATTGGTATCAGAGCGGGTTCCTAGACATACATAGGTGATCCTTGCTCATTTTGGTGTGTTTTGCATTTGTGTGATCTTTGTTCATTCATACATTTTGCATTCATTTCATTCATATTCACAATGAGTGGAAATGGTGGCAACAACGAGGGTGCTTCTAGCACACGTCCTCCTCTCCTCATCGGCGATAATTACTCCTCATGGAAGTGGAAGATGGAGGCGTACTTATGTCAAATCCATGATAGGGCATGGATGGCGATTGAAGACGGATACGCTCCTCCTATGATGACTCACACGGGTGGTGGAGAAGAAGTTCTCAAGCCTAAGGCACAATGGACTAATGGAGAGTTTGAGACTTCAAAGTGGAATAGGAAAGCAATGCATGCCATCCTATGTGCCATGGATGAGAACCAATACAAGTTGGTTCAAATTACTAGGATTGCCAAAGAGGCATGGGAAATCCTAGAGACGGCTCATGAAGGAACCGAAGTGGTTAAGGATTCAAAACGACAAGTCCTCCAAACTAGTTTTGAGACCATTAGGATGGAAGAGCATGAGCACTTCAATGACTTCCAAGTTAAGTTGATGGACATTGTGAATCAAAGTCATCAACTTGGCGACCCGTATTCGGATAAGAGAATCAAGCAGAAGATTATGAGATCTCTCCTTGATAGATTCGAGTCTAAGGTGACGGCTTTAGAAGAAAATAGTGGTTATAAGGATATGAAGCCGAGCGAGGTCATTGGAAGAATTCTCGCTTATGAGTCTAGGAAGGCTCCTAACTCCACTCCTCCTAAAAAGCAAAAGGGAATTGCTTTGAAAGCATCTAAGGATAAAAAGGAGGTGAAAAATGACTCGGATGAAGACATTGCCTTATTTGTGAAAAGATTCAATAAGGTTATGAAATTTGGGAAGAGAGGATTTGGTATGAGGCGCCAAGACTTGAAGAAGAAGGGTCCCTTCAAGAAGTTTGAACCAAGGCAAGAGAAGACCGAAAGGAAAGGGGTCTGTTGCTTTGAGTGTGGCGGAATTGGTCACTTTGCTCCCGATTGTGCAAATCATAAGGAAAAGAATAAGGGAAAAGTTATGGCCGCCACTTGGAGTGGAAGTAGTGATGACTCCAATGAAGATGATGAGTCTTCGGATGATGAAGACATCATGGTTAACTTTCTAGCCTTTGCCTCCTCTCACAAGAGCAAAAGTGGTAGTGAAAAAGAGGAAGAGAATCAAAGGGAAAGTGACTCTAGTGAAGATGACTCCGATTCTAACTCCACAAATGGATATGTGGAGAAAGAGGTGTTAGTTGAATATCTTAAGGAGTTTAGAAGCTTAGAGATGAAAACCACTAAGAAGATTGAGATGTTGAGAGAAGAAAATCTTGAGCTTTCATCTCACAATGACCACTTAAGTGAAGAAGTGGAAAGACTTAAGAAGAAAGAAGATAAGCTAAGAGAGGAGTTAGCTTTATCTAGGAGGAATGAAGAAGGTTTGAAGAGGGAGCTTGATGAAGCTAAGAAGTCACTTACTAGGATGAACTCTAGCACCAAAAAGTTAGACCACATGCTTGGTGTTGGAAAGAGTCCATGTGACAAGAGAGGTCTTGGGTTTGAAGATAGTCAAGAGACCTCCTCCTCTAAGAAGATCGTGTTTGTTAAGGGCTTGGGCAACATAGAAGCTTCACCGGTGCACACTCCTAGGAAGAAGATAGATCTAGGACAATGTTCTAAAAGTGCACAAGTGAAGGTGGTGTCAAGAAGGCAACCTCAAGCCAACATTCCTCATCATTTGGCTCAAAAAGGAAAGAAGACAATCATGCAAGTCCAACATTGGAAGCAAGATATACCGGTTCAACAAAGAAGATGGATTGAACCCACTTAACCACAAAGACAAGGGAAGGCTCCCATAAATGCACAAGGCAATGGTATGATTTCTCATTTCATTCCAATTTGTCATTTTTGTGGTTTTAATGGTCACATTCGACCAAATTGCTTTCGTTATATAAAAATGTGTAGAACTCGAAGCATGATTGAAAAGAGAAAGACTAGAGCCAAGATGCATGTTCCTAGGAATAATAAGATTAATTTGCATGATCCTAGGATTACTAGAGCCCATGTACCAAAGACTATTAAGAAAGAAAATGTTGTTCTTAAGTGGGTTAGAAAGAATGAAAATGTTTGCCATGTTGCACAAATTGCCTTAAAGGCAAATTCTTCTAATCTTTGGTATCTTGATAGTGGGTGCTCTAGGCACATGACAGGAAACAAGAGTTTCTTTGAGACTCTTGTTATGGAGGAAGGAGGAAATGTCACCTTTGGTGATGGATCCAAAAAGAAAGTCATAGGGAAAGGAACCATTTCCGTTCCCGGAATACCCTCCTTATCTAATGCTTTACTTGTTGATGGCTTGAAAGCCAATTTGATTAGCATGTCTCATCTTAGTGATGAAGGATATTCCGTCTTGTTTAGCAAAGATAATTGCTCTATCCTAAAGCCCGATGGACAAACCTTATTGAAAGGTATGAGATCTAGCGACAATTGCTATTGTCTTGAAGCTAGAATAGTCTCAAACAATGTGTCCAAGGATGAGCAAATTGAGTTGTGGCATGAAAGACTTAGCCACATGAACTTTCGGGATCTACGGACCCTTGGAAAGTTTGAATGTGTGCGTGGCCTCCCTAAGCTTGGGAAGAAAGCTAATGGTGTTTGTGGACCTTGTCAACAAGGAAAACAAACTAAAGGGATGCACAAAAAGGGTAAGTATCTCTCCACCAAGGAGCCCCTAGAGCTTCTCCACATGGATCTTATGGGTCCTATGCAAACCGAGAGCTTGGGTGGAAAGAGATACATTTTTGTTTGTGTAGATGATTTCTCTAGGTTCACATGGACATACTTTCTTAGAGAAAAATCCGAAACTTTTGATAAGTTTAAAATGCTTTGTACTAAACTTCAAAATGAAATGAATTCTAACATTAAAAGCATAAAACGGATAAGAAGTGATCATGGGAGGGAATTTGAGAATGCTTCATTTGAAACCTATTGTGATAGTATAGGTATCTCCCATGAGTTTTCGGCTCCTAGGACACCTCAACAAAATGAAGTTGTTGAGAGGAAAAATAGGGTCCTTCAAGAGATGGCCCGTGTGATGTTGCTTAGCAACAATGTGCCTAGGAATCTATGGGCCGAAGCCGTCAACACTGCTTGCTATATAGGAAATAGAGTTTTCCTAAGGCCCGGTACTAGGAATACCTCCTATGAGTTATGGAAAGGTAAAAGGCCAAATGTAAGCTACTTTCACACATTTGGAAGCAAATGCTACATTTTAAATGACAGAGATCAACTTGGCAAATTTGATGCCAAGAGTGATGAGGATATCTTTATTGGCTATGCCTTAAATAGTAGAGCCTATAGAGTTTTCAATAAGAAAACTCTAAGTGTTATGGAATCATCTAATGTTGTATTTGATGATGAAAGGCTCAAGTCTAGTAATCATGAGGAGGAGATTATTTTTAGTGATGTTTCTCCTATGGAGAAGGTTGATGTGACTCCTAATGTGGGGACGTCCAATGTTGTTGATAATGACACACAACCTATTGATAGAGTTCCTAACTTGGACTCTAATGAACCCGCTCCATGGGTTAGAAGACTCCATAACAAAGATGATGTTATTGGAGATATGAATGAGGGTGTTAGGACTAGAAGGCAAATAGCTAATCTTATTAGCTTCACTTGCTACACCTCTCAAATAGAACCCAAAAAGATTGATGAAGCTTTAAATGATGAATTTTGGGTTCTTGCCATGCAAGAAGAGCTAAACTAATTCGAAAGGAATGAGGTTTGGACTCTAGTTCCTAGGCCTAAAACCACAAATGTCATAGGCACAAAGTGGATATATAGGAACAAATCCGATGAGGATGGCAACATAGTACGTAACAAGGCAAGACTTGTTGCACAAGGGTACTCTCAAATTGAGGGTATCGATTTTGAGGAGACTTTTGCTCCCGTTGCCCGTCTAGGGTCCATTAGGCTTCATGAAAGTTTCAAGGCCAAAAATCATGGCCAAAAATGAATACACAATGATAAAGTGATCATGCATGAAAACGAATATGCAACAACACTAATCACACAACAAGGTATATAAAACATGTAAGATCATGAAATGTGTGTGTGTGCAACTACATCTCTTCAAATAAGAAGTCAAGATCAAGTAGCTACCTCCCATGAAGCTCTTGAAATCCATAATGAGGTCCTTAAGCATTTGAGAAGAAAATCTTCAATCCTAAGCTACCCTTACAAGATTGAACCCCATTGTGATTTTGTCAACGAAATAAACCAATTAAAAGTGAGGCACTTACAGAGGAGGTAGTCATATTTTCAAAATTCTTTCAAGTTTTGATTTGGATTTTTATTTTCAATTCTTTTTATTTTTTTTTTCTGAATTTAGTTTAGTTAGTAAATAATTCAAAAAAGTAAAACATTTTTTTAAAAATTTAATATCTTTTTTTTTTTAAAATGTTAATGAGTGAAATTAAGGGTAATGTTGGAATTTTAAAAATATATAAATATGGGGTGTAAATACAATTTTAAAGGGGTGCAAATATCGCCACTCATAAAAGAATTCAATTGGACTCAGACAATTTTGATTCAAATGATGTAAAACTAAGTCTGATATGTTAGAATTCAATTGGGTTTTTATGTTTATTTCTATTAAATTGAACTAGATATGTATAATTGGGCCTTATTCAAAGAAAAAGAGCAAAGCAATGTTTGAAATCGAACCCTTCTTATACTAAAATAAATTGGACCCAAGGCCCCAAAAGAAGAAGGAGATTGGACCATTTGGGGGCCCCAGCAAAATGCTGGGTTTGCTGCCCCTATGGTCTAGCCCTAGTTGGTTTGTAAGTTGGTAGAAAGAAATGTAAAAAGGATTATACAAAAGAGTAATGCTAGGTTTCTCAAAAAAAAAAAAAAAAAATATTTCCAAAATTTTTCTCAAATAATATAGCACGTGAGTTGTCAACATCCTATAAATCATGATATTATGTGATAAGTTATTTGATGTTGACAACTCACATGACATATCATTTACGAAACTTTTTTTAAAAAAAACAATTGGGAAGCGTAGTATTATTGATATTGACAACTCACGTGCCATCTCATTTGGGAAATGTTTTGAGAATTTTTTTTGGAAAACCTAACATTACTCTAGAAGAAATAAATCATAGGAAGCAAAAATGGGAAAATGATTAATAATAATAAGATTAAAAAATGCTAGCTCATAATCATAAATGTACACAGAAAAAGAAAGGTCCCATTGAAAGGGAACATACTCGAACCCATAACCTTTTGGTGTAGGTGTGAGAGGCAAATCACTATATTAACCTCATATTTTAAAAACTATGTTGGTGTTTATATCTGTTGACAATTATGGTATGTATGGAATACCTATTAATTTTTAAAACTGAAATAATCATAAATTGGTCCCATGAAATGCTCCATCAACCTTTTGCATTGTTATTAGATTAAAAAATATATATATATATATTATAATATGTGGATTTCCACTCAACTTTGTATTTGGATGACATGTGGATTTCCACTCAACTATATATTTGGCTTCTTGAAGAAGCTTAAACACATGGAAGTCTCAATTTTGCTATAAACATGCACGTTGACATGTGTTGGATGTTTTAGTTCTATATATATTAATCATGTAATTTGTAATTGTTTTTTGGGTGACTTCATATCAATACAAAATCCGATAAAAAAGTAACTCTTCTCTCCTTCATCTTATTCTCTCGCCATCTCTCATCTCTTCTCCTACTTTCTTCTATTTTGTTTTATATAGTTATTCTAATTATTTTAATTTATCTCAATATTATTCATCTCATTTTCTATTATGTTTCAATTACATATTGTTTTAATTTTATTATAACAAAAAACACTATCAATTTGTTCTTTCTTCTTTAGTAATTTTAATTAAGGATTGAGTAGTTATTAACAAAAATAATTAAAATTAATTGTAAAAATATATTTAATGGATCGTCATTGCTCTAAATTATAAGTGGAGAGAGTAACATTACAGAATAGTCTGGCAATCAACCAAGAAATATCGCCTCATATATGAAGGATACTCCTCCAACCAAAAGCAATCACCATCTATTGACAGTGCGAATTTCGCTAAAAAAAGAGCCACTTGGTTGACCTTCCTAGACACAAAATCAACTACAGTACAACTCGAACGAAACAAAGCACAAATATCAAAAATAACAAGACTCACACCAAAGCAAGCTTGGCTTTCATCCTAGATAAACCCAACCACAAATGCTGTATCAGACTCAACTTCCAGAAGATATTGTTGGGGATAATCCTCTATTATAAACCCGATGAACGCGGAATCGCCGTACCTAATATACACCCATAACTCATAGCAAATAATAACGTCAATAAGCAGAAAAATAGATGAGAGAGAATAAAACAATCACAACACAAGATATACGTGGAAAAACCCAAAACGGGTAAAAAACCACGGGCTGTCAAGACGACAGAGAAAGTTCCACTATATGATAAATTGTTACAACCATATACTCTAGGATTCTCTCTCACACCTAACCCCAAACTCCACTCACAAGATCCTCACCAAGAACCCCACAATATCCCCTAGGTCTCCCCTAAATATCACCCATGGATCTCTAACTAGATCCACCGATATTCCCTTGGATCCCTCCTTGGATATTCCCATTGGGTCTCCCCAGATCACACTCACACTCACACTCTCTCTGATGTTACATGGTGTTTTTTTTGCTCCACAGCCTTAAATCTAATAACATAAATATTAGGACTATTTATACTAGTTACAGGGAGTTTAAGATAAAAGGAAATCCTACTCCTAAACGTACTAGACTTACTTGTTCCACATAAATACTATTTTCTTTTATGACAAGTCTTCTTGTAGGGAGTAAATCCTTTTCCTTCAAGCACAAGAACTTCCAGAAGAATACCTTTTCCTATTCTGCGCAATATTCCCGATCTCAGCAATACATCGTCTCCGTCGTATAGGTTACGGTGTGCATCCCGCTTCCAACACCATGAAACAATTTCTGCTCATGACCGTTCCATGTGCCGCGGCTCAGGCACTTGCCTACGCCGCGGTCCTGCGCAGCGGTACCTAACAGATTACGCTTCTTCAGTTCTTCTTCAATCTTCAATCTCCCTTAAACACCACCATTCAACTTCCAAATGTATCCCACATCTGTAGGAAGCTCCACATCAGTTGAGTCTCGTTTGGTTCACATTTAGTATATTTGGGAATACGAGCCAAAACCTAACAATTCTCCCCTTTGGCTAGAATTCTCAAAACTTGTCCACTACCACAATTCTCATCACCGAGAATTAACATACCCCACCACACGGTATAACCACTTAGGAACGAACCATCCTAAGATTTTTCTTCAACACTTTTTTTTTTATTTTTATTTTTATTTTTTGTGTTTGTTGTTCCGGCACCATGTCGAAATAACCTGCTGAAATTATGGTGCAACTCCTCAAGTCAGATTTCCAGGGAGTTCGTCAGCCATCGACATCTTTGTCCACCATACACCGTGCATCACTTTCTGACCAATGCCTTGTGCACAATTATGGACCACTAACAGCAACATATCCTCTTCCATGGCCAGTAGGGAAAACTGCCAAAAGGATAAACATGTCCTTACATCACCCAACCCTGTGAAAGACCTTCTGTCATTGCATCACATACCTGGTGAAAGACTTGCTACTAGAAACTGGGAGTGCTTTGCCGGATAAGCCACATACCATACCACAGAGAGTTTTTTTTTTTTTTTTTTTTTTTTTTTTTTTTTAGTAGTCAGGAGTTTTTTTTTTTTTTTTTGATAGTCAATCAGCTCCTTGTGTAACCTAGATTGAATCTCCATGACCTGTACCTGTCACCACAAGCCAAACTTCTCCTCCATAAATATTCTTCTTTTCATCAAACTCTACCGAGTTCGAAACCACTTTCAAGACGTGTCTCTTTTGCTAAACCATACTAGGAAACCATGATCATCATTATCCCAATGTCACCAAGTCCTCCATACGATCTCCCGTAAAGACTTGTCACCGCCATCGCCAAACCAGGCTCTGATACCAATTGTTGGGGATAATCCTCTATTATAAACCCGATGAACGCGGAATCGCCGTGCCTAATATACACCCATAACTCATAGCAAATAATAACGTCAATAAGCAGAAAAATAGATGAGAGAGAATAAAACAATCACAACACAAGATATACGTGGAAAAACCCAAAACGGGTAAAAAACCACGGGCTGTCAAGACGACAGAGAAAGTTCCACTATATGATAAATTGTTACAACCATATACTCCAGGATTCTCTCTCACACCTAACCCCAAACTCCACTCACAAGATCCTCACCAAGAACCCCATAATATCCCCTAGGTCTCCCCTAAATATCACCCACGGATCTCTAATTAGATCCACCGATATTCCCTTGGATCCCTCATTGGATATTCTCATTGGGTCTCCCTAGATCTCACTCACACTCTCTCTGATGTTACATGGTGTTCTTTTTGCTTCACAGCCTTAAATATAATAACATAAATATTAGGACTATTTATACTAGTTACAGGGAGTTTAAGATAAAAGGAAATCCTACTCCTAAACGTACTAGACTTACTTGTTCCACATAAATACTATTTCCTTTTATGACAAGTCTTCTTGTAGGGAGTAAATCATTTTCCTTCAAGCACAAGAACTTCCAGAAGAATACCTTTTCCTATTCTGCGCAATATTCCCGATCTCAGCAATACATCGTCTCCGCCGTATAGGTTACGGTGTGCACCCCGCTTCCAACACCATGAAACAATTTCTGCTCATGACCGCTCCATGTGCCGCGGCTCAGGCACTTGCCTACGCCACGGTCCTACGCAGCGGTACCTACCAGATTACGCTTCTTCAGTTCTTCTTCAATCTTCAATCTCCCTTAAACACCACCATTCAACTTCCAAACGTATCTCACGTCTCCAGGAAGCTCCACATCAGTTGAGTCTCGTTTGGTTCACATTTAGTATATTTGAGAATACGAGTCAAAACCTAACAGATACAATCCACAATCTCAAGCAAACAGTAGCCCTTGTAGGATTGCAAGCGCCTCTGCAACTTGGGGGCTATAATTTGCTACCATTCTTTGAAAACTCGCAGCCATTATAAATCTCATCAAATCTCGGATAACCATTCCCAACCTAATGCACCCTCTACATTTATCAATCACTATTTAATTTATAAATACCTGGCTTAGGAGGAAACCAAGTGACTTCGACTTGAGCTGCGAGATTAGGATTTCTTTCCCTTGGCACCCCACCATCCTGGAATTTTGTGATAAAGCCATGGGACCACTCAATGACAACACCAATATTAATATCTTGTGAGCAATGCACCCTCGGATTTTTGTGATACCAAATCCACCAAACAACAATACACAACATACCCAACTCATCAGCACTCAAACGTGCAAAGTTATACAATATGCAGTCAAAAAACTGTAGTTGATCCCCCTTAATAGTCGGCCAAGCATTGTGTACAGGTTTCAGATTACCGCAACCCCAAATCGTGTGCAGTGTAGTTTCATCCTTCTCATTACAAATTAGACATAATGGTCGCACCGCAATTTCGCAACAGCGGGCAAGATTAAACATTGCAGGGAGCCATTAATGACATGCTTTCCAAATAAAGATTTATGAC
This sequence comes from Acer campestre, assembly GCA_954870605.1. Lineage (NCBI taxonomy): Eukaryota > Viridiplantae > Streptophyta > Magnoliopsida > Sapindales > Sapindaceae > Acer > Acer campestre. The sequence goes on from OX940802.1 coordinate 27,471,229, forward strand.
ATCCATTGTGGAGAGTAAAATTTTGGATGTAAGTAGGGCTACCCTTTGTTCACATACAATAATTGGTTTAAACCAGGGGATGTCAAAAAAAAAAAAAAAAAAAATCACATATAATAATTTGTTTAAACTAGGGGATGTCAAAAAAAAAAAAAAAGGCCAACCCCAGCAGGACTCACCCTATCCCTCCCAATACGTGGTAGGATTTTACTAAAATAAATAGGGTTGGGACCGACGCTTATGCCCTGTTTTAGAAACGAGGTACGGTTGGGATTTGGTATCCCCGCTCAACCACACCCTGACTCGGTTTATTATTTATTTATGGGTTAATTGTAAAAACATACCTTAACATTTTTAATATCACAACTATATTGAATTTTTTCTTTAATTACAAGGAAATACCTTTACCTAACACTTGACCACACTAAATAATGAAATGACAAAATTACACTCTCTTCGATGCTTGATTAACTATTATAATATTATTTTATAAATATTAAACAATTAAAATTAATTAATTTTTTTATAGAAAAAAATTAGTTAATTAGTTGACAAGATTAACAACAAAATCTAGACTATCACATAAATAAATAAAAAATAAAAATAAAAATAAAAATAAAAACCGTCAAAATGCAGCCTTTCACATTAAAAAAAAAAAAAATCACAAAATCCCAAATTTTTTTGTTAGAAAACCAAACATCTATCGTTTTTAACAAAACTAGGTTTGTAGCCACATGCAAGGCATGTGCTTCCCACTATATGTTTGTCAAATTGAGTTATATAATTGTAAATTGATAAAAAAAAATTGTTTACACTTTATTATATATATATATACACTTGAAAAAAAAAATATTAATTCAATTTTAATATCATAAACTGTACAATCATATTTGAATTAAAAATAACAGTCGGGATAAAAAATCAAATTGATTAATTAAACTAAAATATGTGAAGCTTAGTTGTATCTTAAAAAATTTATCGGATAATAAAGCAAAATATAAAAACTTAAAAACTGAACCACATAGGAGTAGATATCTTGTACTGAATCCTAGTAAAAGATCACATAATATATATATATATATGAAATTATGATAATATCTATCTGTTGGTGTGTTTGTGTGATTTATTTCAAGCTAAAAACCTATTTAGGATATTGAATAAAAGTCTAAGATCTCTCTCTTTATCCATGTTCAGTGTGTTATTCTGTCACGGCTCAAAATCCGGGTAGGTGATTAAATTATTAAAATCAAATCAAAAGCAGATAATTTTTTGAAAAATCATTCCATTTCCACTCATAACCTCAAGGATATAAAGTTTTATAAAGATTTTGGCATAGCTCTACCTTTATCTTTTATATTCCCAAATTTTCAATTCACATACATTTTCAATTTTTAAACTCCATAAATAATTTCCATCACAAGTAGAGACTCGGTCTCTACACATAACATTGATACATCATGACTACAATATAACATAAATATAGTTCCAATATTTACATCATTTACAACTCAACTTTGAGTAATATATATCCATAAATACAATCCTCTAATTATATAAAAGAATTTCTATCTTCTGAGAATCATTTATAATTTCAAACTTAGACTAATAATAATACAAGATTTTGTAAGAATTCCGAACAATATTACTTGATTAAAATATTAAAATCAAATCAAAAGTAGGTAATTTTTAGAAAAATTATTTCATTTCCAATCATAACCTCGAGGATATATATAGAATTATATACAGATTTTGGCATAGCTCTCCCTATATCTTATAGATTCCTAGATTTTAAATTCACATGCATTTTCAATTTCTAAACTCCATAAATAATTTCCATCACAAGTGGAGATTCGGTCTCTACGCAAAACATTGATATATCATAACTATAGTATAACATACATATAGTTCCAATACTTACATCATTTACAACTTAACTTCGAGTAAAAAAAAACGAATCATAAAAGAGGATAAATTTATTTGTGTCATTATAAACTTAGTGACAAATTAGACAATGAATTAAAATTCAAAAAGTAAACAAGTAAATTAGAGAGGAGAAGAAACTTACTATTACGGATCTGAGCAATTTGACATGACATATTTTAATACATTACATCTACTAAAGTTAGGAAAATTTACATGATGAAAAGTTAGCATAGTTCTAAAACTCAGTGACTCAAAATTAATGGTTATCTAAAACCATAAACTTCCAAAAAATATATATATCAAAATTAGTTTTAGTGTTAGATAAGCTAACAGTATTGATTTAAAAAGTAGATGTATCAAAAAGAGTTATTTATTGGATTATTATATTCCTACCATTTTATGCTTGAGAGAAGTTTTCTTTGCAGATTTCTTGGATTGCAACAACATTGAATTTATTATTTGTCTGTCCTCGACTTTCAAATGTAGTTGCTCTAATATGAACGACGAGGAAGTCATTTTGATTACAAAGTGTGGCTTCAATGTTGATGTTCACATCCTGTTACATACAAATATAAGTTTAATTAAGGTATTAAAAAAATAAACACAATTATTAAATGACAATTTTAAAAAATAAACACAGGGAGAAACCAGAAATTCAAATATAATGATCAAATCTTTGAATTTCAATTAGAGTCTATTTTGGTAATAGTTTCTACATATTTCTTACTTTGTGAGAATTCTAACAAATGCAATACTTTTACTAAAAAACAATTAATAGATTATATAATATACCTCGTTTGTTTGTTCCATGAATTCTTTCGCTGAGCATGACAAAAATGTCTCTGAATTCTTTCCATATATCATGGCCAAAATTGATTCAGATGTGTCTTACAATTCCACTTCAACGCAACATCTAAGTTATATAAAAGAAAACATGAACTATGAGCATGTTATTTTATTTGTTAGATATGTTTTGAAAGAATTCTATTGTTTTTTTTTTTTTTTTTTTCATGGAATAGTTATATTCAAACTGGAAATATATAGAATTGAAAATACCTTGGAACAACTTTGGCATTCTTTCTTTTGCGGTAAATGCAAGTAAATGATTCTTCATATTCGGCACCTATGAGCTATGATAGACTCTTTGGCATTCTTTCTTTTGCATTAATCTAATCATGACTTTAAATATATAATTACAAGAAACGAAATCGTTTAAATATATAGACTATCAAGGCAACCCTTAAACGGTGCCATTTAATTGAATTCAGAAATCCTAAAGACTACTTTAAACGACATGCCGTTTACAGATATCAGGACCCTATATAAATTTGCTTCTTTTCAGACACAATCCCTAACGCCGCTTCTCACCCAAATCCCTTTTCTTTCTTCAAACACCCACTTCAAATCCTCTGATCTCTCTCTCTCTATATATATATACACACACACATTTTAAAGTATTTTCAATTTTATTAAATTTTTTGTTTTTTTTAGATACTCAAAAATACTTGTTATTTTATATAAGAAATACTTTATTATTTAATAATTTTTTTAAATCAGTTTAATTATTTAGTTAGTATTTAATTATTAATATATTTAGCTAATTATTATTATTTTTTTAAAAAGAAATATTAAAAAAATAAAAACTGTTAACCTAAACCTAATTATATATATACAACTATACAAAGCAGACTCAGACTATTAAATTTGGTTAGCCCATCTTGCAAATAGTAGGCACCCAAGTAAGAAGCCCGAGCTGATAAGCAGTCCAGAAGCCCAAATCAACATCAATAGACATCAGTTTTTTAAACCAAGCATGGACTGGTGATTGACTAATAAACAATACGTAGCGTTTCATACTTCAGATGAGATCAAATAAGGCTTGTGTGACCATGTGATGAAATCCAAGGTGGCAAGTGTTCATTGGCTGTTGAAGATATCAATGCTGACTCATGAGATGAGACTATATAAGTGAGTGAGTGGGAGAGAGAAAGGAGATCATATTTCTATTTTCTGATTAGGGTTTCAAATTCAACTCTCTCTCTCTCTCTCGAAAAGTCTCTTGAAAAGCTTTCTTGTGATCTTTGTAATCTTGGTGAATCCAAGTGTTCTTTCTCTGTAATTTGTGTGAGATTATTGTGTTCTAAGAGTGCTAAGAGTGTGTATGCTTTGTTGTGAGGTTGTGTTATCTCTCTCCGAGTCTCTGTTTATGTTTGTATTTCAAGTTTAATTGTTTTTCTTCTTCAGATTTTTGATACGTAGGTTGTATTTTTTTCACAACCTGTATTATTCCCTTTTACTCATTCATATTGGGCTTTAGATTTAGGTTGGTTTTTGTTTTTTCAAAATTTGCTAGTTTCGGGTTTCTTATCTTAGTTTTTTTTTTGTTTTTTTTTTTCATGTTCAGAATTTTTTTTTTCACTGCACCTTAATAATGTAATTTAAAGAGAAAATAATACATGATTAAATCTAGCTGTATTTTTTTTTTCTCTTTAGACATTATTTTCTCCTCTTCTTTCAGTATTAAAGCCTGTCTTCAGATTATTTATTTATTTATTTATTTTCAGATCTGTATTTTTGTTGTATTTTGTTTGTTGACATTTGTTTTTATTATATTTTTTAAAAATTTTTATTTCTCTTTTTCCCCTTTTCTATTATGTTATCTTATCTTGTTCATATTTTGATTTCATGATATCTATTCTCTTGTTCATTTATCTGTGGTTGGGTTTTCACTTGCTGTTGTACAGTAATATACAGAAATATCAATGAATTTTCAAGCTAGAAAACCAAAATCAAATTCAACTAACCTTTTCGTTTTCATAGAAACGTCGAAGCAAATTTCGTAGCTGAACAAAAATTCAAAAAATTTATAAACCAAATACCTTGATTACTGATTTGTAGATGAAGCCGAGTTCTTCTTTATCCTATCTTCCCACCTTTTTTTCTTTCAACCAAACCAAGACCTCTCTCTATTTGTACCTAGCACTCTTTGTATATTTCCTCCTTTTTATCATAGCTATTTTTTAAAACAATTCAGCCACTGATGCACCTATACAATAGGTAGAGTATGTATGTGGCAATAAAGCTAGATATCTAGGCAAGCCTATGCAAATAGTCAGCAACCACAATCAATTTATTTATTTATTTATTTATTTATTTTAAAATTGAAGATAAGAACGCCTCTTTTATTCTCATCTCAACCCTCTCTCTCCTAAAACTCAGATAAGAAGCGTACAAAGCTACCTTGCATCTGTTTTGTTTTAATTTTTTAAAATTGATCTACAAAGGTGGACCCCACGTACAATTTATTATAGGTCCTCTAAACAATTACAAAAATATTCATTCTCAATTTTAAAAGCAACCCTAACTATAGACATAAAATGACATTTTTACCCTTCATAATTATTCATGTTGTATGAATTCCATGTATTTTATGAACCCTTGAAGGATTTTTCTGTCTTCTCACTGTTAAAAAATTAATACAAGAATTTTAAAATTTTAAGTTACCTTTTAACCCTTCTACTAAATTAAGTATTCTTTACTAGTTAGGAAATATTGAAAAGAACAAATGTATATAAGTCCTTTCTCTATAAGAAAAAATCACAACAAAATACAAAAGGTTAAAAATATCGCTCAACTCACTCTTTTTATATAGAGTCTATAGATATAAATAAATAGATATCAATCATCAACATCAACATTACCATGTTCTCAATTTCTCATGTTCTTTGATTGGGTTATATACTATGTCTTGAACTGCTACTTTATTTTGTTTAGGGATAAGACTATTATCGTCCATACAAATTCTCACTACACTTGTTTACTTTTGAAAGGTTAAAGTCACATTTTTCACATGGTAATTAATTAAGAGTTTGAAAAATGAAGACTGAAAAATGAAGACTTTGTAGCAACAAATTAGTTGATGAGTGGTAGTTGATTCTCTTCAACTACATGCATTAATGGTATGACTATTAATGGTATGACTATATGAGTAGGTTCTTTGCCTATAAATAATAGCCCATGTTTCTCCACATTTTTCATCCCAAACAAATAGCTCTTCTCCTCTTTTCTCCCTACATGTTCCTTCCTCTTGTTTGAAAGAAAGGTTGTAGTTCTCTACTAAAATATTAGAGAGAGGTTGTAATCATTTTTGGTCTAATAAAATCCTTCTAGTCTTTGTCAGTGGATGTTTCCCTCACATTGAGGGTTTTACCACATAAATCTTGTGTCCATTATTTTTATCTTTTATTGTTTCTTTCAAATTTATCTCAATTCGAATTTAAATTGGGAATCGAAACACGTTAGTTTCATAACAGTGGTATCAGAGCTCCGGGTCATGCAGTTGCTAGAATTAGGAGTGGTGGTGTGGAAGTACATGTTTAGGAAAGTTGTCTAAGGAGACTGGTATTTAAGTGTGTTTGGTGTGACCCTCCACTCTTTCTTGGGAACTTTCCTGGTGTACTATTCATAGATATCTACATTATTTCAGTATACGGTACTGTTCATAGACACTATTTATCAAATGTCTTGAAATATATATATATATATATATAGTGTCTAAACAACCTGGAGGGAGGGTGAATGAGTTGTTAATCCGATTAGTTACCAATTTTTCGGATTAGTTAATATTACAAAAATAACCCAATTCAATGAAATACAATCAACGTAATTAAAATGTAGAAAACAATAAATAACATGTTGATAGATTTATGTGAGAAACCCACAATTGGGAAAAACTCATGAGCTATTCTGCTAGCCACACACGATCCTTAAATCTACTACTTGTAATGATGTTTACAACCTAGGTTGACCTTTACTTACACCATTCTCGGTCACTAACCCACTACTACTACTCTGCGGGCCTTTAATAGTGATCCTAGATCAAAATGCTTGTGCACTACACCACGTAGTCACAAGACTTAACTCTCAATGAAGAGATCAACAACCTATGTGAATATATGAAATATTCTAAATGCAATTAATGCTAGACTACAATAAATGCTTATCTAGAGATTAAATGATGGCAATAAAATCAATCATAGATATCAATATGTCTAAATGAATGCTCATAAAGACCTAACTAGATATATATATATATATATGAAAACCAAAAATCTAGTCATCAAACAAAAGCCAATCAACATAAGTTTTCATCAAACATGGCAAGGATAATAAATGCAATCAAGGAGTCCTAATCAACAATGTCTAAATGTAAAGCATAAACACTTAGCTAAAGGGCATTTATGTTCTAAATGCAAGCTATGTTAATACAAACTCAATCATACAAGGAAACTCATAAAGATATGCAATAAGGAGACTCCTAGCATTTAATCAACTAATAAATGCATTAAAAACTCAATCTTGGAGGGTTTGAACAAATAACAAAGATGGGGTTTTTGTTCAACTTACCAAGTCAACTCAAGGATGAAGACCCAAACAAGATTGATGCAATGGATGCATAGGTGTTTGGGTTTAGAGAGTCAAATAAGCTTTGATGAAGCTTTCTCTCTCAAGAAATCACTTTCTCTCTCTCAGGTCTATATTTTTGAGCTTTATGTTATGAGTTGAGATTTAGGCAGTGGATCCCGTGCGGCACTTCAACAACTTTTGGGTGAATGTTGCTAAATAAGCCTTAAAAGTCTTGCTTGTCACTCTCAAATGCAAAAGAGAGACTAGAGAAAGGGGTTGGAAGAGCTTGTGGGAAATGTAAAGGAAAGCTTGTATTGCTATAAGGAAAGCTTTCAAGGTTTTGATTACCAATGGCTTATGTTGGCTTGGATGCCTTACAAATGAGAGGGGTTGATTATTTATAGAGTGCCACCTCCTCAACGAATGGCTAGGATCACTTTGATCCAATGGTGGAGGTTTTGCCTCCGAAAATATCTACAAGCATCTAGAATTCTCTACATGTATTTACATGCCTTTAGAATTCTACACAAGTATCTACATTAATCTAGAACATTCCTATTTGTGTCTAGATATGTACATGTGTCTAGATCTTTCCTACAAGAATGTGCAAGAATGATCTAGAATGCTTTGTGTGGCTAGAGACTTTCGGAAGTATCCATCGCTAGATCTTTCCAGAGATCTCTAGAATCTTCCATCAACTAGAAACTTCAATTAGCAAACCATGCTTGAAGTGTGTGGAAATCTCTAGAGTGTTCCAACGGCTTGGCCTTGTTTTGGCTTTTTAGACACCTTGGCTAGAATCCAGACTTTGGATCTTACGGGCTGTGACATCCCTCCCCACTAGAATTCACAACGTCCTCGTCGTGTGAGCACCATGCATGCTAGAATCTACCACTGGTTGGTTCCTTCGAACGAGTGGACTTTGGCTTTGGAAGCCTCTCGTGAAGGATTGCCTTTGTATCAGGAGTTGAACGTATGTTGTGTTGCGTCGACTCCTTTAGCTTGGTGCAAGTGGGCCTACCTTGTTGAAACAGTAGTTTGGCAATTATGGTGCCTCCCTCTGTTGTCTTCGATCGTTGCTTCCCATGGCTTGCACGACTCTTCTTTTTTCGAACGTTTTCAGTTGGCTTGTTGTTCTTCAAAGAGGTGCAAGAACTTGGGTTCTCCACGAGCTGAATGGCAGATAGCGTTTTGAACTCTTACTTGGTCATGTGTTCCGCTGGGATAGTGTATGCTTTGCCTCCATCAAGAATGCTGAGTGTGTGATGGCGGCGAGTAAGGGAAATCGTGGGCTTGGTTGAAGAACACCATGCCTAGGATCACATGGTAGTCATCTAAGGGGACTACTGAGAAATCTAGCTTTCCGCTCCATGGTCCTAGGTGGACAGTGACGCCCTTCACTATGCCATCAATTAGCTTGACCGGAAAGTTGGTGGCTTTGATAGCACCTCCTTCGTTGGTGATACGAAGGCCAAGTCGTTTGACTTCGTCCACCGATACAAAGTTGTGCGTTGCCCCAGTGTCCAGCATAGCACAAACTTGCTTACCTCTGATGGTGGCCCTAACGAACATGAGGCCTTTCTTGGCAAGCGTCGGAGGCACAACTTGTCCATTGATTGAGTAAATTTGTTGAAGAGAACCTATGCTTGCTTACGACTCAGATGCCTTCGCCTACTCGAGCTGAGTGACTATGGCATTGAGCGTCTTCCGTTTTGGGCAGTCTTGAACCCAATGTGGCCCATTACATATGAAGTATGGACTCTTCAGCTTGATTGTTTCGGGCTTGCCTTCATTGGGTTTGTCACGTTGATTGTCATCGTTGGGGGACTTGGAACACCCTTTGTCCTTACGATCATGGTCTTTGGACTCGTCTCCCCCACTTTTCTCATGGATATCTTTCCGTTCTTTGGACTAGGTGTAGTTGGCCAGCGACTCTACCGCGGCAATGGTTGTGTCTAGATCTTGCACATTTCGCCTTTCCAACTCCACTATTGCCCAATCTTTAAGGCCATTCATGAAGTAGAAGAGCTTGTCTTTGTTGGATATATCTTCGATTTCAAGGATTAAGGCGATGAACTCCTTGATGTAGTCAGAGATGGATCCCGACTGTTTGAGGCGACGGAGGCAGTCATAGGCCACCTTCTCGGTGTTAGTTGGCTAGAATTGCTTCTTGAGTTCTTGCTTGAAGTCATCCCATATGCGGATGGGATTGATCGTATCACCGTGCTTGCGTCACCACCATAATTGGGTGGATTCACGTAGAAAGGTGGGCGTGTTGGTGATCTGGGTGGCATCGTCCCTAACCCCTTTAGCTTCGAAGTATTGCTCTAGGCCAAAGAGAAAGTTCTCCATTTCCATGGCTTTATGGTTGCCGCTATAAGTGGATGGCTTAAGGACCTGGATGGTATTTGAAAATATTTATATATATGTATCTGAACAACCTAGAGGGGGGGGGGGGGGGGGGGGGGAATGGGTTGTTAATCCGGTATTACCAAATTTTCGAATTAGTCAATATTACAAATAAAACCCCAATCACACAAACAATAAAATCAAGTATAAAATGCGGAAATTAAAGAACACTTGATTTTTTCGTGGAAACCCACACGGGAAAAAAACCACAGGCTGTTATGTGCGCCACACACGATCAACGAAATCCACTATATGAAAAGGAATTTACACCCACAAGTGATTCTCGGACTCTCACCCTAGATAACCTCAGGCTATGGACACTACCACTCGCCACTCTTGGTTCAATCCCTAGTGATATCCCCTGATACACTACTCTTGGCGTGAGCAACTCCTAATCTACCCGGCGGGCCTTTTACAGTGGCACTCGACCAATTGCTTGAGCACTACACACCGGTAGCCACAAGACTTTCCTTGCTTGTGCAACTTCACCTAGAAGCCACAAGACTTTGACTCATGAAGAGAATCAACAACCTATGTGAATATGTGATGATATTCAAGATGCAAATAATGCTAGGCTACACTAAATGCTTAACTAGATGTTATAATGCAAATCAACATCCTAGTTATCAACAAAGCCTACATGCACATACATGAGGTCTCAATTAGTTGTAGAGATTTCTAACAACCTAATTGTCAACAAACAAAGCCAATTCAACACATGTTTTCAATAATCATGACAATGACAATAAATGCAATTAACAAGTGCAATCAAGGAATTGTCAATCAAAATGCCAATCAACACATGTTGTCAATGAACATGGCTAGGACTATAAATGCAATAAACAAATGCAATCAATGAGTCCTACACATCAATGTCTAAATGAAAATCACAAAGACTTAGCTAGATGTTATCAATCACAAAACAATCCTAGCTATCAAACAATGTCAACATGTCCAAACATGTGAACTCAATTAGTTGTAGAGAATTTCTAACAACATAATTGTCAATTAAATCCACAAGAACATTGAATTAAGCTTGACTAGATAAATAAACATTAATCTATCAACCTAATCATCAACCAATTTTACAAGAATGTTCTAGGGTTAGCTATTTAGGGAAAATCATCCTAATCATGTAAGCTACCACAAACAAAACCCAATCATGTCATAACTTCACTAAATATGCAATAAGAGTGAAGATTTGCTAAACTAAGCAATAAAAGACATGTCTTGACTAAGATAGAACAATAAATGAAGATGTGGTGTTTGTTCTACTTACCAAGTCATAAATGAAGAAGACCCATGGAAGATTGATGCATGAAACATGTTAGATGCACATGGGTTTTGGGTTTGGAGAGTTAAAGAAGCAAACTTGAAGCTTTCTCTCTCTAGGAAACTCTTAATCTCTCTCTAGGGTTGTGTATCTTTTGTTTCCTTGAATACAAATGAGAGAAAAAGATGTATTTATAGTTCTTAGATGATAGCCCTATCAAATACAAGAATTTGGCTTCAAAAATGAGTCAAATCGGACTCCAAATGAGTGAGATAAGGCCAAATTACGAAACAGGGTCGGAGTATTGCGCTGGTCGTCAGGCGCAGCCACACCAGCGCCACACCAGTGCTACATCTCTGGACCAAAAGCGCTGGTCGAGTAGCGCTGGTCACAAGCGCAATCACACCAGCGCATAGGCGCGACAGCGCAATAGCTCGAGATTCGAGCTCTCCAAAACATGACCAAACGACATCGAAACCTTTCGAATAATATATCGTTGGAAAGGTATGGAAGTCTCCTTTCTACTCCAATTTATGGAATGACATTTCAATGTCTGTAGAAACAGTTATGGTCAATGGAGTGACCCAAGGTCAGAAACGGACAACAACAGAGTTGCCCTGTTTTGGTGGTCACTTTGGAGATTTCAAAACCAATCCAAACAGTCATGAAATATTACGAATAATATATCGTTGGAAAGGTATGAGTGTCTAGTTTGTCCAGAATTTTACAAAACTCAATTTGAAACTTTGTGTAAAAAGTTATGGTCACAAGACCATACAAAGGTCAGTTTTGAAAAACATTTAAATCATTGAAATCCAATATTTTGAACCTAGACACTTTACTCCAATCAACCAAACCAAATCTAACACTTATCCAAGAGAAGAATGAGTCCTTCTCAAGTGGTCAACCATCGCGCTAAGACATGTACACCATCGTGCAAGCGCGGACGTTTCCGATCACACAAAAGGAAACGAATTACACCACACTTAAGACTAACATGAAGTGCAAGTGTGGTTGTGAATAAATAACATGCATGGGAAAGGATAACATCATAAAAAATCACCAAGCATGTGACACACAAAAGATATTCAATATATGAAAATGCATAAGTGTGATGATAAAGCATATAAGCACACAATTACGAGAACCACAAATGTAATCATATAAATGCAATGAAAGTGAGTGTGTGCTAAAAGACATAGATGTACAAATCAATGAAACACATATGCATGGTAACAAATGCAATATAGATAAAGATGTATGCAAGTGTGTGTGTGCACCTAATCTCTTCAAGAATCAAGGTCAAGTGATATACCTTTTGAAGCTCTTGATCTTGAAGTCACCGGGTTGCTTGGAAGCTTGCCTTGATAATCATCAAGATGACCTAAGCTACCCACAACACAATCATCCCCAATGTGTTATGTCATGAAATAAGCCAATCACAAAATAGAGGTCCTTACAATCTCCCCCTTTGGCTATTTCATGACAAAATACCACTCACAAAATAATCCTCACAAAACTCAAAATAAAGCTATTGGTTAACAAAAGTGTATTCTACGTTACAAAGAGAGAAACCTAAGAATCTAAGTCTTCAAGGTCTTCAATCTCTTCGTAGATCATCATACCTACACACAATAGCAAGAAAGCACTTTTCCAAGAACAAGTGCATGTGAGGTGAACAGCATAAAAAGCATTTGCACTTAATCAGGCAATACAAACAATGCATGTGCAATGCTCCCCCTAAAAGGTTACTCTCTCTTAAACTTCTCCCCAAAGCATACACAATGCTCCCCCTATATCTCTCAAGACTTCTCCCCCTTTTTGTCATGAGATAGGCAAAGGAGCTCCCCCTATCGGGTTGCTTTAGCAAAGAGAGCTATTAGCACAAAATGAATTTGCATAATCATATAAACGAACTTTATGCAACTCAAGTAATTGAGAGAGATTCAAGGAGATTTTATTCACAGAAAAGTGTGTGTGTGTGTAAAAGTTGCTTAGCATGTAATACAAGCACTATTGAGCTCATGCATAAGAATCAATCAAAGCAACAATCAACAGGTTTTCCAAATGAAGTCAAACCAATTAGAGCCCTGTTGTTATGACAAGAAGATATATATCCAAGCATTTGTGTGCAGAGTGTACTAATCACATCAAAAAAATATATCATCTTTTCTACATTGCAAGACACATCATTAATAAACAATTTTGAGGTCTTTATTAAGCAATGCATCACACACATCAACAAACACATTTCAACTTTTCTGTTTTTCTCCTTTATCCTAGAAAGCATGTATTTCTGTTTATCATGCTAATGTAACTCTCTTGAAGGCTTTCACTCGGTTTCAAATGAGTAGTCATTTCCTACATTGGACGGCTGCACGTCATATTGCCAGTAGCCCTTTTTCAAGAGAGAGCTTTAGAATGCATATCAAAGAATCATGAACATGGAGAATAATTTGAGGTCAATCACATGTACTAACAAGTAGAACATTCCTCAAATGGATAAGCACACTCAAGCAAAAATAGAAATCATGCAGTACATGCTAGGCAACCGTGCAAGGTGTTATTAAAAACCGTATTAAAGTATTAATCAATGTTATTCATCAAGCACTCTCAAACAATCATAAAAGAGCATAAAATAAGTTAACTTTTTGCATATGACAATTCATGCAAGTTTGCTCTCTTTGCTTGAGCTCCCCTTATTGGGGTCAATTCCAACCAAGTCAATGGGAGGCATGAGCCTGTAAGATCCTTTATTTGTATTGGCTTGATTCCATTGCAAAACTCTCTATATTTGTATTAGTAGTTGCTTAAGTGTTTCTTGGAAGAAAAGAGCCTCAAAGGTGAAGAAGCAACATCTTATGCAAATATCGTCTTCAAGAGGAACATCGCATACTTGGATGCTAAGGTATCAAGGTTCTTCTTCCTCTTGCAAGGCATAAGCGCACACACACACAATTCATATATGTGTGTCCCTGCATCGTAGTTCAAACATGTGGTATAACACTTTCACACACATTTAGTATGCACATGCATTGATCTCATTGTTGACAATCTTGTAAAATTGCATGTTTTCTCACTATCGTTTAGATATGGTATGCTTGTGTTGCATAGTGTTTATTTGTTTGTGTTTCCTGTGTTTTGGACTTGAAAATGATCTTATTTGATTCCTTATTGAGTTCCGGTCATTTCGGTTACTCATTCGTTAAGTTTCGAGTCCATACGACGTAGTTATGCTACTTTGCATTCTCATTCGTTGAGTTGTGTTCGTCGTCAATTTCCGAGATGAATTCTCAACCATTTGTCAAAGTTTCATAGTTTTTGTTGTGCGTGAGGGAGTCACGGTTTGTAATCTGAAAACGGATTCGAATTCGGAGTTCGGATGACCGAATACGGTCGAAGAACGTGCGAGGTGCGCGAGAGGAGCAAGCTGGCCAAAGGCCACCACGTGTGGACCACGTGTGCCACACGGCCCAGCCAGCTCTCTGGCCACGTGTGGCACATGCTGACCACACATGGGCATGTCTGAAAGGCTTCTTTTTTTGGACAAAAATGCCCCTCTTCCTTCTCCTTCAAATGACCTCTCTTCCCTCCATTTCCATAACTTGAACAACACCAAATCGGAAAATCTGCAGAATTGTTCTTGATTTTTGATTTCTTATTTTGATCATAACTCTCTCATACGAACTCGAAATTGAGTGATTCAAAAACCAAAATTGTTGGTCTTGAAGAGAGCTACAAACCCCAAGCATTTTAAGAGTCATTTGAATTCGTGATTGGTCACAGCATGCTGTTCTTCAGTCCGAGGTTCATTGTTGTATGTTAAACTTCTTCTTCTCACTTCATCTTTTGATCTGCACTTTAATCTTTCTATTTTATAGATGATTTGTGTTTAGAATGATGTTAGAACATATTCTAGGGGTGGTTGATCATTTGGTAATTGAGTTTTAGCTTTTTGATTTTACTTGAACATATATTTGCTAAACTTGATTAATCCTGAAATTGATTCTAGAAATGATATATGTGATGTGCTTTATGACATTTTCTAGGTTTAATTTCATGATCTAAGAACTAGGTTTTTAGTGTGATATATTGAATATTCATACCTTGTTCTTATTGATATACATGCTTTGATTTCTAGGTATTTTTGTGATTGATTGTTGAAAGCATATCCTAGAATGTATGTAAGCATGTTCATAGAGCTTGATTGATTATCTAGCTTTATTTGTTTGTAAGTGATTCATCTTCTTCTTACTTTCATTATTGATCATCTCTTTAATTGTCTTATTTGATTGATGAAAAGTAATATGAATGATCTTAATTCACATGCTTAGGTTTCTAGATACATTTTGTGATTGAGTTGTGATAGCTTTAT
Source organism: Acer campestre (assembly GCA_954870605.1). Classification (NCBI taxonomy): domain Eukaryota; kingdom Viridiplantae; phylum Streptophyta; class Magnoliopsida; order Sapindales; family Sapindaceae; genus Acer; species Acer campestre. The sequence continues at coordinate 27,486,612 of OX940802.1, forward strand.
TCTAGATTCTCTAATTGCATGTTCATGGAGTGTGTTTGATCAACTTGCTCTATTTGTTTGTGATTGCATCATATTGCTTGTGTGCACTTCACTTAGATCATTGCCTTGTGAAAGGTTGAAGTCTCTTGCAAAGTGAGTGAAGCTTTGTCTTGAGCAAGAAGACTTGGCTAGGAAAGGATTCCGGATAGCCAAGCAAGAAGTCTTAGTTAGGATCAAGAGGATCCGGATAACTAAGCAAAAGTCTTAGCAAGGAGTTGCGTACTCCGGATGGTTGAGCTTGGGTAGCTTGACTAGGATCCTAGTGATCTAGATTGCTAAGCAAGGAAATCTTCCTAGAGGCTTTTTAGTCTTGGATAGGAAGTTGCTCTCTAGAGGTGTAGGACACATCTTGGATAGAGAGTAGGCTTTGTGAATCACTAGCCCGAGGGTTGATTAGGTTTTGATAGCTTGAAGTGGATATCATAGTGTTGATAGCTTTGAGTGTGTAAGGTCTTTTCGTATAGTGGATTTGCTTTGCCGGTGGTTGTGGATTCAACCCGTGGATGTTTCCTCTTTGAGGTTTTACCACGTAAAAATATTGTGTCTCATTTTCGCTTTATATTTCCTTATCTTCCATATGTTCACTTGTATTGATTCTATTGTATATTGATGCTTACATGAATTGATTCATATTATACAATTGTTATATCATTTCAAGTATTCATTTCATTCTTATATTCCGCATTTTTGAATATTGGAAGAATTTGGGACTATACCTATTCACCCCCCCTCTAGGTATAAAACACTATCACTTTAAAGGGAATTTCAGAGCCCCTATAGACTTACCAAGTCCATTGGACATAGTAGCATCTACGGGTATCACATTTGCACAATGGCAAGCGGTTTCATTCTTTTTAACCCACCTAGGTTCCACTTTATCATTTATAATGGTCATAGACATGTTTCTAAGTTCCCTAGGTTCATGCAAACTTGCCCTCTTTTTCAACCGTTTTTCTTTCATGCTCTCTATCCTACACCTCTTGATGTAATCAAAGCAATTTGGTCTTAAGTGACCAATCAAACCACAAAAATGACAAGTGGTTACAAAGTAAGAGTTTATACCATTGCATTGATATCTCATCGAGGCATTGCCATGTTGATGAGGTTGTCTTTGATGGTGCATCGGTTTGCTTCTCTTTGGAGCTTGAGCCGATTGGTGGCACCTTTGTGGTCTAGCTTGTTGAGGTGGTTGAGCCGGTTGAACATGCCTTCTTGGTTGAACTTGTTTCTTGTGATCACCTCCTTTCCTCATAGTTGGTTTGTTGGAGGAGGTGATAGACTTCTCAAGGACTTGTCCTTTCTTCTTGGATTGCCTAGGCTTTGGTTGAGATGCCAAGGCTTGTGTGGACTTTCCTTGAGTTGAAGGTTGCTTGGATGAAGCTTTGCTCTTGCCTTGAGCTTGAGGTTGTTTGACCTTGGCCTTCTTTAATTCTTCAAGGCACCTCATCTCTCTTTCCTTGAAAATCCTCAAGGAGTTTTCTTTGTTGGCAAGCTCATCTTTCATTGCCTTCATCCGTTGGTGGCAATCTTCAATCTCCTTCTCATATTTGGACACATCTATCACGTCCGTCTTCAAGGAGTCATTCATGTCAAAACCCGAAGTCATCTTAGCAAGTGTATTTCTTGCCTCTTCAAGTTCCTTCTCCATCATCACTTCATTCACTTGGATAAGTGATACTTCCTCATCTAAGTGAGTCACTTTAGCTCTTAGTTGGAGATTATCTTTACTCAACCTCAAAACCTCATCTTTCTTCTTCTTCAAACACTTTTGAAGATAGTCAATAAACTTTTGATAGTCAACCACACTATCACTAGAGTTTTCGGAGCATGAGCTATCTTGATCGAAGCTTCTCCCACTTGTGCTTTCATGGGTCATGTCATCAATGCTAGCTTCTCTCAAACTTGCTCTTTTTTGGTCTCTACTCTTCAAGTCACCCTTCTTGAATTCTTCAAGTGACAAACACTTAGTGACGGTTTGAGCTTCTTCTTGGTAGGAGACCGGAAAGGCGAAGTAGTTGTTCTCACACTCAATCGAGCTTGTAGAACATCTTTCAACTACTTCAACTTCGCTATCACTCCAAGTAGCGATCATAGCTTCCCCTCCCTTCTTGGACGAGGTCATTTTGTTCTCCTCCCTCACTTTCGAGGTCATTCTCTTCTTGTGAGATTTCATGAATCTCTTAAATCTCTCTATCATGAGAGTCACCTCTTTATCGGAGTCAATTTCTTTCCTTTCCATTTTGGAGGTCAAGTTACCCTCAAACATCTCAATGCCACTCATAGTGTTTAATGAATGAGATGAATGCAAATGAATGCAATGATCAAAATGCACACAAATGCAAGACACACAAATATGGCAAGGATCTCCTAAGTATGTCTAGGAACCCGCTCTGATACCAATTGAAAATATTTATATATGTGTATCTAAACAACCTAGAGGGGGGGTGAATGGGTTGTTAATCCGGTATTACCAAATTTTCGAATTAGTCAATATTACAAATAAAACCCCAATCACACAAACAATAAAATCAAGTATAAAATGCGGAAATTAAAGAACACTTGATTTTTACGTGGAAACCCACACGGGGAAAAAACCACGTGCTGTTATGTGCGCCACACACGATCAACGAAATCCACTATATGAAAAGGAATTTACACCCACAAGTGATTCTCGGACTCTCACCCTAGATAACCTCAGGCTATGGACACTACCACTCGCCACTCTTGATTCAATCCCTAGTGATATCCCCTGATACACTACTCTTGGCGTGAGCAACTCCTAATCTACCCGGCGGGCCTTTTACAGTGGCACTCGACCAATTGCTTGAGCACTACACACCGGTAGCCACAAGACTTTCCTTGCTTGTGCAACTTCACCTAGAAGCCACAAGACTTTGACTCATGAAGAGAATCAACAACCTATGTGAATATGTGATGATATTCAAGATGCAAATAATGCTAGGCTACACTAAATGCTTAACTAGATGTTATAATGCAAATCAACATCCTAGTTATCAACAAAGCCTACATGCACATACATGAGGTCTCAATTAGTTGTAGAGATTTCTAACAACCTAATTGTCAACAAACGAAGCCAATTCAACACATGTTTTCAATAATCATGGCAATGACAATAAATGCAATTAACAAGTGCAATCAAGGAATTGTCAATCAAAATGCCAATCAACACATGTTGTCAATGAACATGGCTAGGACTATAAATGCAATAAACAAATGCAATCAATGAGTCCTACACATCAATGTCTAAATGAAAATCACAAAGACTTAGCTAGATGTTATCAATCACAAAACAATCCTAGCTATCAAACAATGTCAACATGTCCAAACATGTGAACTCAATTAGTTGTAGAGAATTTCTAACAACATAATTGTCAATTAAATCCACAAGAACATTGAATTAAGCTTGACTAGATAAATAAACATTAATCTATCAACCTAATCATCAACCAATTTTACAAGAATGTTCTAGGGTTAGCTATTTAGGGAAAATCATCCTAATCATGTAAGCTACCACAAACAAAACCCAAGCATGTCATAACTTCACTAAATATGCAATAAGAGTGAAGATTTACTAAACTAAGCAATAAAAGACATGTCTTGACTAAGATAGAACAATAAATGAAGATGTGGTGTTTGTTCTACTTACCAAGTCATAAATGAAGAAGACCCATGGAAGATTGATGCATGAAACATGTTAGATGCACATGGGTTTTGGGTTTGGAGAGTTAAAGAAGCAAACTTGAAGCTTTCTCTCTCTAGGAAACTCTTAATCTCTCTCTAGGGTTGTGTATCTTTTGTTTCCTTGAATACAAATGAGAGAAAAAGATGTATTTATAGTGCTTAGATGATAGCCCTATCAAATACAAGAATTTGGCTTCAAAAATGAGTCAAATCGGACTCCAAATGAGTGAGATAAGGCCAAATTACGAAACAGGGTCGGAGCATTGCACTGGTCGTCAAGCACAGCCACACCAGCACTACATCTCTGGACCAAAAGCGCTGGTCGAGTAGCGCTGGTCACAAGCGCAATCACACCAGCGCATAGGCGCGACAGCGCAACAGCTCGAGATTCGAGCTCTCCAAAACATGACCAAACGACATCGAAACCTTTCGAATAATATATCGTTGGAAAGGTATGGAAGTCTCCTTTCTACTCCAATTTATGGAATGACATTTTAATGTCTGTAGAAACAGTTATGGTCAATGGAGTGACCCAAGGTCAGAAACGGACAACAACAGAGTTGCCCTGTTTTGGTGGCCACTTTGGAGATTTCAAAACCAATCCAAACAGTCATGAAATATTACGAATAATATATCGTTGGAAAGGTATGAGTGTCTAGTTTGTCCAGAATTTTACAAAACTCAATTTGAAACTTTGTGTAAAAAGTTATGGTCACAAGACCATATAAAGGTCAATTTTGAAAAACATTTAAATCATTGAAATCCAATATTTTGAACCTAGACACTTTACTCCAATCAACCAAACCAAATCTAACACTTATCCAAGAGAATAATGAGTCCTTCTCAAGTGGTCAACCATCGCGCTAAGACATGCACACCATCGTGCAAGCGCGGACGTTTCCGATCACACAAAAGGAAACGAATTACACCACACTTAAGACTAACATGAAGTGCAAGTGTGGTTGTGAATAAATAACATGCATGGGAAAGGATAACATCATAAAAAATCACCAAGCATGTGACACACAAAAGATATGCAATATATGAAAATGCATAAGTGTGATGATAAAGCATATAAGCACACAATTACGAGAACCACAAATGCAATCATATAAATGCAATGAAAGTGAGTGTGTGCTAAAAGACATAGATGTACAAATCAATGAAACACATATGCATGGTAACAAATGCAATATATATAAAGATGTATGCAAGTGTGTGTGTGCACCTAATCTCTTCAAGAATCAAGGTCAAGTGATATACCTTTTGAAGCTCTTGATCTTGAAGTCACCGGGATGCTTGGAAGCTTGCCTTGATAATCATCAAGATGACCTAAGCTACCCACAACACAATCATCCCCAATGTGGTATGTCATGAAATAAGCCAATCACAAAATAGAGGTCCTTACAGTATTGGTGCTTGTGGTGGCACCAAAGCTGGCGGTTGGGTTACTTTGGTTTGAAGCCCATTCAGTGCGGATTTCCTTTACTTTCGCACGTATTGCTCGTAACTCATGCTCTACGAAGGTGCGAAGGTTATGGAGCTCCTAGGTGAGGAAGCATAGGTCCTCTTTAAAGCCTTTTTGGAACTCGCGGATCATGGACTTGGTCGCTTGAGTGATTTCGCCATAGTCTGCCTCTAGGCCGTTGAGACGTCCGACAACGTCGCTCAAGGTAGTCTGTGATCCGAACACGGCTTCCTCCAAGCCGGCCATCCTAGCTTCCAAAACATCCATAGATGGACCCTTGGACTTGCTTCACTTGGTATGAGAGGGTTGCTCGCCACGACGGTTGCTCGCCACGACCATTCGTTTGCTCCTCCACCCTAGCAGCAACTTCACTGTTGAAGGCCATTGCTTCACGAACTAGCAGTGGTTGCTTTGACAAGGCTTTGATACCAACTGTCACGGGTTGAGATTTACACAACGGATCCCGTGCGGCACTCAGGTAACTTCTGGGTGAATGTTGCTAAGTAAACCTTAAAAGTCTTGCTTGTCACTCTCAAATGCAAAAGAGAGACTAGAGAAAGGGGTTTGGAAGAGCTTGTGGGAAATGTACAGGAAAACTTGTATTGCTATAAGGAAAGCTTTACAAGGCTTTGATTACAAATGACTTGTCTTGGCTTAGATGTCTTGCAAATAAGAGGAGTTGGCTATTTATAGAGTGCCACCTCCTCAACGAATGGCTATGATCACTTTGATCCAATGGTGGAGGTTTTGCCTTCGGAAATATCTACAAGCATCTAGAATTCTCTACATATATTTACATGCCTCTAGAATTCTATACAAGTATCTACATTAATCTAGAACATTCCTATTTGTGTCTAGATATGTACATGTGTCTAGATCTTTCCTATAAGAATGTGTAAGAATGATCTAGAATGCTTTGTGTGGCTAGGGACTTCCAAAAGTATCCATTGCTAGATCTCTCTAGAGATCTCTAGAATCTTTCATCAACTAAAGACTTCCATCAGCAAACCATACTTGAAACGTATGGAAATCTCTAGAGTGTTCTAGTGGCTTGGCCTTGTTTTGGCTTTTTAGGCACCTTAGCTGGAATCCAGACTTTGGATCTTACGGGCCGTGACAACTAGGTCTAAATGGGAAAGAATATGACGTACATATAGGAGAAAAATGAAGCTACGCCGTTTTGAGAATGTTAGAAACACATTTATGGGCATTCGACGGTCAGGCCGTCAAATGAAACCACTGTTTGAAACTAGAACATTTTGGAATCATTCGGTGGAAAAACGGCAGTCATGGCCACAGATTAAATTCAACGGTCAGGCCGTCGAATCATGCGATAACACTTCAACTCAAAATTTGAGCACACCGAAACATGACCAAACGATATTGAAATCTTTTATATAATATACCGTTAGAAAGGTATGGATGTGTAATTTCTACTAATTTTCATAAAACAAGATTTGGATGTCTATAGAAAAAGGTATGATTATTTGAGTGACCAAATGTCAGATTCGGACAAAAACAAAGATGTCCTGTTTTGGTGGTCACTTTGGAGATTTTAAAACCAATCCAAACGGTTATAAAATATTATGAATAATATACCATTGGAAAGATATGGGTGTCTAGTTTATCCATAAATTTTCAAAACACAATTTGAAACTTTCTATAAAACTTTATGGTCACAAGACCATACAAAGGTCAGTTTTGAAAAATATTTAAAACATTGAAAAATCAATATTTTGAAACTAGACACCTTACTCCATTCAACCACTCCATATCTAACACTTATTCAAGAGAAGAATGGGACCTTCTCAAATGGTCAACCATCGCGCTAAGACATGCACACCATCGTGCAAGTGTAGATATTTTCGATCACACAAATGGAAATGAATTATATTACACAAAACCACACTTAGATCTAACAATGAAGTGCAAGTGTGATTGTGTAAAGGATGCACATATATAAGAAATTAGAACATAAATGCAAGTTCACAAAGCATGCATGTAGTGTGTGTGTGCACTTAAACTCTTCAAAAGACAAAGTCAAGTGAGTATACCTTTCGCTCTTGAAGTGACGAAGATGCTTGGAAGCTTTACAATGAGAACCTAAACTACCCAATACATAATCATCCCCAATGTGGTTTGTTATGAAAAATCCAATCATAAAATAGAGGTCCTTACATCTTTGTGAATTTAAAAAAGATGAGAGTGAAATTCGAATTCGAGAAATTCAATGGGAGTAATTTCATGTTGTAGAAAATGAAGATAAGGGCAATCTTGATGAAAGATAATTGCTTGGCGGCAATTAGTAAAATGCCAACAGAGATCATTGATGATGGCGAGTTGAACAAGATGGATGGAAATGCAGTTGCCAATCTATATCTAGCACTAGCCGATGGAGTATTATGAAGTGTGGCGAAGAAGAAAATGACAAAAAAGATTTGGGACACTCTGACAAGATTGTACAAGGCCAAGTCACTACACACCAAGATCTTCTTGAAAAAGAGACTTTACACTCTCCGAATGGCGGAACCCATATCAATTACCAACAACATTAACACCCTGAATATACTATTTTCTCAGCTCATAGTGTTGGGTCACAAAATAGATGAAAATGAACGTGCAAAACTTCTACTTCAAAGTCTATCTGACTCATATGATCAACTTGTCATCAATTTGACCAATAATGTTCTTTCAGACTATCCACTATTCAATGATATCGTAGTTGCTGTTTTGGAAGAAGAAAGTAGGCGTAAGAATAGGGAAGACGGGTTGGCAAATTCACAGCAAGCAGAGGCTTTATCGATGACAAGAAGGAGATCAATGGAACATGACTCCAGTGGGAGTCTGTTAGGTTTTTGGTTGTTGTTGGCATATATTCCATATCAAAATGTGTTTATCTTTTAATGTTTATGTGGTCATATTGATGATGATACAAAGCTTCAAAGAAAGATTTGACTACAGTATATGCAAGATGATGGCTTGATAAGGGGAATTTGCTTCATTGCCCATCAAAGGTATAATTGACCTCATTCCTCTTACAAGGCATAGGAACACACACACAAATCATTCATAAGTGTCCCTACATCATTGTGCACCATTTATATAACACATTCACATGATTTTGTATGCTCATGCATTGAACTCAAATGATCATACATTTTAGAGTTGCATGTTCTAAGACTATGTCTAGGAAATGGCATTCATATGTGAAATTGTGTTTGTATGTTTGTGTTTCTTGTGTTTTGGATTTGTTCTTGTTCTTAATTGATTCCTTATTGAGTCCCAGTCATTTCGGTTACTCATATGTTAAGTTTTGAGTCCAAACGATGTAGCTACGCTACTTTTTGTTCTTATTCGTTGAGTTGTGTTCGTCATCATTTTCCGAGATGAATTCTCAACCATTTGTCAAAGTTTCATAGTCGTTGTTGTGCGTGAGGGAGTCACAGTTTGTAATCCAAAAACGGATTCAAAATCGGAGTTCGGATGCCCGAATACGGCTGAAGAACGTCATCCGAACGTGAGAGGTGCACGGGAGAAGCTTGGTGGCCAAAGGCCATGGCATAGGCATCCACGTGTGGAGGCTGTGTGCCACACGGCCCAACCAGCCCTCTGGTCCTGTGTGGCACACGTGCCCCACACGTGGGAAAGGCTGGTCTGGACCAATTTTGGTTGGACAAAAATGCCCTTCTTCCATTCCTTTTTAAATCTCTCTAATTCCCTCCATTTGTTTTCAAGAAGAAAAATTGTGAAATCCCGTCTAGAGTTTCTCTTCAATTTTCTCAACTTCCAAACACCATAACTTTCTCATACGAAGTCGAAATTGAGTGATTCAAGTTGGAGATTGTTCGTAATCGAGTCCTCTACCTTTTATGAGTGATCTTGCAGCTGTTTGATTGATTTTCAGAGTGATCCACTCAGAAAACCGAACCAGCTCGTGAAATCAAGGTAGAGTTCATATCTTGGTGATTTCATCTTTTTAAACCTTCAATTTGCTTGGGGTTTCTTCTTCTATATGTATATGTATGTTTGGTGAATGTTATTGAGAAAGATAGCTTCACAATCAATCTAATTGAAAAGTCTAATTAGAGACACATGTTGACTAGAATCTTGGATTCTTTGTTTTTAACATGATTGGGAGTTGTATTGTGATTAGATTGATATCTAGGATTATTTGAGACTTGATTGATGCATTTTATGATTAATAATCCTTTATATGTGTCTTTGATCCTTGATTAATGAGATCTAGGATTAGAGCCTTTGTATGTGTTTTTAGAGATATCTAGGATTGATTTGTTTTAACAATATCTCCTATCTCTAAATCTTTGGCTAGAATACTTGTTTAATACACTTTGTAATTCTAGCATTTTTATGTATGTTTATAACAACTTGAACATGTGCCTCATGTATATGAATTGTTCAAGTGTTATTTGTGTGAATGAATCTAGAAGTTTTATGTGTTAATTGTGTTCTCATGCTCTAGGTTTTCATTCATGATTTTTCATCTAGATTTCTATTGCTTCTGTTTTCACATCTCTAGATCTAGTTGTTCCATGGAATGTATTGATCACATGTTCTATGTTGTTTTGATTGTTTGCATCATTTGCATTCACATGATCACACTAGGAAGTCCTTGTAAAAGGCATGAAGTCTTGGTTAGAGTCGGGATGACTCGGATAGCCAAGCAAGAAGTCTTGCCTAGAGTCTTGAGGATTTGGATAGGTAAGCAAGAAGTCTTGTCTAGAGTCGGGAGGACTTGGATAGACAAGCAAGAAGTCATGGCTAGAGTCGGAAGGACTTGGATAGTTATGCATGGGAGGCTTTCTAGAGGCACGTGTGCCTTATATAAAGAGTTGGCTTATATATTGGTAGGCCCGGATGTTTGGTTAGACATAGAGTCCGATAGAGCGGGGTACATGGGATATGTATGCACTCTTGAGGAATTTCTAATCTTCCATCGATGTTGGTTTGGTATGAGTTCCAATATGTGGTTTACATCATTGAGGGATTTTGTATCTTCCAATAGGGATTGGGTAAACATAGACTCCACATGAGTTGGTGATCTAGGATTGGTCACTTTGTGGAATTTCTAATTTACTTTTCAAATATATATAAGTACCCAATGGTTGTAATTCAACCCGTGGATGTTTCCTCCTTGGAGGTTTTACCATGTTAAAAAATCCCTTGTGTTAATTCTTTCTATCTCTATCTTTTATATTTGTTTTTGTGTATGTTTTAATCTTGTAGTACAATCTTCACTTGTGATGTTTTTTGGATACAAGATTTTGTAAAGTGTGATTTGTTAATATATTCTTTTGATCATATTTGTTAATATATACAACATTTCTTTTGTATATTGTTAGAATCTTATGTATAGCAATATTTGTATATACTTGTAATGATTGAACATATATTGATATACAAGTATTCTTGTTAATTGTTTTTGTATTTTCTTTATACCTCATACAACTTATTGATACTTAGACAATGTATGAATGATCACATGATAACTTGTCTTAGTATGATTCCATGGTGTTTGTGTTGTATGTAAGGCTATCTTGAGGGACAAACGTAAGTTTGTTCAAGGGATTGAAATTAGGCGAAAAAACCTATTCACCCCCCCTTCTAGGTACGTCTTAAGCAATTTAACCTTGTTTGTGTACTTTCAGTTGGTATCAAAGCGGGTCGTCGGATGGCACTCGACGAGATCCGGGTTATACTTACAAGTGAATTGCTTTGGTTTTTGCTAGTATGGTTTTCCAAGATGATGTGATGACCTAAGGGGCTTCGAATTCTAGGCCTTCTCTTCTCAAGGGTCACAACTACGGGTTTTGGAAATTGAGGATGATGGCATGCATTCGCTCTATTGATGAGAGAGCTTGGATGACCGTGGACGAAGGTTATCTTGCTCCCAATAAGATTGAGAATGGTGTGACCGTTTCCAAGCCTAGAAGTGAGTGGTCTACTAATGAGTTTGAGTTAGCAAAATGACATCATCGAGCGGTGAATGCTATTTTCGGAGGTGTGGATAGTAGACAATTTAGCTACATCCAAAATCTAGAAACTGCAAAGGAGGCATGGGATGCACTCTGGGTCACCAATGAAGGGACTAAAGTGGTGAAGAAGTCTCGTCTTCAATTGCTCACTTCCCAATTTGAGGTTTTGCAAATGGGTGAGGAAGACAAGTTTGTTGACTTCCAAGATAAGCTTCTAGACATCGCTAACAAGTGTCAAGCACTTGGTACTCCTATCTCAGGTGAGAGGCTAAATTGGAAGATTCTAAGATCTTTGCCAAAACGGTTCAAGGCCAAGGTTACCGCTATTGAAGAGAGCAAAGATGTTGACGACATGAGCTTAGATGAATTATTAGGATCTCTTCAAACCTTTGAAGCGTGTATGAAACCAAAGGCCAAGAACAAGGGTTTAGCTCTCAAGGTTGTGAAAGAAGCTAGTAGTAGCGAAGAGGATGAGGAGATGGCTTTGTTAGTTAGGAAGTTTAGGAAGTTCTTGAAGAAAGGAGCCAAGCCAAATGGCAAGTACTCAAGAGACAAGGAGGTCAAGAAATCCTTTACTCTACCTCATGAGAGGAGTGGCCATGTCAAGAGCAATAGGAAGGTCCAATGCTTCAAGTGTAAGAAGTTTGGACATTTTGCTTCGGATTGTCCAAGTGGTGATTCTAAGAAGGACAAGAAAGGAAAGGCTATGGTGGCCACTTGGAGTGAAGATGATGAATCGGAGCTCAAGTGATGAGTCTTCAAGTGAAGAAGAGCTAGTGAGCAACTTTGTTGGCTTCATGGCTTCCTACTCATCTCTAGATGATGTTAGTCAAGATTCTTTGGAAGATAAGGTTGATACAAATCATCAAGTGTGCTTGAGTGAAAATCCTACCTATGATGGACTTTTGGCTAAGGTAAAGTATCTTGAAGAAAGTTTGAAGATAGCCTTAAATGAGGTAGATGAGAAGAATGATTTGATTAATATACAAGTGGATGAGTTTGTCGCTACAACTCGAAGGCTCTTGAGCAAAAAGAATGCTATTGCCAAGAAGCTTAGAGAAGTTGAAAAGGTTGTTCTTGAAAGGGATAAGATCATCTCTAATTTGAAACTAGGAGGCTCAAGTGACACGGTAGTTGAGGAGAAGCTCATAGAAGCATCACTTCCTACAAGCGAGGTCATAGTTGACAAGAAAGCTCCTAAGAAGAGACATTCCAAGATCAAGAACAAAGTAAAGAACAAGGTACTCCTTGACACTTCCACGTGTGTTTCTCCCATTCCGGAAGGTAAAAATCTCTTCTTTTGTTCCCATATGTCATTTTTGCAGTACCATGGGTCATATTAAGCCCAAGTGCTATAAATTCATTGAATATTGCAATATAGAAAATGCATCTAGGAATAGAGAGATTGCTTTTAAGCTCAAGCATGCTAAAGCTTTTGAAAATGGAAAGCATGTTAATGATACAATGCATGCTAAGAATTCCCGGAATGTGAAGAATATAAACCTTGTTAATATTGACAATGCACATGGTGCTAACAATGTTTAAAAGAAGAGTATTAGTGATATTATTGTGAATCAAGTTAAGGATGAACTTTACTCTAGATTCAACATTGTTGTCAATAAGAATCTTGATGATGTTTATGTTAATTCACCCAAGACAAAGTTTGTCAAGGGTGAGTGCTCTTACTAATAGTATAAGTTGCACATGTGAGTTAGCTTTGAGATTAGTGTCTTGTTGTTAAGAAGCTTAGCAAATTTTTGCTTTGTATCTATACAACTTGACATGAACTTGGCTATCTCACATTCTTTGATATGATTGTCAAAATTTGTTGATTAACTTTTGAGAAGTTGCATATCATGTTATCTATATGGTGTTGATCTTTGTTAAGGATTTTAGAGAAAGTCATTTTTTTTGTTTGTTTGAGTTGAAATGCTTAGCCTTTAGTCTCTTGGAATCGACACACCTATAACTTGTAGTCATGAGAACATACAAGCCAAGAGGACTCATAAAAAGGGTGAAGGTCTTGCATTTGATGAAAATAGCTTGCGAAGGTATATCTTATATCACATTGCTTGCTTATCTATATTTCATCTTTCAACTCATTGTTTTATCACTTCATGTAGCATGTCATACTTGAGAACTAATATAGTGTTTATATGGTCCTCGTTGACATTTGCTTGTCTAAGATCTTTTGGTGATAATTGTTCACATTGATCTTTTCGTGTTGTGTGTTATTATTTGTATGATTGTTGAGTGGCAAGTTTTTTGAAAAATATGCTTCATATTCTTTGAAAGCTACTCTCTTGAGAAGTAGAGATTTTAAGTAAGTCTCATTACTTGCTTTTTGATCATGTGCTTTTAAGCCTTAAAACTTGGTTTCAAAAAATGCACTTTGCTTCTCTTATATGGTTTGTTATGTTGTTGAGTTTGATATATGTGTGAGTATTGGATACTCTTGATGTTATATAATTAGTACATTTAAAAATGACCTTTGGTTTGTATCCATTTGCTTCGGCAATATAGTACTCAACGAGCACCCTCTTGGAAAGGGCTACACGCATTGGTTATGAAGCCGCCCAATGTTGGAAAGGGCTACGCCTTTGTGATGAGTGAAAGCCGCCAAGAGGTGTATAAGTTTTTGTTATAAAAATCAAAGTAGAGTTGAAAAGAATCATTAAAAAAAAAAAAAAAAAACTTTGATTCAAGCCTAAAACAAAAACAAAAAGGCTATGGAGTATAGTTGAAAAATCAAATGAGTTCGGGTTGACAAATAGAAACGGGTAAACAAGCCACTTACACACACATCGCTCACATGTTGAAAAACTATTCTCTTTAAAAGCAAAATTCGGATGAAAACCAGTTTGACTTTTTTATGGAAAGTTTAAGGATGGATAGTGGTGGAAAATGTTTGCATGTTTGATTACTAAACTACTTCATTTCATATTATTGAAGCAAAATCTTCACACACTCACTTTTGCTTATATGGTGTATTTGGTTCTCTAGCAATTTTTGAAGAAATATGAGAGTGATTGAAAATCTAGATGTAACTCTCTTTGTTATATGAAGCTTATTTGGAAAAACTTTTGAATATTGCTTGAGATATGATTGTGTGATGTTTTTTGTGAACAATTGTCTATCTAGATGTTAGATAGGGCATTTATCAAGGGGGAGTATAGTATGCTATGTTTTTGTTCTCTTTTGTGATTTGTTCACATGATTCTTCAAGAAATTGTTTGTTGGCATAATTCATATTTTTGATAAATCTTAAGATGCTTTGCTATTGTTGATATGCATAATGATTTGTTCAAAAATAATGTTTTTGCCTTGTATATGTTTATTGGTCACTAACTTGGTTTGTTGTTTCCTCTCATTTTTTTTGTTAGTATTTTTGTGTGATACAAGGTCATGGGAAAAGCTAAGAAAGTTGGTGGTAACGTTTCTTCTAATCCTATTGACAAATCAAAGCCTACATCTTCTTCCAAGATATCCAAAGCAATCAAGGTGAAAGATTTGGGGATATTTGGGTGCAAGAAGTTCATTCATGAAAGAGGTATTGATTTAGATTCTTGTATTAACTCTTATGTTCATGAGGCTATATGTGAAAGAAAGTGGAACTCTTGGATTGACTCAATGAGAATTGCAAATGAGACATTAGTTAGAGAATTCTATTATGAGTACAAGGAGAGTACCAATATTGAAGATGCCGTCATGGATTTAAGAGGTGTAACATTTAGAGTTTGTGTTTGGAAATTGAATGAGTTTCTAGAATTGCCCAATGAGATTGAATCGGATTTCTTAGATGTTGATATTGAAGAAAATCTTGATTTAATGGGTAAAACTCTTTGTGATGATGTTAATTTTGTGTGGGGGAAACGTGCATTTATTAGGCAAAGTGAGTTGACAAAGATTAGTGCATTTTGACACTTGTTTGTTTGTGCAAATTTGATTGTCTCTATTAATGTTACCGAACTCAATAGAGAAAAGATTAGAGTTGTTTATGCATTAGTGACTCGTAAGCCTATTAATCTTGGACAAGTGCTTATTGAACAAATTGAGTTTGTTGCTAGTTCTTCTCGTTTGGACAAGAAATTAGCATTTCCGGGATTCATTTCTCACTATTGTTTAGCCATGGGGTTGAAGAATCAAGAAGGTGATATGTTTCTACCTCCTTTAGACAAGATAAGTGAGAAACATTTGTCTATCATGTCTTACAAGGGAAAGGGAGGTCCTAATGATACTATTAGGCTTTTTGATGAATCATGTGATTCAAGCCATGCACCTAGTGCACCTATTCTTCCTTCGTGGGCTTTACTTTTGACGAATGAGGTTGAAAAGTCGGAGAGACAACTTGAGGAAGCACACCGGAAGATTGAAGAGCTAAATGCTAGAGTTGAGCTTCAAGATGAGAAGATCAAGGAATTGGAAAGGAATGCCACTACTCCAAAGCATTATGCAAGATCATCCAATCGCTAAATTTTCCTCGGTGGTAAAAAAGACTAGAATGGCCTTGAGGTATATTTTTTCTTATTTCCTTTTCTTTGGCTTCATATCATGTCAAAAAGGGGGAGAATGATAGGGGAGATATATGGTAGTTCTAGCTTTCTTATTTCTCAAGATGTTATGTTTTAAGTGTATTTTGTTTTTCTTGAACTATATGGCTTGTAATATTGGCTAGAATATTTTGTTTGATGGCATGTATTTAGGGGGAGCATACATGTTATCAATGTGGACTTTAATTGTGTTATTTTTTTTTTTGCCAATATATATATTTTGCCATATGTGTTGTCTCTTGGAGATCTTCGTGCTTTCAAGCTATTTTTTAGGTGATTTCAAGAGAAGACCAAGATGAAGTTCAAGACTTGTTATTGGAAGTTTTGTCTAAGAGTGTAAATCATTGTACACATTGTGACCAAATTTTCTTTGTAATTGTTTTAGTATTTGTATAGGGTTTTTGACATGGAATTTGCCAAAGGAGGATATTGTTAGGTTTTTGGTTGTTGTTGGCATATATTCCATATCAAAACGTGTTTATCTTGTAATGTTTATGTGGTCATATTGATGATGATACAAAGCTTCAAAGAAAGATTTGACTACGGTACATGCAAGATAATGGCTTGATAAGGGGAATTTGCTTCATTGCTTATCAAAGGTATAATTGACCTCATTCCTCTTACAAGGCATAGGTACACACACACAAATCATTCATAAGTATCCCTGCATCGTTGTGCACCATTTATATAACACATTCACATGATTTTATATGCTCATGCATTGAACTCAAATGATCATACATTTTAGAGTTGCATGTTCTAGGACTATATCTAGGAAATGACATTCATATGTGAAATTGTGTTTGTATGTTTGTGTTTCTTATGTTTTGGACTTTTTCTTGTTCTTAATTGATTTCTTATTGAGTCCCGGTCATTTCGGTTACTCATATGTTAAGTTTCGAGTCCAAACGATGTAGCTACGCCACTTTTCATTCTCATTCATTGAGTTGTGTTCATCATCATTTTTCAAGATGAATTCTCAACCATTTGTCAAAGTTTCATAGTCTTCGTTGTGTGTGAGGGAGTCATGGTTCGTAATCCGAAAACGGATTCGAAATTGGAGTTCGGATGCCCGAATACGGCTGAAGAACGTGAGAGGTGCGCGGGAGAAGCTTGGTGGCCAAAGGTCATGGCATAGGCATCCACGTGTGGAGGCCGTGTGCCACACGGCCCAACCAGCCCTCTAGTCCTGTGGCACATGTTCCCCACACATGGGCAAGGCTGGTCTGGACTAATTTTGGTTGGACAAAAATGCCCTTCTTCCATTCCTTTTTAAATCTCTCCAATTCTCTCCATTTGTTTTCAAGAAGAAAAATTGTGGAATCCCGTCTAGAGTTTCTCTTCAATTTTCTCAACTTCCAAACACCATAACTTTCTCATACGAAGTCGGAATTGAGTGATTCAAGTTGGAGATTGTTTGTAATCGAGTCCTCTACCTTTTCTGAGTGATCTTGCAGCTGTTTCATTGATTTTCGGAGTGATCCACTCAGAAAACCGAACCAGCTCGTGAAATCAAGGTAGAGTTCATATCTTGGTGATTTCATCTTTTTAAACCTTCAATTTGCTTGGGGTTTCTTCTTCTATATGTATATGTATGTTTGGTGAATGCTATTGAGAAAGATAGCTTCACAATCAATCTAATTGAAAAGTCTAATTAGAGACACATGTTGACTAGAATCTTGGATTCTTTGTTTTTAACATGATTGGGAGTTGTATTGTGATTAGATTGATATCTAGGATTATTTGAGACTTGATTGATGCATTTTATGATTAATAATCCTTTATATGTGTCTTTGATCCTTGATTGATGAGATCTAGGATTAGAGCCTTTGTATGTGTTTTTAGAGATATCTAGGATTGGTTTGTTTTAACAATATCTCCTATCTTTAAATCTTTGGCTAGAATACTTGTTTAATACACTTTGTAATTCTAGCATTTTTATGTATGTTTATAACAACTTGAACATGTGCCTCATGTATATGAATTGTTCAAGTGTTATTGGCGTGAATGAATCTAGGAGTTTTATGTGTTAATTGTGTTCACATGCTCTAGGTTTTCATTCATGATTTTGCATCTAGATTTCTATTGCTTGTGTTATCACATCTCTAGATCTAGTTGTTCCATGGAATGTATTGATCACATGTTCTATGTTGTTTTGATTGTTTGCATCATTTGCATTCACATGATCACACTAGGAAGTCCTTGTAAAAGGCATGAAGTCTTGGTTAAAGTCGGGATGACTCGGATAGCCAAGCAAGAAGTCTTGCCTAGAGTCTTGAGGATTTGGATAGGTAAGCAAGAAGTCTTGTCTAGAGTCGGGAGGACTTGGATAGACAAGCAAGAAGTCATGGCTAGAGTCGGGAGGACTTGGATAGTTATGCATGGGAGGCTTTCTAGAGGCACGTGTGCCTTATATAGAGAGTTGGCTTATATATTGGTAGGCCCGGGTGTTTGGTTAGACATAAAGTCCGATAGAGCGGGGTACATGGGATATGTATGCACGCTTGAGGAATTTCTAATCTTCCAACGATTTTGATTTGGTATGAGTTCCAATATGTGGTTTACATCATTGAGGGATTTTGTATCTTCCAATAGGGATTGGGTAAACATAGACTCCACATGGGTTGGTGATCTAGGATTGGTCACTTTATGGAATTTCTAATTTACTTTCCAAATATATATAAGTACCCAATGGTTGTAATTCAACCCGTGGATGTTTCCTCCTTGGAGATTTTACCACGTTAAAAAATCCCTTGTGTTAATTCTTTCTATCTCTATCTTTTATATTTGTTTTTGTGTATGTTTTAATCTTGTAATACAATCTTCACTTGTGATGTTTTTTGGATACAAGATTTTGTAAAGTGTGATTTGTTAATATATTCTTTTGATCATATTTGTAATTACATTTCTTTTGTATATTGTTAGAATCTTATGCATAGCAATATTTGTATATACTTGTAATGATTGAACATATATTGATATACAAGTATTCTTGTTAATTGTTTTTGTATTTTCTTTATACCTCATGCAACTTATTGATACTTAGACAATGTATGAATGATCATATGATAACTTGTCTTAGTATGATTCCGTGGTGTTTGTGTTGTATGTAAGGCTATCTTGAGGGACAAACGTAAGTTTGTTCAAGGGATTGAAATTAGGCGAAAAACCTATTCACCCCCTCCCCCCCCCCCCCCCCCCCTCCTAGGTATGTCTTAAGCAATTTAACCTTGTTTGTATACTTTCAGAGTCACAATCATGGTAGATCAAAATCAAGAAGTGAGAAAAATTTCAAGTGCTATTGTTGTGGCAAGAAATGGCATGCCAAAAGTGACTGTTGGCTAAACAAGAAGAGTGGAGGTAATAAAGCTCCTGAGTCATCAAATTCTCAGGGATGTGTAGCAAGTACTTTAGACGTTGGTGAAGTTCTATTCAGCGAGGCAACAACTGTTGTTGAAGGCATAAAGGAGTTTGCTGATGTCTGGCTCGTAGACTTAGCGGTGACCTGGAACATGACCTCTCGATGAGAATGGTTTCACAAATATGAACCTATCTAAGGAGGATCTGTATTTATGGGTAATGATCATGCCTTGGAGATCGTTCGTATTGGTACTATAAAGAGAAAGATGCATGATGATACTGTTTGCACTATTCAGAAAGTAGTGAATGGCCTGAAGAAGAATATGTTGTCTTTGGGACAATTAGATGATTTTGGATGCAAATCCCATATAGAAAATGGGATCATGAAGATTGTTAGAGGCGTGCTTATAGTTATAAGGGTAGAGAAGATCGCTGCAATCTATACATGCTTAAGGGAGAATCACTACAAGGAGCTGATGCTTGTGTTGCATCTTCCAACCATAAAGAAAAGACAATGATGATGTGGCATCGCAAACTAAGCCATATATCAGAACATGGTTTAAAGATCCTCTCCGATCGAAATCTACTTCCCGGACTCAAATCGGTAAATCTACCATTCTGTGAACTTTGTGTTACAAATATATCCCTATGAGGAGCAAAGTACTTTGTGACTTTTATTGATGATCATTACTCCTGGAGATGTTGGGTGTACCTAATCAAGAGAAATTCAGATGTGTTTCCAATGTTTAAAGTCTTCAAAGAATGAGTGGAACTTGAATCCGAGAAGAAGATCAAGTGTTTGAGGACAAATAATGGAACAGAGTATACAGAAGGTGAGTTTCTTGCACTTTACAAGCAAGAAGGTATCGATAGGCAATTCACAGTCACATACACTCATCAGCAAAATGGAGTGGCAGAGCGGATGAACAGAACTCTAGCAAAAAAAAAAAATTAGAGCTATGTTGAGGACTAGAGATCTATCAAATTCATTTTGGGCAGAAGCAGCCAAGATCACCTGTTATGTGATAAATTAGTCTCCATCAACTGCAATTGAGTTAAAAACACCAATGGAGATGTAGACCAGTAAACCAGTTGACTACTCTAATCTACATTCATTTGGATGTCCTATGTACGTGATGTACAATGCCTATGAAAGAGCAAAGCTGGATTCGAAATCCAAGAGATATATATTCTTGGGGTATGCTAACAGAGTGAAGGGGTATTGCATATGGTATCCCACTACCTATAAGGTTATAGTTAGTAGAGAGGTTATCTTTGTAGAAGATCAGTTACAAAGAGAAAGAGATGATAACACTTTAAAAGAAATTTCAGAGACTATAGAAGTTCAAGTGGAAGATAATCCAAACAAGATGATTTAGATTCTTCTGAAGTAGTATCAGAGCATAAGGTGTAAGAACCAATCGACTCCGAGGTTCTAGAAGTTCGATGGTCAACTCGTGAGAAGAGACCTCTAGCTTGGCACTCGGAGTTTATTTTAGAGAGAAACGTCACATACTGTCTTCTAACAGAGGATGAAGAGCCATTGACTTTCCCTGAAGCTACAAATAGCTCAGATGCATTTCTATGGATGACAACAATAAAAGAAGAAATTGAAGCTCTACAGAAGAATAAGACATGGGAGCTTGTTCTGCCACCACATGAAAGAAAAGCCAATGGAAACAAATGAGTCTTGACGACACGTCATTGCAGTGTCGGTCAAAAGATGAACAATTAAGTTCGATCTCGCTAGCACATGAGTCACAGAGACTAGCATAGTGGCAAGTGAGGGTATCGTTCTGCAAGGAGGTAGAATCCGCCGACCGTCACCTGTTCTAGCATTATTAGACAACACTCCAAGAGGACTTGTGTGTTGTGTGCAAAGAATGTAAATAATACTATAACTAAATAAATTATAAACATGGATAGAATGGAATAGAGAGATGCATGAAATGTGGTTACACTAAGGAAACGATTCAACCGTAGCAATCCTTCTAATTACGTATTAGACTCACTTAGTCCTTCAAATGTGCAAGTATATCATAGGCTTGTGTTCTCTTAATTGATCTCTAATCTCTTTCGAGGTTTTAGAAATCACATCTACACAATGCATGGATTCATTAAGTACCATTGGACATATAAATGAGCCCTGTACGCTGACCTAGTGATCTCTCAACTTTCTGATCAAATACAACGGTTTTTTCATTGGGCATGTAATGCATAACTGCGTGGGCCATACTACAGCCAATAATTCATCCACAAGGCTAACCAATACGGGATGGCAACTAAGTGAAAGCATTAAGAATACGAGATACCAATATAACACGTATGTTATATGCTCGTGTCCCCTTAATTAATCTCTAATCTCTCTCGATGTCTTAGAAATTACATCCATGCATAAATGCTGGGATTCATTAAGGACCGTGGGACACACACATGAGCTCTACATGCCAGCCTAGTGATCTCTCAACTTACTGGTAAAATATAGATGATATAACGCTAGGCATGTTAGTGCGAACCACGCGATATATAACACACAACCTAAATATCATTCACGAAAAGGCTAACCAAGTGAAAGCATTAAACACAAGAAATACCCCTATAATTACATGAGCACAAAAGGAATTTAGTGGTCTTTACTCTAGATAAGGATTCAGTTTTATCAATCTCCCTAGGATGGCTAGACATGGGAAACAAGTTTACCAAACAATGTGCAATAAGTTGGTTGTTTTACATTAAGGAAATTCACTTTAAGTTAGGGGTTCATTCTCTTGATTTGGGAATTTTCCCTAAATCAATTTATTTCTCAATCCGGCCAAGGATGAGCAATTGTGTCTTGATAACAAGACCCATTAAGCATAAGAATATAAACCAAGGCCAATTTAGCAACTAAATGCCTAAACTAAGCCTTTCCTACTCTTTGGAGCTACATTCTCTAACACCTAAATTACTATAAACATGGTATTTTGGTCATTCACCAACATACAAACAATCATGGGAAGCTAAATTACACTACTCCTACTCTAAATTACTCTATTCCTAATCTCAATCATGCATACATATCAATTTTAGACCTCCACACACATGAATATCACAATAAAAGTTTAAATCATGCAATTAGCAAACAGTAAAACAAAACCCAAATGAATTTAAACACAAATATACATATATTGTACATATGAAGGTTTACATATATTGCACATATGAAGGTTTACAATATTCCCCAAATCGAGGTTACACATTAAAGATACAAGAAATACAAAGAAATGAGCAAATAAAAGCAAACCCTTGAAGACAAGTCCTCCAAAGATGCTCCTAGCCTTCCTAGCTCGGATTTGGCTCCTAATCCCTTGCAATCTAGTCTAAGATAGATGGAGGAGGTGTGAAATGGTGTTGTGGAGATATATGGGAGCTCCCATGGAGGAAGAACCTTTATGGGAGCTTGGGTCTCTCTTTATTATGTGAAGAAAATGGAAGAAAATGGAAGAGAGAAGATGAGAGGCGTGAAAGAGAGAGAAAAGAGAGAGATGGAGTGTGGGATGTTAGGGATTCTGAAAAGAATGAGAGAAAATGAGATATTTATAGTGGGGGGAGTTAGGGTACAAAAATGGTCAAGAGTGGGTTCCAAAAAAGGTGAAAAACAAGCGGTGACAGTGATCTCGGGTAACGTCTCACGGTACGCTTTAACGAAACGTATTGTGAAATGATTCATGAAGAGACTCATGGTATGTGTTTTTGCCTAACGCGGTTCGCTTTAATGACTTGTCTAACAAAACTTGGCAGTGGATCAGGTCTTTCATTACGCGGTACAAGTCGCGGTTCACTTTGATGACCGATCTGATGACCTTTTCATGCTGAATTTTACAATACGAATGCAGTACGCATTTTTACCTGACGCAGTACGCTTTAACAAAAACTAGAAAAAGCTCTTTTAATCTGAAAGTCTCGTATTTGCCTAGAAAATCCCAGTTGCTACACAATGACTTCCCCAATACAAAATGAACCTGCACAAGGCTCACAAAACAAATTATATTCATAAAAACGCTAAAAAACGAGAACAAACAATAGGAAATGGGGACCTCAAAAGGTGTATAAATTGTTCCAATCAAGTCTATAAGATCAAACGAGATGAAAATGACCAAGTGGAGCGGTATCGTGCAAGACTGGTGGTGAAAGGATGTGCTCAGAAGGAAGGCATTGACTTCAACAAGATATCTTCCTTGGTGGTTTGACTTACAACAGTCAGAGTAGTCTTAGCTATGTGTGCTACGCTTGACCTACACCTAGAGCAGTTGGATGTGAAAACTATATATCTTCATCGAGAACTTGAAGAAGAAATTTATATGCTTCAACCAGAAGGTTTTGCTAAAGAAGGCTAAGAGAACTTGGTTTGCAGGTTAACTAAATCTCTGTATAATTTAAAATAGGTGCCAAGGTGTTGGTACAAGAGATTTGATTCCTTTATTATAAGCCTTGGGTACAATAGACTTTGTTCAGACCATTGTACTTACTACAAGAGGTTTAAAGATAATGATGACTTCATTATCTTGTTGTTGTACGTGGATGACATGTTGGTAGCAGGTCCCAACAAAGATTGAGTCTAATAATTAATGGCACAGTTGGCTAGGGAGTTTTATATGAAGGATATGGGACTAGCAAACAAGATTCTAGGGATGCAAATTACCAAGATAGAAAAGATAAAAAGTTTTGGCTTTCTCAAAAGAACTACTTGAGGAAAATTTTACAACGTTTCAATATGCAAGATTGTAAGCCAATTTCTATCCCTCTTCCTGTGAATTTCAAATTATCCTTAAGTGTGAGTCCTAGCAATGAAGCGGAGAAGATGGAAATGTCTTAAGCGTCATATGCATCAGTAGTGGGAAGTTTAATGTTTGTTATGAAATGTACAAGACTAGACATTGCACAAGTAGTGGGAACGGTTAGTTGATACATGGCAAATCCTGGTATAGAGCATTGGAATACTGTGAAGAGGATTATGAGATACATCAGAGGAACCTCAGATGCTGCATTATGTTATGGAGGATCAAAATTTACTATCGGGGGTTATATGGATTCGGACTTTGTATGTGATCTCAACAAAAGAAAATCCACTGGTGGCTATGCGTTTACAATTGCAAGAGGAGCTATGAGCTGGATTCCAAGTTACAAACAGTCGTGGCTCTATCTACAATTGAGGCTGAGTACATGGTAGCTACACAAGCTTGTAAGGAAGCAATTTGGATTAAAAGGCTAATGAAGGAACTCAGTCATAAACAAGAGAAGATCATTTTGTTTTGTGATAGGTCAGAGTGCCATGCACATCGTAAGGAATCTAGCTTTTCATTCCAAAACCAAGCACATAGGAGTATAATATCACTTTGTTGGGGAAGTAATGGAAAAAGGTAGTGTGGATATGCAAAAGATACACACAAAGGAGAATCTAGCAGATTTAATGACTAAGCCTATCAATACTGACAAGTTCATATGGTGTAGATCCTCCTATGGTCTAACAGAAACGTAAGCAGCCGGAATTTGAGCAAAGATCAGAAGGATAAACTAACTGTGAAAAGATGACTTCAAGTAAGAGAATGAAAGGTTAAAGTCACGTTTTTCACATGGTAATTAATTAAGAGTTTGAAAAATGGAGACTTTGGTGGCAACACATTAGTTGATAGGTGGTAGTTGATTCTCTTCAACTACATGCATTAATGGCATGAGTGGGTTCTTTGCCAATAAATAGCCATGTTTCTCCATGTTTTTCATCCCAAGCATATAGCTTTTCTCCTCTCTTCTCTTCTCCCTAAATGTTCTTTCCTCTTGTTTGAGAGAAAGGTTGTAGTTCTCTCCTAAAAAATTAGAGAGAGGTTGTAATCATTTTTGGTTTGATAAAATCCTTCTAGTCTTTGTCTTTGGATGTTTCCCTCACATTGAGGGTTTTACCATGTAAATCTTGTGTCCATTATTTTTATTTTTTATTGTTTCTTTCAAATTTTATTCTTAATTCGAATTTACGCTAGTAATCAAAACACGTCAGTTTAAGAGTTTTTCTCTGCTTGGCATATAATTGTGAGTATATTTATAGTACACTTATCTACCTCACCACTTTTTGCTAGAAAAAGCAATGCAATTGGGTTAAATAATACTTATATGGCAAAAAGTGATGAGGCGAATACATGTGCTATAAGTATGCTCACAGTTATATGTCTACCAGAGAAAAACTCGTCAGTTTAATAACAACTTTAAAGTTTAAACACACATACATGAAGTAACACCAAAATTTAAAAATAATATTTTTACTCTACACCCATTGAAATCTCAAATATAACCCCAGTTGATTACTCTTTGACTCTTTGTCGTTCATCATTCTTCTCTTTCAATGCCTTAAATTTATTTCAACACATTTCTTCTATTTGATTGAGAATTTCCAATATGATTAAATTAATATAAAATAGATAGAAATGTCAAACCTAAAATTGTATAAAAGTATCAAAACTGTGTTGGTGTATATTCATCGACACTTATGGCGTTATGGAATGCTTATTAATATTTAAAACTGAAATAAAGATAAAATTGTTATAATTAACAAAAATAATTAAATAGAAAAATATTTAGTAAATTGTAAATAGCATCATTCTTTTTTGGTAAGTTACAAATTTTTTTTTTTTTTTTAAATTACAACTATTATCGAGATCTAGCGAGATTAGACTTTACAAGTATGATCCGAAATATACTCCCACTATCGGGGAGATGTTACATTTGGACTACAACTCTCACACAAATGGGGAGAGGCCGGGCTACTCCCCACTAGAGATGCACATGTTTTCCCAGATCCCCATCCCCATTTGGGGATTTTATTTATTTATTTATTTTGGGGGGTGGTGTGCAAACATATATAAATATAATTATAATATATATATTTTAATTTTTTTTTTATTCTTTATATATACTCATTTAATCTTTTTAAAGACAAAATCTAAAACCTAAATCTAAAATCTCCTCTCAAGATTTGTAATGGAATATTGTTTTTTTAGTTTAATTTTTAATTTTTAATCAAATGGGGGAATAGGGGAAACGAGAAAAAACGAGGAAAATGGAGAACTGGGGTTGGGGATGGATATACCTCCCCCAAAAATTCTCCATCCCCATTTTCCCAAAATGGGGGGGAAGGGTCTGGGAAGTGGGGATGAGGATTGAGGGGGGTCTATATCCATCCATATTCCCCAAATATGCATCTCTACTCCCCACAATTACATAGAAACAAAGAAACTACAATTTGTAAGTGTTCCATTCCATAACATATTTTACCTATAAAGAGAGTTTTTCTCACAGAAAATAGAAAATCAAGAAATGGAATTGAAAGGCTTGTAGGCACGGACATCCATCACAATGCCTTCAATTGAACTGACAGCAGCAAGAAGTGATACAAGAAAGCATACACCTACCAGAACTTTGAGCCATATCCACACCATTGTAAACCTCTTAATCTTTGCCCGTGAAATGTACATTTCGATCGGAAAATACACAGCCAAGGGCCAGAAGGACGCAGCTCCGATCAGTCCAAGAACGCTGTTGAAGAACGGGAATAACATCGCGATCACAGTTGTTGCTGTTACATATAATGTCCTCCATATCAACCTGAACATGTTCAAATTGTAACCTCCACATAGTGGAATGTTAATGAGATATTCTTTTGTCACGAATTCGCTTTCAGGCCATCGAAGGCTGCACCAGTTCTCCACCAATATGAATGTGGGTTGGCAAAATACCTGTATCAAGATATTGAACACATTCAATATTGATTATGTTACAAGTGAGGTTGCGACTTGCCGGCGCCACCTAGTAAGCTAGTCTTTTGTTTTTTAATTAATCGTGTCAAAACCCTGTTACCTATTTGACTAATATCCCTTTGGCGCTTAATGGAGATGTACCTGGTAAGCTCCTACAAGATGAATAACTATGCATAAATTGGCGATGTCGATCAGCCAGAAGGGTTCGTAAAATCCGAATCCGGTTAAGAAGTTGCCGGGTGCATCATTTCCGAAGGCTGCATAACCCAAAGTTCCACAGAGCAGGTAAAAAACGGTGGTGACTGAGACTCCAATAGAGCTTGCCTTTTTCATCTCTTGGTTCTCTGGTGGGTTAGATCTTAGTGTATCCTGCATTAAACAACTCTTGTCCAATTCATACAAATAATCACCAGAAAATCAAAATTAATATGATTTTTATGAAAAAGTGTGTCAAGTGTATAATTATTAAGGATCTAGTCCTCTACTTATCTGACTTTTTTCTTGATCTAAAATACTTGAAGATAATAATCTACTTTTAAAGATAATAGAAGTAAAATAAATAAATAAATAAATCTCGGCCATTTATTACATATGTCACCAAATCTATGTTGGTTAGGATAAAAATTAGATCATCAGAGATCCAAATTCAATTATTAAATGAGGTGTTTCTGCACGTTTCTTCGTATGAGATCAATTTTGTAACGTTATATAGTGGACTTTGTAATAGACTAACAGAGTGACATGCATACACCCTAAAAAGTGATTATGTCACTATGTAACGTTACAAGGTCAATCTCGCATAAAAAAACTTACAGATATCCTTATATTGAATTGGGTTGCACATGCCTGTATCTCAATGAGGACAGAAGAGTAACTATAAGCAAAGGCTATATTCCCTATGGCTTGTAAGCTGCTCCAAAGCTTTTTTGCCATTGTCTCATCCACTCCTATTATTACTCCATCTACGCTTGTCTTCCCAGTATCTCCTCCTTCAATATACCAAAATTTACCACATTAATTATTGCAAAAAAAAAAAAAGAAAAAAAAAAGCACTTTTAATTTGATGTCACAAAAAACACTTTTTAAATACACTAATAGATCGAGAAGCTAAACCAGTTGCTTACCAGCAATTTTGGCTATGGAGAGACCAATGCCTATTAGGGAATAAGCAAAAGACATGACAGCTGCAATGATGGAGAGCCCTGAAAGCTCATGAAAATTTGGTATTTGGCTTAATATAATCTCCGTCACCCCAAATATTGTCATAAACATGTTGTTTGTTGTATGACACCCTGCCTCATGCCCATTCTTGTGAAAGCAGTTTGATCTCTTAATGGCTCTGTACATTATCAAATACGTACAAATCATCGATGAACAGTTTACAAACCCAAAACAATCATTAGAATTTAGAAACATGTCCGGTGATTTATTTTTTTAACGTAGGTTCTCAGACGTGCGTACTTTAAAAAGGGTTTTTGTTTATAAATCATAGTCACAATTAGACTTAAAAGATTTTGGAGATTATAAATAGCTTACGTCACCACCGCCAGATGTAAAAATTCAAGTTTGGAGGCCGTTACACAAAAACAAAAAATTCTACGGGGGCCAAAGTGAAAAAAATTAAAATTTAATAACAATTTTTTAATTTTTTAACATTGATTTTAGAGTTTTTGTGAGCTAGGAAGGGGGGACATGGCCCCATCAGTCCCCTCCCTTTGCCCTGCTTGGTGGTAAGAGTCTTTATCCGGTTTGAAAATGTCTTATGTTGGTGTCACCCACACCACAAGTGTCATATAAAAAAATAAAAATAAAATAAAAAACTTACGCCATGCTAATGGATGCGGTTATTGTGTAACCAATAGTTGATCCGAGAAGATTTCCTTCTTGGGCAAAACCACAAAATTTGTGCTTCATCCCTCCTGTGAAAAGAGAGAAATAGAGAGTAAGAATTCAAGGATCCAGAGGAAAATGTAGTAGGCATTTTCAAGTGCAAGATTCTGAAAACCCTATATAAGTAACAATATTTTGCATAGAATTTTGGTACCTAAATTGTTTTTGACAGCATCCATGTAACGGTAGTTTCTTGTCCCATTAAGGGGAGACCTGTAAGAGTCAGCCAGAAGAGTAGAAGTGTACCAAGTGATAACAGAGAAGGTTGAGAGAGCTAGAGGCCCAACAATCCAACCCAATTGAGCTAAAGCCCATGCAAGTGACAGCACTCCTGACCCAATCACTGCTGTTATTATATGTGCACTTGCTGTCAACAAAGTTCCTTCAAAAACCATGCAAAAATATTTAAATTAATGAAATCTTAAAACCAAATTAGACCTTGTAACGAGATATGCAAAACCCAAAACAATGAAAACAGACACACACGTACGAAAGCAACAAAAATAATGAGAAACACGATCGGCGTAAGCCTAAATCTACGCAGACCACTAACAATTGATTACATTGTCTAAAATTATTGTTTACAATAACAAAACAAACACTCTCCCTCTATTTCAGCTCTCAATATTCTTATCATCTCTGTCACACAGAAACCCTAAAATTACAAAGGATTGAATTTCTCTCTATCGGATTCAGAAATTCAAATTTGGAGGGGTCATTCTATAAAAAAAAATAAAAAATAAATAAAAATTAGGTGGACAAATTAAAGTGAAAAGGATCTAAAATTTTAAAACAATTTTATAATTTTTTTAAATTGATTTAAAAAAAATTTTTGCCTGCTAGCCCCCTTTCCGCCCCTGTATTCAGGCTTCACAAACCAAAGTCATGAACAGTATTGTGACTAGTTTATCGATTCAAAGACTAATGTTAACACAGTTCATGAAGAGCAAAGCACATACCAGTTCGCTTGACACGACCATCGTCATCGAACTTACAGTTAACATCGCCTGTTTCCACGGCGAACATTGTTCTCTTCTGCAACTCCGGCGCCATCTCTCTCTGATCTGTGGGTGTGTGTTGTGTTGAAAGTTGGTAGAAAAGTTAAAAACGGTTATAAGAATTAAATCATAGAAAAGCAAAAATGGACAAATGATTAATATAAGAAGATTCAAAAATGCTAGCTCATAATAATCATAAATGTGTACACAGAAAATTATAGGCCCACCGGATAGAATTTTTTATGGTTATGAGATTTTTCTAGATAGACTAGGCTCTTTTAGAGTGTTTTTGGTATGACTTTTTAATTTGAGCTTTTAGAGTATATCTTTTTGTAGTAGAACTTCTAATGAGTAGTGCTTCTAACAAAAAAAGCTTTTGGTTGTGTAAATTACAAAAAAGGTGTTGACAATGTAATTTTAGAAATAGATTTTGGTTGAGTGAATTACAAAAAGGGTGTTGATAATGTATTTATAATGAAAGAGTTATGATGGAATATCTAAAATTTATAAAGGGTAGTTGAGATAATTCATATGTTTTAAAAAAGCTCAAAAAAAAAAAAAAAAAAAAAACCTACTTGGAGATGACTTTTTTAAAGGGTAATTAAGATAATTCATATATTAAAAAAACTGTTTTGAGTTTTGTCAACAAACAACTAAAAAAAACTTCAAAATTGCTTCTAGCATTAAAAAAGCGTTTTTAATCCTTTCAAAAGTCATACCAAACATACTCTTAAACTTTATATATATTTTATCCTTTACTTAATTAAAATTTTGTATGTAAAATTAATTAACATTTAACAAGTCTTTTTTTTTTTTTTTCCTAATTATGGCCTATAAGCACAAATAAAAATAAGGAAAGTCATTAAATTTCAAACAAGTTTATATGGTAATTGGTAAGTCTAGCTTAATAATAGGTAAGTAATTACTGTATATAATATGAGGATTTAGATCCTTTACTGATTTGATTTTTTTTTTTGTTTTTTTTGTTTTTTTTTTTTTTACCTTTTTAAAGCATGTAATTGGTTGTTAATAAAGTGATTGTGAAAACCAATCATATTTTAACCACACATTCATTGTAATGCTTATGCATCATAAGATTAGGTGAGGTAAAAAAAAAAAAAAGAGAGAGAGAAAGAAGAAGAAAGAAGAAGATACAAATTCATAATGTAAAATGGAAAAAGAGCAGGAGTTAAGACCAATTCCTTGTTTTTGACCTCTAATTAGTGAATAATTTAAGTCTAGTCAACGTTAGTCTTAAAGTTTGATTTCTTACTCAATTTTGTCACACAAATGACCAAAATACCCCTAACTAATTATGAATGTTGACAAAATTATCTATCTTAGCTTTTGACTTGTTTCCCTTCACTAGTTTTTCTCTCTTTTATCTAGACCAAAGAATTGTAAAATCTTGTTCCATTAATATTGTTCAACATAAATAAATTCTAATCTACAATCACAACACGAAAGTTTGAAATTGTTCTGCGTAAGTTTTTTGTTCCCAAAACAAGATATGGCGTTTCAAAAAAGAAGAAGAAGAAGATATGGCATAAATCATATTACTTTTGGTTTATTTGAATTGGATGATATGTGTTTAACTTGTGGAATTTGTGTGTTTTGTCGATTTCTTTACTTTATTTAGCCGGTCATGCTGTTGACTTTAATTGGCAAGTCGTATTTCCAGCAACGTTTACATGTTAAATTTCAAATGTTAGCGTGTAATGATCATTAGTGTGTAATGATTGTGCTTAACTTGTAACATTTGTTCTCAACATATAATGTTAACTCTAATGGTGTTCGACCCGAATTAGTGGCATGTTCGTAATAAAAATAAAAGTTGTCTACTCTTTATAACAATATATTTTGACATCAAACGGGTCAGAGGTTTGCCGATATCAAATTAATTACCCCAATGACACTAGACAACTGCCAATAAATGTTTGAAAAATGTGTATGGTGAGATCCGAATTCACCACCAAACCACCACTAATATGGAAGGGGAGATTCATTATCATTTGAGATAAAAGATGTGGTGTGTGAACCTAATCACTTATTATGTTCGATACCACATTATACTATAAATGAAAGGAAAAATATCATTCCCACTCCCCCTCCTGAGGTTTGCCATATTAGAAAGGTTGGTCCCTTTAGTTTAAATAATCATCAATTGACCCTTAAAACACTAAACATTGGTCATATTAACCTTACCGTCGGTTTTCCATTAACTAGCGCTTTGAGCATCAATCCTCACGTTAAATGACTGTTTCATCCTTCAATATAATATGAAAATGACCATTTAACCCTAAATATATTCATTAAATAAAAATATATTTAAAAAACAGAAAACAAAAAATAATTTGAAAAGCAGAATTGAAAAAAAAAAAGGAGATGGATCTCGACTGTCCATCCATCTTTAAGATGGACAGTCGAGATATCTCTTTTTATTTTTTCTTTAATTTTTAAAATAGAAATTAAAAAATAAAAGCAAATTAATAATAATAATAAAAAAAAACCATCAAATTTAACAAACCCTAAAAATCAGATTCATTACATTCAAACAACCTAGAAATTGAAAACGAAGGTTTTTATTTATTTTTTTTTTTTTTTCTCAAAAAATCAAAAGATATCCTAGACCACCTTCATCAACAATCTAGGTTCAACAACATCATCATCTATCATTAACATTCAATATCAATAAAGAATCCTCCCCATTCAATTTTAAAATTCAAATTTGAAACAAATATGCCGGTGTGCCTAATATAGTCTTGGGGGGGGGGCGGGGGGCGTTGAATATATTTTAATCCAGTTATTACCAAATTTTTATAATTAATCAATTTTACGAAAATAACCCCAATCTAGTCAATTCAATAAATCAAGTGTAAAGTGTGGAATTTAAATGACACTTGATTTTTACGTGGAAACCTTCAACAAGGAAAAACCACGGGCTGTTATGTGCGCCACACAAGATCCTCAAAATCACTATTTGTAATGGTCTCCACAACCTAGGTTGACCACGTCAAACCTTACACGGTCACTAACCCACCACTACTACCCGCAGGCCTTTAATAGTAACCCTAGATCAATTTGCTTGTGGCCTAAGCAACCTTAGCCACAAGACTTACTTTTCAATGAAGAGATTAATAACCTATGTGAATATGTAAATATATCCAAATATGCAATTAATGCTAGGTTATATTAAATGCTTATCTAGGATTTAAAAGATGACAATTAAATCAATCCTAGATATCAATTGCTATATGTCATGGCATAAAACATAGCTAACATAGATTAAGCAATCCTAGATATAGCTATCACAATGCAACACTCAATCAAAACAACAAAATAATCTCTATCTTGTATAATGGAATATGATCTAAAAACATATAAGTAATTAAAGAGATTTCTTATTAAGTAAAACACTACGATTAGATGAAATTAGTGAAAAACTTACTAAGACACTGTATTGAGTAAAACCCATGTAAGAAAGCATCCTAGATAAGAAAGATGATGCTAGATGAATTTTTTTGCATATGAAAATGGTTTTGAGTGTTTAAAGATGAGTTCTTTGAAAGATTTTCTCTCTTGAAAATTTGCTAAGTTAAAAAAAAAAAATGATCTTGAACTCATGTAGGCTAACTTAAAGACTAAGAGGCATTTATATAAGTGATCCCCTCAAAGCCACACCGTTTTGGCCATTTTTAAAAACCAAGCTTCGTTTGAGCCGCTGCGCATACCGCTGCCTAGGTAAGTGCCTGCATCGCGGCACGTAGAGTGTGGATGCTCTGGAGTTTGATGATGTGGAGACCGCCCCATAGGCATGTGTCTCTGCCGCGGTATGCGCAACGCAAAAGCAATAGGTCTTTGACTTGGCTTGGATCGTTGCCCAAACATGTGTACAGGCAGTGGTAAAGAGAAGAATTCTCTTTTCAAAGGCAATTCACACTTAGTCTAAAATGCAATATGTGCAGGTGTGAAAAGTGAAGAGATTGTTCATAGAAAGCATTAAACACACATGCATACATGATGTGGTGTGTGTATGCAACTAATCTCTTCAAAGAAAACTGAGCACAAGAGATATACCTATTCATCCCTAGGTTAATAGTTTCAAGTTTTTATGGTGAAACGAAAGCATATAAGCCGATTTTCAATGTTATATACCTGTCAATTGATTAACAACTTAAATTTGGATTTCCAGTCTTCAAACAGACAAATAAAAAACAGACTCACTATCAAATTAATTTATAATATTATATTAAGTTATCGCCAAACCTAAACACTTCAACTTTCGGTTATACTAGACATATAATAAAAAGAAAAGGACTAAGTTGGTATAAGAGTCTTTATTTTGATAAAACAAGGTAAATTAACCATTATGAATAAAAGAATTAATTAACAACCAGATAACTTGTTAATACATTAGGAGAGAATAATAGGAGGTGTACCATGTAAATAACTTAACCGGGACTTTTATAAATGTCATAAAGTAATTATTATCCAAATATTTTGTTGCTGCCATAAATGTGTATTATGGCACAATTTATGGTTTTACGAACTTTTTCTTAGCTAGAGCAAGAACTTCTTGATCGGTCATTTATTGTATATGTTTTTTATCCCCATTTCTCTAATCAATTGCTTGTTTCTCGAGTCTTTTAGGGTTTTAATTTGTGTGTTTGAGCATTTTCAGGTTGTTGGATCCAAGTGATGTATTTAAAGTATTTCAGAGGAAAAGAGCAATTTTAGATGATTCAAGGGACTTTTATGCAATTTTCCATTAGCCACCATGAAAACCGCTATGAATTTCAGCAGCGGCACCCAAAGCGCTCTCAAGAATGGTGAAGACCACTTTGATAACCACTATGGCTTTCACAGTGGTAGTCGCAGCGGTAGCTCGTGACAGTGAAGATGATCCATGTTGTGAGGGGTATATCTCTCAGATTCGATTGAACTGTATGTCCTTCCACCTATGGGTTTGAATCCCCAGAGGTCTAGTTTCCAACTCAATTTATGACTTGTTAATCCGAATTTTATAGAAGAAGTTATGCCCGTTTTAGTACCCAAAGGTCAGATCAGTCAGGTATTAAATCCGCGAATACTTTCGGGATTTGTTTCGCAAGTTGTCGGAATGGGAAATATTACCTTCTTAGACATGTGTGAGAGTCTTGGAAAGCAATTAGACATCTAATCCTTATCCTCCTTCAATAAGTAATCAATTTTGATGGATTAGTAAAGAAATAGAATCCCAAAATGTAGAGTTCTAAAGGGGAATTGATTTCCTTGTTGTTTAAGGATTTGGCTTAGCATCTACACCTATTTAAACCCCCTTTGAACCCTAATTTCGGGAGATCCAGCCAAGGGAGGTCCCAAGCCACCAAAGGGGCCGGCCCCCATCACCATCATCCATCTTTACACATCGGGGGTTTGCAAGACAAAGAAGACTCATCATTGAAGATTTGAAGAATTCATTAAAGGTCTCAATGAGTTTTATCTTTTCTATCTCTTGTCTTTTTATTTCCGCTATGTGTAACTAACTCCATACTAGGGAATCAATGTGAACCTCTATGAATGCTCTTTGTTAGAATTGACTATATTTTCTTAATTCAAGTTTCGATTCATTCAATTCATCCTATATCATAATTATTTATTCTTGTTAATGTATGGGTTATGCTAAGCATGAATTTAGGGTTTTTGATAATTTAAAGGTTGAGATGCGCGTTTATTTCACCATTCTCAACCAATCTTCAATTGAATGGGTAAAATTAATCGTAGTAGGATATTGCACGTAAGTTTTGGTTCACTTGTTCTTGCACTTAATGGGTTTTTGGTTATATTTTATACATCAGGATATTGAGGTAAATTATAATTGAGAATACTTGATTCATTCCAAGACCATACGGTAACAATCATACTTAATTTAAAAACGAACCCTTAACTTGATTAACATCTTTTATGAAACAAATAACACAGTGTGATCTAATAATTATCTAGAGGGGGGGTGAATAGATTCTTACAAATTTTACCCAATTTTCGCGTTAAGTCAATTTACGAAAATGCCCCAAACTAGTCAAAACAATAACAAGTGTAATATGGTGCGGAATTATAAAAGACACTTGAAATTTATGTGGAAACCCTCACGGGAAAAACCACGGGCTGTTTAGTGTGCCACACTCGAACCTCGAATCCACTAAATGTGTTAAACGATTACAACCTACTCCCGGTATATAATCACACACCTACCTAATCCCGGTATGAGTGAACCTAGTCCAATTGCTTGCAATCTAAGCAACCTAATCCCGGAAGCTAGATGCAAGACTTACTTCTCAATGAAGAGATTACAACCTATGTGAATATATAATGATATTCAATGAGCAAATAAAGCTAGGTAACCTTAGATGCTTATCTAGAATGATTAGATAACAATAAATGCAATCCTAGATGTCAATAGCTAAATGACATGTCATAAAGCTTAGCAAATCATAGATAGAATAACCTATATGTTGCTATCAATATACAACACTCAAACATGTCAACACAACAATCTCTATTTTGTATCTAGAATATATTCTAAGAGGATACAAATAATATAAGAGATTTCTTTGATAAATAAAACACTAAACTTAGATGAGATTAGTGAATAACATACCAAAGGATGTGTGTTGACCAAAACCAATGCAAGCAAGCATCCTAACTATGCTAGAAAATGCTAGATGATATTTAGATGCATATGAGAATGGTTTGGAGTGTATAAAAATGAGTTCTTGATTGTCTTTCTCTCAAGTTTCTCTTTTTGAAGCTTAGGGTTCTTATCAAATCAGAGAACTAGCTTAGAGAAATGAGAAAGTATGATATTTATAGTCATCAAGAACAGGGCACGTGAAAAGACAAAATTGCCCTTGAAATCACCGATCGGCGGTTTCATTCTACGGTCATGGCCGCAGAATTTAACCGCCGAATTGAACCCGAGAAGCAGGGGATCAATCGGCGACCAGATTCGGCAGTCAATCGAAACCGCCGATCAAAACCCAAAAAGAAACCGACCTAAAATATCTAATTCGGCGGTTTCATTCAGCGGCCAGGCCGCCGATTAAACCGCCGAACAAAACCCGAGAATAATAAATGCATCAGGTCTAATTCGGCGGTTTCGATTCGACTGCCTGGCCACCGATCGTAACCGCAGAACCAATCCAGAGATCTCTGGAATCAAACGGCAGTTTCCATTCGGCAGTCAGGCCGCCGATCAAACCGCCATTTCACCACTGAAGGTGAAACCAAGGGAGAAGCCAAGGGCATTCTCCGAAGGCGATCTTCGCGTAAACCCAAGCACATAATCGTGCAAGCGCGGACGTTTCCGAACATATTCGGGAAACGAATTACCAGACACAAACAAACATACAACAAGATATAATCAAACAAAGTGCTAGTGTGAAATGTGACATGTGAAGAGAATGCACACATATGCAAGTATGCTAATGTGTGTGTGCTTCTAGATCTCTTCAATGAAAACTAAGCACAAGAAATATACCTTTGGAGTGCATGTCACCTTGAGGTCTTCAAGAGGGCCTTCGATGTTGGTCTCCAATCACCTAATCTACCCTTACATTTCAAACCCCAACTTGTGGTTTGTCCACGAAATAAGCCAATCAATAATGGGAATCCTTACATTTTATAAAAGTCAATTCGAAGCATTGAGTAAACATAGTTGGGGAGCATTGATGACTTAGTTCTCTCATCTCTTGATCACATTCACATATTCTTGTTAACTGTTTTCTTATTTTAATCTAGTTTTAATCAAATCAATCAATTAATCTCAAATCTCTTGGTTATTGTAACTTGCTTAGCTTTAATTAGAATTAGTTTTCGTCGATAAATCACTTTTCCTCGTGGGAACGATCCCTATTTGTCGCTGTACTTATCTCACGATTCGTGCATTTGTGAGTTAGGTTTTTATAACACGATTTTATCCATCACTTCTCTGCTATAAAAAGCTCACATTCTTTCATTTGTATTTTATTCTTCTTTTGCATTTAATCATTTTCATCTTCGTTAATTTACTTACAATTTCCTTATAAACAATGTCTGGTTATGGTTGGAACCCGAGGAATGGGTTCAACCCTTTTCTACCAAATTATCAAAACCCTAACCGATGCGTGATATGTCATCGTGTATTCTATACCATAGCAGCTCTCATGTACCACTATGCTACTAATAACCATGAAAATCCTCTCCAACAACCCTATTAAGTTTTCAATGTCCCACCCACTACATCACTACAGTCTTTAACTTGCAGAACAACTATTTGCAAGTCTAAGAAGCCAATAGGAACCTTGGATTCGGTGGCAGATAGGGTTTGGGTGTTTGAGTTGTGGTGGATTAGGTTAGGACTTGTGTGTAGGAGATTATAATGGAAGATGATGATGATGACTGATGAGTGGTGGTGGTATTATTTTTATTATTTATTATTATATATTTTTTAAAGATTTTTATAATTCTCATCCAAACGTTCATTTATTTTTTTTTATAAATCATTAATTGCAATTTTTATTTTATTGTTTTACCCTTCAACAATAATTACCATTCGTATACGTTAATACCTTCAGTGTTTATTGGTCAACACGCTTTTTCAACGGAAAATCTGACAGAAGGGGCAAGATGACCAATATTTTAGTTTCAGGGGGCTGAATGACCGTTATTGAAACTAGAGGAACCCGTATTTCTAATATGGCAAACCTCAGGGGGGAAAATGATACTTTTCCTTATGTGTGTCTTTGAAGTTTATGGAGATTGTATTTGAGGGTTATCAATGACTAGGATGTTTGGGTTGTGTTCACACCATCTAGTCAAGTATAGATTGTCTTGTTTTGCAATATATATATTGTTGCATGTTGCTAGATGTTCATTAGGACATTACTGAATTTAAGTGTCTTGTTGGCAAAGGTGAGCAAGCAATTATCAAGAACAACTATAAAAGGTCTGAAGGTTAAATGAGATAAAGTTATTAGTCAAATAGTAGTGTGACTAGGTGAGTCAACTTAATGGTGTAATTCATCCAATTAATTTTGTGATGCAAATGGCCAACGGTGGGGTTTTCCACGTAAAAACTAAGTGTTCTTTATTTCCCGCATTTGTATATACTTGGTTGTGCATGTTTTCCAAATCAGGTTTAATCGAAAAATGTAAAATTCAGTAAATAACCTATTCACCCCTAGGTTAATAGTAAGCATATAGGCACACTTTCAAGTTTTATGGTGAAACGAAAGTATATAAGCCCATTTTCAATGTTATACTTGTCAATTGATTAACAACTTAAATTTGGATTTCTGGTCTTCAAAGAGTGAAGACAAAGAAAAAAAAAAGACTCGCTATCAAATTGATTTCTAATATTATATTAAGTTATCGCCAAACCTAAACATTTCAACTTTCGGTTACACTAGACATAAAATAAAAAGAAAAGGACACTACAAGAAAATACTCCCTTTATTGACAGTTAAAAACTGTCAAGAAAGATTTTCTTGACAGTTTTTAAAACTGTCAAGGATGCCTGTGTCAAGAAAAATAAAAGTCTTGACGGTTTTTTTTTTCTTCTTTTATGACAATTTTAAATTGTCAACATTTATTTAAATAATAGTTTTTATATTTTATAAACCACCTTCACCTATGGCCACCGTCCGACCACCCTCTCCATCGCCGACCGGCCAACCATCGGACCTCCACCGAACCACCAGACTACCACCAATTAATAATGAAAATTAATTGGCATTGCTAAGGCTAGAACTGGAGATCTCAAGCCAATAGTTACAAGCCTTTACCACTTGACTACAACATTTTGATATTAGTTGAACAATATTTATATATAAACTATATGAGTCGTTAGAAATAATAATATAAAAAAAAAAACCTTATTAGATAAATTTAAATTTATTCAACTAATCAAAATTTTAATTTCAACGACAGATATATAATAAAAAATATTTATTAAAACTTTTAATAAAATTATATTTTTAAAAACATATATAGTCGAGTTATTGATCAATGCTCTATGGTCACGTTTGATTACATAGTGTAATGGTAATCAGAATGAGAATGAGAATGAGAAAGGAAAGGAAAATTAAGTTTTTAGTTTGGTTGGAACTTTAGAATTGGACTCTAAATTAGTATTATTTTGTTTGGTTAATAACGGAATTGAATGAAGTTAACTATATTTTGACCAAAATACCCCTAATTATAAAACATTCATAATAACATGATATATTTTGGATAATAATAATAAAAAAATATAAACGTATAATATATATATATATATTAATATATAATACATATATATATATATAATATATA
This sequence comes from Acer campestre, assembly GCA_954870605.1. Classification (NCBI taxonomy): domain Eukaryota; kingdom Viridiplantae; phylum Streptophyta; class Magnoliopsida; order Sapindales; family Sapindaceae; genus Acer; species Acer campestre. Next base: position 27,526,725 of record OX940802.1, read on the forward strand.
TAATATATTATAATAATAATACATGTATTATATTATATAATATATATATATATTAATATATTTATATAATATAAATATATTTATATATATATATATTATATAATACATATAATACATATAATAATATATTTATATAATATAAATATATATAATATAAAATAATATATAGTATATAATATAATGTAATATATATATTATATAATATATGTAATAATATATAATATATATTTATATATCATTAATATAATATATGATAATAATATATTATTTTTTAAAAGGAGAGTATTTTTGGAATGGAGTTGGGGCACATAAGGGTATTTCTAGAATATAAATTTTAGTTTGGAATGGAAGGGCATTCCATTGGTTTTTTGATGGAGTTGGGGCATGTAAAGATAATTTTGGAATATAACTAAAGTGTCCATAGTTGACTTCCGTTAACTCTAACCGTTGACCACAATTTTACCTGTTTTATTATTTAAATTAATAATTAAAAAACATAACAGAAAAGACAAAGAAAACAAAATCAATTATATATTATATTATATATATATATATATTAAATAATATATATTATATATTTATTAAATAATATATATTTATAATATTTATATAATATATAATAATATATATATATATGAAATCGCATCTAATAATATAATAATATATATTATATATATTATATTGTATTATATATTTTAAAACATTCAAAATATATAATTTTTTTTTATCTTTAATAATTTTTTTAAACTTTTAATTCTTATTTTCAACACCAAACAAAATCCCGATATGGATTTATTTTACAGTAAGATATCAATTTTTGGGCAAACCGATATTGGATAAATAAAATTTTAAATTTAATAAATTTACTTTTAAAGCATTCAAAAAAAAAAATTTTAAAATTGTTTATTTATTTTACACTCTCTTTTTTCATACCAAAGAGACACGTTAATAATGCAATTAGTCATATAAATTAGTAATCTGAGTCTTACATTTGTTCATTAAATTGCAAGATGCATGCTGAGAAATATCTCTCCTGTAGTGAGAGTTGTATTTCAAATCATGCTTATTACAATTGATGTCACGAGTCTGCTATATGACATATTTTGTTGGATGGAATAGAATGGAAAGAAAGTCATTCCATTCGTTTGGTTTGTTAAAATGCAATGGAATAGTAATTCCATTAGAATAGGGATTTGACCATTTTGGTTGAATGGGCATTCCATCCAAAAACCAATGGAATGCCCTTCTATTCCGAACTAAAATTTGTATTCCATAAATACCCTCATATGCCTCAACACCATTCCAAAGATAATATTTATTATTATATATTATATTAATGACATATAAATATTATATATATATATATGTATTATATATTATATTATTAAATATATTATATAAAATATATATATAACGATATATAAACATATAAATATAATACATATAATATATATTATAATATATATATTATATTATATTAATATATTAATATACATGTATTATTTTATATTATATAAATATATTATTATAATATATTAATAATATATATAAAAAATGTTAGTTATTTGTTGACAGTTCCTTGACAGTTAAAAACTGTCAATAAATAACTGTCAACAAAACTCTATTTTCTTGTAGTGGGACTAAATTGATATAAGAGTCTTTATTTTGATAAAACAAGGTCAATTAACCATTATGATTAAAAGAATTAATTAACAACCGGATAACATGTTAATAAGTTAGGAGAGAATACGCGGAGGTGTACCATGTAAATAACTTAACCGGGACTTTTATAAATGTCATAAAGTAATTATTATCCAAATATTGTTTTGTTGCCATAAATGTGTATTATGGCACAATTTATCATCTTGCGAACTTTTTCTTAGCTAGAGAAAGAACTTCTTTGCTATAAAAAGCTCACATTCTTTCATTTGTATTTCATTCTTCTCTTGCATTTTATCGTTTTCATCTTCGTTTCCTAATAACAATTTCCTTAGAAACGGTGTTTGGTTATGGTTGAAACTCGAGGAATGGGTTCAACCCTTTTCTACCGCAAATTACCAAAACCCTATCGATGTGCGATATGCACTACAAGAAATTAATGCATTTCTTGACAGTTTTTAAATTGTCAAGGATGCTACTGTCAAGAATAACATTATTTTTATTATTAAATTTTTTTATATTTACACACAATCACCACCGTCCCCCTCCGTTCCGCATGTCCGGCCACAGCTGTCGCCCGACAGCAGCCCACTCCTGATAAATTTTCATTATTATGAATCAAACTTGAGACCTCAAGTCAAAATTTGTAAGCCTTTACCACTTGACTACAAGATTTTATGTGTTAATAATTGATCAATATTTATATATAACCTATATAAGTTGTTAGAAATTAAAAAAATTAAAAAAATTAAAAAAAAAAAAAAAAAAACTTGTTAGATAAATTTAAATTTATTCAACTAATCAAAATTCTAATTTCTACGACAGACATATATTAAAAAATATTTATTGAAACTTTTAATAAAATTATATATATTTTTAAACATATATAGTCGAGTTATTAGTCTATACACCATGGTCACGTTTGGTTACATGGTGAAATAGTAATTGGAATTGTAATGGGAATGAGAATGAGAATGAAAAGAAAAAGAAAACTGAGCTTTTTGTTTGGTTGGAACTTTAGAATTAGTCTCTGAATCAGTATTTTTTTTTTTTTTTGATTGACAGCGGAATGGAATGGAGTTAACTATATTTTGACCAAAATACCCCTAATTATAAAACATTCATAATATATATATTATGAATAATACATATAATAATATATATATAATATTATATATAATATATGTAATAATATATAATATATATAATAATATAATAATATATAATAATATAATATATAAATGTATTATATTATATATTTTTATATATTGTTATATATATTATAATAATACAATATATAATAATATATTATTAATATATTATTTTTGGAAAGGAGAGTATTTTTGGAATGGAGTTTGGGCATATGAGGGTATTTATGGAATATAAATTTTAGTTTGGAATGGAATAAGCATTCCATTGGTTTTTGGATGGAATTCCCATTCCATCAAAATGGTGGAATCCTCATTCCATTGCATTTTAACAAACCAAATGAATTGAATGGTTGGAATGACTTTCTTTCCATTCCATCCAACCAAACATGATATATAGGAGACTCGTGACATCAATTGTAATAAGCATGATTTGGAATACAACTCTCACTACAAGGGGAGATATTTCTCAACATGCGTCGTGTAATTTAATGAACAAATTGTAAGACTCAAATTACTAATTTATATAGGTAATTGAATTATTAACGTATCTCTTAGTATGAAACAAGAGGGTGCAAAATAAATAAACAATTTTTTAAAAAAATTATTTTTTTGAATTTTTTAAAAGTAAATTTATTAAATTTAAAATTTTACTTATCCAATATCGGTTTGCCCAAAAACCGATATCTTAATGTAAAATAAATTCATATCAGGATTTTGTTTGATGTTGAAAATAGGAAGTAAAAGTTTTAAAAACTTATTAAAGATAAATAAAAATTTTGAAAAACCTATCAAGAAAAACTGTCTTTTTTTACCGTTTTTTCTTGACAGTTCTCAAAAATTGTTAGAAGTTCTTTACAGGTTTTTAGAACTGTCAAGAAAGACAGTTTTTCTTGTAGTAATGTCATCATGTAATCTATACCATAGGGGCTCTCATAGATCACTATATTGCTAATAACCAGGGGCGAAGCCAGGATTTTGGCTTTGGGGGGGCCAAGACAAAAACTAGCATTGTAGGTCATGCGATCTTCAAATAATATCCGTAGAAATCCCGTACAAGAAAAAGTGTGGAATCCCGCACCTGATACTTTTTAATAAAATGTGATACCGTTTGGTGTTAAAAGTAATGATACAAATAAATAAATAAAATAGACATTAATTAATTAAAATGTAACATGTCTATTTTATATCTAGAAAATTATTTATAACCAAATCAATCTAATTTTCTTAATTTTCATTTCAATTACATACTCAAAGAGTGTATGAGAAAACATCTTTTATTTGTTGAAAATTTTATGCATATTCTTAACGGTATGCATAATTGAAAAAAAAAAAAAAAATTTAATAGTTCCCAGCTTATAAAATATAAATTTCAATAGCTTAATTAAAGTATCATTATACCATTGATATATTTAAATCACAATTATTTATATACTTGCAACTTAATTTTATAATATTCATGTCAAACCAAATTAACTTATAATAATTTTGAAAAAAATTTAAATAATAAACTAATAAAGTAAATTTATCAAAATCAAATTAATATTTAACCTAACAAAAATAAATAAGAGTTCAATATTTACTTAATTTATTCTAGTGAAATCTAATATATATATATATATATATTATATATATAATGAGTAATACTAGGCTTCCCACTTTTTTCCCAAATTCTTTCTTAAATATTTATAGAATGTGAGGTGTCAACATCATATCATTTACCACATAATCTCATAATTTACAAGATGTTGACACCTCACGTGCTACATACATTTGAGAATGAATTTGGAAAAAAAAAAATTGAAAAGTCTAGTATTACTCTTATATAATACACACTAGATTATGTAATAATGTATGAAATAATAGAAAATTAAAATATTAAAATGGATTGATTTTATCTCCTATTTTTATGGTCAATAGAATTATGAAAGCAAAATTATAAGTTAATTTATATTATTAAAATAATAAAAGGACAAGGGAATATTATCACCTACTATATATATATATATATCATATTTTATGTATAATAATATTTTTATTTTATTGGTTCATAATTTAATTTTGTATAATATATATATTCTTTTATTGGTTGGGGGGGGCCATGGCCCCTATGCCCCTACATTCGCCACTGCTAATAACCATGAAAATCCTCTCCAATAGCCCTATTATGTTTACAATGTCCCACCTGCTACATCACTGCAAGCCTTTAACTTGCAGAACAACTATTTGCAAGTCCAAGAAGCCAATAGGAACCTTGGATTCCCTCTACTGCCTCCACAAATTCCTGCACCTCAAGCTCCACCGGTCAGGAATGAAAACCAGATCTTACAATAACAATTACAGCAACAATTGCTACAACGATTGCAACAACGCTACAAGAACAACTCGTTTGGCCTAATGTTAACATGAGGTCAAGGGCTCATGTTGCTCAACCAAATCAACTCGTTGCGTGAGTGCCAGATATAACTGATTTAGATTATGATGATGAAGGTAATAGTAGCGATGACGGTTGGTCAATTTTTGATTTGACTTTAGGTTCGTTGTTGTTCTTGTATTTTGTAAACCTTGTTACTTTGTTGTTGGGAAATTAATATATATATATATATTTTTTTTTTTGAATTTTACTTTCTTTACAAGATGACATTTTTGATTCATCTTTGATGCAACGTTTACCCCTTTTCTTTGATGTTTATTTATTTATTTATTTATTTATTATTATTATTATTATTATTATTATTATTTGCATTCGGATTAATTTATTTTATACTCATTTAAATCTAAAAAATTGTTAGAAAATAAACGAACTATTAGATTATTAAACACTCACATAATTCCATAATGATTTTCATAAAGTAATTATCACATTTGATAAAATGTAAATATCTCTCACATAATGGAGTTCGACGATAAACTTCTCATAAATTATGTACAATAATAATAATAACAAGAACAAACACCCTTGTTTTTCCGTAATAATAATAATAATTATTATTATTATCTATTGATCAAATTAGTTGCGGCTAGACAATATGAGGCCTCACACCTATACTATAAGGTTGTGTGGGTTTGAGTCGTGTACCCTCCCCTAAACCCCTAATTATTGTAATATTTTGAAGAAAAAAAATCCAGTTACGGCTAGAAGATCATTGCATTAAATGTCAAATTTAGCATTTATTTTTCTACACGAGTTTTAAGATTCTTTACTAAATTTAGCATAAGAAATATGATAAATGTTTTTCCCTAATTATAGGTAAGGAGGGGGTGTAATCAATTTAAAATTGGTTGGAATTTAAAATATTTTAAAAGTCTAGTGCATTCAATTCAGATTTATAAAGATTCCATTAAAATCCAAATAAATCTAGATGTATTTAATTCGAAATCCAAATAAATCTAGGTATATTCAAAAAACCATTGACTTTGCAGATTTGGGTTAAGTGATGGAATTTGATGAATTTGGACTAATTTTAAAATTAAATTTATAAACAAAAAAGGCCTACAACAAATTTTGTCCAACCCAGTTAGATTTTGATGGATTTGACTTTTATATTGTATTGAAAAAATTAAAATATCCAACAATTGGCCTTTATAATTAACAAATAATTTTTTTATTTGACAATGTGATGTGAAAAATCGTGTTATAAAAAATCTAACTCGCAAGTGCACGAATCGTGAGATAAGTACAACAACAAGTAGGGATCATTCCCAAGAGGAAAAATAATTTATTGACTAAAACTAATTTCTAATTAAAGCTAAGCAATTAAAAGAAACCAAGATATTTTGTTGATGATTGGATTAAAACTAAATTAAACTAAGAAAACAATTTAACAAAGAATTGGTGTGTGTGATCAAGAGATGGAAGACTAGGTAAACGATGCTCCTATATGCAATACTCAATGTTCATTAACTAATTCCATTAAACAGATTCAATCCAGATTCAAAGTTCATTCCCATCTTAATTATGATATTACCGTGATTCCTGACAGATTTAACCACATGCACTCAACCATAACTCACCCTCGCCGAAGGTGTGAGCTATAACCAAGAACCCATTACGTGTAAGAATTAGTGAACCAAAACTATCTCGCATATCCCTATGACGAGAACAATTGTATTCATTCAATTGAAAAGTAACTAAGATTACCTATTTCAGTAGTGCAATCTCAATTTATAGATTATCAAAACCCTAGACAAGTATCAATTAATTCCAGTAGATCAATACAAGTCAAGAATCAAGACATATAATGAGTTGAACAAATCTTAATCCAAATTGATTAATAAAGATATGGAGTTTGAATCATAACATGAGCATTACATAGGTTCACATTGATCCCCTTGAATGGAGTTAGTTACACATAATATAAATAACAAGAGAAGAGAAGTAATAGATAAAACCCATTGAGGCCTCCAATGAATTGATTAGATCTTCAATGTTGATTCTTCTTCGTCTTGAAAATCTTCTACGTGTAAGGTGGATGAGAGAATTGTGTGATGTATTATGTAAGAGGTGTTGTGAAACAGTATGTGGTCCGAGAATGTGCGAGCGAGCCTCACAAAAATAATAGGAAGTATTTATATGATCTCCACAATTAGGGTTCCAAGATTCCCTTCAGAAACTCAGAATTAGCAAGACTACCCCCTATACCGTGGTGCAGAAACAATGCTTGTGCCGTGGTTGTTGGCATGACCCTCTTCTAGAATACTTAGCGGCATGGGACCGCTTCTGGGACATGGGTCTGGAGAGCGGTTTGGAAACGATGATACCTCTGAAATACTTCGAGGCATTGGCCGAGGCTGAGGCTAGTGAATGTGGTGCGGTATGTATTGTAAAAAAGAACAGAGGCCCAATGCTCATCACCGCTAGCTAGGCCGCAGCTAAAGTCATGCATGGACAGTGGTCCAAACTGTGGAAAATGACAGGTTTGCCCTTTTTATTTGTTTAAGCTCCTTTTTCTTCAAAATATCATCCAAGACTTCTCCACAATATGACCTAAACATGCTCAACAAACACATTAAACACCTAAATATCCCAAGAAACAAGCAATTGATTGGAGGAATGGGGCTAAAAAACATATATGATAAATGACCGATCAAATACACCTAAACCTATATTTTGCTAGTCCTCAAGCAAAACAAAGAAAACAAAAGTTAAAAACTAAACCTAGAAATAGAAATCCTAACTAAGCCACTTTTGTAGGGAACACGATAGCATTGAGTGTATGCTACAAGCCTTTAAACCTCTAGGTGTCCTTAGTTGGAGGAGTTTCGTCTCCTGAAGGTTTACAGCTATGACTCCCACAAACATATCTTGCAAAAACCTGTCATCCAAGATACAACGATATGTGCTCATTTTGAGACAATGCATGCAAAGGCCAATAGGTAAAGACTAAAATTTAGTCAAAAATCTTAAAGCATTGCTCAGTTTTTAATGAAAAGCCCAAGCTTAAGACATTCTAGCTTCAAAGACACTTTCGCCAAATATCATAGATATAATTCGCCTTGACTCTAATTCTCACAAGATGTCGCTCAATATTTCTCATAGAACCGAGGCAAATACACTTATCGAGCATATGCAAATGAAGTTATGCACAAGAAAAATTCAAGTTATAATCGCATATGAATATATTGTTGAAAGAACGCTTGATTTGAAAGCAAAAGATCTCATGAAAAGAATCAAACATTATGAACAAGATAAACACATGTCTTATTTATACTTTTATAGCAAGGTTCACTAGCAGATCAAATAGACTTTCATTTGGGTTGTAATGGGACCACTGAGTGAAGGTTAAGAAAGAACAAAAAATTGGAATTTAAAAACCTAGGATCATACCATGAGAGTTTTCCATTACCTTTTTGGCTTCGCACAAGTCTCTTGGTCTTCATTACAAGTGTAACAATGCCACTTATAGTTGTTCAATTCTTCTAAAATTCACCATTCTATCTTTTGACAAAATCCTTTTGAGTAGATACAAACTTTGCAATCTTAATTGACTTTATTGTACTTACAAGCTATCTAAACTCTTATTTTATTTTATTTTTTATTTTTATTTTAGAATTCAGAGATATATAATACATTACTTTCATCTTCACAAATTTTGGATTGAATGCAGCTCTCCCTTCATCGGCCTCTGAATCAAATTATGCACGAAGTTCCATGCAAAACTATAACATCTTCTTCAAATTCTCAAAGCATGATCCCAAGCTATACATAGGCTAGTTTGGGTTACGGTTAATGTGGTGAAGAAAGAAAAAAGACTATTAGTGTTTGGCTTCAAACAGGGCTATAGAGCACACACATACAAATGTAGGAAATATTTAAGGCCTTTTAAGTACTTCCACTAGTTCGTCTTACTCAAGATCAAAATTTAACATGTGAAATCTTATGATCAACGTTTTATAATGCTATAATGCTTAATGTACAACCTATAGAGATCGAATCTAATGCTAAGAACCTACTAAGTGTGTAAAGAGTAGAAACAAATAATACCTCATATCATGTCATTTATGTACGCTTTTTGATTTCGTGAACTCACAAGGGTAGTCTCCATTATGAATCATGGCAATTTAACTAGGCATCTGATCAAACCAAAATCTGTATGATTTTGACCCTCATTTCCTTCTCTTTATGCTTGATTTTTTGGCATTTCCCCGTGTTTTAATGTAGTTAATCAAGTGTTTCAGGTTTATTTGTGCCACAAGGGCATTTGTGAAGAAGAAGAGGAATTTGATGCAAAAATGTGCATAGAGTGGAGAAACAGGGCATTGTCACCCATTAAAGACAAATTGCAAAGTAGAATCCAGCCAAGTGTTGTTGTGGTATTGTCGCTATGGTGACCAAGAGGTGATAGAGAAGATTAAATCCTGAAAATCAATCAGGTGTGGCGCAGCGATGAGATGTTGATCGATCTATTTCTATACATGTTTTTGGTCCCCATTTCATATTATTTGTGCTTTGTGCTTTGTTGTGTAGATCATATTCCATTCAAGAGGTGTAGGATGATTATTTTGGAGAGAAGGTGCAAAATGATGAATTTCGGCTAGTGCAGAACATCAATATTGCGGGGCCTATATCTCTCAGCTCCGACTGAATTATGTGTCCTACCACCAATGGCTTTGAAGCCCCAAAAGTCTAGTTTCCAACCCAATTTACAGATTGTCGATCCGAATTTTCTAGAAGAGTTTATGCCCGGTTTAGTACCCAAAGATCAGATCAGTCCAGTCCAGTCAGTCATAAAATCCGATAATACTTACGGGATTTGTTTTGCAAATTGTCGGAACGGGAAATATTACCTTCTTGGACTTGTGTGATAGTCTTGGAAAGCAAGTAGGCATTCAATCCTTATCTATCTTCAACAAGTAATCAATTTGAATGGATTGGGAAAGAAATAGAGTTCCAAAAAGGTAGAGTTCTAAAGGGGAATTGATTTCCTTGTTGTTTAAGGACATGGCCTAGCATGTACACCTATTTAAACCCCCCATTTGAACCCTAATTTGGGAAGACCAGCCGGGAGGCAGCCAAGGGAGGTCCCAAGTCACCAAGGGGGCCATCCCTCATCAAATCACCACCATTGTTGCACTTGGAAGCTTGAAGAAGACACTCATGGGTTTTATCAATTATTTCTCCTCTTCTTTTAATCTTTTCATGTGTAACTAACTCCATATTAGAGGATCGATGTGAACCTATGTAATGCTCATGTTATGATTCAAACTCCATATCTTTATTAATCAATTCGGATTTAGATTTGTTCAATTCATTATATGTCTAGATTCTTAACTCGTATTGATCTACCGAAATTAATTTATACTTGTCTAGGGTTTCGATAATTTATAAATTGAGATTGCACGACCAAAATAGGTAATCTTAGTTACTTCTCAATTGAATGAATATAATTGTTCTTGACATTGGGATTAATGTGAGACTATTTTGGTTCACTAATTCTTGCACGTAATAGGTTCTTGGTTATAGTTCACACTTTCACGAGGGTGAGTTATGGTTGAGAGCACGTGGTTAAATCCTAGGGATTAAGGTAATACCATAATTAAGATAAGAATGAACTCTAAATTTGGATTGAATCTGTTTAATGGAATTAGTTGATGAACATTGAGTATTACATATAGGGAGCATCAGTTACCTAGTCTCTCACCTCTTGATCACATTCACAATTATTTGTTAACTGCTTTCTTAGATAATTCGGTTCTAAATCAATCAATCTCAAATCTCTTGGATACTTTCACTTGCTTACCTTTAATTAGAACTAGTTTAATTAGTAAATCATTTTTCCTCGTGGGAACGATCCCTACTTGTTGTTGTACTTGTCTCACGATTCGTGCACTTACAAGTTAGATTTTTATATCACAATTTTACACATCAGATGTTGCCCTTTTGACACACCGCGACAGAGAGATTGAAAACAAAGAAAACCATCAGGTCTGGTGTCACTATGTTGTGTCGTCATGTGAAAGTATACAAACATGGTTAAATTGCTTAAAATGTACCTAGAGGGGAGGGGGGTAAATAGGTTTTTTTTGCCTATTTTCAATCTCTTGAACAAACTTATGTTTGTCCCTCAAGGTAGCTTTACATACAACATATAAACAGAACATTCATACATAGACAAGATATGCATATCATCATTTAGGTATTGTCTACATAAAACAAGTTGTTGTATAAGTTGTAATATCACTAAAACAAAATATCAAAGAATACTATGTATATCAATATTATTCAATGTATTACAAGAGTGAACAAATATATCTATACACAAAGATAACAAAATATGAAGAATTACAAATACAAAATAGATCTAAAGAGGATTGTTCTACAAATCACTCTTTACAAGTACTTGTTCAAATATACAACACAAGTGAATAATATTCAACAAAATAACACATACACATATACAATATAAAATAGATAGAGAAAGAGACAATTGACACAAAGTTTTTATGTGGTAAACCTCCAAAGAGGAAACATCCACGGGTTGAATCCACAACCACCGGCAAAGCAAATCCACTATATGAAAATGATATACACACTCAAGGCTATTAACACTATGATATCCACCTCAGCAATCAAATCCTAATATACCCTCGGGCTAGTGAATCACTATGTCTACTCCCTATCCAAGGTGTGTTCTACACCTCTAGGAAGCAACTTCCTATCCAAGGCTCTCAAGCCTCTTGGAAGATTTCCTTACTTAGTAATCTAGATCACAAGAATCCTAGTCAATCTCCCCTAGCTCAACTATCCGGAGTACGAAACTCCTTGCTAAGACTTTCGCTTAGCTATCCGGAACTCATTCCTAGCCAAGTCTTCTTGCTCAAGTTAAAGCTTCACTCACTTTAATAAAAGACTCCAACCTTTCCTCAAGGCAAATGATCTAGGTGATGCAAATGATGCAAATCACAATAAACACAACATAGAACATGTGATCAAGACATTCTATGGAACAACTAGACCTAAACATATGAGAACACAATAATAAAAGCCTAGATGCAAAAACATGAATTAAACCTAGAGCATGTGAAAACACCTAACACAAAAGCTCATAGTTTCATTCACAAACATAACACTTGAATAAATCATAATCATGAAGCACATATTCAAGATGCTATAAACATACATATAAATGCTAGAAACATAACATGTATTCAATGAATATTTCAGCCAAAGATTTAGAGCATGAATATAATGATAAATCAATTAAATTCCAGATGTCTCTAAAAACATATACAAGAGCATTAATCCTAGATGTCATCAATCAAAGGATCAAAGCACATATCAAGGATTATTAATCATAAAATGATTCAATCAAGTCCCAAATAATCCTAGATGTCTATCTAATCACAATACAACTCTCAATCATGTGAAAATCATAGAATCAAAGAATCTAGTTCACATAGTCTCTAATTATACTTTTGATTAGGATTGATTATGAAGCTATCTTTCTCAATAGCATTCACCATACATATACATACATATAGAAGAAGAAACCCCAAGAAAATTGAAGGTTATAAAAGAAGAAATCACAAAGATATGACCAATACCTCAAGATCACGAGCTGATTCGTTTTTCTATGTAAAACCACCAGAAAACTTGATCAAACAGCTACAAGACCAATTGGAAAAGGTAGAGAACTTGATTACAAACAATCTCCAACTTGAATCAACCAATTCTGACTTCATATGAGAAAGTTATGGTGTTAGGAAGGTGAGAAAAAGTTGAGAGAAAATTCTGGTGAGAGTGATTTCCAATTTTTCTTCTTAGAATGAATGGGAGGGAATGGGAGAAATTTTAAAGGAAGAGAGAGAGGGAAAAGGAAGGCCAACCAGTTGATGACACATCAGCACCATGTGTGGACCGCGTGTGGCACACGTGGCTCACACGTGGAACCTATGCTTGGCCATTTGGCCGAGCAACCTTCTTCTGTGCTCCTATCGCGTTCTTCAGCCATATCCGGGCCTCCAAACTTCGATTTCAAATTCGTCTTTGTATTACAAATTGTGACTCTCTCATGCACAACGATGACTATGAAACTTTGATAAAAGGTTGAGAATTCATCTCAAAAAATGACAACGAACACAACTTAACGAATAAAAACGAAAAGTAGCGTAGCTACATTGTTTGGACTCGAAATCAAATGTATGAATAACCGAAATGACCAAGACTCAATAAGGAATCATAAGAGATCATGTTCAAGTCCAAAAACAATAAAACATAAACATATAAGTACAATGTCACACATGTATGCCGTTTCCTAGACATAGTCTTAGAACATGCAATTCTACAATGTACGAGAATTTGAGTTCAATGCATGAGCATGTAAAAACATGTGAATGTGCTATATAAATATTGCACTACGATGCAGAGACACATATAAATGATTTTTGTGTGTGTGCCTATTGCCTTGAAGAAGAATGAGGTCTATATTACCTTAATTGTGCAATGTAGTCCATTCCTCCTCGAAGACACCTTCTTGCAAGATCTTGTGGCATGTCTTTTTTTGAAGCTTCGAATCATCAACCTAAGATCACTAATCAAATACAAGAAAACATTGTTTTGATATAAAATATATGCCAAGACAAACTAAAAACCTAACATCATGAGACCAAACAGGTGACCACTCTCATATCTCAGATCTCTTTGTCGCCTTTCCAATGTCGTTGTTGCCACAACCACGAAAAAGATGAGAATAGCTGCAACAATCGAATCTCAAAATGTGTAACTGTCTGCCGCGGTGGTGTCACTATAGCAACCACATACCTCGACACCTTACCACATTAGCATTTTTGGCAGTTAACAGTACAAGTCTGAGAGTCACTATATATATTCTTCTCTTCCTAGTTGAAGAGGGATCCAAGCATATTTCCAAGCACAAATTTACTAAGTTTTAGACCTAGCATTCTCCTCCATACTTCCCACATTCAACTTCCTCCATTCTAATCTCGTACTACATTTTCCATCCAAAAACTCAACACTAAATCTTGATTACTTCACCCAACCATTCCTCTCTTCCCATTCTCTAAATCTCAATACCTTTGTCACTCACCATTAGACACCCACCTATCTAGACATATCCTCATCTACCACTCTTTGCACTAGGAGCATCTAAGGAAAGGAAGGAGCAAGCATTAAAGAAGGAAGCCCAAGGGTGATTTCCTTATCTATTACTTTCTTGCTTATTGATTGTAACTATGTGTAACTAAACCCCTAATTTAGGAAATAGATGTGAGGAACATTTGGATATTGGGTTTTGCTTAAGCTATTGTATTTGAATCTCTATTTGTGTTCTATTCACTTGATAACTAGATCTTATTCGTTATATGATTTGCTTTATATACCACTAGTAGATCATAATCTTGTATAGGATAATTTGTTATGTAATTAATCTTGGATTGACACCCTTGATTGATTAGGAACATAGTGAATATGATAGATTATTGGAGGGTATATCAACCATAATAATCTAAACCTTGATTTGTAACAAACCAATCCCATCTTGACCCCCTTTCCTTAATTGGTTAGGCATTTTGGTAGGAAGATGTTTAGGGTTCATAATGATAACCTAAACACATCTAAGAATACAAATGGTTAACATATAAAAGATTAGTCCATTAAAGTGGCTTGAAAAGAATTGCCTATAATCCACTTACAACTCCATCAATTCCCTAGCATCTCTCTTAATTGTTTACATCCATTACTCTTATCAAGATTGTTGAGCATTCTATTTGTCCTATCATATTTTGTTACTTTTACTTTACTTGCATGTTTCGTGGTTTATTAAACTACACACCTATCCATTTATTATGATTTACTTTATTGCATTAAAGATTAGTCAATCAATCTAACGTATTACTACATTTCCCCGTGGAACAAATTTTTGCTTACCATTTACTAAAATTTACATCCTAAGAGGATTCCTAAGTGGTTAAAACATGGTTTTCAAATGATCACGTAGAACATTGTTTTGAAGAGTACAAAACGACCTCATCAACATTCTATCAACCATCACATCAACATCATGTCATAAAGTTTCAAAAAATACAATGCAATACCCTAAATGGCAAGATGCTAGTGTAAACCTAATGATTAATGCATATCGTCTCTAAGGCACTCATCAAAGTATCTCATCTTGGTAAACGCAGGAACGACTAACTCTAAAAATGAAACAAAGGTTTTACTCAAGACTTAAAACGTCACACCCCCAAACCTGAACTCGACATTGCCCTTGAAACTAATAATTCACGGTGTGTATTAAACTATCTAGATGAGGGGTGAATAGATTTTAAACTATTATTACCAATTTTTGAGATTAGTCAATGTTACGAAAATACCCCAAACTAATTAAAGCAATAAATCAAGTGTAAAGTGCAGAATATAAATAACGCTTGATTTTTACGTGGAAACCTTCAACAAGAAAAAACCACAGGTTGTTATGTGCGCTACACACAAACCTCGAATCCACTAATTGTAATGACATTTACAACCTAGGTTGACCTCATTCTCTCACGGTCTATAACCCGCCACTACTACCCGCAAGCCTATAAAAGTGAACCTAGTCCAATTGCTTGTGGCCTAAGCAACCTTAGCCACAAGACTTAGTTTTCAATTAAGAGATAAAATAGCCTATGTGAATATATATGATATCCAAAATGCAAATAGAGCCAGGGAACCCTATATGCTTATCTAGGAGGATAAGATGACAATAAAATCAAGCCTAGATATCAATAGTTAAATGACATGTCATAAAGCTTAGCTAACATAGATAAAGTAATCCTAAGTTTAGCTATCACAATACAACACTCAATCAAAACAACACAACAATCACTATCCTGTATATAAGATTATAATCTAAGAACATACAAGTAATTAAAGAGATGTCTTGATAAGTAAAACACTAAGATTTGATGAAATTAGTGAAGAACATACTAAAGCATGTGTGTTGAGCAAGACCTATGCAAGCAAGCATCCTAAATATGGTAGAAGATGCTAGATGAAGTTTAATGCATATGTGAATGGCTTTGAGTGTTTAAATGATTCATTCAGAATGGCTAACCAAATATGGAATGGCAACCAAGTGAAAGCATTAAGAATATGAGATACCTATACAACAAGTATGTTATATACTCTTATCCCCTTAATTAATCTCTAATCTCTCTCAATGTCTTAGAGATTACATCAATGCATAAATGCTTGGATTCATTAAGGATTGTGGGACACACACACGAGCTCTACACGCTAGCCTAGTGATCTCTCAACTTACTGGTCAAATGTAGAGGATATCACGCTGGACATGTTAATGTGAACCACGCAATATATAACACACGGCCTAAATATCATCCACAAGATGGCTAACCAAGTGAAAGCATTAAGCAATGAAATACCCCTATAACTACACAAGCACAAGAGAAATTCAGTTTGTCTTTACTCTAGATAAGGATTCGGTTTTATCAATCTCCCTAGAATGGCTAGACATGGGAAACAAGTTTACCAAACAACAATGTACAAATAAGTTGGTTGTTATACATTAAGAACATTCAATCTAGGTTAAGGGTTCATCCTCTTGATTTGGAAATTATACCTAAATCAATTTATTACCCAATCCGGCCAAGGATGGATAACTGTGTCTTAAAAAGACCCATGCCAATTTAGCTATTAAATGTTTGAACTAAAACCTTTTCCACTCTTTGGAGCTAAATCTCTAACATTCAAATTACTCTAAACATGATATTTTGGTCATCCATCAATCAATCAACAATTATGGGATGCTAAATTACACTACTCCTACATTAAATTACTGTACTCTTAATCCCAATCATGGAAACATATCAATTTCGGACCTCTACACACATGGATATTGCAATTAGAGATTAAAACATGTAATTAGCAAAGAGTAAAACAAAACCCACATGAATTTAAGAACAAACAACATGCATAACACAAGTGTAGGGTTTACAATACTCCCCAAATTGGGGTTACACATCAAAGAAGCAAGAAATACAAAGAAATGAGTAAAAAGGAGACAACCTTTGAAGACAAACCCTCTAAAGAAGCTCCTAGCTTTCCTAGCTCGAATTTGGTCCGAAAACCACTCCTATTTCCTTGCAAACTACCCTAAGATAGATGGATGAAGTGTGAAAATGGTGGTAGAGGTGTATGGTGAGCTCCCATGGAGGAAGAACCTCCATGGGAGCTTAGGTCTCTCACTTATTTGGTGGAGAAGGTGAATAAGATGAAGAAAATGGAAGAAAAGTGGTGTGAGGCGAAAGAGAGAGAGAGGAGAAGTTAGGGATCCTGAAAACATAAGAGATAAGGGGATATATATAGTGGGGAGGAGGCTTAGGGTAGAAATAAGGTGAAAGGACAAGAATGCCCTTACAAAAGTGGCTGAAAATTGGGCATCTCGCGGGTGGGTTTCCAACAGCGTGAACCGTTACAAAAATGAGCATAAATTTCTCCACAAATATTGGAATCGCATTCTTGAAGAACCATTGGAAAGAAGACTTCTGGATCTTTCCCACCATATGTAGCACGAAACCTAATTCGATTGAAAGAGGAAGATATGGCCCCCGAAAGTTGAGCATTCTGTATGAAGTTTTCACCAAACCCAACCCATAAATTCTGCGCCCTAGGGCGCAGAAATGCAAAATGGAGGTCCTCTGGCCCCTTTTCTACAGCCCCTAAATGCAGAATAGGGGTGCATAATCTCACTTTTGAAAATTACACTTTTTCCCTAATATTTTCACTTTTATGCAAAAACGCCCCTCAGCTGGAAGAAATCCTGAAATACTTATTTGAGCCGTTAAATACCCGATTTTACCTGGGAAAAAAGTATAAAATTTGAAAGTAAGGGGCTACACAATGTGTAAAAATAAGAGTTATCACTAGCCACAGAAAACCGACTAATCATCATCAAGCATAACTCCTCTATATTCGTCTAAACACTGTCAAAACGAGTGTTCAAACATCCCTCGACCTCTTTAAAGTGCATGTCCATGGGGGTCTGTATGGCATGCAAAAGATAATCTTAATGTCCAACCTCTAGTTGAGCGGGTCCTTCCCGAGCTGAACCTGGTTGAGCGGGAGGAATAGGTATATCAACCTCTACCTACTAGTCCTACATCTGTGCAGCCTGAGCATCTTGTGCCTCACGGCGACACCTCATCTCTCTAAATGTGCCAATAGTTGGCATACCTCGCATATGCAACAGTTTGTTCCAGTGTGTCAAATTCATCATACTTGGCGCGTGCTCCTTTAATCCAGCATCCACCTCAATACCCACTTGCCTACAGAAAGCAGTGATCAAACAAGGAAACACCATGGAGGTCGTGTCATTCTCCCCAAAGTTATAAATAGCTTTTAAAATCACCCAACCAATATCAATAGGTCGATTAGACTTCAAACGGTGCAAATTATGCACTAGCTCATAAAATATATCCGTGCGGTGCTGGAATGGCGATAGAGAATATGTAAGAAAAATATTCTAGAAGGCAACATCAATGTGCAGATCTCTCTGGTACAAACCAAAACCTTGCCCCCATCTCTCATGTCCATCCATCCTGAGTGCAGTAGCAATCCTCCTTTGAAGCACATCTACCTCTTTAATAAATTCAATGCCATGCACATCATTTATATTCACATCAAGAGCAGCAAAGTACTGAGTGATGGCATCATGGGTAATGTATACTTCAACACCATGAACTAACACTAGGCCCCCACTTAGGAATCTTTCTGGAACCATACTGGCATAAAATTCAGCTACAATACCTCTATTTAATGGTGGAGGACACTCAACATAAACAACCCATTGGCGGTTTGCCACAACCTTTTAATTTTTTTAATTATTTTTTATGTTAATGATAATAGTTTTTAGACTTAATAGCACCAGACCCCCCTGAATTATACGCGAATTTGCAAATTGCCCCCTAAATGTTTTTTTTCGGCGGTAAACCCCTCGAACTGTCGGAAATTGGCAATAATGGACGGAATAGGGACGGAACCCTTATTCCGTCTAATTTTCCAGACACATGTGCTGCACATGTGAAGCCAATGAGGGCATTTTAGTCATTTTGTGACTATTACTAATAAAAAATTTTAAATAATTAAAATTAATAATTAAAAAAAATTAAAATATAATAACAAAAAATTTAAAATTTTGGATTGTTAAAAATAATAAATATTATTAAATTCATAATTAACATTAACAGAAATTAAAAAAAGAATATTAAAAAAAAATTCAAACCCTAATCTCACTTATTCTCTTTTCCATCTTTTCTTCTCAATACCAAACCTATACAATCAAACACAAACCCAAAAATTAATCTCCAGAAATCATCTTCTTAACAAAATCTTCATCACAATCGTCAATCTCCACCAAATCATTACCATCATCAAACACCAACCCAGACCAACCCCTCCATCTCGCTACCGGTAGAGCTCTACCCCTCACCTGCACGAACCAGAACCGATGAGACCCATCCCTCATTGTGCCGCCGTGAACCAGATGGAACCCCATCATCTCGCCGCCGCTGATCTGCACGAACAAGAAGGAAGAAGTTCCTGTGGCGGATGGTGAATCTACAGCAGAGAAGAACGAGAAGAACGAAGGAGATGTTGCAAAGCCAGTCGAAGATGGTCCATCTGAAAGTGCAGCTGTGCAGTCTGAGGAAACCTCATCTGGGGTTAATGCTGCGAAGGAGTAATATGTGGTGGTTATAATTCGTAATCACAAATCCCAAATTTGGAACTCTCTCTCTAAACCCTCACTCGCGAACACGATCGGGTTGGATTCGATTGGGTTTGGTGACGAAGTTCGATTGGGTTTGTGATGGTTTGGTGATATAATGATGGTTTGTGTTTTTGGTGGTTGAATTCGGTTTGATTATGTTTGGATTGTGATTTGGTTTGATTATGTTTGTGATTTGGTTTGATTATGTTTCTGATTTGGTTTGATTGTGTTTGTGTTTGGTTTGTGATTTGATTATGGGTTGACTGGTGGAGATGGTGGTGGACGGTGAAGATGGTGGTGGACGATGAAGATAATGCTTTATGTGTGTTTGGTTGCAGAGAAAAGGACTAGTCATCTATATAGATCCAGTTCCAACAATCATAGGAGGTTAAAATTATGGACCATTGAAATAAGCTTTACTTTTTTGATAATGAAACACAGCATATAATAAATGATTGAGAATAACAAAGGAGACCAGAAAATTTTGTTGAAATTTGGTGGAGATGATGCTTGGCTGATGATGTTGAAGATGTTGAAACCCAGGCATTGGATTAATTTGGTGGAGATGATACTAATAATTTTTTTTTAATTATTAATTTTAATTATTTAAAATTTTTTATTAGTAGTAGTCACAAAATGACTAAAATGCCCTCATTGGCTTCACATGTGCAGCACATGTGTCTGGAAAATCAGACGGAATAAGGGTTCCGTCCCTATTCCGTCCATTATTGCCAATTTCCGACAGTTCGAGGGGTTTACCGCCGAAAAAAAACATTTAGGGGGCAATTTGCAAATTCGCGTATAATTCAGGGGGGTCTGGTGCTATTAAGTCTAGTTTTTATATAAGGCCCCGATTTTTGTTAATATCATTAAATGGCTCAGGCCCCAAAATGTTTGGAAACAGCCCTGAAACCAACCTAACACACACACCAACCCACATAGTCACACACACCTGACAGCGCCAGAGTTGCAGAAGACAACCTTCGCCATGGAAACCGATGATATTTACTCTAAGGTCGACAATGACGGTCACGTCAAACGAACCGGTATGTGCTTTGCTCTTCTTAAATCGTGTAAACATTAATCTATATTCAATGAATTAATTTTTTTTTTTTACAATAATCTCTCACTTGAATGTACACCACCCATACTGATGCATTCTAGTGACCATATCATAACAGTATAACACAGATCATGGTATCTTAGAGTTTGTGTCTAAGAGCGACTTCAATATGTTGCACCAAATTTTACATCATTTTGGCTTTAAAAGAACATCTTCAAGAATATACTTATATCCAAAAAATTTCTACTCCAATATATTATACACCAATTTGATGTATAAAGCATCTTTAAAGAATTTTATCTCAATAAATATTTATATAATATTAATAAATTTCTATTAGTTAATTTATATATATTAATTAATTTTTTTGATGTAATTAATATTTATATTATTGTAAAGATTTCAATGAGATTTTTTTAATAGTATATTTTTTGAAATAAATATTTTTATAATTAATATGTGAGGGTTGAATTGAAAATTCTTAAAAGTTGAAAGTAGCTGATGTGACCTAAAAAAACAATTGATATGTTGGTGCTACTGTGTAGCACCGTGCCAATTTTTATTTTTATTTTTTGTCTAGCAAATTTGTGCTTCATTGGAACAACACAATTTGCACCAAATTGGCGTTGGAGCTCCAAATAGGTAATCCGTTGGAGTTTCTGTAAGGGTATCTCCAATGCAATACCAATTTAGTGTAAAAGCACCAATTTAGTGTAAAAGCAAGCTCCAATGTAACACCAAATTTCACTTTCCAAGATAAAATTTAGTGTTGAGTAAGAGAAAACCAAAAGTAACTGTTAACCGCCAAAAATAGCAGGAGTTCAAAGAAGAATTTTCCATCTATATAAGGGAAGAATCCAAATAGAATGAAAGACCTCCTAGTACCCCGCCACAGAAATACGCCCTCTACCAATCCAGATCGGGGTCGAAATCTCCTAAAACTCCGGGATACTAGAGAACACAGAAACTAAGTTACCAAACCCAGATACCCTGCTGTCACACTAGCACGGTACCCCGGTACCCTTGTACTCCGATACATGTATACAGAGTACAATCAAGTAGGGAGTGAGGTGTCCAGGTACCCCGATCCTGTCTGAACCAGTTAAAACTGATAGAAAGTACCAGGACAAGACGAAGACACATAGAAAGACAGTAAGACGCTATCGTTTTGGTAAAAAAGGAAGTTGATTCCTTCCCGCCACTAGAGAATTGTATTTGAAAGAGGGGTCAACTCTATCAGATTCCAGAAAGTAAGGGATCCCTAGATTCCTAGATGGAAGATGACTACCTCTTCACGAGTAATCATGGAAAGTCCCGAAAATCTCTAGGTCATTAGACCTAAATTAGAGGAGTGCTCAGCAAGCACAAGGGATATATAAACAACACGATACTATACAGAAGGGGACCGCATCTTGTAATGCAAAAGAACCCTATGGTGTATTTTTTTCTACTTATCGATATGCACGAGAGCTTCACCACCGTCTTCATCTAAGTCATATTTCTGTAATGATAGTTCAACTATTGTATTTTTCTTTATTTTACGATCAATAAAAAGTGTAGTATGTGAACCTTTTTTATTAGTTATTACCATTCATCATAGCCATAATATTTGAGCATCCTTTACTGAGAGCCTAGGGTATCGAACTACTTGATACCTCTCTGACTGAGTTCTACCCCGATCACAGTCACTTGAATTGTTAATTGGAAATCCACCCCAGTGACAATTTTTGGTTAACAGTAACCATTTGAAACATTAAACTTTTATTAGTAACCACTTTTGAAACTTTAATTGTTAATAACCACTTTTTTTATAAAAAAAAAAATTCAATGTATGTCCATAAATTACAAGAGTACCCCTGAAATTAGTTTTTTTTTTTTTAAGACAAAAAAAACCCTCAAACTTGAAATCATGACTAAAAACTTGAATACTGAAACTTGAAATCATGACTAAAATGAAATGTAAAACTTGAAATCATGACTATAATGAAAATGTGAAACTTAAATCATGCCCAATTTCCCTTCTTCCCCAAATTCCCCAAATTCCCAAATTAGGTTTTTTTTTTTTTAGATTTTTTCTTTTTTCTGTAGATCACAGCTGGCGAAGGGGAAGCATGGCCACTGCGCGTCGTCACCTCGCCGTCGCCCATCACTGTAGGTTGTAGCCGAGCGTCTAGGCTACGCCGGATGTCATCGTGCAAGCTTCAAGAACCAATAGCGTTGTGCTTGGCGAACCACAATGTCCGGAGCAACCCAGACGCTCGGCGGCGACGTCCAGCAATGGCGCGACGGTTTCCAATGGTGTTTGATGGGATGTTTGAGGAGAAAAGAGATAGAGATTGGAGAGAGAGAGAGAGAGAGAGAGAGAGAGAGAGAGAGAGAGAGAGAGAGAGAGAGAGTAGAGAGCAGAGGAGAGAGAAAAGAAAGAGAGAAAAAGAGAGAGAGAGAGAGAGAGAGATAGTGTGTGTGTGTGTGTGTGTGTGTGTGTGTGTGTGTGTTTGGGGATGGTTTTTATATGAGGGTTTTCCAGTAATTTCTCAAAAACATGGCTATTAACAATTAAAACTTCGTTTGTTAATACACCTAAATTTTTTATTAACATTTCTTTTATTAAATTGTCAAATCAATGTTTTACATTTATTACAATTTCTAATTTAACCCTCCCACACTTATTTATAATAATATATATAAATTATTTATTTTACTTATAAATTATGCATTTAACTAATGGTAAATTTTTATATTAACCTAATTTAGTGCAATTAAAGAAATGACAAAATACTTCTATTAACCGCCAAAAATGGTAAGGGTTCAAAGAAGAATTTTTCATCTACACAGGGGAGGAACCCAGATAGAAGGCAGGACATACTAGTACCCCGCCATAAAAATTAGCCATAATACACCCTCTATCGGTCCAGATCAAGATCAGGGCTTCTTAGAGCTTCGGGATACCAGAGGGCACAAAAACAAACTGTTACTGCCAAGTCCTGTTATCCCGCTACCGTATTAACCTGGTATCCCGATACCCCGATGCTTTTGTACCCCGGTATATTTATACTAAGTCTAACGATGAAGTGGGAAGCGAGATACCCATATACCCCGATCCCACCTAAGCCAGCTAATCCAATAGTAAGTGTCAGACTAATCAACTACCAAGTACTAAGGTAAGATCAAGCCACATAGTAGGACAATAAAGCGCCATCATTTTGATAACAAGGAAGTTGATTCCTTCCTGCCACTCGAGAGTTATATTTGAAAGAGAAGTCTACTTTATTAGATTCCTCCAAAGAATGAATCACTTGATTCCTAGAAGGAAAGCAACTATCTTCTCACCAATCATCAGGAAACGTCCCAAAAAATCCTAGGTCACAAGACCGAATTTGGAGGAGTGCTCAGCACGTATTGGAACTATATATACAACATACTATCATACAGAAAAAGGATCGTAACTTTGATTGCAAAACCCTACTTTACGTTTTCTACTTATCGATAAGCATGAGAGCTCCACCACCATCGTCATCTGAGTTATATCCCCATCACCATAGCCATATACTATTCTCATTGTATTTTCATTATTCGTTTACGATCAATAAAAAGTATGAAATACGACTCTATTCGACTAGCTATTTTCATTCACTTTCGTTGTCGTGTTTAACATATTTTATTAAGGTTCCATAGGTATCGAACTACTTGATACCTCTCCGATAGAGATCTACCCCGATTTCAGTCACTAAAGTTGTTAATTGGATATTCTTCCCAGTGATAATTTTTGGTTAACACTTTTGGCGCTGTCTGTGGGAATAAACTCCCATCACATTTACTAAGTCTGTCTAGTCCTACCCAAAAGACTCAGAAGATTAGGCTCTGATCCTCTCAGGGGCGGCCTGATCCTTTGGGACCCCATTCCCTCGCTTCCACTCAGAGAAACCAAGGGAATAGGAGAGGAGCAAGAAGCCAAATCCCGGCACCGTTTCCACCACCCAACGCGGGCTCTACACCCCAAGACCCCGTGGTCCAGAAGATAAATCGGTGTACTATAGAGCAGCACGTAGCGACCAATGTGGAAAGCATCCGCCTCTAGATAATCGCTCAAGGGATACCCTTCGAGGCACCCGGGCTCGTAGGAGAAGCTGGACCAAGTACCCGGATGCCAATTTTTGATAGACTGGGACCACCACTGCCAGTTCCAAGTCATCCTGGAGATTTCAGACCCCAACAACTGTAGTCAACATTTGACATTTCTACCAGAAAGAACCAATCGACGGCTAAGTTAGCAGCAGAGAAGGGAGATCCATAGCCTAATGCAGGTGGCAGTACCAAGCCCAGGAGAAACCCGCGGGGTACCCGGCCCCAGGGGGAGGAGCGCAAGGAGGCAACCGAGGTATCTAAAACTTTGGCTAATGAAAGCTCAGTAGCCCGATCTAGACACGATGAGTCCAAACATCTTAAAGATCAAATGGCCAAAATGGAAAAGGAACTCGAAGAGTTAAGGAAGGGGAAGCACCGGAGCACCCGAAAGAATCCTTTGGGAGAGATGAATGCACCTTTCTCCAAGAGAATCAGGGAGGCGGAATTACTTCCTAAGTTCAAGATTCCCACCGAGAAGTATTCTGGGATAGAAGACCCCGTAAACCACCTGAAAAGTTTCATCCACCAGATGGAGGTCCAGAACACTACCCAGTCAGCAATGTGCAGGATGTTTCCTTTTACCCTAACGGATTGTGCCAAGACTTGGTTCAAAAAGTTACCACCAGGTAGTGTGGAATCTTTTACAAAGCTTACTACAGATTTTTGTGCTCAGTTTCAGGGGATCAAACCTCGCTCTAAGGACCCTGTCCTACTCCAGTATGTGATCCAGGAGCGGGGTGAGACGTTGAGATATTATGTAGAGAAGTTCCACAAAGAAGTGATCCAGATGGGAGTATTTACCGAGAATGAGGCCTTTGCAAATTTCAGAAGAAACTTATGGGCGGGAAGATTGTTCTGGTCGTTTGCTAAGCATCTGCCTGAGACCTACCAAGAAGCCTATGACAGGGCATTGGAATAGGTGGACATAGACGAATAGCTCCGGGTTAAGGTCGAGCACGATGAAGCCCGATCAACAAAGTGGTCGAAGAAAGAGTCTCTGAAGCCTACACCAGCAAAAAGGTTTTAGAATCATCCTCTAAACCGGTCTACCTATCGGCCACTACCTCCTTCCCAGTATCAGGATAGATATACAGTGAGAAGAACCCCTCCTAGAAACACACCTCTTCTGAAAGAGGTAGCACGGGTAGCAAGCGACGAAAACTGATACAACCATTACACTCCTCTCAATGCAACCCGAGAGACCATATATTTCGCCATCCGCAATAAGGGCTTGCTTAGGAAGCACGATCCTATAAAGATCCCGACTGTTCAAAGGAATCGCTACAAGTATTGTGACTTCCACGAGGATGTGGGACATAACACTTCTGAATGCTACAGCCTCCGTAATTAGATCGAAGGATTGATAAGGGGGGACTTTTAATTGAATTTCTGCAATAGGTAAGGGGTAGCATCAAGGAAGGAAATGAGGTACAGAGAGAGATACGGGAAGTAGAAGAGAGACGGAAAGATAAGGGGAAAGATCTGATGTAGTAGATCCAGGTCATCCATACCATCAGTGGGGGCCCTACCCTAGCCGGGGTCTCCAACAATTCAAGAAAGAACCATGCTAGAAAGATCCCTCGGCTCACTACCGATCATGATGTGCTCCGAGTAAACAAGGTTTTCCAAGATCCATCTTATACCACCCAGATCATTTTTATAGAAGAAGATGTATATAATATAGTCCAACCACATGATGATCCGATGGTGATCACGGTACAGATAGCCAACTGCCTGGTTCACCGCGTCCTGATTGATACCGGGAGCAGTGTGGACATCCTGTTCAAAGGATAAGCTCAATCTAAAGAACCCTTGTTACAACAATTGTACCACACCTCTATATGGATTTACAGGGGACTCTTTGATGCCTATTGGATCCCGTAGGTTACCGGTGATAATCGGAGAAGCACCCATCCAATAGAACCTAATGGTGGAATTTGTCATAGTCGTCACACCGTCCGCTTACAACGGGATCCTAGGAAGACCTTTCCTAGCAGAAATCAGAGGGGTACCATCAATCTATCACAACATCCTAAAAATTCCCGGTCGAGACCAAAGAAGGACAGGTCAGAGGGGATCAGCAGGCAGCTCACAATTGTAATGTGGTGTCCACCAACCCTACCGCGCTAGCCAAGCAATGCTTACATGTAACCAGCGAACCAAGCCAAGAGGTACCAAAGTAGGATCACTATGTCCTGGAAGAAGGAGAGGTACCAGAGTAGGTATAGGGAAAAACGTTTGCACGCAGCGGAAGCGAGACTAAAAGAGTTTAGTATATTTTAAAAAAAATTCCATATTGAACCTTAACCCTTTAATTAATTAAACATATATACGAAAAGATGAAATACCTTTGTCGCATGATCCGATTGACTAACGTCAATGGTAATCCGTAAAATCTTCCAAAACCGATCACGAACGGGAATCATCTAGGAGTGTGGTCTCCCTTCTTTGAATTGTGAACCTGAGAATGGACAACAAAAACTTTTCTGATTCTGTTAGTCACTACAAACTCTAAAAGGTTGCTAAGAATGTTCCAGTCACTTTTGAATTCACAATTGTAAGATTGAAATTCGCGTGAACCTAATTCGAATGTGTGTACAAGATCTCTTGATGTTAAGATCACTAGTACACTATCGAAACAAGAACAAATCTTTTCTCACAAAACCCTCTTGGCCGAAATTCTCACTATTCTAAGAGTAGGATTTTTAATTTTCCACTTTTGTAAAAGAAAATTAATTCTTCAAGGAAAAAACTAGGTCTGGCCGAAAATCATCCCTAGTCATATATAGGGACCGAATTTTTTGCCCTAGTTTATTTAGGGTGGCCGAATTCTTACCTTGTCCAACAAGGTGATCACCAAAGTCCTTATCCAAATAGGATTTGTGTTTCCACAAAAGACTTCTTAGAATTCAAACCCTAATCCAACTCTTTAATGTATTTGTGACTATATAAAAGACTTCATAATTTGACTAAACAAATAAAGTCTTTTATATTTAATATAATACTAATAGTAGTATACTACTAGGAAACATATTTCCTAATCAGAAAAAGATTTGATTTTTAATTAAATAATTAATTAACATATTAATTAATTTCCATTTAATTAAATAATAAAATAAAACAATATAATGGGCTAAAAAATAGCCATTGCCGCCCACGACTAAAACTTGGGCCTACATATTGTTTTCATATTTTATTTAATCCATTTGGACTTTAATAAAAAGCCCACATGTGAACTAGACCTATTCTTACTAAAAGAAACAAGCCCACATGTCTTTCATTAATATATTAATATAATTAAATAGCCTATTAAATAAATAATGTGCAAATTATATTCTTAATATAATAAATACAATTCTAAATGGACCCACAAATAGTCCGATAGAATATATCAAGTGATTCATGCAAGTCCGTACGGATTGGGGATCTTGGCGGGCCTATCTAAATTTAAGCTCCAATAGATATAACTCAATCACAATCAACAAATGATTCACTTAGGTTTAATCTATTAATTTTAGTTCATTCCACTAAAGAACTAAAATTGCACTCTTAAATAAAGATGGAATCAGTTGACGATTCTCATTCATACCCTAGACAATCATATAGGAGATAGTGAATTCTCGTGAAGAATATCAGTAATCGCCAAGAGCTCATAGACCGCCAAGAGCTCATAGACCACCTATAGCTCTCCAAGTTACCATATTTACTCATATGACCACACTTTGAACTTGGATATATATTATGACTTGTCCATAAGTCATCTTTCAATAGACACTATTGAAAACTCAACATTAAGATTTAATATCCAAAACCACAAAGCATCTATATGATGATATTCTACTCACATTTAATAAATGGAGCCACGATGTCCATATCTATTGATGCAGCCATCAAAGACGATACGGCAAACAAAGGTTTGGATTTCATGGAGAGAAGGAATCGACTCGAAGTCAAAGGGTGCGGAAAGAAGGAAGCAAAGACTCGGCTTGGTCGGAATAGACGAAACGGTCAGAATGGTCAAATTTCGGGGGTCTTGTCAGAGGGAAAACGAACTCAAAATTGACATTATAATATGTTTTCGGAAAGCCCAAGACGAGCCCTACAAATGTTATGAAGACTCCGTCTTCTATAAAGGTCTGCAGAATATCCAATTTCGGCCATCTAGATTATTGCGCGAAGACTTGAGCTGGACGAGAGCTGGACACTGTGAGCTGGACGAGATGATCCTGGCTGATTTTCGTGGACCTCTACAGAGAGCATATGAGGTCGGATCGTCTACTATAATATGTTTTCGGAAAGCCCAAGATGAGCCCTACAAATGTTATGAAGACTCCGTCTTCTATAACGGACCACAGCATATCCGAATCTAGCCATTTAGTTTCTGGCGCACCAAGACAGCAGTTTCTTGTTTTATGGTTTTTTAGGTTATTAATTATTTTATGATTTGATTTTTAAATCAAATCCAATTTCCTTTTCTAGATAGGTTTTTAATGTTTTTGGATTCTTTTGATTTTTAGGAGATTTTGGTGCCGTCCTGCATCGCGTTTTCAGCCTGTTTTCGTTTTTGTTTTCCAAAAACGATTTCGAATACGCATCCTGTAAACCGTTTTTCATTTTATTTTCGAAATACAAAAACAAAATGAAAAACAAAAGCAGTGTTAAAAGTGGAAGTTTTTAAAAACAAAAAAAAGTTGTTTTTGTTTTTGTTTTTGTTTTTCATTAAAGTGGGTCCCATATTATTAATAATTTTTTTTCTTTTTCTTTTTTCTTTTTCTCTTGAACCAGGCAATCAGGCATCATCTTCTTTCTTCTTGGTCGCCGGTCCCTTCCTTCTCGCCGTCGGTCGCTGCAGCCTCGCCGCCGTCTTCTTCTTCTTCCTCTTCCTCTTCCTCTTCTTCCTCTTCTTCTTCTTCTTTTTCTTCTTCTTCTTCCCGCCGAGATCGGCCTTCCTCCCGCCGACGAGATCTCTTCTTCTTCCTGCCGAGATTGGCTCTGCATCTCGCCGCCGTCTTCTTCTTCTTCTTCTTCTTCCTCTTCTTCTTCTTCTTCTTCCTCTTCTTCCTCCCGCCGACGAGATCCCTTATTCTTCTCTCCCTCTTCCTCCCGCCGACGAGATCGGTTCTTCTTCTCTCCCTCTTCCTCCCGCCGACGAGATCTCTTCTTCTTCTTCTTCCTCCTCTTCCTCTTCCTCTTCCTTTTCCTCTTCCTCTTCCTTCTGCCGCCGATCTGGTCTCCGATCGCCGCCGATCTGATCTTTTGCTGCTGCTTGCTCTTCCGCCGGAAATTAGAAAATGTTTTTTTTTTTAATTATTTAATCATTTATTTATAATTATTATAATATAAAACAAAATTTAAAATTTGATATTTCGATTTTCGAAAGTTTTCGGTTTCCTACCGGACGCGTTTTTTTCATTTTTATTTTCAAAATACGGAATCCAGTAAATGCTACCAGACGCGTATTCGGAATTCAAAAACAAAACCAAAAACACTGTTTTCATTTTCATTTTTATTTTCGAAAAACAAAAACAAAAAACGGCTTACAGGACGGGCCCTTTATTTCTTTTCCATTTAGGATTCTTTCCCTTTTGTTTAGGATTTTCTTGTTAGTCAAGTTTTGCAATTCTATTTAAGTAGATTGTATTAGGGTTTGAAAGGTAGCTTTTGATTAATAAAATTCAGAGATGTTTCTCAACTATCCATTTACATTATCCTTCGTGCGCGAAGTCGATTATCGTATTTGAAGCCTAATATTCCGGTATTCGTGCGCGAATCAACGGAACGTTAATAGGTTGTTTTCAATTTGTTTCTTGTAGGTTTTTCTCGACAGAGCTTCCACTACATCAGTTTGGTATCAGAGCCACCGAGTCTACCGTTGTGCTAGGCTCAGCATCCACAACCACAACCTACTATCTTCCTCAACGCCAAAAATTCACCATCCATATTTCCCAAAAAAAATAAAAATAAAATAAAATAAAAATCTCATGAATCCCCAAAACAAAATTTCCTCCTACCATTCATTGTTTTTCGATGACGATTATGTGCCGGACCTGGTTATCGTTGACTTCGATAAGCCGCCAATTTTTGATGAGGAATATGTGATGGAACCTATTATTGTCGATTTCGATAAGCCATCAGTTTTAGATGAAGATTTGTTCCAGAACGAGCAGCATGAGAGGGACTCAATTTTTGAGGATTATTTCTATGATGTTGCCGTGTTTCATCATTCAATAGCATCTCCAACTTATTTGTTCCTCAAAACAGTCAAAACTCGAGGACGAATTTTCTCCAACCTGAAGAGAATGATGCAGCAGCACCTAAGGCAATGGAACACATGAAGCGGGTGGCGAATTCGTATTTGGGTCACGTGGACCAAACAGATCACAAAAGGCCCAAATTCAGTCATCTATCTTGTTGCGTGAAGACATGAGCTGGATGAGAGCTGGACGAGCTGGGAGAGCTGAACTTCGTGGACCTCTACAGAGGCCATATGGAGTCGGATTGTCTATTATAATATGTTTTCGGAAAGCCCAAGACGAGCCCTACAAATGTTATGAAGACTCCGTCCTCTGTAACAGATCACAAAAGGCCCAAATTCGGACATCTATTTTGTTACGCGAAGACTTGAGCTGGAAGTTTAAATTAAATGACATTGAGTCCGAGTCAGATTAGGATTTGTTCTCTTTTTCGTAATCTTTGTTTGATTAGGATTTGTTCTCTTTTCCTATATAGGATTTCTTTTCAGTTTTAGTTTAAGTTAATTTAGAAGTTGATTCCTTGTGAAAGTCGACTTATTGATTTTCCTATTTAAGTTGTTTGAATCCAATTTGTTATGGAGTTTTTGATGATTAATAAAATTTGAGAGAGAGCATCTCCTTTTATCCAATTTCGGTATCCTGAATGGATCAACGAATTTGAAGCCTATTATTCTGGTATCTGTGTGCAGATCAACAGATTAATAGTAGGGTTCGCTTCCGGTATTCGTGCGCGAATCAACGGATCCGAATCGTTTATCCTTTATTTTTATCAATTGTTGTTTGGTGAAAATTCTGCTGCATCATCTATAAATGAAATCCTCTATCGATTAACAAATGAATACCACCAAACTATCGAGGATAGACTATGCTATATAATCGTACTCATTGATAGCTCAAATGATAACACTTGCAACCATAAGTCCATCATTTATCTCAAGATTAAGATAGACTCTCTGATTGTCCTAATAATGAAAAGACTTTTATCTATTGACGGTTCTAGAAAAAAGTATTTCATTGTGATCCAGTTCAATGCACCCAGTGCACTAGATTCTTGTACTTGAAGACCCTTCGATGATTTTAGACTCATCACAATACATTTGATCCCACTCAAATGCTAGTAAAAGAATTCTACAACTTTAACAAGATAAAGGTGTCCAACCTTTAACTTAAGTTGTGAACGTTATTCAAGATTAACTAAAGAATTGTGTCTACCTCATACGTATCCAGATGTACGAACAATTCTTCTTTTCTCATAGTCGTTTGACCTTATGATTATTTACTTTGACAATTATAATAATAAATGCTATAAGATTTTGTTAACAAACAGAAATCACTTTATTAATATGAAAAGATTGTCAAGTACAATATTACACTCTTGCTATTGAGCATAATCCTAACAGTAGGATCACTACGTCCTAGAAGAAGGAGAGGTATCATACATGATCGTGGAAGAGACAGAAGAGGAAGAGTAGGGATGGACCAGTGGGTATCCCGCGGAGCAATTAGAAGAAATACCTATTAGAAAGGACGATCAAACCAAAGTAGTAAAGATAGGGGGCGTGCTAGATTGTAAAGTCAAGAATAACCTGGTAAAGCTCCTTGAGGAATACAATGACATCTTCGCCTGGAGTTATGATGAAATGCCAGGTATCCCTCTCACTTTAGCTACTCACAGGTTGGCAGTAGATGTAACCTTCAAGCCCATCAAACAAAAGTGAAGGCATTTCAATACCGAGCGGAATGCCGTAGTCTAGGAAGAGGTAGACAAACTTCTGAAAGTCAGATTCATCAGAGAATCCCACTATCCCGACTGGATCGCCAATGTGGTCTGTAGGGAAAAACATACCCGCAGTGGAAGCGAGACTAAAAAAAAATTAGTTTGAGTAGCTTTTAAAATTTTTTCCTTTTTATGAACCTTAAACCCTTTTGATTAATTAAAGATATATAATTAAGAACAAAAGATGAATACCTCTTGTCGCGTGATCCGATTGACTTACGTCGATGGTAATCCGCAAGATCTTCAATCCTAGCACGAACGTGGATCACCTAGGAGCGTGGTCTCCCTCTTCTTTGAATTGCAAGCCTGTGATTGGATAAAACAAACTTTTTTTCCGATTCGTTAGTCACAAAAACAATCTAAAGAAACCTAAGATTATTCCGGTCACTTTTGAGTTCTCAATCTTGTGATCGAAACTCGCGTGAACCTTAATCGATGTAGTTTTCACAAGCTCATTGAAGAATAAGCAAAAAGAATACCATCAAAGAATAATCTATGTTTCCTTTTGTTTTTAGTAGAATAAAAACTCTCTATCTATGAGTTGAGAAGAAGAAGAAGAAATAAAATTTCTGCACCAAAAACCCTTATGGCCGAAATTCTCTTCTTTTTCTTTTAAGGGTGGCCGAATTCTTTCTCCCAAAAAGACTAGGGTTGCCGCAATTTTCACTCCAAAAATATAGGAGTTTTAGTTGCACCCTAATTCACTTTCTAAGAGTTCAAACCCTAATCCAACTCATAAATCTTTTATTCCTTATTTGACTAAAATAAAAAGACTTCTTATTTGATTAAATAAATAAAATTAATTATTTATTTCCTTGTCAAACAAGTCTTTTAATTTAAGTACACTACTACCAATAGTATACCAATAGGAATCATATTTCCTAATCAGAAAGATTTGTTTCTTAATTAAACAATTAATTAATTAATTAATTAATTCTTATTTAATTAAACAATGAAAACAAAATAATATTTAAGGCTATTAAGACACCTTGCCGCCCCATATAATATATTGGGCCAAATATTATTTTTCTTATTTCATTTAATCCATAGGACTTTAAATAAAAAGCCCACATGTGAACTAGACCCATTCTTACTAAAAGAAACAAGCCCACATGTAATCCATTAATATATAAATATAATTGAGCAGCCCATTACATAAATAATGTGCAAATTATATTCTTAATATATTAAATGCAATTCTAGATGGACCCTAAATTGGTCCGATAGAATATATCAAGTGATCCATGCAAGTCCGTGTGGATTGAGGATCTTGGCGGGCTATCTAAATTTAAGCTACAATAGACATAACCTAATCACAATCAACAAATGATTCACTTAGGTCCGATCCATTAATTTTAACTCATTCCACTAAAGAGCTAAAATTGAACTCTTAAATAAAGACAGAAAAGGAAGATGTTTCCTCATTCATACCCTAGACAATCATATTGGAGATAGTGTATCCTCGTGATTAATATCAGTAATCGCCAAGAGTTCATAGACCGCCTATAACTCTCCAAGTTACCATATTTACTCATATGACCACGTTTTGAACTTGGATATTTTGACTTGTCCAGAAGCCATGTTTTCAATAGACACTATTGAAAACTCAACGTTGAGATTTAATATCCAGTTACCTCAAAACATCCATATGATGATATTATACTCTCATTTAATAAATGGAGCCACGATGTCCATATCTATAAATGAAGTCCTCTATCGATTAACAAATGAATATCACCAAACTATCGAGGATAGACTATGCGATATAATCGTACTCATTGATAGCTCAAATGATATCACCTGCAACCATAAGTCCATCATTTATCTCAGGATTAAGATAGACTCTCTGATTGTCCTGATAATGAAATTACTTTGATCTACTGACGGTTATAGATAAAGTATTTCATTGTGATCCTGTTCAATGCACCCAGTGCACTAGATTCTTTTGCTCGAAGACACTCCGATGATTTTAGACTCATCATATCTCATTTGATCCCACTCAAATGCTAGCAAAAGAATTCTACAACTTTAACAAGATAAAGGTGCCCAACATTTAACTTAAGTTGTGAACTATATTCAAGACTAACTAAAGAATTGTGTCTACCACATACATATCCAGATGTATGAACAATTCTTCTTTTCTCATAGTCTTTAGACCTTATGATTATTTACTTTGACAATTATTAAATTATAAATGCTATAAGATTTGTTTGAAACAGAAATCACTTTATTAATATGAAAAAGATTGTTAATTATATTATTACACTCTTGCTATTGAGCATAATCCTAACAATCTCCCACTTGCGCTATAGCAAATGTGTCATATCTCTCAAGCCCATATTCTCTAGGTGCCCATCGAAACTCTTCTGAGGTAGAGCCTTTGTGAAGGGATCTGCTAGATTTTCTGCTGACGCGATTTTGGTAATCGTCACGTCACCTCTTTGAACAATCTCCCTTAAAAGATGATATTTTCTTTCAATGTGTTTACCTCACTTGTGACTTCTTGGTTCTTTCGAATTAGCCACTGCTCCACTGTTGTCACAGTAGATAGTGATCTGCTTATTCGCACTGGGAACCACTTCCAAGTCAATCAAAAATTGGCGGAGCCAAACAGCCTCTTTGGCAACCTCGCATGCAGCAACATACTCAGCTTCCATGGTGGAATCAGCAATACAAGATTGCTTGATACTCCTCCATATGACTGCTCCTCCTCCAATAGTAAACACAGCCCCTGATGTGGATTTTCTGGAGTCAGAATCTGATTGAAAATCAGAATCTGTATACCCAACGGGAATTAAATCCCCTCTAGAGTATACTAGCATATTATCTCTCGTTCTCTTAAGATACTTGAAAATATGCTTGACTGCCGTCCAGTGATCAGGTCCAGGTTTCGATTGAAACCTGCTAACTATGCCAACTGCAAAACAAATATCTAGTCTAGTACAGAGCATTGCATACATGAGACTTCCAACTGCCGAGGCATATGGAACTCTACTCATGAATTGCTCTTCATGCTCATTCTTAGGAACTTGTTCCTTAGAAAGCTTGATTCCATGTCTGAAAGGTAACATACCTTTCTTGGAATCCTGCATGGAAAACCTAGACAAGATCTTGTCTATGTATGAAGCTTGGGATAATGCAATCGTTCTATTCTTTCTATCCCTTATAAATTGGATACCTAGAATAAAACTTGCTTCTCCTAAGTCCTTCATATCAAATTGTTTTGCTAACCATTCTTTTACTGATGTCAATACACCTACATCGTTTCCGATGAGTAGTATATCATTAACATAAAGAATCAGGAAAACCAACTTGTCGCCTTTAATCCTTTTGTATACACAAGGTTCGTCAAGATTCTGAATAAATCCAAAACCTTTTACAGCTTGATCGAACCTTATGTTCCAGGATCTGGATGCTTGCTTTAATCCATATATGGATTTCTGCAACTTGCATACCTTTTCCATTTGGCCCTTTTCAATGAATCCCTCTGGTTGCATCATGTAGATGCTCTCGTCAAGACTTCCATTTAGGAAAGCTGTCTTGACGTCCATTTGCCAAATCTCTAGATATAAAGATGCTGCAATGGATAAGAGTATCCTAATGGATTTAAGCATGGCCACAGGAGAGAAGGTTTCCTCGTAATCGATACCTTCTTTCTGTGTATACCCTTTAGCTACCAATCTAGCTTTAAAGGTTTCCACCTTTCCATCCATACCTCTTTTCCTCTTGTATACCCACTTGCACCCAATGGGTTTTATCCCTTTAGGCAAGTCTACAAGGGACCATACTTTGTTATTGAACATAGATTCAATCTCAAATTGCATTGCCTTTTGCCAATGGCGACTATCAACATCCTCCATAGCTTCCTTGTACGTATAGGGATCATCGTCGTCCGGGAGATTCTCCACTGATTCTCCCAGATCGATGTATCTTTCGGGTTGTGTTCTAACCCTCCCACTACGACGAGGAATGGTAGGTTGTTGATCTTGTGTTGGATCGGAACTAACAATTGGGTTTGGTTGTGTAACCTCTCATGGAATTGTATCTCCTGACATGTCATTCAGGACAATTCTACTTTTAGGCACAAAATCATTCATATAGTCCTTTTCCAGAAATTTAGCATTTGTCGAAACAAATACTTTAAGATCTGAAGGACTATAAAAATAATATCCTTTAGTTTCTTTTGGATACCCTACAAATATACATGTTTCTGAACGGGACTCCATCTTTTCTGTCTTTCCTTTTAACACATGCGCAAGACAACCAAATATCCTTAAGTGTTGTAAACTAGGCTTGCGCCCAGTCCACAACTCATGCGGTGTTTTAGGAACAGACTTAGATGGTACATCGTTTAGAATGTATATAGCAGTTTGTAAAGCATATCCCCAAAAAGAAATAGGAAGTGTTGAATAACTCAACATAGACCTAACCATATCCAAAAGAGTTCTATTTCTCCTTTCTGCTACCCCATTTTGTTGAGGTGTACCTGGTGCAGAAAACTGAGAAACTATCCCATTATCAATAAGATATTGCTGAAACTCACCAAATAGATATTCTCCACCACGATCAGATCTCAAGATTTTTATGTGTTTCTCAAGCTGATTTTCCACTTCAGCTTTAAATGCTTTGAACATGTCAAAAGCATCCGACTTATGTCGCATAAGATACACATAGCCAAATCTTAAGTAATCATCTGTGAAAGTGATGAAGTACTCATATCCACCTCTAGCTTGAATGCTCATAGGTCCACATACATCAGTGTGTATCAATCCTAAACATTCAGTGGCTCTGGCACCTTTGGCAGAGAACGTCCTTTTGGTCATTTTACCTTCCAAACAAGATTCACAAGTTGGTAGATCATCAACCTTTAAGTCACTCAAAGGTCCGTCACTTACCAATATTTTAATCCTATTAAGGTTAATATGACCTAAGCGTAAATGCCAAAGGTAGGTTTCATCTTTTGATAATTTAACTCTTTTATGATTAGGTTCCGTTATTTCTGTGTCTAACGAGTGAGAGATATTTCTATGCAAGAAGTATAGACCGTTTTCCAATGTACCTTTGCAAATAACTTTGTCATTCTTACTAATAATAAAAACTTTATTAAAAGTAACCGAATATCCAAAATTATTCAAACAAGAAACTGAAATTAAATTCCTCTTGAATTGAGGTACATAATAAACGTCTATTAAATCTAAATGCCTTCTAGAATCTAAATAAACTCTAATATCTCCCACTGCACTTGCAGACACTAACGTTCCGTTGCCCAAACGCAAATTGATCTCATCTTTATTCAGCCTTCTCCTTTCTTGGAACCCCTGCAAGGAATAACAAACATGATTAGTGGCTCCTGAGTCTATGATCCAAGAATCTGTAGAATCAGCCAAAAAACATGTTTCAAGATAATTCAAATTACCTTCTTCCTTCTTGTTCTGGGACTTTGGGCAATTTCTCTTCCAATGTCCCTTTTCACCACAAAGGAAGCATTTCCCTTTGATCTTGGTTACTTTCTTGGTCTCCTTCTTGGTAGGCCCAAGTTGCTTTTTCTTCTGTTGTTTCTTGACCTTTTGACGGGCCTTAACAGTAGCAACTTTACCAACCATATGAATCTCTTGACCTTTGCCTTTCACAAGGATCTTTTCAGCACTTTGAACATCTTGCATCAGGCTCTGTAAGGTGTATTCCTTTTTGTTCAAAGTGTAGTCCAATTTGAACTGATCAAAGGAATCTGACAATGAATTGACAACCATATCAATTTTTGTCTCACCATCTATCTCAGCGCCATGCAGTTCAGCAATGTTAAGATGTGCTATGACTTTCATCATGTGATCCTTCACAGCCTGGCCAGGTTTCATCCTAAGATTCATAAAAGCAGTCACTGCCTCTCTCTTAGTCGTCCTGGACTTCATAGCAAACATCTCCTCTAGAGACATCATTATATCAGCAGCAGACTCCATTCCTTCATGCTGCTGTTGCAACACGTCGGAGATAGTGGCCATAATATAACATTTAGCCATATCATCTGAAGTCTTCCACTGCTCATACTCATCTCTTTGCATTATGCTTGATTCAATATTAGGAGCAGGTGGTTTAGGAGTAGTTAGAACAAACTTATGTTTTTCACTGTGCAGCAACAACCCAATTTTCCTTTTCCATGTTACATAATTATCTCCAGTTAAGGTGTTATCTTTCAGGATGTTCATAAGTGATGGGGTCATGATTTCTGAATAAAAACAAAGCATATATAAGTAAATAATCATGATAAAGCACTTTAAATATTTATCTTGAATTAAATGAATAACTCAATCATAAAAATTCAACGGTGATCTAACACCCATAAATGTTACGCCTCCTTTGGGAGTTCGCACCATTTACTAGTTAGACTAGGTCCCACCTAATTGTTAACATAACAACCAGCGTTTTCAATTTTAGCCTTGCAATTTTACTGACAAGAACTCTTGGGAGGATATCAATAAAATTACATTGAGTGTGCTACCAAGATATCGACCCTCAACTTTCTCTCACGAAAATCCCTCCTTGGGGAGTAGATCTCATTCGAGTCCATTGTCTAGTCTATCCTTGTAAGGAAGTATATTGCTTAATTCCATTCATGGACGCCCCTTGGGGGGATTACCAATAAATAATTAAGCTCAACTAACCTTGGAGGCCATAGGTGTTACAAAAACACCTTCTCCCACTCAATTATTTAAGGCGTGTGATTAAATACCATAGAATGATTTACCAAGTTATCTAGATGTCAATTTAGATACCTAAATCATTCAATGCATGTTCATACCAAAAGAGATATATGAGTGGCACTCCTATTCTATATGACATGTTATCATACAATAACAAATATTGTAATATTTAAGCATAAAATAAATAGCAACAATTTTGGCCCACCCTAGAAAAACAAGTAAATTACAATGAATTTGGAATACAAGATCTTCAAGTGGCCCATCAACCATACGCTCATCCTTCGGCCTCCACCCTTGGGATTGCACGGCCCACAACCCCACATAAGGGGCTGCCATGCGCAGCCCATTAGGCTTTGCAAGACTGCCGTGCGCAGCCCACCAAGCTTTGGGCTTGCCATGCGCAGCCCAATCCACTCCTAGGGTGTGCACGGTGCTCGTTCTCGGTTCCGGTTGCTTCATGTCTTCGATTCTTCGATGTAGAAAGTGTTACAATTTAATTTAAACAAATAAAATTACTGCAGAAATTTTTTTTTTTTTTTTTTATATTTCACAGCAGTAAAAAATACTGCACTTTATTTTTTTAATACATTAAAAAACTGCAGCAATATTTAATACATAAAAAAAAATATAGCAACTACCAAGAAGGAATTATGGCGATGATAGACCACCCTTCCTGTTACAATTCCGAAAACAAAATTACATAGAAAATCTAGGACCAAAATCGAGCAATAACAATCCACATAAAACATATATAAATCCATACATCACATGTAATTATATACGCGAATACCTAGAGTGCCATCTCTTTCTAAAACATGCATAATCACAATAAAAAGAAATCGATCCACGTATATATACATTAATTAATTAAAAGGGTTCAACCAGGCTCTGATACCAATTGTAGGGAAAAATATACCCGCAGCAGAAGCGAGACTAAAAAAAAATTAGTTTGAGTAGCTTTTAAAAATTTTTCCTTTTTATGAACCTTAAACCCTTTTGATTAATTAAAGATATATAATTAAGAACAAAAGATGAATACCTCTTGTCGCGTGATCCGATTGACTTACGTCGATGGTAATCCGCAAGATCTTCAATCCTAGCACGAACGTGGATCACCTAGGAGCGTGGTCTCCCTCTTCTTTGAATTGCAAGCCTGTGATTGGATAAAACAAACTTTTTTTCCGATTCGTTAGTCACAAAAACAATATAAAGAAACCTAAGATTATTCCGGTCACTTTTGAGTTCTCAATCTTGTGATCGAAACTCGCGTGAACCTTAATCGATGTAGTTTTCACAAGCTCATTGAAGAATAAGCAAAAAGAATACCATCAAAGAATAATCTATGTTTCCTTTTGTTTTTAGTAGAATAAAAACTCTCTATCTATGAGTTGAGAAGAAGAAGAAGAAATAAAATTTCTGCACCAAAAACCCTTATGGCCGAAATTCTCTTCTTTTTCTTTTAAGGGTGGCCGAATTCTTTCTCCCAAAAAGACTAGGGTTGCCGCAATTTTCACTCCAAAAATATAGGAGTTTTAGTTGCACCCTAATTCACTTTCTAAGAGTTCAAACCCTAATCCAACTCATAAATCTTTTATTCCTTATTTGACTAAAATAAAAAGACTTCTTATTTGATTAAATAAATAAAATTAATTATTTATTTCCTTGTCAAACAAGTCTTTTAATTTAAGTA
This sequence comes from Acer campestre, assembly GCA_954870605.1. NCBI lineage: Eukaryota > Viridiplantae > Streptophyta > Magnoliopsida > Sapindales > Sapindaceae > Acer > Acer campestre. The sequence continues at coordinate 27,568,364 of OX940802.1, forward strand.
CACTACTACCAATAGTATACCAATAGGAATCATATTTCCTAATCAAAAAGATTTGTTTCTTAATTAAACAATTAATTAATTAATTAATTAATTAATTCTTATTTAATTAAACAATGAAAACAAAATAATATTTAAGGCTATTAAGACACCTTGCCGCCCCATATAATATATTGGGCCAAATATTATTTTTCTTATTTCATTTAATCCATAGGACTTTAAATAAAAAGCCCACATGTGAACTAGACCCATTCTTACTAAAAGAAACAAGCCCACATGTCATCCATTAATATATAAATATAATTGAGCAGCCCATTACATAAATAATGTGCAAATTATATTCTTAATATATTAAATGCAATTCTAGATGGACCCTAAATTGGTCCGGTAGAATATATCAAGTGATCCATGCAAGTCCGTGTGGATTGAGGATCTTGGCGGGCTATCTAAATTTAAGCTACAATAGACATAACCTAATCACAATCAACAAATGATTCACTTAGGTCCGATCCATTAATTTTAACTCATTCCACTAAAGAGCTAAAATTGAACTCTTAAATAAAGACAGAAAAGGAAGATGTTTCCTCATTCATACCCTAGACAATCATATTGGAGATAGTGTATCCTCGTGATTAATATCAGTAATCGCCAAGAGTTCATAGACCGCCTATAACTCTCCAAGTTACCATATTTACTCATATGACCACGTTTTGAACTTGGATATTTTGACTTGTCCAGAAGCCATGTTTTCAATAGACACTATTGAAAACTCAACGTTGAGATTTAATATCCAGTTACCTCAAAACATCCATATGATGATATTATACTCTCATTTAATAAATGGAGCCACGATGTCCATATCTATAAATGAAGTCCTCTATCGATTAACAAATGAATATCACCAAACTATCGAGGATAGACTATGCGATATAATCGTACTCATTGATAGCTCAAATGATATCACCTGCAACCATAAGTCCATCATTTATCTCAGGATTAAGATAGACTCTCTGATTGTCCTGATAATGAAATTACTTTGATCTACTGACGGTTATAGATAAAGTATTTCATTGTGCTCCTGTTCAATGCACCCAGTGCACTAGATTCTTTTGCTCGAAGACACTCCGATGATTTTAGACTCATCATATCTCATTTGATCCCACTCAAATGCTAGCAAAAGAATTCTACAACTTTAACAAGATAAAGGTGCCCAACCTTTAACTTAAGTTGTGAACTATATTCAAGACTAACTAAAGAATTGTGTCTACCACATACATATCCAGATGTATGAACAATTCTTCTTTTCTCATAGTCTTTAGACCTTATGATTATTTACTTTGACAATTATTAAATTATAAATGCTATAAGATTTGTTTGAAACAGAAATCACTTTATTAATATGAAAAAGATTGTTAATTACATTATTACACTCTTGCTATTGAGCATAATCCTAACATGGTCATGGTCACCAAAGCTAATGGAAAATGGCGTATGTGCATGGACACCAACCTCAACCGGGCTTGCCCAAAGGACAGCTTCCCTCAGCCTAAAATTGATCAACTGATTTATTCCACGGCAGGTAATAAGCTCTTGAGCTTCATGGATGCATTTTCGGGGTACAACCAGATCATAATGCACCCCGTTGATCAAGACAAAACCAACTTCATCACCGGGCAAGGCCTCTACTGTTACAAAGTGATGTCGTTTGGTCTTAAGAATGCTGGAGCCACTTACCAACATTTGGTGAACAAGATATTCAAGCAACAGATAAGAAGATCTATGGAGGTATACATAAACGACATGATCACCAAGTCTCGGATGACCAACCAACACCTGAAAGATTTACGCTAGACCTTCCAAGTTAGAAGAGAAAACTAGATGAGGTTGAATCCGACCAAGTGTGCTTTCAGGGTAGCAATAGGAAAGTTCCTTGGATTTATGGTAATGAGAGAGGCATCGAGGCCAATCCTGAGAAAATCAAGGCAATCATGGATCTTGAATCCCCTACTACCCTCCAGTAGGCATAAGGATTAACCGGCAGGATAGCAACACTAAACCGCTTCATATCCCGATCTATAGATAAGTGTCTACCCTTCTTCAAAATTATTAAGCAAGGTAAGAAGATGAAGTGGGACCAAGAAAATGAGCAGGCCTTCCAGTCATTAAAGAAATATCTCACTAGCCCACATTTGCTAGTGAAACCCCTTTCAGGAGAAGAGCTATAGCTTTACTTGGTAGTATCAGAAACCACGACTAGCGGAGCCTTGGTAAAAGAATGTAGTGACGAAGTCCAGAGGCCAATCTATTATGTGAACCATGCTCTGACCAAGTCTAAAAATTATACCCTCCTAGAGAAGCTTGCCTATGCACTTGTGACAATAGCTAGAAAACTCCGACCGTATTTCCAAGCTCACACCATTGCAATAGTAACTGATCAACCTCTGAGGCAGTTCCTCCAGGGCCTAGACGTATCAGATAGGCTGGTCCTATAGGCATTGGAACCCACCCAATATGATATAAAGTATAACGCAAGAACAACAATCAAGGCTCAAACCTTGGCTAATTTCTTAACAGAATTCATTACAACCTCCAATCCAAGTATAACTGCAACCCCGAGCCCGGAACCAGAATCCCCGGAATGGCCCGCCGATTGTAAGGCTTGGATATTATTTACTGATGGAGCGTCAAACCAAACAGGATGTGGAGCCGAGATCATCCTTACCGATCCTGAAAAGATCGAATTTGGCCACTGTTTCAGGTTTGAGTTCAGAGCCACAAATAATGAGGTGGAGTATGAAGCTTTGTTGGCAAGGATAAAGGTTACTGAAGAGTTAGGGGCAGATTTCCTCTTGATTAGAAGTGATTCCCAGCTTGTAGTCAACCAGGTATCCAGTGTGTATCAGGCAAAGGGAGACAACATGGTAGCATACCTCAAGAAAGTCCAAGAGGCAACAACTAGGTTCAAATGAGTGAAAATGGAACAGATTCCTCTAGAGAAGAATCACAAAGTGGATGTTATGGCTAAGATTGCTGCAGCCGGGGGACAAGCATTGCCTAGAGGGGTACCCCTCCAATTGATACCCCGATCCAACATTGCTAGAGGAGCAGAGGTGAACCCGGTAGAACGACTTCCCTGCTGGATGGATCCTATAGCTGATTACCTCCAAAATGACACTCTTCCGAAAGATCCTAATCAAGCATGTAAGCTCAAAAGGACAGCTACCCGGTATTGCCTGGTAGAAGGACACCTCTACCGCAAAGGAAAATCTCTTCCATTGCTAAGATGTCAACATCCAAATGACGCTCAATAGGCGCTAAATGAGTTACATGCAGGGGACTGCGGCAACTATGTATCCAGCAAAACCTTGGCTTACCAAGTTCTTAGAATGGGTTACATCTGGCCTACACATCAAGATGCCAAGCAATTTGCGCAATCCTGCGAACCTTGCCAGAAGACAGCAAACCTTCATCACCTACCTCCGGAAAGACTCACTTCAATCAGCACACCTTACCCATTTGCTATCTGGGGCTAAACCTAATCGGGTCACTTCCTACTGCTCCTGGTCAAGCGAAGCATGTTGTAGTGGCCATAGACTACTTTACTTAGTAGATGGAGGCAAAGTCCCTTACCCAGATAACTGAGGCAAACACCACGAGTTTTGCCAAGGAAAACATTGTCTACCGATTCGGTACCCCGATGGCCATAATAACTGATCTGAGCAAACTGTTTGACAATGCTAACTTCAAATATTTTTGTGAAGAATGGAATATCAATCTTCGTTTTCCATCGGTAGCCCACCCTCAAACTAATGGGTTGGTGGAAGCCACCAACAAGACCATCAAGAGGATCCTGAAGAAGAAGCTTCACTAGAAGAAAGGGAAGTGAGTCGATGAACTCCCAAATGTACTATAGGCTTATCAGACTACTGAAAGGACTGCTACTAGGGAAACTCCTTACTCGTTGGCTTTCAGGACAAAAGCAGTCTCGCCCATCGAGCATAGACTAACATCCTTCAGGGTTCAACACTTCGAGTTAGAATACAGTGAGACGAAGTTGAGAGTCATTCTAGACCTCCTCGAGGAAAAGCAGGATAGGGTTGCAGAACGGGTAGCAGCTTACTAGAGCAAGATAGCCCGATGTTTCAATAGAAAGGTGAAGATTCAAAACTTCAAAGAATGAGACTTAGTCCTTAGAAAGGTTACTCATAATACCCAGAAAAGGTTTGACGGGGTACTAGCTCCCAACTAGAAAGGTCCCTACTTGATAAAAATAGTGGTTCGAAGAGGGGCCTACAAGCTGGAAGATATGGATGGTTACCTGGTAGACCACACCTGGAATGCCAATCACCTCAAAAGGTTTTACCTGTAGAGTTTGAAGGAAGATTTATTTCGTTTGGTATATCTCTAAATAGGTACCCCGAGTTTGCTTTGTATCGCTTCTTAAGAAATTCAAAAAAGTCAATTTTTTCTCCTATGTGATTCTTTTGAGCTCGCCTTGAAAATTTTCTCCATAAATACCAAGAGGTCTACGTGACACTCTTGATGCCCTAGACAGGGTCAACACCCATTGGGAGGATCGCCATGAACTGTATGGCCTCAAGACCAGAAAGAACCATATGGTCTTCCTGCTGCCTTTGTCGGGGTATACCCCCCTCCGGGAAGGATCTGGTGCAAAAGAGCTTAAGTGGTATAGTTGCCAGCCAAACTAAGGATGCATATCCATCCTCCAAACCAAGAAAGCCTATATGGCAACCCTGAAGCCATGGTCAGGGAATACCCCCCTCTAGAACAAGCTACTAAAGGACCAGAATACCTTATCAGGATACCCGATTCCTTACTTCTCTATATCTACATAAGAAGACCTTATGCCGAAATGCACCAATTGCCTACTAGGTATAGATCGTCTAAAGATCAGGATACCTCGCCAGGATACCTATTACCCTGCCTTACCATGAACCCTTATACTAAAGGGGGCTTAGGATACCTACTAGGTATACACCGTCCAGATACCAAGATTCTTAGAGAAAGAATGCCAGGTACCTAGATTTCTAAGTTTTCCATCTAAGTACCAAGGTTCCTTGATACAGAAAAACCAAGGTACTACTGCTACAACAACAACAACAACAATAATAACAACAACAACAAAAAAGTCGATTAAGTGTTAGGATTCCCAATCTGCAATGTATGATACCCCGACCCTTGAGAATGAATCTCGTCCTAAGTCAAGAATTTCAAGACATGATGTACTTAGTACCTATACTGATGTTATCTAGGTATAAGTGTCAAGGCAAGCTTGGCCACCTGTGAGGATCAGAAGTTTCTTACCAAGACCAACTGAGCAAGTATGAAGATACTAAGTATTGACAACATTCAAGTAAGTTTTGTTCGAGTTGGTAACCATGCATGCAGAGATAAAATTCTACTAGGGTGCATTTCAAGCAAGACAATATATTTGAAAAGAAAAGAAAGTTTTCTATTGATTAAACAGGGAGCCCAACCCCCAGTTCCAGGCTACAAAGGATGAATATGAATACCATAAAAAAATATACATAAGGAGATAACCAGTCATGCTTCCCCTTTCTCATCTGTTTTCTTCTCTTGGCTGGCTGCGTCTGCCCCAACAAACCCGGCTGCTACGTCAGTTTGGGTCTCCCCAGCATCTGGCACCCTGGATTCAACTAGAGTGACGTCATCTTCCACTGAAGAGACATCAGTGGGAGGCAAAGAATCATGCGCATGCTTTTCTTGAGGAATGGAAGGATCTCAAACCTTCTTCTCAATCGTTTCAACCAAGACAGCAGCAGGCAAGTCATATCCCTAAGGTGGAGAAAGATCCAAGATGGTGGCATCTTGAGAAGGACCCCCCTGGTCTGGATCAGCCTTAGAAAGATCTATGGCCTTGGCCAAAATCTACTCCCGGTTTAACCCAAGGGTATATTACAGGTCGAAATCGGTAGGAAGGGCTTGGACGGCTTCATAAGAGGCCGTGAAGTATCTATCTTCAAGGGAAGAGTCCACCCTGGCTTCTGAGGTATCCACTGTATCCCGCAGAAGCCGATTTTCATCCTGAAGCATTTTCTTCTTAACTTTCAGACTTTCCCTCTCATCACAGCGTCGCAGTGACCTAAGCGTTCAATATCCAAGCAACGCTCCAACCGCCTTGCCTCTACCAAGGCAACCTACCTACCACTCTCAGACTCTTTTGCATCCTTTATCAAGGGATCTACGCTCTGCTTAGTTCGGGCCAGCTCCTCCTTGGCATCCTCTAACTCAACCTGAAGCACAAGGTTGGCCTCCTTTAAAGTCGATATTTACTGCCCCGCAGCCAAAGCGAATTTAAACCCCTACAAAAAAAAAAAAAAAAAAAAAAAGAGAGAGAGAAAACAATGTATACCTCCTATTAAAATTACACCAAGTAAGCAAAAGGAATCATAGAATTATGCCTTCGCAAGTATAGAAGCTCCCTTCCTGATCAGAATATCTGAAGGCATGGAGGCCATGTTATTCAAACTTCCCTCGTGGCAGGCAATAGCAAACCGAGACACTACTTCGTCATGAACATAATTCTGTGACCCTAACCTAGAGGGAAGATCAGTAGAAGGAGTGGACTTAAGAACTTTACTTCTCTCTTTCTCTACCTCGACTTGATGCGTGGCAGGTATTATTGAATAAGGGGGAATTGGAGAAGCCATCACAGCAAGTGGGATAGCAGTAGCACTGTAAGCCTGCTTACGGATTGGGTCAGATGAACCCCAAGCTTTGGCCGCCCGAGCCATCATTTCACTCATACTAGGGCGCGCTGAAGCTGGGGTGGGTAGAAGAATAAGAGAACATGAGAGAGACACCTGTGCAGTCGAAGGAGGAGTTGAAACAGGCAATTTAGACCTCGACACAGCTCCAACACCAACACCAGAAGTAGGGGAATGAACTAGAGAAGAAGAAGGAAGGAGACCCGAGCATCCTGACCCTGAAGAAGAAGGAGAAATGGGTAGAATAAGAGTAACAAATACTACTAGGAGAAGGACCAGCAAAAATATAAAAAAATAAAAATAAAAATAAAAATAAAATAAAATAGAGAAAAAAAAAAGCGAGGAGGATTGAACCACATACCTAGATGAGCTATGGAAATCCTAAAATGTCGTTCCAACCGGGCTTCTTCATAGGCATTTTAAGTGGGGAACTCCATGTTCGTGTAATTCCTCTCAATGATCCTCCTAAGGACCCCTCTAGACTCCGCTGAGAGCACCCTCTTACCCCACTTATCCTTCTTGGTGAATTGGGTAAAAACTGGATACTCATTACCCCCGATAAAGGCTAAATGGCCCCAGTCTCCTCCAACTACGATCCATTCCTCCTTCCAAGGCAGAGCATACTTGGTATTCACTCCAGGTATGATAAATTTCATCTTGTTGGACGCCCTCAAATAGAACTGACCTCGGGGCACCAGGTTCGCTACCTATAAGATGTACCGGAGTTCATCGAAGCCTGGCTCTCTCTCCACCTTATCCTTCTCGCACTGCTCTTTCCAGAGCACCAGGAACCCCGTCAAGTACTTCTAAAACCCCAGTGAGATCTGCAAAGGGGCAAGCTCTAGAGCGATGAGCACTCTAAGAAGGGTGGGATAAAGGGGTAGCCTGACCCCGCACTCAAAAGCTACTGCGTGAATCAAAAGGACACTTGGAGGCGGGGTATACACATCGTAACCTTGATAAGGGAGAGAAAGAATGATAGAATCTGGGATCCGACAATCCCTTCTCAGTCGAGCCAAGGTGTCAACGGTGCAAACCAAATCTGGTACGATCCTACTATTATGGAAGGATGCAAGAGGACTAGAGAGGACTCCTGTAGAGCTAACACCTAGAACACTGTCCTCTTCTCCATCACCAACATCCTCGTCATTCTCTTCATCAACGATTTCGACCGGATCTTCAGGTTTGTTATAGAATCCCAACTCAATTTGGGGATTCCCAATAGAACGACGATGCTAGGATGGGATGCCACCATTAACTACACTGCTTTCCACCCAGCTCTGTTTCTTTCCTATCGCCGTTTAGGAACTCTCTCCTGAATCGACCTTCTTCATATTGAAAAGGTTATCGAGGCTGTCCTGGAGATCCGAAGAAATTGGACAGGAATTTGGTGAAGAATGAGGGGACCTTGTAAAGTTGTAGGAAGATCAGATGGAGTCGCCATTGAAGAAAGAAGAAATAAATTTAGGATGTTGTTGGAAAAAGGAAAGAACTCAGAAAAAGAAAGCTAGAGTTTTCTTGCTTTTTTTTTTTTTTTTTTAATTTTGAAATCAGTATGAAGGAAGAAGGAAGTTTTCAGGATTATTTGTAGTGAAAAGTAGGCGGTTACCTGAAATAGCAAGGAAGCCGGGATTGGTGACCGGAAGCATGCATAAGACAATTTCGAGAAAATCGCGCCAAAAACAGACCATTCAAATAAGCAAGACCACTCAGGGTTTAACACATGGACTGCCCACTTATTGCGAGCATGCTGAAGAAAGATTTGTGTATTAAAGGAGGATTTCATCCAAGACAATGGAAAATAGCCAAACAAGATAGGGAAAACCCTTCATGTATCCCGGTATCCTGACTTCAACCCCAGCATGGTACCAGTGTTCAAGTCAGGGGGGACTTCTATTAACCGCCAAAAATGACAGGGGTTCAAAGAAGAATTTTTCATCTACACAGGGGAGGAACCCGGATAGAAGGAAGGACCTCCTAGTACCCCGCCATAGAAATTATGTAGAATACGCTCTCTATCGATCCAGATCAAGATCGGGGCTTCTTAAAGCTCCGGGATACCATAGGGCACAGAAACCAACCGTTACTTCCAAGTCCTAGTATCCCGCTACCGTATTAACCTGGTATCCCGATACCCCGATAATTTTGTACCCATGTACGTTTATACTGAGTCTAACGATCAAGTGGGAAGTGAGATGCCTATATACCTTGATCCCACCTAAGCCAGCTAATCCAGCATTAAGTGTCAGACTAATCGACTGCCAAGTACTAAGATAAGATCAAGCCATATAGAAGGACAATAAAGCGCCATCATTTTGATAACAAGGAAGTTGATTCCTTCCCACCACTCGAGAGTTATATTTGAAAGAGGAGTCAACTCTGTCAAATTCCACCAAAGAAGGAATCACTTGATTCCTATAAGGAAAGCAACTATCTTCTCGCCAATCATCAGGAAACGTCCTGAAAAATCCTAGGTCACAAGATCGAATTTGGAGGAGTGCTCAACACCTATTGGGACTATATATACAACATGCTATCATACAGAAAAAGGATCGCAACTTTGATTGCAAAACCCTACTATACGTTTTCTACTTATCGATATGCACGAGAACTCCACCACCATCGCCATCTGAGTTATATCCCTATCACCATAGCCATATACTATTCTCATTGTATTTTCATTATTCGTTTACGATCAATAAAAAGTAGGAAATACGACTCTATTCGACTATGAAATACAACTCTATTCGACTAGTTATTTTCATTCACTTTCGTTGTAATATTTAACATATTTTATTAAGGATCCATAGGTATCGAACTACTTGATACCTCTCCGACTGAGATCTACCCCGATTTTAGTCACTTAAGTTGTTAATTGGAAATCTTTCCGGTGACAATTTTTGGTTAACAACTTCAAAAAAAAAAAAAAAAAAATGCATGACAAAATACTTTAAAAAAATACATAACAAAAAAAAAAAATTTAAAAGAAATTGAAAAAACTCGATAACAATAACACTAGATGGAGAAAATTAAATGGAAAAAAATTAGATGACAAAAAATTAATGTGAAAAAAATTAGTTGAAATAATTAAGTGAAAATTAGTTGGATAAATAAGTTGAATAATATTGTGGTGAAAATTTTGGGATAAAATTATGTGAGTAATTATTTTATTTTTTTATATTATGCAATTAATTATTTAAGAATAATATTTGTTATGTCAAAAAAATTTATTAATTTTGTTTAAGCTAACTAATAGAAATTAATTAGTATTGTATAAAGTTTTAGAGAGAGAATATTCTTGTAAAAATGCTCATTTACACCGAATTAGTGTTGGATACATTGGAGTGGGAAAAAATTTAGTGTAAAAATATTCCTAAAAGATTCTCTTTTTACACCAATTTACTATGATATTTGGTGTTCTCCATTGAAGATGTCCTAAGAGAGGATAAGAATATTGAACATTGTAAACAACATTTAAAACTTTCATTGTGTAAATACACTCTATATTTACTTATTTTCCAAATCAAATAGGATTTATACTCGACTTGCCAAATTAATTAGAGATGACACATCTCAATCTTGAAAACATTTTTAAATAATTGTAAATTATCTGCATAAAAATATAACTATATATTGTATCATTTATTGAAAATCTTGTTGGTCTATTAATTTTAAAATATGTATTTTGAGCGTTAAGACCATCTATACTCCTGCACATTAACTCTTAGCAGAGCTAGTGCACCTCCCTTCTATATAAGTGGTAAGGGGTTAAAATCTCACCATACGTATTTTACAAGCATGTGTGAGGAGTTTTCTTCCTGGGTTGTGGGAATACTTATCTTCCATTATCATAATAGATATTTGGGTTGCACATGTATTGTTTGATCTGGGTAGATCCCGATAGTCCTATTGTAATAGTTCAAAAAAAAATCTACTACACTCCCCTCATTACATGTAGCTTTGTTTTTCGGTTAATAAAATTACATCATTTATTGACGTTCAATCTTGGTTACATCCTCGCTTACGACAAACCACGTAAAATCTTATGTCTCTCTTTATTATTTATGTTACTTCCGTGTGTGTATGTTTTTATCAATGTTGTAAAAGTCGCTAGGCGCTAGTCGGTCAGTGAGCACCGCCTAATGCTTAGGGGTACTAGTCAGGGACTAGGCAAATGGCCGGAAGTCGACCGTCGTTCCGGCCATCGGCCGACGGACGGTAAGGCAGTGGCCAGTGATCACACTTTTGCAAGTGTCAAATTAACCACACTTAGCTTACACTAATCGATGAGAATGGTATAATAGCAAGCGGGATCGTTCCTCAAGGAAAGGGAGGATATTTGGCTATTTCTAAGATATATACACTAATATAACTATGTGCGGAAAAGTAAAATTCATTTTTGGTTTGAAAGATTGTTTTAAAATGTAAACTAAATCAAGCAATGATTAAATAGCAAGAACTCAAGGTGATATGTGTGAAGTTATAGGAATGGATATTGGGGAATTAAATTGCCAACTAAAAGATATTCCAATTTTAATGAATTAATCCAATTAAGCACTTTAATCCTTCTCTTGGTTTGTTCTTTAATTGATTTGTCTTTTTACATGCAAATCCCACTTTGACTTGAGTAAACCCTACCACAAGTCTTCATAGGCACAACATCAAGTTCCTACCCAAGTGAACCTCACTATGAGTATTTACTCAAACAAGTTCTAAGAACAATTTCAAAGTCTATTACCATATAAACATTTAAGCATAGATATTCAATTTCATAAATGCTCAAGGTTGAAGAATGAGTTGAAAACCATTCAAACTCTAAACCACAACTTTCATATGTGAACCAATTTACAATAAGTTAAATTGAACCTCAATTTTAACTAATAAAGTAAATGGCAACTTCAAGGCAATGAAATAGAATATACCAAGAGAGGATTTAATAAATATATGACTAGTTCAAATACATGGAATATTCTAATAAGTCAACTCATCAAGTCCCCAATATGTGGGCTTAGTTACACATACTAGAAAAATAATAAAAGAGAGAAAGATTGTAGAGAGGACCCATAAAAGCCTTCAAGAGTCCCTTTTGTCTTTTCTTTTGTACTTGAGATTCCTCCTTTCTCTTCAATTAATTCCTAAGATGTGGATGGATGTGAAGTGTTTGATTAAAGTAAGGGTTTTGGTTCATGTAAGGTTAGGTAGTGATTAAGGGTTTCAAGAATGGTGGATGAGTGGTAAAAAACAAAGATGATCAAAAAGTTGTATTTATATGGGATCACAAATGTTAGGGTTGGAATCCCGAAAATGATGATGTGGCACTTGATCGGCTGTTTCAAACGGCGGTCAGGCCGCGGAATGAAACCGCCGAATGGCTTGTGACTTCTCGGGAATGGAACGGCGGTTTGGTTCTGCGGTTGAAGTGTGGCCGCCGTTTTGCAACCGAGACCTCTGGGAGAATTCTGCGGTTTTGTTCTGCGGTTAGGCCGCAGAATTGAACCGCCGATTGCTTCTTTTCTTGGCAAATGACCATTTTGCCCCCGAAAGCACTCCTCTTGTCGCATATAGCCCAAAATCACCGGTTTTCCTCATTGATCAGCACTGAATCCCAAAAGTGCCTGTACAAGCAAAATCGAGCCATAAATCCATGAGTTTAATCGGAATCCGAACATAAGTAAAGGAAATAAGGGGTGCATTCTTATGTATGTAATGGCTCGATCAGCCGGTCATAAATATATTTTTTTTATACTTTTGTTCCTGTAATTGAATAAATATCAAAATATTTCAAATATTTTCATATATTTAACCTAAAATTGAAAATTAAATTCCAAAAAAACTCAATATTGACTATTGAGAATCAAAATCCATAAACTACCAATCAAAATCCAACAAACTAAATAAAATTCAAACCAAAGTAAATCTATTTCTAAGTTCCAACCAAAGTAAACAATTAAACAAAATCAAACAAACTAAATCAAATTCCAACCAAAGTAATTCAAATTCTAAATTCCAACCAAACTGCAAATCCTAAAATAAATTCGTCATTACCAAGGTATGAGCAATACCCATCCCAGATATGGTGAGAATAAATTCATGATGCATACTTATCCCAATTTATTATCTTGTAGGCTATGGGTGCAAGAAAATAGATCCATTTTCATATTAAACATAGCAAGTTTAGTAACTCATAATGCATCAAAAGTATTTTAATGTAATTCAGGTACTACAATGGAAATCGATTTGATAGGCTCGGCAAATAATTTTCTTCAGCAAAGAAGAATAAATTAATTACAATATAAATCAATGCTGCAAATGTCATTCTCTATGAGGGAAAAAGATTCAAAATCTCCCTTAATTGGTATGTAATACAACTGTTTTTAATCCTAATTTTATTAAAAATCAATTATTCAAATTTCAAACCTTAAAACTCACCTCATGAATTGAAGATGACCACAAGTAAAGAAAGAGTTGTGACAGCCAGCTGGCAGATGGCAACAGCGAGGATCGGCAGAAGAAGTGTTAGGTTTTGGTATGTAATACAACTATTTTTAATCCTAATTTTATTAAAAATCAATTATTCAAATTTCAAACCTTAAAAATCACCTCATGAATTGAAGATGACCACAAGTGAAGAAAGAGTTGTGACAGCCAGCTGGCAGATGGCAACAGCGAGGATCGGCAGAAGAAGTGTTAGGTTTTGGCTCGTATTCTCGAATGAAATGAATGTTAACCAAACGAGACTCAACTGATATAGAGCTTCCTAGAGACGTGGGATACATTTGGAAGTTGGATTAGGTGTCTAAGGGAATGATTGAAGACGAAAGCGGAAGAAGAAGAAAACAACTCTCCCTACCGCTGTAGCTTTGACAGCAGTTGTGGGAGCAGTCAAGGCTAAGTTCACGAATATTGAAGGACCGATATGCCTTGTGATGTGGCTTGCACAGCATTAATGACAGCGGTAGACATCCAGTGGTTTTCGCAGTGGGAAAAATTGTACTACAGACAACGGTACTCACAGCGGTTCGACGAAAATTTGTGCGGATCAGGAAGTCTTCGATGGAGAAGGAAAAAGGATTTGTCTTCATGCGGAACAGGAAAGCCTTGTGCTTGAAGGAAGAGGATTTCTCTTTACAATAAAACTTTGCATAAATAGGAAATAGTATTTATATGGAACAAGTAAGCCTTGTATGTGTAGGAGACGGATTTCCTTATTAGTTCCTAACTCCTTGTAATTAGTATAAATAAAACCTTGTAATTAGATTATTTATGTGTGGAGAAAAGAACACCATGTAACATCAAAAAGAGTGTGTTGAGATCTGGGGGAGACCCTAGGGAATATCCAGGGAGGGATCTAATGGAATATTAGTGGATCAAGTTAGAGATCCATGGGTGATATTCAGGGGAGACCTAGAGGATATTGGGAAGGTACTCTGTGAGGATCTTGTGAGCGTGGTTTGGGGTTGAGGTGAGAGAGAGAATCATAGAGTATATGGTTGTAACAATTTATCATATAGTAAAACTTTCTCTGTCGTCCTAATGGCCTGTGGTTTTTTACCTGATTTGGGTTTTCCACGTATATCTAGTGTTGTGATTTTTTATTTTCTCTCATTTATTTCTTCTGCTATATTGACGTTATTAATTACTATGAGTTATGGGCGGGTATTAGGCACGACGTTTCCGCATTCATCTGTTCGAATCCCCAACAAGAAGTCGACGGTGACAAGAGAAGGCGACGGCAGCGAGAGAAATCAATCGGCGACGAGCTATTTGAGACTTTAGAGTGTTTTACTATTTGAGACTTTGAGCTATTGTGATTTTGTCAAATGAATTGTGATTTGTGAGTTTTTTTTTTTTTGGTACCCCCAAAACGACGTTGTTTTGGGGGATTCGGATTTAAAAATGAAATAAAGGAAATCAGTCAAAGTCTGGTTGACTGACTAGTGTCCTAGTTGCCGACTAGGTGGCCTAGTCGGTCTTAGGCGGATTTTCGCCTAGCTTGGCCGATTTTAGCCAAATCGGGGTGTTTGGTCACCGACTAATGCCTAGGCGGGGACTAGTCGACCCAAGTCAAGGACTTTTGCAACACTGGTTTTTATCGTTTTCGGTGTTTGCATATTTCATAGCATTATTGTTATTAATTTGCATGGTTTTTGAAGGAACGGTGATAACTGCAATTGCACATATAGTAACAGCAATTGGGTCAGGAGTGCTATCAGTGGCATGGGCTTTAGCTCAATTGGGCTGGATTGTTGGGCCTCTGGCTCTCACAGCCTTCACTGTTTTCACTTGGTACACATCTTCTCTTCTCGTTGACGCTTACAGGTCTCCAATTACTATGACAAGAAACTACAGTTACATTCTCTGTCAAAAACTATTTAGGTAACAAAATATTATTATTCATTTTTTGTTTCATGGATTTTCCCTCAAATTCTTACTCTCTTTTACAGGAACAGGGATGAAGTACAGATTTTGTGGTTTTGCCCAACATGGAAATCTCATTGGATCAACTATTGCTTACATTATAACTGCATCCATTAGCATGGCGTAAGCTATTTTTAATCTCCAAAAATTTTATTTATGCATGTCTCTAACAACACGTACTCGTTAATAAGATTGTTTTGGATATGTAAACGGGTCTATAATTTATGATTTGTCAGGGCCGTTAAGAGATCAAACTGCTTTCACAAGAATGGGCATGAAGCAGGGTGTCATTGTCATACAACAAACATGTTTACTTTCGAAAGATACAGGCATGTAGCCTTTGCCTATGCTTACTCTTCATACAGGCATGTGCAACCAATTCAATTTTATATAGGATTTCCATACATTTCTTTTACTTTTGAAATTGACCCGGCCTGTAACGTTACAGAGTGATATATCACTTTTTGGAGTGTGTGCGAGTCGCTCTGTGATGTTACAAAATCTATGTCACACATTACATAGTTCCCATTCAAAAAAACTTACATAAGAAGTCTAGTAGCTAATAATTTTATATATTTACATAAATACTTTTTCATCATAAGCATATTATTAATTTTGATTTTCTGGTGGTTATTTGCATACATTTGAAGAAGGCAAATCTTATTGGAGTCTCAGTCACCACCATTTTTTACCTGCTTTGTGGAACTTTTGGTTATACAGCCTTTGGAAACAGTGCACCGGGCAACTTCTTAACTGGATTCGGATTTTACGAACCATTCTGGTCAGTCGACATCGCCAATCTTTGCATTGTTATTCATCTTCTTGGAGCTTACCAGGTACATCTCCATTAAGGGTAGACGTTTTTTGACAACATTGATTAAAAATCAAAAGACTAGCTTATTACTTATTAGGTGGTGCTCTGCTCGCAACCTCGCGATCACTTGTAACATAATCATTGAATGTGTTTAATATCTTGGTGCAGGTATTTTGCCAACCAACATTCAGATCGGTGGAAAACTGGTGCAGCCAACGATGGCCAGAAAGCGAATTCGTGACAAAAGGATATGCCATTAACATTCCAATATGTGGAAGTTACAATGTGAACATTTTCAGGTTGATATGGAGAACATTATACTGCTGGGAGCTGTGATTGCGATGTTGTTCCCGTTCTTCAACAGTGTTCTTGTACTGCTGGGAGCTGCTTCCTTCTGGCCCTTGGCCATGTATTTTCCGATCAAAATGTACGTATCACGCGTAAAGATTAAGTGTTTTTCAAGGGTGTGGATATGGCTCTAAGTTCTGGTAGGTGTGTGCTTTGTTGTATCGCTTCTTGCTGCTGTCGGTTCAATTGAAGGCATTGTGATGGATGTCCGTGCCTACAAGCCTTTCAATTCCATTTATTGATTTTTATATGTTCTGGGTTATGTAAAATATATGTTATGGATTAATGGAACAAATACAAATTGTAAGTTTCTTTGTTTCTATGTAATGTGTTACCTAACCTTGAACCTTCCAAATGATGAGCTTCTATTTGTTATAAATAATTGGATTTTCTTTTTTACATTAGACCATAAATTTTAGGGGGATTATCATTTGGGTCCCTAACTTTTTCTGAATTCTCAAATTTTTAAACAAGTTTGTTTTTTTATCAAAACTTTCCCTGAGTTTTGAAAAGTATATCAAATAGGTCCTTTTGACTCTTTTTTTAACAGTCAAACATCACAGAATTGGTATAATGTCTATTTTGCCCCTGTATGCCTTATTAACGGCTGAAAAGACTGTTTTACCCTCTAACATTTAAAATTTAAACAATTTATCTTTAATTTTAAATTAAAGAAATAAATAATACAATTTTTAAAAAATATTTATATAATACAAAAATAAATTGTTGTAAATCTCTACCATTCAAATCTTAGATTGATGGTGGAGATTTATTTATTTAAAAAATAAAAAAATAATTACATAAAAAAATGAAAAAAAAAATCCTACCAAACTAAAAAATTTAAAACTAATTAAAACTAATCAAAATTCTGGAAATCATCAAGCAAACCATCATAATTCTCTCCATCATCACATCATTTGTTATTCTCAAAAAAAAAAAAAAAAAAAAAAAAAAAAAAAATCACATCATTCGAAGAAAAATAATTTACAGAACCTATATCTTATTCTTGTTTTTCTTCAATAATCATCCACTCAATCATCAACATCATCATCTTCTTCATTTTCAAGAAAAACACAAAAACCCAAAATCCTCATTAGAGATCTGCACCCACCAAACTACCAAAAAATCTCAAACAAAAACTCAAATAGAAATCTCCACTAGAGATGCACATTTCCCCCCGGGGCCCCAATTTTCCCCGTCCCCATCCCCATTTGGGGATTTTTTTTTTGGAAAAAATGGGGAAATGGGGGGGGATGGGGATGATTTTCATCCCCAAATTGAAATGGGGATGGGGATGGGGATGGGGGGAAGGTCCCCCATCCCCATTTCCCCATTTCCCCCAATTATATATAATAATATAAATATAATTATAATATATATATTTTATATTTTTTTTATTCTTTGAAAACCTAACTCCCTAACCCTAAGTGTATATACAATTTTACTCTTTTTAACTTCAAGACCTAAAACCTAAAACCTAAAATTGTTCTCATTTTCTCAACAATTAGTTGTTATTGTAATGAACTTGTGAATTTAAAAACACTTTATTTTGTATTTGTAATGCACTAATGAATTTTATTTTATATTTGCAATGGAATGTTTGATTTTTCAGTTTAATTTTTATTCAAATGGGGAAATGGGGAAACGGGGGAAACAGGGAAACGGGGAAAAACGGGGAAAATGGGGAATTGGGGATGGGGATGAATATAGGTCCCCCCAAAATTCCCCATCCCCATTTTCCCCAAATGGGGAAATGGGGAGGGATGGGGGAAGGGTCTAGGTAGTGGGGATAGGGATGGGGGGACCTATATCCATCCCCATTCCCCAAACGTGCATCTCTAATCTCCACCCACAGAACCCTCTCCACCACAGCCCACTCCCTCTTGAAAAGAAGCTCTGGATCGTGCTCCGAGATGGAGAACAACGCGGCGAGGCAGTCCACAGAGAGGCGAGCACACTCGGAGGAGATGAGTGAGTGCGAGTCGGAGCTGAGCGATTTGAATACTAGATGAGAGAGAGGCGCGGGCGGCGGCGGCGGTGGTGGTGGAAGAGCGAGAGGTCTGTGAGGGTTTGTTCTTTGAGGTTTGGTGTTGATCTTCGATTTGGGTATGGGTTTATTTTTTTTAATTTTTCTAGTATGGGTTCTGTGAGGGTTTGTTTTTTGAGGTTTGATGTTGATCTTCAATCCTTTGATTTGGTATGTTTTTTTTTGTTTGGATGAACTATGTCTGTGAGGTTTGGGTTTAATTTGGTGATGACGATCAAGTGTGTATGAATTTATGTTATATATTATTAATTTTTATTTCGATTTGGTATGGATTTTTTGTTTGGATGTGTCTGTGAGGTATGGGTTTAATTTGGTGATGATGATGAACTGTGTATGAATATTTAAAGTTTACAGAACCTATATCTTAAGATTGTTGTTTATCTCAGATTTATGATGAACTGTGATGATGATGAACTGTGTATAATACAACAATTTATTTTTGTATTATATAAATATTTTTTAAAAATTGTATTATTTATTTCTTTAATTTAAAATTAAAGATAAATTGTTTAAATTTTAAATGTTAAGAGGGTAAAACAGTCTTTTCAGCCGTTAATAAGGCATACAGGGGCAAAATAGACATTATACCAATTCTGTGATGTTTGACTGTTAAAAAAAAAGTCAAAAGGACCTATTTGATATACTTTTCAAAAGTCAGGGAAAGTTTTGATAAAAAAGCAAACTTGTTTAAAAATTTGAGAATTCAGAAAAAGTTAGGGACCCAAATGATAATCCCCCTTTTTTAGGATATTTAATAATATCCTAAAGACCCGTGTTGAATGTGCCAAAAATTATACTATCAATCTCAACACCAACAATTTAGTGTGATTCTATTTGACAATTTAGTCTTTACTAAATTATCATTTTATTTTATTTTATTTTTGTTAATAATAACAATTTATTCTTAATTAAAATTACTAAAGAAAACAAAAGAAATTTAAACAATAGCATTACTCATAATAAAAAGGAAATTTTAAACACACTAAACCTGTTCTTTTTAATCTAATAATAGTGCAAAATGTTGATGGAGCATTTCACGTGACCAATTTATGATGGGAAATTATCATTCTTCTTCCTATATAGTTTACCGTATCCTCTAGTCTCTCTCCTCTAGTTTCAGCATTAGCTAGATTCCCCACTATAAAAAATCAATAATCTCCGTTCTCCTCCCTCCCATCACTTTTTCTGGTAAATGACATATGACACTTTATATGAAAAAAGACTGTTTTACCCTTAATTAAAGGAAGGATGTTGTGAAAATACAATTATACCCTAAAGAGTCTATTAACACACAAAGGCTGTGTTTGTTTCGCGGGACTGGACTGGGATTGGACTATTTTTAGTCCAATCTTATGTTTGGTGAGTGCAATCAGTTGGGACTATTTTTATCCCCTTTCCAATTTATCCTGCTCTGGCAGGATAAAATAATCCTCTCAAAATCGTTGGGATTATTTTATCCCATCTTTGATTCAACAAATTTCAACAAATTTCAACAAATATCAACAAATAAAATCATCATGTTCATGTTGATTCAACTAATTTCAACAAATTCATCCACCTCATTCAACAAATTTCATCCAAAATAAAATCAAGCCCAACACAACAAAATCCCACAATTAACACGATCATCGACTCAAAAAAAATTACAAAAAAATAAAATAAAATTCTCTCAAACAACCTCGATCACTCATCCATCACCACCGTCCTGGAAAGCTTCGCCTGTCACCAAACCCCGGCCATCAACGCCGCCGATCTATTCGCTGAAAACCTCAAATGAAAACCCATGACAACTTTGCTTTTGCTACCTCGATTCGAACGATCCAACGTGATCCAAGCTGTGATGGCGCCACCATTGTCCTCGCCGGAGCCTGATCTACCAGTCAAACCAGTCCAAAAATAGTCTATTTGAAATAACTAGAGAAAGGAGAGAGAGAGACCGGAGGATAGAGAAGGGAAAGTTTCGATTTTTTAACAGAGAAAGGAGAGAAAAATATGGGAGGAAAGGGAAAGATTCAATTATTTTGTTTCCACCACCCATGTAACAAAGAAACGAGAGAAGGAGAAGATCATCCAATTATTTTTCTAGGTACAGAGAAGAGAAAGAGAGAAATGGATTCTGACAAAAAAAGAGAGAGAAATAGTCAAATAAAGGGGAGGAGATCGAGAGAGAAGAGGATGATAAATATTGTGGGATTAGTTTTTTTTTTTTTTTTTTTTTTTTTTTAGAAATACTTTTTATTTTAAAAGTTTATTCTAATCCTAGTGCATACCAAACACATGATTGGACTATTTTTAGTCCAATCCAATGTTGCACCAAACACGGGAAACATATAATTAATCCAATCCAATCCCATATCTTAAAAATAGTCCAATCCTATTCCGCGCAACAAACGCAACCAAAAGGTGATACTGCATATTCCATATTCCGATCCTCGATCCTTTAAGGTTACAATTATACCTTGACTGGTACTGTTAATCCAACCTAGCCTGGTCCGAACATATAGGCCTTTATTAGATTGGGCTTCCAAAATTCAACACAACACAAAATAATAGAAATAGGTTTAGAGTAAATCAAGTCTACAGACATGCAAGGTTTGATACGAGACATTATCAAAGCATACAACAAACACAAATCTTTCACAGGAACAATACTAAACTTATAAACATAGACCGATATTATCACAACATAGAGGACTGCAGACCTTCAGATCTCTCTTAGTATTCGTCACCTTCATCATCCTCACCCTCAGCAGACTCAGCACCAACCTCCTCATAATCCTTCTCAAGGGCAGCAAGATCCTCACGAGCCTCAGAAAATTCTCCTTCCTCCATACCCTCACCAACATACCAGTGCACAAAAGCACGCTTAGCATACATGAGATCGAACTTGTGATCAATGCGAGAGAACACCTCAGCAACGCTGGTGGAGTTTGAGATCATGCAAACAGCCCTCTGCACCTTGGCTAGGTCGCCACCGGGAACAACAGTTGGTGGCTGGTAGTTGATACCACACTTGAATCCAGTGGGGCACCAGTCAACAAACTGAATGGTGCGCTTGGTCTTGATAGTGGCAACAGCAGCATTCACATCCTTGGGGACAACATCACCACGGTACATGAGGCAGCAAGCCATGTACTTGCCGTGGCGAGGGTCACACTTGGCCATCATAGACGAGGGCTCAAAAGCACTGTTGGTGATTTCAGCAACTGAAAGCTGTTCATGGTAGGCCTTCTCAGCAGAGATAACTGGTGCATAGGACGAAAGCATGAAGTGGATTCTTGGGTATGGGACCAAGTTGGTCTGGAATTCAGTAACATCAACATTCAAGGCACCATCAAACCTCAGAGAAGCAGTCAGAGAGGAAATCACCTGAATCCCACATGAAAAGAAGTCAATCTTCAGTGAACAAAATCCCATATTTGCAAAGATCATACAATATGCACATATTATAAACTCAAACATTCAATCTAATTTGAGCACAAGAGGGAAAACTAAGTTTAATATTGTGTCCATATGTTTGCCTCACTAAAAAGAATAAGGCTAGACCAATTACCTGAGACACAAGACGGTTAAGGTTGGTGTAGGTGGGGCGTTCAATGTCAAGGGATCGCCTGCAGATATCATATATGGCTTCGTTGTCAAGAAGAACAGCCACATCGGTGTGTTCCAACAAGGAGTGGGTTGAGAGGACACTGTTGTAGGGCTCAACAACAGATGTAGAGACCTGAGGAGATGGGTAGACAGTGAAACCCAGCTTTGACTTCTTTCCATAGTCAACCGACAACCTCTCCAAGAGAAGGGATCCAAGACCAGAGCCGGTTCCTCCACCAACAGCGTTGAAAACAAGGAATCCCTGGAGGCCAGTGCAGTTATCAGCCAGCTTCCTGATGCGGTCCAAGCAGAGGTCAACAATTTCCTTACCAATGGTATAGTGACCACGGGCAAAATTGTTGGCAGCATCTTCTTTCCCGCTAATGAGTTGCTCAGGGTGGAAGAGCTGGCGGTAAGTTCCAGTCCTCACTTCATCGATGACAGTTGGCTCAAGATCAACAAATACAGCACGGGGGACATGCTTCCCTGCACCAGTTTCACTGAAAAAGGTGTTGAAGGCATCATCTCCTCCACCAACTGTCTTGTCACTTGGCATTTGCCCATCAGGCTATTCATAAACACAAACCAACAATCAGTCAATCAACAATTAAACCAAACAAACATAATACATGTTTAAAACTCATAAATCAAACAAATAAATTAAGAATTAAAAATTTTCAACTAATAAAACCTTATCCACCAGATCTAATGATCATATAAAGAAATAACATGAACAATTTTATATAGCTAGTATTCTTGTGCTCAATTTAGCAATAAATTCAAGTTACTAAAAAACCAAAACTATATTAAACATTTTCATTTAATTTTCAACTAACAACACCACTCTCTATACCAGATCTGACAAGTGTAATAAAAAAAACAGACAAAATGCAGCAAATAAATCAAGAATTTAAAATTTTCATCTAATAACACCATATCCACCAGATCCGATGATCATATAAAGCGAATAACATGAACAAGTTTAAAAATCTAGAATTCTGATGATCAATGTGACAGAAAAATTCAAGTAACCAAAAACTAAAACTGAATTTACATTTTTCAACTAACAGCACCACTCTCTTCACCAGATCTGACAACTGTAATAAAAAACACAGACGAGATGCAGTAAATAAATTAGACAATAATACATGAATAAAATTTAAAGATCTAGCAAATAAATCAAGAATTTAAAATTTTTTATCTAATAACAACATATCCACCATATCCGATGATCATACAATTAAAATAACATGAACAATTTAAAGATCTAGCATTCTGGTGATTAAGGGGACAGAAAAAATTTTAAGTAACTAAAAAAACTAAAACTGAATTAAAAAGTTTATTTTAGAAGACGACGAAATGCAGCAAATTACAGATCTGACAAAACGACAGTAAGAAAATCACAGATCTAACAATATACACTAAAACCGACAACATTTAGCTCAGATCTGAACAGAACAAAACAAAATAAACAAGCAATCGTGAGAGATCCGGTACCTGGATACCGTGCTCGAGGCAATAGAGCTCCCAGCAAGCATTTCCGACCTGGATACCTGCCTGACCGATGTGGATCGAAATGCACTCTCTCATTTTCGCAGATTAGCGCAAAAACGACAGCGATTTGAAGAGATTTAAAAGAAGAAACAAGAAATCGTACAGAGAGCAACGAAAACGAAGACGTTTATGAAGACGCCTTCTGTTTTAGAATTTCTGTGTTGTGTGCGAAGGTGGCGATGGATGAGGATATTTATAGTGGGAGAAAGAGGATATATTCGAGTTGGCTTAACTTGGGATTTGGTTAGGGGACGGCAATTATTGCTGACGTGGTGGGATTACATTGGCTGTTGTTTAACCATGGTTGGGATTTTCTTTTTCTTTTACTTTTTTTGTATTTTTGAATTTTAAATTTTTGCCGCTCGGTCGGGCTAGTTATACAGTAATAGTGATTAGTGAGTGATTGTTTAATTTTATGGGAAAGTTTCACTTGTATCCTTAATTTTTGATATAATTGTAGATAGATGAGCTAAGATAGGACTTTTACATTTTTATCCGTAACTTAACGGAAGAAGGTGAAAATTGTCATTTGATAAACCATATAACAGAAAATTAAAGAAATTAAATTACGGTTTGAGATCATGGCACTATGTTGGGGCCATTTTTACCCAATTTCAAATGTATGAGTTTGTGTTTTGAACTTTTTAAGACATTTTACAAGTAGTTTGAGCTTAATTCAAAAATTGACTTGATAAGAATTTTTTTCCAGTAAAGTTATAGAATTAATTTGAGTTTGAATAACAATTTAATATTACTTATAAGATGCAATATGCCCTCATGAGCGTAGCTCAACTGGTAGATAGATGAGCTTAGTGTTTAGGCAAACCACCAGAATCGAAACCGACGTCAAGTTTACGTCGCTGTTCAGGATTTTTTCATCATTGGAGTTATTTTCCTAGGTCTCAATTCCAACTTCATTGTTCTTCTTCCGAAGTTGAAGGATTCAATTTCGATTGATCAGTTTCGGCCGATTGTGCTTAGTAACAATATGCTTAAAAAAATTTCAAAGATTTTGGCTGATCGTTTAGCTCGGGTTGCAGCCAGGATTATTTCTCCTCAGCAGTTCGGATTCATTCAAGACCGGCATATCGAGGATTGTATTGCTTTGGCATCTAATTGTGTGAATGTGTTGCAGAAAAAGTGTTATGGGGGTAACTTGGCCATAAAGATTGATATTCGCAAGGCTTTTGACTTCCTAGATTGGTCTTTCCTTTGCAGGGTGCTTTAGGTTTTTAGGTTTTCTTCTGTTTTTGTGGATTGAATAGACGGCATTCTTCGTTCATCTAAGCTTTCGGTTCTATTGAATAGGGTCCCAGAGGGTTACTTTTGTTGCTTTAGAGGGGTTCGTCAGGGAGATCCGCTCTCTCCGCTTTTGTTTGATATTACAAAGAACTTCCTTAGTATATTATTGACAAAGATGGTGGGTTTTTCTCAGATTCTGTCGATTTCTTCCCCAAGGGGTTTTTTGGCTTTAACTCATTTACTCTATGTAGATGATGTTCTGATCTTTTAAAGAGGCACTCAAAAGAATCTGAAGCATATCATGGGTGCTTTTGGGGATTATGATGATATTTCAGGTCAGTTGGTTAACTAGGGTAAGTCCTCCATTTATTTCGGATCTTTTATATCCCCTTCTAGGATTGGTGGTATCTTTCGGAACTGTAAAGTCTTTGTGAAGAATTGCTTTGCTATTCCTCTTAGTTAGGTTTTCGCATTTGAGGTTGAGCTTATAGCGGCCTTATTGGCCATTAATTTTTCTTGGAAGTATGGGTGGCATCAGATCTGGCTTTAGATCAATTCTTCTTATGTGGTTTAACTTCTTTCTTCTCGTTCTGAGATGGTTCATTAGAGAATTCGTCAGGCATGACAGCTCTGTATCTTCCAAATCTTACAGATGGATTTTCAGGTTTCCTATATTTTCAGGGAGGAGAATCAAGTTGCAGATGCGCTTTATAAGCATGCTTTGGAGCTTCAGGCTGATTCTTGGTGGTTTTCTGTCCCGCCGTTCTATTCTTCTTTTGTTGGCAATGACTGTATGGACCAAGAGTCTTTTCGTTTTTTTTTTTTCTCTTTTTTTCTTTTTAGTGTGGCATGTGTGCCTCTTTTTGTTTAGGGTTGTTTTCCCCCCTAGTTCTTTGTTCTTTGTTGCTTTTTGTCACTTTTACTTTTCTTCTATCTTATATATATATATATATATGGATATTTTCTATGGGGTTTTCAACATATGATCGCTTGTAATGCTTTTTCCCATAGATCAATCCAATTTTATTAAAAAATAATAATAATAATAATAAAACCTTTAAAACCTTTAACTTTTCATCACTAGCCAAGAAAAATTATAGGAGTCAGAAGAAAATGTGAAAACACCGTAAGGGTTTAGAAAAGAGAAGAGCAAATTCCTGCATTTGTCCCTTAAATCTTTATGAAGTTTAAATTTTTTCCTTATCAATAATTTCACTATTTTTATTCACATTTATTAGTGACTTGACGAGAATACACTTACCTACCCATAACCATAATAATAAAAATAACTTTTTCAATTTTTCAATTTATTTTATGTTTCTCTATCAAATAAATTTAGATCTCATTTACAAAAATTTCTTTTAACTATTTTCTCTGAAACGAATATGTAGTTGTTTTCTTCTACTTAGGTAGATAGTGAAATCGGTTTTTTTTAGCGTTAGAAAACTGTGTTTTTTTTTTTTTTCTCTCGGAATCATTACAGGATGAAATTTAAGAATGATTACATGATGGATTTTGTAAATGATTAAACCATGAAATTTGATAATAGCATTGCACGATTAAATTATACATACAGAAAAGGAGGGGGGGGGGGGGGGGGGGGAACCACTCTTGAAATTTGTTTGTTGCTACTTGCTCGTTACATTAACTAATACATGACTCTGATAATGTAAAAACCAGGTAAAAGAATAATAATACAGGAATAACCAAGTGTCTACACAAAATTTATGTTTAACAATAGTACCTGAGGTGTGCAAAATACGGCTATAGCTCCTGTTTGTAATCTTGTCGGCTCGCAAACAACCGAGTCTTCTTGTTTTATTTCAAGCGCTCGATCAGAATCAAATGAAACAGCATGTCCTGGATACTCATGCAGGAAGACATCCTCCTACAGATTTCATCCTTCATATCGACAATTTTAACAATGGTTATTTCTGCGCTAAGGTTGCCATTATTTATGTTTCAGACTATCATTTACACATTTTCTCTAGACGAGAACTTATCAATTCGCAGGCTGGGCACCAATCCATGTGCGATTCTCATCGTCCAGTTCACCCATCCTATGATTGCGGCTTTCTTGTAAATAGGTTACCCCAGTCCAAACACCACGTATAAGTAAGATGCTCACAAAGACTACACTTCCAAGGGTGCAAATCACCTATATATTTCATTTATATTAAAATTAGCAAAATTGTAATGATCTGGTAAGCTTAAGTCACAAATTCTGATACTCTACATTCCAAATACACATTATTTCTAACTTTTCAGAAACAGAACAATCAGCATCGTAACGAGATGAAAAATGATTAAGTGTTTACGCAAATAACAGCTTTAATGCCCAATTCTGAATACATTAAGATTTACATAAATATAAACTGATGACTTGATCTCCTGACATAACCCAAGCCCCATTAACTGCTAGCATAATCCTTTCCATATTCACTGATTCTATTTTATTTCATAAGAATAAAGACAGTTGACAAGGAGCTGCGTCTTTCTTTTTCTTTTTTTGAAATGTTATAATAAATTCGGGGTTTGGGGCAGGTTCATGACTCAAACCCAAAACTTCATGGCAGAGGATTGAGGGGCATAACACTGAGCCAAACTTCTATGACAAAGCTTTCCAGAAAGGGTATAAATTAACATCAGTCCCATTGCTTATATTATTATCAGATTCTGCCTTACCATGATGACTTGCAAAACCATTCTAGGGTATCCGATCTTTCCATCTATCACCTCATAAAAATAAATGAGAACTAATGAGAAAGACAACTAAAATTTCTATTTTTCTTTTCTTAACTACCAATGGCAGAATGACTTTGATCAATTGAATGTTGCTGAAGACAAAGAAGAACATGAATCATAATCTGCTCTGCCATTACCCGTAATATACACAAAAACCAGCATTAGGAACAAAAACTCACTTCTCTTGCCGGTCCTTTGGGGTAAAACATGGGGTAATGGCACTAGTCTCCATGGAATGTCACACACAGTCACTTGATTGAACATGAATCAGAATCCTACTTATTATGCCAATCTTTTGCTCATTCTGCATGAGAATTCAGACCACTCCTAACTTTATAAGACATCTAAGGAGGAAAATACATAAAGGTTGAGTGTGAAACAAAAACCAATTGAGTACATGACAGTTATCATTAATAAAATAAACAAAAATTACATTCCATCCAATAATTTAAATGGAACAAAACTAACAGGAAGAAACTCAAAATAACAGAAATTGAGAGCAATAGACAGATTTTTCCTTCGAAACCAACCATTCCATTCCTCCCTACCCCAAACCATGAAAATTTAGCCAACAAAGTTGTAGCACTCCAGCTAATTTGAGAAGAAAAAAAATAAACGAAGTGGATTACCATGAATGAAGAACCACTATTTATTTGATGCACTTAAATATGACCAAACTTAAGTTTTCTTTCATGCGTAGTTAAAGCTATCATTCCAGCAAAGCATTGTGACAAGAGTAACATGTCAACTTCCATCCAAGAAAAAAAATGATATTTCTGTCTTAAACAACCTTAGAAGTTAGGACTGAAAAGAGATGGTATTTTGATTTATAAGTCTCTACTGTACAGTTTCATAAACTTCACAGATTTAGCAAGTAAAAAATATAAAAGATTGAATTGACTCTCTATAGGTCTCTCTTAACAAAAACCCCTTAGACCTTCTTTAATTAATTAATTTATTTTTTCTGACGACCCTCTCTGCTTCAGTGAAACATTGATTAGCAGGGACAACCCGACAAAATTATTAAAGTGTGATACAGCTCTATTTGGATTGGTAAAATACCATAACATTTCTCTTCATGAGTATGACAATAGACTAAAGTACTAAACTATAGTCATTAGTAAGCACAAGATATTTTCCTCCTAGCAGCCTTTATCACCAATACATCTGGACTTATAATCTCCTAACCCATCTTCATTCATATTTGACTTTTTAGTATTTTCTGTCTGCAGTTGTTCCACTGCAACTCTGCTTATATAACTAATCCTTCATCAGATTAATTCCATCTACATAATAGTAGAAAGTGTACTTGAAACAACCTAACCCCATCTAGGATATATCCGCTTTGGGAAAATAGCCATCACGTTTTTGTTTTTTAGCTTTTCAACCAAACATGCATCTACACGGTATAGAAAGCAACCAGAGTATTATAACTAGTTTAAGAAAAATTTCCACTAGCAATGTGAGACTTTGGATGACCCTCGCAAACCTAATAGAGGTCCTTTCAGTCCCTCTTCCTTTGGATTTGTCATTACCTTGAAAGATGTCAAATCAGGATCATGACAACATGTGTGGATTAACTTTCCGCCAGCATAGGCAATCCTCTATGAGGAGGTGAAATCAAAAGGTAGAGAGACAGTTTGAGTTACCCAAAATCTCACATCGCTAGTCGCAATATTCTTGAGCTAATTGATATATTCAAGTGCATTTGTCAATTGTAAATTCCTTTCAGATTGAAAAGCCTGAAATGTCTTTGTATTCAAAACGGACAATGTCTAATGTAAGATTAACCTAGTTGTTTAGTGTTTTCTTATAGGAGTTAAACCCAAAAGTTTAAGTCGATAGATAAAGGCTTGGAGTCCAACCATAATCTTAAAAGCCTTGAGAAATCTTACATTACGCCAGTATAAAATGCTAACAAGATTTGATTGATTGATTTAGCTATTCTTATGTTTAATTTGAATAAATTAAGCAGTCTAATTATATTTGACACTACAA
Source organism: Acer campestre (assembly GCA_954870605.1). NCBI lineage: Eukaryota > Viridiplantae > Streptophyta > Magnoliopsida > Sapindales > Sapindaceae > Acer > Acer campestre. The sequence continues at coordinate 27,597,867 of OX940802.1, forward strand.
TTGCACACAACTCACAAGTACAATAAATTGAAAGAAACAAAATCAAGTTACAATAGATTAACTAGCTCAATTGCAGCTTCCAAGTTATACTATGTTAATTTTAAGAATGAATTGGTTGCATGAATTTTGTACTGAATCACAAGTTGGACCTCTAATGCCTAATCCAATGTTTGGAACCCAAAATGAGTTTTAATTCACCAGGGAAAAAAAAAAAAAAAAAAGTTCAAATTCTAATTTGGTTTGACCTTAACCACTCACAATTCTTCTCATCCTCATTTCATTTTCAGTGTTTGCAATGGTGCCATTGACTCTTCAATGAATTAATAGTTAATCCATTGCAAGATTCTCATTTATTTATAAATATAATAAAGGGGCTAGGCTAAATTAATTTTAAGGCTTTGACTTCAACATCCATCTATCCATATCTTCTCAATCCAGGGGGGTTGTCATCCACCACCAATTCCTTTACTCTTTTCCACCCTTGGATTGAGAGGAAATGTATGGAGGGATGTTGAGGTCAAAAATTTAAGTCAAAATTTGTTAATATAACCATAATAAAGTATTAAAATCTTCAAAAAAATTCGTGAATTTCTAACTTAGAAAAAGAAAAATATATTACCCAGAAATAAAGAGAAAAACAAAGATTCAAACAACATTCACTAATTTATTGGACCATGCATATGCATTTAATGTATGACAAACTAGATTATTTAAATTGTATCTCCATTTCTCCTTCGAAAGAAAAAAGTAAAAACCATTCCAAGTGAGTTTCAATCAAGAGCAGGTAAAGAAAATAAAATTAAATAATTCAAAGTGAATTCAGAGTTTTTTTTTTTTTCTTTTTTTCTTTTTTATATACTTTGGAGAACATCTGACCATTCTTAACTCACAAAACTAAACTAGGTACTACTTCTTGGTTCAACAATATTGGTAATCAAGATACTAGTGAGATATGATATCTCTTGGCCTCAAGGCAAATCAAACTCCTGACTTGGTAATTAGGAATATAAAGTTGATCTAAACAATGGAATCCAACGTTAAGAAAATCTATTGTATAAGAGATAATGTTTAATGGCATCGAATTTGAACTTTGGGGGTAAGAAATGAGTGCCTAAGAAGGAAATGTCCATCCAATTCCTTCAAAATCTAATTTCTATTTCTGAATTCATACCACCAAACACAATTTCACAAAATCAGAATTCCAATTCACGCAAGAAAATATCAAAACAAAGGTTTGTTATCTAATCTCATAATTGTACAATAATTTCAAATAATCTCAGTTCATTATAATACAGGAAGAATGTCATTTCCAGAGCGAACTAACGATAATTGCAAACAAGCTAAGTTAGTGAGATATTACCTCAAGAAATGCCTTCAAAACCCACAAAAACGCCAACACCAGAACTCCATTGACAGAAAACCTTACCTAAGTTTCACAAACACAAATTATTATTCTGAGAGCAATTAACACTATAAAACTAAATTAAGTAAGAGTCAGAAAAGAGCCTTAACCAGTTTGGAAGAGATAGAGACCGGCAAAACCGATCGTACGGCCTTCCTAGCTCTCTTAGAAACCTTCTTGAACACATTTTCCACAAACCTAATTAAAAGATCTAAGCTCCTATCTTCTTCTTCTTCCTCATCGTCGTCGTCGTCATCGTCATCTCCGTCAAACTCTTGATTGATCGCACGGCTCCAGTTACGCGGATCTTCCACGAAACCATCACTTCCCTGGAGAAACCATCGATTAGAGTTGCAATCAGAGAGAAAAATAAGTAAATTGTAAGAAATGCAGAGAGAGAGAGAGAGAGAGAGAGAGAGAGAGCGAACCGGAGGGAAGTTGGGGATTCTTCTAGAAGCTTGAAGATGAAAATTGCGGTTTGGGAATTTGTGGAGTTTGGGATGATGAAGAAAGTGAGGTTGTGGTTGTTGTTTATGCTGTTGTGGTATCAATGGAGAAAAGGAGAGAGGTGATAGAGTGACTGCAAACGACATGGCGGTGAGTTTCGGTTTCAGGTGGGTTTTGGTGGCAAGACATGGATCAAGATTCGAGACTCGAGAGCGATACATAAGAGTGATGGTCTTTTGGACGATTTAGTAGTGGACTTATTAGTTGTTGCTAGCTACTAGATTGGGATAATATGACGGAGTAATTTATGGAGTTTTAGTGCAACAATCTTCTACCACTGCCACGTTTCACATTTATGCTTACTTTTTTTTAAAGTAGAAATCATTAAAAAAAAAAAAAAAAAAGAGTATCCTGTTTAAAAAGTTGTTACACATGGGCGCGTGGGGATGAACGCGCTTGGAATGCTTTGTTAGTACCGTCCGTTTCTGAACCAATTTTTCACGGGCCATCGCTTTTTCTTCCTTTTTTTTTTGTTGTTGTTGTTGTTGTTTCCGCCTCGATTGGTAGGGTTCCTTTCCCCTTTTTTCTTCCATGGAGAACTCGAGTGCGGATTTCGATTTCATTTTCTCAACTCAACCACCTTCTAACCCTAACACGATTTCTAATTCGAATATGGATCTGGACACTAGTACCACTGCTAAAAGAGCTAGAATTGAGTTTATCTCGATTGGGCAAAGTGTGGTGGGGAATGGAAACACAGGAAGTGATACCACAAGAAGTTTTAAATCCAAGCTAATGAGCATGTCTACGCCCAGTTCTTGGATGGGTTTTAGAGTCCCCAAAGAAAAAATTCAAATAGGTGCTGAAGATATCTCGATCTCAGAGGGCCATGAGGGACCGATGATGAAACTCTCACCTAGGTTGAAAGACCAGCTTCACGAACCATGGGTGAATGCGCTCATACTGAAAAATATGAGGCGTCCGCACACTCTAAGTTTTATGCTCACCAAGTTAACTCAGAAATGGACACTCCTAGGACACTGGCAACTGAATGATCTTGGGGATGGGTACTTTGTGGCTCGATTTCAGATGAAAGAGGACCTCGATTTTGTTCTCACTAATGGCCCATGGGTTATCATGAACCAATATTTGGTTGTGCAAAGATGGAAGCCTAATTTTGTGCTTGAAGAAGATACAATTTGAAGTATGCCAATTTGGGTTAGATTGTCGAAATTGCCTATGGAATGGATGGATTCTGAATTACTGTGGAACATAGGAGGTATGTTGGGGAAGATGTGTAAGGTGGACCCAATAACTGAAACTCAAGCTAGAGGGAGATTTGCTCGCATATGTGTAGAAATTGATAACTCTAAACCTCTTTTGGGCTCTCTTCAAATTGATGATAGAGTAATTAGGGTTGAATATGAGAGCCTTGGTTTGATTTGCTTCAAGTGTGGGAGATATGGTCATAGTAGAGAAAATTGTAAAGATGGGTTGGTAGAACCCATTGTTGATGAGATGATTACTGAAAAAATACCTGAAAATGTTGCCAAAAAGGAGGTGTCCCCTTATGGCTCGTGGATGCTGGTTTCCTATGGCAAGCAGGATTATAAAAACATGAATGGTAGATATGGGCAAATGAGAAATGGTTGCAGCAGTGGTGTGCAGAGAAGGGGGTCTTTTAGTAATCCAAGGAGTGCTAATGGAATGAAAAAGAAGGATAGGGATGGCCTTGATGCTAGGATGGGTAAGAATAAGTTCGGCAAAAATGATAAACCTGTGAAAACCGTTAGTGCAGCTTTAGGGAAAGGATCCAGATTTGAGGTCCTCAGTGAAGAGGTGGATGGGTTATTGGCAGAGGATAACAATTCTTCCAAAAGTAAATTTGATGTTGGGAAAACTGAGAATAACAACAATGCTCTTAAAGAGATTACTAATCTCAAAATGAAGTATACTAAGAAGATTAGTAAGGAAATCCCTTCTAGTAGCTTAAAGATCCTCAGGAAAGGTGACAAAATCTCTTTGCCTAGTAGCCGACCTTTTATTACCAATAAGAGTAAAGATGTAGCTAATACCTCTAAGGGAGGCAGTAAAGGTAAAGCACACGCTCTAATCTCTGATGTCCAGGCCAGTGCTAACTTACAAGAAGCCTTGCAACAGTCTTCTATTTGGGGTCCTAATACAGAGATTCAATCTACTAATGGTGATATGTTCCCTTGCAAACCTGTCCAACATGCTGACAGAAGTTTTGAACTGGTAGCCTTGGGTTTGGAAGAGGCTATAGCTACTATTTCTGAGTAGAGACTCCTCACTTCTTCTCTTGCCATGATTTGTGTATGGAATGTGAGAGGGGCGGGAAAGAAATTGTTTGCTAGGAATATTGTTGATCTCAGGAAACATTACCAATTTAATATTCTGGCTATCTTTGAGCCTAGAATTAGTGGTCTTAAAGCTCAATGTGTTATTAAGAGACTTGGTTTTGATAATAGCTTTGTTGTGGATGTTGAGGTTTTCTCTGGAGGCATTTGGCTAATGCGGAATGATTGTGGTTTTAAGCTGCAGATGATTGCCAAGTCCAGGCATTGCATGTGTCACTACCTTGATTAAGGATCATAGGGCGTTCTGGGTTCTTACAGTTGTTTATACGAATCCGTGTGTTTCTACTAGAAGACTCCTCTGGAATTATCTTAATGCTATTAGGAGTTGTTTTGATTTACCTTGGCTTATCATAGGTGATTTCAATGAGATTACTAGTATTACTGAGAAGAGAGGAGGGAGAGATATGTTTCCTAACAGTGGCTTTGATGAATGGATTGACCGCAACAATTTGGTGGATTTGGGATTTTCTGGACCAAAATTTACGTGGATGACGAAAAGAGGCATTGGAGAGGAAATATCATAGAGGCTTGATAGAGCCATTTGCTCTATGGATTAGAGACTCCACTATGTTGAGGGGTTTGTCAAGCATCACCCTAGAGTTATGTCTGACCACTGTCTGATGCTCATCAACCTTTCTAGTAACCATATGCCTAAGAATAATCCTAAACTCTTTAGGTTCAAAGCTATGTGGTTGAAGCATAGAAGATTTGCTGAGTTGATTCATCATAACTGGAAATCATCTGCCATCATAACTAGAAATTGTCTACTGGAAACACTGTAGTTAAGATTAATAATCTTACTAGGGCTCTTCCAAAGTGGAATATAGAGGAATTCGGAAATCTCTTTCGTAATAAGAGGCGTTTATTGGCTTATATCTAGGGAACTCAAAAGAGCCTAAGCATTAGACCCTCTCTTTTTGTATCCAATCTTGAAGCTTCTCTTCTAAAAGAATACGATGTAATTCTTGAACAAGAAGAAATTTTTTGGAAACAAAAGTCTAGCAACTACTGGCTTAGGGAAGGAGACAAGAATACAAAATTTTTCCACCTCTCTACTGTTGTTAGAAGAAGAAGAAACAAAGTGGAAGGTATTAAAACTGATAATGGGCACTGGATTGACGACAGTTATGAGATGAAAAAAGAGGCTATCAGTTATTTCAAGAATCTGTTTGAAGAAAAGCAAAGTCATAGGGAGTATTCTAGGATTCCTTAGCTGTTTACTAAGTTGAAATCAAGTGAGCTCTCCTCTTTATCATCTACTGTTAGTGAGCAAGAAGTGAAGAGTTGTTTGTTTAATATTGGAGGTGACAAGGCCCCTAGACCTGATGGTTTCCCTGCCATCTTTTTCCATAAGTTCTGGGACTGCTGTAAAAATGATCTTACTGATCTGGTTTCGAATTGTTTCTTGAAGGGATGTGTTGTGAATAAGCTTAATCACACTCTTATCTCCCTCATTCCTAAAATTCCCAATCCCATCAACATGTCTCATTTTCGTCCTATAAGCCTATGCAACACCACTTACAAAATGCTTAGCAAGATCCTTGTGCAAAGAATTAGTCTGTTCTTTCCCAAGCTTGTGAGCCCCAACCAAGTTGTCTTTGTTCCTGGAAATATCCAGGACAATATTGTTGTTGCTTAGGAAGTGTTTCACAAGTTTAAGTATATGAAGGGGAAAATGGGGCTTATAGCATGGAAGATTGATTTGGCCAAAGCTTACGACAGACTTCAATGGGGATTTATTGAGAAAGTGCTGCAAGAAATAGGTGTTGAGGGGAGGCTTCTCAAGTTGATTATGAGCTGTATCTCTAGTGTTCAATACATAGTGATTCTCAATGGTGAACTATCAGAGAATTTCACTCCTAAATGTGGTATCAGACAAGGCGATCCCCTGTCACCCTATATTTTTGTCCTATGCATGGAAAAGCTATCTCATATCATTAATCAAAAGCTTGTGGAAGGAAATTGTTGACCTGTTATTGTCTCTAGAGGGTGGCCTAAGATCTCCCATCTCTTTTTTACGGATGACCTCATCCTATTTGGTAAAGCTTCGCTTCCCCAAGCTGAGGCCATGAGGGACTGTATTGATACTTTCTGTGACCTTTCGAGCCAGCGGGTTAGCTTCCCCAAGTCCAGAGTCTTATGTTTGAGTAACATCAGTGACAGCTCCGCTAGTGCTTTGGCTTATATATATGGGTCTCCTATTACCAAAGACTTGGGAAATTATCTTAGTGTGCCACTCATCCATGACCGCATCACAAGGAACACCTACAAGGATATTTTTGAAAAAACCCAAAAGAGGCTTGCTTCATGGAAAAGTGCAACTCTTTCCATGGCAAGAAGATGCACCCTTATAAGAACTGTTGTCTCTGCCCTCCCCATCTATGTCATGCAGTCTATTAAGCTTCCTTCCGAAGTGTGTTCTAGTTTAGACAAGCTTAATAGGGACTTCCTATGGGGCAATAGTGTGAAGAAGAGGAAGATTCATCTTGCTAAATCAGATGATGTTTGTATGCCTAAGAAACTTGGAGACCTAGGCATCAAAAAAATTAAACTCATGAATCAAGCCTTGCTTGCTAAAATCAGCTGGAAGCTGCTACAAAATGATGATGGGCTATGGGCTCGCATGCTCAAGAGCAAATACCTTAAAGCTGGTGAATTTATGATAACTGAAATGATGAAGAACAGTTGTACCTCAAGCACTTAGAAGGGGTTATCTTATGGGGCTAAACTCCTTGCCAATAGTGTTCAATGGAGGGTTGGTAATGGTGAGAGGGTGAAATTCTGGCTTGACAATGATCTGGGTTGTCTTCATAAGATGGTTATTCACCCTCTTTCTGAGGCTCAAATGTCTAAAATGGTTTATGATTATCGTGTCCAGGATGATTGGGATGTTCAAAAACTGTCATTTGTTTTGCCTTGGTAGGTGGTGCTTCGTATTGTTAGAATTCATATCGGTTTCCACCAGAATGACATGGATAAAGTCATTTGGGGCTTTACTGAGAATGGGGACTTCTCAGTTAAGAATGCCTATAATGGAAACTTCAAGGAGGACAGCTCTACCTCTTGGGATTGGAACTTTATCTGGAAGATTAAACTTCCCCCCAGGGTCCTCTATTTTCTATGGATTCTGCTCCATGGGAAGCTCCTTACTAATGAGCATAGAGCTATCAGGGGCTTAACTATGGATACTTCGTGTGGCACTTGCAATGCTGGTTGTAAGGATGTTACCCATGTTTTTAGGGGCTGTCAGGAAGCTATTAGTATTTGGGAAGATGTTTGTAAGGGGATTACCAAAAGTAGTTTGTTTAACTTGAATTGGGAGGCTTGGCTCCACCAGAATCTGAGGTGTAGTAAACCCACGGTAAACAATTGGCCGAACTATCTCCTCTTTGCGATTGTTCTCTGGTTTGTGTGGAAGTGGAGATGTGCTAGAATCTTTGATCCCAAGTTCAAGCCTCCTCCTAGTCCTGAGATGTTCATCATCCTTAAGTATGTGGAAGCTTGGCTGACTGCTAATATGAATGTGGATAAGAATCCTGTTGTTAATCGTTGTTCTCTTTCCTGGAACCCCGCCCCCCCCCCCCCCCCCCCCCTCCTCTCCTCTCCTCTCAAGACTGGGTTAAATTGAATGTGGATGGTAGTAGACATCCTGACACGGGCCTCATTGCTGATGGGGGTGCTATTCGGGATTATCAGAGGTGTTGGCTAGGTGGCTTTGCTCTAAGCAGGGGTAAGGGCAGTGTAATTAAAGCTGAGTTCTGGGGTATCCTTGAAGGTCTCAAGTTCGCTTGGAAGGCTAGTTTTAACAAGATTGTTATGGAGTCTGATTCTCATAATGCTGTTCTCTTGTTGAATTCCAACCCCCCTCTCAATCACCCTCAGCTTAGTTTCATTCGTGATTGTAGAGCTCTCATAAACAAGAATTGGTGTTGCTCTATGCAGCATGTCTTCAGGGATTGCAACAAAGTTGCGGATGGTCTCATTGGTCTGGGTCATTCCGTAGGCTTGGGAACCACTGTCTTTGCTAATCCTCCCTCCCAAATTATGGATTTACTGGAAGATGACCTTGTTGAGTCTTCCTATGCTAGGATTGTTCCTAGTCCTTAGTCTTTTTCTGTTTCTGCTGGGTTTTTGTCCTACTTACCAAAAAAAAAAAAATAATGGTTGATTATGCCATTTTTCTAATTTATTTTGTAAAAGGTTTTTTTTTGTTTGTTTGTTTGTTTGAAATATTACATAAATTCATTTTTGGGAAGGGAAACATGATTCGAATCCACAACTTTATGGTATAAGTGTGACTTGTGTGAGGGCATACCACTTGACCAAATTTTGTAGACCTTACGTTAAAATCTAATGTATAGTTTTCACTTCACTAACTATAGAGATATTGTATTGTATCTAAACACTTTTGTAAGATATTGATTAAAATTTGTTCATGGGTTGTGTTGAGAACCAATTTTTCTTTTTAAAAAAGTATTAAAATTATTACCAACCTAGGTACGAGATTTACCGATATCAGATAGACAATACATGTGCAATCCGAATATCTAATTCCAACAAATCGAAAGAAAACTCTCCTTACATAATTCTAAAATGTGTTAGGTAGAACTCGAATCCCTCAGCATCAATGTGGAATAGAGGTGCACTGCCACTTATGTTGAGAAGTGATGTGCAAAACCAAGGTATTTTTTTGGGTATTTCCATGTAATTCCTCTATATAATATATATAGTTATTAGAGGGGTGTATTGGATTGGGATTTTAATAGACAATTTTGGGGTGCAAGGATTTTATGGATTTACAAGACTATTAGGATTATTAGGATTGTTAGGACTATACTTTTAGGATTATTATGATTATATGGACTAGACTTTTAGGATTCTAAAAGAGTGTTTGGACTTTATTTATAGACTATTATGATTATTTAGACTTTATTTCAAGCATTTTTGGATTGTTAAAATTATGGACTTTCAAGAGTCAATTGTAGTATTCAATTTTCTCCCCTAGTTCTAGTGCTCTATAATCTCGTTGAGGGCAGTTACTATACAACAAAAATTGAATGAGAAACATGTATAAGCTATGAAGAGAAGTAATAAAATTTTAAAATACCATCAACCAACACATAACCTTCAGCTAGTTCATATGGTGCAGAAAATGTCACCATATGAAATAAATATAATAACCAACTACCCATCCCCCACTACCTCACTAGAAATGACATAAAACAGGGAAAAAAAATAGCTTGAATATTGAAGTATTTTCGTTTGGCTTGTTGGACTTCATTAATTCATATGTTATTAAACTTCAATATTCACCGCACTTTAATTTTTTTTTTCCTTTCTCTAGTGGTGTGTACAGTGTACGTCCCCCTTTCATGTTAATGATAGATGATTCAAGTCCGGTGAGATGAGTTGATATACAGACTATACATGCATTGATTAAATTTGGAGGGTTGGGGCATGATATGAAATTTTTTAATATAAATGTAAATAACAAAAAAAAATTGATATATATGATTTAATTATACATATTTAAAAAATAAAAAATAAAAAAAACATGTATCTAAATTTTATAGAAACATGGTTTTATGCGAGGCTCATATCTTTTTAACTCGCTCAGGCAATACAGCAATAGAAATTGTGACCATCTTATTAATATATATATATATTAAAAAAATAAATTAACTTCCTATTTATCTTTACTTTTTACCAAATCCATCTTTTATGGATGTAGATAAAGCATTTGATCAATTATTACAGGTGGTCCTAAAGATTTTAGATACCGGTGTTGGTGGTGAGATCATGGAAATCTAGTATAAAACTATTTTTAACTCACAGAGGCATTTTATCAATCATTTAGTACTCGACTTTTAAGTGTAATTTTATGCTGTCTTTTACATGTTTGACCGCCACATTTATTATATACCAATACAGCCACCAATATTTGAAATCAAATAAAGAGTCTAGAAAGTATTGAGGGAGAGGGCAAGACAATTTTAAGTTCAAGCTAGGGATGGCAATTAAACCTGAACACGTGGGACCCGCCCGAACCCAGCCTGCTTAAAGAGGGTTTGGGTTGGGATAAGTGTACATGTGGGCGGGTTTAGGTTTGAAAATTGTACCCGTCAAGGGTTCAGGTTCGGAAAAAAGTCCATACCTGAACCCCGCATACTCGAGAATAATAAAAATTATATAATATTTTATTATTTAAAATATTATAAATTTAAACTCCAATAAAAACTTTTTAATTATATAGAGAATAAAATGTAAACATTTCAATCTATTAAGTGTTTTTATTCTTTAAAATTATAATATTTCATATATTTAAATAATATAGAAATAATTTAAAATAAAAATAAAAATTGACGGGTTTGCGGGTTTTACCTGTGAACCTGCTTGTTTCATGGGTTCGTGGGCAGGTTTGGGTGTCCCCCAAACCCGCGGGTAAAACCCGAACCCGAATTTGTTTATTTTTGTAGGTTCGCGAGCGGGTTTGGTAGACACAAAATTTCTCAAGTTTGAGTTTGGATTTTGCCGAACCCACCCCATTGTCATTCCTAGTTCAAGCTATTTATACATATAAGTATATAATTAAAAAGTCTGAAAAATCCATTTTATCATAAAATCCTAAAAATCTTGATCTTAATCCAATACTAACAGACAATTTGCTGCCTCTTGAAAGTCTAGATCCAATACCACAAGATAATATGGACTTTTAAAAAAAATCTTAAAAATCTTGATCGAATACTACCAGACTTATCTAACTTGTAAAAGAGTCTCAATCCAATACCATAAGACAATATAGACTTTAAAAAAAAAAAAAAAAATTAAAGTCTTGATCGAATACTACCAAACTTATCTAACTTGTGAAAAAGTCTCAATCCAATACCATCAGACTTTTACTTCCCGAAATTATCTAATAAAATCTTGAACCAATACACTCTCATAGTCTAAAACACCGAAAACCAATAAATACCTAAATCCAATAAATATTTTATAAACCGATTGAATTTATAATTACACACATATATTAAATATGATTTTTTTTTTTTTTTTTGGAAATAATATGATTAAATTTTATGAATAGATATAAATCAAGCTAAAATATGAATATCATTCCCGACTTGAATATAAATATCTCCCTAGGAATCGGTCTTCTTGCGCAATTTCAAACTCTCAAAGTGAAACATATATCGATCGATTACAGCAAGTAAATATTATTCCCTAAATAATCCGGATTCATATATACATATTATCTCCAACGGTCAAAAGCTTGATACGATCGCCAATCATCAACAAGAATATTGTGCATTTAATTTCTTTTTTGAAAACCATCTCATGCATAGCTATCACCAAAAAAAAAATTTAAAAAAAAAAAATTCATCAGTTTCCACACCAATTTCTCCATTCAATATTTCAAAGTCAATTAGGGTTTGATTTTTGATTTTTGATTTTTGATTTTTTTTTTTTTTTTTTTTTTTTTTTTTTTACTTTGAACCCTGATTGATCGCACCTAAATTTGGCTTCTTTGAACGTGTCCATTCAAGAAAATAAAAAACTTACTTTCTTGGGAAACAAGAAAACGAAAACGATGATGTTTTGTGGGAAGACTCTGAGGGAAACAAAGAGGAAAATAGACGGTTGGATGAGTCGATTGTTCAAGTCGAAGGCGACTTACGAATCGTTGCAGGAACGGAAGAGCAGGATCAGCAAGAAGATGGATAGAGAGAAAATAAATGCCGTGGAGTGTATTCATGCCGGGAAGCAAAAACCTGGAATTGACTGTTGGAAGAAAGTGACAATGCGAGAACAAGAAATTGAAGAGCTTGAAAAGTGGCAGAGTGCTATACTTTTAGAGCCAAGACAACCATTTTAGCTAGTAGCCATTCGTTATTAATTGGGATTTTTTTTTTTCTGATTATCGTATGATCTAACTCATTCTTGTTCTACGGTACATATATAAACCCTAATTCTACATTTTGATGTTTGTTAAACAATTGTACAATTGCAGTTTTATTATTATTTATTTTCTTTCTAACTTAGGTAAAAAAAAAAAAAACCAAACAAATTCAGCAGCTTTAAGATGTTAAATCTAATAATTTTCCGGACACAGGTCCACCCGTAGCAAAATGGTTATGTGGTTGTGCCTTGTTGTGTTTGACCTGATTGGTGTAAGATTGTGAAATAAAAAACGACCCCTTTAATAATTCAGTATTGCGACTGATCTTGGATTCCGGAAACAGGAATCATGGAATAATTATATTAATGTGATTTTGATATAGTTTGGGTTAAGACATGGATAACACAACAGAAGTGAGATGTTGAAACACTGTCATCGTGTTGTGTCAGTGCCTCAAAAAGCCCTTCAAAATTAGTAAGATAAAACTAAAATGTATACGAGAGTGCATTTGATATTTCATTTTCTTCTAAAATCTACCAAGCTTAGCCACAAAATAGTCGAAAAATAAATAAATTTTATATAAGTTAATTTTGTTTAGACGAGCTTGGAGTTTGGACAAATAACTCTCAAGTCAGTGACTCGAACCGAGAAAATATGGGTATATAACACTTTTTCAAAATGGATTTGTGTAACTACAATCACTCTAATAACTCATGTTTTAATAGCACCAAAAATAGAATTTGGACAAAAATACCCCACAGCTTCTTTTCTTTTCTCTTATGTCTCCTTCATCTTCTTTCTTCTTCTTTTTTCCCAAACCTCCATTGATGGAGCTTCAATGGAGGTGCCACCGCCGACCGGCGAGTTGATCTACAAAACCACTAGCAAAACGTCCGTCGTGCGCCACCGGTTGTAACGGAAGTATCCATTTTCAGTTTCGAGGTGTATGGAGAGAGAAACGAAGCCAAACCCGAATCGTCTCGAAACCTTCATCGTCAGATCTACAACGATCCGTTGTGAATCCGACGAAACCGATGACGCCAATGAACTCGACGTCTTCCAATCTTCCAGATCCGACTATCTCCGGAGTCAACCGGCGCCGTCGTCGGCAATGTCACCATTAATGGAGGTCGAACAGAATAAGTCTCGAACAAACTTGAATTAAGTCTCGAAACACATGAATAAGTCTCGAAAACTCATGAATAAGTCTCGAACAAACTTAAAATAAGTCTCGAATTTAACTTAATAAGTCTCGAAACTATAAATAAGTCTCGAATTTTCGAGAAAAAAATACAAAGGAAAAGAGTAAGTGGGGGTATTTTGGTCTCACCACCTATTTTGGTGCTATTAAAACAAGACTTATTAATGTGGTGCTATTTGCACAAGCCCTCCACCAAAAAGTACTATTTAATTTTTGAACCCAACTCGAACCCTACCAATGGCGAAAGCTTTAAAAAAAATCCATTGTCCCGAATCAATAGTTATTGTAAAAAAAAAAAAAAAAAAAGGTTAAGTTGGTTTGGGTTTTTAGGGTATTTTTGTCCAATTATTTTCTTCTTGGTTAAAAAAACTGAAACTTTCTGTGGTGTGGCTATTTTTGAATGTGCCACTGATTCGAGTAGTATTATGAAATTTTACTAAAAAAAAACTTAGCCTAGTTTAAGGTATTGCCCGTTTTATTTAGAGATATTATTAAAAAGGTCCCTACAATACGATGATTGTGAGGAAAGCAGGGACTCATAGAATCATAGGGACACAGATAAGAAATCCTTAACAAACTCAATTTTTATTTTGCTACAGTTTGGAATAATTACTCTAGTTGCCACCCCATTTAGTTGGGCACTATCAAAATAGTCATTATAGACAAACAATGTGATGGAAATGGCCATCCATAGTTAAAATTACCATAGTAGCCATTCATTTGGTCATGCGATACACTCATTTTAATTTTGTATATAGAATTAACGAATAGAAATTTTTTTTAAAAAAAATATTCTAGCAACATTTCTTTTTAAAAAGAGAAACTTTTTTTAAAACGATTATCTCCAACAGTCCATCATTGTGATGGACGGTTGGATTAAACAAATTTTTTTAAAACAAATATTATAAAAAAAAATTTATAAAATCTGAGATAAATTTTAAATAAAAAATATTTTTGCTTTGTTATTTTAATTTCATTTTTTTAATTGTTTAGTCTTCGATAGTACATGATTGTGATGGATGGTTAGAGATAAAAAAGAAATTTTAGAAGTTTTTTTGTTTAATTTTTTCCATAATTTTATTTTTAATTTATATTTACAAAAATAAAATGGGTGATCACTAGAGTGGGTGGTCACTAGGGTAATTATCCCTTTTTATTTTCCTAATAAAATCTTATATATATATATATATAAATGTTCAAGTCAGTACGCATTAATATAAATATATGGGGACATTGAATGTAAGCCACTCATTTTCCATGCGTTGACTTAGTGTGTATGCACTTATCAAAACTTCTCCATAATGAGTGGCTCACATTCAATGTCCTCATATATTTTCATCAGTGCGCACTGATGTAAACGGGACCATATATATATACATACTAGTTTACAACCCTATGTGCTGGCACAGTAAAATTTAATTTATACATAATATTTATAGATTTTTCTTATGATGAAAAATATTATAACACTTAAGCCTCTTGCCAATGTGGTTGGTCCCTCTTATGGGAGCTTGGATGGAAATATATAAATTATTGTATTTGTATGAAAGTTTTGTAGGTGTTGTAGTGAAAAATCAATGTCTTTATGTTTCAAATCTTCAGTTACATTCCTGCATCCAAAAGAGAAACCAATTAAAATTTTAATTATTCAAGAAAATAATATATTAAACTTGATCGTGTAATAGTATTTAATATAGATAGATAACTTTTCCTCAGCGGAACAGTAGTCACTACTTGATCGTGTAATAATTTTTAGGGTAAGAATCATTTTAGTCCCCCTAGTTTGCCTTATTATACGTTTTGGTTCCCCTAGTTTCAATATTGGCCCGTTAAGTCATTCTGTTACGATTTCCATTTAAAATAGTCCAACTGACATGATTAGAGGACAAAATGACCTTTATACCTTTAAAGTGTGACTTTTGATGAAAATACTATTTTACCCTTCTTATAAATATTTAAATTATTAAAAAATAACAAAATTTAAATTTAAAATTTGGATTTGTTAGAGATCCAGAGATCCCTGGATCTCCACCAAATCCAATTAACAAAAAAAAAAAAAAAATTAAAAAAAAAAAATAAACATCATGAACACCTTACCTAGATCATCAAATACAAATCCAAACCCAAACCCAACAACAACTAAACCTAGATCCCATCAGTAACAATAGATTCAACATCACTAGAAAACCAAACCCAGATTATCAAATCCAATCCCAAACCCAAACCCATATCCCATCTACAACAATACAGATTCAAACAACCTACCACCCACCACCATCATCGTCACCACACCACTATCTCCATCACCCAGAACCACCCACCACCATTTTTATCACCATCACACTACTACCCAAACATTTGTTCTCTCAACCAAAACATCAAAACAAAACAGATCAAAACATTCCTTCCTCGGTTGACTTACCAAACCTAGATCTGGGTTGGCTTCGCTATCACCAACCAAACAACCCTCCTTCCTCGCCGTGGTTGGGTTGTGTTCGCATTCACCACCACCTTCTTTTTCCTCATGACACCCGCCCTTCCTTCCTTTGATCTGGGTTGGTGGTGTATTTTTGGTTCTGGGTGTATTTTGATTTTTTTTTTTTTTGTTAAAATTTTTGGACTTGAGTAGTTTGAAGATGATGATGTTGAAGATGGTGAAGTTTGATTTCGGTTTTGATTTTGTGTTTGATTGGTAGTGGGTCGATTTGGTGAAGAAGATGAGTGGCTAGGGTTTTTTGTGAAGAAGATGAAATTTGATTGATTTGGTGAAGAAGATGGGTGGTAGTGGGTTGATATGATGAACTGATTTTTTTATATTTTTTTTTAAATAAGGTTTTTTTTTTATTTTTAATATTTATTTGTTGTTTAATTCTTTAAAACAATATTTATTATTTAATATTATTTATTAATTTATTATTTTATTTTATTTTTTTATTAAATAAATTATCATTAATTGTTTTTTAATTTTTCAATTATTAATATAACATTAATTACCTAAGTTACCAATTTGCCTTTTAGTCAAAAACCTTCTAGAAACATAGAAGGCATCTTTACCATTTTACCCTCCGACCATTGACGGAATTTTTTAAAACCCTAACGGAATTGGACGGTATGGACCTAACCAACTATAAACCTAAACTACGGGGACCTGCATTGTCAATCCTGAAACTAAGGGGACCATAACGTATAATAGGGCAAACTACGGGGACTAAAATGGATTTTACCCTAATTTTTATACATGCTAATATTCTATACATAAAAAGCAAAAATGACAACAACATTCATAGCTAGAGAATTACCATATCTGCGGTAAATATATATATATATATATAAGTTTTTAAATGTATGTCAGTGAACCATAATACACAACTAATTAATTCTGTTCACATATATTAACATGATTCATAAATTGATTCATTGCATTACCTCTAAAAGTCATAATCTTATAAGGTAGGTTTGAAAAGCAAAACACTATCTAAATTGCCTACAAAAATGAAAAGAAACTAATATATATTTCTAATCATAATATATATATATATATAAAAAATTTAAAAATGAAAAGAAATTAAAAAAGAAGAGTCATTGCTCTCTCTCTATTAAATTCCAACAACCATTTATCTTTTGACCTCTTCCCTCGGCAAATTCTTAAGAAAAAGTCTAGAATTTCCACGAAGAAGCTGGATAAAATTCAAATAATAAATTAAAACGACAAAAAAAGTAAAGAACGATTAGAATTCTTAAAAATTGAAATGTAAGCAAATCGAGAGCATGATTACCTTAGAGACTTTGTAAAGGCCAACTGTAAGCAAATCCGAGTAGCCTGCTCTCTGAACTCCTTGAATTTGGGATTTCTCATATTCTCAAAAGAGAAGACGTAGATGGAACTGTGCTTATCGGCGGCATCTCTAATTGAATTCACTATCGACTCTTTGTGCTCTTTCCAATTCTTCTTCGTCTTGGCTTGTCATACCTCATGTAAACTTCTTCAATAGAGAATTTTATTTTTAGAAAAATAGGTTGGAAAATGAAGGGTCCTTTAATTACTGTTGTGAATTTAAATTGCAGAAAATGATGAAAGGATATTACAGAAAGATGGAGATAATTAAATGAAATTTTATATATTCTTTACCGATTATAATCATAGAGTAGGAGAACCAATGTAAGGTTCCGTTTGGAAGAGCTTCTTAAAGTAAATCTTTTAGGGGTAGATCCTTTAAAGTAGATCTTTTACAAGTAAAGCTTTTAATGGGAAGTTGTTGTTCATTTAGTTGTCAATTAAAAAAAACTTTTTTAAATAGTAGGATTACCAAAATATTCAAAAATTATTTTAAATGATAGGGTTATATTAGACATTTTAGTGTTAATTAAAAAGTTCAAAAAAAAAATCTAATTGGAAAAGCCTAAAAATTGAGCTTTTCCAAGTAGAAGGAAAACAACTTTTAATCATCCAAAAGCTCCACCAAGTGACAACTAAATGACAAAAAATAAAAAAATAAAAAATAAATAAAAATTGAAAAGAGCTTTTTTAATTCTTTTCAAATTTTTTTGTGTCGTTTGGTTATCACTCAGTAAAGTTTTTTGATAATTAAAAATGTTGTTTTACATCTACTTGGAAAAGCTCAATTTTAATTGAGCTTTTCCAAGTAGATCTTTTTGAGCTTTTTAATTAACACTAAAATGTTTAATATAACTCAATTTAAATTTGTTTTTGAATATTTTTGTAATCCTACGATTTAAAAAAGCTCTTTCTAATTGACAACCAAACGATCAACAATTTTCCTTTAAAAGCTCTACTTGCAAAAGATCTACTTGAAGAAGCTCTTCCAAACAGAGCCTAATTATTATTCCAATTCACTACTAGTTTATAACTTACCCGATTGTTTTGATTTTTTTATCATCAACTGTTACATTTTTAATAAATGCCACAATAAATTTGGAATGTGTTGTTGTATTGATTTTTTTTAGGAATATTTATTAATTATTAATTTAAAGAATTTTAAATATTTATTAATTTAATCATATATTAAATTAGTTTAATAAAAAGAAAGTCAAAAGATAAATCATTTTTAATCATATTAAAAAATAAAGATAATAAATGGAATAGTGGAATACTAATATTATATATATGGTATCAGTTTATTTGATCTGAACTATGAGGAGAATGATTTGGTTAACATAAGGATCATATCATATTTGGTGGAATCAAATGGCGAACTATTGAATTTCATAAAATAGTAAATTACGTACGCGTTGATGACAATAATGACGCGGTAAATGTCCATAATATCTCTGATTGGCGAGTAATTAAAAGTAAATTTGAAGTATTCAATATTGGTCGTCCTAATAGCAACATGAGAGATCCTATCACTAGATCAAATAGCTTGGATAACCAAGTGCCATTTGTGACACAAAGAGGTTCGATATCTATACCAATGACAGATTTCAGTGAGTGGAAAAAGAATAGCCTTTTCTTTGTGGATGATGCAAATTCTCATGTCTTCTCTCGCGAATCGGGTGTTTTCTATCTTGAAGATGGGAGGATCGCTAATCGGGTGCAAATTCTTTGTTTTAATACCACCGCCCAATTATTGCTTAGTGGTAATAGCACTTATTCAATCTAATAATGTTTTAGGTTCGAATATCCATCATTGCAAATGATATAGAAATAAAAATATTCATTTTGATAATAAATTATTATTATTTTTTATATAAATAATAAATTATTATTAAAAACTCTTTATCCATGCTAATAATCTAATTTGTTTAATTTTCTTCATTTTTCACCTTTACATTGAAGAGCCTGAAAATCTCCAGTTGAATTTTTCGTAAGTCGGTGGGCATTGACAATGGTAGAGCGAAAAATAGTAGGTCGTGCACTATGAGATCCTATAAAAAAATAAGAAGGTAGAACGAAGCGAGAGGGGGTGTCTCGTTGGAGACTCTCCGATGCTTGAGTTAGACAATTTATCAATAAATAAAATAATTTTAAATAAATAATAAAAATGAATAAAATCCAAATCAAACCGAATCCGAAGCTGTCGAATCCTGGGTGGTGTCATTCATATAGCCTTAAGTTCGCTTGGACTGAGCGTATAATTAAGACGTTGAGCCCTCTATTTGAACGTTGTCATTAGACTTGTAGAATATGGGTGGTGGTCGAATGAGTTGTCGTTGTGCTAAGCCGAGACATTTATTGAGGTAGAGCAGAGAATAAATAGTTGTTGGTTAAAGTCTATTGGAGTCGACACTTGTCGAGCAATAAATGTAGAAGCAAAGGTTGTAGGCGGATGATTTGTAGTAGATGTAAATATTGGTCTTCATGAAATGTAGAGCAACCCATTTGATCTTTGCATGAGTTTGGAATAGAGAATTGAGAGAGTGGGTTCGATTGGTCCCACCATTTTTTATTTTTGTCATTTTGTGTGAGTGAGAATTGGTGGAGAGAAACATAACTCCCCCTTTCAATGGAGAGTGAGCCTCCTATTTATAACTAATGAGTGAAGACTCAGATCACGTAATCCCATCGATCTCGATTTGAGATCATGGACCGAGATACTTGATTTGTTGAGATTTGAATTTGAACTAATCAGTTGAATGACTTGGTCTTTGCTGACTTGGTCAAGGTTTGCACTTGCTCTTGGGCCTACGATTGGGCCTGATTCATATAAAGTATTTGGGCTTTTCAAAAGTCCAGATCAAATAAAAGTCTGGTTACTATTTGAGTTGTGCTATTTTTAGCTATCACATACATAATATTTCTTATTATGATGAGATGATGTTGGTCCGATGATATATCCCTCATGCTGTCATGCCCTTGGTATCTTTAATTGAATTTATGATGTGAATAAACTCTATTGTTGTAGGTATTTGGGATTTCTAGAATTTAAAGATTGAAGAATAAGGTTTGAAGTAGAAGAATTGAGGAAGAGAGAGGAGAAATTGATAGAGAGAGAATTATTAGAGAGAAAGAGAATATAAATTAGTTGGAAATTGTAAAAATGTTGTTTGCTGATTTCATTTCATGATTCCATATTAATACATGGGCGTGTTTACTAATTGGGAATGAGTGGAATCAGAATCAAGTTCCACCGGAAAGAGAATGGAAGGGAATCATAATTAGGTTACAAATTCCATTACTATGTTTACTAACTTTTTTAGAATCAGAAATGAAATCAAATTTATACAAAGTTTATTACAAAAATTCTCTTATGTACACAAAATAGCTCTATATGTACATATACATATGAGAGATGTATGAGTATAGCTAATAAATAAACAAATAAATAAATAAATATTTCACAATTTTTGTTTTTTGATAATTCACAATTCATATATATATAATTATGTATATAGTTTTTTTTTTTTAATAAAAAAATTAGTGGGGATATTTTAGTAAAAATATTTGAATTCCCATTTTCAATCAGGAAAGAGAACTTGATTGTGAATCAAGTTTCCTTTCATTCAGGAACTTAGGTGGCGTTTGGTTGGCTGGAATGGGCAGGAATGGAATGGAATGAAATGGAATCAATTCCATATGTTTGGTTGGTTAAAATCCAATGGAATGAACATTCCATTGGAATGGTGATTCCACCATTTTGGTGGAATACGCATTCCATCCAAAAACCAATGGAATGCCCATTCCATTCCAATGTAAAAAATTTATTCCATAAAAGCCCTCTTATGCACAAACTACATTCCAAAAATACCCTCCTTTCCAAAAATAATATATTATCATTGTATTATATTAATGATATATAAATATATATTATATAATATATATATGTATTATATATTATATTATTATATATTATATTATATATATTATATTTAGATAATTATATATTTATATTATATAAATAAATTATCACTACAAAAATCAGGGCCTTTTGCCGCGGCATAATCCGTGGCAAAAAGCCTTTTGCCACAGATTTGCCGCGGATTAGACGTGTTGCAAATACGGCCGATGCAAAAAGTCTTGCAACGGATTTGCTGCGGTAGAAACTTATTTGCCGCGGTAAATTTCCCGCGGCAAAAGCCTGTAGCAAAGCCAATTTATATTTGCCACGGTAGGTTAGCCGCGGCAATTGGGTGTTGCAAAAAAACAGAAGCCTGTGTCAAAATGATTTTTTTTTTTATTTGGAAATTTAAATATTAATATTACCTGAAATTCATAAAAGAATATTAGAAAAGTTATATATTAATCCTCAAATAAGAAGTTGAAAGGCTTACAAAATAAAGTAATATTCATTAAAAAAAAAAAAAAAAAACCCTAATATGTCAAGAATTTAATACAAACCAATTGAAGTACAAAATTCTTCAACATCAAGTTCAAGATTCAATAAAAACCATTACTTCTATTTAATACAAACCAATTGAAATACAAAATTCTTCAACATTAAGTTCAAGATCCAAAAGGGTGCCAAAGCATGGTACTATCCTCCAACGGCAAACGTCAATAAACATTGGGTGAAAACCGTCAACCCAACATCTGCAAAAATCTGCAAAAATAGCAAGAAGCATCAAAATAACAATATCCCTACATACTATTGAAAATTGAAAATGAAGGCTAGCGTGGAGAATCCTATGTAAAGGGAAAATCTTTTATCTAAAAATGTCAGACTAATTAAGAGCAATTAATTAATGAATTTCTAAACACAAACATCATTAACAGAAAAATTACCAGATAATCATACACAGCAGCATGAACAACAACAAAAGCGCTCTACTCATTTCCAAATAATCCAAATCATTCGCAGATAATTAAACAACAAAATACCTAGATGAAAAAAAGAACGAGTTATATATATTCGAAATCGATGTCAACTACCTAAAGTCACACCGATCAATGTCCACTTGATGATGGATGTGGTTGGTGCGCACTAGAATTGTCTTGAATCTGTTGACATAATATTGAGATATTAGTTTCTAATATATATGATATATTTAATTAAGTAGAATGTGGCATACCTGTTCACTTCGTGATTGTATTTGCGGGCATGTTTCGTAATGGCTCATCACAATAGACTCTAATTTTTCATACTTCGACTGTAAATCTTTGTAATTTGAACGTAATTCATCTAACTCTACCCGCATCTCATCAACATTCGAGTTTTGATCAACAACATTTGATGAAGTTGTTCCAGCGCCATACAAACGAACACGACCGTGATCATCAGGTCCCATTACTTGAGTGAACACCTGCTCTCAAATGACATCGGTTTGTTCTTCCGTGGGTATGTTGCAAAGATGTTCCTCAAATTGACTCTAGCAAAATAAATATGATTAGTCAAAATAAATATGCAAATTCTAATACCACTATAAAACTAATGTATATAATACATACAATAACCTGTGTAGCCTCATCATCAATAATTGTCTTTATCGTGTTTTTATCAATCCGTGACCGAGTTTTGATAAACATGCTTACTCGGTCTATCTTTTTCCCTTTCTTATGCAACTAAAAAAAGAAATAGAAAGTAAATATTTAAATGATTGCTGCAGCTTAGAAATATAACTATAACTGAACAGTGAATTTATAAATATAACCACACCATATTTATAAGAATTAAACTTACTCGGTTTCTAACTTCTGAAAAAGGAGTACGACCGGTCTTGTGAAATAAACCTTGGCTCAAGCGATTGGTCTTATTTTTCTTGTGATGTCCTACAAGATAAATTTGTAAACATAGTTATCATTTATATATATATATATATATTATACATGACAATTCATGTGTAACAAAATTTAATGGTATACCTGTGCACTCTCTGTGCTCCAATACTTTACCAAAGTCTCCCATTGATCTCTAATAGCCTAAGAAGGAGTGATGGCGAGACGTTCTTTATTGGTTTCCAATTTGTTATAATACTTTTTTTTCACTCGAGACTTCCAACCTCTCCATAGAGCACCAATGTTTGCTAAACATTTAGTTTTATATTGCTTCAGAGCATTTGTGTTATCCTATTATTAGAAAAAAGTTAGTTTAATTTAAATATATATATATAATTCTTATTTATGTGAACTTATTCATACCGTCACTTCTTTCCACATGCGATCCAAAAGCTCATTTGGCATGTAAGTCCACTCAAGATACGTCATAGGAACCATCATCCCATTTTTAGCGATGTTTCTGAGTTGAGTCTTCAAAGGTTGTACATTTGGACCAATAGGCTCCCATGTAGAATCAAACTCTACATGCAACTTATGCCCTGTGCCCCATTCAGGAATAATTTGAGCAGGTCCTTGACCTTTCCTTACATCCGACGATGCACTCGACCCTACAAATAATGGAGATTAAAATAATTAATAGCATAAATAACAAAATATTCTACATGTTGACATCATTAAGAAATTCTGCAAGTAGTCTACAAATTAAATTAATATACCATCCTCTGTTGCTTGTGAGTGAGAAGTTGAGGATTCATGTTGTTGTGTCTCTGACTGACTCTGTAGAAAACTTTCCATGGTTCCACCAGCTGCTCTTTTAGGTGCACGTTATTGTGTTTCCATTGTTCCACCAGCTGCTCTTTTACGTGCATGTTGTTGTGTCTCTGACTGACTCTGTGGAAAACTTGCCATAGTTCCACCAACTGTTCTTTTAGGTGCACGTTGTTGTATTTCCATTGTTCCACCAACTGCTCTTTTAGGTGCATTTTGTTGTGTCTCTGACTGACTCTGTAGAAAATTTTCCATGGTTCCACCAGCTGTTCTTTTAGGTGCACGTTGTTGTGTTTCCATGGTTCCACCGGCTGCTATTTTAGGTGCATGTTGTTGTGTCTTTGACTGACTCTGTAGAAAACTTTCCATGGTTCCACCAGCTGCTCTTTTAGGTGCCATTATTACCTATATTGAAAAAAATTGAAGTATTAAATATCACCGAAAATATACACAATATTTTTACCTTATAAAATAATTTAGAAGATTAATTACATTAATATTTCAATCACAATCTTCCATATCAACATCACCATCACCATCATTGCAATTTGCATCTAGAATTATTCCATCAACTCCTTGTCTAACCCAACCAACATCTTCATCACGTAAATAAACATTTTCTTCCAATTGTTGTTGTGCATATAACTCAACTTGAGGCACTGTTGTTAGAGTGTAAGAAGAATCTATTGAATACATATCAAACAAATCTCTAACAGTAACTTTTAGCACAACAAACCAATCATGTTCTAATGGGTCTTGTACATAGACCACTTGC
The DNA here is from genome assembly GCA_954870605.1 of Acer campestre. Lineage (NCBI taxonomy): Eukaryota > Viridiplantae > Streptophyta > Magnoliopsida > Sapindales > Sapindaceae > Acer > Acer campestre. Next base: position 27,622,405 of record OX940802.1, read on the forward strand.
TCTACTTGTTTGCTAAAATAAAAGGCTCATTACCTATATGGTTATCTTTGTACATCAAATGATTGAAATTCACCATTGTGAGATTAAATTCATCTTGTTGATTATTAACCCAATCACACTTGAATAAAACAAACTTCATGTGATTTGTATAACGAATTTCAATGATATCCATCAAAACCCCATGAAATGTGACATTTCCTGCTCGTGGGTTCCTATCTCTTGCACTAGCATAACTCATGGTATCTGCTTTTAAGACAACACCAGAGTTTTGAGTGACTCTACTCCTCTCATTGTTCTTAGTACGAAAACAAAACCCATTAATATCGAATCTTTTGAATCTTCTAGCAAATTGGTCAGGACCATTAGCTAAATTGATGACTTCTTTTGGAAATATTTCATTTGTGGTCCGTCATAAAGTTTGGACCTACATAAAATTAGAAGATTAATTAATGTGTTTTGGTTCTTACGTATTTTAAAGTTAAATGGGTAAATTAAGACATTTAATTTGATTACTTACATTATCCATAAACCATGTGTGAAATGTATCATTGTTGATTTTTTGAACATGGTGATGAGCTGCACGAGGCATTTCTTGTTGGAGTGTCACCAAATGCTTTCTATTGTTGATATAAACCATATTTAAGTGATTTAAATAAACCATATTTAAGTGATGTAATTAAATTATACTATAATATTGGTTAATAATAAGTGACTTACTCTCGAAATGGCATGACAACATCAAAGTTGACTAGCACATACCTATGTGCTTGCACCCAAGTAATCTCATCAAGATGTATTCTGACTCCTTTTCTTTTATTAAACCTACCATCAATTTGAGGTGGACGATTCCATTTGGTTTCCACATCATTGAGGTATCTTGAACAAAAATTGGTGCATTCTTCCATCAAGTATCCTTTAGCAATTGAAGCCTCCGGATGTGCTCGATTACGCACATAACGTTTAAGTGTAGATAGATATCTATAAATAAAAGTTGAACAAACAAATTATGAACAAATAACGTTCTAGTGAAGAAAGAAAATAGTACAATATGGTAACGCACCTCTCAATAGGATACATCCACCGAAATTGTACTAGTCCAGCAATCAATGCCTCTCTCAGCTAGATGAATCGGCAAATGCTCCATTACATCGAAGAAGGACATTGGAAAGATCTTCTCAAGATGACACAATGTCAACCCAATTCGATCTTGAATATTTTCCAAATCATAAGTTAAATTCACTTTTGAGCACAATACTTCCTACCATGTGACAACTAACGAGATTTGGTGTTTCGGTTGCAACAAGGGCACGCTTTCTCAACTCTAGTACTCCACCCTGACAAGTTACCAAATGCGAGAAAGTCATTGATAGTCCATAACAATGTTGCATGTAGTTTGAACAATTCGTTGCTCGATGCATCATAAGTCAACACACTTTCATTCCACAACTCCTTTAACTCTTCAATCAAAGGTTGTAAATAAACATCAATCTTATTACCCAGTCCCTTTGGGCCATCGATGAGCACAGATAACATAAAGAAAGGTTGTTTCATGCACATCCACGGCGGCAAGTTATAAGGGATGAGAACAACATGCCATGTGCTATGAGCCGTGGACATTGTTCTAAATGGATTAAAACTATCAGCAGCTAATCCAAGCCTAACATTACGACTATTCGAAGCAAAATCCGAGTTTTCTTTATCAAACTCTTTCCAAGCTCTACTATTAGCAGGATTCTCAACACACCATCATTAGTGCGCCCCTCGAAATGCCACTTCATAAATGAAGATGTTTTAGAAGACATAAACAACCTTTGCAATCTAGGTACCAATGGAAAATACCTCACTTGTTTGATTGGTATTCTCTTACCCTCAGTTTGACGGTTACTAGAATCACCATCAACCTCTTTGTATCTAGACTCACCACATATGTCACATGCATCAAGGTTTTCATCCTCATTTCTAAACAACATACAACTTTTAGGACATGCATCCCATGTCTTGTATGTGAAGCCTAAGTCAACAGTAAGTTTTTGTGCATCATAGTATGAACTAGGTAATTTTACTTCATTAGGCATAGCTTCCTTCAATAATTCTAATAATAATGTGAAAGATATTATATATATTATATAAATTATATTATATTATTGTTATATTAAATAATATAATAATATATAATATATATTTTGGATAATAATAATAAAATATAAAAGTATATATTATATATTTAATTATATATTATTTAATTAATATTATATATATTATATTATATTATGTTATGTTATACTGTATATTATTATATTAAATAATATATAATTATATATATATCATATATACTTTTATATTTTATTATTATTATTCAAAAATATTCGTATTATATAACATATAATAATATTAACATTACTAATAAATAATATAGTATATATATTATATTATATATAAACATATATTAAAAAATATATAATAATATTTATATTATATATATTATTATGTAATATAAATTATTTTATTATAATATATATTTTATATATAATTTGTTATATATTATAATAATATATATCTATATGAATAATATATCATGTTATTATGAATGTTTTATAATTAGGGGTATTTTGGTTAAAATACAGTTAATTCCATTCCATTTAGTTGTTAACCAAACAAAATAATACTGATTCAGATACTAATTCTAAAGTCTCAACCATTCCATTCCCATTCTCATTCTCATTACCGTTCTGATTACCATTCCGCCATTTAACAAAACGCCACCTTAATTCCTGCTATGTGTATGGGGTTCAAGAAATTTAATCCTACAAATTTAGTAAACACAGGAATTTGAAAATCAGGAACTTAATTCTCTTCCCCAAACAGGATTTCTAATTAGTAAACACGCCACAAATTCGTAAAGGAATTTTACAACTATTGACTTCATATGACCTCAAAGCTAACATATGGACTATCAGATTGACTAACAATATAACAAGACTCAGCTTGGAAGTCTAGTGGTGTCAAAATGGGCCGCTACAGCCCACATGTGCCGGGCCGAATGAGGCCGTTTTTGAAAGCGGGCTTTGCCAGGGCCGGGCTGGCCAGTTTTCAAAAACGGGTGGCGCCCGGCACGTGCTGACAGCACGTGCTGATAGCACGTGCCACATGTGCCCGGCCAGGCCGGCACGTGCCATAATATATATATGTTTTTAGATATTTTAATTCAAAATATATAATTTAAATTATGTTATTTTAATTGTAATTTGTCTATTTTATATTATTATTTTAGTGTAATTAAAAAAAATAGATAGATTTATTATTTCTTTTAATAAAATAATTCAAAGAATAAATAAATATTAAATATTAAAGAAAATAAAAAATACATGAAATTATGATAATATGAAATGAAAAATTATTTATTTATTTCGGATTTTCATTATTAGTTTATTACATGGTTGCCTACTTGCCTCATTAAAAACCTTTCCAAGAAAAATCTAGTGGGATAAAAACTTGGTAAGAGAAAAAGAGTGCAATTTCTACTCTCTAAGTCTGTAGCATACTACATACACGGAGTTGTAATGGGCCTGTCTCGGTTCCATTGTAGTTATGTCTGGGATATAGTTTTAGTGTCGACCTGTCCGTGTCCAGTCATACATTTGCTCATATGCCTTTGCAAATTACCGGTTCCCGACTTAGAAATACAATTGGTAAATAAGAGTTTACAAAACTTACAGCGCTATTTTGTTGTGACCCTACCGTCTGGGTTTGGTATTTCTTCTTTGTCAAAACACTGCCATATGTTTGAATTTGAAATGCGATTGGGAGGACGTGATGTCGGTGTTGCACCGGAACCAGAAGTTCCCGCTACCGTTTCCGTCGAAAATTGAGGATGATTATGATCCATTTCCTACAATATAGTAATATACTAAGCATTTAATCATAAATATAATAATATACTACTTATTACTATATTACTTATTACTAAGCATTTAAATTTAATCATAAATGATAAATATACTAAGCATAAAGCCATAAATATTAAATATACATAAAAACATAAGAATAAATATCAAAATTAATAACTAAGCATAAATATATATATATAATGTATAAATATTAAATTTAAAAACTAAAACCTAAAATTAATTAATAACTTTTAAAGGAAAAACATACCTTTGAGCTTTGGTGCTTTGGTGCCTTGGTGAGTTGGTGGAGAGATTAGAGAATAATATTAGTAATATAGTATTATAAATTTAGAATAGTAGATACTAGACAGTAGTACTAGTGACTAGTGTAGAGAATAGAGAGATTGAGAGATTGAGAGAAAGTGTATGGAAATTGGAATAGATGGGGGTATTTATAGAAAAATTTGAAATGTGGGTAAAATATAAAATAGAAGAGATGAGGGGGCAAAATGAAAATTTTGAGTTTTATTTATTTATTTATTTATTTATTTATTTATTTTTTATTTTTTTTAAATGTGACCGTTTGCTAACGTCAGCAACGGTTAAAATTTTAAAAAAAATATTAGTGGCAGTTGCCAATGAAAAAAAAAAAACGGTTGGGCTTCCGAGCTGAGCCCGCCGGCCTAGGTAGGTGGGCTCGGCCCGGAAGCCCGACCGTTTTATTTATTTATTTATTTATTTTTCCAATATTTTAATTCAATTGTTAATTTGTTATTTTATTTGTTAGTTTGTTTCTTTGTTACATTATAAATTTATAACATTGTTTAAATTGTTACATTATAATATTGTTTAAATATTTGTAATTGTAATTTGTCTATCTTATTTATTATTTTAATCTAATAAAAAAAATGTAGAAAATAGAAAGATTTATTATTTTAGATGAAATAAAGCTAAAAGCTTAAAGAAAATAAAAATAGATGAAATTATGAAAATATGAAATGAAGAATTATTTATTTACTTCGGAGTCTCGGTATTACATATTTACATGATTGCCTCATTAAAAACCTTACCAAGAAAAACCCAGTGGGATAAAAACTTGATAAGGGAAAAAGAGTACAATTGTATTACAAGTTAATGTACATGTATAACCTAGAAGTTCTAGATTTGGTTACTGCCGGAATTCTCTTCGACATATAAATTACTGAAATTTTGAATAAGTTGTTCGTCTACCGTTTCATTTTGCAACCTCTTTCGAGCATGCTCCCAATCCTGAATGCATGTCAATACCTCCACCATCTCTTGAGTCAAAGAACTTCTTCTTTCTTCAAAAATTCTTCCAGTCGTGCTGAAAACCTGTTCTGAGGAAACAGTGGAGACATGGATAACCAATACGTCACGTGCTAGGTGTGACAGGACCAGATATTTATAGCCGTAGGTCTTTCACCATACGAACAGATCAAATCCCTTCTCTCTTTCAAATTTGTCATCGAATTGAGCGTCAAGGTAGCTTTTTAGTTCGGCACTGGAAGTTGCACCAACTCGTGAAGAAGAACTTGATGAGCCTACTTTTTTTCGGCGTTTTAGAATGTTCCAACTTGTCTGATTCAGGAGTGTGTCTGGTTCTTCTAATGGTTGCTGTGCAATGTCACCATACCTACGCTCATAAGAACTAAAAACTTTGAACAACTGGGTTCGAATGCCAATAATCTGTGTAGAATAATCTATGCTCAAAACCCCACCAAGATACTTTAGCAATGCTTTAAAACTAGATAATTTAACCCTATGATCTATTATAACACCTAAAGCATAAAGTAAAGGAATTGTAGACCAGTATTTTTTAAACTTGGCTTCCATGGCAACAACTGCAGGGCCTAAGATATCATCTTCCTTATAATTGTTTAGTAATTCAGACATTTCCATAATATGATGGATTGCCAGGGAAGATGTGGGGTAATAAACCCCGGAAAGAATTACAGTGGAATTGTAAAAAACCTTTAAAAATTCAACAAAGATCTTTACTACATGCCAATCATCTGAGGTGAGTATTTGACTGCCAAGTTGAGACATTTTCAAGTTATAAAAACCAGAAATAGGTGTATCCTATTCTAAAGCATTTTGAAGCATTAAATAAGTAGAGTTCCACCTTATCGGCATATCTGTTAGGAATCTTCGGGGTCGTAAACCGAAGGTTTTACAGTATCTGCCAAATTCATTCAATCTTGGAGTAAAACTGCAGATCCAAGCAAGGGCATCTCTGATGCGATCTATATGATCGCTTACTACCTTCATACCATACTGTATAACTAAATTGATGATATGGCATGCACACCGTTGATGGAAGAAATAACCCCCATGTTGCGGGATATTTTTTTCAAAAAACAATGCAATAGAGTTAGTATTTGCAGATGCATTATCTAATGTGATAGAAATGATGTGATCAGTTATTGAATAAGTTTCTAAAACAGACATAATGACATTAAAAATATTTACTGTGGTATATGCATAATCCATAGGATGAAAATCGAGAACCTTTTTTTTATAAATTCCAATCAGAGTCTAAATAATGTCTCGTGACAGTTAAATAGTCCTGTTTGGAACATGCGTTCCAAATATCGGAAGTTAATGCAATAAAGACAGTTAGCTGCTCTAATTCAGCCTTCAACTGGTCTCGTTGAGTTTCAAAACATTTTATCAAATCGTTTCTAGTAGTGTTTCTAGAAACAGCTTTAAATTTGGGGTTGTATGTAGTTTGAGTAAATTCTTCGTAAAAAACATTATCACCGAAATTAATCGATTGATCAGTGCATGCAGTGTAACATGCCATGGACTCTCTAGCAACCACAGGGTCATAATGCCATGTTAAAACGGACCCGTATGGGTGCCGTTGTAATTGTGTTTGGGTTGTAGTGTCTACCTGTCCGTGTGCAGGCATGCATTTCTCCATATGCCTTCGTAAATGACCAGTCCCCCCCGTAGAAGTGACATAGTGCTTAGGACAAAACCTACATTGAGCTTTGTCCATGACTATACCGTTTGGCATAGTCTTCTGTACTATCTCAAAACACTGTCTGTAAGATCTTTTATTTGTATTGGCTTGATTCCATTGCAAAACTCTCTATATTTGTATTAGTAGTTGCTTAAGTGTTTCTTGGAAGAAAGGAGCCTCAAAGGTGAAGAAGCAACATCTTGTGCAAATTTCGTCTTCAAGGGGAACATCGCATACTTGGATGCTAAAGTATCAAGATTCTTCTTCCTCTTGCAAGGCATTAGCGCACACACACACAATTCATACATGTGTGTCCCTACATTGTAGTTCAAACATTTGGTATAACACTTTCACACACATTTAGTATGCACATGCATTCATCTCATTGTTAACAATCTTGTAGAATTGCATGTTTTCTCACTATCGCTTAGATATGACATGCTTGTGTTGTATAGTGTTTATTTGTTTGTGTTTCTTGTTTTTTGGGCTTGAACATGGTATCATTTGATTCCTTATTGAGTCCCGGTCATTTCGGTTACTCGTATGTTAAGTTTCGAGTTCAAATGATGTAGCTACGCTAATTTTCGTTCTCATTCGTTGAGTTGTGTTCGTCGTTATTTTCTGAGATGAATTCTCAACCATTTGTCAAAGTTTCATAGTCTTTGTCGTGCATGAGGGAGTAACGATTCGTAATCCAAAAACGGATTCGAAATCGGAGTTCGGATGCCCGAATACGGCTAAAGAACGTGAGAGGTGCGCGGGAGAAGCTTGGTGGACAAAGGCCATGGCAAGGCTTCCACGTGTGGAGGCCGTGTGCCACACGGCCCAGCCAGCTCTCTGGCCACGTGTGGCACACGCGCCTCACACGTGGGCAAGGCTAGGTTGGCCTATTTTGTTGGACAAAAATGCCCTTCTTCTTTCTCCTTCAAATGACTTCTCTTCCCTCCGTTTTCAAACAACTTGAACATCATCAAATCTCATTTCTGCAGAAATGTTCTTGATTTTGATTTACTTACTTTGATCATAACTTCTTCATACGAACTCGAAATCGAGTGATTCAAAAGCCAAAATTGTTGGTCTCGATGAGAGCTACAAACCCCAAGCATTTTTAGAGGCATTTGATTTCTTCAATTTTCACAGCACTCTGATTTCCAGTACGAGGTCCATTAGTTGTATGTGAAACTTCTTCTCTTGCAATTTCATTTGATCATCTCTATGATTCTTTCTATTTGATTGTTGAAATATGTTGAGAAGTATGTTAGATCATATGCTAGGGTTATATGATTGATTAGTTAATTGAGTTTAGCTTTGTGATTTCTCTTAAACATATTTTTTGCTAAACTTGAGATTGATTGAAATTGATTCTAGAAATTGTTTTTATAATGTGCTTCATGTTATCTTCTAGGCTCAATTTCTTGATATAAGAACTAAGATTTTTGTGACATATATTGAATATCTTAATCTTGTTCTTATTGTTTTGACATGCTTTGATTTCTAGATAGATTTGTGATTGTGCGTTGATAGTATATTCTAGATTTTCATTAAGCATGTTCATAGAGTGTGTTTGATCTACTTACTCTATTTGTGTGTGCTTGCATCATTTGCATCACCTAGATCATTACCTTGTAATAGGTTGAAGTCTCTTGTCAAGGTGAGTGAAGCCTATTTGACTTGAGCAAGAAGACTTGGCTAGGAAAGGTTTCCGGATAGCCAAGCAAGAAGCCTTAGTTAGAATCAAGGTGATTCGGATAACTAAGCAAGAAGTCTTAGCAAGGAGTTTAATACTCCGGATGGTTGAGCTAGGATAGCTTAACTAGGATCTCTTGATCTAGATTGCTAAGCAAAGAAATCTTCCTAGAGGCTTTTTAGTCTTGGATAGGAAGTTGCTTTCTAGAGGTGTGGGATACATCTTGGATAGAGAGTAGGCTAGGTAATTCACTAGGCCTTTGAGAGGTGATTAGGATTTGATAGCTTGAAGTGGATATCATAATGTTGATAGCTTTGAGTGTGTAAGTTCTTTTCGTATAGTGGATTTGCTTTGCCCGTAGTTGTGGATTCAACCTGTGGACGTTTCCTCTTTGAGGTTTTACCACGTAAAAAAATCGTGTCTCATTTTTGTTTTATATTTCCTTATCTTCCATATGTTCTCTTGTATTGATTCTTTTGTATATTGATGCTTACATGAATTGATTCATAATATACAATTGCTATATCATTACAAGTATTCATTTTCATTCTTATATTCCGCATCTTTTTGAATATTGGAAGAATTTGAGACTATACCTATTCACTTCCCCTCTAGGTATAAAACACTAAACTTTAAAGGGAATTTCACTGTCATACATTTGATGTGTACCTTTTAGGTTTGGGAACACGTGATGTTGGTGTTGCGCCGAAACCAGAAGGTCCCGCTGTCGTAGCCACTAGCCCAAAAAGGTCATAACAATCGTCCTCCATATTAAGACCGTCCAAAAATTGAGGATGATATTCCATTTCCTACAATATAAATATTAACTCATTAGTCATTAAAAACTAAGCATTTAATGATAAATATACTAAGCATAAAAATATTAAAATTAATTACTAAGCATTTAATCTTAAAATACTAAGCATACAAATATTAAAATTAATTACTAAACATAAAATCATAAATATAATAAACATACAAATATTAAAATTAATTACTAAGCATTTAATGATAAATATACTAAGCATAAAAATATTAAAATTAATTACTAAGCATTTAATCATAAATATACTAAATTACTAAGCATAAAAATATTCAAATTAATTACTAAACATAAATATTAAAATCATCAATTTACTAACCATAAACATTAAAATTAATTACTAAGCATAAAATCATAAATATAATAAGCATACAAATATTAAAATTAATTACTAAGCATTTAATCATAAATATACTAAGCATAAAAATATTAAAATTAATTACTAAGCATAAAAATTTTAAATTAATTGCTAAACATAAATATTAAAATCATCAATTTACTAACCATAAACATTAAAATTAATTACTAAGCATAAAATCATAAATATAATAAGCATATATATATTAAAATTAATTACTAAGCATTTAATCATAAATTTATAAATTACTAAGCATAAAAATATTCAAATTAATTACTAAGCATTTAATCATAAATATACTAAATTACTAAGCATAAAAATATTAAAATTAATTAATAAACATAAAATCATCAATTTACTAACCATAAAGGCATAAACATTAAAATCAATTACTAAACATAAAATCATCAATTTACTAACTAAAAAAATAATTAAAATATACAAATATTAAAATTAATTACTAGACATAAATTCATAAAATGATAAATTTACTAAAATTAAAGATTCTAAGATTTAATATTAAAATTTATAACAAAGCATACAAATATTAACTCATAAATATACCAAGTTACTAACCATAAAAAACCCATTAATATTAAATATACATAAAACATAAGAATAAATATCAAAATTAATAACCAAGCATAAATATATTAAGTATAAATATAAAATTTAAAAACTAAAGAATAAAATTAATTAATAACATTTAAATGAAAAACATACCTTTAAGCTTTGGTGGAGTGATTAGAGAATAATATTAGTAATATAGTATTATAAATTTAGAATGGTAGATTGTTAGTGTAGAGAATAGAGAGAGAGAGAGAGAGTAAGAATGAAATTATTAGAGAATAGAGATTAGAGAGAATAATGGAGAAAATGAGAGATTGAGAGAAAGTGTTTAGGGAAATAGGAATGGGTGGGGGTATTTATATAGAAAATTTTGAAATGTGGGTAAAAATATAAAATAGAAGAGATGAGGGGGCAAAATGAAGTTTTGGAGCAAAAATTCAAAAAATGACCGTTTGTTGACGTCAGCAACGGTCAAAATTTAAATAATAATAATAAAAAAAAATGTTGTAGCCCTAACAGTAAAAAAAATATAAAATAAAATAAAATAAATAAATAAACGTTCGGTCTGGCGGGCCAAGCCCGCCGACTTGTAAGCCCGGTTCGGGCCCGCTCGGCAGGCTGTAAAATCGGACCCGACCCGGGTCAGTCTGGGGGCCGTGCTTGGCCTGGCTTGGCCCACGATACAAGCATGCCGTGCCAGGAACGGCCCACTAGTCTGTGCGGGCCAGCCGTGCCGGGCCCTCTAGACCCGACACATTTTGACACCACTAAAATGAACCATTAATTGACTCACTAAACGACCCAAACGGTGTTGTATTGAAAATTGACCAATTTAAATGACTCAACAAGGAAACGACTCGTCGTTTTGTCTTGAGGCTTGTGAAACCCTAGACCAAAATGGTGGCGTTTAACCCTTGGGAATTAATATAAAAGCTTCTCTTTCATTCAGATCTCAACCTTTCCACAATTCAACTCTTGTCTTCTTCGACCTTTACTGATTCAAACCCTAAATCCCCAAATCATCTTCACCAATCCATCCAATTCTTTGAATCTTGACACACACTTACACCACAAGGTTGTGGGTTTGAGTCTTCCCCATCCCCCCAAAAATACTCCAAATTTATAATATAATTCAAAAAAAAAAAAAAATTTATCATATTTGAAGTCACAATAAATAGGCTTATGATACAGACTCAAGGGCGGACATAAAGGAGGATTCTTTAAAAAAGAAAATAAAAAAAAATACTATAAAATTGTATTGTAAAACAAACATTATCTAAATTTACCTTTAATTTCAGCGAATATTAGTAAACTTCCGCTTAAATAAAACATTATCCACTACGCTTTTTATTTTCATCCAATGTTAATTTCACATGTGTATAATTCTTTTATATAACATGATATCTTTCAGCATTTCAACTATTTTTTTATGTCAAAGTTTAGTGAATTGCAAATATCTTGTATTATTCAAAGTGAATCGTAAAAACACTCATAATATTTATTGTTTCTAGTATTACAGAAGTAAGTCATTTTCAAGTCCAAATAATTGTTATGTATCAATTTACACGTTCTTGAGTAGTTCACCACAGAAAAAGTCGTTTATTTTAAAGAAATAAATACAGTCCTGAATTTTTAAGATTAATTATGACCAAACTTCTAAATGATTGATTAGACAAGTAGATTCATATAACAACTAATAATAAAATAACTAACATTATAATAAATAAAGTGCTGGATTTTCCGTACGGAATTGTTGATTGCTACAGGTAGTAATCCAATAAGTACTGGTAGCAATCAAATAACTACCGGTAGTAATCGATGATTCAGTACGGAAAATCCCACAATGAAAAATTACTATATATAGTTTAGCCTGGATAACAAATATTTCCTAGGTCCACCCCTGTAATAACATTGTTAAGAAAAATGTGGATTGACATGCATGAGAGTGCTTTTGATCATATTTTATTTTCTTCTAAAATCTACCGGGCTTAAACACAAAAGTAGTGGAAAAAACTAAATTTTATATAAGCTAATTTTGTTTGCATGTTGAGATCGTGTGGGTTACTTATAAAGTTTGAGGGTATTTTTGTCTAATTTTTTTAAAATTTTTTTATTTTTTATCTTGATTTATTAACAGAAACTTTTGAGATGTGGCTATTTTTGAATATGTCACTAATTCGAGAAGCATTATGAAATTTTACTCAAAATTAGTGAGGAATGAGTCATAGGGATACAAAAAGAGGTTTACCAGGATAAGAAATCCTAAACCAACTCAAAATGGGAATGAAAATACTTTATATATATATATATATATATTGGTAAACCTATTAGACCTGTCTATGTGTTTTGTTAATTTTCTTCTCTTTAGTTACAAACATGACAGCGTTATTGTTCTTCCAAAATCTAATAGAACATGGTGCTTCATTCTTGAAGCAATTGTTGCAAAGATACTGCAAGAAGACGAAAGAGGTCGAGAACGACTACGATAATGATCAGCTAAAGCAGAAGATTTCTGATTACAATCATAGAAGTTGTTGGAATCGACTTCCTGAAGAAATAATGGAGATGATTGTAGTGCGTTTAAGTAATGTAGTGTTAGGTTGCAGATTTGATGAAGGAAGAGTAAGGTTTTGGTATCATTTTAATGGAGACTTGGTAGAGAGAAGGAAGAGGATTTGTGTCTGTTTTAGAAGAGAGAGAAGAAGTTTGAAGTGAATGAGTAGTGTGAGTTTGGTCTGAAGAAGGCTTTTATAGCTAGGGTTCAGCTTTCCCTTTAATTCCCCAAAGGGCACTCGTGATTCCCTAAGGTCGCGTTTGGCAGATGGGATGAGATGGGATGGGAAAGGGACTAAAAATAGTCCCTTTCCCATGTTTGGCATGGCTGTGGGATGGGTTTCATTTTATTCCGTCTACGGATTTTATCCCACTAATATGGGATAAAATAGTCCCTAGCAAAATCATGGGATTCATTTTAATCCCACTTCTTTCATATTTTGTTTCTTTTGAAAAAACAAACTCTCACGTTGATGATGAAGAAATTTAGCTTCAAGTATCAGTGATTTCAGATCTGCTTCCTCTTCCTCTCTCTCCCATCTTCTTCAATTTGTTTGAAGATATTATATAATTGAAAAAAAAATTTGAAATGGTTTAGATCTGGTGGAGTCGTGGAGATCGCCCATATCTCATACCAATTGGAAAAGATTTTTTTTTTTTTTTGAACATCTGAGGAAGCAGAGGAAGCATAGGAAGAAAACGAAGAAAACGAAGACAACTCTCCACCAACAGCACAAAGGCTGAATCCCAAGAAAATAGAGGAAGAGACGAAGGATTAAGAAATTAAAAAAAAAAAAAATTGAGATTATGTGCGATCTTCACCCACTGTAGGCATTGGAGTTTGAGAAGAAGATGGTGATAGTGTGGTTGTTTTTAGTGTGTTCTGCTGCCTAGAGTTTTTTGCTGTTTGATTATGTGCGATCTCCACCCACTAGTTGCTTTGTTTTGTTTGACTTGGCTTGCTTTTTACTTTGTGTTAATATATATTTTTTAATCCTTTCCTACGTAGTACTAAACATATGATTACTCTATTTCAATCATATCCTATATTGCACCAAACATATGATAACATTAAAATTAATCCAATCCTATCCAATCCTATCCAATCATATCCCATAAAAATAATCCTATCCTATCCTATAACACGCACCAAACGGGGCCTAAAGGGCACCATTTGGATGTTGCATGCCAGTCTACATTAACCAGTGTGTGTCTATTATATGGGATGATATCCTGTGAGCCTTTTGCACCTGATTAAATTCCCTTTACAATTCTGTTTTGCTTTTTGCTATGTAAGGTTGTCATGAATCGATTTACAGCTTATGAATGAAATTACAATTTCTCTACTCTCTTTCCTCTGATATAATCTACTTTATCTCTATCTCTCTTCTCTATATTCTTATTCAATATTCTTCTCTGTTCTTCTATTTCTCTAACTTCCAGTGCAACCTGCACAGAACCCATAATTAATTATCAATACACCATCAGTCAACATATAATTTCAATTAGAAAACTCTAAGCATAACAATTTGGTATAAGAGCAACCTTCCTACAACCTGTGACACAAAGTTTAAATGGCAGAGGGCACCAGACACCACCAATGCATAGAAGGTCATTTTACTGAGGTAGAAATCAAAAACCAAGAAAGGGATGAGAGACTACATCACGTTGAGGACAATTTGGAAGCATTTAAGTTGGAAATGGCCAGTCAAATGACCAAAATGCTGTATCAGTGATCATGCCTAAATTGTTGTATATTTCGACCCTTTTTCCTTATCCATTGTCTTGTTTTCTTGCATTTTAGCCTCTCTTATGGGCTCTTTGTTTGTAACTGAAATCATTCGTGCATTTTCTAGTATTGGAAGCGGAATTCAGGATTTTGTGCAAAAAGGGGCTAAAAATGTAAAATACTTGTGTAGAAAATCCAACTTCGAAGAGGCATATCTCTCTCCTCAAATCGAATCACATTTCGGATAATATATATTCAGAAAGCCCCGGAAGTCTACTTTCCAATAATTTTTATGGATTGCAATTCTGAGTCTCCTAGAGAAAGTTATAACCATTTCAGTAATAGAGTATGGGTATAGTGTGGGTCCCTTACCTGCACTCCACCAGCACTCTATACCAAAACCGAGTTGAAGACCTAATAAAGTGCGGGTGAGTGCGGGTAATTGACCTACACTCCACCAGCACTCTTTACTCACACTCTACATTCTCTAGCACAGCGAATGGTGGGTTTTTGGGCCATTTTTGAAGGGTAATTTGGTCCTTTCATGCCTAAATCATTCCCTAACCTCCCAAGCCTATAAATATACCATCTTCTTCACAAGAGAAAAAATTCTTCACCGAAATAACCTAGAAACCCTCTCTTCTACACTTCATTTTCTTCACACAACAAAAGAGAGAGAGACATTCAAAGGCATCCATAGAGGTTTTCCTTCATGGATTGCCTCACCATCACCATCACCATCACCATTACCATCTTCCACATACAACCACCCATCTTTGGAGGAGATTCATGAGGAAAGAGCCATCCTCTCTTGTCTATGAGGAGGAGGAGTTTTAATGGAGCTTGGAGATCCAAGATGACAATTGGGTTCCTCTCTGAGCTTGAAGATCCGAGATTGACACCTTGGGTTTTCTTTTTTACTATTCTCTTGTATTTTCTTTATTTGATGTGTATCCCCATTAGGGAAATATGTAAACCTAACACTAGTTCTATTTATTTGATTAACTTGTATTTAATATTTTCAAGTATTGTCTCATTCAATTGCTTTGTATTGATTCTTGTGTTGTGTTGAATAGGCTTATCAACCCTCTTAGATGCATGTTTAGGGATATCTCTTGTCTTTACATTTATGGCATGTAGGGTAGAAATTGATATGTATTCATGATTGGGATTAGGAGTAGATTAATGTAATTTAGGAGTAGATTAATCAAACATCCCTTAATTATGCGTATGTTGATGGATATTTCGAAATGCATGTTTTGGATTGATTTTAGTGTTTGAGAATTAGGGTTAAGTAGGTACATCAACTCTTGACCTTGATTATGCTCTTAATTGTTTGGGTGAAATTCTTGATGAGTACATACCATGCCATTGTGGATTTCGATTCTTTAGACCTTCATTGCTTATACGACCTTTGGTCATTGCTCACACGATACACCCTTGATAAGTAGTGATCAAGGGTCTGAATTTACACTTAATGCTTCCATTATATGGTTGTTGCTTACACGTGACAGGTGAGTAGTGATCGATGGTCGATCCTTTAATATTTGCCATAAGCTACCCTTGGTCATTGCTCGCACGATACACCCTCGGTGAGTAGTGATCGAGGGTCGGCTTTTATGCTTCATGCGGTCCTTTTATGGTCGTTGCTCATGCGATACACCCTCGGTGAGTAGCAATCGAGGACTAGGCGACTCTCCCCACTTCCATAGCTAGAGGTCGTATCAAGGGCTAGGTTGAACTCTATCTTGTAGTGTTTTATGCAGTTGGTTTTTATGAGTGGCGCGAATGCGATGGTGGTCATGAGTACCTTGTGTATTCATCTATTTCTCTCTCCAAGCCATCTATATTTTCTTATCTCATGTTTTTTTTATCTCATTCTCTCTCACACACACCACTCTCACCCTTGCCATGTTTGCTTTCAATAATCACTAAAACGTGAAACGATCGACGAATGACACCTCTCTGTGGACGAGACTCTCGCTTACCGCTTTACTAGTTTTCAAAACTATAGAGCATATTACGTAGGACTTCCTTATAAATATCTTTTGAATTTGCAATTTGATAACGACACAAAAAGCGCGTTAATCAACATGCCAGTTAAATGGCCAAGATGGAAGATCTAATGATAGCAACCTTAAAAAGAGGAGGTCAGGAGGACTTAGACAACAATGGAAAGGGAATCCTAGGTTCATTACCTAATGGATCTACAAGGGAGCATCGATTCCAAGGTCAATCTAGCTTAACAAACAAGGTAATTTCAGAACCCACTATAAGACCACCTAAACTCTCATTTCCAAAATTTGATGGAACAGACCCAAAATCCTGGATTGGGAAGTGTGATAGGTTTTTCATTATACACCTAGTACCCCCAGACTAGAAAGTTTTGGTAGCTTCTATTCATTTTGAAAAAAAAGGTTGAAATCTGGTTGAAATCATTTTATACACTAAAGGAAGGAGTGAGTTGGGAGGAGTTTACAGAGGCTGTCTTGGGGAGATTTTTAGACGTTAATCAAGAAGATGTGATAGGAGAGTTGTACCGCTTAAGACAACATGCTACTATAACAAAATATGAAGACAAGTTTGAGGAAATCCAGCCTAGGTTGCTAGCTAAAGATTTAGGCCTGAACGAAGAATTTTTCTTATCTAGCTTCCTGAGTGGACTAAAGGGGGAGATAAGGAATATGGTGAAGATGTTCAAAACCACCACCCTCAAATCTGTTATTCACCTAGCGAGACTACATGAGGCTTCCATAGAAGCCAAGAAATCTAAGCCATGGCCCAAAAAAACTAACAACATAGCCACACAAAACACTAATTCCCAACCTACAACACACAAATGGAACCCACCAAACCCTCAAACTAACTAGTGTGTCTATTGTATGCAGTGTTCTAGTAAATGCTAGGCACTAATTGATCGAACCAAAATTGGTATGATTTTGGCCCTCACTCCTTCTCTTTTTGCTTGATTCTTGGGCAATATCCCATGATTTAATGGTATGAATTAAGTGTTTTTAAGTATTTATAAAGTTTAGAGGCATTGGAGTAATATTGGTGGCAAAAGGGGTTGAAATTGTAAAAAGTGTGTGCAGATTATTCATCTTCAAAGAGGCATATCTCTCTCCTCAGATCGAACCACATTTCGAATTACATATATTCGGAAAGCTCCAGAAGTATACTTTCCAGCGGTTTTTACCGATTGTGATTCCAAGTCTTCTACACAAAGTTATACCCATTTAAGTAACTGCTGCGCATTCCCTGTCGCCACGGAAACCCTAGGGCGAACTCCACTTTCTAGAAGCAGCGAAATGGATGTTTTTCAAGCCATTTTTGAGGAGTATTCTTGTCCTTTCATGCCCATTTCATACCCTAGCTTTTCTAACATATAAATACACCATTTTATGCTAAGAATTGATAACTTTTGACAATCAAGTAACCTCCTTTCTCCACCATTCCTAATCCCACCATTCTCCTCTCCAATAAACACCTAGATTACTTCACATAAATCATTCCTCTATTTCCATCTTCTCCATCAATTTCCTTTGTCACTTTCCATTTGACTCCACCTATCTAGACACTTCCTCAACACCCAATCTTTGCACAAGACTCAAGCAAGGAAGCTCAAGTAAGGATCAAGCTTACAAAAGAGGACCAATGGTGATTTCTCTCCATTTTACTTCCTTTCTTTGTTTGTGATTATGTGTAATTAAACCCCCTTTTTAGGGGGATGATTTGAGACACTTTTGGATAATGAGTATTTATTAAGGTTTTAAATATTATGTTTATTCAATTAAAGTTTTATTCACTTTTTAATTAGATCTTGCACTTATGTGATTAAACGAGTATTGACACACTTGTTGATTACAGTATCTTGTAGGATAATTTGTGATAAAATTGATTAAGTTATTGACACACTTGATTGATTATGGCACATAGTGAATATGATAGGCTTTTGGAGGGTAGGCCTACCACGATTGCCTAGGCCATTCGATCGTCACTAACCGATCCCGCCATGACCCCTTCTCCTTAATCGGTTAGGCATTGCGGTGAGAAGTTGTTTAGAGTTCGTAGTGATGGTCTAAACAATACTTTTGAATTAGATCGGACTTGATTGTGTGAATAGTACGTTAATGAAGCCGTTGATGAATTGCTCAAAGTCCATTAGCTACTCTATCATTTCCCTAGACTTCTAATTAATTGTTTAATCATTATCTTCTCTAGGTTAATGTAATTGGATTCCTATCTATTCATATTCTATTTACATTTTTATTGCTTTTATTTTCCATGTATGTTTGATGGTTTCTTAAACCATACACCATTCAAACTATCATGATTTACTTTATTTTGCATTTTAGGACTTGTTAATTAATTCAACTAATTACTCTAATTTCCTGTGGAACGAATCCTACTTACTACTTTACTAATTTTCTATCTAAGTGGATTTTGAAGTGGTGAAATTGGTTTTCAAAACAATCACACATAAAACGTATTTTGTTGAGCACACAACGACGGCTCATCACTAATCGGGCGAATACCCAGCGCCTAGCGCCTAGACCGATTAATCGGAAAACTTATTACTAACTTGGTGGGAGTGTGACAAGAATGCAGGACACAATTGGTTTTAAAAAATAATAATAATAAATTGACTTAACCGATACAACATTATTGTTGACCTACCATCTGACTTTGACTTAACCAATACAAAGCACCATCATCATTTCTTCAACACAACATGCCAACATTAATTAGATTTTTCATCAATAATTAATCAATTACTCATTTCAATGCACATCTCTCTCTTCATCTTTTTCTTTATCAAATAATTAGAGATTTCAAAGCCATCTCTCTTCATCTTCTTCTTTTAATTGTTTCTCTCTATTTTCATCTTCATATATTTGAACGGTAATTAGATTCATCACTGATCCAAATAATAAGAACAATAGAGCTGGCAAGCCACAAAACTGAAACCAAATTCATCTTCTTTATCAGATATGGTTTCAACGCACAACACACACACACACACACACACACACACACACACACACACACACACACACACACACACACATACACACACTCTCTCTCCATCTATCTTCATCTTCTTCTTTCATTTTTGCTCTGCGTTTCGAAGATTAGTTCCAGCAAGACCAGATCTACTTCCTTCTTCTCATCTCCAAGCTCCAAGACCGGCTTTCGACATCAGACATCAACTAAGAAAACATTGTCGTTTTTTATTTTATTTTAAAAATCTGACTCCACCTGGCCGATTAATTGGAAATTTGGCCGATTAATCGATCACCGACTAATATGGCCGATTTTGTCCATTTCTCCCTAGTTTGGTGTCAACTAGTTGTATTGAGCCTATTAATCAGCCTAGGCGGCTGATTTCTAGAACACTTATTGTATGAGATGATATCCTATGAGCCTTTTGCACTTGATTAAATTCCCTTTACAATTCTGTTTTGCTTTTTGCTATGTAAGGTTATCATGAATCGATTTACAGCTTATGATTGAACTTACAATTTCTCTACTCTCCTTCCTCTGATCTAATCCACTCTCTTTCTCTCTCTCTCTCTCTCTCCCTCTCTTCTCTTTATATTCTTATTCAACATTCTTCTCTATTCTTCTATTTATCCAACTTCCAGTGCAACCTGCACAGAACCCACAATTAATTATCAATACACCATCAGTCAATAGATAATTTCAATTAGAAAACTCTAAGCATAACATATAGTTGATAGTGTTCGTTTGAGCGCAGTCTGCAAATGTTGGAGATCAGCAGTTGTTCATCATTAGAAGAGCTACATTAATAATGATGTTGCCAATCAAGTTATATGGTTGCTGCCCCCTCATAGCCTATATGAAAATAATTTGAGATTCTTCGACTTATCTACTGACAGTATTTATAATATCAGTCTACCAATAAATTTATGAGGATGGTGGTGTTATGGATCTTCCAAAGGTTAGCTTGCAATGGCCATTGACGAGGAATTTGATCCCATTCTTGTTCTCTTTGGGTGCGTTTGGTACACAGGATGGAATAGGACAACATGAGACAATTTCCTCTTGTTCCATGTTTGGTGCGTCTTTAACAAGGGACTGGACATGACAAAGTGGGATAAAAAACACTAAATTTTATCCCACCCAAGACCCTAGGATAAGGTTGTCCCATGACATGTGACAAGTGTAAAAAGACTACTTTACCTTTTAAATTTTCAAAAAATTTACAAACATGTTTAATCATAATATATATCATAATAATATATATTATAATATTATATATATAATATTTTATATATTATATATATGATATGTATTTGTATATTAATAATATATATTATAAATATAATATATATGTATATATATATGAGGAAATACCCCTTTTTAGTCAAAAAAATTAGGAGGATTATTGTTTTTACCCAAGAATAGTATTTTCATTGTTTTTAGCTAATAATTGGCTATGAAGACTTAAATACCCCTCATTATTTTCTTTACCTCTTCTCTCTCCTTTTCTCTCCATTTGGTCAGAACATTTTGTTTTCTTTTTTCTCTCCCCAAATTTCTCACACCTCTCTCCTTTCAAGACATCATTTTTTTTTTCTTTGGATCAGATCAGGTTTGTGATTTGGTTTTGCTCTTGGGTTGATGGGTTTTCACACCCAGACCCATTAGTTTTTTTGTTTTTTTTTTGTTTTTTTTTGTTTTTGATAATGGAAAACACATTACACCAACGAACACCCAACCGGATTGAAATCCAGCCATAAACTCTCCTGAACAGAGGAGAAGGCTAGCAAAGTGAGGTTATTTGCTAAGGAAGTCCCTGAAAAAGGGGTGGCTTGGCACTTACATATTCCCACTTCTACGAACAAAGCCAAAATGTCTTTGACAATCAAATTACAATCCCCAAAGGAAGGGGACTTACTTAAAATCAGAGAAACAGCCGCTGACGAGGGAGATTCCACCTGAGAGACTGGGAAGCCATAGAATTTTGCCATTAAGAGCCCCTCCCGGATTGCCAAAAGATGCCCCAGTTCAGAAGGAAAAGAACCCAACCTCTGACTAGACTGGGCAAACAGAACTTTACCTTTTGAATCCTTAATTGCCACCCATAATCCACTCTTCCCAGAGCCAGGACGCCTGATCAAGTCTGTATTGAGCTTTAGCTGGCCCGGGGGAGGGGCTAACCAGGGTTGAGGGGGACTAGCATAGGAGGGAAAAGAAGAGGGGGACAATGCTGCCACAGTATTCTTGAATTTAGCCAGCATATCCAAGGCCCTTGCCACCACTAACCCTGGCTCCTTCACCTGACCGCAGTTAATCCAAGCATTACGATTCTCCCAAATGGCCGATAAAACCATGCAAGCCTTCTCAAAATCTTCTACCGGGGCCTGGTTTGCCAACGCTCGTTAAAGTTCCATGACAGGGAGAAGTTTCAAACCTACTAGGACCTACCCAAAACTGGTGTGGTGCCAAGCCTTTTTAGCAACCTTACAACCAAATAAAGAGTGCCCAGCAGTCTCAACAGCCGAAGAGCATTTGTTACAAGCAGGGGAGGCCACAATCTTTCTCTTCCAAAGATTATCCAACGAAGGGAGAGCATTCAAACAAAGGTGCCAAACAAAGATTTTGACTTTTGGCGGAATGTTAAGCTTCCATATCAAATTCCACCAGTTACTCATATTGGACATATTAGAACATGAATCCTGGACCCTTTCCTTGAGAGCCAACCAATACCCGCTTTTCACCGTATATTCGCCTTTCTTCTCGTAATGCCAACACCAGGAGTCTTTACCCCCTCCTCGACTGACATGAATTGCCAGAATTGCTTCTTTGTCAACATGCAACAACAATTGATCGATTTTGGCCACATTCCATCCTAATCGCCTCTTATCCATCAGATCAGTGACTGAAACATTAATACCAGGGTCATAAGTTACCGGCATAAAGGAGCTAGGGCGAGGGATCCACTTATCTTTGAAATCCCTGAGGCTGTTGCCATCCCCAACTGACTACCGTAACCCCTTCATTAACAAATCTTTGCCCTACAGAAGGCTCCTCCACAAATGAGAACATCCCACCTTGGTCGAAGAAGAAGCAAAATCCAGAGAAGGGAAATATTTGGCTTTAAGAACCTGCGAAGCTAGAGAATCCGGAGCCAAAATGATCCTCCACGCCTGCTTGGGTAGAAGAGTGTAAGGATTCCCATAATTGATTGGCTTATTTCATGAACAAACCACAAGTTGGGGTTTTGAATTGTAAGGGTAGATTAGGTGATGGAAGACCAACGTCAATGGCCCTAGTCAAGACCTCAAGGTGACAAGCACACAAAGGTATATTTCTTGTGCTTAGTTTTCTTTGAAGAGATCTAGAAGCACACACACACTTAGCATACTTGCATTTGTGTGCTTACTCTTCACATGTCACTTTACACACTTGCACTTTGTTTGATTATATCTTGTTGTGTGTTTGGTTGTGTCATGTAATTCGTTTCCCGAATATGTTCGGAAACGTCCGCGCTTGCACGATTTTGTGCGTTGTTTTGCGCGAAGACCGCTCTAGGTGATAGCCTTGGCTTTCTCCTTGGATTCACCACTTTTGGTGAATCGACGGTTTAATCGGCGACTCTGGCCGCCGAATGAAACCGCCGTTTTGGACCAGAGGTCTCTGGTCTGATTCTGCGGTTGGATCGACGGTCTGGCCGCCGATTTGAAACCACCGTTTCACACCTAATGCATTTATTATTCTCGTGTTGTGTTTTACGGTTTACTCGGCGGTTTCGAAACCGCCGTTTTCTCCCCTGTTCTCGGGTGAATTCCGCGGTTATTATTGGCGGCCTGGCCGCCGAATGAAACCGCCGAATTAGATATTTTAGGTCGGTTTCTTTCTCGGGCTTAATTCTGCGGTCACATTCTGCGGCCCCGACCGCAGAATGAAACCGCCGATTGAGCGTTCCAGGGGCATTCTTGTCTTTTCACTTGCCCTGTTTCTTGATGCATATAAATATCATGCTTTCTCTTTTCTCTGAGTTAGTTCCTTGACTCCTAAGAACCCTAAAGCAAAAGAGAAACACTTGAGAGAAAAATCATCAAGAACTCACTTTTAAATACTCAAAGCTTTTCATTTGATTCATCAAGTTCATCTAGGATCATTCTTGCATAGCTTTGCATCATCACAACTTGCTTGGTAAGATTTTGACTAACTTCATATATGTTTAGTTTCTTACTTGTCAAGAAATCTCTTTACTTACTTGTATGCTTTATGTTCACATGCTAGATACAAGATAGAGATTGTTTGTGATGAATATGATTGAGTGTTGTATTGTGATAGCTATCTAGGTTTGCTTAATCTTGATTAGCTAAGCTTTATGATATGTCATTTAGCGTTTGATATCTAGGATTGATTTCATTGATAATATCATCATCCTAGATAAGCATATAGGGTTGCCTTGCTCTTATTGCATTTTGAGTATTCATATATTCACTTAGGCTTGTTATCTCTTCTTTGAGATTGTAAGACTTGTGTAGCTTCCGGGATTAGGTTGCTTAAATCACAAGCAATTGAACTAGGTCCACTTATACCGGGATTAGGTAGATGTGTGATTACTTCCGGGATTAGGTTGTAATCTATTTTCACATTTAGTGGATTCGAGGTTCTAGTGTGGCTCACTTACATAGCCCGTGGTTTTTCCCGTGAGGGTTTCCACGTAAATATCAAGTGTTTTTTAATTTTCCGCACCATATTACACTTGCTATTTTATATTGACTAGTAAAGGGTATTTTCGTAATCTTGCTTATTAACGAAAATTGGGTAAAATTGGATAAAATTTATTCACCCCCCATCTAGATTAATATTGAACACACCTAAATTTGTTTCAACGAGCCTGATTGAAGAGGGAGATATCCTTGAAGCTCAAGCTACCCCTGCTTTTCGGCAGACAAAGATTCTTCCAACTGATCCAACTAACTTTCCTCTTCCCTTCCTTTGAACCCCACCAAAACTTGGAGGACATGGCATTGAGATCGTTGCACAGACCCGACGGAAGTTTGAACATGCTCATATAGTAGGTTGAAATGGCTTGCGCCACAGCCTTTATGAGAACCTCTTTACCACAGTAAGAGAAGAGATTGCCATTCCAACTCCTTAACTTCTTCTAAACTCTCTCCTTAACATCATTAAACACCTCCCTTTTGTTTCTTCCAACCACCGAGGGAAGGCAAAGATAACTGTCTTAGGCATTATCATCCTTAATCTCCAAAATACTCATTATCTCCGACTTTATCGAAGGCAACACCTTTGGACTAAAGGTGATTTTGGACTTGCTTAAATTGATTTTCTGTCCAGAACCTTTTTCATAGATGTCGAGGATCTCCCGAATACGGAAAATGCTTTCCATTAAGGCTTTACAGAAAAGAATACTGTCATCTGCGAAGAGAAGGTGAATAATAAGAGGGCTACCTCTACTACATCTGGTGCCCAACACCCTGCAGTTCCTCTCTGAATCTGAAATCAAACCCGAAAAAGCCTTCGCACAAAGGAGAAAAAGATAAGGAGACAGTGGGCACCCCTGCCTAAGCCCCCGTGAAGGGGAAACAAAGCACAAAAACTTTTCGTTAAGAAGAAAGGAGAGGGAGGAAGTCGAGATACACTCTAACACCAGGCTGTTCCACCTATTAGGATACCCCATCTTCTTCATTACTGCATAAATAAACTTCCATTCAACTCGGTCATAAGCTTTGCTCATGTCGAGTTTAATAGCCATTTGGCCCTTCTTTTCCGACTTCTTTCGCCCTAGGGAATGGAGAGTTTCGAAAGCTACTATCACATTATCCAAAATTAGTCTTCCCGGAACAAAGGCAGATTGGTTCAGGAAGATAATGTTCGGGAGAATCACCTTTAGCCTGGAAGCCATCACCTTAGTAATAATTTTGTAGATAACACTACAAAGAGAAATGGGCCTAAAATATTTTATCTCTTCCGGCCGGTTCACTTTAGGGATACGCACAACATTTGTTTGATTGAAATCCCTGATCGAGGCTTCTCCGTTAAGAACACTCAGGCAGACTTTAGTCACATCTACCCCAACCACATTCCACGCTTTCTGAAAGAAAAGAGCATGTAATCCATCCGGCCTAGGGGCTTTAGAATGGCTTAGATTGAAAACAGCTGCTTTAACCTCCTCCGTTGTGAACCGACAATTAAGGTCCTCCCTTTCCCTATCAGACAGCCTAGTTTTAAAGGCCATAGAGGCATTCTGGCAATGAAAATCAGACGTGTAGGAAGAAGAGAACATATCAGAGAAGAAAGTTTTTACCACTTCGGCTAGGCCTTCCTTTGAAAATTGCTTATTCCCATTCGAATCCAACAGACAACAAACATGATTTTTCTTTTTCCGGATTGACGCATGATTATGGAAGTACTTTGTGTTATGGTCACCCGTTTGAAGCCACTCAGCTCTGGAACGTTGTTTCTAGTAAACTTCCTCTCGATCCAACAGACCTTCTATAATCTTCTCATGATCCTTAATCTTTCACATGACTCCCAGTTTCCCACTCTTCCTGTATAGGGCCTCAATCTCCCTATTCTTCCCATCAATTTGTTTTTTAAGGTGACCAAACCGGCTGAAGCTCCAATAACTCAGCTTTGACGCACACCTGGATAGTCTCTCATTTAGGTTTATCACTGGATCAGCATGACCTATCTCCTTCCACGCTGAACTAACAATAGTACTATAGTCCTATTCCTTTAGCCAGAAAGGTTCAAACCTGAAGCTTTTACAAATTCCTTTTTGATTTGGGCTCGCCCCTACACAACTAAGGAGAATTAGCCTATGATCAAAGATATTAAACCCCAAATTAGAAACAGTAGAGTTTTCAAAGTAATCCCGCCACAGGTTGTTAGCTAGATACATATCCAATCTTTCCTGAATATTGTTCTTACCATCCTTTTTGTTGTTCCAAGTGAGCCACAGACCCGTAAAGCCTAAATCAAAAAGATTACAGTCGTCCACTGCTTGACGGAAACTAATCATACTAGAAACAGACTTATTAGAACCATCCACTTTATCCGACATACTCAGAATTTCGTTGAAATCCCCTCCACACAACCATGGAAGATCATCAATGTCCCTGAGATGTCTCAACAAATCCCATGAAGCCCACCCATTACCCGAATTAGGTTCCCCATAGAAACCCAAGAATCTCCACCTAAAACCATCTTCCATTCTCACCCGCGCATCAATATGACCAGAAGAGAACAAAAGAATACTCACATCCACACTGTCTTTCCATAGTAACATGAGACCCCCACTGTTGCCTCTGCTATCCACACAAAAACATCCCGTAAACCCTACTAAATTGCTGAAATTACCATCTTTAACACCTTTATACTTAGTTTCCGATAAAAACATTATGTCTGGGGAATGCTTTTTGAGCAACCTTCGCAAGGCCGAGAACTCGCGGGGATTCTCCAGACCCCACACATTCCAACAGAGGCCTATCATTGTTCCCGACGGGCCTGATCAACAGGCTCCACCGATATTAAGTTGTTCTGACACTGAACTGAAACTTTCCCTCTCTTTGCATCTCTTTTCTCTTCTTCCAGTAATTCAAAAATCACCTTTCTCTTACAAACTTGTCCTTCCACCCTTGACATTGACTGCTCAGTATTCACATGTTTTTTAGACGAACTAAAAGGAGAAGACTTTGTCTTTTGAGGACTCTTCCCTTTCATACTGCTTTTCACCGTACTTATAGAATTAATGGGGGGGGGGGGGTGGAATTCGAGCCTTTCAACCCTCTTTTCGAAATCTTGCTCCCTGTCAATAATCTTTGAAGGGGACTGGATATCTTCTTAGCAATATGATGTTGCTGACCTTCACGAGCATTTCCTTCCTGCTTTCTTTTTTGGAGTGGAATGTAGGTTTGGAATATCTGTCTGCATTTGCTGAATTAAAGATTCTCCAGATGTGCCTTGACCAGTTTTAACTGGGCTAGCTTCTTCGATAGAAGTCAGAGGAAATTCATTATCCAGAGCCCATTTTTTCAAAACCTGGTCCGAATTAGAGTCACAGCACACTAGGCCCATTTCACTTGGGCTATCAGTAAGCCCCTTCTCCAGCCCATCAACACACATCTCTTCAATTGTTGGAGGCCCATCTTGTCTTACTTTGTCTAGGGTTTCCTGTTGATTCACCTTCACTATCTTGTTTGTCGCCGTCGATATGCTAACTGAGCTTTCTGTAACTGCCCTAGAACATTGCTTGAAACTAACTAATCCATTCCCATCTTCCTCACGCAACATCTCCTGAGATCTACTATTATCCAAATAACTACCATATGCTTAAGAGCTAATTTTTGGCTTCCATTTCTCCGTATTTTGGGCCTTCAACCATGACCCAAATCTTGTTGGGGTACCTTCCAAAGCTTGCTTTCTTGCCTCTTCATCCTGACATTCCTGCATTACATGACCAATTCTTCCACAGGCATAACAGAAGTCCGATAGTCTTTCATATCTCAGGCCAATCGTTGTTACCTCCTCCGATTTGCCCAGTTTAAGTTGGAGCCATCTCTTTAGAGGTTTCGAGATATCCACCCTAACCTTGACTCTTATATACTTTCCCCAGCACTCCCTTGATTTTGTAGGGATCTCCACTACTTCCCCTAACTGCTCCGCCATCCACTTCGCAGTTCTTCGATTCATACATAGAATAGGTATGTCATGAATCTATACCCAAAAATCAGCTTTATTGAACCTCAAATTTGAGATACTTCCTGCTCTTATAGGTTTTTCCAGAACTATTAAGTTCTTCCCAAAGTGCCATGGACCCCTATGCCATACTCTGTTCCGGTCCTCCTTAAGAAAGTAAAACATAAAAATGTTTTCCCCTACTGTTTCCACTTCAACTTGACCAAATGGGAGCCAAATCTGTTCTATTAGCCCCTTGAAAGCCTCTCTGTTCACCTTTTTCCCCGATAACACTTTCCCAACCAGACATTTATCTACGTCTTCAATACCTTTTATTCCAACATCTTCTGACATTTCCAGAATCATCCTATCCTCTTCTGCTAGAGATAGAATTTCATACAACTTGACTATATCTGATTCATTCATTCTAAACAAATTACAAAACAAGTTAAAACCCACAGATCTACGCACCACATAACTCTCCTTCTGGAAAAAAGAAGACAAACTACCTGTTGGACTCAACTACTTTCACACTTTGCTCTCAGAGAGAGAAAAAGAGGAGAGACATTTTAACATTTGTTGAGAAAACTTTTCATTTTCCATTCAGACCCATTAGTTTTGCTCTCTCCTTTTCAAGACAATTTGTTTTTCTTTCTCTCCTCTCTTTCTCTCTCTCTCCTCCATCTTCTCTCTTTCTCTCCCCTCTTCTCTCCAAAATCAAATTTGAGGGTGGTTGTTGTTTTTATGAATGATGGAACTTGTGTTTGAGTTTGGGTTTTGTTAAACAAAATTTTCATATATATATATATTTTTAAAAATAATTCAGATTTCGTTTTTTTCAAACAAAATTTCCAGATTTGAGGGTGGTTGTTGTTTTTATGAACGGTGGGAGTTGTGTTTGGGTTTGAGTTTTGTTAAACAAAATTTTCAGATTTTTTTAAAAAATTCAGATTTCGTTTTTTTAAAACAAAATTTCCATTGTTTCAAAGATTTTTTATAAATTTTTTTAGTATGAGGAAATTTGAAAATTTTCTAAATCTATTTAAATCAGGAAATTTTTCCAAATTTCGTTAAACATGTTAGACCGCCAATTAAACACATTACGACAACCCAATTAAACACATTATGGCAGACCAATTAAACACACAAGGTGTAAACCAATTAAAAACACCAGTGCAGACCAATTAAATATACAAAGACAAACTAATTAAACATACCAGGTGTAAATCAATTAAACACACCAAGACATACCAATTAACACACCAGAGCAACTCAATTAAACACATCATGGAAAATCAATTAAACACACCAGGACAATCCAATTAAACACAACAGGGTAGACCAATTAAACATATCAAGGCAACTCAATTAAACACACCATAGAAAATCATTTAAACAAACTAGGGCAAGACCAAATTAAACACACCAAGTCTAACACAATTAAACACACTTGGGAAGAAGAAGAAAAAGAAGAATATGGAGGTCTGGAAGAAGAAAAAGAAAAAAATATATAGAATTTTTGTTATAAAGAAGGGCAATTTTGTCCAAAAAGTGGATATTTTGGCAAAAACAATAAAAATGCTAATCTTGGGTAAAAACAATAAAGCCACTAATTTTATGGTTACTTTTAAAGTTATATATATATATATATATATGAAAATGGGGAGTCACTTTGATCATTTGAACCCCTTGTCTCGTCCTGTCTTAACCATACCAAATGCATAATAGTACAATTAATAGTTATGTCCCAGATATTCTAAACACAATACGGAACAAGTGTCCTATCCCATCCTTGTACCAAACACACCCTTTAATCCGACTTCAGGTGTCCAAATTCGACTTGATCCTCCTGTTCAAACAATCCCATCGTTTCAAGATTTTCTTTGAACGAATGAACTCTGTGGTGGAATATTCAACATAACACAATTCTTTAATAAGATTGAAGTATCTATTGGATGACATGTGTTTCATATACAACAAACCTCTATTAATATTCTTTAAATTGTATATTTGTATTTCAATTGTATTGTTATCTTAGGAAGTATTTTACCTTTAGGAGTCTTAGTTATTCAGGACTCATCTTAGTTGTATTATATATTCAAGTGTCTATCAATGAAAAAGTGTGTGCAATTCTACACCTACTTATCCTCTACTTACATGGTATCAGAGCTAACGATCTTTCCTAGAAACACAATTTTTCTTCTCCTTTCTCTCCCATTCCGATTGATGACAACAATGAACCCAATATCCACCATTGACAACAGCTCCTACAATCGTCAATGTCACTCCAGTAACTTCGACAGTCCTTTGCTCTAATGAGCTTCACCTAATCACCATCAACATCTTTGCTCAGGCTCCTCTCAAGCTCACCACCAACAACTATATGTCCTGAAAAATTTAGTTCCAATCCCTCTTCATTGGATATGATCTTCTTGGTTATATTTATGGCTCAAAGCCCTGCCCACCTACCAACCTAACTGAAAACGACATAACCACTCCAAATCCAGCATACAATATTTGGATTCATCAAGACCAGCTCATTCTGAATGCGATAATTGGTTCTCTGTCATCAACAATTATCTCATTTGTTGCCAGAGCCAAAACGTCAATGGAAGCATGAACCATACTTGCCAATACATATGCCAAACCATCTCGTGGACACATATACAAGTCAAAACTCTTCTCAAAAACTCCACAAAAGGTACACGGAATATCACTGATTTTCTTAACTCTGTTAAAGCTCGTGCAGATGAACTCGCTTTACTTGGTGCTCTAATGGAAGACGAAGATCTCACTGAGAGGATCCCAGATGAACTTGATGATGACTATAAAGAGTTAGTTTGTGTTGTTCAAGCTCAGGATAATCCCATAACATTTGATGAGCTTCATGAGAAACTTTTGTCATTTGAGGCCTCTCTTCATAATAACAAGAATGAATCAGCTCCCTTTCTAGCCACGGCAAATCCCACAAATCGATCGAACACACCTTGGCGCCTGCAGCAAGGCAACAATAACTGGCGTCCATCTTTCGAAGCAGCACAAGTTGGTGCCCATCACCTAATGTATCGATACCTTGGCAACCCAGAGCTTACAATACTGCTAATGTGTCCTTTACCAACCCCACTTGGCTGTTTAATAATGAAGTTTCACATCATGTCACAATAGACTTGAGCAACCTATCTTTGCATGTGCCTTACAACAGCTCTGATGATGTTATGATTGGCAATGACACAGGTCTCTCCATCACATATACTAGTTCAACATCCTTTTGCACTCATAATAAAACCGTTACATTGAATGATGTTCTTTGTGTACCTGGTATGAAAAAGAACTTAATTTAAATTTCACAATTTTGCACTACTAATGATGTATCAATTAAGTTGTTATCATCTTCTTTTCATGTGAGGATCTTCGTATGAGGGCAATTCTTTTGAAAGGCACAAACAAGAATGGCGTGTATGAATGACCAACTACCAATTCTATGTCCTTACCAATCCTAGCATTCTCAAGCGTCAAAACCACAATCAAATTGGCATCATAAACTAGGTCATCTAGCTTATCCTATTTTACATCATATTGTTTTAGGTTTCAGTTCAGATTTGTCATCTCCTATGTTAAAAGATTTTTTATGTCATTCCTATCATTGCAATAAAAGTCACAAGCAATCGTTTTCTTCTTCATCTCTTGTCTCTTCTCATCCACTTGAAATCATATTTTCTAATGTATGGACGTCCCCTGTTATTTCTCATGATAGCTTTAAATACTATGTAATTTTCGTTGATCACTACATCAAATACATCTAGTTTTATCCATTAAAGAGAAAATTAGAGGTTAAAGAAAATTTCATTCGTTTTAAAGCCGTTGGGGAAAATTATTTTAAACACAAAATCATCACACTTTACTCTAACAATGGCGGTGAATATATGTCACTAAAAGACTATCTTGCCACAAATGGCATTTCACATCTCACCACCCCACCTCATACTCCTGAACATAATAGGTACTCAGAAAGACGACACCGTCACATTATTGAAACAGGTCTTACATTGCTGTCTCATGCCTCACTTCCATTACAATTTTGGACACTTCCATTACAATTTTGGACTCATCCATTTGCCACTGCTGTCTATTTGATCAACAGAATGCCAACTCATACTCTTAATCTCTCGTCACCTTATGAAAAGATTTTTAGAACAACTCCCAATTACTCAAAACTAAAAAAAATTTGGCTGTGTATGTTATCCTTGGCTTCGGCCTTATTCGTCTCACAAACTTGATAAACGGTCTACCTCTTGTGTTTTTCTTAGGTATTCGTTGTCACAAAGTGCCTATCTATGTTTTGATCTATCATGCTCCAAAATGTTTGTCTCCCATCATGTTCAATTTGTAGAGTTTGTATTTCCTTACAAATCACTAAGTGCTACTCTAGAACGTCCAATCTCTACCACCAAAAATACTTGGGTTCCACCAATCGTAGCTGTGTCTTTTCCAAATCCTTGTTCGTTGGCATCACTGCCATCCTCCGTTGTGCATTCTCAAGAAATGTCACTGTGTGAAGCTCTCTCTTTAATGCTTCAAGATGAAAATCACCAATTGATGTTACCTAGTGTCATCACTGCCATGGAATCAACTCCCATATCTCCACCTGTTGTTGTTGTTGTTGTTGCATTGGCGTCACATGTTCCAACTTCACCGATTGTCATTGCTGCTCATGAATTAGTTCCTCAACCCACTAATGATGATTCTGCTGCTATGGCTTCTACACAATAGCCATCAAAGATATGTGCAACCTTTCAACCACTGATCAGACACCACATGACTACTCGAGCCAAGAACAACATTCATAAACCACTTTAGAAGCTGAACCTTCACACACGCCTACAACTGTCATCAGATTTTGAACCCACAATAGTGACACAGGCATTGAAAGATCCTAATTAACGTTAGGCCATGTCAGAAGAATGCAATGCGCTTGTTCATAAAGGTACTTGAGAGCTAGTTCCACTGGAAACATCCTCTAATATTGTTGGTTGCAAATGGATTTTTCGGATCAAACTAAAATCTGATGGATCAATTGACAGATTTAAAGCATGTTTGGCTGCGAAGGGATTCAATCAAAGACTTGGTGTCGATTATTTTGAAACATTTAGCCTAGTGATCAAACCCACTACTGTGAGGCTTGTTCTTAGTATTGCTATAAGTCATGGATGATGTCTTTGTCAACCATGGTTTTAAAAGGCGGTTTGAGGAGTACGCCTTGAGGCGGTGAGGTGGAAAGGTGGTCAAAAAACGTACCAAGGCGTACGCCTCATGATGGTTTTCTGAAATGTAAGCCTCAGATTTTAAGGCATACTGCCTTGAGGCAGCCTTTAATGGGTCAATATAAAAATAGTTTTGGGCCTTTGTTTTGGGCCTATTAGTAAACCAAAGTCTGAAATAACAAAATAAAAGTATAAAACAAACAACAAAACTAAAAAACTCTAGCTCAAAGTCTGAAATAACAAAATAAAACACACAACAAAATTAAAAAACCCTAGCCCAATAAAACAAAAGAAAAGTATAAGGAAGAGATTATTTTCTTCTTCGTGACAAAGAGACAGCAGCTGTGCGGTCAGTTCATCTTCAAACTTCTTCAGGTATGTTCCCTCATCTCTCTTATCTTTTCTACTTCTATTCTTCTATAGTTCTATTCTTCTTTTCTTCCATAATCCCCTCATCTTCAATCATGTACTGACTTATATACTGTGAATATGAATTTACTTATATATACCATGTATTGGCTTACTTATTGATTTTTTCTATTGATTTTTCTACTGATATATGAATATATTTATATATTGTGAGTCTGTGATATATCATATATGAACATATATTGGCTTACTTATTGCATATATTCTAATTTTCATGTTTCTAGTGCATTATATGTATGACTTAGAAATTAGAATAAAATGCATCTTGATGTAAACCAAAATGAAGAGAAAAAAAGAAAAAAGGAGTAGAGGACGCATTTATAGTTAGTAAAGAGACAATTTTTCATCAAGTTGGACTAATTTGTATAGAACTCAATTTTGATCATTGCCCTAGTTGAAACATAAGAGGCAAGTAGTAGCAATTGTTTAATCTGCCCAAAGGCCACAGGCCAAAAAAAAAAAAAAAAATCTCACAAAGCTGTTTCCACAACACCTGCTGTACCTCCAGCAACTTACCGCTACATTCACTGTTTAACAATTTTTATTGTTTAATTATCTATTGTTTTTGTTCACTCATCACTATTTTCATTTTTAACATTGTTCACTGTTTTTGTTTCTTATTTTTAGAATGGTGAGTGGCCAAGGAGAAGGATCGAGACATAAAAAAGATCCAGCTTGGAAATATGGAGTACAAATGGATGCGGCAAATCCGAAGAAGGGCTATGTGTATGTAAAATGCAAGTTTTGTAACAAGGTTATCACCGGAGGGGTAAAGAGATTAAAATAACATCTTGGCCTAACACATAAAAATGTTACACCATGCCCTAAAGTGCTTAAAGAGGTCAAAAAGGAGATGATTGCCTACTTGAAGAATTTCGAACAAGAAAAGCATGTAAAACATAAATTTTTTGATGAGAGGGTGGAAAGTGGTTCCTACTTTGGTGCTCCTATAGAAGATATGCATTCTTATCCAAGTATGAGAGGTAGTGGTGGTAGTGGGCCACAATCTTGGGGACCAATGGATCGATTCCTTAGCCATGGTGGTGGAGATATGCCTAATGACAAAGGAAAGGCATCTAAAACAATTACTCCAACTCCAACTCCAACTCCAACTAGCTTAAAGGAGCAACGTAATCTAGTTTGTCTAGATATTGAAAGGTTTTTTTTTTTCGAGAATGCCATTTCATTTAATGTGATTAGGAGTCCATCCTACTTCAACATGCTACGTTCTGTGGACAGCTATGGTTGAGGCCAAAAAGCTCCTACTATGCATGAGCTCCGAACATGGATATTGAAGGAGGACTATAATTCAACTACAAAAATTGTTGATGATTTGAAGAAAACATGGGAGCATACATGAGTATCTATATTGTCAGACAGTTGGAGTGACACAAGAAACAAAGGTTTGATCAACATTCTTGTTAATAATCCACATGGGACTGTTTTTTTGAGATCTATTGATGCTTCTGATCGCGTTAAAGATGTGGAATACTTGTTCACATTAATTGATGGGGTTGTTGAAGAAAATGTAGAAAGATTAGTTGTGCAAGTGGTAATCGACAATGCAAGTGCATACAAAGCCGTGGGGAAAATGCTAATGGAGAAGAGAAAGCATCTATATTAGACTCTATGTGTCGCTCATTGTCTAGATTTAATGCTTGAGAAGCTTGAAGAATTGCCACAACATAAAAATGCTTTACAAAATGCAAAAAAAGTGAGCAACTTTATCTACAATCATGGGTGGGTGTTGGAACTCATGAGAAAGTTTGCTAAGAGAGACATTGTTCGACCGGTTTCCACGAGATTTGCCACAGTTTACTTGACTTTAGAAAGCTTGAGTGGTGTGAAAGAAGCTCTTCAAAGGATGTTTGTGTCGATACAATGGAATTCATGTTGATATGCAAATAAAAGTGATGGCAAATAGGTGAAGAGATTATATCATGGATGAGAGATATTTTTGGCCAAGTGTTTCATATGCTCTTAAAACCACAAAGTCTTTAGTAGATGTGTTGAAGTTGGTTGATAGTGAGAAATAACTGACAATGGGATTTATCTATGGTGCTATGGATGCGGCAAAAGAACAAATAGCAAAGAATTTAGGAGGGGATGAATCGGCCTATAAAGAAATTTGGCAGATTATTGATGAAAAACGGGACTTCCAATTGCATCGAGATTTGCATGCAGCCACATACTATCTTAATCCTCAATTCAAGTGGGAGAACAACTTCTCTACTCATCTAGAGATTAAATCTGGTTTGTACAAATGTATGGAAAGACTCATACCTGATGAGTCCGATTTCACAAAGGTTGATGAACAACTTGATGAGTATCAATATAAACGAAGTTTTTTTTGGAATGAGACAGCTCTAGACTCATACAAAACACGTGCTCTAGGTAAATTTAACTATATAAATATATTTAACTTATAAATTGTTCTTATAATCTTATTAAATTGTATATAATATTTATTTGACCATTTTCTTTGAAATTGTGATGTAATGGAATGGTGGGACCATTTTGGAGATCAAGTTATGGAGCTTAGGTTCTTTGCAATGAGAGTTCTAGGCCTAACATGTTCTTCATCAGCTTGTGAACGTAATTGGAGTACGTTCAATCAAGTTCATACAAAAAGATGAAACCGGTTAAGCACCACTAAATTGAATAGCTTGGTTTACATCATGTACAACAAGAAACTGAAGTTAAGATACTTACAAAATTGGTCATCTAAGAAAGATGAAGATCCTTTGATCAACCAAGATTTACTCTCTGGTGATGAATGGATAGCTAACTCAAATGATGAGGAAAGCATAGAAGTTGGTGATGAAGAACTTAATTTGGAGGTTGATGAAATGGCTAATGAAATAAGAGGTTAGTATGCATTGCTAATTTGCTATTTGCATATTTTTTTCTCTTTAGTCTTTACCAAGTATAAATAAATCTATTGATATTAATATATTAATATATTATATATCTAATTTCTTTATGTAGGGAGTTTACAATTGATAGATGGAGGTGAAGATGACTTTGGAGATGAAGATAATAAGATTAGGTTCAATGATGTTGATGGATTTGAAGATGGACTTAATAATTATGAATATGATCTTCCAAATGATCTCAATCCCAATAGTGTTGATGAAAATAATGATTAGATAGAGTCATAGATTTTAAGTCTAAGACTTATTCTAAATTTCTAGTTTGGGATGGGAGGATTCATGGTTTTTAGTTTTTTGTCTTATGAGTTATGACTTTGCTTTGTTATTAATTTTCTCTATTAATCTATTATGAATTCAATCATGTTGTGTGTTTTTATTTGATAATAAATTAGTAATGTTATTGACTCATTGGTATTATGGTATTGGATCTATTGGTATGAATTATGAAACATGCATTTCTAGTTTGTTTTTATAATTTTTTGTTGTTTTCTATTTTTTTTTTTTTTATTAATCAATAAAGCTTTACACCTCATTTCACCTCGAGGCTTACGCCTCATGAGGCGGTGGTCAACCACCTTGAGGCTTGTTTTCGCTTTTTAAAACCTTGTCGTCAACTGGACATTAATAATGCTTTCCTTTAGGGTTGACTCACTAAGACTATTTTTATGGCATAACCTCCAGGCTTTATTGATTCAGATCATCCAACACATTTGCAAGCTAAGGAAAGCTATCTATGGCCTTAAGCAAGCACTGCGAGCTTGGTACCATGAGTTGCGTCAGTTCTTACTTGCAACTGGTTTCAAGAACTCATATGCTGACACTTCACTTTTTGTTCTTAACACTGGTGGTAACTGTTGGGGTTTTTGCCCTAAAGCTTGTAGTTTGTAAATGTGAATTGAACAAGAAATAAAAGAAGTAGTTTATTCATTCAAATTGTCTCATACATTTATAATAACATGTGTACTTAACATCCAAGATTACCGGATGTAATTTCAAACTGAGTATATGAATGTCATATATAGATGGATTCAGTTTGAAACGAGCAATCTAAAGAGTCCGTAGATAGCAAATAAAGCTGGGTACTTTATTTGTGGTCAATCTACAGCTGCGGTCCATTCCGTAATGTACGGTGATCTTATCCTAGATCATTCATATGGAGATATGAGAATGAAGGCACCTTATATGATTTGATCATATAGGACTGGGCCATGATCTATATGAATCTCTCACCAAGATCCGTTAAAAGATGAGATTCATATATATCAACAAATGATGGCTATATATGGGTGATCTTAATCCTGAGTGTCTTATCGACTCCTTCAGGTTAGATCGTGGTTTTTGATATACCATAGGTGAGATCGGAGTTGCATTCCCGGTCAATAACTTTGTATGTTGGAATCACGGTTTGGCTTGTGGCTGGAAAGGTCTGCACATAATAGTGGAATCCACTCCTTCTTGTGAGAAGTAGATAGTAGTTCCCTTAAGGGTTGATTCGGGGCTTGAACAATATGAGCGCTCTCCTAATTCCGTAAGGAATGTAGGATTTATTGTTCATTAGAGAATCAATGGTACTTAATGGAAAGATATAATTAGAGGGGTATAACGGACATTATGACCCAACTCTAATTATGAACTACCTGTGGAGGATTATACCATATGTAATAGCTATATCGATGGACACCAAGAATTAATGGTTTGTGTAAAAACGTCTACAGTTGAGAGAGTGCAACTTCGGGTTTTTAGTAGAATAACACCGAAGTTAATAATCATGAAATATTAATCAAAGAGTTTAATTATTTATTTCTAAGGATTATTGGAGCTCAAAATACTGTGGGTCCATTAGGTTCCCTTGCTAGCCCGACCGATTTAGGTAACAAGGGTCACTGTTAATTAATTGGATTGTCCAATTAATTGTGTTACGAAAGTGACACGTATCTATTCGGAAATTAATTGAATAATGAGATTATTTAATTAATGAATAATGGTGATTAAATAAATTAAATAATAAGATTATTTAATTATGTTATTAATCACTAAATGGAGGGTGTTAGTTGATATTTGATTTTGAATAAAATAATATAATATGATTATTTTATTTTATTAAATTAAATATTTGAAATTGAATTTAAAATGTTTAAATTCAAAAATAAATGTTTAATTATTTTTTAAAAGATATGAGATATCTTTATAAAGATTTTCTTTTTAAATCAAATAGATTTGGTTTGTTTTTAAAGATATATGAGATATATTTTTAATTTTTAAAAAAATAATAACAACCAAATGATATGTTATCAACTTACACAATATATTAAAAACAAAAAGGCATCAGTTTTTTTTTTGGTTTTTTGATTGACATATTGAAGTTGTTTTTGCAAGTGAGTTGCGTGAGACAAAAGAAGAAATAGTGAAGTGGTGTGCGGCCAAAATAAGGGTGGCGGTACTTCACCATTAAAAGAACAAGAGTTGTCCTTTTGTGTTTTTTCTTCTACCTCCATATAAGTTCCTGAATACCGTGACGCACCCACACGCCGTTGCCAGTTCTAGGAGATAACGAGGAAGATCAAGTGGTTCAAATCAGGAGCAGATCAAATTAAGGTAAAGGAGCCTCCTACGTAGGTATGAAATCGTTTCACCTTCTTTAATTGTTTTCGATTATTATTGTACAAATAGGTTTAGTTTATGATTGCATAAAAAATTTTAAAAACCTTTCCGCTGCGCAATCGGTAAACCTAGGTACCTACAGTAACCTACTCTATCTTCTTATATATATTGACGATATCATTCTTACAGTGAATAATTCTGCTCACATTGATCGATTTGTTGATAGTCTTGCTTAAAGATTCTCCTTGAAAGATCTTGGTCCTCTTTCTTACTTTCTTGGTGTTGAAGTGGTTCCACAGAAACATGGCATCCTACTGTCACAGTGGCGTTACATACTTAATCTTCTCTCTCGCACCAACATGTCTGGTGCCAAACCGCTACAAACCTCTTTGCCCAAAAGTCCTCCACTTAGTCTACACTCAGGCACGTCATTCAATGATCCTACCACTTACCAAACTGTCATTGGAAGTCTTCAGTACTTGTCCCTCACTCGTCCAAACATCTCCTATGTTGTTAACAGGTTGTCTCAGTATATGCATTAACCTACATCCGACCATTGGGATCTTGTCAAGCATCTATTGTGTTATTTATGCGGTACATTGGATGAAGGTATTGTTATCTATCGCAATTCTCAGGTTTCTTTTCACGCATTCTTCGATGCAGATTGGGCTAGAAATAAAGATGATTTCTCTTCCACAAGTGCTTACATTGTATATCTAGGGAGAAATCCTAAATCGTGGAGTTCAAAGAAGCAAAACACCATTGCTCATTCTTCAACTGAAGCTGAATATTGGTATGTTGCTGCTATAGCTGCTGAGCTTAATTGGGTGTGTTTTCTCCTAACTTATCTTGGTCTCACATTGTCAATAGCTCATGTCATCTATTGTGATAATGTAGGAGCTACTCAATTATGCTCCAATCCAATTTATCACTCACGAATGAAACATGTCGCAATTGATTTTCATTTTATCCAAGATCAAGTTCAATCAGGCAGTCTACGTGTGACTCATGTTTCCTCCAAAGATCAACTTGCAGATGCTCTTACAAAGCCACTGTCCCGTTCTCTTTTTTAGTCTCTCAAAGGCAAGATTGGCCTCTCATGTCATGACCTATCTTAAGGGGATGTATTGGATGACATGTGTTTCAGATACAACAAACCTTTGTTAATATTCTTTAAAGTGTATATTTCCATTTCAATTGTACTATTATCTTATGAAACATCTTATCTTTAGGAGTTTCAGTTATTCAGACTCATCTCAGCTGTATTATATATTCAAGTGTCTATCAATGAAAAAGTGTGTACAATTCTACACCAACTCATCCTCTGCTTATAGTATCATCATCTTTTTGTTCGAATTGTGTTGTAGTGGTAACTTGTTTTGAGAAGTTTACATTGACACTCTGCAGACCAGGAGACAAGGGCTGGATCATCTTCAAATTTTTTGATAAAGAATATTATCATTGCATGGACATGTTGTTTTCTAATGGAGTACTCCATGCGTTGATCAAATGTTTGAATTTGGTGTTGGGTTTTTGCCCTAAAGCTTGTAATTTGTAAATGTAAATTGAACATAAATAAAATAAGTAGTTTATTCATTCAAATTGTATCATACATTTATTTATATCATGTGTACTTAACATCCAAGATTGTCGGATGTAATCTCTAACTGAGTATATGAGTGTCATATACAGAGGTATTCAGTTTGAGATGAGCAATCTAAAGAGTTCGTAGATAGCAAATAAAGTTGGGTACTTTATTTGTGGTTAATCTACAGCTGCGGTCCGTTTCGTAATGTACGATGGTCTTAACCTAGACTATTCATATGGTGATATGAGAATGGAGGCACCTTATATGATTTGATCATATAGGACTGGGCCATGATCTATATGAATCTCTCACCAAGATCCATTAAAATATGAGATTCATATATATCAACAAATGATGGCTATATATGGGTGATCTTAATCCTGAGTGTCTTATCGACTCCTTCAGGTTAGATCGTGGTTTTTGATATACCATGGGTGAGATCGGAGTTGCAATCCCGGTCAATAACTTCGTATGTTGGAATCGCAGTTTGGCTTGTGGCTAGGAAGGTCTGCACACAATAGTGGAATCCACTCCTTCTTGTGAGAAGTAGATAGTAGTTCCCTTAAAGGTTGATTCGGGGCTTGAACAATATGAGCGCTCTCCTAATTCCGTAAGGAATGTAAGATTTATTGTTCATTAGAGAATCAATGGTACTTAATGGAAAGATATAATTAGAGGGGTATAACGGACATTATGACCCAGCTCTAATTATGAATTACCTGTGGAGGATTATACCATATGTAATAGCTATATCAATGGACACCAAGAGTTATTGGTTTGTGTAAAAACGTCTACAATTGAGAGAGTACAACTTCGGGTTTTTAGTGGAATAACACCGAAGTTAATAATCATGAAATATTAATTAAAAAGTTTAATTAATTATTTCTAAGGATTATTGGAGCTCAAAATACCGTGGGTCTATTAGGTCCCCTTGCTAGCCCGATTAATTAAGGTAACAAGGGTCATGGTTAATTAATTGGATTGTCCAATTAATTGTGTTACGATTGTGACATGTATCTATTTGAGAATTAATTGAATAATGAGATTATTTAATTAATGAATTTAATGATTATAACAATTAAATAATAAGATTATTTAATTATATAATTAATCATTGATGGAGGGTGTTAGTTGATATTTATATTTGAAAAATGGGATAATATGATTATCTTATTTTTAATTAATTAAATATTAATTTTGAATTTAAATAGTTTAAATTCAAATTAGATGATATCAGTTAATAAAATAAAATAAAGATTTTGTTTTTAAAATTAAAAGATATCATCAGTTAGTTTTATTAAATATATATATATATATATTATATATATGGCTTAACAAAACTGATGCATTGATTGTATAAGATACAAACTAACACACACAAAGTAAGAAAGAAGAAAAAGAGAAACAGTGGGTGTGGCCAACTTGAAAAAAAAATAAAGGAAGAAAATTGTTTTGCTTCCATTTTTCAAGAAGGGTGGCTGATCGCTATTGACACAAACAACAAGAATTGTTTTTTGTGTGTTCTTTTTCTACCTCCGTTCTTGTTCCTGAGTACCGTGACGCGCCCACATGTCGTTACCAGTTCCGGGAGATAGCAAGGAAGATCAAGTGGTTCAAATCAGGAGCAGATCGTATTAAAGTGAAGGAGCCTCCTACACTAGTATGAAATAGTTTTCATCTCCTTCTTATTGTTTTCGATTTTTACTGTACAAATGAGTTTATTTGATGATTGCTTTTAAAAATTTTTAAAACTCTTCCGCTGCGCAATCTGTAACCCTAGGTTCCAACATTTGGATACAGTAGTAGTACACAACCCTGATGAAGATTTTGAGCCGATTAACAATAGGGTTGGAGATGATGATGATGTTATTGTCAGAGTGATCCCTCAGGGTATTAGTTTAGTTCATTTGAAGGACAAAGAGGTCTGAACAAGTTTGGGTTTTGGAGAATCACTCGATGATAGCATATTTGGTGGAATCTGATGGCGAACTATTGATTGTTAACAAAGTAATAAACGATGATATTGACGTAGGCAACGAAGGTAATAGTGATATCGATGACAACATTGATGAAGATGTTAGTGACAATGACCATGAAGTCAATAATGAAGACAAGTAAGTAAATTGGAAATATTCAATATTGGTCGTTCTAGTAGCAACATGAGAGATCCTATCTCTAGGTTATAAATCTTGAGTAATTAACCAAATACTATTTGTGACACAAAGGGGTTCCAATAACGAATTTCAGTGAGTGGAAAAAGAATAGCATTTTCTTTGTGGATGATTTAAATTCCCATGTCTTATCTCACGAATCGGGAGCTTTCTATCTCGATGATGGGAGGATTGAACGATCTTTTCCGAGCATGGTGATTGATGAAATGAATTATCAAATGGGTTGGTTTGAATATCTCCATAGACCATTTTTTCACTTGTAATTT
Organism: Acer campestre; assembly: GCA_954870605.1. Taxonomy (NCBI): domain Eukaryota; kingdom Viridiplantae; phylum Streptophyta; class Magnoliopsida; order Sapindales; family Sapindaceae; genus Acer; species Acer campestre. Next base: position 27,665,930 of record OX940802.1, read on the forward strand.
AAATTGAAGATGACATTAAAAAATACTGTCTAATTTCATCTTTAATTTTTTTTAAAATGATTTTATGAGGGTGTATTGGATTAGGATTTTAATATACAATTTTTGGGTGTTAGGATTTCATGGATTTGTATGACTTTAAAGATAATTAGGATTATATTAGGGATGGCAACGGGGCGGGTCGGGGTCGGGGAATGCTTTACCATCCCCATCCCCGCCTCCCAAAACCGTCCCCATCCCCGTCCCCATCCCCGCGTTAAGAGAAGCGGGGCCGGGGGCGGGGATTCCCCGTTGGAGGGGCCTTCCCCATACCCGCCCCATTCTCCGTTTAATATAATTATATATTTAAAAAGTATAACTTAAAAAAAAAGTATAAATTCAATTATATATTATAAATATAATATATATATATTGACAAACGTGGTGTCAAAATATTCAGTTACATATTGACAATCGTGGTGTCAATATATATCTATATATATAATATATATATATATAAATTCAGTTATAAATATAATATATATATATATTCAGTTATATATTCCAACAAATTATAACATAGCCAAACATGGTGTCAATATATATAAATGATTAAAAAAATCTGAATATTATATATTATATTATAAATATATATATATGTTTATATAATATATATCGGGGCGGGGATGGGGCGGGGGGTGCTTCCTCCGTCCCCGCCCCGCTTCAACTTCGGGGACAAGACTTTGTCCCCATCCCCGTCCCCATCCCCGAATATTGTCCTCCATCCTCGCCCCGTTCGGGGCGGAGCCCCGCAGGGCCCCGACCCCACGGGGAATATTGCCATCTCTAGATTATATGTACTAGACTTTTAGGATTCTAAAAGAGTATTTAGACTTTATTCGTACACTATTAGGATTTGTTCATAGGAATATTGTATCAGAAAACTGTGTTTAGTTACACATGATTTTTTATTTTATTTTTACATTAAAGAAATTATGATTATATATATATATATTCATAATCTTCTTGCCTTCAACTCCCATTCTCTTCATCTTCCACCTCACCCACACCATCTTCCCCACCAGTCCACCACCCACTCTCTCTTCCCAAGTCCCCACCACCCACTTTGATCATCATCTTCCCCACCCACTTTCAATTTTCTAATTAAAAAACCAACAAAGGCAACAATAGGAAAGCAACAGGAAAAATCTTCACCATTTTTTTTTCTTTCAAAGAATTCAAACCCGTTTTTGCAAGCTTGGCTTTCACTTGAAATCCATCTCTAATCCAAAGAATTGAATCCCACCTATAAAAATCTTGTAAAGAACCAAAATTAACAATTAAATAGGCAACAATCAACTCACACACAAAGATCAAAAAAAAAAAAAAAAACCCTATAAAAATCTGACGAAAACACACCAATCCAGCAAGCAGCACAGCAGCCAAGTCAGTTATTGAGATTCAAAGAGAGAGATAGAGTGGTGTGCTTATTTGCATGAGTTGTGTGAGTGAGTTTTTGGCCTTTTGTTTTCAGAGAAAAAGAAAACAGAGGGAGCTGAAATTTTGTGATGAAGATCTAATGAGAATTGATGAGAATTGCAAAGCAGATTTGAGAAGGCTGAAATGAGTGGAAAGTCTAGAAAGTATTGTGGGAGAAAGCAAGACAATTTTGGAGTCTAGCTATTTATACACATCATTGAAAAGTCTGAATAATCCATTTTGTCATGAAATCCTACAAATCTTGATCTCAATCTAATACCACCAGACAATTTAATGTCTCTTAAAAGTTTGGATCCAATACCATAAGACATTATGGACTTTTAAAAAAAATCTTAAAAGTCTTGATTGAATACCACCAGACTTATCTAACTTGTTAAAAAGTCTCAATCCAATACCAACATACTTTTACTTCCCAAAATTGTCTAATAAAATCATGAACCAATACACCCCCATAGTCTTCATTGTCAAGTTACATTAGGGTTAAGTGGTGATAAAAATAAATTACTAGTTTTAAAAAAAAATAATATTTATTTATTTATGGGAAAAAATGATTTTAGTCCCTCTAGTTTGCCCTATTATCCCATTTGGTCCCCCTAGTATCAGGATTGGCCTGTTTGGTCCCCATAGTTTAGGTTTATTGTTGGTTAGGTCCCTGCCGTCCAATTCTGTTAGGGTTTTTCAGAAGTCCGTCAATGATCGGAGGGTAAAATGGTAAAGATGCCTTCTGTGTTTCTAGATGGTTTTTGACTAAAGGGCAAACCGGTAATTAATGTTATATTAATAATTGAAAATTTTAAAAACAATTAATAATAATTTATTTAATAAAAAAAACTAATATTAAATAATAAATTAATAAACAATATTAATTTAATTAATAAATACTTTTTTTAAAGAATTAAACAACAAATAAATATTAAAAAAATTATCTCTTTTAAAAAAAAAAAATCAGTTCATCAATCAAACCCACTACCAATCAATAAAAAACTCTAATCCTCTCAATCCTCACATCTCTCACAGTCTCACGATCTCTCATTCTCTCAATCCTCTCAATCTTTCATCTCTCACAATCTCCCCAAAAATCCATCAGCTCTTCTTCTCCACGACGCCAGCGACGCCAGCTCTTGGTGTGACATCGAACTGCCGCCGTCGCGAATCACACCACCACCAGTCCTCTCTTCTCGCTCTCTCTGTTGTCGAATCGCCGGTGTGACATCGAACTGCCGCCATCGCGAATCACACCACCACCAGTCCTCTCTTCTCGCCTCTCTGTTGTCGAATCGCCGCTGCTCTCTCTTCTTGCCCTCTGGTCCATCTCGAACCGATGGTGGTGATTTCAGGTGGGGGTGGACTGGGTGGTGATTGTTTGGGTGTGGGGTTGGGTCGATTGTTGATGGTGGTGCTTGTGTTTGTGGCTGGGTTTGGGTTTGATGGATCCAAGGGTTTGGGTTTAGGTTTTTAATTTTTAACTTTTTTTTTTCAATTTTTGGTGTGGGATTTTGTTTCGGTTTTGAATTTGAGTTTTGGTTTTTGCTTTGATTTTGAGTTCCGGAGAAGATATGAATTTTACATTGGGTTGTTGAATATGGGTTTAGTGTTTAGATGAACAACCAGGTTTGTTGAATCTGGTTGAATCTTGGTTGTGTTGATGAACTGGGTAATCTGGGTTGTAAGAATGAAGATGAAGATGTTATAATTTTATTTTTTCCAGATTACAAATTTGTGTAATTTGATCTTTATGGATTGGTGGATTTTTTTGGGATTATTAATTTGTGGATTTGTGAAGAAATGAAGATTGATGACCTGTGTTTTGATGAATCTTGGATTCTAAAGATTGATGATGTCCATTTAAAAAAAAAAAAAAAAATCGTTAAAAAATGTTGCAGAAATCAGAAATGCTTTTAATAAATTTATTTGGTTTTAAAAATGTTTTAAGTTTTTAAAGATTTTATTTTCCTTATAAAAAAAAATCAGAATTATTTAACCCTTATTTTTTTTAATCTGTTTTATATATTATTATAAAGATGACTTATTTAAATATGTTTTTAATTTTTGTTAAATTGATTTTTTTATATATATAAATATGTTTTTTTAATTAAAAAATAGATAACTTATTTAAAAAATAATCAGGGGCAGCAGGGTCATTTGACCCGCTGTCCCTGTCAGAATCTACTTTATTCACGGAAACCGTTACAGAAGGACCAAACGGGCCAATCCTGAAACTAGGGGGACCAAATCGAATAATAAGTCAAACTAGAGGGACTAAAATCATAATAACCCTTTATTTATTTATTATTATACGGTTATACCACGATTCGAACCCACTCTTACTGTCAAGCCACATTGGACGGTGCTAATAATAAATTATTATTAAAACCTCTTTATCCATGCTAATAATCTAACTTGCTTCATTTTTCACCTAAACTTCAAATTTCTAATCATATTTGAAGTCAAAATGATAAATAAAAAACTATGCCTCATGTGTATCGTTGTATTTATGTAGAAAAGACAAAAATCAATTTTACACAAATTAATGGTATTAATATACTTTCAGGACAGGATAATGTTGGCACAATGATATGCTCTTGACAGTTACAACAAAGGTTGTGGGTTGGAGTCGTATCCTCATTCTCCAAACTTCGAATAATTGTAATATTTCAAAGGGAACAAAATTTCATTGAATTCATTAAAGTCAACCATTATATTTAACATCGGTTCAATTGGTCTATTTTAAAATTTGAGGACTAATTTGATTACCTATAACCAAATTGCAAACTAATTGTAAATTTAAGAAAGTATGGAAGTTATTTAGTAATTACCCTTTTTGAAAATGATTCTTTATCAAATTTGATCTGATTCCTCAAATATACTCTCTGATGCAAGAAGCATCTTCTTCTTCTTCAACTGTGTTGGTTGAAACTTGAAAGTAAAAACAATGAGTGGGACTCGACTGTGTTCGTTGCTCAGCGAATTAGGTTTCGAAGGAGCAGATGCTTTAGACCACGACAGCTTCGAATGGCCGTTTCAATACGACGACGCTCGACCTATTCTTGACTGGATCTGCTCCTCCCTCCGTCCCTCTAACGTCCTCTCTCTCTCCGACCTCCCTCAGTAATCACCTTTTTCGCATTTTCAATTTTGAATTTTTTATTTATTTATTTATTTTTTATTTATTTTTTAGCTTAGCTATAATTTAACTTCAATTACACCTATTGTGATGACTTTATTGTTTGTGTGTGTTTGTAGGTATGATCAGTTTGTGCAAGAAGGGAAGCTACTGGAAGTGAGTTTTCTTCAATCGTGTTTGATTTTTGGTTGTTGATTGAATTCAACTTAATAAACGTGACATTGTTGTTATTGTTAAAATTTTCAATAGGGAGAAGATTTGGATTTTGCTTATGATAGCATATCGGCGTTTTCTTCTAGGAGAGATAACCAGGATGCTGTTTTTGGAGCTGAAGAAGGATTGAAAGATATCAGGTATTTTCTTGGCAGTTTCCGTATCTGATATATGACAATGATGAACCTTGAATGATGATAAAGTTGAAAGTTTGCAAAGATCTTTGTGTTTGGATGCTTGGTCACTTGAAATGCAAATGTTATGTTTTTTTCTCCAACTTATGGATTGTTGAAGCCATTGACTATCTTTTATCTTGGTTAGGTTTTGATGTTGATTTTAGTTTGCGGGTTTTGTACTACTGAGGCCCTCAATTTCTTAGCTCGTGGAAGATAAAATCGCATGCTGTGCTAGGGATCATATGCATTGTGTCATATTTTCTTCCAGTATTGATGGAATTCTTTTCATATTTAGGGAGGCAACTCTGGCATATAAAACTGAAGCTGCAGAGTTGCAGAGACAGCTTAGGCATCTGCAATCCCAGTTTGACATGCTCACTTCCCATGCTTCTGCTTTGATACAAGGGAGACGAGCAAGAGTTGCCGCAACTTCTACTGTCAACGGACACCTTACAACCTTAGATGACAGCCTTTCAGCAAGAAGTTTGCAGGTACTGGTAAAAGGACTTGGTTACTTCTATGGTTTATAAAATCAGAACTATTTTTATTTTTCCTTTGCATTGTGATCAATCCTGAGGAAAATTATGTCTGTTTTGATATCTGAATTTTGATGCATAGATTTCTTATAGGAGGAAACTGATTATAGCTATTTATTTCCTGCTTCAACATCTTAAAATCAATATTAAATAACTTTATTGTCATTTAGATGAATGCAGTATTGGGAAGGATAGCTTCTACAGCTCAAGAGTTGGCTCGTTATCATTCTGGGGATGGTATTATATTTTGCTTTCATTCTTGTACTTTTTCTTTATTGGCTAAACGAAAAACTTAGAGATGAAGTCAATTATTAATTCCTTTTTTATAAACAACATGATCTTATGTTGATGTTCCTCAAAAATAATGAGTCTAGGTTGATTCTTGTAATGATTATTAACATAAATAACTTAAACTATACCGAAATGGGATCAGATTTTGCTGTAGGTTCTTGAGCCTGAGTAACCTAAATCTAGCATATTATCAGTTTAATTTTTTATTTTTAAAGAAAACTTTCAGTGTGCAATCAACATTATATAAATTTTATATGTTGGATGATTATGCAAGTGTTTGCTTTGTGGTTTCATACATTACGATAAAATACTTGGTTCAAGATGGGGAGTTTTTAACATATAATTTTTTTAGTTGCCAGTTGCCACCTTCTACTGTAATGGCCTACAGTTTTTGTTGTTAAAATTGATGTATGGCTACACTGAACCATATATGTAATTGCCAACCTATGTACATTTCAGAAAAGGGTAAAATTGAAGAACTCTATAATCTATATCAGTATATCTTGATTATATTTGTTATGTTTATCCTTTTGATGACTATCAATGTTATTTATATGTCCAGAGGATGACATCTACCTAGCTTACTCTGACTTCCACACATACTTGCTTGGAGATTCATCTTGTATAAAGGAGCTAAATCAGTGGTTTGCTAAACAACTTGATACGGTATGTAGATATAGAAATTATATTTAGATTCTTTCCTTCATCGTGTGCAATAATGTTCAGTTTTCTTCAGTTTGCGAAAGTTCAATCTGAATTTGCAATCACAGCTTGAAAAATATTTTGCATTCATCTCGTAGGGTAGTAGAATCTTTATAGTATTTATTGTCTTATATTTTGTCATATTTCCTACTTTGATGAATTAGTAAGAGTATATGTAGCTGATCAAGTTATTTTGTCATGAGTAGTTTCTTTTTTCCTTATTATGGATATTGCATCTTTGATTTTTGATGATCTTACTATGTGATTGCAAATAGGGTCCTTTTCGGTTAGTTGCTGAGGAGGGAAAATCAAAATGTTCATGGTTAAGTCTTGATGACGTTTCAAATATCTTAGTGCGAGGTATGTTATGCTATTGCATTTATACTTTTACTAGTATTACACAATTACTTATTAAGACTTGCTTGCATGTGCATGTAATCTTTAGAATTGACAGAATATTTGTTTGTCTTTCTTGTTCTTTCGATGTAACAGATTTAGAAAAATCACATCATCAACGTGTATCTGAATTGCAACGTCTTCGTTCTATGTATGTGCTTAGTATCCTATAGCTATTTAACTTAATCTTTCCTTCTTAATTAACAAGGTGCTTCTCTACAAGCTAGTTGTGTGGGAATAACTTTTATATCTTTTGGTCAGGATGAGAAATATTTTTGTCCTATAGTCAAAAGATCTAGAAATAGCATGGATGTTAGGCCTATATTAATTTTCTATATTGAATCATTGATATATGAGTTTTGTTGTTCACTGTATAATTCTTATGGTTTATTGTCTTTCCAATGATTGACAGCTTTGGAACAAGTGAAAGACAATGGGTAGAAGCCCAGGTTGAGAATGCTAGGCAGCAAGCTATTCTCATGACACTTAAATCTCAAGTAGCATCAGATGAAGCTCATATTCATCTCGATCTTCATTCACTTAGGTAAATGTGTTGCATTAGTTTATATGTCATTTCATTTAAATCTATAACAATTAGCTTCTCGGTGTTTTGTTTCTTTGGTGGTGCCTTGTTTGGATTGTGGATTGGTAGGATTTGCTATGTTATGATTGAAATAGATTCGTTAATATCGTATATAGGGTTAGTAATACATTGAAAAATTGCCACTGGAAAGAGAATAAGAGTTTTGCCCTATAAGAACGATGGAGATCTCAACTGCTGGAGTTATCACCCTTTCTTGTATAATGCCTTCAATGATGGTTAGACGATTAGGCCACAGGTTAAATAGTGTATGTTTAGAACTTTAGTATATTAGTATATAGAGCCATAGAATGTTTTACCTTCTCCTTTAAAACATGCATATAGAAGTTAAGAAAATCTATAACCTTCCTGATGGATCATGTAAGGCCTTCAATGGTAGAAGAAAATGTTAATAAAGATAGAAAAGAATATCACTATAACATACCACTGAATTCTGCCAACTTTTTTTTTTTTTTTCCTTTATGTTGTGCATTATTTTTATGTTTATCTTTGACATGGTATATCTTTGTATTGGTTACAAATGAGCAGGAGAAAACATGTTGAATTGGTTGGAGAACTCTCAAATCTTTATCACCAAGAAGAAAAGTTGTTGTCAAAGGTTTGTGTGTCTAATCAATTCCAAGTTTCTGCATTCAGTGTCTAATCTATGTGCTTTAAGGACATAACTATTAGCTAGTTAGTCCCATAATAATGTGTGGATTGATTTTTCCTAAGGTGTTGGGCTATATATTCTTATTTTTCAGGATATTTATGCAAGATTAATGGTTGTTCTAACACCTAACTAGGACATAAGAGTGTATTGAGACATGTTCAGTTGATGCTCTTTATCCCTTCTCTATTCAGGCATCTACTGATACTTTTATTTCAGTTTACTAATGCAAAAGATGATATAGAATTTTGAAAAAATAGAACATTACTTTACTGTTTCAATAATTAATGGATTTGAAATTCATAATTATTTTATTTCTGATAGATACTGCTTTCTTAACTGGTATTGAGAAAAAAAATTGATCGATTATAGTCTCCTTCTGGTTTTTTCTTTTGTTAATATTCTTCTATTTCTGTTGAAAAAGAAAAAAAAGGAATCTTCCTTGATAAAGTATTTGTTAGCATTTGTAAACATAATCACAGGAGTACAGGACACAATGTTAGACTCAGAGCCTACCAGCCTCAATATGCATGTTTAAACAATTATGCTTGGTCCAAGGGTGCAAATAACTCAAGTTGTTTTTGGAATTCCCAATGGTATGTATTAGATAGCTCTGGTTTCATGCAGGTCATTACTAATGAAGAATATCCATGCTTTTGGAAGGGATGCAACTAAAGTTCTATGGAAATGTGTTGTGTTGCACTGTTGTGGGTATTTGGCAAGAGAGAAATTATAGAATTTTTGAAGAAAGAGGAGAGAAAGATATTATTTGCTTATGGGATAGAATTAGATTCCTGACAATCATTTTGGACCTTCATTTTGCATGGAATTCTAGGAAGCTCCTTCTAAATTAGGAAGTGGTTTTGGAGTAGTTTTGTAATTTAGACAAATTTTTGGTTTGGGGCAGAGATCGTACAAGATTCTATACATGTTAATTTTTGGGGTATCTTTTCACATTTGTATATACTTTTCTTCAATAAAATTTCCTTTTAGTTTCTTATCATAAAAAAAGGAAGAAGATAGAGATCCACAAACATGAACGTTTGTGTATGGCCAATGTGTGTTCTTTTCAAATTTTCTTTAACTTGCTACGTCTCTAGTTCTATTTGTACTAATTCTGCATTTTGTTTCAGTCCATTCCGGATCTTTGTTGGGAGCTGGCTCAACTACAGGATACATATATATTACAAGGTATTGCGTGGTAGCCTTTCTATTTCAGAATTGTAAGTAGGAAGTAAATATCCAAATTTAAACTTTTTTTCTTAGTGATAGTTTTTTCTATAATATTACTGTGGTTTTAAATGTGTGAATCTGTAGGTGATTATGATTTGAAGGTCATGCGCCAAGAATTCTACATTAATAGACAGAAAGCGGTATGGTTGGCTACTTATTTTTTTTTTTTTATTATTGTTATTATTATTTTTTATCTTTCTGCATGTTTGTTAAATGTTGAAAGATGGTTGACTACTTATTTATTTATTTTATCTTTCTGCATGTTTATTAAATGTTTAAAGATGGTATATTCATACAATAATTGTGATAAAAAAAAGTATAATATGGCATAAGTTATTTAAGTTTGGGCTTCCTATAGCTAGACAACTCTTTCTTGGTAGTGTCACCGACCATTACCAATAACATATTCAAACTTATGTGGGAAACTGAAACTTTTTGGGCATCTGGGGCAATCTCCTTCCTTATCGCTGACCTTACAAAAAGATGAAATTCATTTGTTTATCAACATGATTGATTGATGACTTAAAAATCCTTCGGGAAACGGGCAACTTTGTGAATTGAAGAGTACAAATGTTTCAATTGTCTGACCATGGAGTGCACTTGATGAGTATATTGTTTATACATTTTTTCACATTAAGAATTCAAAGTTTGTTAGTCTAACCTAATGATGTAAATATGTAATATTAGTTATAACTTATAACTTATAACAGTGTTTCATTCTCCTAAATGTTTATTTATGATAAAAATATTATATGTTATCAAATTCAAAACATCATTTTTATTCTGATTACCGTTTGATGTCTCTTGCATTATTGTTTGGAATATGTGAAACAATTACATAGAGTTGACCTCTTATTTTGTACATGAACTTTGTACTGAATGGGTTTGCGTCACTCAGAAGTACAATGATTTATGGTTACCTAGTAGCAATATCTTCTTATTCTGCATTAGCGCTGTCATAGTGCTATTCAAGTCTAAGATTTGAATTCATAAGTAAGTATTTGTGCAAGGGTTATTTATGGTCTCATTCCTTTCTACAGTTTATCAATCATCTAATCAATCAGCTTGCAAGACATCAGTTCTTAAAAATATCCTATCAGTTGGAAAAGAAGAACATGCTTGGAGCATATTCATTACTTAAAGTTATTGAGTCAGAGCTTCAGGGATACCTGTCTGCGACAAAAGGCCGAGTGGTATGTAGCTCTTATTGTATGTCTTTGTGTAACCCTTAATTTATATTTGCACTCATGGGAATGTTAATATATTTTGAAGAATTTAACAAAAGCATGTGTATGAATTGAAATTATTTAGCATAGTTAGACAAATGGGACAGGAAAAGGTTATTGGTTTGTCTTGTAATTGGTTGATCAATGTGATCTGTAAAATTGGGCCTTTCAGTATATGCTGTGAGCACATGTGCGGAGGAATATGGACTGTTTGAGCACTTATCTAGCTCTGGGCCTCTCTCTGTCCCATGTCACTAGGCAATCTCATAGCTGATGCATCTCTCTCTCTCTCTCTCTCTCTCTCTCTCTCTCATCTCTTATACACACACGCATGGCCACATGCACGCTGTGACAATACTGCTTGTGTATTTGTATACCCTGGTTATGATTTCTGGTAGATTTCTCCAGATTACTCAGTAAACCTTGGTTTTATCCTTTTTCTTTGAGCTTATAATATTGTTACAGGGTCGTTGCCTGGCATTGATTGAAGCTGTGTCTGATGTACAAGAGCAAGGAGCAGTGGATGACCAGGATAATTTTCTGCATGGTGTTAGAGATCTTTTAAGTATCCATTCAAGTAATGAACTTCATGTTTTTCATTGAAAAACAGATTATTTTCTAAGTTATTGATGTACTTGAGATTTTTTATTACTAGTGGAAATTTATTTTTTCTCTTTTGCCTATTTTTTTCAGATGCTCAAGCTGGATTGTCAACATATGTATCTGCTCCAGGGATTGTTCAACAGATATCTGCTCTTCATTCAGACTTGAAAACTTTACAGTCTGATCTTGAAAATTCCCTACCAGAGGACAGAAATAGATGTATCAATGAGCTGTGAGTCATTTTGTTTTTGCTAGTCACTGTGTGCTTCCACCGAATAACAGTTCTATCATAAATCTTTTATATCTTACCCTGTAATGAAGGCTAATCTAACCAAAGGATATGTTTGAAAAGAAAAGATGAGGAACGAAAATGGAGGAAAAAGAATAAAGAAGGAAAAAGGGTAGAAGGAAAAGGGTAGCTTAAATAAAGGATACTCCACCTATATCTAGCTCTCGAAACATTTTAATATTCACCTTCTGCCTAGCATTTGTCCTTTCCTTTTGTGTGTTAATGCTACAGGAATGTAGAAGTTGAATCATTATAAGTTGAAAATTCTTGCCAAGACTTTTAGTATGTTTAAAAAAGCACGTTAAACCATTTGAAGTTATGCAGTATTGTGGACAACAATTGCCTTAAGTTATTTATTTATTTTTTTTCACCGTACTTGTTTCAGAGCCATAATATTAATATGTAATTATGTTGAACAAAATTTTAGTTTCTAGCCAACATCACATGTTTTTTTTTTTTTTTTTTTTTAAATCATCTTTTTGTATGTTAGGTGCACTTTGATACAGAGTTTACAGCACCCACTATTTGCATCTTCAACAACTGCACAACCTATGTTGACACCTCGGGTATGACCTTCATCATTACTATCTTGCATTCACACTTGCTTGTCAACTCATCCAAATTGCTTGTGTAACCTAGTATTTAGTCATCTTGTTTGTATTTTTTCTCTTTTTTGCTTTTAAGAATTGGTGTTAGTTGTCTGGAGATATTTTTTTAGACTTGGTAATGATTGTCATTGGCATGGAGAACGTTCTTAGTAATAATTTAAGGACGTTACCTTGTTGGACACCTGTAAATACTTGGTCAAGAAGAGCCATTAGGATAGTTCATTCAGGTTGTTCGTCGGGAAAGCTGGAAGAATTTGCTTTGTTCATTCAAATGGATTAGATTTGATTGGTTACATTTGTTTTGCCTTTATAATATATTAATAAATGATATATATATATATATATATAATGACCTATTGGTAACCTTGTAAGGGATGCTTGCTGACGTGCTTACATTATGTTTAGTTGGAGGTTTAGTCTGTCTATTGCATCAAAAGGTTAAAAAGTGAATATTATGATAAGGTATCATAAGCTTTTCAGTATTTGTTGTCACACATTTATGATTCTTCGAAGAGACTTTAGGTATTCGGGATCTTGAACTTGTTTTTATAAAACTTGATTGAACTAATCCTTTATCATTTCAGGCCAAATACAAGTTTTTGATCTCATAAAGCGTTGATTCTATTATCTTCTAGTTTTATCTAATCCAGTTGAAAATTTTACAGTGTCCTTGTTTTACGATATCTCTTTATATTCTAACTTTATATATCTGGAATTGTATTTACTCCTAAGCCATTAATGAAAGAACTCGATGAAATGGAAAAGATAAATGCAAAACTCTCTGCTGCAGTCGAAGAGGTGACACTTGAGCATTGTAAGAAGAATGAGGTAATTCAATATTCTCACTATTTAGTCTTTTTTCAATTGTATCATGATGATGCATTTTTATCTCTTTTGAATAATTATTGCATAATAGAATATATATATATATATAGCAGTACTAGTGGCCAAGCCACATTGATGGCCCCACTCTCCACAATTTTTCTTTTTTAAAATATAGTTGAGTTCTATTTAAATTTTTTCTTTATTTTTGGTTAATTATATCTTACCTCTTAAGTTTCAAAAGCTCTTCAAAATGGCCCACCAATTTATTTACTGTTTGTGTTTGCATTCCCTAGAGAAAAAGCACGATCATATGGTATCTTATAGTTTAAGACTATTTTTAGTTTTTATTTACTTTTCCTTTTTTCATTTTTTTTCACACTTACATACTACTAAGAATGACCAAATTGGTTCAAACAACATCACCAAACACGACCCGTAGAACCATTAACGCGAACAAGATAATACGAATATGTAGTACCCTAGTATGTGGCTTTGTGCTGTCTTCAAACATATCATTTTATGGACCAGATTATTTGTAATGTTTCAATTGAACTGTTAATCATGCCATTGGCTTCTTCAAATAATAATGATTTGGGATTTGTTTATGAGATGCAGATTATTAAACATCATTCACAGGAGGTTGGGCTTCAAAGGCGGGTTTTTGTTGATTTCTTTTGCAATCCTGAGCGTTTGAGGAGCCAAGTGCGTGAACTGACTGCTCGTGTAAGAGCCATGCAAGTTTCTTGAACACATTCTTCATTCTTCAGTCATTTTTGTTGTGTTCCCCTTCAAATACCCAGTTAAGATTGAAGAATCATATTGGTATGTATTTAGAGAATACAGTATTTTTTTCATCCTGAAAAGCAATTTTAACAAGTATAGGAGTGTATATAAATCAATATTTTGGAACCCACTCTTGTCTTCTGCCAAACATTAGTTTAAAAAGAGGTAGAGAGATAGACAACCATTAGAGTACGCATTGCTTTTGTATAAAACACTTGCGGTCATACTATAGTGTTACGCTGGAGTTGTGAATTTCAATGTTGATTTTTTTTTGTACAAGTCACTTGTGGTGCTCTTACACTCAATACTATTATGCTATTGTTATGAATTTCAATATTGACTGCTTTTGTATAAAACACTTGTGGTCATACTAATAATTTTTGAAGTATTACATAAATTTGGGATTTCGGAGAGTAGGAGAACTTGAATCCATAACCTTACGGTGTAGGTATGAGGGATATTAATAATTTGATCACATAATAACCCCTTCATTCCTTCAATTAAAAACAAACTTTACTTTCTCTTTTTCAAACACAAATGAAGAAACATCAATCACAACTCTGTCGTTAAATAATGAAGATGACTGGAACAAAGTTGTTTTTCCTCTTCAACTGAAACAGAAGGCTTATATAGGAATGTTTGGGAATTCAACGTTATGATTTAATCATACAGTGAGAAAACATGACACAAATTAATCAAATAAAGTTTACATAATTCTTTTCAAGCAGCAGTTCCATTTTGAAAGGAAGGCAAAGCAAAGTAGAAACAAAAAATTTCATCAATTGGAAGATTTAATTAGAAAAATTGTACCTCTAATCAATTGCTGGAAAATTGTAGACTAAAATAGTACTTTTGTATTTGAAAAGGAGAGTAAAGTTTGTAGTAAATGCAAGATGCAAGAGAAACCTGCCAAGATAGTTTTCTAACTTTAAAAGATGGCAATTACTTCAGTTAAATTAGAAAATAGATATTTCAAGTGCTTTTTAGTGCTGATGAGACAACTGCTCTTATTAGAAAAAAGAAAATGGAAAACAACACAAAATAAATCGATTAAAATAATAGTGTAAGGAAGATACGTACCATGTCTTTGAACATTCTCTGTATTTTGTTATTAACACCACCTTACCAAAATCCTTCCTCCTTTGATTCTGTTATTTGTAATTTGTAAAACCTCAGTGTGTATAAGGCTCCCAACGAAAATATCTTCATATTTGGACAATGTCTCAAAATGACTTCTTGCAATGATAGAAATTCAATAGTATAATTCCCGGAGCAAAAACTTGTAAGCCTTGGTAAACTATGAAGCTCTGAATATTCCAATTGATTGAATGTGATCCGATCTTCCATTTCATTAACTTGAACATGTGTTATGATTTTTTTCCATCATTTTACATTTGATTATTTTTAATCTTGTAAGTTGCAATAGGCTTTTAGCTACTGAAACTACCAATTATTATTTCGGCCTCAACTCTTATTTATTATGGTCAATTGGTTTAATATGTTTAACAGTAGGTAATTAATAAATATTGTTTATCGTGAAACATAAGATATTCGTATAACAATGGTATTAAATAGGTTAAAGTGTTTGAGATTGGTGAGACAAAAATGGATATAGAGAGACCCACACTCAAAAAGTGGGCAATTTCATTGTGTTTTGTTCCATTATTCTGAGAGTGATATTTGATAACAAAGAGCAACAAAAAAAATATATGAAAAAAGACTCAAAAGACTAGCTATATGTTTCACACTTATGTAAATAGACAAGTTTTGAGTCAATTTGGCCAAGGCTCATGATTAATGTTCTCATTCTCTATGTTTAACTTATTATCTTGGTGGATTTAACAGCACAATTTTAATTTTAATTTTTAGCCAAAAAAAAAAAAATTAATAGAATTTTCGATGTTACTCTAGTAAGATAACTTAGACAATACTCTAGTTAAAGATTAAAGATGAATAATGTGCTTAGCACTCATACCTTATCAATAATGAACAACGGTTCTTGAATTGAATTCTCAATTAAATTGACTCCTCCCATGAATCTCTTGGAAGCTCAAAAATTTTGAAGTAAGTATCACCACTTTGTCTCATTTCCATATCCTTAACTTCTCTAATTTTGGTCACGCTGGAATATACTATCCTAGAGAGAAACTTCTGAGGTTTGGTAGATTTGATAGTTCCAGGAATGCTAATTGTGGACAGACAAACCTGGTGATTGCTTCTACACCTTCCTTGGCAACAATTATGGATGTCAAAAATCCCCATAGGTATGGGGTCCCACAGAGACCCACCATGTTTGGGATGGATTTGATACATGTTAATTGGGGTATGGAGCAGGTATGCGATTTGATTTTAAAACCCAATTAATTTTGGGGTGGGGAATGGTATTTTAGTCCCCGTCCTATATCCACCCCATTGACATCCTTATAGACAATTATTAAATACTAAAACAGCTCTAAAAATTTAACTGTTCACATAAACAGTAAAATTTAATAAATTTCTATTTATCTATAAAAATGCCATTAATGAGTAGTCCAAGAGGAAGAGAAAAAAAAAAAGCGAAATAGTAGGCATACACGTGCTTGGCAATCTTCATACCATTACCGCCACCTTCTCTCTCTCTCTCTCTCCCCTGCCATCAAAACTCTCTCTTTCTCTCACTCAATCGGTCAAGACACTCACACCAAATGTATTATTTAAATATTTGTCTTAAAAAACATGTCTGAAAGAGAAAAAAAAAAAAAACATTTGTCTGAAAGAGAAAAAGAACAGAGATAAAAAAGTTGATTTAGAGGATAGATGAGTTGACTGTTGAGACGAGTTGACTGTTGAGACAGAAAAAATTGTTTGGTAGAGATAGTGGATTGTCAATAGTTTAAGAAGAGATAGAGGATGATGGACATGCATTTGAAAATATATGTGGTAGGTAGATTCTCCTTCTTATGTTGTTGCTTTTTACTCTCTTTTTTTAATACTGAAAGTATGGATGGTGTTCTCAAAGTATTTTGTGAGAGAGGAGTCATGATTTTAAAACAGTAAAAGATGTATAGTTTATTTGTAATAGCAGTATGATTTTTTATTTTATTTTATTTATGATTGATTTACTTGATTTTTTGTTTGAGGTATGGATTTTTTCTTCGGGACCCCAAAGTGAACTATAGAAAATGAGGCTCTTGATATTCTATGTATGTTTACTTGATTATTATTATTTTTTCTCTAGTAAATACTTGTAAAAATCAATATAATAACTCAAACTCAACATTATAACACAACAAAATAGCAAATAAAAAGTTACCAAAATAAAGTTTTTATAATTGCATCAAAGAATAAATCATTTAAACCTTACTCGTCGCACATTTTACAGTAAAAATACTAATTAAGCTTACATAAAAAAAAATAAAAAAAAAGTTTTCAAAGGAGAAAAAGAAAAAGAAAAAGTGTATTGATTTAATTACTTTCGAAACAGGGACTTCAGAATTTTCCTATCAAGAGAGCTTTTTTTTTTTCGGAGATATAAAAGAGGATTATTTGTGACAAACACGAGTGTTGCTAGGATTCAACCCACCACCACCCTTGATCCAATGTTGTTGTTGTAAGAATGATAAATGTGTTTTCATTGGAGAGCTTTTTTAAATATATATATATATATATATGTTTATGGTGGGTCATTTTTAAATTAAAGTCATTTATAGGTTGAGTTTCCATTGGTAGGCCTTTTTTTAAAAAAATTATATGCGTACGGTGGGTCATTTTTAACGTCATTTATGAGTTTATTTTATTTAAAATCTTATATGAACTATATTTTAAAATCAATTGTTTTTAACTACAATTTGGGGGGTCTAGGCGATTGCCTCACTGGGCTCGCCCTAGGGACGGGCCTGGGTTTTTTTTTTTGTACTGATAGAATGATTTCATTTTTTTATAATTAATTTACATATGTAACTTTTTTTTTTCTATTGACATTTTTAACCATGTATATATATGTTTGGTGTTCTTTCTCTTTTGGGGTTTGGTTGTCTTTCGAAGTCAACATTTTCATAGGTTTTATAATTTTTCTTCTTTTTATTTCATTTCATTGTGTTTATTAAGTTTACTGATCTGTTTGTTTTCAAATACAATTTTCATATACTTTTGTATGACTTCCATGGTTTCAATGCTTATTGAATATATTTTGTGTTTTGTACATTTTGTTTGCACTCACGTGAGTTTTTTATCTGAATATTACATTTTTTCTAGTTATTTACATTTTGTAATCATGTTTACATATAGTGTTGTTCTCTTTTTGGGGTTTTGATTCTTCTCTAGGGCTTACATGTCTAATAGTTTTTTTTTTTTTTTTTTTTTTTTTTTTTTTTTTTTTTTTTTTCTCTCTTCAGTGATTTTCTTTGATTTTGTTATTGAATTATTTATTTTAAAATAAAATTTTCTTTTGCTTTTCATCTGTTTTCATTATTTACAGTGTTGTTTGAGTAATTTATGCATTTATGATGTTATTAAAAATTTGTTTAGGGGATTCATTTAGTAATTTTTTTTAACTAACAAAATGAATTTATTTAAGATGTTATAAACTTTGAATTTCAATGCCATCAAGTTCAATATTGAGTCTATGGTTGGTTTGTATGTTTATTATTTGTATTGTAAATTTTTGTTACAAGAAAACATGTATATAAAATCTATACAACAAAATATACTTTATAATTTTTTTCTTTTTGATTATTTTTTCTAAGAAATTTGTTAGTTTTAAATATTCTTCTGTCTTTTATATTTATTGTGCAGATTTTTAATGCATAGTTGATGGTTTTTCATGGTATTTAGGTTTTTATATTACTGGTGCAAACTCTTAGCAATGTAATTGCTTTGTTGGTAAGTTAGTTACTTTTTTTATTGTTTTTCTATGTGATTAATTTTACTTTGCTGCCTGTATTATAATTTATTTTAGAAAATATAATGATTATTTATTTATATGTATTCATTGTTCTTGGATTTTTTTTTTATTCTTTTCTGATTTTATTCCATTATGCTTATTTAAGTATTTTTGTGATTTGTATATTTTTTGTTGCTTAAATATTATATTTTTCATGATATTTATAACTTTATATCATAAAAACTGCATAATTTTTTTTGTGGTGTTTTGATTTTGCGCGTACTTTTTGTGGTTTTCATATTTTCGGTGCAAACTCTTTGCGGTTTGACAACGTCGTTTTTGAAGTAAAGAGATTGTTCTTTGTATTTTCTACCTTGTAAATGCACGAGTCAAAAGACAAGTATAGCAACAAGTAAGGGTATCGTTCCATAGGGAGGTGTCATTCGTCAACCGTTTCAAGTTTTAGAGTTTATTGAAAGCAATATAATTAAAACATGGAAATGGTGAGAATGGTGTGTGTGAAGTGTAAGCATATTGCAGTTGTGTGTGAGAGAATGGAAAAGGAAATAACCTAGAACTAAAGATAGAAAAGTAACCGGGTTAAATTACACTAGTACTAAGTTAAATTAATATATTCCTAAAGGCAAAACATTTTAAGTTACGAAACAAATGCGGTTTTGAGAGATGCAAGATGGTGGTCATACAATGGAAATGAGTTTGCCAAACATAAATGCACATCAAGTTGATTGTTAAACATAAAGCACATTCAATTCAAGTCAATGGCTTGTTCTCTTGATTAAGGAATTTACCGAAATCAACTCATCACTCAACCAAGGTCATGGAATGACCAATTGTGTCTTATGGTTAAAGGACCCATTAAGCACCAGAACATAAAGCCAGAACCTATTATAGCAAGGTCATGCAATAACTTTCATCCATTCTCTAAGAGCTAAGTAGTCAAGGTCGTATCTGGAAGGTCATCCAAAGGTATAACCCTAACTCATATTCATTCAAATCATTCCAAACATAGCATCTTGAATCATCCATCAACATACATACAAAAGTGGGATGTTTACATTACACTATTCCTAAATTAAGTTATTCTACTCTCAATCTCATTCATGAATAGACATCAATTTCTAATCCACCACACACATGCATGTCACAATAAGAGATTTAATCATGTATATAGCAAGAATGAAACAAGGCCTAAATGAATTTAAAAAAATCTTTAAATAAATAGCACAAGTGTAGGTTTACAAATATTTCTAAGTGGAGTTACACATCTAGAAAACAAAAAAAATACAAGAAGACATAAATTGTAGAGAAAACCCTTGAAGAAATCTCCCCCAAGAGCTCCTTGTTTGCTTGTCGAAATTGGTCAAAAGATCCTCCTTTCTCCTTACAATCTACTCTAAGATGGGTGGAGAATGTGTAAAAAGTGTCGTGGTGAGTATCTCTCACTTAATTTGGTGTTAGGAGTTTTGTAGATCTAAGAGAGGTGTTTTGTGTGGAAATTTCTAATGGTAGCTGGAAAGAGGGCGCAAAATGGGGCATTTATAATGTCCACGAAATTAGAGCTCGAAATTGGAAAATTACAAAAATATCCCTCCACGGACAATTATGAAATTACCATTCTTCGTTGCCCTTCACAGCGAAACTTGGACAGCTAACTTCTCTGGAATTGAGTTCGCAATCAACTTCATTGTCCATCATGTCGAATTACAGAAAGCCCCTATACTCTTTCAAAATTACAAAAACTTCAATTTTTTCTTGAATTTTGCACTTTTACCCCTGATTTCCAAATTCGCCTGAAACACTTATTTAACATATTAAATACCCAGTTTTACCCGAGAAATGAGCACAAAAATATAGGAAATTGGGTCTATATATATATGGTGCGATCAAATACCCTCAAACCTATTTTTTGCTCCTCCTTAAGCAAAACTAAAAACAAAAACACAAATAAACAAGAAAAGTAAAAACAAACTAACTAACTAAATAAAACACATTAAAACATACAAAAGGTAAAAACTAGGTTAGTCTACTTTCGTAGGAAACACGATGGCACTTAGCATGTGCCACAAGCCTTTAAACCCCTAGGTGTCCCAAGTAGGAGGGGTTATAGTCTCCTAAGGGTTTACAACTATGATACTCACAAACGCAACTCTACGAAGGCAAAAATGTTGAGATGCCATTTCATAATACCAACAAAGACTACATGCATGCTAGAATCTCTATGTAATTAAAGACTAAAAATATGTCATATAAATCAATACATCACGCAATGCATGTATGCCAATGCAAAAGATGTTTTCAGTTTACAAAACAATCATGCTCGAATGCCCAAGATAGAATTGTCTCGACTTCTACTTCTCACCGGAGATAGCTTGTATTTTTACTCAGAACCTAGATGACAACACTCATCAAACATATGCGAAATGGAGTTTAGTTACATGGGAATCAAAATATATTTGCATATTCATATAATTAGAAAGACGCTCATATAAGTGCAAAAGATCTCATGAACAGAATCAAATATTAAGAACATAGATAGAGCACATGCACAACCTCACTCTCAAGCAAGCATCACCAAGAGATCCACTAGGTCTTTCATTGGTTTTAATGGGGCCATGGGTGTAGGCTAAGAAAGAATGGAAAAAAGTGAAAATAGAAACTTAGGACCACATCAAGGGATTTTGCTGACCATCTACGTACAATGAAATAATGTAATCCCAAAATGTATTTATCAAAGGAATTGGCTAATCATCTAATATGCAATTACATAGTCTAAAATACATTACACTAAGGTCTACATCTAGGCTTTCCTTTTTGCGTTCTAATACTTTTCATACTCATTTTTTTTTCTTTTGAGTAGATATTGATTGATTTTTTTTTTCTTTTGATTCACCATTCATAACTTGAATGACAATTACACATATTTTCTATTTTGATTCCTTACATTCAAACATTAATGCATTACACTTTACAATTCAACCCAAGAAACTCAATGGTTTCTTCCCAACTAAAAATATAGTATTTACAATACACCCCAATACTCGTTACCTCCTTCATCACCATATGGTCCCAAGCTAGTTAGGTATGGTTTCATTATAGAAGCTTGGTTCTTTGCAAGTGTGGGTAATGAAAGAAATGGCTCATGTGTTTGGCTTCAAATTGGCTTAGGGAGTACACACATAGGGTATGAGTTAGTGTTTAGGCCATTTGATAGTTTAAGCACACACTTCCTAACATTACTTCTCAAGAGTCAACCAACACAAACGCAAAGCAAACACACATGTGATATCTTAAAAGGATTGTTCTTTAATATCCAATGCAAAACCTATAGAGATCAATCTACACATTTGAATAACAAGAAAAGCATTAAGAGTAGAAATGACATAAACCCTCTAAAATGAAATGTTAAAAGGCATGACAATCTCACAGGGTAGTCTCCACTATTCTCCTAGGCTAAACAAGCATAGAGGTCTCATCCACCTCAACATCAAAAGATTAGAACTGTACATGCAAATTTATAGTAATGTAAAAATTATAGATTGCATGATGCTAGTCTAAACACAGAGCTAAAAACATTATGATATGTCTCTACTAGCACGCAAAAGAAGACAACTCAACATGGAAGCCAAAGATTCCAAAAACTGCCAAAATTCAAAATCGTCAAATGTCCACTTTCTAGTGCATATCTTTAAATGATCTCCAAATAATTTGACAAAATGTTTGCACCATAAAGTAGATATATAAACACTTTTCATTTAGAAAATATTTCAGAATTCGAATTGAAAAAGTATGAAAATGGACGATGAAAATAGTGTACGCACAATTTCAAAAAACAGGGCATCACCCCTGACCTTTGGTTGAAGCAATGCTCATAAATTTTGAACCACAGCCCAAAATTTTACGTTCTTCATATATTCAAAATTAGCATGAAAAATCGAAGAACACATTGTGGGCAAAAAATTTAATTTCCTTACCAATTGGTACAATTTTAATGAAACATTTGCCTCAAAAATTTTCAAAACAGGGCACTTTTTACAGAGATTAAAACACACAAAAACAAAAATGAACACAAAAAACGAAAGTTGTCCACACCCCCAAACCTAAACTCAACATTGCCCTCATTGTTGCTCCATGGAACCATATCCACTCATAAAGTTGGACATTGCAAGCTAGAGTTTGACAATAAGGACAACAACACAAATTATAAAAGCTAAGAAAAACACAAGCACAACAAGTCCTAAGATCTAAGCACAATATAAATCCACTATTAGAAGTAACGCATTTTACCCTTGAAGCACTAGCTTTTGCGAGTGGTTTTGGAATCAACTAAACTTTTGCGACGTTCTCTTGAGTTGTTCGATCCATCTGACTTGAATTTTTTTTTCCTAGCACAAGATAACTCAAACAACATCAAATGCATATGCTTTAAACAAAAAGAAAAATAACACAAACAAGCAAACACATAAACAAAATATGCAAAGCAAGTAAATCTAAGCTATTTACAAAAATTAAGTTAAAACTAGAAACAATTAACGAATAAACCATCTCCCCAACAACGACACCATTTTGACAACTTCGTTTTTGAAGTCAAAAGATTGTTCTTTGTATTTTCTACTTCACAATTGCACAAGTCAAAAGACAAGTATAGCAACAAGCAAGGGTTTCGTTCCGCATGGAGGTGTCATCCGTCAACCGTTTCAAGTTTTAGAGTTTATTGAAAGCAATATAATTAGAACATGGAAATGGGGAGAATGGTGTGTGTGAAGCGTAAGCATATTGCAGTTTTGTGTGAGAGAATGAAAATGTAAATAACCTAAAACTAAAGATAGAAAAATAATCGGGTTAAATTACACTACCCCTAAGTTAAATTAATCTACTCCTAAAGGCAAAACACTCTAAGTTACAAAAACAAATGTGGTTTGAAGATATGAAAGATGGTGGTCACACAAGGGAAATGAGTTCGCCAAACACAAATGCACATCAAGTTGATTGTTTAACATAAATCACATTCAATTTAAGTCAAGAGCTCGTTCTCTTGATTAAGAAATTTACCGAAATCAACTCATCACTCAACCAAGGTGATACTCGCTTTTTGTGTCGTTATCAAATTACGAATTCAAAAGATGTTTATAAAGAAATTCCTACGCAATATGCTCTAAGTTTTGAAAACAAGTAAAGCGGCAAGCTAAGGATTCATTCCACAGGGATTAGGTTAGATTAATCGATTTGCTATTTAATCTAAGTTAGTCTAACTAATGTGTAAGAAAATAAATCATGGTAAGTTGGATAATGTATGGTTTGAGAAACCATCAAACAATGCATGTAAAGTAAATGACTAGAATATAAAGAGAATATGAATGGAGATAGGAATCCAATACCAACAACCTAGATAAGAAAGTAGATTTAAACAATTAAGTGGAAACTAAGGAAATGAAAGAGTAGCTAATGAACTTTGAGCAATTCATACATGGTTTCATTAACATACGATCCACACAATCAAGGACAGATCTCATTCGGGAGTGTGTTTGGCTGTGGGTACTAAATCAAACAACTTCCCACCAAAATGCATACTGATTAAGAAGAGAGGGTCAATGTGGGATTGGTTAGTGACGATCAAAGGCCTAGGCAATTGCGATTGATATACCCTCCAACAACCTATCCTATTCACTATGTGCTACAATCAATTAAGTGTGTCAATAACTAAATCAATTTTATCACAAATAAATCCTACAACATATTACAATCAACAAATGTGTCAATAACTTAATCAACATATAAGAGCAAGATCTAATTAAAAGTAAATAGAATTATAATTGTATAAACATAATATTTAAAGCTTTAACAAATACTCATTGTCCAAGAGTTTCTCAAATCATCCCCCTAGAATGGGGGTTTAATTACACATAATCACAAACAAAAAACGGAAGTAAAATGTAGAGAAATAACCCATGAGTCTCTCTTGTAAGCTTGATACTTCCTTGAGCTTCCTTGTTGATCTTAGTGCAAAGATGGGGTGATGAGGATATGTCTAGATAGGTGAAGTCAAATGGAAAGTGACAAAGGAAATGGGTGTAGAAGATGGGTAGAGAGGAGTGATTTAGGTGAAGTAATCTATGTGTTGTTGATGATATTGGAGAGGAGAAATGGTGGGATTCAGAATGGTAGAAGAAGGGATTTCTTTTTAAAAGGAAAGAAATGATGTATTTATATGGTATTAAAAATTAGGGCACGAGTGATTAATTACCAAAACATCACCTGGCATGGCAAATTACCATTAAGTCCCTATGAGGGGTGCTTTCCATAATTTTCCCCACAAATCAGACCAGGTTTGCTACACGGAGGTTGGCAAAAGGTTGAAGATGAAGATTCAATTTAGGGTGCATTTAGAAAGCTAATTGGGTGCACTTGGGCTTGAAGCTTGGTGAGCTCACATCACTATATTATACCACCAAATGCGCCTTTTGTCTTGTATTGGATGCATTTAGAAATGGATTCGGGCGCCTTTAGAAACTCAACTTCTCTAAAAATTGAAACACATCGTTTCATTAATTGAGGTGGCATGGGCTGCTGGTAAATTATGAAAAAGCCCGTGTATTCTTCTAAAATCACAATAACTTTAATCTTCCCTCACCTTTCACACTTTCACCCCTAATTGACCAAAATTACTCCAATGCCCCTAAATTTCATAAATACCTTAAACACTTATTTTAACATATTAAATACCCAATTCTACCCGAGGAACAAACACAAAATAATAGGAAATGGGACCTAAAAATAGGTACAAAAATAGTTCAATCACAAGGTCATGGAATGAGCAATTGTGTCTTAAGGTCAAAGACCTATTAAGCACTAGAACATAGAGCCAAAACCTATTCTAACAAGGTCATGCAATAAGTTTCATCCATTCTTTTAGAGCTAAGTAGTCAAGGTCGTATCCGGAAGGTCATCCAAAGGTATAACCCTAACTCACATTCACTCAAATCATTCCAAACATAGCATCTTGAATCATCCATCAACATACATACAAGAGTGGGATGTTTACATTAAAATCACTACTCCTAAATTAAGTTATTTTACTCATAATCCCATTCATGAATATACATCAATTTCTAATCCTCCACACACATGCATGTCACAATAAAAGATTTAATCATGAATATAGCAAGAATGAAACAAGACCCAAATGAATTTAAAAACAATCATTAAATAAATAGCATAAGTGTAGGTTTACAAATATTTCCAAGCGGGGTTACACATCTATAAAATAGGAAATACAAAAAGACATGAGTTGTAAAGAAAACCCTTGAATAAATCCCTTTCAAAAGCTCCTTGCTTGCTTGCTTGAAATTGGTCAAAAGACCCTCCTTTCTCCTTGCAAATTGCAATCTACTCTAAGATGGGTGGAGAATGTGTAGAACGTGTGGTGGTGAGGCATCTATAGAGGAAAACCTCCATGGACCTTCGAAGGCTTATCTCTCTATTAATTTGGTGTTGGGAATTTTGTAGATCTAAAAGAGATGTTTTATGTGGGGATTTTAATGGTGGCTGGAAAGAGGGCTCAAAATGGGCATTTTTAAAGTCCACGAAATTAGAAAATTACAAAAATATCCCTCGATAGAAAATTATGAAAAAACCCTTCTTCGATGTCCAATCCGCTGCCCTTCATAGCGAAACTTGGACATCAAACTTCTGTGGAATTGAGTTCACTTTCAACTTCGTTGTCCATCATGGCAAATTATAGAAAGAACTTAAATCTTTCCTCAAATTTTACAATTTTTCTCCTAATTATCATATTCACCTGAAACACTTATTTAACATATTAAATAACTAGTTTTCCCAAGAAACGAGCACAAAAATATAAGAAATTGGGACTAAATATATATATATAAATGGTGCGATCACGGTTATTGTGCAATTGCTTTCTTGGTAAGTTATTTACTAATTTTTATTTCATTTTAAATCTCAATATTAATTTATTTATACTTTTTTATCTATTTTTAATGTGGCTATTTTTTTTTTTTGGTGATTACCGATTATAGTATGGTTATAACAATTGCATTAATTGTTTATCTACATAGTACAATGTCTAAAAATTTGATAACTCGATCTAGAAAAAAATATTATCATACAAAATAGTCAATCTAATATGGGTAATGATATGAATCTTGATGATATCATTTGGTATGATGTGCCAATAATTGTTGATGAAAATATTTTTTTTTAAAAAAAAGAAGAATTACTAGCATTTATAATTATGAAAATTATTGTGGTGAAAGCTCTGCTTCTGCTTCAAAGAAGCATGCATCTATTGAGAATGGTTTGAACCGCTTTTTATTTGTTTTTGATGAGAGATAAAAAGATCATTTGTTTGTTGATGTTATTGATTGCAATGTTCTTTGTGATATGACTGATGTTCCCGAATCGTATAAGCGGTAAATGTTCTTAATTTGATAGTGATAGTTGTAAGTTCTTCAATTTTGATTGACTTATTTCGATGATAAACCGCAATTAGAGTTTGACATGTAAGGGTAGCTTAGGCGCTTATTTGTGGTGATCAAGCTCAAAGGCTCTCTCAAGACCTCAAGATGACAAGCACTTCAAAGGTAAATCACTTGTGCTTAATTTCATTGAAGAGACTTAGTTGCACACACACACTTCTCATACTTGCATATGTGTTCATTGCTCTTGTGTGCATTCTCTTCACTTCCACTTCTTTGTTGAATCTTGTTGTGTGCTAGCGTGTCTAGTAATTCGTTTCCCGAAGTTTATTCAGAAACATCCGCACTTGCACGTTGGTGTGCTTGGTTTAGCGTGAGGATCGCCATAAGAGAAAGCCATAAGCTTCTCCTTTTGGAAACGGCGGTTATGATCGACAGCCCGGACTGCCAAATGAAAACCTCTATTTGATTCCCGAAGGATTTGGAGTGGATCTACGGTTATGATCGGAGGCCACGCCGCCGAATGAAACCGCCATTGAGACCTAATTGATTTCATCTCTCAGGTTCAAATTAACTATTGTAATCAACGATCACAAAACCGCAGTTCGAAACCGCCGTTAATACCTGATGCTCTCAGGTTCAATTCGGCGGTTGTGATCGGCAGTTGGTGACCGCCGAATGAAACCGCCGATCAGCGCGTTTTAAGGGCAAAATTTTCTTTTCACCAAGCCTTTTGTTGCTCTCTATAAATACACCATTATGTCACTTGCTTTTATTTAGCTCTTTGAACATCAAGAACCCTAAAAGAGAAAGAGAGATATTTGAGAGAAAAAACATCAAAATTGCTTCTTTAATTCTCTAAACTCATTTCCATGTGCATCAAACATCATCTAAACATCATCTAGGATCATCTAGGATGTATCTATGCATGGGTCTTCTTCAACACACATGACTTGGTAAGTTGAACACCATCTATTCATTTTTTGTGTTCTTACTTAGCAAGAAATCTCATTTATGACTTGTTGACATCTAGATTAAGATTTATTCACAAGTTGAGATTATGTGTTGATTGATTAAGTTGTTGTATTGTGACAGCTATTGCCTAGGATCGTTTTATCTTAAAAATAGCTAAATTTACATATGACATGTAGACACATGATATCTAGGATTGTTATTATTGACATATTTAATCCCTAGATAAGCATTTAGTGTAACCTAATATTATTTACATTTAGAATATTATCATATTCACATAGGTTGTTAATATCTTCATTGAGAATAAAGTCTTGTGACTAAGATTGCTTAGTGTGCAAGCAAGTGGATCTATAGTTGCTATTAAAGGCCCATTGGATAGTAGTTGTAGGTTAGTGACCGAGAATGGTTGAGGTCAACCTAGGTTGTAAACATCATTACAAGTAGTGATTTCGAGGATCGTGTGTAGCTTGCATATTAGCCCGTGAGTTTTTCCTTGTTGAAGGTTTCTCACGTAAATTAATCAACGAGCAATTTGTTGTTTTTCGCACTTATATTAAGTTGATGGAATATTGACTAATGAAAAATTCAAGAAAAATTGATAATTAACTTGATTAAAACCTATTCACCCATAGGTATATTTAGACACACCTATTAACGGTGTTCTCGATGGTCAATCGGTCAATGATTTACGCTCATGAAACCTGCAAATATCAGTGTAATAAGAAGCGTAATGAAAACAAATGACAAAGAGAACAAGATATGTTGTGAAACTCCGATGATTGGAGAAACATCCATGGGTTGTTGCCTTAGAAATTGAGTCAAATCCACTATTCTGTAAAGTAATACACACTCTGATCTCTCTCTTTCTTGCTAAGATTTTCACACACCCTTTACCATGTTTTTGTAGGTGTATTTATATATGGTGCTGCTAGGGTTTGGAATCGTGGCATGCAAGTAAAGGATTACAGAGTTGGTTTTAGGATTCTTTTCCTATTTGGTGTTTATCGTGTGTTTAATGCTATTGATTTCGAATCTGCTTAGGACTGATGTATCAGAGAGAAGATCTGTTTGTTTTCTTGTTGGACTCCTAATGGTTGTACAGTTGTTGACTTGTGATTGCTTATTACAGCTGTATATCTTGTATGTGGTGGAGAAACCCTTAATATGCAGTTTTTCCTGTTTATGCCGAGTATAGCCGAACATACATGGTCTTATACTCGGTCTACTTGGTTTTACTCGACACTGCTAGCCTTGTTTGTTTCTTTATTAATGTTGTGCTGGTACTGGGCGGCCTATCCACGTGGGATGCCAGTGTGTCTTTTGACTAATCGTTTGACTCTCTGCTTACGTGGCAAGATCGGTCCACGCTATCTGGTGACGTGTCTTCTTGGCAAATATTATGTACAACAACACCTATATTTGTTTCAATAGCTTTAACCAAACGGTGGAATCTGTTTTGAATCAAAAGTTTCATCATTATAGTACGAATGGTCAAGCAAGCTATCAGAAAAAGAGGAATAGTAAACATTTTTAAAACTATTTCTTTGTTCCTCAGTTGTATATTTATTTGAATTATAGGTATTGACTCTCACAATTTAAATATACTTATATAAACATTGTTTTTTTTTTTTTTTTTTTTCCTTTGGATCAGTTGATGAATACGTTTCTTTTGGGGATAAGAAGTGTGAGTGTCAACATTGTAATAAATTGTTTTAGCATGTAGAGCATTTAAAAAGAAATCCTGCTAAGTCAAGTTGACCTCAAATTGGTTTTTGTTGTTCAAGTGGAAAAATTAAATTACCTCTAGTAAGAAATGCACATGCTTATCTAAATGTTTTGCTGGATTCAACTAGAGGTCGAAAAAGTGCTATGTTTAAACAAGCTATTAGGGCTTATAATTCGATTTTTGCATTTACTTCCGTGGGAGCTAAAGTTGATAAATCGATTAATAAAAGATCTGGCCCTTATGTGTTTAAAATCAATGGCTAAGTTCACCACTTGATGGGTTCATTATTACCACTAGAAGGAGAATGTCCTAAGTTTGCACAGCTTTACATTTATGACACCGAGAGTGAAGTTAAAAATCATGTTGATGTTTTTAATTGATCAAACAAAAATGATGAAATAGTTGGTGGTCTTATTCAAATGCTTGATCAGACAAAGTAAAAAGCGATTCTATTGATTGTTTCAGATTGAGGTTATTTGGAAAAAGAAATACGCAGAATAAACAATATGATTTGCCAACTGTAGGGAAAATACACACGGCGGAAGCAAGAAATAGATTTGTATATTTTAAAAAATTTCCCTTTTTATTTTTAAAGATAACCTTAACCCTTGATTAATTAATATATAATAAAAGATATCATACCTTTTTCCACGTGACAATTGATGTTGCGTCGATAGTAATCCGCAAGATCATCCAATCCAATCACGAACGTGAATCACCTAAGAGTATGGGCTCCCTTTCTTTGAATTGTGTACCTGATGATGGAAAATAAAAACTTTTTCATTTTGTTAGTCACAAAAATTTCCTAGAGAAAAACGAAGAATGTTTGGTCACTTATAAGTTCTCAATCTTTTGATCAAAAATCACGTGGACATAATTCGATGTTGTGCACAAAGCTTTTTGATGTAAAAGCTATTAGTGCACTTTCAAAAATAAAACGCTCCTATTACTCTTTTTCCTCTTGGATGAATTTCACACACTATTTCTTAGAGTTGGATTAATTTTTTTTAAGCAAAAGAAAGACTCTTTCTTAAAACTAGGGTTGGCCGAATTCTATATCATATAATATATATAGGGCGGCCAAAATCCTCTCCCAAAAAGGATTCTTACCATGTTGCCGAAATCCTCCCACCAAGAGGATTTGTGTTTCACCAAAATTCCTTATCAACTTTAGAAATCCAAACCCCTAATCCAACTCTTTAGTATATTATCCAATAATATATTGAATATAAATTAAATTGTGACTTAATCAAAAACTTCCTAATTTGACTAAATAAATAAATTCATTTTATTTATCTACTTATCAAATAAGGTCTTTGATTCTTATTATACTACCAACTATAGTATAACACTAAGAGACCCTCTCCTAGTCAGAAAAAGATTTTGACTTTTAATTAATTAATTAATTAACTTCCATTTAATTAAATAATAAAATAAAACAATATAATAGGCTAATTTACTTAACCTTGCCACCATGTATATATATGTGCAATATATTTTTTTTAATTTATTTTATAAAATCCATTGAACTTTAATAAAAAGTCCACATGTGAACTAGACTCATTCTTACTAAAAGAAATAAGTCCACATGCCTTAAGTTAATACAATTCTAGATGGACCCATAAATTAGTCCGATAGAATATATCAAGTGATATATACAAGTCCGTGTAGATTGGGGATCTTGGTAGGCTATCTAAATTTAAGCTTCAATAGATATAGCCCATCACAATCAACAAATGATTCACTTATATTCAATCTATTAATTTTAATTCATTCCACTAAAGAACTAAAATTGAACTCTTAAATAAAGATAGAATAAGTAAATGTTTTTCATTCATACCCTAGACAATCTTATTGGAGATAGTGTATCCTTGTGCAAAATATCAGTAATCGCCAAGAGCTCATAGACCACCTATAGCTCTCCTAATTACCATATTTACTCATACGACCACATTTTGAACTTGGATATTCTGACTTGTCCAGAAGCCATGTTTCAATAAACATTATCGAAAAACTTAACGTTAAGATTTAATATCCAATACCTCAAAATATTCATATGATAATATTCTACTCTCATTTAAATAAATGGAGCCACAATGTTCATATCTATGAATGAAGTCCTCTATCGATTAACAAATGAATACCATCAAACTATCGATGATAGACTATGCTATATAATCATACTCATTGATAGCTCAAATGATAACACTTGTAACCATAAGTCCATCATTTATCTCAGGATTAAGATAGACTATTTGATTGTCCTCAAAGTGAAAACTTTTATCCACTGATGGTTCTGGATAAAGTATTTCACTGTGATCCTATTCAATGCACCTAGTGCATTGGATTCTTTTATCCAAAGACACTACACTTTGATGATTTTAGACTCATCATAGCACATTTGATCACATTCAAATGCTAGCAAAAGAATCTACAACTTTAACAAGGTAAAGGCACCCAACATTTATCTTAATTGTGAATATTATTCAAGACTGACTAAAGAATTGTGTCTACCTTATACATATCCAGATGTATGAACGATTTTTTATTTCTCATAGTCTTTTGACCTTATGATTATTTACTTTTGATAATTATAATAATTAAACTATAAATGCTATAAGATTTGTTAAAATAGAAATCACTTTATTAATATGAAAAGATTATTAAAAACATTATTACACTCATGCTATTGAGTATAATCCTAACAACAAGTAGTCACATTGGTGGTTTGATAGTTGGAGATATTGGCGAGTTTAAATCTGAAACGGATATTATTATAGAGCTTAGAAATTGTGTATTGCAAAGGATAACAAAATTAAACCCCAAGTATATGGCTTTGCAATATCTTTTGTTGTTTCCATATGGTGAAGATGGTTATAGACTAAATATTCCTTGGAATAAACATTTTAAAGGCATGAAACCAAAAAAACAACGAATACCAATGAGAGCATTTATTGTGTATCAAATTCAAGATCGGTTCGAAGAGGATGATACTTTGTTAAAGGGGTGGTAAATTGTTTCAACAATTTTTGGTTGATGCATATGCCACACTTGAAAATGATATATTGGATTTTATTAGGTCAAATCAAAATTCTCTTAGAAGTGGGGTATTAAAGGGCATTCAAGATGCAGTTGTAAATGGAGATTTAAAGGCTGAAGATTTGGGAAAAAGAGTTATTCTACCATCTTCATATACTGAAAATGCACGATATATGATAAATAATTACCGGGATGCTATGGCAGTATGTAGATGTTTTAGAAATCCTAATTTATTTATCACATTTACGTTTAACTCAAAGTGGCTTGAAATTCTCAGTGATCTTGGACGTAGGCCAAGTAGTAAAGAGGAGGACATACCTGATTTAGTGTCTAAAATTTTCAGAGCTAAGCTTGATGATATGATTAAATATATCAAATCCTGAAATCCGTTTGGTGAAATTGAAACTGATGTTATAGATTTTAAAAAATAAATAAAATGAAATTAATGTATTATGATATATATATATATGCATTTTATTTTCCTTTTTAATTAGTTTTTTATATAATAGAGTTTCAGAAAAAAAGGTCCTTCTCATTGTCACATCCTAATATGGAAGAAAAAACAATATAAATGTTATACACCATGTGATACTAATTCAATCATTTTTGTCAAAATTTCGGATAAAGAATTTGATCCCAATGGCTATGCTATCGTTTCAAAGTTCATGATGCATTGCCCTTGCGGCCTTGCAACTCAAAACTCTCTTTGCATGGAAGGTGGAACATGTTCAAAAAAAATTTCAATGCATTTTAAAATTGAAACTTCTTATAAACCAACTGGTTTTGTTGTATATAAATGGCAAAAAGATTAAAAAGTTTTTATTGTTAAAAATGGTATCAAAATTGATAACTCTTTTGTTGTACCTTATAATCATGAATTGTTATTAAGATATCAAGCACATATAAATATTGAATCATGTTGTCAGTCCATACTTATTAAATATCTCTTTAAATACATAAATAAAGGTTCTGATAGAGCAAGGGTTGTGTTTGAGGATAAACAATTTGATGAAATTATAGCATACCTGAACTGTAGATATATATATGCCCATATGAAACAATTTGGAGAATGTTACAATTTCAAATTCAATTTAGAGAACCAGCCATAGAAAGATTGCCCGTGCATTTGCCTTTGCATCAAAACATTGCCTTTAATCAGCATATAAAATTGGAAAACGTGGCTAATGCAAGCAAACTTAGAAAAACTACGTGACATAGTGGTTTGAGACCAATGTCAAAAATTCTGAAGCACATGAACTATTATATTTTGAATTTCTATCAAAATTTGTTTAGGACAATGATGAGAGAGAATGAAAATGTAGAAAAAGAGGTGGTTGCTCATGTAGAATAGCTTTTATTCATCGTACCTAAAACGAGGTGATTCCTAAAGTGTGTAGAACGTGGACAGTAAAAAGTATTTAAAGCAACTCTTAACCCTTGAGCCTAGAATGTCTTTTTGTTAACAAAAATGTAAGTATTTCAAAACAATTATTGAATTTGTTAGAAAACTCATTTCTTGACTTTAACATTTTTATTTTATTATTAAGGGAAATACAATACATGCTACAATTCAACCATATGAAATCAGCAAATTTCATATTTGTAATAAAACTTCAAACATAATAGTTCCACATGATGGGATGCTTGAATTGAACAAAAGAGTTTAAAATTTTCAACTTGAAGATACTCATCCACCAATACCAAGACATGGATTTAATTTTCTTCAATTTGATGAACTTCTATCAAGAGTAGATAATAATGTTATCCTTATAGGTAAATGAATAAATTATAAAGTATTTCATATTGTAAATCTTATATTTATATTTTTATGGACACTAACATAAAAAAAAATAAATAAATAAATAAAAATAAAAAAATAAAAAAAATTGGAAAGACATATTTAGATGTCACATTGCTCTGCAGTATACTGAAGTGGTGTTAGTCCATAATATTAGATATGACAAAAAAAAAAAAAAAAGATCTTCATGTTCAAAATACAAAGTAAATATCAACTTTTAACTTTTATATTTATATACGCTGATATGTTTACTTATTCATTCAATTCAAGGTATAAAAATATAATATTAAACTGTTTCGTATCTTTCTTCTTATGTTATGATAGAAATGAGGAAATCAAAATTACTTTATGGGCTGATATTACGATGAACTTTGATGAACAAATATTGGCAACACTTTCTTCACATGCGTTCATTGCTATAACAAGCCTGAAAGTCAAAGAATATCAAGGTTGATCTTAATCTAATTTATTTTATAGGTTAATTGACATTGATGCCCCCTAAACTTTTCCAAAATATGCACTATGCCCCATATATATTTTTTTTCACCACTAAACCTCATGAACTCTCATTTTTTTGACAATCACTTGGGTTTATTGCCCTCTGTGAGGGGACATCTACAATCGGCATTTACCAATTTGTGAGAGTTCAGGAGATTTAGTGACGAAAAAAAAGTATATGGGGCATAGTGTATATTTTGGAATAGTTTATGAGGCATCAATGTCAATTAGCCTATTTTATATTATAAAACTTACAATAATGTTAACTTTATTAATAATTTTTTATATACTATAGGAAAACCAGTGCTTAGTAGCTCATATTCTACCATATGCTTCTTCAACACTGATGTCCCATAACTTTCTGAATACAAGAAAAAGTAATTTATTTGTTTGCATAATTTTTACCTTCTTTGTTTTCTTTCTTCTTATTTTAATTTCATGACTCATTGTATAATTATTTTTTCAAGGTTTCAAAATATGGAATCACCCATCATTATTCTTCCTCCATCAGCAAGGAGTGTACTAAATAGTGAAACCATCAAAAACATTAAATGTAAAAAAAATTAATAATTATATTTGTTTGATCCTACTGCTAAATGGGTAACATCACATCAACTAAAATTATAGCTTCCAAAATCAATTATGTTTTTTTTTTCTCAAAATTTTTTTCTCTTTGCAAAATTTAGTATATTATCCTTCGTTGTTGTTTAATTATTGAATAGAATAAAGCTTTTGCATGTCAAGCAACTATAATGGAGTATGATCTCAGTAGAGGATGATGGTATAAATCATGTTCTAATTGTCACAAAAATGCCAAACCAAGTTTGACAGGATTTTCATGCTTCACCCACGGAACACACAATAAAGCTCTAGAACCATGGTAATTACTATTAAATTATTTTACAAATTTAACCGTTAATAATTACATATTGTTTTAATCTTTTATATTACCAATTTATGTTATTGTTTTCATCATATGTATTAGCCTTTTATGTATGTCAATTTTCATA
Organism: Acer campestre; assembly: GCA_954870605.1. NCBI lineage: Eukaryota > Viridiplantae > Streptophyta > Magnoliopsida > Sapindales > Sapindaceae > Acer > Acer campestre. The sequence goes on from OX940802.1 coordinate 27,702,024, forward strand.
TCTATTATGCATATGTACTTGTGTTTCCAAAAGTTCCTCACCACTGTGAATCAAGAAAATTAAAAAGAGATAAAATGAGAAAAAGTTAAATAAGTGCAACCAAGGGTGAAGGAATTTTTCATTAGAATCATAAAAGGATTGGAATTTCTTATTAATTATATGTTGTTTTCTTACAATCATATTAAGTTACTTTGATTGGCTAGTCGGGCTACTTTGATTCGTTAGGTGATTACTGACTCCTTTGTTTACTCGTTTATGGTTTATAAGTAGCAGGTTTCCTTAATTCAGATGGTTTCTAAGAAGATCAGAAATTTCTTATGGATTGGTTCTTGTGAGAAGTCCAGGTTGGTCTGTGTTGCCTAGAACCGTTGTTGTAGACCTTATGCTTTTGGTGGTCTTGGTTTGAAGGATCTGGCCTTGTTGAACGATTCTTTACTTCTGAAGCTTACTTAGAAGTTTATAACTTCGAATAGTTTCTTTTACTTTTTTGCGTGAGAGGTATATTAAGCAGTTGTAAAAACCTTAGGAAGGCTATATCACCTCTTCCATCTAGACTTATTTTAGGACTAATTATGTTGAGCTCATTAAGGATGGTATTTGGCTCATCGGGAATGAATCCCAGAGGGATTTTTGGCGTGATAACTAGCTTGGTGTGCCCATTGTGGATCTCCTTGGTATTCTTGATTTCGTGATCACTCATCTTTGAGCTAGGGTTTCTGACTTCATTCGGGATGGTAGATAGATTTTGGACCCGGATCTTTGTTTTCGGATTGAGAAGATTGCTATTTCTCCAGTGAAAAATTATTTGGTGTGGCCTCATTCTAGGGACGGTAGGGTTTCTTGTAATGTGGCTTACTCTAGGATGTTTCATGACATTTTACGGGTGCTTTGGTGGATGGACATCTAGTCTATCTATGTCCCTCCTTCCCATTTGACTCTAACTTGGCATCTTCTGCCACCGAAGATCGTTTGTGCAGGTCTGGTTTTCAATTAGCTTTCAGGTGTAGTGTTTATAGAGCTAGCTCGGAATCAATGGAGCATCTTTTTCTGAAGTGCCCTTTTGTTGCTGCTCTTTGGGAGGCAATTTTCTCCGCATTTCAGAGGCGTGTCTTCGCTAACACTTGGGGCTTTTTTTTTAGACAGGCCATGTTGGTTTCTTTTAGTGATCAAATTCATGCGGTGGTTTGGAGTGTGTGGTATTCATGTAACTAGTGGATTTTTTTATGGGAAATCTGTTGACTTCAAGGATTCTTTATCTCTTGTTCGACGCTCTGTTTATGACATGAATCGTTTGGAGATCAGCTGTATACATAACTATGTTGATGATTTGCTAATTCTTCGACAGTTTGGTCTCAGTGGTCGTCCTAGTAAGGCTCCAATTATCAAAAGTGTGGTCTGGTCGCCTTCAGCCCCGAAGTGGATCAAGGTTAATACGGATGGGTGTAGCGTTGGGTTCGCTGGGTGTGAGGGGATGTGGGGGTGTTTTTCGGACATGTAGATCTTTTGTTAAGGCCTGTTTCACGGTCCCCCTAGGTCAAGTTTTTGCTTTTGAGGCTGAGCTCTTTGCGGCTTCTTTAGCCATCAATTATGCTTGGAAGTTAGGTTGGCATAGGATCTGGCTCGAAAGTGATTCTTCTTATGTTGTTCAACTTCTTTCAGATATGTCTGATCAGGTTATCTAGCGTGTTCGTCAAGCTTGGCAGTGTTGCATTTATTAGATCTCGCATATAGAGTTCTAGGTTTCTCATAATTTCAAGGAAGGAAATCATGTGGTGGATGCTCTCTTAAGCACGCTTTGAGTATTCCTTTTGATTCCTGGTGGTCCTTCACTCATTCATTTTGTTCTTCGTTAATTGGTAATGTCTGTATTTGTAGAGAATCTTTTAAGTTTTCCTAGCTTTGTTTTTCTTGTGTGGCTTGCGTGCCTCTAGGTTTTTTTGGGCTGGGTCCTCTATTTTGTGATGTTTTGCTATTACTTTTGTTACTTTTTCTCTTATATTTATATATTTCTTAATACTGTCTACGAGTTTTTCAACATATGATCGCTAGTGATGTTCTTTCTCCCTTAGAACAGTCCAATTTCATCAAAAAAAAGTTATTGGAATCCAAAAATGATTATTTTTATACAATCATATTAAGCTATATTCTTTAATCAATGTCACCAACTGCCTTCAATTATTACAAGGTAGAAAAAATATCATTGTTGTCTCTTAAAGAATACACATAATAAGACTATTAATAATAACTCATGATAGAATGATATGATATAATTTAATAAGTTTTTCAAACTGGACATATGATCTTATCCTATATGACTACCTATTTATTATATATATATATATATAATGAGAGAAACATATGGATATAAGGCGTTATATATCTAATTCTGAATTTTTCTAAGAGTCACAATAATATTGTATTTTATTTAGTGCTAGATAAATTGATAGATTTTTTCTTATATTTTGTTTTATATGACTTAATAATATATATCAATTTTATATTAAAGTACAAAATTAATTGCATTGTTGAGGAGAACACAAATCAAACAAACTTTCTTATCATAGGAAGAGCTACTGAAAAGCTTCTTGTCATATATTGCCGAACATTGGTCATGGAGCAAGAATATGATGATTCATATAGATTACCCCCGCACCTTGAAAAATTGATAAGCATTGTAAGAAAAATTATGATCTGATTTGGAAAGCAAGAGAACGAATACTACAAGTTAGATTTTTATTTACAGCTATCACTGATGAGACTCTGCCTCAACCATTAGTGGATCAAATGCAAGTTGATATCCCTCTCACACCATCACCAACACCTCAAATTGTTGCAACAACTCCTACCACCTCTTCACAACCTCTTCAACAACTCCTAAACCTTGAAAACTAGCAAAGGTGTCAAAATTCCTTCGATATTTATGATTTGAAATTCAATTGCAATTTAAGGAACTAACTTTGTTCATCAAACAAATCTTACCTACCTTTCTTCAATTGCAATGCTAGCTAAAAACTACTAGCATAGTATGACAGATTCATTTCAAAATAACAATTCAAACTTCAATAAAACAGAGTCAAAAAGTGCTAGACTTGATCCTTAAATTTGGTTGATGAACAAAGCTTTCTTTATAGTACAACTGAATTTCAAATCACAAATATTGAAAAAAAAAATTACTGTAAAAAAAATCTCAAGTTTCAAGATCCAATTTGACTTGACTACAAATTTATACCATCCAAAAATCAAAAATAAGATTTCTCAGATAAATGTTATCTCATTAAGTTATCTGAGGATAAATATTATCCCACTAGTAATGTATTTTATATTTGTAAATACATATCACTTAAGATAGATATCATTAGCTATTATCCTAGATAAAGACTAGATAGAATTTTACTCGTGATAGAATTACATTCATGTTAAACCTCTGTGTATGTATATTTGTATGTTTTCTAAATGAAAGAAATACAAAAACAGAACAATTGTTCTATATTCTTTTTTCTCATTCAACTATTTATTATGGTATCAAAGCAATTTTGCTTGCGATTTTTTTTTCCTTCTCCCAATTTTGCTTGTGTCTTCTTCCCTTCCGCAATTTTCCAGAACATGACTGACCCAAAGGATTCAAGTTCAAAGGATCCAATTTCTGAATCTCAAGGATCCAATGATCCTTTCTCTATTCAAGGATCCAATGACCCTTTCTTTGTTCATCACTCAGACAATCCCACAACCATTCTAGTTTCTCTGATATTGTCAGGAGACAATTACAGTCCATATCAAGGGCACTTCAAGTGAAAAATAAACTTGGTTTCGTTGATGGTACCATCTAGCCACCAACTGATCCCCTTGAGAAATCCAAGTGGTCTCGGTGTGATGACCTTGTTGCTTTTTGGGTTCTTGACTCAATTACACCAGAGATCCGTGGAAGCATCCTTTATGATGATTCTGCTCATGATATTTGGAGGGATTTAAGTGACCATTCTTGCAGACAAATGCGCCCAAGATCTATTAGCTCAAGCAATCAATATCTTTGCTCAAACAAGACAAAACTATGGTATCAACTATTACTCTACGCTTAAATCTTTGTGGGACAAATTAAATTCATTATCAACTGTTTTTGCTTGTACTTATAGTCATAGACTTGTTGCCATAACTCGGGTTCAAGAAGATCGTGCAATGGAATTTTTGCAAGGTCTTCATGATCGTTTTTCAGCTATTCCTAGCCAAATTTTACTAATGGATCCCTTTTTGAGTGTTGCAAAAATTTATTCCCTTGTCAGGCAAGAAGAAAAGCAACAAGAAATACATGCATTGTCCAACCTTGTTCCAAAGGCTACAACCTTGAATTTTCAGAAGACAAATTATCGCCATTCCCAACCGTATAACAATGGCAAAATCAGCAAAGAATAGGACATTAATCAGTTTTTCAACAGCAAATCACATGGGCAGAATCATCGCAATGGTAAACCACGTTTGTATTGTGATCATTGCAATACTGTTGGTCATTACAAAGAGACATGCTACAAATTACATGGGTATCCTCCCAAAAACTTTCATGCTAAGGCAATCTCAGCAGGATATGCTCCTACTTCTCCTCTTACATTTACTATGGAATAATATAGCAAACTTTTGAGTATGATTGATTCAAATAGTACTGCACCACAAGCAAATATGATAGGTATTTCCCTCTCATGTTCCTCTAAATCCATATGGATTATTGACTCAGGGGTTACAAATCATGTGAGCTCATCTTTGAATTTGTTTTCTAGTTATTCTCTTTGTTCTAAACTTTCCACACTTAAACTTCCAGATTGAACGGATCATTTAATCACTCATGTAGGGACTGTTATTCTTTCACCAATATTACGTCTCAAAAATGTCTTATTTGTTCCCACTTTTCAATTCAATTTGATATCTATCAGTGAACTTGTCAAATCCTAAAAATTTTGGTCTCCTTTGCTAATGATGAATGTGTTTTTCAGGACCTGTTATCAAAGAAGAAGATTGGATTGGGACGCCTACATGAGAGACTCTATCATCTTAACCTCACTACCGTCTTCTCCTTTCAAAATTCTATTCCAAATAATTTGTGGCATTGCTAATTAGGACATGCTTCATCTAGTTGTTTACAGCTGTTAGCTAAGCAGTTTTCTTTTATTCATTCTTCAAATAATACTGATTGCATGATATGCCCTCAAGCAAAGCAAACTCGTTTGTGTTTTTCAAATAGTTCAATAAAAACTAGTAGACCATTTCAAATGATTCACTGTAATATTTGGGGTTCATTCTCATTACCATCACATTCAAATGCTATATTTTTTTTAACTATTGTTGACAATTTTAGTCATGCCACGTGGATATATCTAATGACTATTAAATCTAAAACTCTCACATTTTACAGTCTTTTTTTGCCATGGTTCATACTCAATTTCATTCTCAAATTAATTCAACTTATTTCTTTTCAGTTATTGAGTCTACTTAGCTTTTAAGAGATGTCATAAGTTTAATATTAAATACATTTAATGTTCACTACATTTACCCATTTAATTAAATAAATTCATTTTAATAGACAAAATATGTGTAATTGATGATACTTTTGTTTCACATTAATATTTAATGCATAGACTTTTGGGGTTCTCATATTAATATTCAATGCACTATGTATTTATACCTATACATATCAATATAACTGATATTTTTATTTGGTATAGAATTAATATTTTACTTGGTTATCATTTTATGTTTGATTAATATATTTTTTATATTTTAATTTATGTATTTTTGTTTTGTAATTTAGATAAATAAAATTTATTAAAATTGAAAATAATATATGAAACGGTATAATACTCCCGCAGCAAAGCGAGGGTCATTTTACTAGTTTTTTCTATCATACAAGACGATATCGTAACCTTTTCAAACATTTCTTCTATTGAATCACATCTATGTATCTGCAAATCCTCTAGTTGTTGGAGTCTTCCAATCATATTAAATGGAAAAAACATTTGGCAGGTTATGGCAATCATGTACAATGAAAGAATCTATAGAGAAGAAGTCTAAAGCGAGTTGATGGTACCATATTTTTCTCATATTCATTTTTTTTATTCGCAAAACCTTCAAATCAGGAATTTGTACCTGAATAGTTCAATTGATTGCATTAACACAATGCCCATAATTAACAACCAAACAAACACCTTTTAATCAAAAAGAGGTTGTATGTGTGAATTGAGGTTGCAATTCTCTTCCTTCCTTGCTGGCATATCTGCATGTGGCGAATAATAGACAAATGTATGCATTTTAGGGCTATTCTCTAACCACAATCGGGATAAGGAGGGCAATTCAATTGAATTTTCAACGATGTTGCAGAATGTTCTGGGTTCCGGAAGGTGTTTGAGGTGCAACCGGTTCAATTTAGGGAACAGAGTGTTACTTATTCTTCCTCCTGCAGTGATTATTACCTCTTCCATGAATTTACAATTGGAAATCTCAAGGACCTCGAGTTTGATGAGACTTTTAACCATAGAAGACGAAAATACATATTTTAAAGCATCAAAGTCGTCGATTATAATATCCGTTAAATTTTGGAAGCAAGATGACTGAGGTTGGTTGTGCCTTATGATTTGGATGCAAACAGGGGCGGACCCACCTTAAGGCCAGGTGGGGCCCGTGCCCTACCTCAATTTTTTTAAAAAAAAAATGATTTTGTTTATATATATAAGTTAACACTCATTACACAATGCTGACTGATAGCCGAGCTGGTAATTTTTCCTACTTCTACATCAATGTGAGTGGTTCTACTCCCGCCGTTTACTGTATTAAATATATATTTTTTTCTTCAAGTTTATTTTTTTATTTTACTGTCTTTTACTATTCCTTTCCAAAATTTGCTACTTAATTTAATTTAAGTTTATATTATTTTGAACTTTTATTATTTATAATAATTTAGTGTGACATACCTAATACATCCAATCAATAAACCTTAAAATCTCAAATGTTAATTTAATGTATTAAAATTGTCTGTCTATCTATTATTATGATTCATTTTATTTTATCCTTAGTATGTTTATTTATTTTATAATTTTAATGTTTTCAAAATCAATATATCAATAATTAGAAGAATAAATAAATAAATAAAAAATGTTTAGTAATATTTATTAATCAATCATTTTTGTATAAATTTAAAGTGAATTTATTATAAAAAAAATTCTTATTATAAAATTAGAATATAATTTATTATTTTAAGAATAAATATTGTAATTTTTAATTGTTTATGTTGTTTTTCTTGTGATTTTTTTTAATATCCTATTTGTTGTTTTTATTTTATTTTTTAATGTAAGATTATTTAGTTAATTTTAAATAAGTATTCTATTTGTTTTATTTTATCTAAACTTCGTTATACTATCGATTTTTCTTTATATATATATATATATATATAAACCTCATTTTAGTTATAAATAAAAAAATAAAAAATAAATAAAAAAACTCATTTTACAATTACCTTAATTTTCAGTATTTTTTTTTTAATAATATTGTTATTTTATTTAAGTGCCCCACCTAATTAAAATTTCTGGATCCGCCACTGGATGCAAATGGAGGACATGTTCAACCTGCATCCAAAAAAAGTTGTCTAATCAGCTCAACTTACGATGGATGACAACAATTATTATATATACGTGTAAATTAACTTAAAATTAAATAAATAAAGGTCATTTTTATGAAATGAATCAAAGTTACCTTTTCCTCAAAGAAAGGGTGAATATCATCTTGCCAATTCATTTCTTCAACTTCTTTGCTCTGGTTCATGTCTGGAGACATCAGGGCAGAGAAGAATGCCTTCAACATTGGGCAATCCTCGATGGATAGCTGAGTTAAGGTGTGGAATTCGACTGAATTTACGGAGCCAAATTGTGTGAGGTTTGGAAGATCTTTGAGCTGCAGGCTGATTAGTTTAGGGAAAACCATCTTAATCAACTTTCCCTCTTCTCTTAATTCTTCTATGTTGATTATCTCTTAATAACATTTGGTGTGATTACTTTAAGTTTTGAACAATTGCTCAATTCTAACAACCTTAGCCTTGTTAATTGTCCAATTTATGTCGACAGTTGTTCAATATCAGAATTAGAAAGGCAAAGAATTTATAATCTCTTACATTTCTTATCTGGCATTGGTCAGAGCCAGTCCTGGGCTGGTGCACCAGGTGCAACCTTCCAGCGTCCAAGTCCAATGTTTTTATTTTTTCATTAAAAGCAGATTATGTTGGGCCCTAAATTTCTTTTATAAATGAAAAGTTGATTATGAAAGTAAAAGATTAAGGGCCCAATTTGTTTTTAATGAAAGATCAAATGACCCAGTTAAAGTTAAAGATCAGAAGGCATAAGTAATGAAAACAAAATTAATGGCTCTAAAAGATAAAAAGGATCAATTCGTTTTTGGATTAAAAAAAATTCGTTTTTTAATATATATATTGTTGAGTGGATACATGGGTAAGTGAGATAAATTACAATTAATGTGTATTCACTCTTCATGTGACACATCAGCTGCCACATGTACTGGGATGAAAAATGTGGGATTGTAGGTGGAATGTTTAGCATTAATCATATATATAAATATATATAGTGAGTCTCTCATAAGGGATCATTTATTTTAATTTCAGTAAGGACCACCATGAAATCACATTAATTTGAATGAATTTTGATTTGAATATTTTTTTATGGATGATAAGTTCATTGAAATCTACCTATGAATAAAATTTGAAATTTTTTCAAGCGCTGAAATTATTTTTCTTGAATTTTCCTATATTTCGCCAACTTTTCTGATGCCTTCATATTTAAAAAAATTGGGATAAATAGATCTAGTGAGACTCACTCATTTATATATATATATATATATAATGCTACAAATCCCACCCAAAATCCCATATTTTTCATCCCTACATATGTGGTACTTGAAATGTCAAATAGTAAGTGACTGAGTGGGATATATGTGGTAAGTGAGATAAAAGTCATTTTCTTAGTGAAAACCAAATCATTTTTTTTATCCGTTAGAAACCAAATCTTTCTAATAAAAATACTTGAGAGCAATACCAATTACAGATACTATCACTGTTATAAATAATAATAATAATAATGAATAAAATCAAGCTTTTGTTTTTCTTTCTTATTGTCAAAGTATCATTTTCCCAGTTAAAAACCAAATCTAGTTAAGAAAATAAAAATAAATAAATCAAGCTTTTGTTTTTTAACTGCCAAAGTATCCATTTTTTCAGTTAGAAACCAAATCTTGTGGAGAAAAAAATTCTTAAAAACTAATACTTTAGAGTTTGAAAAAAAAAATCAAGTTTTTCGGTTTGTTTGCTTCAAAAAATTCTTAAGAGCAAATACTGTCAATGTTTTAAAAAGCAGTTAGAGGCAGCCTCGCCCGCCTCTCGGCGAAACCGCACCAATACGGCCACACCTGATGTTTTTGTTCAAACTCCAGCCTATGCCGCACGAGACAGCCACACAACCGCTGAACAACGATCACTTGCCGTCTCTCCTTTCACTCGGGCGCATTTTTTTTTTACTTTGTTAGCATATGGAAGGCAGATCAGAAGGATCGGCAGCTGACGCTTCATTTGGTACCGGCGGTGAAGCTCAAAGCTCCACGTGCTCTCGTTCGACGGCAATGGTGACACGGCCGAGAACTACTTTTCGAATGTAGATCCGCGTTGATAGAGGTAGATCTAGAGGTCAACAATGAAGGGAAAGTTGTTGGTCGGCGACGTCTGATTCTGATGGTTCCGTTGGTGGTGACCACACGAAGTTTCCGACAACGGCACGTTCCCAAATTTAAAACTACAAATCCGAAAAAGTTATTTTGCTTCTTCACTTTCCAAAAAATCGAAACTCAACTTCCCTTTTGACGTGTCTTGGATTACCTTCTTAGCTGATCCAAGGCATCTTTCCAATCAAATAGACTCTTCTTTTTCAATGCACTTGCAATTATTAATGAAAGATTTGATAAAGTATTGCATATGCCTATAACTAAAAATGTTAATGAAATTGTTACTTCAGTTATTTTTTGTCAACCTGGTTACTGGTACTGCTTCCAGAATAGCATGAGAAATGTTTCATAATAATTAATCAGTATTTAGAGCCACTGCACTTGCTTTTGAGAAGAAGAAGAAAGAGACATTGTGATACCATAAAATAGTAAGTGTGATGTGAATGTGTTAAGACCTCCAATGAAACATGGAGGATAACAAAGCTAAAACAAAGAAGACAAATACTCTATAAACAAATTCTCTTGAGTCAAAGACCTATCTCTATAAGCTTTCATGCTACTAATTACCAAAATCCAGTTGTCTTGATTAATTACCAAATGAAGCTATCATGACTAATTAGCTTTTAACATGGAACTTCACTCAAAGAACTAACCAAAAACATTGAAAAACCCAAAAAAATAGATACAAAAAGAATTGCATGCACCACTAGTAGCTGTAAAATAGATACAAAAACCCAAAAAGATATTCAATTACTTAACGAAAGTATCAAAAACTACCAACAACATGAGTTGGAGCTTTATCCATGGAATAACGAAAAACAAAACATACTCGATTTTTAAACACGAGATTATGCTCATAACATCATTTCACTTGGTTCAAAAAAACTAGTAGAAAGTTAAGCTTGATTGATATATACAACATCTATTTGTGATACCTCCATCAGAATTTGATGCAGTACTCAGCATCAAGCAAGATAAACTTCAAGTCTTCAGGTCACAAGGCTAGGCATCAAACCCTCCACCCACATATAGGAGAAAAATTACGCCGCCCTAGGGAACGAGGGAATTGTCGATCAGGACGTCCAAAAGGTTCTTGTACCATGTACTCAGGATCTCTGATTAGAAGAGGATTCCAAAATGGATATGGGTCTCTTCTAGCAGGAGGGTAAAAGGGCCTCCCGACAAGAGGATTAAACATGTGTATCCTCTTCCTCTTCTTATTCACATCCCAATGCATAGCAAACTCCCTTTTCCAATTAGACGTAGTAGCCTCCACATCTGATACACCTCCAAACTCCTCCGCATACTTTTGCTTCCACAAATCATTATTGGAAGCCAAATATCGCATTTCAGTACAAACACAACCCATCTTTGCAATATCAACAGCATGAAGAGGCTCCAAAATCTTAATCTTTAGCTCTGTTGGGAGTCGCATCATACATGCCGGAAGATTCAAACCAGTCCTTTCACAAATGTCTATCAATAACGGCAATGCAAGCCCATCTTTCACCATCTTCCAAAATTCAAACATTTCATTTTCCGGATACAGTTTCTTAGACTCATCTTTATCATCCACCACGTCTTTTTGATTAGAATCAGCCCATACCGAAGCAATAATAGGAGCAAACTTATTTTTATTTAAAAAAACCTTATGCAACCATGGATCATCCTTAGCTAAAGATCCATAAACATTAATCAAATCTCCTATACAGTGAAACTTCAAAACAATACATTCAGTCGAATTATCAGAGCTATTGTTAAAAAGTTCAGGAAGAGTATACCATAGAGACATTGCAGAATTTGTTGAAGGAAACCGATCAGGTATATGAATTTGGTCCACCCTCGTACCAGACACCTTGTCGAACCCAGCAAAACCAGACTCCAATAGAATCCCATGAACAGCAATGACAAGCAGCTTGTGAGCGCTAAAATCATCACCCAATTCTTCTCTCAAAACCCTCAAAAAGTGCGGCTCACACGCTTTTTTACTAGGCAAATCCACAGACCCATCATCGATATCCATACCACAAACTTCTAGGGTTTCTTGATTTCCCTCAAAATTTAGGGTTTCTTGAATTGGGTTTTCTTTAAACTCAGAATCTTGAACTGGGATTTCTTGCTCTGACGATTTTGCATCTGGGGTTTCAAAATCTTGAGAGTTATCGGCTTTTCCGGAAATGGGTTGTTGAATATTCCCAACATTTTGATTCTCAACTAGGGTTTCAGAGACGAAAGCGGTGGGGTCGAGCGAGTAGTAGATAAGGTCACCGGAGGCGACACCGAGGGACTGGAGAGAGGCCTGAGGAGACGGCGCGTGTAGCTCATCTCTTCTGTTGAGCGAAAACCGAAGCGAGGAGGGAGTCGAAGAGATTGTTTGAGAGAGAATTTGTTGGAGTTGTTGGAGGGTGGACGGAGATGGGATTTGGATTCTTAGGGTTTCTCCGGATTGGATCGATCTCAGTCTCAATTTCATGGCTTCAATCAGAACAAGAGAATGAAAATAGAATAATAGATTAAAATTGGGTACGAAGAGATTTTATCAGTGAATTCTTCGTCTCCGTTACTGTGGTAGGAACGTGTGTGTGTGGAGTGTGGACACACGGGATTGCCAACTCATGTCTTTTTTTATTTAAAATTGGATAGTCAAGAATTTTGAGTTATCATTACGAAAGTTCGTCCTTCCTTTTTTTTTTTTTTTTTTGATATATAAGAATAAGAAACATTACAAAGGAAAGTTACAAATAGGATAACAATTGTTTAGCCACAACTGCTCTCTACAAGAAACCAAAACTGTTACAGCTAGCTTAGATACAAAGGAGTTTCCAAAACTTGAAACTGCCAAGCATCTACTAATGCCAACCTCAACAAACAACAATTTGATATCATTTACCAAGAACTTAGATTCCCCTACAAGAGGTTTAGAATCATTCAGCAAAGCAACAACAGAAGAAGAGTTCAACTCAGCAAATTCCACCCGCAAATTGTAGAACTGAGCTAAAAGAAGACCTTCTCTAAGAGCCATCAACTCCTTAATTTCTGCACTAAAATTACCTGGAATCTAATGCGCCCGAGCTGCAACCACCAAACCCTTATCATCACAAACAGCAGCTCCTACACCAAAATGCAAACCTGATTTACGATCCACCATAGCAGTATTTAACTTGAGTTTACCTGGAGGAGGAGCTAACCAATCCCTAACACCAGCCGAATGAACCAGTAGAGGAGCACTTGGAGGAGCTACAACCAATTTAGAATTCTGAAATTCTAACAAAAAAGCCTTAGCTGCCGAATAAACCAGCTGAGGAGGCTTGCCTTTCCCATTAAAGACACGAAAGTTTCTGTTATTCCAAATTGCTCAGGCTGTCATGCAAAATTGGCACAAATCTTCAACAGACAAAATAGAGGCAAAAAACACAAAAACATCTAAGGAGGACATCTGATTTACTGCTTCAAAAGGACAAACAAAATCCACATTTCTCCAACATTTCTTAGCCTCTTTACACCAGAAAATGACATAAGCTGCAGTTTCCAAAGGATGAGAGCAGCTATCACATCTAGGAGACTCCACTACCTTCCTTTTCCACAAATTAAACAACGACGGAAAAGCATTTGAACAAGCTCGCCAAATAAAAATCTTAACTTTTGGTGGCAAATTCAAACTCCACATTTTATTCCACCAACCCTGCAGCAAATCCGAATTAGAGCTAGAAACACTAATTTTCTGATCCAATGCTAACTGATAACCACTACGAACTGAGTATTCTCCACTCCTTTCATAATGCCAAGCAAGAAAATCATTCCCCCCCCCCCCCCCCCCCCCCCCCCGTCCAACTTACCGGAATAGAGAGTATTAACTCCTTATCCCCTACCAACAAAAAACGATTCAGCTTATCAATATCCCACCATCGACGATTACAATCCATCAAATCAGCCACTCTAATATCCAAACCCGGATCTGGTGAAATGGTCCTAAAAGAAAAGGGGCGAGGAATCCACCTATCTTTAAAAACTCTAATTGTTTCCCCATCCCCTACCACCCATTTCAATTATTATTATTTTTTTTTTAAAGGAAATAACGATTACAAACAGGAAAGGTACTCAGTTGAAACTAAAGAGCCAATACACGGAGGGAACTCCTCCAGCCAAAACATGTCCTCAACGCAGGAGAGACCGTTTTTAGCTAATACATGGGCTATACGATTAGCCTTTCTAGGAGAGAAATTAATAGACACAAATATGCTGCAACAACAACTTACGAATGTCCATAATGATCACTCCAATATCAGAATGCAGAATCTTACCACTATTAATCCAACCGACCACCATTTTAGCATCAGAATCCAGCGTACAAGGGTAAAGCCCTGTATCTATAGCCAGCTGCAGGCTTCGACAAATAGCTTCTGCTTCCGCAACTTGTGGAGAGAAGGAGACAATAGTTTTTTGGGAGCTAGAAGCCATAACAAGACCTTCAGAATTGCAAATAATAATCCCGAAACCCACCTTACAGCTAGCCATATTTAACGCAGCATCGCAGTTAATTTTATACATCCCTTGATCAAGAGGAATCCAGATGGGGCTTCTATTTCTAGCAAGCGCATGCACCAAAAAAATAGGATAGCAGGCATTATGATAGTCAACCACATAACCACTTGCCCATTCAACAACATCAATGACTTGAGAAGAAGAGGACTCATGAACCTGGGCATTACGCATCGACCAAATCTTCCACAAACACACACATAACAATCTCAACTCATCCTCTGTCAAAATCGAATAACATTGAAGAATAAAATCAAAAAAATTGACTTTACCTCTATGAAAATCAGGCAGTTGTCTGAACCAAAATTCACGAACCACCTTTAACTTGCTATAACTCCAAAGGCAGTGGAGTATGGACTCAGATTTGCTTTTACACAAAGGACATAACCTGTTAACAGGAATTTTTCTCCTTTCCAAAACCTCATTAGTAGGAAGAAAATTGTTACAAGCCTTCTATATAAAGAATTTAATCTTTGAGGGGAGATGGAGCTTCCATAGAGATTTCCACCAAGAAACAAAAAGACTAGAAAGAGAACCTGAAAAGGAAGGACCAATCTCAGAATTAATTGTCATTCTCACACGATAACCACTCTTAGAAGAATAAGAACCATTCTGCTCAAAATGCCATTGGAGAGAATCTGTAACCCTGCTATGACTGATAGGAATACTAAGAATTCCAAAAAAATCATCTTCACAGAAGGCATTTTTAATCATATCAACATTCCAACCCTCAGAGACTGAGAAGAGCTTATCCACAGTTGTATTGTCACCCAAAATAGGGAAAGAAAAAGGTCTGAACGTTGTTGGTCTCGGAATCCAGCGATCTTTATAAATACGGATCAATTTCCCATCTCCCACTCTCTATCTGGATCCAGCCACAATAATATCTTTCCCCCACATCAAACTCTTCCAAATATATGAAGCTGAAGAGTTAATTCCGCATCAATGAAATCAACATGAGGGTAGTAACTTGCTTTAAGCACTCGAGCAGCCAGTGAATTGCCATTTTCCATTATTCTCCAACACTGATTTGCTAAAAGAGCTTGGTTATGGACCTCCAAATTTCTGAAGCCCAAACCCTTTTTTTCTTTACTGTCACAAAGCCTAGACCAAATACACCAATGTATTTTCCTTGTTGATTCATTGCTTCCCCACCAGAACTGAGCACAAAGCCGGTATACCTCTTTTAAAATACCTTTAGGGAGTTGAAATAGATTCATAGAATATATGGGGATAGATTGAATTACAGCTTTTATAAGAATTTCTTTCCCTCCTGTTGAAAGAAATTTATTTCTCCACCCCTTAATCTTGTCCCAAATTCTAGAGGAAATGTCTGAGAAAAGGTCTTTTTTCTTACGCCCTGTAAAGCAAGGGAGACCTAAATATTTCTCATGGCAATCCACTACTTTGATACTAAAGATATCTGCCAGTTTATCACAATCAAAAGAAGAGATGGAAGGGCTAAAACAAATAGCAGATTTGTCATAATTAATCAGCTGACCCGAAGCACTAGCATAAACCTCAAGAATACTCTTAAAAATTGCACAATTAGAAATAGTGGCTTTGGCAAATAAAATGCAATCATCAGCAAACAAAAGATGAGAAATAATCGGACCATTCCTAATACAATTAAAGCCCTTAATATCTCCATTGCCAACAACCTGATTAATTAAGCAAGAAAACCCTTCTGAACATAAAAGGAAGAGATAGGGTGAAAGCGGATCACCTTGCCGTAATCCTCGAGATGGCTTCAACAGACCACAAACATCACCACTGATTACAAAGGAATACGAAACAGAGGAGATACAACGCAGTATCAAGTTGATCCATCGCAAAGAAAAACCGAGCTTGCACATCATACCTTCAACAAAAATCCATTCAACTCAATCAAAAGCTTTTGACATATCTAACTTGACTGCCATAGAGCCCTGCTTTCTCTTTCTTCTCTTAAGCCTATGCAAACACTCAAAACTGATTAAAATATTGTCTGAAATTAATCTTCCAGGTATAAAAGCTCTCTGAACTTCCGAAACAACCCCATCCAGAGCATGACGGAAACGATTGGCAATAGTTTTCGACACTATTTTATAAAACACATTACAAAGACTTATCAGACGGAAATTCGAAATTTTCTCCGAAACATTCTTCTTGGGAATAAGAATAACCAAAGTTTCGTTTAACTTTTCCAGAGAACCACCCTTATTAAGACACTCTAGATAGGCTTCAGTTACACTTGGACCCACTTTGTCCTAAAATTTTTGATAGAACACTACAGGAAGACCATCCTTTCCTGGTGCCTTCAATGCACCCAAACCAAAAACTGCTAACCGAATCTCTTCTCTAGTAAACTCTGAATCCAAAAAATTGCTAATAGGAGACGCAAGCTTAGGATTAACACTAGTTAGGACCTCATCAATAACAAAATGAGAAGGAGAGCAAGTTTGATAAATACCCTCAAAATGATCCAGAACAATAGTTTCAATACCTCTATTAGAATCATGCCAAAGCCCATCGTTTCCTAATAGACCTTTAATTCGGTTACGAGCTCTTCTCCTAGTAGCTTTCATATGGAAGAAGCGCGTATTCCGATCACAACAATTAAGCCAATCTATCCTCGATCTTTGCCTCCAATAACGCTCTTCAGTCTCAAGCACTAAATCTAACTGATTTTCAAGCAGTTTAATAGACTTCCAAAAATCAGGACCAAGGTTGTCATAAGCATTCTTCAACTCCATCTTTTAATAAGAATTACTTCCTTGAGCTTTTTCCTACAATTGATATTCCAATTGCCCAGCCTATTACCACAGGTCTGAATATTGATCAACACTCCCTCCACTGCATTAGAATTTCTATTCAACACCCATGAATTTGAAATCAACTCCTTACATTCTGGATTATCAATCCTACACTCCTCAAAATGGAATCTCCTATTCCTGTTGGAATCCCTAGAAATCCCTGAATTATCCTCAAATTTCAGCAGGATTAGCCAATGATCAGAACGCCAGAAGTCAAGATGAGACACCACAAAATTCATAAATAAAAGTTTCCAAGCCACATTTCCAGTAAATCTGTCTAATCTTTCAAAAATCAAAGCCTCACCTGCTCTTTTATTACACCATGTAAATTTAGGCCCTCCATATCCTAAATCTTCCAAGCCACTGTCATCAAGCAATTCACGAAAATCAGTAAGGAGATTCCAGTCCTTCGAAGTCCCTCCTTTTTTCTCATCACCGACCAAAATTTCATTAAAGTCTCCCAGACAAATCCATGGTAAAGCAAACATACCAGCAAGTCTTCTAAGGAGATTCCACGAATGGTTTCTTTGATTCGCTTCCGGATTACCATAGAAACCAGTAAGCCTTCACCATCTATCCCCAAACGAAAGAAGTCGAACATCAATATGGGCAACCGAGAAACTTAACAGCTCCACTTTGTTACCAGCTTTCCAAAATAAACAAAGACCTCCAGAATTACCTAAAGAATTAACCACTAGCTTTCCTTTGAATCCCAATTTAACTCGAAAATGCTCCATCCTTGCCTGACCCGATTTCGTTTCTATCAGGAACATCAAGTCAGGGTTTACCTCCTGCTTAATTGACAGCAGGGAATTGAGTGCTCAAGAGTTTCCCATACCTTGAGCATTCCATGACAAGATTTTCATTGGGAGCGGCGGGCCGATAAAGATCGACAGACCGATAAACCATCTTCCACCTCTTCTGAAGAAACCCGTAAAACACTGGTAACCTTCTCAGAAGATCCTCATTCATCTTCACTTATCAAATTCACCTAATCGTTCTTCAACTTTGTCTTCAATTTCTTAGTATCACAAAAAGTAAATTTATCCTCTGACTCTAATTTACGCTTCTCACCACAGATGCTAGGAAATTTTCTCCCTTTCTAAAATCCCCAATTCTTGAAAACCTAGCTTTCCTCTTATCAAAACTCACATTTTTAACCTGAAAAGAATTGTGAACCGACCCATCAAAGGCATCCCTCTTCTTATCAGCTTTAGCAGACCAGACAATTCTATTAGAAGGCCCCAAGTCCATAAAAGTTATAATCGGCCCAGAAAAAGAAGTATTTTCAAAAGAGGGATATATTACATGTGCCTTCATTATTTCAAAATCGGATTGTTGATTTGCTTCTAGACTGGTCAAGCAAGGCCCAATAGGCCCAATATTTAAATCACCGCTTATCATCTTCTTTTCCATCCTCTTCTCATCCCAATTTCCCACCCACTCTTTACTTTATTGTTTTCTTTTTCTGTCCCCTTATCGGTCTTACCATCAGCCTTCTTTTCCTGCTGTAGCATGATAATTTCAATAGGTTTCGATGCACCCATGACTCCTTTTTCTGATCCCACTAGAATGGTGGCATCCACCACCTTCTCATACGAATTTCCCACCATCTCTTTGCATTTAATGTTCTCACTTTCTGTCCCTTTATCAGTCATCCCTTCAGCCTCCCCTTCTAGTTGAAGCATGATAATTTCAACAAGAATCGATGCAATCTCTGAGACTCTGATCGGTGACAACTTGATTCTGTTGGATACCCGATAGATTTTTGATGTGTTATCCACACTATCTGCCTTCTCTATTCCTGCTCTGAGCGATCCCCTGTTCCAGCTTTTCCTTTTCCTCTATCATTTCTCCGGTAAGATTCTGAGCTCTCCGGCAAGAAGGATATACCCCTTCTGTTATTATGGAAGAAAGCTTTACTAGTTGAACCAGAAGCCTGTAGCCAGATTCCAAAAGGGAAATTCTTTTTGCCATCAATAATAGGAATTGGATCTTCGTTTCTGCATTCAGAAGTTAGATGATTAATCATACCACAAATAAAGCAGTGATTAGGGAGCCTCTCATATCTGAGAATCATTAACGTTTCATCTCCATTACCTAAAATATCAACTCTCAGACAGCGCTTTAGAGAGATTGCAACGTTTATACGAACTCAAACTCACAAAAACTTTCCAACACAATCACCTGAAGCACCTCCATCAACCTCTATAACTTCACCAATCATCCCACTTAAGAATCTCCCAATTTCCTTAGTCATACAAAGAAGTGGGATTTGATGGATTTGAACCCAGAAATCCGCCTGATTAAACTTCAACGAATCAATAGAGCTCTTACCGACCGGTCTTTCCAAGGCGATAAGAGCATTATCGAAGCTCCATGGCTTCCTGCAATAACTCTATTTAGATCATACTCTTCTCTGAAATGAAAAGAGAAAATGTTCCCTGAAATAGATTCAATATCCACACCCTGTCTGACCTGCCAGATTTTTCCTATAACACACATGAAAGCATCTTTATTAACCAATTTGCTGGAAAGAATTTTTCCTACTAAACTTAAGGACAATCTATTCCTAGCTTCATTCATTAGATTCCCATCTAATAATTGAACCGGACCATCACAATTATTAATGGAAAGAGATTCACACAGAAGAGCAATATCCACAGAATCCATAACTGAAACAGAACAACAAAACTAACGAAGAGAAGGAACAAGAAAAAAACTGAACACCAGACTACTCTCACTTATATTTCAGAGAAAAATAAGAAGAGACTATCGTACCACCAATTTTCGTGTGATGTTTTTATGATTATATAAAAAAAAAAAATTCAAATTCTATAACACTATATCAATATTGTATGAATCAAAATGGTCGTCACACTATTTTTGATATTAACATTTCTTATGTTATGTATAATAAAAACTATAATTATATACCTCGTGTACATTATATTCATATTTATACTATAGGTGTCGATATTAACATCCATAAATATGATAAATACACCTATATTTTATTAAAAAAATGTAGTTACAAAATATCCAATAGGAATTTACCAATAAGGACAAATTAGTTTAATTAAAAATAAATCAAGTACTATGTACACTCATTAATTACATCCATATCTTCAACTATATCACTTTATTAAAAAAAAAAAAAAAAAATTCTAATTATACCCTAATTATATTTCAAGTATCAAATCTCCAATTATCATTCTGTTTGGTATAAATTTTAGGTATTTTAGAGAGAACTGATGCTGCTGATATAAAAATTCGAATTCTTACAGATTATGTCAAGTTTAGAGACATCAACAGTGAGAAAGAAAAGTTTGAGAAGATTGGTTTCACTATAAGGACTTTACAAGAGCTAGTGGACAAATTTGATTTGAAGGTTTTTTTTTTTTTTTTTTTTTTGGGGGGGGGGGGGGGGGGGGGACTGCAATCTTTATTAAATAAATAAATAATAAAAAAACCAAGAAAGGCCAACCGAACTACAACAAAAGCAAGGAAGAGGACACAAGCAACTAGCACTCATTTCCATAGCCAACAAACATAGCAAGCAACAACTACAAAAAGCAACTGAAAACCCCAACACCCCACACGCCTAAAAGCCAAACCAACCTTAACAAAAGCAAACACAACCGGTAATCAAATTTGATTACTTGTAAATCAAACAAGTAATCAAATTTTTTTTAGTTTCTTTGTTTGTGAGAGAATGCTTGAAGTGAAAGTAATATTTGGAAGTTAAGAATTCGAAACAGAGAGAACTTGACAACTTGAAATATAGTTTTTCGAAATTTAAGAATTTAATAATTCTATGTTTTTCAGCCTGGAGAATCTAAGAATTTATCATTTGTGAAATTAATTATGTTAATAACTTAAAAGGATTTATAAATAAATTATATTAAAATTAAAATATTCATTTAAATAAGGGTACTATTGGCATTAAGTTGGGTGTTTATAGTAATATTTAAATTTTAAATTTTAAACATAAGTGTACTTATAAATATGAGTGTGTTTATCATATTTATGAGTGTCAATATCCGCACCCTTATATTATATATCTTTGAAAAATATGTACTTTTTTTTTATTAGATTATTGATTATGTTAACATTTTTACAGGTTTCATTAAAAGAATTTAATGTTTTTAGCCAAATTTCCATATTTTCTGTAAATTTTATGTCAATACGATATATCCATCGACATGGATATTTTCATCCTTAGATGTACATGAACGGATGAACCTAATATTCATAAATAAATATGGTTTATGGATATTCTTCCCACTCACCTCTGTTATCAATTTTAATATTTCATAAAATAAATATAACAAAAGTTATTATGTAATTTCTAATTATAAAAATTACTTCTTTTTTTTCACCAAAAACCTAGAAGTTAGTTTATAAAATATGAATTAAAAAGCCATCTACCCTACGTCAGACTACCAATTAAAATAAAATAAAATAAATTATTAAATATGGAAATGGACGAAACGGTGATGGATATCCATCCCTACCTCAATTCGTGAATTCCTCACTACGTATACTTAGAAATGGAGATGGATATGAGGATTATGATATAAATTTTAAACGGATATGGGGATATAGATTGGGGTTCCTAATAATAATAATAATAATAATAATAATAATAATAATAATAATAATAAATTAAAAATTAAAAAAAAAAAAAGTGATTTTATGGATACTCAAATTGAAGGTTTTAGGGTATTTTCATCTTTAAAAAAGGTAATTACTAAATTGCTAAATTGTTAAAATTGCAAATTGCAATTAGTAAATAGCTCTGGTGTGTCTAAACCATCAGCTGAAAGTAATTTCAAGTTGAACTCCTCTTCTGTAATGAGTCGTTGAATGTCCCTCCTCCATTAGAGGGAAAAAAGATGAGGCTAAGTACAATACCCCAAGCATACCTGTCGTCCCCAACTAGGGTGATCTTGTCTTTTGCCAACATTCTTCTCCACTGCGGAAAGAGGATGTGAATAGTCCCCATGCAAAACAAAGCACACTTCCATTCAGATCACCAATGGCGAACAAACATGATATGGCAAATGATAACAATGTGGCAGTGTTCCTCCCAAACATTGCTTGAGCAATGCGACCTCAAAGAGTGCTCAACATTGTTTGAGGAATAAGCCACTCATTACGGCTATCGTCCCAAAAGTCGCAACACATAGAGCAATGACACTAAAATAACCCCAAGGAGTGCTCAACTTAAATGACCCAAACTCGAGATCCATTTCTGATTTTGGTTGCACCACACAAGCCTTAAAGAATAAAGCATTGCGGTTAAATAATAGGGTATTAGAAAGCAGTTGAATATTTGTTTTCAGAAGAAAAAAAAATTCAAAGTGAAGCATATATGTAGGGAATTGTGTAAGAATCAATTCCATGAATCTGTGATGTGATTTCTCTTAATATCACTTTTTTTTTTTAAAACAATTGATTTTATTAAGGCCAAAGGCAAAAACAGGCAGCAAATACACCCTAAAACAAGGGGAACAACGACACACAGCAAAGAGCCAGCAGGGGGAAGAAAAACAAAACAAGAAAGAAACCAACGCAAGAAAACAAGGCAGGGCAGCACAAAAACCGAACAAAAAGAAAACCAAGAGAAAGAAACATCAATCCACCTCCCACATAACCAAATCCCCCTCCTTATTTGAGCCTTTCTTGGCCAAGGAGTCAGCAAAACTGTTGCTAGACCTCAGGTTGTAAATCACAGATATTCTGCCCAAAATACTTAGAAGAGTACGAATGTCATAAATGTAGTTGACGTGCTTCAGGTTTCCAAAATCAGACCCATTCACCCAGGAAATAGCCACCATTGAATCGATTATAATGGTGATCTATTTTCCAAAAAGGACGGGTGAACTAGCACACAACATATGCCTGAGGGACTGCTATGATCTCCGCCGTATTTGCATCCACAATTCCAACAAATCTGGAAAAAGATCTAAGAACCTTACCTTTGTGATCAGGCATGACCCCTCCAATGCATGCATCTCCCGGATTTCCCATTGCCAAACCATCCACATTTAACTTCAAGTTACCTTGTAAAGGGGGGTCCAATCTCCAGTTTTGACAACCTTCCTAGGTTTCGAAACCATACAGCTCTCAGCAATATTTTGAAGCATAGCAATAATCGAATCTAAGCATCCTTCAGCATGGTGCTTGAACCACCAAACCACCCTGAATTTGATGATGTCCATTGCTTGAGAAACCCCTTGAACTGAATTCCTGAAGATCGCTTGATTCCTAAAGTCCTAAATAGTCCAAACGGTGGCAAATAATAGAGTGTTCCAAGCTCTTCTTTGACTAGCTTTCAGACAAAGACCAAACTAGCCTAAAGCCCAATGCAAAAGAGATTTATTGGCACACCATGAAACGCCTCATCAAGCCATACAAATACACCGAACTTTAGTAGCCCATTTACAGTGGAGGAAAAGATGATCGACCGTCTCCTCCATACTCTTGCACAAAGGACATTCGTGGTCCAAGTTTGGGGAGAAGCAAAAAAATTTCATCACTTGTCTAACCATAATTCTGCCTTTTAGCAATTGCCAAGCAAAAATCTCAATCTTGTGAGGGCAAATCCCTTGCCAACCAAAGAGGAATCAACCATTTCAACACCCACATCCAAATCCTACAGGCAACGACTAAACGAACTCACAAAAGGTTTCCTTTAAAAGAATAGGACCAAGCAAGAGCATTCGCAAAAAGCCTACGAGGCTTGAATTGATCCGGCCTACAAAGAAAAGCATTCCATTGCTCCTTTTTCCAGTCGAACAAATGTCTCCTCGTAGGCACATTCCACACCCAATCTTGACCATGCCAAGAACCAAAAGAGTCAACTGTACCAGACTGCTTAGAAGAAAGCGCAAAAATCCTTAGAAAAGCATTCATAAGAGGCATATCCTCACCACCCAACTCCCTCCAAAAATCAACCTTCCTACCATCACCTAAAAGAATTTTCAGCCCATCCTTAAAAATCTGCACAGAAGATGAACCTGTGGTAAAGAGACTATTCACTGCTTTTACAAAATAGGACCCCAAACTTGTGCACCTCCAATCCCAAAACATCGCTTCTCTCTGAACACCATATTTTGCACAAATAACTCTCTTCCACAAGGTTGACTCCTCACTGCCAAACCTCCAAACCCATTTTGCAAGCAAACTTTTGTTTTTGTCTTTCATTCTCCCTATTCCCAACCCCCCTTATTTCTTGCTCCGACACATCGTCTTCTAATCAATGGCATGAATTTTCTTCTTCAGAATCTCGTCACCCAAAAGAAAGAACGTTGAATTTTTTCCATGCTCTTAGCAATGCTAACCAGCAAGATAAAAACAGACAAGAAATAATTTGGAATACTTGACAGAATTGCTTTGATGAGAACCAAACGACCCCCATTGTTCAGGAACTTCTTATTCCAAGGCGCCAACCTATTCTCAATACACCCAATTAGGTGATTCCATAAGGATTTGGCACGAGGTTTGGCTCCAAGAGGAAAGCCAAGATACGAGATAAGGAGGTTTGCTCTTTTACATCTAAAAGCCTCAGCCCATTCCGTACTACTAGACCCCTTTTTCCCCACTTTAACCACACACGATTTGTGGAAATTAATTTGAAGACTGGAGGCCAACTCGAAACAACGGAGGATTCTCCTAGTGTTACGGATATAATCTAAGCTAGGTTTGAGGAAGAGAATAGTGTCGTCTGCAAATTGCAAATGAGTTAAATGGACCTCGTTATCCTCAAAATCACACCTCTCAATAAGCCCAACTCCACAGCTTTTCTGAATAAACTACTGAGACCCTCACTAACAACATTGAAAAGGAATGGGGACAAGAGGTCTCATTGCCTTAGACCCCGCTCTAACCCAAACTGAGACGAAGGACTGTCATTCACTAAGATAGAAATCATCGGAGTGGTAATGCAACTCATCATCCACATTCTCCACCTATCCCCAAACCCCATTTTCATCATCATAGAATCCAAAAACTCATGATCAACACTATCATAAACTTTGTCAAACTCAAGCTTGATGATAAGACCACGCTCTGAATCTTTCCTCTATAAGTGAATCACCTCCTCCGCAATCACAAAACTATCTATAATCTGACGATTTTTTACAAAAGCCATTTAAGTCTCCCTTATAACTAAATTCATGATACTTTTCAAATGTTTTGCCAAGATCTTAGATTAAACTTTGTACAAAGAGCTCACTAAGCTAATGGGTCTAAAATCATTCATAGATTTAGGATTCTCACATTTTGGAATAAGAGCTATAAATGTGTTGTTCAAGTTTTTAACAATGGAACCATCATAATAGAACCCATTAATAAACCTCCCAAAATCATCCTGAATCACCCCCCCTCAAATAGCTTTAATGAAATTTATATTCATACCATCCGAGCCCGGAGCTTTATTTCTATCGCATCCGCTAACTGCATCCCAAATTTCCTCCTTGCAAAAAGGTTTTTTGAGTATAGCACTTTCCCGATCCGACAAACGCTTCAACTCCAAACCTGAAATATCCGACATGTGAAAACAAACGTTCCTGAAATGGTTCTTGACCTCTAATGGCATCGTAACTTTTCTCCCATCAATAGCAATTTCCCCTATAAAATTTGTTCTCCTTCTCCCATTGGCCAAGCAATGAAAAAAAATGGTATTTTTGTCCCCCTCCTTTAGCCACTTAATTCTGGATTTCTGACACCACATTTGCTCCCCCTTCCTAATACCTTTCCACATTTCTCCCATGATGACCAATCTTTCCTGCCTCAAGCCTTCAGTCCACCCATCAAAAACCGCTTTTCTATCCACCTCAAGCAACCGACCTTCAAAATCCTTCAAAGAAAAAGACTCATTATTCTTGACATGTAAGAATCTCTTAATAGAGCCTTTAGAAGCCTTGAGTTTTGCTGGCAAGATTAAACCATTAAATCCCTTCACTTTGCATCCCTTCCATCCCTCCATGGCATGCTTCATTACATCCTTGTCCTCCAACCAACTGTTATAAAACCTGAAAGGGCTTGGACCCCAGTCATCCTTAGGTTCACCAAGAGTAATCGCATTACAGTCAGACACACTTCTTGGAATAGCTGTCTGAATCAAATTCGGGAACTAGGTAAAGATATCTAGAGATAATAGAAATCTGTCCAAGCATGCCCAATAAGTCTTCTCTCTATTTTTCGACCAAGTAAAGCTCGAACCACGAATAGGAAGATCAACAACTCTAGCCTGCAGAATAAAACTATTGACATTCCTAATATAACTCACATTGCAGACACGGCCTCTCCTTTCCGAGGGATTGAGCACCGTATTGAAATCCCCTCCGATGCACCACGAATACGGAAATGAAGATTGGGCTTGAATAATTAAGTCCTATAATTCTTTCCTGTCCTTTTCAATATTGACAGCATACACATTACAAAACACCATGAATTTTTTGATTTTTGAGAGCTCACCAGTAATAATGATGCATCTCTGATTATTGATACTGGCATTTACTGAAAACAGCTCTTCATTCCGCAAGGTAATCACTCCTCCAGCTGACCTTTGAGCCTCCATTCACATGCCTCTTGTAAGCCAACCCCCTCCAAAGAACTCACAACACTTCTGTCAAAAACACCCAACTTGGTTTCTTGAAGGAAAAGAACTGTAGGTTTAAAATTCCTAACAAAATTCCTCACCACCCTCCTTTTATCCTTCCTTCCCAAACCCATAACATTCCAAGAGATAGCTAACATTAAAGAGATAACAACCCCACAACCAAGCACCAAGGACAGATGTCACTATCCTCCATTCTGACCAAACCGGTCAGCATCTTCTCTTTCTCTTCTTCTGATAAAATCTGTCATCTCTCTTTCTTTCCAGTTAAAGTTGATACCCAATTGAACTCCTATTTCCATAATCTAACTCACTTCATCATCCTCAGCCCAATCTCCCTTGTGAGTTAGCTCACCACCTTTGATGTCAAAATTTCTGGTCTTGTTTCGACGCAACTTAAAGGTTCTGTCATTGCCTCTCTGGCTCTTCCTTTGCTTTATCATGATTGGTTCACTCTCCATTTCGCCTTCCTCTCTAGTTGCCAAGATCGATTTAAAACAGCTTCCCTCTTTGTCTTTCTCTGCTTCTGATTGATCTGAGTCGGTTGTATCTATGGTCTCTTAGGCTATTGAAACAGATTTTTCTAGACTAGATCCCTCGATTGGGCTGAGCTGATTTGGAACAAAAGTGTTCTGAAAAGACTTAGTTTGCACATAATAGCCCTTTCTAAATTTGGCTCTAATGAAGGCATGTTCTATATTTTCCAAGTAGTCTTTAAGAGGGCCATCTAAGGATTGGCTTCAAGAAACAATAACATTTTGTAGCCCATTGGAATTTTCCTCTACAGTAGGCCCAACTCCTTTTTCAAAATTTTCCAAATAATCTTTTAGTGGCCCATCCAAAGAAGGGCTTCTCACAAAGCTGATTTCTTGGATGGCCTAGCTGAGATCTCTTGGAGACAACCCATTCCCTAAACCGTCCCTACCTTCCTTTTGAACTTCTGGTTTCGAACATTCACCCCTTCACTTCTTGAAATATGAAATTAACCCCTCCTTTTCTGATGTTGACGTGCTGTCTGACACCCTACCCTTTCTTTGACCCTGGTTCTCCCTAATAATCAACTTTCCACACCCCTCTCTCTACACAGTTTGTCTTGATTTGGGAACCCATTTTTTTTTTTCCTTTTTTCATGAAGGTTCTTCCTAGGAATATTTGAAAAACCTCTATCACCTTCTAACAAATCAAGGCTGGACAGGTTAGTCTCATTTTTCCTCATTCCAACGGTTTTCCTACTTCTAGCCTGACGCCTATTCTGCCAAACCCTTGCTTCATCTTGAGCCTCACAAAACTCTTCCCTAAACTGCCAACTCGAGCCTATTTTCCCACCTACTACCTCTCTATCTTCTTCCTCGCAACCACCATTCACCTGACTGCGTTTCTGCATATCTTGTATGTCAATCTTCTGCAAACCCAAATGTTGTTCTATCCATTGGCCATATACCTGCATAGCTTCTTCCTTGACTATGACTTAAAACAAACCTTTCCCCACTTCTACTTTGACTTTGGTAGACACCACTCTTCCTAGTGAACAAGAATTAAAATTCTTCCCATTTCTAACCTTCTTCTGTTAGAGGTTTCTTCATCCACCAAGAGTGGCTCCCAAATCACCCAACCCAGTTTCATAAAGAAATTTGAACTCTAGTAGCATAATGGGATCCCCGTACAATTGATCCACGCCATTCTCATATTTGAATTTGAATCATCTGACCAGTTCTTCATAGACACAAAATGATCATCCTAGAAAAATATATTGTTAACGAATCCTTCCTTGTCAATTTCGGATTCGAAACACCATAAAACACTCTTAGAACCCACAAAATATGAAGTAAAATGGAAGCCTCTATTTCTTAATCTCTCATTAACACATTCCACATTAGAGAAAGATTTCAGAGTTCCCATCGCACACCTTCTCAACCAAAACTCCTCTCTCTAATGGCTACTCCAAAAAATAGACAATTCCTTCATGCTTCCTTGTCCTTGCCCTCTCTTAACTCTCTCATTGACGACCTGCGAGCCCTTCATAACTGTTAGGATTATGCTCAATAGCAAGAGTGTAATGTTGTACTTGACAATCTTTTCATATTAATAAAGTGATTTCTGTTAGTTAACAAATCTTATATAGCATTTATTATTATAATTGTCAAAGTAAATAATCATAAGGTCAAAAGACTATGAGAAAAGAAGAATTGTTCGTACATCTGGATATGTATGAGGTAGACACAATTCTTTAGTTAGTCTTTAATAACGTTCACAACTTAAGTTAAAGGTTGGGCACCTTTATCTTGTTAAAGTTGTAGAATTCTTTTACTAGCATTTGAGTGGGATCAAATGTGTTGTGATGAGTCTAAAATCATCGAAGGGTCTTCGAGTAAAAGAATCTAGTGCACTGGGTGCATTGAACCGGATCACAATGAAATACTTTTTCTAGAACCGTCAATAGATAAAAGTCTTTTCATTATCAGGACAATCGGAGAGTCTATCTTAATCCTGAGATAAATGATGGACTTACGGTTGCAAGTGTTATCATTTGAGCTATCAATGAGTACGATTATATAGCATAGTCTATCCTCGATAGTTTGGTGGTATTCATTTGTTAATCGATAGAGGACTTCATTTATAGATATGGACATCGTGGCTCCATTTATTAAATGTGAGTAGAATATCATCATATGGATGCTTTGTGGTTTTGGATATGAAATCTTAACGTTGAGTTTTCAATAGTGTCTATTGAAAGATGACTTCTTGACAAGTCATAAAATATATCCAAGTTCAAAGTGTGGTCATTTGAGTAAATATGGTAACTTGGAGAGCTATAGGCGGTCTATGAGCTCTTGGCGATTACTGATATTCTTCACGAGGATTCACCATCTCCCATATGATTGTCTAGGGTATGAATGAGAATCATTAACTTATTCCATCTTTATTTAAGACTGCAATTTTAGTTCTTTAGTGGAATGAACTAAAATTAATATATTGAACCTAAGTGAATCATTTGTTGATTGTGATTGAGTTATGTCTATTAGAGCTTAAATTTAGATAGGCCCGCCAAGATCCTCAATCCGCACGGACTTGCATGAATCACTTGATATATTCTACCGGACTATTTGTGGGTCCATTTAGAATTGTATTTAATATATTAAGAATATAATTTGCACATTATTTATTTAATGGGCTGTTTAATTATATTAATATATTAATGAAATGCATGTGGGCTTGTTTCTTTTAGTAAGAATGGGTCTAGTTCACATGTTGGCTTTTTTATTAAAGTCCAAATGGATTAAATAAAATAAGAAAACAATATGTAGGCCCAAGTTCTAGTCATGGGCGGCAATGGCTAATTTTTAGCCCATTATATTGTTTTATTTTATTATTTAATTAAATGAAAATTAATTAATGTGTTAATTAATTATTTAATTAAAAATCAAATCTTTTTCTGATTAGGAAATATGTTTCCTAGTAGTATACTACTATTAGTATTATACTAAATATAAAAGACTTTATTTGTTTAGTCAAATTAGGAAGTCTTTTATATAGTCACAAATACACTAAAGAGTAGAATTCGGAACCATAGTTTTTGGGAAATAATTCAGAACCATAGTTTTTGGGAAAGAATTCGGAACCATAGTTTCGGAAAAGAATTCGGAACCATAGTTTTGGGAAAGAATTCGGAACCATAGTTTTTGGGAAAGAATTCGGAACCATAGTTTTTGGGAAAGAATTCGATACCATAGTTTTTGTAACTATGGATCCAGCCACCATAGTTTTTGTAACTATGGAATCGGCAACCCTAAGGTCTTGGAATTGAGAGATTTTTCTTTTGCTAGAGAAAAATAAAATCCAACTCTTAGACTAGTGTGAAATTCGGCCAAGAGAGATTGTGAGAAGAATTGTTCTTATTTCGATAGTGCACTAGTGATCTTTACATCAAGAGGTCTTGTGCACAATTTCGAATAAGGTTCACGCGAGTTTCAATCTAACGATTGTGAATTCAAAAGTGACTAGGACATTCTTAACAATCTATTGGAATTTTTGTGACTAACAGAAATCAGAAAAGGTTTGTTGTCCATTCTCAGGTATACAATTCAAAGAGAAGGGGACCACGCTCCTAGGTGATTCACGTTCGTGATCGGATTGGAAGATCTTGCGGATTACCATCGACTCATAGTCAATCGGATCACGCGATAAAGGTACGATATCTTTTAATGTATATGTTTATTAATTAAAGGGTTAAGGTTCAATATGGGAAAATTTTTAAAAGAAGTAATTACTGATTACCTACCTGACGTTTACCAATTTACACTCAAAAACGACTTTATCAAATATTGACACTTACCTCCCCTGCCGTTAATGTTGACCGTTACAATTAACTGTTGACTTTTTTAAAATGCTGAAAAGACAAAACTACCCTTGACAACTATAATTAAAAAAGGGTAATTTTAAAAAAATAAAAATGAAAAAGTAATAAAATTAAAAATCTTTAAAAAGATTTATCACAAAAAAAATAAATTTTTTTTTCAGATTATCATCATCTTCAACTCTTCACCGCCATCATCAACCTCATCTCTCCCTCATCTCTCAACCATTGTCATCATCCTTCAATCTCAAAATTTCCATATTTTTTTTCTTTCAAAAACAAATTTCATATAGAATCTTATAACAAAAAAAATAAATAGTGTATCCATCCAATAACAACCCTTCACCAAACAAAAGTTAAATCAAATAATTAAAAAAAAAAAATTGAAGATCTGGAACCCAAATAAACAAAAGTTAAATCACATCTCTGTCTCTCTTTCATTTGTTCCTCTCAATCCTTTGTTTCTTCCTCCCACCAAACAAAAGTTGGAGAAAGATTCAATCTTTTATACACACTCTCTCTCTCTCTCTGGTTCATGTTTTCAAGGTCTCAGCTGAATCCATCAACTCTCTGAGACCAACCCACATCAAACCCACCATCATCATCAAACCCACAACAAACCCACATCAAACCCAGCGACGGTAGTCGTCGCAGCAAGGAGAGAGAGATTGACGGATCGCGACGGCAGGAGAGAGAGATTGATGGAGCACGGCGGCGAGGGAGACTGAGATGAGACAGAGAGAGAGATCGAGAGAATGAGATGAGAGAGACAGATGGTGGTGGAGCTGATAAGACAGATCGATCGTCGATCTCCAATGGCGGCCACGTTGGAGGTTGTCGACGGTGGCCGCGCGATACGGTGGGGAGAAAGGGATCCGTGACAGAGGGAGAGGGTGGGTGGCTATGGTGTTCAGTGGCGGCGTCGGCTAGGGGGTGGTGGTGGCTAAGGTTTAGGTGTTTTGAGTTGTGGTGGATTAGGTTTGTAGGAGATATGGTGGAAGAAGATGATGATGATGATTGATGAAGATCAGAAGAGGCCATTGCCTTATCTGGTGGTTCTCTAATTGGTTTAATGGATGATCGGGTAAACATTGAATGGATGGAGCCTGTGGAGGAGATTAAACAATTTATTTTTTTAGATTAATTTTTTTTAATTCTTTTTTGAAAAATTAATTATTTTTATATGAATGAATCTCCACCATCCATCTATGTGATGATGGTTGAGATCCATCTTCTTTTATTATTTTTTTAAAAGAATATTTTATTTTTATTTTTGAAATACTTTTTTGATTTTTTTTAATAATTTCTGATTTTATTACAATAAGAGTAAAGGTTAAAAAGACGATATTACCCCTTGTAGTGTCAAAGTTAACAGTCAAACTTGGTCAAACTTAAATAGTAGGGGAGGTGAGTGTCAATTTATGATAAAGTAGTTTATGATTGTCAATTGGCAAACCTTAGGTAGGTTTTCAGTAATTACTTCTTTTTAAAATATACTAATCTATTTTTAGTCTCGCTTCCGCTGCGTGTACTACGATATTTTTCCCTACAATAACTAAGTTACCTCTCAAAACTTCCGCAAAAGATTTGGTGCCATTGTTTGTCTGCTTTATTAGTCCTCCCTTTGTCTCCTTCTCCCTACTCACAAATTCAGTCTGGTACCGAAATTCATCAGTAGATCTTCTTTTGTTCCAACCGAAAGATGCAACCTTTGACACAATCGGCCAACCATACATGTGCATACCGTTCGTCAATCTTGCCACCATGGTTGCCTCTTCCAAAGTTTCAAAACAGATGAAAGCATACATACTTCTCCTAGTGCTGTTTTTTGACGAAAGATACACATCTCGTACCCTTCCGAATGGTTTGAAGATGCTCCACATACCAGCTTGGTCCATGACTGGATTGAGGTTGTCAATGTGAACTAAAAAAAACTTATTTCGGAGATCTTCACTACGGTTATAAGAGCATCCCCAATAAGGCTCCCTATTTTTTCCTTAGATTTAGGGAGTCAATTGTACTTTTTACGAATAGGGAGCCATATAAGGAGTGAAGACTCCAACAAGCCTACCTAAAAATGGCTCCCTATTATTATTTTTATTATTTATTTATTTATTTTTCATAATTAATATCAAATTATAATATAATATATTATAATTTTATTTGTGCAACTATAGAGAATTAATCACTTCATTCATTAAAAACTAATTTTAGTTTTTTTTTTTTTTAATAAATATAATACAATATAAAGAAATGAAATGAATTTAGTTGTTGCAATTTTGGTTTAAAAAAAAAAAAAAAAGACAGTAAAATTGTAGGCAAAAAAGGAGAATTATTTAAGTTAAAATAAAAAGTATTTGGGTTAAATAACAAATAGGAAGAATGAATTTGGACCATTGGGTATAAGTGATGTGGACTCATCCTCATCATCTATTTCATTTGAGGAGAGAGGATTAAAAAATAGAGAGGATGCCTTGGCTCCCCAAATTTAGGGAGCACTGGCCGGAATTAAAAATAGGGAGCTGGATAGGAAGCCTATTGGAGCACTTTTCGATTGAGGCTCCCTAAATATAGTCAAGGAGGTCCCCAATTTCGGCCTATTGAGGATGCTCTAACCCCCAAAACCGCGTGAATCAAAGCCTCTCTCTCTTACTCTCTCTCTCATCATGGTTAAATTTCTAACGACCTCTTAATATCACTTAATATTCACAATACTATATTTGATTCAGAAATTGTAACTTGGCAGAACAAAATATGAGGTCACCGGTATGTACCTGCTTTGTGATGTCATTTGCCTTTTCCTCCATGAACCATACTACCTCCCTTCCTTCCGCTTCAGATAGCTTTTGCTCCAGTTTGGTAATAACCTCGTCGATGGGTTTCCTCAAATTCCCAAAAAAAAAATATCTCCAAATATCCGTTGCAAAAAATGTATCAAATCTGAAACAGCTCTTCAACTGCCACGTTAAAATCATAACAAATAATTATGTTTGATATTTCTATATAAATAAAATCCATGCCAAACGTACAACCAACAAATATATAGTATATCATGCTTCGTTTGACATGAATAAATTCAACAAAATGTGTTTCAAAAATATAGCAAATGTATAGTATACATAAAATAAAATATAAAATAAAAAAAATAAAAAAAATGAATTTGCATTTCCAAAATTTATTCATTTGCCTTCTGACTCAAACAAATATTATAATGTGCCTCCTATTAGTTACTTCATTTGTAAATTAGTTCTCAAGTTATCTCTAAGTCCATCTTGTTACAGTAAAAACATCATAAACTGAAGATGGAAAAATATGGAATATTGAATTTTAATTTTGGACATAAACTTATGGCTAACGACAGAGATTGCATTACAAAAAATAATTTAAATATTAACTTTTAAATAGCTGAAATTGTAAAAAATTTAGTTACAATAAAACAAACGGCATTGAAGAGAAAGATCACCTTGTTAATATCAAGCGCCTTAAAAGCCTCCTCAGCTTCCTCCAACCTCTCTTTCTCTCGAGTCAAGCTATCTCTAACCACTCTATTGAACAACCCCACAATTGGATTATCATTACTACTCTCTCTATCAAGTTCCTTGAGCTTCCTATCAGCCCTTTTCTTCTCCAGCTTTATCGCCGCCTCAATCAAAGGATTCCCCATGAACATCTTGAATTCCTCATCCGTTTTCCAGTCCATTTCTTGTTGCTTCTCAAGCTCATCAGCTTCTAATTTGCTCCCATTATCCACCTCATGAACAGACACTTCATTTCCAGTACTACTTGCAGTTTCACCACCATTGTTGTTTGGTTTTTCATTCACCACAGTGACTGGAGATGAAGAAGTGGAAGTGGGTTCACTTTCTTGCTCATCTTTAAGTGAAAAGCTGGGAGCTTTTATTGATTTGGAAACTGAAAAAAACTGAATCTTTGCATTCTTTTGGCTCCCAAATGGGTGCTTATTGAATATGACAACACACAATGATGGGGCTTTTTATCATGGTGAAAGATGAGATCATGTTACAAGTGACATTTTTGTTCTTGGTCTTGTTTCTGAGATCTGTGCATGTTCTTGGTGAAGTAGTGTGTGAAGTAATGAAGAGAGTGGCCATTGTTGAAGTTGAAGAATGAAGTAGAGGTCCGTTGAGAGAGGGCATGGTGGTTGGAGAAATTTGAAAGGGTGGAGAGACTGGTCTAGAAAAATTGAGAAGCCTCACAGGTGGAAGTGGTGACAAAGGAGATGAGACCCCACTGGAAATCTGTGGCATGACACATGGAGTTTGTGTGGTTAGCAAGAGTTCCAGTTCAGATGTTTCTTTGATTTGATTGAGATTTTGTATGTATCTCAGTATTTTTTTTTTTTTTTTGAAGGAAAATATCTCAGTATTTGGAGTTTAAACTTAAATGTGGATATTTGTGTTGTACAATCAAATATTTGTATAAATTGATCAGCGAATTAAGTTCTTGAATTTTGAATTTTTGAATTCATTGTTTATTTTATGAACCATACACATACTATGAATTACGTTCAAAGAAAGAGAATTTATCTCTCACTCACTTTGGGAACTAAAATTCTCTTTTTTGATTGAAAAGTGAAATTCAAGTTATTTTACTAAGGGTGCGTTTGGTACGCGGAACAGGAAGGGACAATATGCGACAAAAAACACAAAAAATTGTCCCACCATAGACCCTCGGCCAGACTTGTCCTAACAATATGAGACAAAAAACACAAAAAATTGTCCCACCGTAGACCCTCGGCCTTAAAAAGGCTTTTTTACCCTCAATACTTCTAAAAATTACAAACCTGTCCAATATAAATTAAAACCTAGCCCTTTCCCTTTCCTTTTCTCAACTCTCCCGCTTGTCTCTCTCTCCGTTTGTTCGGCCTCTTTCGATTTGAGCCGATCTTTGTTTAGGTTTTTGGGTTTGGTTTCGGATCAAAATCCTCTCCTTGGTTTGTTTTTCCTTGACTTTCCATAATTCAATAACACCTAAGCAAAATATAAAATACATGGTCAAGATATTGGTTCACTTTTTTCTCTTTCATACAATTTAATATTTGAATTACACTTGAAGAATGCTAAGGAGAAATAAGGATAAGGAGAGGATCCCAACTCTTTGGTTTCTTTCTCTCTTTCTCTTTATGGGTTTGGGGTTTTGGTTTCTGCTTTTGGTGAAGGGGTTTGGAGTTTCGATTAAGGGTTCTTGACTTTCGATTTTAGGATTTTGATTTTGGGTTTTGGGATTTCAATTTAGTGTTCTTGATTTTGGGATTTATTACAGATGGGTGATGATCAATGATTTGGAGATGGTGTTAGATGTTTCTTTTCTGTATCTGAGATTTCTTGTTAATGTACACAGAGACAAACTTCCATCGCAACACAATCTTGCTTAATTTTGATGATTTAGAGATGGTGAGGAAGTTGAAGATTTTTTTGTTATTTTTGTTTGAAAGAGATTTTTTGTTTATGATTTAGAGATGGTGATGATCAATGATTTGGAGATGTTGTTAAATGTTTCTTTTCTGTACCTGAGATTTCTTATTGATGCACACAGAGACAAACTTCCATCGCAACACAATCTTTCAAAAAATTTTAAACAAATGCACAAATTTCCCAAATTGACTGGACGACTGTGGATATCATGTGTTTATTAGTCCTGGATTTCATGGGTTTGATTGAGATAGATAATGACGAAACAAATGCCCTAACATCAATTTTAGCTGAAATTTAGCATCACTCAATGAAATGAAATGCCATTAAGTAAAAAAAAAAAAAAAAAAGCATTGTTGAATTTAACAATATGATTTTGCTATTGTCTGCCTAGGGGCGTACCCAAGATTTTTTTGTTATGGTGGGCTAAGACAAAACTGAAAAAAATAAAAATAAATAAAATAAAATAAAATAAAATAAAAATTCATTGAGAAAACATTAATTTTTATTCCATTGAGACGAAGAAGTCAAACTTGAACCCCCGTCATCAATATTAACATGGAAAACTTGATACACTCTTACTCGAGTTCAGACGTGCATGGGAATCTGGGAGAGAGATTTGAGAGTCATTGGTGGAAGGAGTTAGGGAGAGAATAGATGGTGTACTTGAGGTGAGCTCACCGTTTCAATAGAAAAAGGAATAAAAAGACATAAAGCTACACATATTAAATAATAATATATTATTAATAAATAAATAAATTTATAAAGTGGCAAAGGGTTGACTCGGCTATAGCCCGGGTCAGCCCCCATTAAGATCCGCCCCTGTGTCTACCTATTGTTGGATGAATTTGTGCGTGTGAAAAGTCTATGTTTAGGCTGGTGGGGGTTTTATTGCATTGTGTTATATTTTGATGGGTAAATCTTGAACTATAAATTAAAAAAAAAAAATGAAGAAGAAGAGATTGAAATCTAGGTTGTCTTGTGTGTGCATAAATGTTGTTTTGGATCCAAAAACATGCAAGTGTAATGGGATATGTTGTTTGTTCTACATAGGGGTATTATGGTCATTTGAACCTCTTGTCTCGTCATGTTCCAACCATACCAAACGCATAATAGTACAATTAACAGTTCTATCATAGACCTTCCAAACAATATATAGAGTAATTTTCTAATGAGAACTTTTACAATGCACACTTTAAAACACATTTTGAGAGCACCTCCAATGGTATAAGCAAATTTGGATCCTCAAAAGTTGCCAACTCAGCATTTGAGGATTGTTTTCAAGGTTTGCTAAATTTGATGATTGTATAGTCCACAATGGTACACTTGTAATTGTACCACAATAATATATTAGTTTTTTTTTTTTTTTTGCTAAAAAATAAAATAATTATAAAAAACAAGAGAAGGCATATGATATGGGTATTAATCCATTCGTAATGAAAAGACGAATTTTACCTAATTGAAATTTTTTTGGTTGAAACAATGATGAAATATATAGATGATCAGAGAAAAAAAGAGGAAAAAAAAAAGTAACAGAAGAGAGAGAAATAATAAAATTACAACAATTAATTTAGGCAATTTGATTATTGATAATTGCTATTGCTAAATTTTAGTGACCCCATTGGACAATGTTTTTTGATTAAATAATCAAATTTTGATTACTCTCCTACTTTTGAAGATACCATTGGAGAT
Organism: Acer campestre; assembly: GCA_954870605.1. Taxonomy (NCBI): domain Eukaryota; kingdom Viridiplantae; phylum Streptophyta; class Magnoliopsida; order Sapindales; family Sapindaceae; genus Acer; species Acer campestre. Next base: position 27,740,220 of record OX940802.1, read on the forward strand.
GCTCTGATGAAATTATATGAAATATATTGAATCTTGATTTGATTTTTTGTATAGATGATTAAAACATTGAAATACATTTATAGAAAATATATTAAAAAAAAATCGGGTGCAAGAATAATTTTTTCCGATTTTTTTTTTAAGATAAAACATTTAAAAATAGGGAAATATAAGAAAAAATAGTTTTCAAATCCAAAAAATTTCCAAAATTTTACCAATTGTGTATTTTAATTTTCTTATGATGCATACAAAAAATTCCATCAAAAAACATTTGATTACATGCAATTTCATCAAAAGGTGCTTAAAGTGTGTATTGTAAAAGTTTTCGTTAGAAAATTAATATATATATATATATATACATATACATATATAGGCACATAATGCAACATAGAAAGCTTTGGCTGTGACCATGTCTTCTTTGGTATAACCACATCAACTAATACGTGATTGCATGTTCTAACATGTGATCACAATAATTTAATTATGTGATCACGGCAATTCATGTGAATTATATATATTTGTGATCACATATGATCATATATGATCACATACTGTTGTATCGTATAATGTTGCACCGAAGAATTACATATATATATATATATATATATCAATTGACTATATAAAAAATATGGTTGGTTCTTGGAATTATAGCTACATTTTTTTATTTTATTTTTTTGCAAGTGAAAGACAATAATATCTTTGGTATACATTAAATTTACGGATTAAAGATTCTATGCTATTTAATGAAACAGAGTAGATGTGTCATTTTATAATTCTTTTCTAATTTATAATTTGTTACACATCTTTGGTATACATCAAATTTACGTATAAAAGATTTTATGCTATTTAATGAAAGAGAGTAGATGTGTCATTTTATATTTCTTTTCTAATTTATAATTTGTTACACATTTGAAAGCAAGGAAGCACGGATACGGATACGGATACGGGATACGGATACGGCACGATACGGGGATACTGCAAATCTCCAAAAACTAGGATACGGATATGGTAGGATACGTCAATTAAAATAATATATATTTATATTTTAAAAAAATAAGAATATATATAAAAGGATATTTGATAATTCATTCAAAAATCAAAACATATTCATATCCAATCATCCAAATAAAACATGTCACATAACAACCTAAGTCATAACAATGTAACATATTACAATATCCAAATTAAGTCGTAACATATTATAAAATTGAAAATCCAAATAAAACATACGTCACATAAGTTATAGTATATTACAAAATCCAAATAATACATAAAATAAACTCATAAAATAGATACTAAATTCTTAATTAACTTCATTATCATCACATTATTAAAGGATCTAAATAATTCGGCATCTAACTCTGGTTCATAAAGTGAAAGGTTTGCAATCTCAAGTATCCCGTTATTCTCTATGTCAATGGAATCAAAGCCAAAATTTCTTTACAGTTTCATTTTGACCCATAATATTTTGAAATTATAATTTGACCCCGTTTTATACTAAAATAATTATAATAGTGCCCCAAATGTATCCTCCAAGTATCCCTCAAGTATCCTCTAAGTATCCTCCAGTCAAACTTGTGAAAAAGTCAACGGATACGCCATTTGGTGTATCGGATACGTATCCTGGAGTATCCGGGAAGTATCGGAACTGGATACGAGTTCGATACGAGTTACCTCCACCAAATGAAGTATCCGTGCTTCCTAGTTTGAAAGTCGTTTTTACCCATAAAAACTTTTAAAACTACATCAAATATAATCTGAAAATTCAATGGAGCAAATATATATATGTAGATGAGAGAGATGTTCATGAAGCTATCATAAATAAATAAATAAATAAATAAATAATTAAAAAATTAAAAAAATTAAAAAAATTAAAAAAAAATTAAAAAAAAAAGCTGAATTCAGTGCTCTCACAGAACTAACTTAAAAAATTGAAATAATTCAACATAATAAAATAGGAACAGAAAAGAATTGCATGCACTGATGCACCACTTGTAGCTGTAAAATAACTTTTAAACCCAAATATTCAATTATCAATAGAAAGTATCAAAAAAACTACCAACAACATGAGTTAGAGATCATTCCTGGAACAAAGAAAAAACAAAAAGACAAACTCGATTTTTAAATGCAAGATTATGCTCCTAGCATCTTTACTTTGTTCGAAAATCTAGTAGAAAGCTTAATTGATATATAAATAAAATGTAACTAAATTTGATGCAGTACTCAGGCATCAACCAGGATAAACTTCAAGTCACAAGACTAGGGCCACTAGGCATCAATGCCTCCACCCAGAGTACTTAAAATCGATAGATATACCGAAATATCCACCGATATATCCGTATTTTGGAGGGACCGATTTCGAAACAGGCAAATATCCAATATCCTGCAGAATATCCGGCCGATTTCGAAATATCCGTTAAAATCTCCCAATATTCCCGAAATATCCCGAAATTCCCGAAATTTCATGAATTTTACCCCGAAAGTCCAGGGATATTTTGCATATTATTAAAATAATTTTTTTAATCCTAAACAATTAAATTATTGTTAAAATAATTTAGCTTGAAAATTATTTTAGAAGAAGCATTAACAAATTTATAAAAATTTTCAACATAATACTCAATAGTAAAATTATTGAGGACTTGAAGTAAAATTGAATAAATAACCAAAGAGTGGACATGTAAAATATGTAAAATTTTGTGAAAGTAATATGAAAAAAAAAAAAAATTGTTGGTGACTCAAATGTGTAAAACTAATTCCAAATAGTATTAAATATGTACTAATCAATTTATAAATATATAGAATTGATTTTTTTGTAACTTTGTGCCGACATTCCAAATAAAAGAATCTCAAAATTATTTGTGTAAAACATGTAAAAAAAATCAAATTGTTTCTTTTGAGTTTTGAGTAGAGAATCTAAAGAAACTCAAATATTTTTATCAAAAAATAAAATAAAAAATAAATAAGAACATAATTATTTGGTATGGCCCGTATGGTAGAGAATCATAATGATAGAATTTTGAAAAATAGTATATTGGGGATAATTCGGATCTTCTGATACATAATGTCTATGCGCAATTAGACACTGAAGCTGCAGGAATTGCTAATTTTGGAAATAAGGTAAAAAGTTACAATTTACAACCAATTTTATAATTCCAGTATTATTAATTCTTTGCATGTGAGTATTGTGTCATATACTCATATTAATATATATTATATACATATTGATCTCATGAATGTAGCTCACATACTTTAAGAATGGAAAGAAAAGTTTTGGTGAACGAGCAGCCATTGCAGATAGAAGCAAAATGCAACCAGGTATATAACTTTTATTACAAAAATTTACATATTAATAATAAATAATAATATCATTGAAATAATATTCATACTTATAATACTTAATAATTTTTATTACAGCTGATTGGTGGGTAATGTATGGAAACTGTGCTCCATTATTGAGTGCAATAGCAATTCGCATACTATCACAAACATCATCATTTTCTGCATGTGAAAGAAATTGGTCCACATTTGCTTTAATCCACACAAAACAAAGGAATCGTCTTGCCTATTTTAAGCTTGAACAACTTGTTTATTGTTATTATAATATGAAATTGAAACTTAGGGATATGGCAGCTGAAAAATATAAAGTAAATGAAACTGATTTTATGGATCTACTTCAAGTAGCTGCTGAAGCAGGAGACGATAATGAGAATCCTATTTTTAACTGGCTTAGACCTGCCTCCTTGGATGATGACGAGGGAAATCCTGATTCACATATTGCTTCGCATGCTCGAGAAATGGGAATAAATGTTGAACAAGTGATTAGAGAAGAAGTTGGTGTAGATTGTGGAGTTATTGTTACCAGCTCTTCCGATGACCAACATACCTCTGATGTAAATAGTGGAGGAAAAGATGATGGAGATGATGGGGATGGTGGGGATGAGGCAAGAGGTTAGGATTTTGGTGCAGGAGGTTGGAATGCTGGTGCAACAAGTTGGGATGTTCGTGCTGGAGGTTGGGATGTTGGTGCAACGGGTTGGAATGCTAGTGCGGCGGGTTGGGATGCTCATGCATGTAATTTTGATCAAACTCATGGTAGATAGCATGGAGGAACAAGTCAAAATGATGAAGATTCTTTGAATAGGACTCTCTCCTCAATGACTATAGACACAGAACATAGTTTTTTGGGTGATTCACAGACAATGTCAGGTTCTCATGTACCATATTATGGTAGTTATGATGGCTGCAATATATTTGATTATCCTTCTCCACAAATGTCATATGCAATACCTATGTATGCAGATCAACAATATCCACCAAGTTGGGTAAATCCAAACTACCCAATTCATGGATCAGTTGGAAGAGATCAAGTAGAATACATGTGACATATTAATAACTACATTGAAAACTATGCAAGCACGTTTTCTTGGGAAATTTATTATTCGAATCAAGATAGAAATGTATCTTATGTATTTGAACCAGCAAGGAATTCATTCTGGTTTTAAATTTCAGATATGCAATGTATTATTATGTATGAATTATGATTTATGATAGAATTTTGGAAGTGTGGAACTATTACTATATATATTTTTTTAATGATAATTTTGTTTATTAAATATTTAATCTCTTTATATTGTATATAATATTATAAAAGTGAAACAAAATATTATTATATTAAATACTCAATTTTAAAAATTATATACAGACTCTATTTATGTTATAATTTATATTAAACTCATAACTATGCTAATTTATTATTGAAATATGATTCATTTGATGTATAATTACTTATTTAAGCTTGTCCTAAAATTTCACAAAAAAAAACTAACTTTAGATGTAAATATCCATCATTTTTTTAATTTTTAATAGAATATCCACCGATATCGATAATATCCCCGATATATCCGTAAATTTAGAAGCCCAACATTGATGCCGATACCGATATTACGTTCCTTGCCTCCACCCACAGATAGGAGAAAAATTCCGCCGCCCTTGGGACCAAGGGAATGCCGGATCAAGGATCGAGGCTTCCAAAAGGTTCTTGTATCATGTATTAAGAATCACCTAGGGTGCGTTTGGTACGCGGGACAGGACGGGACGGGACGGGACAACTTTCCCTTGTCCTGCGTTTGGCGCGCCATTAGCATGGGACGGGACGGGACGGGACTGAGTGGGACAAAAAACCCAAAAATTTGTCCCACCCATTTAGGTCGGCCAGACTTGTCCCATGCATGGGACAAGTGCCAAAAAGACATTTTTGCCCTTAAAACTTCCAAAAATCACAAAAATATCAACTATAAAATTAAAAAAACTGAGTTTCAAATTAGGTTTTCTCTTCATTCTGTCCATCATCACCAGATCGTCTCCCCTATTTCTCTCACACCTACCAGCTGCAAATTCATCTTTGTCAAGGTTACCTGAACTCGTCGCTGGCGCTATCAGCTGAACAACTTGTCTTTTTTCTTCAAAGCCAGGTTTGTGAACTACCATTTTGTCTTTTGTCTTTTTTATTTTGGGATTTCTCTTTTATGCCTTCTTACCATCAATATCTGGTTCGAATCTCTTTCTCTCACACGTACCAGCAGATCCTTCTTCATCGAGGTTGCTTGAACTCGCCGCCGGCACTGTCAACAGCACACCTTGTCGTTTTTCTTCAAATTCAGGTTTGTGAACTCAGATTTTGGGTTTTGTATGCCTTCTTTCATCAATTTCTGGTTCAAATGTTGCTGGGCTTTGACATGGGGTTCATCTTCTTTCACACACACACACTCTCTCAATATGTATATGTACATCTATTTGTATATTTATACACACCCGAATTTAGGGTTTCCTGTCTCCTATTTGTTTTGTTCTTGTATCGATTTTCAAAGTAATAATGTGTTTACATGGAAGTAATTATTTGAGGTATGTCTTTCAAGACTTTTTAGCTTCAAATTACTCCATGGAAGTAATGCAACCAAAAAGTTTTGTCCTTTTATTGAATCTTTTATGATTACTGCATTTGGGTTTATGATTTCCATGTTTTGCTTTGATTTGTTGTTCCTTGTTTGTTTTAGTTTCTTCATTTTGTTGATTCTATTAAATATAAGGCACTAGCTAAGCTTAATTGAGATAATTCTGTTTTAGTTTCGTATTGTACATGTTGTATTATTATTATCATTATAGCAAACAACTGATTATGCAAATGTAGTGTAAGAGGATTCATTGTTGAAGCTTAACAATTTTTTCTTGTTTCATTGATATTCACTTGTTGCACATTTATACAAGTAATCTTTATTCTGACCCAATTCACATCCCCATTCGTGCAAGCCATAATTTCAGTGTAGAAACTAGAAAATAAACTGTAACTTGAAATTGCATCTGTGTTATGAAAAATATTGGAAAAATCAATGCAAAGTTTGGCAAAGATGGGTGCGAATTCGGATGGGGACTTTGTTGTTTGGGGGGATACTTGATTTGTTCTGCTGTGTGTTTTGCTGCGGTGCAGCTGTTTTGTTTTGGTCGGTTCTGCTGGGTCTGGTGCTGTTACTGGGCTGTCTGGGTTGTTTTTGCTGTTATGTGCGTTAGGTCTGCTGGGTGGTTGTTTGGGGTGTTTTGTTTTGGCTTGTGTTTTTGCGTTTTGGGGGTCTATGGGGCCGTTTGTGGCTGTTGTGCTCTGGCCTCCCCTGTTTGTTCTGTTTCTTGCTGTCCTTTTGGTCAGTTTTTTTGGGAATTTTTTGTTTCAATAATTTCGATATTGTCAAAACCAATGCAGACACTTTAGGAATTTTTGTAGACAACTAATATTTGACCCATTGTGGACTGAGTGAAGTCCCTTGTAATTAATTACTCTTTTTGTTAAATTGAGTGAAAAGAATTTGTAATAAAAACAACAACCTGGACTTTGAATGTAGAAAAACTATTGTTAGATTCCAATAATAAATTATAGGTTAGGAACTCATGACATTATTATAATTAGAAAATAAAAGAATAATCAAGAGTAGGGTCACAAAACAAATCCAAATCCAAATCCAAATCCAAATCCAAATTAAATGATTAATACTGCTAAATTGACAAATAGTTGCAACTCATAGTCACAGACATGGAGAGACAAGAAGACATGACAAGCTTGTTGATTTTGAATTTTTTTTGATTAACCAACCACAGCATATTCTTCTGGTGCACCTCAACGCAACTTATGGAGGTTTTTGTATAGCACCCTAATTTTAATACTGTGTAGGTGCATGTGCCCTACCTATTGAATTAACCTAAACATTACAGGTTTTTTTTGTCTCATTCTAAATCTCGTTAGGTGAAGTGGAGGGCACCAATTTGATTAATATATACTATATACTTTTTGCTGGATTGTTTTTAAGAATACTTGTTTGTATTTGGCCATGTTAATTTATGTTTATATGTTTATAAAAATTGAGTTCGTTTCTTCAAGCTAGCTATATATATAATAATAGAAGAAAGAGTGAATAAAAACATATATACCATCGCTATATATGAAATCTATGAACTAGCTGACACAATAATAGTTCTCTAGTCATAGCATACAATCCATAGAAAAAGATTCAAGGTCTTTTATTTATTTATTTATTTTTCTATTTTATAGTATCTATCTATCCATCTATCTAGCCAGGTTTTTTTTTTTTTTGAAGCTTTTGTCAGGATTCGAACCAGTTGCGCATTTGGAATGGCTTGAATGACTCCTACAAACCAGATTTCGTGAAAGCAATTCTAGAGGAGTGAATATGTTTGATTTTGTGAACGTGTTTGAAACTTGTATTTTGTTGGAATTGTGAACATATTTAAAACTTATATTTTGTTGGAATTATGAACATGTTTGTGTCATGTATTATGTTATTATGTTCGTGAATATTTATATTACATTAACTTTATTTTATGGATCATGTTATTAAGTATTATCAATAATTTACTATTATGCAAAAAGAAAATATGTGTGGTTGAATAATTAAAACTGAAATTGTAGGTCATAAGTATGATTTACATGTAATTACTAATTACATATATCTAAAATTTATTTGTCTTTTCCATTATTCACAATTACGAGCATGTAAAATTTAATAATAATTTTATTTTAAAAAAAAAATTGAGGGAATGGCCATAATAATATTATTATTATTTTCAATTAAAAATTATTAATTAAATTATTTTTCAATTACAAGACTATTTTTTTTTTGTCAAATATAATATATAAAAATATTTATTTAATAAAATAAAATAAATACTGTCCTGTCCTGTCTCATATATCACTAATATGTGGTAACAAACATTGGACAGGACAAGAAGGGTACTCTGGTCATTTGAACCTCATGTCCTGTCCCGTCCCAGCCATACCAAACACATAACAGTACAGTGAATAGTTCTGTCCCAGGCTTACCAAACGCAATACAGAACAGCCTGTTCTGTCCCGTCCCGTCCTGTCCCGTCCCATGTCCGTACCAAACGCACCCCTACGACTAGACGCAACCCAAACAATTTCAATGTCCTCATCCTTTTCTTTTTCAACCAATATATAACAAAGCTTTCTTTCCAATTAGACCCGGTCACTGCAACTGATAACCCTTCTACTAACTCATCTGCATACTTTTGCTTCCACAAATCATTATCGGATGCCAAATATCTCATTTCGGAACAAACACATCCCATCTTTGCGATATCAACAGCAGGAAGAGACTCCAAAATCTTAATCTTTAGCTCCGTTGGGAGATGCATCATACATGGCGGAAGATTCAAACCAGTCCTTTCACAAAGGTCTATCAATAATGGCAATGCAAGCCTATCTTTCACCATCTTCCAAAATTCAAACATTTCATTTTCAGGACACAGATTCTTAAACCCATCTTTATAGTCCACGGAGTCTTTCTGATCAGAATTAGCCCATACCGAAGCAATAATAGGAGCAAACTTATTTTTATTTAAGAAAAGTTTATGCAACCATGGATCATCCTTAGCTAACGATCCATAAACATTAATCAAATCTCCTATACAGTGAAACTTCAAAACAATGCATTCAGTCGAATTGTTAAAAAGTTCAGGAAGAGTATACCAAAGAGACATTGCAGAATTTGTTGAAGGCCACTGATCAGGTATACGAACTCGGTCCGCCCTCATACCAGACACTGTGTCGAACCCAACAAAACCAGACTCCAATAGAATTCCATGAACCGCAATGACAAGCAACTTGTGATCGCTAAAATCATCACCCAATTCTTCTCTCAAAACCCTCAAAAAGTTCTCAGACATTTTCTTACTAGGCAAATCCACAGACCCATCATCGATATCCATACCGCAAACTTCCAGGGTTTCTTGAATTGGGGTTTCTTTAGAAAACTCAGAATCTTGAACTAGGGTTTCTTGAATTGGCGAAAACACAGAATCTTGAATTGGGTTTTCTTTAAACTCAGAATCTTGAACTGGGGTTTCTTGCTCTGACAATCTTGCATCTGGAATTTCAAATTCTTGAGAATTATCGGCTTTTCCGGATATGGGACTGGATCGATCTAGTCTCAGTTTCAAGGCTTGGCGGTAGCTTCAATCAGACCAAGAGAAGGAAAATAGTACACAGAGATTTATAAGTGTTTTCCTGGTCTCCACTCTCCATTCCAATTTATAGATTGAGATTTGACAGGGACGTGTGGACTATTTTTAGGTTAAAATTAGGGCGAATTATAACACTTGCCTTGATCATATACGTAATCAAACTCAACCCTATGAAAAAATCATAATAACACTTACTACCCTTGACCCATTAACTAAGCGCTGACAACCGTTATTCTATAGGGCCATAACTAATTAAGGGTAATTTGGTCTTTTACAGTATTATTAAATAAATTACAAAGTTCCTTCTTTCAATCCAATATTTTTCTTTTTATACTTCATTTCTAAAGACAATATTTTAAAATTTTAAATTTAAAAAAAATCTAAAGACACTTTTTTTTTTTTTTCAAAATTATCCATATCTTTTGACACTCATATTTTAAAGACATTCCATTTAAAAAAATTAAATTTCTAAAAACACCCTATTTTATTTTAATATTCCCATTTTGAATTCCCCTCTTTAGAAAATTTGAAACGGGAAAGGAATAGAGATGTGAAATAATGAAACAAAAATAAAACAAAGAATAAAAAAATTGAACAATCAATAGAAAAAAAAAATTGAACAAAAGAGAGGAGATCGAAACTAAAAAATAAAATTATTGTTTTGGAGATTAAACTGTGATGAAAATAGGAAAACAATATTTGCTTTTCTCTTTTGGATTTTAAGTTAAGTTAAAAATAATTCTATTGAGTAAAAAATAATTTTAAATATATTTTTCTAGAAAAAAGAATTATATATATATATATATTCTTTTCTAGTGATGGTGATGATTGAATGTGGGTGGTATTTAAAAAAAAATTTCAAAATTTGTTGAATTGGAAAAGATGAAAACTTTTTTTTAATATAATAAATAAATAAATAAATAAAATTGGTGATGTTTGATGGAGGGTTCAATGGTGTGTGAGAAAAAAAATTATTTTAAATAAAAGATGAAGATATTTTAGGGTTTGTAAAATAGGAAAAATAAAATTACTCTCCAGCCTCCTAACTATTGACATATTGCATTTAAATGCCAAAAGTCTCTCCTTATAGATGTAAATATCTACACGTCGATTTAGTTATATATATAGTCGTTTGATAGTTATGTGAGTGAAAGCTAATTACTTTTTGTTTTAATTTTGTTAAAAAAACCTATATACTAACTAAACCCCTACACCAATATTTACCGTATGATTGGTTATATACGGTACTTATATCCTTCACACCTCTACCATACCACCCCAAACCCTGAAATTTCAATAAATATCGTCCTAATTTAATTTTTAGGAGTATTTTCATCTTTTAAATGCAATATCTAACAAAAAAAATAAAAATAAATAGGTAATTACTAAATTGTTTAAATAATAAAATTGCAAACAGATCATCATTTAGTGTCACTGATTCTTGAACTTAATTGACCTGTGTTTTATGCTAAAATAAAGTTGTTTTTGAGGTATCGATGGCTGTTCAGGTCTGTTTAAACCATCAGCTGAAAGTAATCTGAAGCTGAACTCAACCATCTTCTGTCCTTTGCATTTCTGCATTTCTTTTTTACTTTTATTAAAGAGGAGAAAACATGATTTCATTGGATCAACAGAAATGTTAAGAAATATACGGTCATGACCAACTAATCAACTATATATGTATGTGTAATATATATATTTATATAATTAGCTATATGAGTAACTATTTACAGGTCGCCTCTGAAATATGGGTCACTGAAGAATGAGCTGTTGAATGTCCCTCCTCCGTTAGGGAAAAGAGTGAGGAAACAGATGAGGCTGAGGACAATACCCCAAGCATACCTGTCGTCACCCACTGGGGTGATCTCATCTTTTGCCGGTATTTCTTCTCCACCACGGAAAAAGGTTGCAAACAGTCCCCATGCCAAACAAAGCACACTTCCACTCAGACCACCAATGCCGAGCAAAAGTGATGTGGCAAATGATAACAATGTGGCGGTGTTTCTCCCAAACATTGCTTGAGCAATGCGACCTCCTTCGAGTCTTCCACAAGGCAACAAGTTCAACGAAGTGACCACCATTCCTGCATAAGGAACCAACCACCTCTACATTAGCAACTGACTTTGGTTACATTAAATTCCCAAACATTCCATCAAATTACTTCCTCGGAACTTATATTAGACATAAAAGAGCTGTTGGGAAGCTGTTGTTATAGAAAGACTATGAAGATCAGATTAGCATGTAATGATCGAAGATCTTAATAAATTTTCTCCCTCACAAGATCAATAGAAAACCAAAAATAGATCAAAAAGGCTAAGAAGCTCACCTAAAAGCCCGGCAAAAGCAAGGGGATCAACAGGAACTCCCACACCTTCCACTGCATAAGGTAATACATTCCCGAGGTCATCTGTATACGGGCCAATCACATATTGTATGAAAGAAAGCAAGGGATTGTTATAGAAAAACTGTGGCCTTATATACCTGCAGAAAAATAACAGAATAAATTATAGTAAATAGATCAAAATTTCAGAGGTTTTACTCATGCCAATATATAAAATATACTTGCGATAGAACTTATTTATGGCATGAAATTTTTTGCATCCATTGATGAAATTTCTAGCCTAAGTTGACACGTGTAGTCTCTAGGACAAGCAAGTTTATAAATTTCGGAATCATATATTGTTGCTAACATTTTCATCTATATGTACTGTGATTAACCATATTAAGTTTGCATGTTCTCATAGATTACATGCCATATATAGAAAGATTGTTCCTGGAAGAACATTATTGAGAACTTACAATGCATTATCTCCACCATTAAAGCTTCCATCAGCCACAAAAGCAGCAACTGCAAGCACTAGTGATGTCAAATATGCACTAGCTGTGCGTGCCACTGGAATATCAAAAAGAGCCTTCTTATTGGGAAGCAGTGACTCATAATTGTTCATTACTCCCAAGCAACCTGTCCAAGTGGATGGCACAAGAAAAGACGGGCTTAATTTAACACCATAACGAGCTGCTGTAACCCTTGTGGCTATCTGCAAACACAAATAACACGGCCTTCAATAAATTACATGGAAAAAGAGACTGGTTCTGCAAGAACGATTTATTACATTTAACATAAATAATATGAAATATTATCCAACTCTGTATCAAGAAATAGTATATGATGAATAAGGACTTCGGTATACAAGCACAAAAGAGCGTACCTCAGATACTCCCAAAATGGAAATGAAGCCACCAAAGAGAGGCACAACATCACTTAGATAGTCATCAAATGTAGCATCAGGTTTGAGGAATAAGCCACTCATTATGGCTATCGTACCAAAAGTCGCAACACATAGAGCAACAGCACTAACATAACCCCAAGGAGTGCTCAACTTAGTTGACTCAAACTCAAGATCCATTTCTGATTTTGGTTGCACCACACAAGCCTTAAAGAACAAAGCATTGCGGTTAAATAATAGGGTATTAGAAAGCAGCTGAATATTTGTTTCCAGAAAAATAATTTCGAAGTGAGGCATATACGCAGGGATTGTGTAATTTCCAATTCCAGGAAACTTAACCTCCCACATAATGCCTTCGATCACTCAATTTCCAATTGTAGATCTATATCTTTAATTTTTATCACTTAATATCAACTATACTTCATTCAGAAATTGTACATGCTCAACTCATGACTTAGCAGAACAAAATATGAGGTCACCGTATGTACCTGCTTTGTGATGTCATTTGCCTTTTCCTCCATGAACCATACAACAACCTCCCTTCCTGCCGCTTCAGATAGCTTTTGCTCCAGTTTGGGAATAACCTCATCAATGGGTTTCCTCAAATTCCCAATAAAAATACCTCCATCTCCAAATCTTCGAACATCCGTTGCAAAAAATGTATTAAATCCGAAACAGCTCTTCAACTGCCATGTTAAAATCAGAACAGATAATTATGTTTGATGTTTTCTATATAAACTTGCATGATAAAATCAAAACAAGCAGCGTAAGAATTTATCACTATACATAAAACCAACAAAATATATTGTATTCCATGCTTCCTTTGACATGAACAAAGGCAACAAATTCAACAATTATAGCAAATGTATAGTATACATAAGAAAAATAAATAAATGAACTTACATTACAAAACTTATTCATTTCCCTTCTGACTCAAACAAATATTATAATGTGCCTCCTATTAGTTACTTCATTTGTAAATTAGTTCTCAAGTTATCTCTAAGTCCAACTTGTTACAGTAAAAACATCATAAACTTAAGATGAAAAAAAATGGAATATTGAATTTCAAATTTTGACATAAACTTATGGTTAATGACAGAGATTGGATTACAAATAATAATTTAACTATGAACTTTTAAGTAGCTGAAATGTAATAATTTTAGTAACAATAAAACAAATGGTATTGAAGAGAAAGATCACCTTGTTAATATCAAGAGCCTTAAAAGCCTCCTCCGCTTTCTCCAACCTCTCTTTCTCTCGAGTCAACCTATCTCTAACCACTCTATTGAACAACCCCACAATTGGATTATCACTACTACTCTCTCTATCAAGCTCCTTGAGCTTCCTATCAGCCCTTTTCTTCTCCAGCTTTATCGCCGCCTCGATCGAAGGATTCCCCATAAACGTCTTGAATTCCTCATCCGTTTTCCAGTCCATTTCTTGCTGCTTCTCAAGCTCTTCAGCTTCTAATTTGCTCCCCTGATCCACCTCATGAACAGACACTTCATTTCCAGTACTACTTGCAGCTTCACCATTGTTGCTCGGCTTTTCATTCACTGCAGTGATTGGAGATGAAGAAGTGGAAGTGGGTTCACTTTCTTGCTCATCTTTAAGTGAAAAGCTGGGAGCTTTTCTTGAAAAAAATTGAATCGTTGCCTTCTTTTGGCACCCAAATGGGTGCTTATTGAATGACAAAACACAACGGTGGGGCTTTTTATCAAATGGGTTGCTGGTGAAAGATGAGATCATGTTACAAGGGACATTTTTGTTCTTGGTCTTGTTTTTGAGATCAAGGGACCATGTTCTTGGTGATGTAGTGTGTGAAGTAATGAAGAGAGTGGCCATTGTTGAAGTTGAAGAATGAAGTGAGGTCCGTTGAGAGAGGGCATGGCGGTTGGAGAAATTTGAAAGGGTGGAGAGATTGGTCTAGAAAAATGGAGAATCTTCACAGGTGGAGGTGGTGACAAAGGAGATGAGACCCCACGGGAAATCTGTAGCATGACACATGGAGTTTTGTGTGGTCTACAAAGAGTTCCGGTCCAGGAGAAAATCTTCCTTGCTCCGTCCCAAGAGAAAATGAGACTCACCGTTTATCTCAAAAACATAAATATATTCAAGATTTTCTCCCGTCCCAAAGGTATGTTGGTGAGACGAACCACTGGAATAGTGCCACGTGGTATACTCATTTAAACAAGATTTGTTCGAGCCCATATTGACATCTATAAATATGATAAACATACTCATATTTTAATAAAAATTTTAATTACAAAAATATCCCAATAGAAATTTACCAATAAGGACAAATTAATTTAATTAAAAATAAACAAAATACTATTTACACTCATTAATTACACTAATATCTTCAACTATATCACTTTATTAAAATAAAATAAAAAATAAAAAAATAAAAACAAATCCCAATTCAGTCTTAATTTTTTTTTTATTATTATTATTAAAAATAGAACAAGAAGAATAGAAGTCCAACGGAGGGGTGCCACTAGGCCTGGCGTGGTTCCGGTTCGGTTTGGTTCCGGTTTCGGTTTCGAACCGGCGGTTCCGGTTCCAAAGGAACCGTCAGTTTTGAACAAGTTTTTTTTTTTTTTTTTTTTTTTTTCTTAACATTAAAAAATATTACATTTTATTTATAAAAAAAATAAAATGTTAAAAAGGACATTGTAGAGTATTGAGCCATGACCCATGACCCATAACCCTTGTCCAAGTAATTATGTTTTCCATTCTCTTCTCCTCATTTTTATATAGGTTAGACATCTCATTCACTTCTCTATCTTTCCAATGTGGGATGTGGGATAAGGGATAAGAAGTCATATTATGCATTTTTAACAAATATTTATCAATTTATTTTTCCTTAAAACTTAAAACAAATATTTGATATGGAGAGCAAACACTTGAAATATCATGCATTTTTTAACAAATAGTTTTAAATTAAAGGAAAAAATTTGATAAATATTTATTAAAAATGTATAATATGACTTTTTATCATTTATCTCACATCCCAAATTAGAAAATCAGATAAGTGAATGAGATGCATAACCTATATAAAAGGGAGGAGAAGAGAATGGAAAACATAATTACTTGGACAAGGGTTATGGGCCATGGCTCAATACTCTACAATGTCCTTTCTAACATTTTATTTTTTTATAAATAAATTGTAATATTTTGTAATGTTAAAAAAATAATAATAAAAAAATAAAAAAATAAAAAAATAAAAAATAATTAGAACCGGAACCGGAATCCGGTTCAAACCGGCCGGTTACCGGACCAGGTTAGACCGATTCTGGGTTAGACCGGTTTCGATTTCGGTTCTTGAACCTGAACCGAAAAACTGGTTCCGGTTTCGGTTCCGGTTTTTTCGGTTCCAGTTCCGGTTCCGGTCGGATCCTCCGATTTGAACCGGAACTGAGTCAGGTCTAGGTGCCACCATATTCTATAGCCAACCTCTCAAAAACAGTGCAAAGACTAACAATGGGGTCCAATCAAATATCTGGGATCATACCTCCTGTAATTGGAAATCTTGTCAATTTAACTCTTATTGGTATGGAGTATAACTGTTTATCGGGCACTATTCCTCATGCTATTTGTGAGCTTAAGAACTTACATGTGCTAGACTTGAGAGAAAATAGCTTACAAGGTAGTATTCCCAGCTCTCTAGGTAATTTGACTCAACTGAACCAACTTGCATTGAATTCCGATTAATTTGAAAGGCAATATACCTTCCTCCCTTGGAAATTGTCACAATTTGATAGAGTTGCTTCTCTATAGTAATAAGCTCACAGGTATTGTGCCTCGGAAAATTCTTGGAATAACAACCCTCTCTATTGCCTCAGATATATCATATAACCATCTCGATCGCCCTAGACATATCGTAAAGATTCTCGAAACTTAGGAATTTAAGAACTTCTGAGACTGTGTATTCGAGTCTGGAGAACTTAAAAATTTATCATTTGTAAAATTAGGTATGTTAATAACTTATAAAGGTTTATAAATAAATTGTGTTAAAATGAAAACATTCATTTAAAGAAGGGTATTATTGGCATTAAGATGGGTGTTTATAGTAATGTTTTAATTTTAAATTTTAGACATGGGTGTACTTATAAATATGGATGCGCTTATCATTTTTATGGGTGTCAATGTCCGTACTCTTTTTCCTTCACTTTCCTCTTATTTTTCACTCTCTGCTTTTACTTTCTACTTTCAGACGTACAGGCCTGAGGTCTGTTCCTCTCCCTCACATGAACAGCTTTATCTCCTCCATCCTTCAATACTTTATCTTTTAAAGATTAAAGTGATTTTATGATGTGATGTAGGACACTCTACAGGAAACGAACAGGAAGAGACCTAGACCCACTCCACCACCTGCTGCTGAAAGAGTCGTGACAGTGTTACAACTTCTTTTGTTTTCAGTTTTAGTTTTCTTGTTTGTCAAGTCTTTAAGTCATAGTGTTAGAAACTAAGTCAAAATCGTTGTTTACTATTTCCTTATCAGTTTAGAATTTTAGTTCCTTTTAGGATTTTAATTTCTTTTAATTTAAAAGCAAGAGTCTGGAAAGTTTTTGTTTAAGTTTTTGATAATTAATAAAATTGTTCTTTGAACACCAATTCTCTCGTGGATTCGAGAAACTCTCTCGTGGATTCGAGAGTCACGAAGCTTCCGCTACGTCAAGTGGTATCAGAGCCAGAACTCTCAGCAAGCCTTCTGATGGCACGCGACGATATTGGAGGTAATCGTTCGACTGACGAAGATCAGCGAATAAGGGCAATAGCAACCGGAGTTGTTACTGCTGCCATCAACGACATTCGTCCACTCCTTGACGGAATTCCTTTACTTCAGACACAGTATGAGGAGATCCTTCGAAGACTAGAGGCGTTGTCGCCTAATGGCAATAGGGTCATCGACCAACGACGTGGAGGGGCAGATGAGATCGCTCGTGGCCCGACGTTGTTGACTCATAATCCTAATAACATACCACAAATCCAAAACCAACAACCATTACCAATAATTCCCACCCAAAATCTGCAGGTAATTGAGACAGAAGATCGAACTCCAAGGAGAACCCAAGGGGACCGAGATTACAAGCTCAATGTAGACATACCGATATTCAAAGGAACTCAGAACGTTGACGAATTCTTTTCATGGATCGATGAGGTAGAGACAGGGTTTGGAGTAATGGATTGTTCTGAAGACCGGAAACTCAAAGTGGTGGCCAACAAGTTAAAAGGATCAGCTGCAGCCTACTGGAAATATTTGAAAAACAAACGTGTCCTAGATGGGAAACCACCAATCACAACGTGGGAGAAGATGAAGAACAAATTCATGGCAAAATTCCTACCTCCTGATTATGAACAGCGCCTGTATGTGCAACTGCAGAACTGCAAGCAAGCCAACAGGACAGTAGAAGAATACATTGATGATTTCATTCGCCTGAATTCTCGAAACTTGCTGCCGGATAATGAAAATATGCAAATTGCAAGGTTTAGGGGAGGCCTGAAACGAGAAATACAAGACCAGATGAAAATGCTGAATGCATTCACACTTGGGCAAGCTTTCGATTTGGCACGAAAGGCTGAAGAACCAACCAAAGCCCCACCTATGCGAACCAGGTTTCCTAACCATCAGTTCCAAGCGGGACCAAGCAAAGTGACCACCCCAACTGAACCAGCCACTGAACCTTCGAATGTCGAAAACCGGCCAAGGAGAGTTGCTCCTCAACAAGCATCGAACCCTTATGCCAGGCCCATGCCCTCCCTGTGCTACCGATGCCACCAGCCTGGACATCGCTCAAATCAGTGTCCACAGAGACCTGCTGTTAACTTTGCTGAAGGCGATTACGCAGAGGATGATGGTGATTCTCAAGAGCCAGAAATTGTCGACGGGATTGAAGAAGATGGTGAAGACGATTTCGTTGGCATGGTAATGCGTCAACCTTGTGACACTCAAACAGAGAAAACAGAGGACATCAGGCAAGACAACTCGGTTGGAAATCAGGTAACAGAAGATGTTGACAGTCAACAAAGAAAATTAAATTGCATTGTTCAGAGGGTTTTCTTGACACCAAAGAGAGGACCGGAAATTTCCACTTGGCATCAAGTGTTTCGTACCAATGCCCTTATTAAGGAAGTGATAGCAAAGGTCGTAATTGACACCGGAAGTTCAGAAAATTTGGTATCCAAAGATTTGGTAAAGCGACTGAAACTACCTACTGAAAAACACCCACAACCCTATGGCTTGCGCTGGATTCGTAAGGTGGAAGGGGCTGCCGATACCGTTAGTGAAGTGTGCCGAGTACCGTTGTCAATCGGGAAGAATTACAACGATGAAATTGTGTGTGACGTCGTCGTTATGGATGCCTGTCAAATTTTGTTAGGGAGGCCTTGGCAGTATGACTTGGACGTGGGATTCAAGGGCAGAAACAATACTTACGAATTCTGGTGGAAAGGAAGACAAATTATATTGAAACCACCCACATTGAAGAAGGAAGCCCAACAAGCTGAAGGAGAAAATTTCTTAGCATTGGTCCACAACCATGTGACCAAAGAATGTGAGACATGTGTGATGCTAACACAAGAAGAAGAAACGAAGGATGAATCTATACCTGACTTAGCTCTTCCTTTAATTGCCGAGTTCTCTGACTTATCACCAGATGAGCTGCCAAATGGGCTACCACCAATGCGTGAAATTCAGCATCAAATTGATCTAATCCCTGGAGCAAGTTTACCAAATCTAGCACATTATAGGATGAGTCCAAAACAACACCAGATATTACAAGATCAAGTTGATGATTTATTACGAAAGGGATACATCCAAGAGAGTAAGAGCCCATGTGCAGTACCAGCGTTGCTAGTACCTAAGAAAGATGGCACCTGGCGAATGTGCATCGATAGCCGAGCAGTCAACAAAATTACTATTCGTTATCGGCATCCGATTCCCACAATCCAAGATATGATCGATCAGTTGGGAGGTGCCAGAGTGTTCTCCAAGATTGACCTGCGAAGTGGGTACCATCAAATCCGGATAAAACCAGGGGATGAATGGAAGACCGCGTTTAAGACGCGCGAGGGGTTGTATGAATGGTCAGTAATGCCGTTTGGTCTCTCCAATGCTCCAAGCACTTTTATGCGGTTAATGAATCAAGTACTAAGACCATTTTCTTGCAAATTTGTCGTCGTTTATTTCGATGATATCCTGATCTATAGCCCTGATGAAGAGACACACTTGGAGCACCTAAGGGAAGTCTTGTTAGTGCTGCGGAAAAACCTCCTGTATGTGAACAAAAAAAAAATGCAAATTTTTACAGAGCCAGCTGGTCTTTTTGGGGTTTGTCGTAGGCAAAGATGGGGTCCAAGTGGATGATGCTAAGGTCAAAGCGATTCGAGAATGGCCCACCCCGACAACTGTCACGGAAGTGCGAAGTTTTCATGGATTAGCTACATTCTATCGAAGATTCATTCGGAATTTCAGTAGTATAGCGGCTCCACTAACTGAGTGTACAAAGAAAGGGAATTTTCGTTGGGCAGAAGAGCAAGAAACAAGCTTCGCATTGCTGAAAGAAAAACTAAGTACCGCACCTGTCCTCGCGTTACCAAATTTTGACAAATTGTTTGAGATCGATTGTGATGCGTCAGGGAAAGGGATAGGTGCAGTGTTATCGCAAGAAGGGCGACCTGTGGAGTTTTTTAGCGAAAAACTAAGTGATGCACGGCAGCGGTGGACCACCTACGAAAAAGAGTTTTATGCTGTGTTCCGATCACTCATGCATTGGCAACACTATCTAATCCAAAAGGAGTTCGTATTATACAGTGATCACCAAGCTTTGAAGTTCATCAACCATCAACACCACATGAACAACATGCATGCTAGATGGATCACTTACATGCAGAAATTCACCTTCTCCCTTAAACATAAATCTGGAATGATGAATAAAGTTGCTGATGCCCTGAGTAGGCGGACAACCTTGCTGGTGACAGTGGAGGCCGAGATAACAGGGTTCGAAATTTTGAGGGAACGGTACTCCAATGATGAAGATTTCCAGCAAGTTTGGGATAAGTGCTGCACACACCAAGATGCAGGGGAGTTCCTAATTCACGATGGGTACCTGTTTAAATCCAACAAATTGTGCATTCCTCAAGGTTCACTACGTGAGAAAATTGTTAGAGAACTTCATGGAGGTGGTCTAGGAGGCCACTTAGGACATGACAAAACAATCTCTTTGATCGCTGACCGCTATTACTGGCCACAGCTGAAGAGAGACGTGGGGAAAATCGTTCAAAATTGTCGAATTTGTCAAGAATCCAAAGGGCAATCCCAAAACACTGGTTTGTACACTCCACTCCCGGTACCAGAGACAATCTGGGTCGATTTGTCCATGGACTTTGTGCTTGGACTGCCACGCACTCAGAGGGGAAAAGACTCCATCATGGTAGTGGTCGATCGATTTTCGAAAATGGCACATTTCATCGCGTGTAAACGGACTGCAGATGCAAGCCATGTGGCTGACTTATTTTTCCGCGAGGTAGTACGGCTACACGGGGTTCCAAAGACCATCACGTCTGATCGTGACGTCAAATTCGTGAGCCATTTTTGGAGAACTTTGTGGAAGAAGTTCGAAACACAGCTGCAGTTTAGTAGTGCATTCCATCCGCAAACGGATGGACAGACAGAGGTGGTGAACCGTACGCTAGGAAACATGCTACGGTGTATCAGTGGAGAGAAGCCTAAACGGTGGGATCTTGACTTGGCTCAAGCAGAATTCGCATATAACAGCATGACAAACCGTTCCACAGGAAAAACCCCCTTTGAAGTTGTTTATACCCAACACCCAAGACATGCGTTGGACTTGGCCACTTTACCATCTCTACCTGGAGTAAGTAAAGCTGGAGAACACTTAGCTGACCGAATTCATAAATTACATTCTGACGTCCAAGCTAATTTACAAGCAGCCAACAAGGTTTACAAAACAGCCGCGGATCGACATAGGCGTAAGAAGGCTTTCGAAGTGGGAGATTTGGTGATGGCCTATCTGCGAAAGAATCGATTCCCAGGTGTCCGAACAAAACTGCAACAACGCAAATATGGTCCTTTCAGAATAGCCAAGCGGATCAATGATAATGCCTACATTTTGCAGCTACCAGATAATTGGAACATCTCGAACACATTTAATGTGGCTGATCTCACAGAGTACTATGAGGATGTGCCTTTGTATTCAGACGACTCGGGACGAGCTCAGTTCCAAGAAGGGGAGACTGATGTAGGACACTCTACAGGAAACGAACAGGAAGAGACCTAGACCCACTCCACCACCTGCTGCTGAAAGAGTCGTGACAGTGTTACAACTTCTTTTGTTTTCAGTTTTAGTTTTCTTGTTTGTCAAGTCTTTAAGTCATAGTGTTAGAAACTAAGTCAAAATCGTTGTTTACTATTTCCTTATCAGTTTAGAATTTTAGTTCCTTTTAGGATTTTAATTTCTTTTAATTTAAAAGCAAGAGTCTGGAAAGTTTTTGTTTAAGTTTTTGATAATTAATAAAATTGTTCTTTGAACACCAATTCTCTCGTGGATTCGAGAGTCACGAAGCTTCCGCTACGTCATGATGAGTTTTGATATTTTTTTAGTTATTATATAATTTTAAGAACCTTTATTTGAGCTATGAAAAATAAAGGAATTATATAATATAAAAATAAAAAAAAAATCAAATCGGGACCTATTGGCTGTAGCTTGTTTTCAATGGTATGGAGTCATTGATTCATTGCGTTGAGATTTGAGGGTTAAAAATAAAATAAAAATAAAATAAATAAAAATAAAAACAGGAACAGGAGGCCTAACCTATATAAAAATGAAGAAAAAGCAATGGAAAATGAGTGGAGATATTTGCACCCTTCAAAAACTATATCTGCACCCCCCTTTAATAAGTATACCTCATTTAATTTTTTTTTAAATCTTTAATTTGTAATTGAACTCCACTTAATAACAAAAATACCATTTATCTAATTTAATTCTATTGTTTTTTTGTAAGTATGCATATCTACACTTATTTTGCTATCTAATCAATTTTGTTATTATTTAAAAATTTATTTATTTATTTATTTTTGTTCAAATAAATAATTTCTAACTCCTAAATACATAAAGCATACTAAAATGAGTTGGGATTTGAGCAAATTTTGTTTAAATGATAGATAAAAATAATGAAAAAATATATATGAAAAACAAGATATGTGAACATGAGTGCTTGACTGATATTATATATAAATATATACATATATATTACTGTACAGGATGAAAATCAAATAATGTAGACAATTAAAATTATTTATCGGAACCAAGTAAATGATGAATATGAAACTAAATAAATAAACTTAAATATTCATTAAAAAAAAATCTAAACAATTTTATATTGTTCCATATGACTCATTCTCTATTAATGAATCATGAGATTTCTTCGTGCGTTGATTCTTTCGTGGCATGATTCTTTAGTTTAGATGATATTATTAGTTTGATGTAATTGTTTTTGGTTTTGAAATGATAACTTTATGTTTTTTTAAAGGAAACTAATTAATAATTTATAAGTATACTTACAAAATATTTAATGGTAATGTTGGATTTAAAAAAAAAATACAAATTAGGGGTGTAGATACAGTTTTTGAAAGGTGGAAATATCGCCACTCATGGAAAATATACTTGCTTGGACAAGGATTATGGGTCACGGGTCACGGTCAATACTTCACAATGTCCTTTCTAATTTTATTTTTATTTTTTTTTTGAGTAACGATATTTGCACCACTTAAAAACCGTATGTACACCCCAAATTAATATGTTTTTAAAAATCAAATAATACCCTCGAGTAAAATTACTAAGAGGGCTAATTGTTTGTTAGTACACCCACCAATAATTATTAATTAGTTTCCTATTTTAATCTTCTTTTTTTTTCCTATTAATGTTTGATATTAACATTTATCATAAGAACTCTTTCCATTTTAATAAACCCTAGATCCTCTTTTAAATATATTTTCAATCTCTTTTAAGAAAATACAAATTGATTGATAAGTATGGAAAATGAATCAAAATCATGAGACAAATTTGGTTGTGTGAAAAAGTAAAGTTTTAAATTAATTTTTATTAGAATAATAAAATCATTATGTATATAAACATATTTTTAAATTAGCTATATTATCTATATTTTTTTATTTCTTTCAAACACACTTTAGACTTTTTTTATTTATCAATATTATATGTTCTTTCTTGTTAAAAAAATATATTATATATTCTTCAATTTCATCGAACACTATTTTTTTTTTTTTTTAAAAAAAATATCATTTAACACCTATCTACTTCCACATCAATTGGGACATAACACAAATCTTGCATTTTTACAACTCTCTCAAACATAAAGTGGCTCTCCAATATAGTGGCTCTCCAATATATGTATATATATAAAAAAAAAAAAAATCTTAAAATGGATTTTTAACGAAAAATGGAGTTTTATTTTGAAAAAACCAAGAAGAGAAACGAAGTAGGCAACAGAAAAAATAGTAAGAGAATTAAAGGTAACAAAAATAAAAATTGAAATAAAAATAAAGTTGATTAAATAACATAATAATAGTCATAGGTGGTGTGTATTTACAAAAATACAATACAATATAATTAAAGAAAGGGTATTTTTGGTATTAAGTAGGGTTTATTTACAAATTAGAGATTTTTTTTAAAATTTTGATGGGTGTGATTACGAAAGAGGTGTAGATACAGTTTTCGAGGGGTGCCATTATCGCCACTTTTTTTATATATATAAATAAAATGTAATTTTTTGTAATAAAAATAAAAACTAGTTCCAAACCGTCGGAACTGCTGGAATCGGAACCGGTGACAAGTCTAGATGGAATGCGAGGAAGCTCTGCAAAGAGCCAAAGGAGAAAGAAGTTACAATTTAGGGTTTTAATTTAATTTTAAATTGTAAAAAAGTTTTTCACATGTAACAATATAATAGGGTACAAAAAATTAAATTTTTTGATTTAATGACTCTGACATGTGGCACTGTTTCAGTGGTCCATCTCACAACATCACCTATGGGACTGACCTGTGGAAGATTTTCTCCCAACTCAGATACCATCTTTGATTTGATTGAGATTTGGGACAAGGATCTTCTACTGAACCAGTTCTATGCCGAATAATGCTGAGCTTTAAATGATCCAATGATATGTGTGAATTAAAAAATTGTAAGCCCGTGATTTGATTAAATTATATTTTATTCTCAATTTTTTCTAAAAGACATCATTTAGTGTTCGACAAAATATTCTTGTTCACTCTACCCGCCAATTTTCCACGAGAGAAAAAGGAAAGATAAATCGGACGCCGATCCAAATCCGTCAATATCCAAAAAAAGAAAAAATTAAGAATATGATAATCAGTAAACAACGGTTGAACTCTAGAAATACTGGAATCTAACTTGTTTGGTTTCAGAGAAAATGGAAAAAAAATAATAATAACAGAGAGAAAAGAACAAAGTAATCATGAATTAGTACTAGTTACTTAGTGTATTTAAGTATCAGCAAAATAATAAATAGAAGAGCGATATATAAGACTAATAATAGGAAGAAAAAAAATCTGAAATTCAACAGATTTAGTGTATGTTTGGTATGACTTTTGAAAGGATCAAAAAAGTTTTTTTTTAATGCCAGAAGCTATTTTGAAGTTTTTTATAGTTGTTTGGCAAAACTCAAAACAGCTTTTTTAATATATGAATTGTCTTAATTACCCTTTAAAAAAGCCATTTTATGTCTACTTGGAGAAGCCCAAATTATGGGCTTCTCCAAGAAGTTTTTTTTGAGCTTTTTAAAAATATATGAATTTTCTCAACTACCTTTATAAATTTTAGATATTCCACCATAACTCTTTCATTATAAATACATTGTCAACACCTTTTTTATAATTCACTCAACCAAAAGCAATTTCTAAAATTACATTGACAACACCTTTTTTGTAATTTACATAACCAAAAGCTTTTTTTTTTTTTTTTTAGAAGCCCTACTCATTAGAAGCTTTATTACAAAAAGATCTACTCTAGAAGCTCAAATTAAAAAGTCATACCAAACACACTCTTACAATATCTACTGAGAAACCAAACATCAGATAAGCATTGCAGAAAGTACAATTGAGTAAACCTCAGAAATGCAGGCTTGTAGCAACCAACATGTCTTCTACATACAGAAGAAGAAGAAAACATGTCTTCTATGTCATTGAATTAAGTAGACTCCATATGCATCTTACCGACGGTGTCTATAGAAAGTACTGCATATGTTTCGACTCCACGACGGCATAAATCGAAGAAGAAGCTCTAAGTTTCATGTCGTCGACGGTGAATAGTCAAAGGTAGAATTTCGTTGAGAAACACTTTATCTCTTGGCAAAAAATTTAGTATTAGAAGTTAAAACTGTGTCGTTTAAGTAATAAACAGGAAACAGTTTATATACCAAAAAATCTAGATCGTCCAATATATAATTATACACGTCATCAGATCCTTTAAAGCTTAGCATAGTTCAACAGGGAATTGGTTCACTAGAGGATCCTTGTCTCTTGTTTTTGGGTGGTTTGTCTTTTCATGATAAAACTTAATGAGTTTGAATTGAATTTATTAAGGTCCCATTTGAATTTTTGTCTGAAGACTGAACAGTGCTGAATGTTACTGAAGACTGAATAATAACTGAAAACTGAAAACTGAAAAACATGTTTGTTTTTTTTTTTTTTTTTTTTTTTTTTTTTTTTTTTTTTTTTTTTTAAGTTATAAATATCTGGAAATAAATACTTTTACATCTATGCCCTTCTAACTATTATTTGTTATATATTTATATTTTAATATATTATGGACAACTCTAACATATAAATTAATTCTAAAATAAATTTATTTAGTTATTAATAATATTTCAAATTTATATTATTTTATAGAATCTAATAATTACTAAGTTATTAGCTAGTGACATTATAAAACTGATGGGTTACTTCATGTGTATATTATGCTTAAAATGAAGTTCATCAATATGTTTTTTTTTTTGGTTGAAACAGTAGCTTTATTGAAAGGAAAAACAAAAAAAAACCCAACCACACCACAACAAAGAAGCAAAAACAGGGCAGCCACAAAAACACAGAACGCCCAACCACAAGTTTATCAATATGTTCTTATTAGCAATCTACTTAATGTGTATAATTTATTCTTTAATTGATTTGGAATAAACTTAGATGATTATATAATTTATAGATTCCATGTAAAATAAAAAATAAAATAATAAAAAAAAACATTATAGAACAAGTGGTTAGTTTTGGAAATAGATTAAATTAGTGAAGATAGTTTTGGAAATAAAACTTTGCATTAAATTCTATTGGATTTGTGTTAAGTGAAAAGTGAAAATTTTTCACTCTTCAAAACAAGTGGTTTTAAGGTTCATTAAGTAATTTTAACACTTAAAAAATCAAATATAATAACTGAATGGAAGACATTAAGTACCATTCAGTGTTAAATGGAAAAATCAAACAGGGCCTAAGTGTTTTGTTTGTTTTTTTAAAAAGGTCAAACAACTTAAAAATAAAAAATAACCTTAAAATAAAAAGTAATAAATCTTGACTTTTAACTTAATTTTAAATCACGATTGCATTTAATATATTTTCTTCTAAAATTGTCCTCCTAAAACAAAATATTTCAAATTTTATCATAATTTTATATTATACAAATTTATTTCTTTTAACTTATTATTTATGATTTTTTTTTATTTTTTTATTTTACAGCATCTATATATCACCTATCTAGACCATGTATTTTTTTGAAGTTTTTTGTCATTAATAAGATTTAAGCCGCTGACTTAGGAGTCATTTGCCCAAGCCCCAAGCTCATCCATCTACTAGCAAAAGCTTCACCCCTAGGGTCAATCTATTAATTATGATAGTTTAAAAATAATATTTATAAAAAAAAAAAAAAAAAACTAATCACATTGTCACTTTCATCACCGTTGAACCTCTAATTCTATTTTTTTTTTTTTAAATCAAAACCATTTATAAATCATTATTTATCATTTAAAAAAAATTATTTATCATATCTTAATCTTGAATAATATCTAGGTAATGTTGTCAAAAGGGGTTGGCCCGACCCACATAAGCCCGGCATGCCAAGCCCGATTTTCTAAATGGGCATGGTCTGGCACGGCCCTGTAAATTTCTGTGCCATGCCTGGCCCGGCCCGGCCCGGCCCGTTTAGGAAAATAGAGGCCCGACTAGGCACGCAGCATGGCCTTTGGTGGGCCATGCCGGTGTGCCAGCACACCGACCGACTCAGGCGAGCCTAAACAAGTCAGGCCCAAGCCCATTTTCCATTTTTTTTAAAATATTTCAATTTATAAGTATTAAATATTTAAATTTAATTGTTATAACTTATAACTTATAATATTGTTTTAACAATTTAACTTACGTATTTTTTTAATTGTAATTTGTTTATCTTATTTATTATTTTAGTCTAATAAAAAATGTAGAAAAATAGATAGATTTATTATTTTATTTAATAAAATAATTCAAAGAATAAATAAATATAAAAGATTAAAGAAAATAAAAAATATTGAAATGAAGAATTATTTATTTATCTCAGAATGTCTGCCGAGCTCCCATTGTCGATCGAGATACGGTGAACCTCTCTATGACCGATCCGAGCACTTATAACAAGTGCATCATTTGGCCTAACATCTACACCATGTGAGTTAGTTTCGGTGAATATTATCGGGTCCCAGCCTTCCTTAATTCTCTTCGGGTCAGGCTTAATAGAATTTACATCGAGGTCCCTTCTACCTTCCATCGCTTTTCAGATTTCTTATGTCATTTCTCTGTTGCTTTTTCCAGTCGCTGGTCCGTCGAAGATGGTGATTATTGCTCCATCATCTTTAGTTTTCTTTGGGCTCAGCTTTCTTTCCTGGTTCTCTTGCCGGTTATCTTAGTACTCATCCGTTTTCTCGGTCTTCTTCAGGATGATGTCTTTCAAGTGTCCCTCTCGGATGAGGGTCTCAATGTGGTCTTTGAGTTGGAAGCACTTGGAGGTTTTATGCCCATTCTCCTTGTGGAACTGACAGTACTTGGTAATATCCCTCCAAGCGAAGTATGATTGCTTATGGGGTTCCTTTGACATGTTCTTTTCTTCTAAGATTGCAAGAACGTCCTCTTGATTTTTCTTTAGTGAGGTGTAGCTCGTGTACTTTCCCTGAAACCTCTGATATGCTTGATCCGTCTTTGGGTCATAATTCTGACGACCATCCCGACCGTCCTGAGCTTTGTTTTTATGTTTATCTTCTTTATGGTTCTAAGCTTTGGACACATTATCCTTGGGTTTAGGTCCCTCTAGTCATCCGATATGTACAAAGTACCCGCCATTTGCGATTTCTTCTTCCTCGGCCAGAGCGTACCCCTAGCCATGTCCATCATATCTGCAAAACTGGTTAGGTACGCTCTCCTTAGATCGAAAGATAGCTGGCCATTCTGCAAGTTATTAATAAACGCTGCGATGATAGCTTCGTCATTCGCGCTTCCAATTTCTAACACTTCTTGACCGAATCTTCTCAGATATTTCTTAAGTGACTTATCTTTTCCTTGTTTGAGTTGGGACAGGTGAGCCATCGAATTCTTTCTATGTTCATTCCCGTGGAATTGCTTTGAGAACACCTTGCTTAACTCGTTGAAGCTACTTATGCTCACTGTTGGCAGTCTCCCAAACCACCGAGAGCCTAGATCTCCTAGTGTTTGCAGGAGGTTGAGACATAGCAGGGCGTCATTGTGAATGTATTGGGCCATAGAACTTTTATATCTCTTGACGTGTTCTTTCGGGTCCATTTCCTTTTTAAATTGCTCTACGTGTGGCATCCTATACTTTTCCGGGAAAGGCATCCGGAGGATGCCGTTGGTGAAGGGGTTGCTTGTTTCATTATCCGATAGCTCATTGTGTCTGTAATGCCTAACTAGAGCATCTATCTGCAGTCGGTTATTCTCCACTTCTCTGGTCAAACTTTGTATGAGTATGTCTCTATCGCCTTCTGGCTCTCCACTAGGATTAAAGCTTTGATTAATGGTTAATCCCTATCTTTGTTCCTCGAAATTCAGCTTCCAAGTTTTGCGGTCTAGACCATGTAGCCGGATTGTTCCCCTTTGACGTTTATGGTAATGATACCGGTCACTTTCTCTAGATGACAATGACCAATCTCTCCGGTGGGTGCTCCTGTTTGGTCGGTTTTGATCTTGTTCTGCTTGATTGAAATCATACTCCCTACGAGGGTGTTTGTCTTCCTTGGATTCTATGCTAGCCCGGGCTTGTCTTTCCGATAAGGTTACCGGCCGGTCTGATGGGTTTCGAACCATCTTTAATGGTGTGTCTGGTGTTAGGCCAACTACTATGGAACATAACATGCTTTGCTGCTGGCCCGATGAAGTTAAGCCTTCCATGGTAGAAAGGATAACCCCTTGTTTAGTCGCATCGAACACAAGTTGTTGCAGAGACTCCTGAAATCATTGGGCGATCTCCTCGCTGGTGGGAGGGAAACGCTGAATGCCGCCCACGGCTGCTGATTGATTCTTGACTGTCAGAGAGGCCTCCATGACGTTGAGAGTGGTGTCTCCCAACATGTTGTCCGGTAATTCTTGATTATATCTGGAATTCCTGATATCTCCTTCACCAGCCACTGTTTCACAAGGGATCTTAGAGTTAAGTCATGTGCCCCTTTCTTCTAGTGCCAATTGTTGACGGTGATTTCTCGACGGTCAACCAGTCAACGATTTAGGTTAATGAAACCTGCAAATATAAGTGCAATAAAGAGCGTAACAATAGTAAATAATAAAGAGGGCAAATTACGTGGTAAAACTCCGGTGATCGAAGAAACGTCCACGGTGTTGTTGCCTTAGCCACTGAGTCAAATCCACTATTTCATTAAATAATACACACTCTGTTCTCTCTCTTTCTTGCTAAGATTTTTCACCCCTTTACTGTGTTTTTGCAGGTGTATTTATATATGGTGTCGCTAGGGTTTTGAATCGTGGCGTACAAGTAAAGGAATACATAGTTGGATTTATGACTCTTTTCCTATTTGGTATTATCACATGTTTAATGCTTAATGCTATTGACTCTGAATCTGCTTTGGACTCTAATAGCCTGATATATTGGAGAGAAGATCTGTTTGTTTCCTTGTTGGACTCCTAGTGGCCATGCAGTAGTTGACCCATAATTGATTGTCACAGTTGTATACCTTATATGCGGTGGAGAAACCCTTAATGTGATTTTCCCTGTCTATGTCGAGTAGAGCCGAACATACATGGTCTTCTACTCGGCTTACTCGGCTTTACTCGGCACTGCTAGCCATGTTTGCTTCTTTACTAGTGCTATGTTGTTATAAGATGGCTTATCCACGTGGGATGCTTACGTGTCCTTTGACTGACACTTTGACTCTCTGCTTACGTGGCGAGATTGGTCCGCGTTGTCTGGTGACGTGTCCTCTCAACGAATATTATGTACAACAAGAACCAAAAGATATTTTTAAGTAAAGCTAAGAGTATTATAATAAATGAAAATAATAGGAGAAAATCTTGCATGAGACAGTATCACTACTGCTTGGTGAGACTGGCCAATGAAATCGTACAATTTATCTTGGAACATAAAAATATATTATAAAACTTTAATTTGACACGATTTCATTCACCAAGTGGCAATGAGACTATCTCATGCAAGATTTTCTCTTAACTTAAATGGATGCTCAAAAAGAAGAGTACAAGGTCGTATATACTCTTCTAGTGATTGGCAAATTGCCAAGTGACTACCTCATTGGGAGAATCCCCAATACTATTAATTGAATTTCAGAACAAGAGTCTTCAAATGCTCGGCAACCAAGACCTTAAAAATATGTTAACCGCTTGCTTAAAAGTTATTTTATCTAACATTTTTTTTTAATTTATAATAAAAAAAACTTAATAAAGCAAATTTAATTTAATTTAAAGAATTGAATCGATTAAATTTAAATGATAATTAGATAATGATTTTGTATATCCAAAAAATAATCTTTTGGGATATAATTTTTTTTTTGATATTTTAAATAATTTAAATTTTGATTTAAATTTATATAATATTTATAAGGGGGAATTACACAAACTTACCTTGGTTATATGCATAATAACACAAAAACCCACTAAAAATTCATAATGACACTCACACCCCCTTGACCTGTTGACTCACAGTTGACCACCAGTTGACCATCGTTTCTCTATCATCGACAGGGTGTAATGTTGTCGTTTTGATACCGTATTCATTAAAACAAAATACAAATAAATAAATAAAAACATTTTCTTAAAAATAAAATAATTGATCTCCACTGTTCGTAACTCCATATATAAGATGGACGATGGAGATCAAATAATAAATAAATAAATAAATAAACAAAAATTAACAAAAAAAAAAAAAAAAAAGAAAGAAAGGAAAAGCTGAGAAAGATTTGGATATTTTCTAGATCTCTTCCTAACTCTATCTCAGATGGAACGGTTTACGATGGAACTACATTGCAGATGAAGACCCATTCACTGCCTTTGTCTCTGAAACAACATCATACCACTTGAAACTCAATAAATTACGGTGTGTTCTAATATATTATTCTAGAGGTGGTGGGGTGAATAGATTTTAACCCTTCTTACCAAATTTTCGCGTTTAGTCAATTTTACGAAGATAACTCCAATCTAGTCAATTTAATAAATCAAGCATAATAGTGCAGAATTTAAATAACACTTGATTTTTATGTGGAAACCCTCAACAGGGAAAAACCATAGGCTGTTATGTACGCCACACACGAACCTCGAATCCACTAATTTCAATGGTGTTTACAACCTAGGTTGACCTCAACCTCTCACGGTCTATAACCCACCACTACTATCCGTAGGCCTTTAAAAGTGAACTTAGTCCAATTTGTTTGCACTACACACTGATAGCCACAAGACTTAATTCTCAATGAAAAGATTATACAACCTATGTGAATATGCAAAGATATCTAAATATGCAAGTAATGCTAGGTTACACTAAATGTTTATCTAGGATTTAAAAGATGACAATTAAATCAATCTTAGATATCAATTGCTATATGACATGGCATAAAGCATAAGACAATCCTCAGTATAGCTATTAAAATACAACACTCAAACATTCAACACATATCTTGTATGTAAAAATTAATCTAAGAACATACAAGTAATAAATGAGATAAATTGCTAAGTAAGAACACTAATTATGTAAGATAATAGTGAACAACTTACTATAACATGCGTGTTGAAGAAGACCCATGCATTAGCATATATTGGATGATCCTAGATGACGCTCAAACATTCAACACATATCTTGTATGTAGAAATTAATCTAAGAACATACAAGTAATAAATGAGATAAATTGCTAAGTAAGAACACTAATTATGTAAGATAATAGTGAACAAGTTACTATAACATGCGTGTTGAAGAAGACCCATGCATTAGCATATATTGGATGATCCTAGATGATGCTCAAACATTCAACACATATCTTGTATGTAGAAATTAATCTAAGAACATACAAGCAATAAATGAGATAAATTGCTAAGTAAGAACACTAATTATGTAAGATAATAGTGAACAACTTACTATAATATGCGTGTTGAAGAAGACCCATGTATTAGCATATATTGGATGATCCTAGATGATGCTCAAACATTCAACACATATCTTATATGTAGAAATTAATCTAAGAACATACAAGTAATAAATGAGATAAATTGCTAAGTAAGAACACTAATTATGTAAGATAATAGTGAACAACTTACTATAACATGCGTGTTGAAGAAGACCCATGCATTAGCATATACTGGATGATCCTAGATGATGCTTAGATGATGATTTATGCATATGGAAAAGGGTTTAGAGAAATAAAGATGCAATCTTTAAGCTTTTCTCTCAAGTCTCTCTCAATATCTCTTTAGGGTTCTTGATGTCAAAGACTCTACTTTCAGAATAAGAGATGAAGATATATTTATAGAGACCAAAAATAGGGCAGGTGAAAAGACAAGTTTGCCCTTAAAATGCATGATCGACAGTTTCAATCGGTGGTCGGGACTGCCGATTTTAACTGCCGAATTGAAACCCGAGAACACTGGTTTCAAACGGCACTTTCATTCAGCGGTTTCATAACCGTTGAAACCGTCGATCACAACCACTGATTTGGACCCGAGACAATAAATCAATCAGGTCTCAAACGGCGGTTTCGATCGGTGGTCTGGCTACCGATCACAACTGCCGTTTTACCAAAAGTGGTGAAACCAAGGAGAAGACTAGAGCTTCTCCAACAGCGATCATCGCGCTAAACCAAGCACACCAATGTGCTCGCGCGGACGTTTCCAAATATACTTCGGGAAACGGATTACACCACACCTAAGACTAGCATAACATGAAGTGCAAGTGTGGAATGAAAAAAGCACACATAAGAGTTAAAGCACAAATGCAAGATGAATAAAGCATGCATGAAGGTGTGTGTGTGCAACTAATCTCTTCAAGAAGCAAGTCAAGTGATTTACATTTCGCTTTTGCTCTTGAAGTCACCAGGGATGCTTGAAAGCTTGCCAATAAGGACCTAAGCTACCTATTACAAAATCATCCCCATGAGTGGTTTGTCG
This sequence comes from Acer campestre, assembly GCA_954870605.1. Classification (NCBI taxonomy): domain Eukaryota; kingdom Viridiplantae; phylum Streptophyta; class Magnoliopsida; order Sapindales; family Sapindaceae; genus Acer; species Acer campestre. Next base: position 27,774,679 of record OX940802.1, read on the forward strand.
AAGAAATAAGCCAATCAAAATATGAGGTTCTTACACCACTCATTTAGTTTCTTCTTTCAACTCTCTCTCCGAGAATTGGACTTCCAACCTACTCTTTCTTCCCGCTCTGACTTTCACTTTCTACTGGTAATTCTTCTCTCTCGATCTCTCTTACTTCACTAAAAGAATCTGTGTCATCGTTTTTGGTTTTGTTATGTAAGGACTAATCGGATCCAATTGATTCTAAACTTTACTTGCTAATGTTCAAGGCTCACCTAAATTTTATTATATTGTAGCTATTTATTATCATTTATTTGAGGAACAATATACACCAGGTGTTCATGGGTTGGAAAATGTGTCATTTATTTATGTTTGTTCATAGCTAATGTTACATTTTGATTCAGGAGGTTGGGTGCGTTGATTGCAATTATCGCAACACGATTAGAGACTCAACATACAAACTGGGTGATTGTTATTGTTGTGTTTTGGATATTTTGCTTGTGAAGATTATTAGCTCGAGAAGGGAATATCAGACGGCTTGAATGTGATTTTTAACAAATTGAAGATGGATTTTTATCGATGAATGTCTGTTTCAGTGTTTGGATTTGATTTTTTTCTTGGAATTGATTGGAGAAGAAGATATAATTGTCGGATGAGATTTGTGGATTTTGTTTTTAGGATTGATTTGTTATTTTTTTTTTTATTTTTTTTTTTTGTGAATTTAATTTTTTTAAAGCATTGTGGAATTTATTAATTGGACCTCCATTCTCCATCAATTTTTTCTTCTAATTTTCAGTTCATCTCCACCATCCATCTTGATATGGACAGTGGAGAGCCATTTAAAAAATTATTTTTATTTTGTTTTTGAATTATATATTACTTTATTGTTTATATATTAGGGAAAAAAAAAAAACAACATGGCCACCCCGTCTATGATAGACAAACAGTGGTCAATAGATGGTCAGCTGTAAGTCAACAAGTTAATGGGGTGCAAGTGTCATTATGATTTTTCTGTGGGTTTCTGTGTTATTATGTGTATAACCAGGGTAAGTTTGTATAATTCCCCTATTTATAACATAATAGATTTAAAATATTTAACATTACATTTTTTATATTTTAAATTATTATTTTTCAGAAAATAAAAAAAAATATAAATTTTAAATTTGGACAACTTTAACCTCTTTCAACTAGAGGTGACCACGGTTCGGTTAAACCGTCGGTTTTGTCCGCGGTTTAACCCGAACCGGATTGGCTAAACCGGAACTGGAAACCGGAATCAAAACCGTCGGTTTGGAAACCGGTGGTTCCGGTTTCGGTTTGGGAGTCCTCAAAACCGTCCAAAACTGGCGGTTTCTACCCTAAAACAACCGCCGGTTTATTAAAAAAAAAAAAACAACCACGTGGCAGCGTCTTTTAAAAAAAAGTTACCGTTAAATTTTAAAAAATTAAAAAAAAAAGAAAGAACCAATCAGACCGTTCTGACCGGTTTTAAAAATATATATATATCCACCAATCACACGCTGCCACGTGGCAGCGTGTAAAAAAAATTTGACCATTCTGAATTTTCTGACTGGGCAACGGCCAAATTTTTTTTTTTTTTTCACCCCTTTATTTCTCTTATTTGTATAATCACCCCTCTCTACTATACTATAAATACCACCCCCCCCCCCCCCCCCCCCCCCCCCCCCCCCCCCCATATTTCATTATTCTTCACACCACTCTCATTCTCTCAACTTCTCTCAACTTCTCTCAACTCCTCTCAATCTCAATTCTCAAATTCTCAATTCTCTCTACAATTTTATTTAATTCCCATTCATATATAAATTATTTATTATATTTTTTACTATCTACTATTTTTTCAATTATCAAATTGATTTACAATATTTATTTCAACAATATAATTTTTTCTATATATATATTTTTCCAACAATATAATTTTTTCTCTCATATATATATATATATATTTTTTCAAAAATATATTTTTTCAAAAATATATTTTTTTCAATCATCTTTTTTTTTTACTCTATATTTTATTATTTATATTTATTTTTTATAATAAATATTTAAACATATTTTTTACTTGCTTACTCTATATTTTTTACTCATATTTTTCAATGGCAACTGGGGGAGATAGTTCAAGAAATAAGGACAAAGAAAAGGCTCCAATGGGAAACTTGTTGGAAGATATTGGTGAAGCTGTCAGTTACGACGATTTGAATTTTCACCAATTTCTTCAAGATCGATTTGGATCTGATCCCCCTTCTACTTCTAATCCTCCTCTAACAATTTCCGAGTTCAACAAACTCGACCCCGCTCAAAACCCCCCCCTGAAAATCTATCTAATTCTAACCCCACAGCCTCTTCGGATGCTTTTTTTTGCAGGTGAAGGTGAAGAAGAAAAGTCAATGAAGTCCGAACTCTTCAAAGTGCATATGAAGAAAACTAAGGTAGATAATGGTTTCCAAATCCAGTGCAATCACTGCGGCAGAAAATATAAGGTTGGAAGAAACTTCGGATATGGCACGTTATGGTCCCATATAAAAAAAAATCACCCATCTGAATACACGGTAGCGAACAACCAATCCCAAATCTCCAGGTACGCAACCCCTTCTAATCAATTATTTCGTTACACGACTGAAAACAGTAGAGAACAATTAGCATTAATGGTTGCAACTGAACACTTACCTTTTGGTTTTGGTGAGAAAGTAAGTTTTATTAATTATTGTCAAAATGCATTAAATCCTGCAATGCAAAGTGTTCCTAGATCCACTCTCACACGTACACTACATAGCATTTACAGAAGAGAAAAAAACAATTTGAAAACATATTTTTCTGAATTTCAAGGTCGCGTTTCCGTATGTGCCGACATATGGAGCGACAATTTTGGTAGTCATTCATATTTGGGTGTCACATGTCATTATATGGACAATAACTGGGACATGCAAAAAAGAATTCTTGCATTTCGTGTTTTTGATGACTCGCATTCAGCTCAAAATATTTTTCAACTCCTTAAAATCATTTTTCAAGAGTATAATATCCTAAACAAAATTTTTGCTATTGGCTTTGATAATGCTGCAAGCAATACTGCATCTATTCCTATGTTACAAAAATTGTGCAATCCCTATTTTGGGGGTAAATTATTTCATCAACGTTGTGCATGTCATGTTTTAAATTTGTGTGTTCAAGCTGGATTAGCAGAGCTTTCTACTTTTATTAGACCAATTAGAGATAGTATTAACTATATCTGGAGGCATAACAAAACCCAGAAACAATGGTTAAAATATTGCATTGCGAATAATATGCATCCCAAAAAATTTTCTCGAGATATTAGCACTCGTTGGAATTCAACTTATAAGTTGCTTTGTGAAAGTGTTGAATATAAGGAATTATTAGTTTCTTTTATTACTTATAATGTTCCTTCAATTTCTCTTCAATTGAACCATTGGAATGTATGTATAAAAATTCTTGAATTGTTACGTGTTTTCAATGATGCTACTGTCGCTTTATCTGGTGTTTACTATCTCACTACTCATTCATTTCTTATTCAATGTGTTAATATTGTTGGTGCATTCAATGATTGTGATGTTGATCCTCAATTGAGTCCATGTGTTGATGCCATGAGGAGAAAATGGTTACAATATTATGGGCAGATTCCAAGTATTTACTTGTTTGCATCGTGTTTAGATCCACGCTTTAAATTTGAATATTTGCAGGTTTATTTAGCTAGTTATTACAAATGTTTAGATTTAGAAGTTGATGTTCTTCAGTATTGTGATTCCGTTAAGGAATTGCTTTATGAATTATACAATGAATATCTTAGAATATATGGTCCGTCTTTGAATGTGCCGGTTTCACAACCCCAACCCACATCTGGTGGTACTAGTAATTCTCAAAAATTTACATTAAGGGGTTCAGGGGATCGACTGTTTTCCGAAAGAACCAAAAAATTACGAACATCTTCTTCATCCTCAACGAAATCCGAGGTTGACCGGTATTTACAGGACAGTCATAAATTTAAAGATGAAGAATTTAGTATCCAGGCTTGGTGGAAGAGTCATCAACAAGATTATCCAATTTTGGCAATTATTGCCAAACAAATTCTTGGAACGCCGGTTTCTACAGTTGCTGTGGAACAAGAATTTAGTGCATGTGGAAATATTTTGGACCCAAGACGATCATCTATGTATCCATAATCACTTGAAATGCAGTCGTGTGTTGATGATTAGACAAAGGCCAAATATAGACAACAAGAACTTCAGCCGGAGATAACGAACGACTTCTTCGAAGATGAACAAACGACGGGAACGGAAGGCAGTGAATAGATTCCGTTCCAACATCCAACCTCCAACACCAAGCAACTAATTAAAGGTAAAAGAACTACGTGGCCTTTGATTCCTCTACATTGATGGAGGATACGTAAGCAGCTTAATTATGGTAAAAAATTAAGTGCAAGGACGATTTTTTTTTTTTTTTTTTAATTTTAACTTTATTACATTGTAATATTGTATATTTGAATTCAAGCCTTCAAGGCCAATTTCTAATTTAATTTTATTTTTTTGTGAAATTGTAAAGTTGTATTTATTAATAAATGCCAATTTATTTTTTTTCTAAACATTGTGAACTACTTAAATACTTCAATGGAAAATGTTTGTAAATATATTGATTGGGATTTAGGAAAAAAAATTGAAAAAAATAAAAAATAGTTGTAAATGTATTTTTATTTAATAATTTGTTCATTGGAAATTTGGAATTATGATTGGGAAGAATTAATATTAATTGGGATTTGAAAAAAAAATTGAAAAAAAAGAAGAAAAAATGGTTGTAAATATATTTTTATTTAATAATTTGTTCATTGGAAATTGGAATTATGATTGGGAAGAATTAAAATATTGATTATTTAATTGGGTTAAAAAAAACAAAAAAAAAAATAAAAAAAAACCGGAACCGGAACCGAAACTGGAACCACCAAACCGGCGGTTTCAAACAGGTAACAAACCATTTTTTCCGGTTTCGGTTTCGGTTTCGGTTTCGGTTTCGGGTGCTTTCCAAACTGAAACCGGTGGTTTGGAACCGAAACCGGAACCAAACCGAACCGGTGCCACCATTACTTTCAACATTGAATTCGGATGGCAACCAATTTTGGTGATTTTTCAGGATTTACATTGGTGAGACTTTTTTTTTTTTTTTTTTTGATATATAAACCAACCATTACACAAGAAAATTAACTACAATACTGGGAAGCAGCCACAGAACCTCCCTATAGGAGGAAAAAGCCATTATAGCTAGATTATGTGCCAAGGTATTTCCCGAGGCTGAAATCGCTTGACCCAAACTACATCTAGCTTCTAAAAGAAAGGCCTATCAACTCTAATATTATAAAACTGAGCAAACAACAGACCTTCTCTCAAAGCTATCAATTCACCATCAAAAGAACTGAAATTACCAGACAATTGCTTAGCACGACCAGCCAACAGTAATCCTTTGTCATCCTGAATAGCCACGCCCACAGCAATTGACCTACCATTCTTCCGCTTAGCAACCGAAGCATTTAATTTTAGAAGGCCTGGAGGAGGAGAAACCCACTCAGCAGACTGCCTTGGCACTGGAGAATGAGACCTTGTAGAGGTAGCGCTTCTAGAATTCTGAAATTCAGCTAAAAAAGCGTCCACTCCATCCACTAACAGCTCAGCACTCCTACTCTTTCCACAATTCAAGAAAGAATTTATGTTCTCCCAAATTGCCCAAGAGATAATACAAAAATGACTTAACTCATCCTTACCTACACTAGACAAAATTCGCTCAAAAATATCCATAACCGAAATCTGCTGCACATCAAACACACCACTGTCAAACCGGGCATAACTCCATGCCTTCCTAGCCTCCTTACATGTAAATAAAGCATGCACAGAAGACTCACACTTAGCAGAACACCTATTGCAGCGGGGAGTCTCAACAATTCTCTTCTTCCAAATCTTCTCCAAACTTGGCAGAATATTCAGAACAACACGCCAAACAAAAATTCGAACTTTTGGCGGCACATTAAGGCTCCATAAAGCTTTCCAACAAGAAGAAGAAGAATAAGAATTTGAAACAGAAGCACCTGACCTGTTCTCGAAGGCAAGACGGTAACCGCTCTGAATCGAATATACACCATTTTTTTTCGAAATGCCATTTAAGCAGGTCCCTTCCACCTCTCCAACTAACCGGAATGGTTTGAACCACCTTTGAATCAACCGGCAGCAGAACCCTTCTCAACTTCCCCACATCCCATTCACGCCTGTTACTTGCCATAAGATCAGCCACCAACATTTCAGACTTAGGATTCATGGTTATCGTTCTAAACGTACTCAGCCGAGGAATCCACTTGTCTTGAAACACCTTGATATTCAATCCATCACCCACCACCCAACGCAAGCCCTGAACCAACAAACTTCTGCCCCAGACTAAACTACGCCAAATATGAGAACACCCTGCTGTAACAGAAGCTGACAAAAAATCCCCATTCCTGAAATACTTTGCTTTCAAAACCTAGATAGCAAGAGAATCAGGATAATGCAACATTCTCCAGGCTTGCTTGGAAAGTAATGCCTGATTATAAACATGCAAATCCTTAAAGCCAAGACCCCCACAATTCTTCGGAAGACACATCTGTTCCCAACTTAACCAACTATTCTTCCTTTTCCCCCCTCTGGAACCCCACCAAAACTTCGAAGACATTGCCGAAAGATCATTACATAACCCAACCGGAAGCTGAAATAAACTCATAGCATAGGTAAGGACTGCTTGGGCAAAAGCTTTTATTAAAACTTCCTTCCCACCACAAGAGAACTGACTGTCATTCCACCCTCTAAAAATCTTCTCTACCCTATCCTTAATACCCTGAAACTGTCTAATTTTATTTCTACCTACCATAGAAGGAAGACCCAAGTAATGATCTTGACAATTACCATCCAAAATTCCCAACATAGATTGGATTTCATTTCTAATCCCACACTCTACATTAGGGCTGAACGTAATTTTAGACTTACAAAAATTAATCATCTGTCCAGACCCACTTTCGTACACTGAAAGAATCCACTAAATGCAAACACCACTATCTTTGGACGCCCTACAAAAAAGAATGCTATCATCAGCAAAAAACATATGACTAACTAAAGGACCATCCCTAAAATATTTGAACCCCAAACCCCTTCCATTCTTTTCAGACAGTGTTATCAGCCCAGACAGAGCCTCCGCACAAATCAGAAAAAGGTAAGGAGACAGCGGGCATCCTTGTCTGAGACCTCTGGAGGGCTTCACTGACCCCACACTATCACCATTTAGAAGAAACGACAGGCTAGAGGTGGTGATACAATCTATAACTAACCTATTCCAGGATAAAGGAAGATTCATTTTTTTCATAACAGCCAGTAGAAAGCGCCATTCAACCCTATCATAGGCTTTACTCATATCCAATTTTACTGCCATCATCCCCTTTTTACCAGATTTTTTCCTAGCAATCGAATGGAGAGACTCAAACGCCACCACCACATTATCAAAAATTTGTCTCCCCGGGACGAAAGCTGATTGATTATGAGAAATTAATTCCAGAAGGAGAACCTTCAGTCTTGAAGCCATCGCTTTTGTAACTGTCTTATACACTACACTACATAAAGAAATCGGACGGAACTCATTTGGGGATGTTGGATTCTGAATTTTCGGAATCAGGACCACTATTATGTAATTAAACTCACTAACAGAAGCTTCACCATTCAAAACACTAAGGCAAACCCTAGTAAACTCCTCCCCTAAAATTCCCTAAATTTTTTGGAAAAATATGACCTGGAAACCGTCTGGACCAGGCGCTTTGGTCGGACTCAGCCCAAAAATTGCTAAACTAACCTCTTCAGCCAAATAAACAGCCCCCAACTCCTCCCTCTTACTATTATTAAGACAAGAATTTATTCCTTCAGAAGCTCTCAAAATATCAAGATCAGAAGGATGCGAAGATTGAAACACAGAAGAGAAGAAATCTTTAATTACAAAGGCCATACCTGCTTCATTGTCAAATACACGCCCATCACTGTCTATTAACCTTTCAATATGATTTTTCTTCCTCCTGGCAGTGGCCCTCGCATGGAAAACTGTAAGGATTCCCAGTTTTTGATTGGCTTATTTCGTGAGCAAACCACATCTGGGGGTTTTGTTGTAAGGGTAGATTAGGCCCTCAAGACCTCAAGAGGAGAAGCACCAAAGGTAAATTTCTTGTGCTTGCTTTGCTTTGAAGAGATATAGTTGCACACACACACATTCCATGCATATCCATACCTTGTGTTTATTGTGTGTTTTTATATGTGTGCATTCATGTTTTTTAAACATCTCTTCTTGCATATTTTATTGATTGCATCTTAGGATTAAAATGCCATGACATGTTAGGCATTAGGATGCATTCACATCCCACACTTGCACTTCATGTTTGTTAGCCTTAAGTGTGGTGTAATTCGTTTCCGCTTGTGTGACCGGAAACGTCCGTGCTTGCACAATGGTGTGCATATCTTAGCACGATGGCTGACCACTTGAGAAGGTCTTATTCTTCTCTTGGATAAGTGTTAGATTTGGTTTGATTGATTGGAGTAAAGTGTCTAGGTTCAAAATATTGGATTTCAATGATTTAAATATTTTTCAAAACTGACCTTTGTATGGTCTTATGACCATAACTGTTTACACAAAGTTTCAAATTGAGTTTTGTAAAATTCTAGACAAACTAGACACTCATACCTTTCCAACGATATATTATTCTTAATATTTCATGATCGTTTGGATTGGTTTTGAAATCTCCAAAGTGACCACTAAAACAGGGCAACTCTGTTGTTGTCCGTTTCTGACCTTTGGTCACTCCATTGACCATAACTTTTTCTACATACATTGAAATGTCATTCCATAAATTGTAGTAGAAAGTAGACTTCCATACCTTTCCAACGATATATTATACGAAAGGTTTCGATGTCGTTTGGTCATGTTTCGGAGCGCTCGAATCTCGAGCTGGTGCGCTGTCACGCCTATGCGCTGGTCACCCGCGCAATCTCACCAGCGCAAATCGCCCAGTGGTCGCCCAGTTCTCTGGCGCTGGTGTGGCGCCTGTGTGGAGCGCTGGTCACCAGCGCATGTGCAATTTTTTGCACTTTGCGCTGGTGATGTTGCGCTGGTCACAAGCGCAAGCTGACAAGCGCACAAGGCCAAATCTGATGCGTTTTTCAAAACGACCTCACTTCACTTATGACTCCTATATATACATCTCTTTGATTTTAGGTTGTTTCTAAGAGTTCCAAATTTCATATTTTTCACTTAGAATATTTTTCAAGAGAAAAATCATCAAGAACTCACCTTTAAACACTCAAACCATATACATGTGCATCAAAGATCATCTAAGCATTTTCTAGCATAGTTAGTTTGCTTATTTGAATGGGTTTTGGTCATCACTCTTCCCTTGGTATGTTCTTCACTTTTATCATTGATATTTAGTGTTTTATTTATCAAGGAATCTCTTTTATTATTTGAATGTTCTTAGATTAATATCTTATATTCAAAATAGAGATTGTTTGTGATGACATGATTGAGTGTTGTGTTGTGATAGCTATCTAGGTTTTATAATCTATTGTTAGCTAAGCTATTTGACATGTCATTTAGCTATTGATATCTAGGAGTGTTTTTATTGACATATTATCATCCTAGATAAGCATATAGGGTTGCCTAGCTCTTATTGCATTTATTGAGTATTTTTATATATTCACACATAGGTTGTATTATCTCTTCATTGAGAAGTTAAGTCTTGTTGGCTAAGGTTGCTTAGGCCACAAGCAAAATGGACTAGAGCCACTTTTAAAGGCCCGCGTGGTAGAAGTGGGGGGTTATAGACCGGAGTGTTAGACGAGGTCTACATAGGTTGTAAACTCCATTTCAATTAGTGGATTTCGAGGTTCGAGTGTGGCGCACTATACAGCCCGTGGTTTTTTCCCAGTGGTTGGGTTTTCCACGTATACATCAAGTGTCATTTATAATTCCGCACCATATTACACTTGTTGTTTTTATATTGACTATTAGGGGCATTTTCAGAATATTGACCTTAAACGAAAATTGGGTGAAAATTGTTAAAATCTATTCACCCCCCCTCTAGATTAATATATTGTTAACACACCCGAGCTCGTACACATTATTTGTGTACTTTCAATTGGTATCAGAGCGGGTTCCTAGATATACTTAGGTGATCCTTGCTCACTTTTTGTGTGTTTTGCATTGTGTGTGATTTTTTGATTTATTCATACATTTTGCATTTTACTCATTTGCATTCATCCAAACACTATGAGTGATATCGGGATGAGCAAAGAGGGAGCGTCGAGTGTGAGGCCACCGTTGCTCACCGGCGTGAATTATGCCTCATGGAAAGGCAAGATGGAGGCATACTTGTGTCAAATCCTTGATAGGGCATGGATGGCAATTGAGGATGGGTATGCACCTCCTATGATAACTCCCACTGGTGGAGGAGAACAAGTTCTCAAACCTAAGGCCGATTGGACAAATGGAGAGTTTGAGACTTCGAAGTGGAATAGGAAGGCATGGCACGCCCTTCTATGTGCAGTGGACGAAAATCAGTACAAACTGATTCAAAACACTAGGATAGCCAATGAGGCATGGGATATCTTAGAGGTTGCACACGAAGGAACCGATGTTGTCAAGGATTCCAAGCTACAAGTCCTTCAAACGCAATTTGAGTTGCTCAAGATGGAGGAGGACGAGTGCTTCAATGACTTTGAAGTCAAGTTGATGGATATTGTCAATCAAAGCTATCAACTAGGTGATCCATACTCGGATAGGAGAGTCAAGCAGAAAATTATGAGGTCTCTCCCCGCTAGGTTTGAATCCAAAGTGACGGCTTTAGAAGAAAATTCTGAATATAGGGACATGAAGCCGAGCGAGGTCATTGGAAGACTTCTCGCCTATGAGTCTAGGATAGGTCCTAGCACTTCACCTCCTAAAAAGCAAAAAGGAATTGCTTTGAAAGCTTCCAAGGTTGAGAAGGAGGAAAAAGATGACTCGGACGAAGACACGGCTTTATTGCTTAGAAGATTCAAGAAATTTGTCAAGTTCGAGAAGAATGGTTATGGATCCAAAGGCCAAGAATTGAAGAAAAAGGCACCTTTCAAGAGATTTGAGCCTAGGCAAGAGAATAGTGAAAGGAAAGGGATCCAATGCTATGAGTGTGGCGGTATAGGACACATCTCACCCGATTGTGGGAATTTGAAGAACAAGACGGGAAAAGTTATGGCCGCCACATGGAGTGATAGTGATGACTCCGGAGAGGGAAATAAGTCATCAAGTGATGATGAGTTTACCATTAACTATACGGCTTTTGGAGCCACTTTTGTAGAAGATAAAGTTGATGGTAAGAAAATTGTGACAAGTGATCCCATAGAAGAAAGAGATGAAGAAGTAGCTCTAGATGTGGTAGGTGTAGCTACTCATTGGGATATGTCCATGATTTCATCAAGAGACAAATTTGATGATCTTGATGAAGAAGATGACTCCATTGGTGAGTTGGAGAACATTGAAGATGACTCAAGTGTTGAGAATTTGTCACCTATCTCTACAAAAGGAAGTGTAGAGAAAATGGATGTTCATGACTTTATAGTCAAGTGTGAAAGTTCTATGATGAAGAATAAAAGAAAGATAAAGATTTTAGAGGAAGAAAATCTAGAACTTTCATCACACAATGACCACTTAAGCAAGCAAGTGGAGATGATGGGTCTTAAAGACAATGTTGAAAGCTCTAGATTAGAGAATGAAAAAGAGATTCAAAGCTTGAAGGAAGAGAATCTTAGGCTTTCAACACTTGTTGACCACTTGAGTAGTGAAGTGGTAAGATCCATGAAGGATGAAGACAATCTAAAAGATGAACTAGCTTTGTCTAAGAGGAATGAAGATGGGTTGAAAAGAGAGCTTAGGAATGCTAGAGAATTGATCATTAAGTTGACCTCTAGCACGGAAAAACTCAACCACTTGTTGAGTGTTGGAAAAGGCCCTAGTGACAAAAGAGGTCTTGGCTTTGAAGAAGACAAGGAGAGTCTCACTCCTAACAAGACCATATTTGTCAAGAGCTTAGGCAAGAAAGAGACTTCACCGGTGCAAACTCTTAGGAAGAAGATTGATCTAGGACAATGTTCACATAGTGCACAAGTGAAGGTAGCTTCAAGGAGACAACCTCAAGCTCAAAGAGTTCCTTATCCTAACTTCCCTCAACCTAAGATCCACAAAGGGAAGACACCTATCATGCAAGCTCAAGTGAACGAGCAACCTTGTCTTGGTCAACAACAAAGAAGGAGAGATCCTATCCCACAACCAAGACAACCACAACGACATGGGAATGCACCAAAGCATGCACACGGGAATGGTATGATTCCTAATTTTATTCCCACTTGTCATTTTTGTGGTATTGATGGTCACATAAGACCAAGTTGCTTTTATTACATTCAAATGTGTAGAGTTAAAAGCATGATAGAAAAGAGAAAGGCTAGAGCTAGAATGCATGTTAACATAAAGGAAGAAACTCATTTGCATGATCCTTTAACTTCGAAAGCTCTAGAACCTTTATCCGCTAGGAAGAAAAATATATCACCTAAGTGGATAAGAAAAAATAATGAACCCGCTTGCTACGAGACTAACAAGTCTCATATAGGTTCAACTGAGTCAAATGGACTTGGAAGGTCCATAGGACCTCATGACCTTCATTATTGAAGGGTGGTTGTTGACCCCATGTGGGGAACTCAAGCAAAGAGAGTTTTTGCATACTTGATGCATGCAAAATATTTTAAAGATCTTATGCTTCTTTGTTGATTGCTTGAGTAAGCTTGGTTGCACATATGTATATATGTTTTCTTTTCAATAAGTGTGAACCATGCTTGTATTACAATCCATGTCATATTTATGTTCAAACATGCATTTTTGGACTAGGAAATCTACATAGGAAATATGATTTGAATGACCTATAATTATTTCCATGACATGATGATTCTTAATTGACATGCTAAATGCCATATGAAAAGCATGAAATTCAAATGACATGCTAAAATGAAAAAGCATGAATTGATGATTGCATAATTCTTAAATGCAAAACTTGTGTGAAAAAGCTTATGAGACTCAAATTGATTAAAGGATCTTGTATCCGGTCAAAGGATTTTACTATCCAAATGTCTCTCTTTCTTTATTTGTTGAACATGGTTACTATCATACGGGTTTCATATCCGGAAAAATCAAATAGGGTGCAAAGTCGCTCATGCCATGTTTCGCTTATAAAGTTGGATATAGTGTTTATTAAAATTGAATATCAATAAATTCTCTATATCCTTGCTTCTCTCATGACATTGGTGAAATTGGTTTGAATTCTTATTAGAAACCTTTGTCAATTGCTTTGCCAAATACCATTGTATTTTGGACTTGAATGCAACATGTCTTGTATGCAAAGCATTTTTATTTCACACATTTTTTTTAAATAATCCTCCTTGTTTCTCTCCAATTATTTGAGTAGCATAAGTGACTTACATGGATATGCAAATATCTTGTATGCTACTATCTCTCTTTGCTATGAGTGACCTTGTTAGGGACTACTCATTTGCCTATATCATGACAAAAAGGGGGAGTAGAATGTGGTAAGGGGAGATGCTAAATTGTTGTGGCAATTTGTGCATATTGGGGAGATTACATATTGAGGGGGAGTAACCCATTGAGGGGGAGCATTGCATTCACATACATTATACGATGTTGTGCTTAACTTACGTAAATGCAAATGCTTGGTTTATCTCACATGATTAATCTCACATGTATGTGTATTGGAAAATATAGAAACCTTGTTTTCAGGGATTGATTGTTCTACAAGAGATTGAAGGCTTCAAGACTTTATTTTTTATATCTCTTTGTAATGTAGAAAATCATTGTAGACCCTTAGTTTCTATTCTGTTGTGAGGAATCAATGTGAGTGGTGGTTTTGTCACGAAATAGCCAAAGGGGGAGATTGTAAGGATTCCCGGTTTTTGATTGGCTTATTTCGTGAGCAAACCACATCTGGGGGTTTTGTTGTAAGGGTAGATTAGGCCCTCAAGACCTCAAGAGGAGAAGCACCAAAGGTAAATTTCTTGTGCTTGCTTTGCTTTGAAGAGATATAGTTGCACACACACACATTCCATGCATATCCATACCTTGTGTTTATTGTGTGTTTTTATATGTGTGCATTCATGTTTTTTAAACATCTCTTCTTGCATATTTTATTGATTGCATCTTAGGATTAAAATGCCATGACATGTTAGGCATTAGGATGCATTCACATCCCACACTTGCACTTCATGTTTGTTAGCCTTAAGTGTGGTGTAATTCGTTTCCGCTTGTGTGACCGGAAACGTCCGTGCTTGCACAATGGTGTGCATATCTTAGCACGATGGCTGACCACTTGAGAAGGTCTTATTCTTCTCTTGGATAAGTGTTAGATTTGGTTTGATTGATTGGAGTAAAGTGTCTAGGTTCAAAATATTGGATTTCAATGATTTAAATGTTTTTCAAAACTGACCTTTGTATGGTCTTATGACCATAACTTTTTACACAAAGTTTCAAATTGAGTTTTGTAAAATTCTGGACAAACTAGACACTCATACCTTTCTACGATATATTATTCTTAATATTTCATGATCGTTTGGATTGGTTTTGAAATCTCCAAAGTGACCACTAAAACAGGGCAACTCTGTTGTTGTCCGTTTCTGACCTTTGGTCACTCCATTGACCATAACTTTTTCTATAGACATTGAAATGTCATTCCATAAATTGGAGTAGAAAGTATACTTCCATACCTTTCCAACGATATATTATACGAAAGGTTTCGATGTCGTTTGGTCATGTTTCGGAGCGCTCGAATCTCGAGCTGGTGCGCTGTCACGCCTATGCGCTGGTCACCCGCGCAATCTCACCAGCGCAAATCGCCCAGTGGTCGCCCAGTTCTCTGGCGCTGGTGTGGCGCCTGTGTGGAGCGCTGGTCACCAGCGCATGTGCAATTTTTTGCACTTTGCGCTGGTGATGTTGCGCTGGTCACAAGCGCAAGCTGACAAGCGCACAAGGCCAAATCTGATGCGTTTTTCAAAACGACCTCACTTCACTTATGACTCCTATATATACATCTCTTTGATTTTAGGTTGTTTCTAAGAGTTCCAAATTTCATATTTTTCACTTAGAATATTTTTCAAGAGAAAAATCATCAAGAACTCACCTTTAAACACTCAAACCATATACATGTGCATCAAAGATCATCTAAGCATTTTCTAGCATAGTTAGTTTGCTTATTTGAATGGGTTTTGGTCATCACTCTTCCCTTGGTATGTTCTTCACTTTTATCATTGATATTTAGTGTTTTATTTATCAAGGCATCTCTTTTATTATTTGAATGTTCTTAGATTAATATCTTATATTCAAAATAGAGATTGTTTGTGATGACATGATTGAGTGTTGTGTTGTGATAGCTATCTAGGTTTTATAATCTATTGTTAGCTAAGCTATTTGACATGTCATTTAGCTATTGATATCTAGGAGTGTTTTTATTGACATATTATCATCCTAGATAAGCATATAGGGTTGCCTAGCTCTTATTGCATTTATTGAGTATTTTTATATATTCACACATAGGTTGTATTATCTCTTCATTGAGAAGTTAAGTCTTGTTGGCTAAGGTTGCTTAGGCCACAAGCAAAATGGACTAGAGCCACTTTTAAAGGCCCGCGTGGTAGAAGTGGGGGGTTATAGACCGGAGTGTTAGACGAGGTCTACATAGGTTGTAAACTCCATTTCAATTAGTGGATTTCGAGGTTCGAGTGTGGCGCACTATACAGCCCGTGGTTTTTTCCCAGTGGTTGGGTTTTCCACGTATACATCAAGTGTCATTTATAATTCCGCACCATATTACACTTGTTGTTTTTATATTGACTATTAGGGGCATTTTCAGAATATTGACCTTAAACGAAAATTGGGTGAAAATTGTTAAAATCTATTCACCCCCCCCCCCCCCCCCCTCTAGATTAATATATTGTTAACACACCCGAGCTCGTACACATTATTTGTGTACTTTCAAAAACCTTTGAATTTCGATCACCCGATTCCATCCAGTCGGCCCGAGAATGTTGCTTCCAATATAACTCTTCCTGTTCCAACAGACCTTCAACTAATCTTTCCTTAGCCTTAATAGTAACCATCACTCCTTCCCTATCACACTTCCTGTACAGGCTCTCTATCTCCTGATTCATCACAGAAATTTTTTTCCTTAAATTATGAAACTGATCATAACTCCAACCTACTAAACTATTAGCACAACGACACAACTTACTTTTAAAATCCTCCACCAAAAAAGAAGGGCCATTATCCTACCAAAAATTATTAATTACACTGCCAATATCTTCTTCTTTCAACCAAAGAGGCTCAAACCGAAAGGAATGAGTTCTTTTCTTCTGTGGACTCATAACCCAGTAGAAACTAAGGAGAATCGGCCGATGATCTGATGAATTATAACCCAAGTGATCCACTTTTATCTGACTAAACCTATCCCTCCACTGATTATCAGCAAAAAACCTATCAATCCTTTCCTGAACATTGCACTTACCAGCTCTACGATTATTCCAAGTGAGCCTAGGACCCGACCAACCCAGGTCATTCAAATCACAATCATCAATCACCTTCCTAAACCGAATAATTCCCGAAATTGACTTATCTGACCCACCAATCTTCTCGGACAAACACAGTAATTCATTAAAATCCCCTCCACAAACCCACGACAAACTATCCACTTCTCTAAGCCGTCGCAAAAGGGACCAAGAATTCATTCTCTGACTAGGACAAGGCTCCCCATAGAATCCCGAAAACCTCCACCTGAAACCATCATTCATATGAATTATAGCATCTATATGGCCTATAGAAGAAGAAATAACCGACACCACTAGATCTTTCCTCCATAAGAACATTAAACCCCCACTTCTACCCCTACTATCCACCACAAATCCATCACCAAACCTAAGGGACTCTCTAACACTCACTGCTATCTGCCCACACAATTTAGTTTCAGAAAGAAACACAAAATCAGGGGAATGGCTCTTTAGCAACCTCTTCAAGGCTGCGAACGCACGTGGATTCCCCAATCCTCGTACGTTCCAGCTTAGACCTATCATAACTCTCGGTGGGCCTGGCTATCAGGCACCACCGAATTCACAACTTCCCCACTTGGTCCACTAAACTTCCCTTTCTTCACAATACTGCTATCTTCTAACAGATTTGATTTCCCTTTCCTTTTCCCAATTTGACTCCCCATTTCCTTACTACCTTGTTTCATATTAGTTTGCCCTGCCCTAGCTAATCGTTTCCATCTCCTGTGAGTTTTCATCTGTTGCGAGCTACATATAACTAAACTCTCAGGTTGAACCATCAAAGTATTAGATATTATCTCACCTACCAACTCTGGACATTCCATATAACTGCTATTTTGCCTCACATTATCACCTGACTCCCTCTGGGCCTTTGTATTAATAAAAGGTTCATTTGGGCCTACTACCCATTTTCCATTATCCAGATTCGGGTCATACCCGGCTAACTTGGGTAGGGCTCCCAACTCTGCTTCCACCTTCTTCTTCATAGTTTCTGCCTCAACTCTTTCGGTGTCTCCCTGCTGACTATCTATTAATCTCGTTTCTTGTTGCTTTAAAACCTCGCTCCGCTCATCACTTTGACTCATCTTTTCATTAATAAACCCATCTACTTTAGTAGGAATTTTGCCTTTCCTTTTATCCAAAATTGAAGCTCTCATCCAGGAACCAAATTTAGTAATCTTCCCTTTCAAAGCTTCCGATCTAGCTTCTTCATCCATACACTCCTTAATCACATGACCAATCTTCCCACAAACATAACAAAACTCTAGCAACCTTTCATATTTCAAGCCAACCCTCCTAATATTCTCTGTTTTGTCTAATTTCACTCGAAGCCACCGTTTCAACGGTTTGGGGATTTCGATTTGAACTTTAACTCTCATAAATTTTCCCCAACACTCTTTAGATTCCGTCGGAATCTCTATGACTTCCCCAATCTGTTCAGCCATCCACTTCGTTGTTTTCCTATTCATACACATTATCGGCACATCATGTATCTGAACCCACAGCTCAACCCTATCAAACCCCAGCAGAGAAATATCTCCCATACCAGTTGGTTTTTCTAGAGCTATAAGGCTTTTATCAAAATACCAGGGACCTCTCTGCCATATTCAGTTCCTCTCCTCTTGATTTTTGAAATAAAACATAAATAAATTGTCACCAACAGCTTCAATTTCTACTGTCCCAAATTGGCTCCATGGTTGTTCCATCAACCCTTTAAAAGCTTCCCTATTCACTTTCTTTCCAAATAGAACTTGCCCTACTAAACAAAGTTTGACATCCGCTTCCCCATCTCGCTGTGCTTCTACCGACAGCTCATGAACAGCCACATCTTCATCCGCAATTGAAAGATTTTTGTAAAGCTATGCTATCTCCGATTCCATAGTAAGAAACTAACTTGAGTTGACCTAGAAAATAATCCCCAGATAACCCACCCCTTCTTCAACCTAAAAGACCCACTTCTTAAAAGACCCACTACTTTTACACTGTTTACTCAGAGAGAAAAAAAGTGAAAACACATCACTTTCCTTTTAATTTATTTTTTTGTTGGTGAGACTTCTATATAACGTGTTTTTGAAACAAAAGCTCTCTGGATTGAAGTACAAGGACTTTTCTTTTAAGATTTTCTCTTTCTTTTGGCCTTAATTTCAGCTCTGATTGGTGTCCTCATTTTACAAATTTCTTGATATTTCTAGTGCTGGAATTGTAGATGATCATGTCCCCACTCGGGCTACAGGCCACTCGGCCACTCGGTTCTTGGCGTGTTCCACTAATTTTATGGAATGTTTGAAGTCAATTCTATGAGATGACTTGAAAGTTTCTTCCACTAATTTTATCGAATGTTTTAAGTCTATTCTATGAGATGACTTAAAAGTCTTCCACTAATTTTATGGAATGTTTGAAGTCATGAGACGATTTAAAAGTCTCTTCCACTAATTATAAAACTTTTAATTTTTTTTTTTTTTTTTAAATGCTTAAACGAATCTTGTTTAAAAAATAAAAGTTAATAATGAGGTTCTTGATGAAAAACAAATTATAACATGATTTCATAAATTATAGTTATAGATTGTTATATGGTTTGTTCGAACTTCATTATCATCAATACAAATAAAAAGTAAAATATCACTATTTGAGTACATAATTTGTTTAACTAAATAAAAAGTAGATAATAGCATCAAAGAATATCACAAATTTTAGAGTAATACTATACAATTTAAATGATGTGGTAAGTGAGTTGTCATAATCCTATAATTTGTGTGATGATGACAACTCACCTGCTACATCATTTTGGTTGGTTTTTGGGTTGACTAACATTAGTGATGACTTTAATATCAATCCTAAAATTTAACAGCCGCATTATCAGTTGTTAACAGTACGTATACTCAATAAATTTAACGTTTTGAAATCTAACACCGAACCGATATTTATAAATATGTGGACCTAGATCAAGCATTTCATGTTTACTTCCAAAAACATAAAAGAGGGTTTTGTAGATTTCCACAAAAGATAAAGGAAGTTGTATGTGTTTGAGGTGGAGATTGTGTTGGCAAACAAAGTAGAGAACTGAGTGTAAGGTATTCAAAGATTTCCAGAATTCCAGTTGGACTTGGTTTGGCCACTATCCATCTCACCATCACTTTCTCTATTAAGGTTTATAGAGGTCTTTCCTGACACAACTCTCAATCTAAACTTAAGAAGTTAGAATTTGGAGAGCAATCCCTCTAAGTTGGAGCAGCCATCTAAAGTAAAAAAGTAATTTTTTTTTTTTCACGTAATTTAATTAAGGGATAAATTAATTTCTTTGGCAATAGATTTTGCAAACAATTGCAACGATTCGTTTTTGAAACCATTTCTAAGTTTGAGTCGTTTGACGTTATATTTGTTAATAAAGATCGAATAAAAGTTTAAAGTTTTTTTTTTTTTTTCCCTCAATTTTGAGGAGATCTGCAGATCTCCTAGATCTCCTCCCATGTTTATTTATTTATTTATTTATTTTATTTTCTTAGTTAATTAATTTAATTTTAAATAATTTCAAAAATTGATATTATTATAATAATAAAATCGATCATTTAGGGGTATTTTAGACATTTCATATTTCAAAGTTAGTCAAATGTCAAGTCAGTGGTTAGTCAACGGAAATCAAGGGAGATTTGTGCAATTTTAGCAAAATTGCTAGTGAATACAATATTGACTAAACTCATAGGAAGTTTCTGCAATTTTTCTAAATTAATCTGAGCACAAGACTTCTTTATAGTGATAGCTGTAATATTATTGAGGATTGATTGAATGTTTTTTTCTTCTTCTTCTTCTTCTTCTTCTTCTTCTTCTCTCTCTCTCTCTCTCTCTAAAACTGGACTGCCCTAAGGGGAAAAAACATTATAAAAAAAAAAATTTGAAAAACCCTAGGCAGTATCCATATATAAAAAAATTAAAAAGGGGCAACTTACGTAAACTTACCCTTTCTATGCACAATAACATATAACCCTGTAAAAAAAATCATAATAACATTCAGTACCCTTTGACCCATTGACTAACGGTTGACCGCCATTAGTAAATCACGGAAATTGTGCAATGTCAATTTTTCCCTTGCATCTATATTTGGAAAAGAGTTAGACTGTTATTTCATCAAATAGAGAATATATTGAAGAGAAGAGTTTAAGTCATATGGAAAATACTACTCCTACTCCTTTAGCTCATGTTCTTCTCTCTTCCTCTATTTCTCACCCACCTACTATCAGAAGAACCCAGTCAGTAAAAATACAAAACCTTGTAGAATATGCACACATCCCAGACTCCGCTCAAATTAATGAAACCTCTGTCCCACTGTTAAATCCTTACAACATCTTCAAAAGATCTAAGTCCTTAGCCAGACAAGTCACCCATCTTGTCCGACACAAATCTCCCCCAGTCAAAGAATACATCCAGTCAACAGCTCTTGATAATTGCCTCATCCCAGCTTCTCCAGCTGAGCAATATGTTGATCTTGAAATTGGCCAACCTTTGATTGACCAATGGATCAAAGAAGGTTACTCACACCTTCACTTTGGTGCAGTTCGAATCATCCTTACCTTGCATGGAAGGAAAGGAATACCAGTTACTGCAAGAGTTGCTCTACTCAACACTGTTTATAAGCAATATGAGCAAGCAGTTATTGGTACCTGCCTCACAACGCTTCATGCTGGTAGTATATCACTCACATACTACCCCAACTTCAATATCCCTTTAAGAGATGCCAATCTCCACAACTGTCTCAAAATACAGCTCCAACTTTTGGGTGCAGACATACAGCCCAACTCATACATGGCTACTCTCCACCACCAGATAGCTTATCGTCTCCAAGACCATGCCCTGGATCTTCCTATCCCATGTCATTCTGGTGATACCATATTCATCAAAGCAGAACGTGAAGATGAAGTCCCTACTATCATCCAAATCCCAAAACAATTACCAAAGGACAAACTCACGGAGATCATGCCACTTGAATGGATCACTAACTATGAGAAGGCTTTCCAGAACAATACTCTAGTAGTTGCCATAGATACTGAGTATACCAGAGAACCAGATGGTTCTATCAAAACAATCTACAAACCACTTGTAAATCTAGAAGCCTCCTCCAGTTCCAATACTCCTCCCATCTTCCAAGCCCTGATGATCAGACCAGTCACCATAGAAGATGATATTCCCATCTACAACTTTGAAGCTGATGGATCTCCAGTCTTTACAGACAAAATCAATGGTCACTTCATTTGGGACGTTGATCCCAACATGTGTGATGCAGATTGTGAATGCCGAGACTGTTTCAAAGGCTACCTATCACCTTGCAAACTCTCACGCAAACCATACAAACCTGATGACAAAAACAACCCTTGGATAGGCCTTCACCCCATCAAAAACAAACCTCTATCCATATATGACAGAGCTCTACAGATCTTGCGATCTGAAGGACTACTGCCTCCTAAACCAGAACCTGAACTAGAACCACAGATTCATTCCATACCTCAACCTCAACCTCAACCCATTCCATGTTACATGGCCTCCAATTATGATCAAGATTTTCCTCCTCTGGAACCATCCTCTAACCCTGAAAAGAACAGATTTTTCCGACCTTTCATCCAATCCACTGAAGTCCTACCTGATGAATCTCTAAAACATCCCTCACAGGCTGAGCAAGTTCTCAATTGGCAGACCCATAATGCCAAAATACAAAATAGAATTCTTAACTCTATTGATCAGAAGATTGACCGAGTCTCCCATCATGTTTCCCAACATGAACATAGCCTCCAAAAAATGGATCATGTTTTCAGAGACTTCTCCATTGATCTTCAGTCTAAGATCTCCAAACTAGATGCTGATCTTCACAGATACATAAATCATGGCTACTTTGGCCCTGATTTTGACCATAAAGAAAGAGAGATCAAAAGACTCAGAGAACAGTTAGACCAGCTAAACAGAGATCATTTCCATCCTGCTTCACCTCCTTATGTGCCAAAACCTTACACTCAGACCTTGATGTTTCCTTCATCACATCTATACCCTTCCTCATCCAGACCACCAGATGATTCTCAATATTTCAAATCCACCGGAGAACTTTTCTGAAAATATCCTCCTCTTTCTCCTCCCAAGAAGAAAAAATCAATAAAAAAGTCCCCCCACACCAGAAAAGACAAACAACCAGCCTCAGACCAATACAGGCTTGCCCTGTATACTTCTCACCATTCTCCCACATCTTCAGACCCAGAATCAGATTCTACCTCCACTACTTCATCCCGGTCCTCTTGGAACACTATTCTAGATCCTGATCAAACAGATCTTACTCAAGTTTTAATGGCTTCAAGAACAGATCCCCAGCCATCTGTTCATACTTATGACACTCTTGATGATGCCTCCATTGGCCCATATGTGGAAGAACCATAAGAAAATGTCCCTGGTCAGCCACACAGTACCAAGCCTACTAATGATCCTTGGTTCAATCTTGACAACTCCTCTCCAGATTCTTGGAGAAAGAAGATTTCTGAAATGAGTGCATAGCTTGACTTACAAATGGCAAAATCAGAACACAACCTTGAAGCTATTCTCAGAGAATTTGTTTCTCGCTTCATAGGCTCTCTCAGAGATTGATATCAAGCCCTCGGAGAATACAGATAACTCCAGTTTGTCTGTGTACCTCTAGCTTCTCAGGCTATAGGTTACATATTCAGAGAATTTCTTGGTGATCCCGATCATTTCTACAAACAAACCAGACAGGAATTCTTTGAAAGTCGTTGTTGCTCTCTCCGAAAGAAAGACATCATGCTTCAATACAAAAAGATGTCCAGCAGGTTCCACATCCTTGGTGGAATCAATGATCCAAGTCTTAAGCAGGTTTATATGAATTCTCTTCCAGAAGAACTTCATGATGAATTGCAAAGAAAGATTGATGCTTCTGGCAGAACCCTCAATGATACAACTCTTGATGAAATCCACATGTACTCTTTGAGTGCATTAGAAAAACTATGTGTTACACAGAAGGTTTTCTCCAAGATGTTACGAGAAGGACGAAGATATAAAACCAGCTGTAAGCAACCTTTTCTACAAATCAAGTGTAAATCCAAAGACACATGTACCTGCAAGATAAAGAAGAAAAACCATTTTCAACATTCCAAATCCAAGCACAAGAACAACAAGAATAAAAAGTTCAAATACTTCAAAAAGAAGTCCAAGCGTGCATGGAACAAGTCCTAGAAATGTTTCATCTATGGACAAAATGGTCATTATGCAAAGAAATGCCCCAACAAAAAGGCCAAGTCAGCAAAATTAGTTCATCAGATTGAACAACTGGCATATGACATTCCAACTGATACTGATGTGGAATACATCTATTCTGAACAAGAATGTGTTGATCAAAACACAAGTTTTGTGCTCCAAGACATAGATGTTACAACAGATTCAGAATACTCTGCCTCCTCAGATGCTGATTCAATCCATAAATCCTACCATGCCTCACAGATCATTTCCCAATCAGGCCCTCAAGCCTCAATCCACATCCTTCCTGACAAATATTCCAAGCCAATTGATGTCATTGCATACTTCGACACAGGATCTCATAACACCATGATAAATCCTAAGATCCTCCCTCCTGCTGCATGGAAACCCTCTACCCGTTATTTCAAAGCAGCTGATGGAAAAATATTTACCACCAACCTGATTTCAGCAAACAAGATTGGTATTAAGATTTTCCCGTCTTATATCATTTGGGTCCAAGTTATTGGAACACCTTTACCTGACAAAGATATCCTCATTGGATGGGATGTCTATTGCCAATGCAAATCCCTTCGTCTTCTACCCAAGGGAATCAGATACAAAAAAGAGTTCAAATCATTTTCAGACATTCCTAAAATCTTCCCTTTGTCTGAAATCCACCCCTCCTTTGAACACATCCAACGAAAACTACTCCAGTTTTGCTCTAATAGTCATGCTGATTTCCAACACCCCAATCATTTGTGGGAAAATCCAAACTTCTTCATCAAGCTGCCCTTCAAGCTCAATGAAGATGTTAACCCTACAAAAGCCACCCATTCTGGCATGTCACCATCAGACCTCAGATTAGCAAATGAACAATGTGATATCTTGCTCCAGCAAGGTCTTCTTGAACACACCTCTTCACCATGGGCGTGCCAGGCGTTTTACGTTGAAAAACGTTCAGAACAGATCAGAGGCAAGAAAAGATTAGTCATTGACTACAAGCCTCTCAACCTCTTTCTTCAGAGTGATAAATTCCCTGTTCCCAGAACCAAAATGTTGTTTTCACAACTCCCAGGTGCCAACATTTTCTCCAAATTCGATCTCAAATGAGCTTTCTGGCAAATTGGTATCCATCCTAGTGATAGATACAAGACAGTTTTCTGTCTTCCTAATGCCCAGTACCAATGGACAGTCCTACCATTCGGTCTCAAGACAGCACCTTCCCTGTTCCAAAAAGACATCACCAGGATTTTTCATCCTATTCTCCATTCAGCCCTACTCTGCATTGATGATATTCTCCTGTTCTCTACAGATGAGAATTCACATACCCAACTTCTTCATCATTTCCATGATCTACTCAATCAGTATGGTATCATGCTTTCAGAAAAGAAAAGTATGATTGGCCTTAAAGAAATAGAATTTCTTGGTATGCATATTTCAAATGGTCAATACCGTCCTGGTCCTCATCTGGCTTCTTAACTCCTTGATTTTCCTAATTCAAACCTTACACACAAACAAATTCAACGGTTCCTTGGAATTGTTAATTACATCAGAGATTTCATCCCTTGAGTCAGCCATTACACCTCAGTTCTTTTTGTTCATTTAAAGAAGAAACCTCCTCCCTAGAGTGCTCTACACACTGACGCAATAATCCAACTGAAGAAAATTGCACAGTCTCCACTGGCTCTAACTATTCCATCCTCCTGTAAAATCATCCTCTAGACTGATGCCAGTGACACCTACTGGGGTGCCATCCTCATCGAAGACAAAGATGGTCAAAGAAGATATTGTGGTCACACTAGCGGACAATTCAAACCTGCCCAACAACATTATCACACTATCTACAAAGAGATTCTCGCAGTGAAAAATGGAATCTAAAAGTTTAACTTCCACCTCAGGACAAGAAACTTTATTGTGGAAATGGACAACTCATCTTTTCCCAACATCCTCAAGTTCCGCAATAAGATTCCTCTTAATCCTCAACTGTTGAGACTCAAAGACTGGTTCTCCAGATATGACTTCACTGTTAAACATGTGAAAGGCCAACACAATATAATTATAGATATGCTTTCCAGGCCTCAACCAGTCCATCTCATCACCTCAACCAGAAGAATTCCATTAGTCCTCATGGCTACCTCAGCCTCCTCCTCATCAGATCCCTCACCAGATCTCCCAGCTCTCACCAATCTAACCTATCCACCGGAGCTACTACAAACCCTTCCCCCAAATCAACAACCTACCCTTGATCAAATTCAACATTTTGCAAAATCCCATTTCAGTGTCTATTTGACAAAACTCCAGAAAGGATGTCATCATACTCTCATCAACCCAACAAAACCTTTCCTAGATCCTTTCCTGATGCCTCCCTTTGATTACTTCACTCCTCGAGTTTTATGGTTTTTATGGTGTCTATCTGTCTTCCATCATCATGCCATTGTCTTCCCTCTTCAGGACTTATATGGTCATCTCCATGATCCAGCTCAACAACACTCCCTCCTATGAACATTCCTTAAATGGTTTGATTCATTGTCCTATTGAAGAACTGAGCTTACAAAACTCATGGGACAATATAACCTTTGGAAACTTGATCCTGATACAGCCTCTTTTGTATCCTGCATTTGGATATTTCACAGGCCCTATCGTTACAATCCTCACAAAAAGCTTCTTTGGACACACAACATCAACTATGAATGGCACACCACTTTTGACTACTCACATCTGTATCCCACTAAGCTTCAAACACCTCTGTTGAACTTTCTTTGTGATACTAATGGTGTCTATACAGATGAATGTCTAATCCTCCCAGGAGTGCCCAGAGATTCCTCCCAAAGCTGGCCCCAAAGTTGGGATCCAGTACCAGAAGATTTTTTGCAAGATTCACAAGACCCTATGGCTCTAGACACTTAGACAACTTTTTGGCCCTGTTGGATATGTGGTGCTACAGATTCAAATGATGAGAATCACATTAATTGCAATCTGTCAAGCCCGTGATCAAGCCCATGACACTTTTCCCAAGCTCTTGCAGACAATTTCAATTCATGAACTGACAATAATCAATCAATCAGAAAAAATCATCACATGATTACTATTAATGTTTTTGTTTTATTAGGATTTGTCTGTTTGTATTTAAGTTTGTCAAAGTTGTGTTTTGCTTTCACGAGAAAGCAAATTGTCATTATTATATTTGCTTTTTAGATTTTTGTCCTTTTGTAAGATAGTTATCTACTATCTGCACTGATGTACTGATGTAATCAATCACGTACATGTTCACGTGATTTTCATGTAAGCTTTGTAAGCTTTGGTTTATCAGCTCTCCTCCTATATAATGAGGAGCCTCTCCTTGTAAAATTCAGACAACCTTGAATATTAAGAAAAAACCTTGTGTGTTATCTTAAAATGGCTTTCTAAACTCTCTCATCTTCTTCTTCAATATTTATCTAGATGATGAATTTCATTATGTAATTATCTAAGTATGCTCTGTGCTTACCTCTAGTAGAGGATCCTGCACATCGGAAAATGGATATTGGTCATTTAGCTTAAAGGTTCTTGTATCGTCTGTGGACAGTCATCCAGTGAGTACCCTGTTTAGGCCATGGTAGTGCCGCTGTGTGAGGAAAACTCTAAGACTGAAGTTTAGACGGTGCAAGGTACCTTAATAAATTAAAAAGAAGAAATTGCTCTCTTCCTAGAGATCAGATATCTTATATCCATAGAGAGATTTGGCTATCTGGAATCATCATCAATGGAGATTTGCTTCACCTAAAATCCTTAAGTAAAAATTTTCCACAAAACAAATAAACCAAAAAAATTAGATCCATAACAAAATTTATTCACGTCAAACCTTCAATTTCAACCAAAATAATTATAGGAAATAATCTGAATAAAAGGCCCACATTCAGAGAATAAAAAAAAGTATATTTTCAACCATAATCATTTTCAATCTACAATCAAAGTTATCGTATTAATTCATAATTACATTGACTCATGACTCATGAGACGACTTAAAGTCTCTTCTACAGTTCTACTCCCACTAGCTAGATTGATTCATAATTGCATTGATTCATACTAGTATTACAAAAATTGATATTTTTTAATAAAATTGGACTAACCTAAGGGGAAAAAGCCTCATAAGCAATCATATGCTGAAAAACGGTTTTTTTCATCAACCCGTAGAAACCATCAAAATTTCATCTCTCCAAATTTCCATAGAAATCATCAATAATCTACTACACTTTTTTTTATTATTATTTTATTTAATTTTAAAATTAGTTTTTTTTTTTTCTTTGATTTTCTTAATTGACAATGATGATTGAAAAGACAAAAGTGTTGATGATGATTGAGAAAAAAGAATATGAAGATTTGAGTTTCCAAATCTTTAAAAATGAAGTTATTAAAAAAAATAAAAAATCTTTAATTGATGTTAATAATGATTAAAGAACTTTATTATTTCATTGTTTTCTTTGATTTTTTCTTTTAAGAAAGAAGAAGAAGAAGATCTAGGTTCCCAAATAGCTTGAAATTTATTTATTTATTTTTCTTTAATTTTTCATTAATTTTCTCTTCTTTTTTATATATATTTTTTTCTTTGATTTTCTTAATTGATGATGATGATTGAGAGAGAAGAATATGAAGATCTAAGTTTCCAGATCTTTTTAAAAAATTTATTTTAATTTTTTCCTTTAATTGATGTTGTTAATAATGATTGAAGAACTTTATTATTTCATTATCTTCTTTGATTTTTGATTTTCTCTTAAGAAAGAAGAAGAAGACGAAGATTTGGGTTCTCACTTCCTAGATCCCTTGAAAAAAAATATTTTTCTTTACTTTTTCATTAGAAGGTATTTTTTGAAATCTCTTTTTATATATTTTTCAAATAACAATTGTAATTCCATTTTTAAAGAATTTTTTGGTTCAATTTATTTAAGGTAAAAAGACCTTAATACCCTTTTTACATAAAAAAGAACTTAGTTAACATTAACGGTCAACGGTTTAGTCAAGGGTATTAATCTGTTATTTTGACAAAAGTACGATCTAATTGCAATTTTAGTAAAGGTTAGGGTATTTAGTGCAATTTTCCCATTAAATAAAATACAACCAGATTCTCCACAAGATATTTTTATTTCTCATCTATTTTCAGGCAATTCAGTAAGATCAATTTGCATAATTGTCTAAAGCAATTAATGCATACACTAATTCTTCATTTTTATTATTATTTTTTTAAATTTTTTTTTTCAGACCATTGTCAAAAATAAATTCATAAATATTAAAGATTGGTAAATTGACTTCGGTTTACAAAGACTTATGTGTTAGGATTTAACTTGTATTCCTAAAGTGAACCAAACAACTCCAAACAAATCCAATTGCTTATGGGAGTTGTTTAGGAAAAACTTGTTAAAGGATTTCCTTGTTTATGAAATACTTGTTAAGGGATTTTTCAACTTCTTTTGGGAGTCTAGTTACTTAGAGACCAAAAATGCTCACTCTTATAAATAGTGAAGCTTATTCTTTGGTCTAAATACTTGGAGAAACAAGAAACACCTGGAAA
Organism: Acer campestre; assembly: GCA_954870605.1. Taxonomy (NCBI): domain Eukaryota; kingdom Viridiplantae; phylum Streptophyta; class Magnoliopsida; order Sapindales; family Sapindaceae; genus Acer; species Acer campestre. Next base: position 27,804,118 of record OX940802.1, read on the forward strand.
TATAAGGGTGTGTTCGTTATTGTTTTTGAAACGCGTTTTTTGTTTTTAAAATTAAAAAAAAAACTAAACACATTCGTAGTTGTTTTCCACATGTTGTTTTAAAAAAATTGAAATCAGTTTTTTACGTTAAAGCATACAAGTAGAAAACAACAAATATATGAGGCTATCCGGTAGGCAACTTTTTGCCTGTTTTCATTTTTGCTTTTTGAAAACAATTTCGAATTCGCGTTCGTTATCCGTTATTCATTTTATTTTCAAAAAACAAAAACAAATGAAAAACAAAATCATTGTTAAAAGTGAAAATTTTGAAAAACAACTTTTAGATGTTTTCCATATTTTTCAATTTGTATTTTCACTTAAAAAAAATTAAAAAATTAAAACTCGCATTTTTTTTGAAAACTTTTTTTCTTCTTCTTCGACTCTCCATCACTGTTCTACTTCTTCTTCTTCTTCGATCTGCTTTTCCAAGGCCGGATAAGGTGAGATCCTCCTCCGGCGACGCCGATCTGGGATAGATCGGTGTCGCCAGAGGAGGATCTCATCTCCTCCGGCCTTGGTGCTGCCAATATGCTTCTCCAGCTGAGTTCGAAGGTCCTATTGTTCCTCCAACAGGCAATGCTTATAGCTTTAAGGGTGGTTTGGTTATGGGGTTGTGGGGTTGTTGCTCTGATTCTGATGACTGATAAGGATCCTTGGCCAGCTTAGATGTTGGACTTTTTAGGAGATTTTTTGGGTTTATATTGGGAGGAATTTGTTTCATTCATTTTTCAATATTAATATAATTAGTGCCATTTATTTTTTGGGTTTGTTTTTGATGAATGGATGATGGTGATATGTGTTTGATTTTGATTTTCTAGGGTTGTTTTTGGGTTTCCGTCAGCTGTCATGTGCACTGATAACGCACCCCGATATTATATCTACTTGCACTTTGCTGAGCTTCAACGCGACCAAATGACTAAACAAATCAGACAAATGTACATATATTTAAAGGTACAAATCAGATGATTGTGGTTGTATGCTAAATATATATTTGAGTCATTGTTTAATTTCCTGGATTTGTGTTGATTGTATGGGTTTGATTTTCTGGGTTGCTAATGATTGTGGTTAATATTTTGATTTTCTGGGTTATTGGAAATTCCCAAATCGATCTCTTTAAATATGGAAATTCACAAATTTCTCCAAATTTGAGAATTTTTCTGGATTTGAAAAGCTTTTTAAGATTCTTAATTGTTTTTATGTTATATATTATTTATTTTATTTTATTCAAAATATTTTCAACTCATTAAGAAAAATATATTAGGAAAATTATAATTTTTGATATTTTTCGGTTAATCTACCAAACACGTTTTTTATGTTTTCATTTTTAAAATACAACTTCTAATATATACCACTAGATATGTTTTTGGATTTCAAAACAGAAACAAAAAGCATTATTTTCATTTTCGTTTTTTCTTTTCAAAAAATAACAAATAAAAAATACTTACAAGACTATGTTTCCCGTATTTTCTATTAACTTGAACTCTCAGTGTTCTGAAACACGCCTCTCTCTCTCTCTCTCCAAGTCTTTTTCTGCGACTTCCTAGTTTCTTCTATCCATTTCTTCCGATTTCACACGGTTTCTTTTTTCTCCATTGGTATCAAATCATCATCTGATCTATCTGTTTTTTTTTTCCCTCGTTTTCTGTATTTTTACACACAATTTCTTTTTTTCTCCATAGGATGTTAATCCAAATCTATCTCTTCAGTCATACAAGTTAAGGTATGTATCCAAATCTATATTTCTTTGATTTAATCTTTCAAGTTTTATTTTCGATTTTCTTCTTTTTGATTTTTTTTATGTTGTAAAAAAATGACCCTTTTTATTTATTTATTTATTTATTTTTCCGATAATTGACACTCTAAACACAAAAATGCTTTTTTTTTTCTTTTCAGTTTATGCTTATTAACTTGGTTGCTATTCAGTTTTATGTTTCAATTGTTGTTGAATATGTGAATGTGATTAATTGAGTTGTAGGTATGATCAATTAATGGGATTAGTTTTTTTTTTTTTTTTTTTTTAATCAATTAATGTTGTTAAAAGACAAATGGAGAATGAAACCGATCTAATGGTATGAGTAATTGAGTTGTAGCTATGCATCCTTGTTTACTTATAAATTTTAATTAAAGATATACTATCTTTTATGCCATCATATATGGTCGTTATTTTCTGTCATCTATGCTTGTTTTTCTAGTAGTTATAACGTCAGGTATGGTCTTTGACTAACACCACGATTAGGATTTGTGCGGTAAGATTTCCACTTTTTTGTTGTGAAGTTGGGAGGTGTAATTCCAACTCATATCAGGTCTAAGATATTCATGTATAACACTTTTGCTGAATAATTTTAATGGATAACAATAATAAGATGTAAACATTTGCAGTGGCTATTTGTATTAATACAATCTTCTTTGACCAAAACAGATATGATCATTTGTGTTTCTAATCTTCCAAGCATGATTATTTGGAAAGAAGAGATGCCGATGGAACTAATCTATAACAATTTTGGCAACCCTGGTCTGCTGTTTGAGGTGTTAAGATTTATTCATTCATGTGGGTCTGCTATGTGTGCAACAATGACCAAAAGACAAGCCAAACAGGTCTCCTATCATCATCTTGATCACCCATCATGCTTACAAACATGAGTGCTGGCATGTCTCTTCCACTTATTTTCATGTTTATTTTGCTTTCACTTTGAACAAAAACTGCCCTGGGATTCCATTCAGGAACTGGAGCTGGCAATATTATAAAGTGCATAGAGAGGGAAAGTCATGTTCTCTTGACGTTCAAACAAGGCCTCGTAGATGAATATAACTATCTCTCTTCATGGGGCAATGAAGATTGTTGCAAATGGAGAGGTGTTTGTTGCAGCAACTGAACAGGCCAAGTGATCGGCCTCAATCTTCGAGCTGTCAATCTAAGAGGTAATATTAGCTCTTCTTTGCTTTCGGTGATAGTATGTCAGATTTGGTAGTTCTTAGTTTACGGTTCAATCATTTCTATGGAATGTTGCCTATACCACTTTGTAATATGTCTCAGCTTCAAGTTTCGGACTTCTCTTTCAATAATATAACAGGGGCTATACTCAAGTACAGATAATTCAAATGTTGCAATGCAAGCAAGGAAGAGCTAATATTACCTCTTAGATTGACAGCTCAAAGATTGAGGCCGATCACTTGGCCTGTTCGGTTGCTGCAGTGAACACCTCTCCATTTGCAACAATCTTCATTGCCCCATGAAGAGAGATGGTTATATTCATCTATGAGGCCTTGTTTGAACATCAGGAGAGCATGTCTTTCCCTCTCTATGTACTTTATAATATTACCAGCTCCAGTTTTTGAATGGAATCCCAGCAGTTTTTGCACAAAGCGAAAGCAAAATGAAGATGAAAATAAGTGGAAGTGATCTTGCACTCATGTTTGTAAGCACGATAACCAGAAATACAAGCAATATTGTTTGTTGAGTTGTTTATATGAATTCACGAAACCAAGCTTTAATATAGGGTTAAAATTGAAACTAACCATATAATTAGAGGAGTTTTTATTTTTAATCTGCATTAGTGTTTTGATTGTTTTTACTAAACTTTCCATTAAAGAGACAAGAATACCTTTAATAATTTTTGAAATAAGTTTTTTCTTTTTTTTAAAAAAAAAAACTTCTTAAATTTTTTTTTATGGGAGGTCAGGTCGACGAGACCTTCAAGCGAGATCTCGCCGACCTCCAATCTAAAAAAAAAAAAAAAAAAACAAAATATTAAAGAGGAGGAAGAATGTTTATTTTTTTTCAAATTAAATCTGGAAATTTTTTTTTTTTTTCCAAATTTCTTCAGTTAGAAACACCAACAATCTTCTTCAATTAAACATATCATTTTTTTTTCAATTAAACACACTATCAGTTTAATTTCTACTGTGTTTAATCTATGTTTTTAATTCCTTTTGTGTTTAATCTAGTGTGTTTGCTCTCAATCTTCTTCACGGATTTTTTTTTTCCTTATTCCCAATTTTTTATTTTTTATTTTTTTTTATTTGTGTGGCAAGTGACCTTCATTGGAGATCCCAGACCTCCATCGGAGATCACCCAAACCTCCAGAAGGTCTAGGCGACTTAATATCCATCGGAGGTCGCGCATACCTCCATTGGAGGTTTGTGCAATCTCCAATGGAGGTTTAATAATATTTTTTTAAAAAAATATATATATATATAGATATAATATTTTTTAAGAAAGAAAATTAGTTTAAAAAAATAAAAATAAATAGAAAAGGTAGGGGTAAATTTATCTTTTACAGTGGATTGTTTGATAAAAACAATGAAAACACTAAACATTAATTCTGGGTAAAAATAGAAACCCCTAAATTATATGGTTAGAAAGGGCTATTTCCCCGTTAATATATACTAGATTAAAGTAGATTAAAGTTGACCCAAAAGCTTTAATATAAACCAAGCTTTTGTCAATATAAAATGAGAAATTTATGATATTCTCTGATGTTATTATTTATTTATTATTATTATTTTAGTCAAACAAATTATGTACTCAAATAGTGGTGTGTATATATATATATATTTGTTGAAAGAATAAAGTGTACTTATAAGAATTTTTATTTTTATTTTATTTATTTATTTATTTATTTTGACAATGGTGGAAGTGGAAGCAAATGAAGAAATGGATGTAATGAGAAAAAATATATATATGCTTAAATTTTTTTTAAAAAAAATACTTAAAGGATAGTTTTGGTGTTTTGAAGGGTAGAGGGAGTAAAATTAATTATTTTAATTTTTTAATATGGGTATAGGAAGAAAAATTGATGAAGGGAGATATTTTGTAGGTGGCAATAGAGTCACCCTTAATAAAAATGGTATAGTTTATAATTTAATTTTGGCTAATTGGCACTGTTGTCTCATGAACTATGCCCGAATTTACACCTAATTACCCCTTATACTTTTTTATTCGCCAATAAACTTGTTAACCACAAAAATTGGCGAAGGACCAAGGAAGGATTTTCCACCTCGACACAAGGAGGACATAGAAGTCCATACACCATCCGGCTACCCCGATAAAAAGGGACCTCGACTGATCCGAGTGCATACCCCCCTCCAGCGGGGTCCGGCTCAGCCTTTCCCCAGCTTCTCAAGGACACCGCCAGCATCATTCATAAGCATTGACCCAAGCCGGATTACTCGTCAAAACCTATAGCAGGGTCCAACCCAGTCACGCCCTAGCTTCCTATGAACCCCGCAGCACCCCAATGTCGAGTTCCACTAAGCATCTCGCTATGGTACCAACTAGACATCCCCTACTTCAGCAGCAGGTTGCCTAGTGGTTTACACTCTCTAGCATAACCAGCCCGCCAAGCAGGAAGATACCAAGCAACAAGATTCTTATACCAGAAATTAAAAGCTCCATAAAAACTCATTAAAATGCCGCCGTTCAGTCAAAACAGAGGAGATATACTCCTTCCCGCTAGAGAGTCCTATTTTGAGCAGGTCAACACAGTTAGAATCTTCCTAGGAAGGAAAGATTTGCTTACGAGATCAACTCCTCCTAGGAAGGAAAGACTGGATTCTACACGTAAAAGCTCTAAGATTATCTCCTAAAAGGAAGGAGGTCCTGTAGTTGCCAAACCCTAGATCGAAACTATAGGAGTGCATGGCAAGCAACATGACCTATATATACAACAATTTATTTACAGGAAAAAGGGAGGGGAGAAAAATTATCTCTAGAAACCCTACGATCAAGTTCCACTTATCGATATGCACGAGTTCACCATCACCATCATCTCCATTACTCATCGAATCACCATACTTTGTTATTAATCCCAAAAAAACATAGTTCATATATTTGTAATGCAAAGTGACGATCAATAAAAAGCTTGCTCCTGTCTATTTTCTTGTGTTCTATATCGTATTTGCATTAACAAGGATATATTCGGTATCGAACTACTTGATACCCCTCCGACCGGGGTCAATCTTGATCTTGGTCCCCTCTAAGTCGTTATTTGGAATTTCATCCCATTGACGATTTTTCGATAACAAAACCCCCTAAACTCTCATAAATTGGCGATAGGTGATGGAATTTTCCCTCTCACAGGGGGCAAAAAACCTAAGTGTTTGCCAAAAAACGAGAGTTTAGGGGTTTAGTGGCAAAAAAAAGTAAAGGGGACATAATGCAAATTTTGAAAGAGTTTAGGGGGCATCAGTGTCAATTAGCCTTTAATTTAATTGAGATAATCTCAATATATTTATTAGAGTGATATGCTCAATATTTTATTGACATTCAAACACATTAAAGTTTTCATTTGATCCTCTCCATTCTCCATTTCATTCCATAAATAAAAGAAATAAAATTTGAATTTTTTTTACTTCATTTGCTAAAGTCCGGACAAGTATCATTTAGTTTATTTCCCTTTATATATTTTTCTTCTATATTTCCTAGTTGAATCATTTTAAATGTTTTTAAGGGCCAAAATCAGTAAGGGTGTGCGTTTTCGGTTTGGTTTGGGTTGAAGCTCAATGTTAAACTAAACCAATATGGATCGGTTTGACTATATTTCAATCAAAACCAAACCAATGTGATTTTTCAACCGATTCAAACCAAACCAAACCAAAGAAGGTTAGGTTGGTTTGGATAGGTTTATCAGTTTAGATTTGAACTCATAATTTATTTTTTTTTTGGTAATATATTATAATTTTTTTTAATAAAAAATCATAACATAAAATATTAATTATATATATACTCATGTGCCACATTATTTGGGACAAAATTTGGGAAAAAAAATTGGAACGTCTAGCATTACTCTATATCTATATATACTCTGATTAAAGACATGTTTAACTGCATCTATGCTTTTGAAACCCTAATACATCAATCAATTAGAAGAATTGTATCAAAACAAATAAATAAATTATAAAAGCTTAAAGTAATTGGTAAAAGTTATAAAACCTAAATTGAATAGAAAACGTAGGTAGATTTTATATCTTAGTTTTACTTTATAAAATATATGGTTTGGGTTGGTAAATTATTTCACTCAACCTAAACTGAACCACTTTTAATCGGTTTGTCCAAAAGACAACTCAAACCACCCATTTTTTATATTTGTAATCGAACCAATCCAAATTTTATGGGTTGGGTTGATCGGTTTGGTTTGGTGTGGCATCTTTTTGCACACCCCTAAAAATAAGTATATCTTTCATATCTAGATACATATATACTTTTTAAATAGGAAAATTTTATTGTAAGGTTTGTTGCTTAAAAACGCTTTGTACTACCACCCAGTGTGGCTTGGGTATAATGTCACAGATTTGAGTTGCCGTAATGCAAGTGTACCAAAAACAAAACATTAAAAAAAAAAAAAAAAAAAAAAAAAAACATTATTCTTAATTTAGACCACCGGGATAATAAGTCCTGGCTTCGTCCTGTTGACGGCTTATGTTGTTAATGAAGACAATCAATGATGAACGTGCTTATAACATATAAAATTAAACCTGAGATATAATTGTCTTTTATGTTAAATCTGATAGGAGATTCTTCATAATCAATTTGTAAAAGTAACCCTTTTTGCTTTTTAAAATTGCTGCCAAATTAACCCAGATTCTCAAATAATCACTTTTGAAAATTTTACAAAATATTTCTTTTATGCCAAAATTATTAAATAATCAGATTTTAACTTCCCATACCTTACTTCTAATTGTGAAGTAACAAACTATCTCACACGAAAGAAGGTAGAGACCTTATATGTTGTCTTTTGCAGTGGAGTCCCTATCCCCCTCCATATACATATTATCCATGTCCACATGCAGCTAATAATTAATGTTGAGGAAACGAGAAGCTTCAAGAGGCGTACATTTGAGGCCACGACTTGTAAAATAATCAATGTCAAAGGAAGACAAGCTATTCTATATTTCTATATAGGTACGTACTATGTTCCCATGCAACCATTGACTCAGTAGACCTAACTAATTCACGCTTAGTTTTTGTTCATTTGAATTGAAAATGAAGGCACAAACTGTCCTATGCACACTAAAGAAGAGACATTATTTGCTGATGTCGTTTTTCTATGAACGTACCGTGTGAGTTGTGACTGTGCTGTGGAGTCTGCGTTGTAGAGAAGCTTCAAGAGGTGTACATTCCGCAACTTGCAAAATAATCCATGTCCAAGTCTTCTCCCTCTCGTCACCAAAGAAAAGACCACATTAATTAATTTGCTGTCATTATTAAATGACTTAATTAGTATACCTATCTAGCTTAAACAATTCACCAATTTATAGTTAATTAAGAACAAGTATTATCAATATAAAGAGTTTCCAAGTTTTCATATATTTGATTAAGAACAAGTATTTATGCAGTGTTTTTGAGAAACATATTCTAATTCTTTACTCAAAGACAGAGTCAGAGACGGTTCAAGGCGTCCCTGCCCCCACCATGGTATCAGAGCCTCGATTACCTGGAGTCTAGGAAAAGAGTTAGACTGTTTTGAATCAAGTAGAGAAAATATTGAAGAAGAAACTTTACATATATGGCAAACACATCGTCTAGTCCGTTACCTACAGCTTTAACTCCTCTTAGACTATCCTCTACCGTTTCTCTCCCTCCTTCTATTAGAAAAACCCAGTCCAATAAAATACAAAACCTTGTAGAATACACCCATATTCCAGAATCTACCCAGATTAATGAAACTTCTTTACCCCTGTTGAATCCTTACACAATCTTCAAGAGAAACAAATCTCTTGCTAGACGAGTTGTTCAACTCGTCCAACACAGGTCTCCTCCAACAAAGGAGTATATCCAGTCAACAGCCCTTGACAACTGTTTAATTCCATCTACATCTGCTGAACAATATGTTGATCTAGAGATTGGTCAACCGTTGATCGACCAATGGATCAAAGAAGGATATTCTCACCTACATATTGGTACAGTTCGAATCATCCTCACTCTCCATGGAAGGAAAGGCTTACCAGTTATTGCAAGAGTCGCTCTGCTCAATACTATTTACCAACAGTACGAGCACGCAGTGATTGGAACTTGTCTATCTACTCTTCATGCTGGTAGTATCTCCCTCACATACTACCCCAACTTCAATATCCCGTTAAGGGATTCCAATCTTTCCAACTGCTTGAAGGTATAACTTCAGATTTTGGGAGCATCCATGCTATCAAACTCATATATGACCATTCTTCACCATCAAATCGCATACCGCCTTCAAGATCATACCCTTGATCTTCCAATCCCAGGCCATACAGGAGATACAATTTTCATCAAAGCAGAAAGAAAAGATGAAATTCCTACCATCATCAAAATTCCCAAGCAATTGCCCAGAGAGCAACTCAAAGACATCATGCCACTTGAATGGATCACTAATTATGAGAAAGTTTTCCAGAATAATACTCCGATGGTTGCTTTCGACACAAAGTATGTCAGAGAAGCTGATGGTTCTATAAAAACCATCTATGTACCTCTCTCAGGTTCAGATGCTTCCCCTTCCTCCAATGCTCCACCAATTTTTCAAGCTCTCATGATCAGACCAGTCACCACAGAAGAAGACATTATAATCCATAGCTTCCAGGATGATGGATCCGTGGTGTATACAGATAAAATCAACGGTCACTTCATTTGGGATGTTGATCCAGACATGTGCGATGCAGATTGCGAATGTCGAGATTGTTTAAAAGGGTATCTATCCCCTTGTAAACCCTCAATAAAACCTTGCAAACCTGAAGACCCAAATAGTCCTTGGATAGGCCTCCATCCTATCAAAAACAAGCCACTCCCCATTTATGACAAAGCCTTAGAGATCATGAGATCTAAAGGTCTCTTGCCCTCATAACCAAAGATACCAATTTCATCTATTCCACCTCTACCTCCACATATACCATGTTATATGGCCTCCAAATATGACCAAGATTTCCTTCCTTTGGAACTTTCATCAAACCCGAAAAAAACCCGGTTTTCCCGACCTTTCATCCAAAGTACTGAGGTCCTTCCTGATGGATATTTGAAACACCCTTCACAAGCTGAGCAAGTACTCAACTGGCAGTCTCACAATGCCATAGTACAAAATAGAGTTCTAAACTCTATTGATTAGAAGATTGACTGAGTTACCCATCATGTTTCTAACCATGAACTCCACCTTCAAAAGCTAGATACTGTTTTCAGAGACATGTTCTCTGATCTCCAGTCCAGAATAGCCAAACTAGATGCTGATCTTCACAGATATATCGATCATGGCTACTTTGGTCCAGATTTTGACCAAAAAGAAAGAGAGATCAGACGCCTCAAGGAACAATTGGAACAAATGAGTAGGGATCACTTTACAGCACCTTCATATTCCCCAAAACCTTATACTCAGTCCCTATTCTTTTCCACATCTCCTTCTTACTCCCCTTCAACCAGACCTCCTAATTCCTCCCATTACTTCAAGTCAACTGGAGAACTTTTCCAGAGACATCCACCTTTATCATCTCCACCTAAGAGATCAAACAGAAAAGCCTCGACCTCCCGAAAAGATAAACAACTCATGACTGACCATTACAAACTAGCACTATACACTTCCAGACATTCATCCTCATCATCCAAAACTGATGCAGCTTCTAGTGAGTCTTCCCATTCTTCTTGGGAATCTGATTCAACTTCGTCCACTTCTCTTCATTCAACCTTTGAAGTTGCTGATTTAACCAAAGTCTTTACGGCTTCTCGGACAGACCCACAACCGTCCACTCAAACTTATGACTCTCCTGATGATGCTTCTACATGTCCAACGCTTTATGTTGAGGAACCCCAAGAGAATCCTGCTCTTGGACAAGCTTCTAGTTCCAGGCCAACCAATGGTCCCTGGTTTACCTTGGATGAATCCTCTCCAGATTCTTGGAGAAAGAAAATTTCAGAAATGAGTGCATGGCTTGATCTGCAAATGGCTAATTCAAAACAAAATCTAGAGACAATTATGAGAGAATTTGTTTCCAGATTTACTTGATCCCTTTGAGATTGGTACCAAGCTCTTGGTGAATATAGACAACTTCAGTTTGTCAGAGCACCATCTATTTCTCAAGCTATGGGTATCATTTTCAGAGAATTCCTTGGAGATCCAGATCAATTTTACAAACAAGCCAGACAAGAATTCTTTGAGATGCGTTGTTGTTCACTCCGTAAAAAGGAGGTTGAGTTTCATTATAAACGAATGTCAGACATATATCATATCCTTGGTGGTATCAATGACCAAAGCCTGAAACATGTTTATATTAACTCTCTCCCTGTTGAACTCCTTGAGGAACTTCAAAGAAGAATTGACACTTCTGGTAGAGCTTTTCATGATATTACTCTAGGAGAAATTCATATGTTCACACTAGGTGCCCTGGAAAAACTCTGTGCAACCTAGGGAGTTTTCTCCAAAATGCTGAAAGAAGGAAAAAGGTATGAAGCCCAATGTAAACGTCCTTCTCTTCAAATCAAGTGTAAATCTTCAGAGATGTGTACCTGCAAGCCTAAGAAGAAGCACCATTTCCATAAATCCAAATCCAGAAAAACCAAAAATTTTAAGTTTTTTAAGAAGAAATCCAAAAGAGCTTGGAACAAATCACAGAAATGCTTCGTCTGTGGAAAGTTAGGACATTACGCCAAAAAATGTCCCAACAAAATAGCAAAAGTAGCTAAATTAGTTCATCAGCTAGAGCAGATTGCTGATGAGATTTCATCTGATGTAGATATAGAATCCATCTTCTCCTAACAAGAAAATGGAGACGATCATACTACTTTTGTCCTTTAAGACTCAGATATTGTCTCTTGTTTAGAATACTCTGATTCTTCTGAAACTGAATCAATCCAGGATTCATATCAAGCAACCCAAATTAGCCCTCAAACAGGCCCTCATGTTTCAATTCAAATCCTAGCTGACAAATTCTCCAAACCCGTTGATGCCATTGCCTACTTTGACACTAGATCTCACAATACCATGATGAACCCCAAGGTTCTCCCGCCTGATGCCTGGAAATCTCATGTCCGTCATTTTAGAGTAGCTAATGGCCAGATATTTGCTACTAATCTAATTTCAAAACATAAGATTGGTATCAAGATCTTCCCATCTTACACACATTGGACTCGAGTCATAGGCACTCCCCTACCAGACAAAGATATCCTCATTGGTTGGGATGTTTATTGCCAGTACAAATCACTCCGAATTCTTCCCAACAACATTAGATACAAAAGAGATTTAAAATCTTTCTCCATCACTCCCAAAATTTTCCAGTTATCTGAAATCCAACCCTCTTTCCAACATATCCAAGAAAAGTTGTTAAGTCTCTGTGCTAACAGCTATGCTGACTTTAACCACCCAGCACCCCTGTGGAAAAACCCAGATTTCTTTATTAAGCTACCTTTCAAACTTAATGAAGATATCAACCCCACAAAAGCTTCTCATTCTGGCATGACGCCCTCTGACCTCAAAATGGCCAATGAGGAATGCAATGAATTACTTCGCCAAGGTCTCCTTGAGCCTACCTCCTCTCCTTGGGCATGCCAAGCATTATATGTGGAAAAACGCTTAGAACAGATCAGAGGAAAAAAAAGACTGGTCATTGATTACAAGCCTCTGAATCATTTCCTCAGAGATGACAAGTTTCCAGTCCCTAGAATAAATACACTGTTTGCTCAACTCCCTGAAGCCTCTATCTTCTCCAAATTTGACCTCAAGGGAGCTTTTTGGCAAATTGGAATTCATCCTGATGAAAGATATAAAACATCATTCTGTCTTCCCAATGCACAATATCAATGGACTGTTATGCCTTTTGGCTTAAAGTCAGCTCCTTCATTGTTCCAGAAAGCTGTCACCAGAATCTTCCATCCTATCTTACATTTTGCCCTAATATACATTGATGATATCCTCTTGTTCTCTCCAGATGAGCATTCTCATAACAAACTTCTCCACCAATTCCATGAATTACTTGATAAGTATGGCATCATGCTTTCAGAAAAGAAAAGCATGATAGGAAAAAAGGAGATAGAATTCCTCGGAATGCATATTTCTGATGGACAGTACCACCCTGGTCCTCATCTTACCCAACGATTGCTACATTTTCCTGATAAACATTTGACTCAGAAACAGGTTCAACAATTCCTTGGAATAGTCAATTTTATCAGAGACTCCATTCCCCACGTGAGCCACCACACTTCAGTTCTATCTACTTTGTTAAAAAAGAATCTTTCACCTTGGAATCCAAGTCATATAGCCGCAGTGGTTAATCTCAAAAAAATAACACAATCTCCTCCAGCACTCACTATTCCATCCACCGGACAACTCATTCTACAGACTGATGCTAGTGACACGTTTTGGGGGGCCATACTCATTGAAAAAAAGATGGTCTGAAAAGATACTATGGTCATGCAAGTGGACAATTCAAAAATGCCCAACAATACTACCACACTATCTACAAGGAAATCCTTGCTGTCAAAAATGAGATCCAAAAGTTTGATTTCCACCTCAAGACAAAAAAACTTCATTATCGAAATGGACAACTCATCATTTCCAAAGATCCTCGAGTTTTGCAAGAAGATTCCTCATAATCCTCATAATCCTCAACTGTTGAGACTCAAATATTGGTTTTCTAGATATGACTTCACTGTTAGACACATGAAGGGACACCATAATATAATTGCTGATATGCTCTCCAGACCCCCACAGATACATCTTATCACCTCATCCGGTCCTATTCCTCTCATTTTCATGGTAACATCGGCAACATCAGCATCATCCTCCTCTTCTCCATCCTCAAGCCTTACTGACCCCAGTGACAAAACACCCACCAGAACTTCTTACAACACTTCCACCTAATCAACAACCTACTATTGTTCAAATCCAGAATTTTGCCAAGTCCCATCTTCAAAATTATCTGTCTCAAATCCAAGCACAAGATTGCAGACATGCTCTTATCAATCCTACTCGTCCTTTTCTTGATCCCTTTCTAATGCCACCGTTTTACTATTCTCAGCTCAAGTCTTATGGTTTCTATGGTGCTTATCTGTTACTCACCACCATGCCATTGTGTTTCCTCTATAAGCATTATACTCTCATCTTCATGATGACTCTCAACAGAACTCACTCTTATGGACTTTCCTCCAATGGTTCAACTCCTTGTCCTACTGGAAAAATGAGCTCACCAAGCTCATGGGTTGTGGAAATTAGATTATGAATCTGCCATGTCTGTCTCATGTATTTAGATATTTCACAGGCTTTACCTATTCAATCCTTACAAATGCCTCTTGTAGACTCAAAACGTCTGTTATGAATGGCACACCACATTTGACTACCCACGGTGTTATCCTCTTAATCTGCAGACCCCTCTCCTTAACTTCCTGTGCGATGTTAATGGAGTCTCCACCGACGAATATTTCATCCCACCCGACACGACATACACAGAGATTCCTCTCTAAGCTGGCACCCATTCCAAGACTCTGTCCCACTCGACTCTTAGGACCCTATGGCTATCGACACCTGGCCTTGCTTCATTTGTGGAGCTCTCGATTCAGATGGTGAGGATCACGTCAACTGTAATCTAAGCAGTCCGTAACCTTATTAGTTCACTGTGAAGTTCGAGATTCCATGTTCTTATCAGAACTCTATATAATTATATGATGCTTATCTGTAAAATAATTGTTGTCAGCCACCTATGTTAAGCCTTATCTGTTTGTGAAATTATTGCATGTAATTATTGTATTTTTGTCTGCCACCTGTTAAGTACGACACTGTGAAATATTTTGGATGCTTTCTCCTCTTCCTCTATATAAGAGGACCTCGTTCAATGTAAAATTTAGAATGGGAACGACATCAATAAACACTGTGTGAAAAGAAATTCTCATGGCTCATTAAATTTCTCTCCTTCTTCTTCAATATTACTTTATAAGATGATTCCCAGTCTGTAATAATCCAAGTAAGCTTTGTGCTTGCCTCTAGTTGAGGATCCTGCACACCAGAAAAAAGATTTTGATTCTTTGGCTTAAGGTCATTGTCTGTCTCCGAGACGTTGCTCTGTGAGTACCCTGTTTAGGCCGCTGGGTTAAAGCCGTGTTTTGGGGAAAGCTTTTTTCAATTAACTTGAATATACGAAATAAATTATAGATGCAACCAAGAACTTTGAGAAAATAATGACGTTTTAAAAGTTGATGCATTTATGAATATGATGATAAACTAATTGAATGTAATTTGAGAACTTACAACCAATGTTTTAGTATACGCTAGGCATTATGCATACGGTGGACTGCCACCTAGCCCCTAGTCGGCGACTAGGTGGCAATTTTTTTTTTCCTTCACATTTTTCCTTCATATAAGCTTTATTACTTATTTTTTAAAAAAAGTTTGTTGGTGACAGCAAAACCCAACCATCACTCATCTCTTCTATCAATACACCCAACCACTCTCTCCCTCAATTAATGCACATCATCACTTTTCTCTCTCAATCAACGAGCAAAACCTCTCTCTCTCTCTCATTTCAACACACACTCCATTTCTCTCCGATTCACCTTAACTCTTCATTTCATCTTTTATCAAACTTCCTTTCTTTTAGTTTTTCTCCAATTCTTCACTCATACTCTCACTCACTCACTCCATCTTTTTTATTTCTTTCTTTCTTTCTTTCTTTGCAACTTTCCACTCCCTAGACCGGACGATGAGAACAACCGAATGTCGGGACAACGACGATGACGGTAGTTACGGCGATTTTTTTTCAAACGATTATGCCGATTAATTAGTTCCAAAAATCGGCCTAGGCGATTGATTTGTCGGGCCTAGTCGGCGACCAGTCAGCCAACCTCCTAGAAAGGCCGAATAGGCCTAGTCGCGGCCGTCGAAACCACCTAAGGCCTAGTCGGCCAACTAGTCGACCACCTAGGCCAATTTCTAGAACACTGCTTATTACAATTTATATTGCTATAGCATAATATTAATTAAGAACTGCCCAAAAACTATACATTAATTAATTAAGAAAAATAAACCACGGTATAAATGAAAGAGAGTTATAAATGAAAGTGAGCACTCAATTGTGTTGGCTTCGTTGAGAAGACCAAAGAAGCAAGACCTCTTTATATATTGATAATTACAACATTTACAAAATAGAAATATTCCTATCTAATCTAGAATTTGAATATCAGATAACGAATCAAATTTAAATATCAACAAATCTTAAATTTGAATATCAAACAATTCTAAAACTAATATTTATCTTAACAATTCTAAACTAATCTTTATCTTTGACTTGGTATGTGTAGTTTCATGACTCCCCCTCAAGTTGGAGTGGATGTAAGAAGATGAACGACACCTAACTTGCTAGATAGGCGTTGAAAGGCCTCAGCGCTAAGCGGTTTGGTGATTATGTCTGCAATTTGGTCACTTGATCGTAGGTAGCAAGGCACTATTAGGCCAGAGTTGATTTTCTCTCGAACAAAGTGACAATCAAGCTCGATGTGTTTTGTTCGCTTATGAAATACAAGATTTTCTGCAATGTGGATATCAACTTTGCTATCACAATAAACAAAAATAGGTATTTTATGAGAAATGTCAAGATCTTTAAGAAGATACTTGAGCCATTGTAATTCACATGTAACAGTGGCGAGGGCACGATATTCTGCCTCAGCGGAGGATCGAGATATGGTTGGTTTTTTCTTTGTCTTTTAAGAGATTGGACTAGAACCTAAATTGTGAAATAACCAGAGGTGGAGCGATAAGTAGTGGGGTAACCAGCCCAATCAGAGTTGCAATAACCACTAAGATGAAGTGAACTTGATACAGATAAGAATAAACCTTTGCCAATAGAACCCTTAAGATAATGAAGGATGTGATTAGCAGCATCAAGATGAATAGTATGAAGTGATTGCATGAATTGACTTAATGTATTGACAGCATATTGAATTTCTAGCCATGTTACAATAAGATAAAGGAGTCGTCCAATTAATCATTGATAGGATGATGGGTCAGTGAGAGGTTCACCATCTGTAGGTTGTAAATGAAGATGTTGCTCCATAGGAAATGTAGTGACACGCGTACCAATCATTCTAGCGTCTTTTAAAATATCAAGGGTATATTTCCGTTGACATAAAAAAAAATACCATTTTTGGAACGTGATACTTCAATACCTAAAAAATATTTTGTTTTACCAAGATCTTTAATAGAGAAAGATTTGGCGAGATAAAATTTGAGATTGGAAATTTCATCACGATTATTTCCGGTGATTATTATGTCATCGACATAGACTAGAACAAAAAGAGATATAGGTCCTTTAATATAAGTAAAGAGACTATAATCATCAATGGATTGAGTAAAACCCCTGTGAAGGAGTGTTGTGGAAAATTTTGGGAACCATTGTCGAGAGGCTTGTTTGAGGCCATAAAGTGATTTATTGAGTTTGCAAACACGAGTCTCCCCCTTACTGGAGAATTTGGGAGGTAATTTCATATACACTTCTTCATCTAGATCACCTTGAAGAAATACATTGTTGACATCAAGTTGGTGAAGAGACCAATTATCGATGGCAGCAATAGAGAGAAGAAGACAAACTGTCACTAACTTTACAACGGGAGCAAAAGTGTTGTGATAATCAATACCCTCAACTTGGGTATACCCCGTTGCAACAAGTCGTGCCTTGTATCGTTCAATAGAACCGTCAGGACAATATTTAATTTTACAGATCCATTTACAACCAATTGGTTGTTTACCAATCAGTAATGGGTATAAGGACCAAGTATTATTATCTTTCAAAGCTTTGATTTCTTGAGCCATGGCATCATGCCATTTAGAAAATTTCATAGCATGGGTGAAAGAAGTAGGCTCATCAGTAGCCATTATATTTGTTAAAAAAAAAACACGATGTTGTTGTTTAAAATGAGATAGAGATAAATAATTTGCAATGGGAAATTTGTTGTAGGAGAAACAGAGGAACAAATATAATCCTTTAAATGAGAAGGATCGAGGACGTCGATCACGTAAAGGAAAACGAGTGGTGTCTACTAAATCTGGTGGATTAAAAGCATCATCCATTGTAGAAGATGGTAAGAGGTTATGGTGGCCCGATAGAGGTTCCAACTCGGGTAGAGATGAATTTTGCGATGAGAAGAAATGAAAAGTATCATCATCAAGAATTGGTTGCACAGAAACTAGAGAATCCATTGTTGTGGTGGGGATGTCATGATAAGGAAATGTAAATTCGTGAAAAATGATATCACGGGAAGTATATATTTTACTAGTAGTAATATCATAGATGCGATAACCTTTTTGGCCATAAGGATATCAGATAAAAATGTCGGGGTTAGCAAGTGCATCAAATTTACTTGTGATGGACATGTTTTTAGCAAAACAAAGACACCCCAAAACTCGTAAAGATGAGTACATTGGGGGAGTACCAAAGAGAATTTGATGTGGAGATTTATGACCTAGAACGGGAGTTGGCATTTTATTTATCAAATATGCCACTGTTAATATGCATTCATACCAATATTTTAAAGGTAAATGTGCTTGAAAGCGAAGAGCATGGGAAACCTCAAGTAGGTGGCGATGTTTTCTCTCAACAATACCATTTTGTTGAGGAGTCGCGATGCAACTACATTGATGAATAATTCCATTTTCATGAAACCATAATTGAAGAGGTTGAGATAAAAACTCAATTCCATTATCTGACCGAAACTTTTGGAGTTGTGGAAGAAATATATCACCTCCTCCAGAATTAATTTTATTTATTTTCTTAGTAAATTGTTGATTTACAAGATTCAAAAAATAAATTAGGAATTTCATGGTTTCTAATTTTGCTTTCATTAGATAAATCTAGGTACAACGTGAATAATCATCAACTGTGGTCAAGAAAAAATGAGCACCACTATGGGATGGCATAGAGAATGGCCCCCAAATGTCACATTAGATTAATTCAAAAACATGATTACTAGAAGAAACACTTTTATTGAAAGGCAATCTTGTTTGCTTTGCACGAGGGCATACATCACAAGAACATTCAAATGTAGATTTAATAGAATCAAAAATACTCACTAAAAATTTAAAACGAGACAAAGATGGGTGACCTAAGCGCCAATGCCAAAGGTCAAATTTATTTCCTCATAGAACTGAAAATACTGAAGTAGAGATTAGATAATATAAACCGTCTTGAAAATCACCTCGACCAATTTGTTTCATCAAACGTTGGACCTGAAATATACATTGAGAAGGTGAGAAAATAACATCGCAACTGAGAGAACGTGTTAGTTGAGGTATTGATAAGAGATTAAATTTGAAAGAAGATATATGAAAGACATTTTCAAATTTAAGAGTTGGAGAAAATATAATAGTACCAATATGATGTACTAATGAGTGAATTCCATCCGGTAATTGAACAGAAAATTTTTTCGAAGCAATATTAGATGACGTAAATAGATATAGATTAAATGAAATGTGATTAGATGCTCCAGAATCAATAATCCATGATGAGGAAGAAAAAGGAAGAATCGAACCTGTTAAATTTGTTGTAGGAATCATAGGCCTATCGGTTGACAAAAATGTGAGCAAGTGATTATATTGCTCTGTTGTCAATGGGACTTGTGCAGGTGGTACTACAACAATTACATCTTTTTGTTTAGGAGGATACCCATGAATTTTGTAGCATGTAGCTTTGGTGTGTCCATGTCTGTTACAATGCTCACAGAAGGGACCTCTTTGAAAAATGATACGAAGGATGCATAACAGATGATCGCACATGAAGAGCAGCGGAGTCAATTGTAGGTGCAATAAAAATATTTATTTATTGTTGTTTTTCCTCTTGTTGGACCAGAGAATAAATGCGCTAGCTAGATGTGAATGGTTCCATCAAGAGTATTTGACTGCAAATTGCAGAGAAGCGATCATAAGGTCCCTGAAGAAATTCCATGGCACGATCCTGATTGAGTTGGTCAATGATGGCCTTACCATTGCCACAAGCACATGGAGAAATAGAAGTCATAGAATTAAGTTCATCCCACAAAGATTTCAAACGGGTAAAATAATATGATATTGTAGAGTTATCTTGTTTGCAAGCCGAGATTGATTGTTTGAGTTGATAGATTTTTGGTGCATTTGATTGTGAGAAGCGTTCCTTGACATCATTCCATATTTCATGCGCAGTCTTAGCATATAAAATGCTATTGCGAATGTTGAGCGATACAGAATTCAATATCCAACTGCCGACAAGGTCATTGCATCGTGCCCAATTAGGAACATCATTTTCTATTGATGGATTGATATGTGTTCCATCAACAAATCCAAGCTTATTTTTTGCTCGTAAGGCCATGGTGATAGCTTGAGACCAGGTGCCATAGTTATCACCTAAAAGAATAGAAGAGACTACAGTTGGGTTATCATAATGATGAATGAGAAAAGGGTCAAGGGTGATAAAGCCAGAATTGGAAGGAATGAGAAAAGGGTCAAGGGTGATAAATACAGAATTGGAAGCAATAACAGAGTGTTGAGTGATAGTTGGAATGTCAACAATTTTTATTTTTTTTAATGACGCTCTTGTTGAGGGTAAAAATGAGCCTTCGGAGTACAAACGTTCTCCGATCTTATATATGATTATGGAAATGAGTTTACAATAGTGATGGTTTACAGGTGCATAGTCATTTCTTAGAAGTAAAAGTAAAAAGATCAAAAGTCCCAACTCAAGGTAGAAATGAGGCTTTATATAGTCTTGGGCCAGGTGTATCGGGACACGTGTCAAGGGTTCATTAGCTGATCGTGACAGCTATCTTGAGGTGCTCAATTGATGTCGAGTCTGACAATATTATCCTCCAAATATTTTTCAGTGTCAGTGTTACGAAAGACTTTGTTCCGGCTGAAGATGTATAGTATCGGTTGTGACTCCGAAGGAGTAGCCAAGATGGTAGGAACAATCGGAGTGTGTCTATACCAAGGGCTTTGTGAACTCAAAAATATGTCCAACATTTCCCCCTCAAGCTCCTAAGCCGAAGGCTTCAGGAAGGTGATCGGTGGTGGGCTTGACAAGTTGATTCATGGTGGTGGGCCCAGTTAGGGTTGTTTAGGCCCAATTGGTTCAGGCTGGCCCACGGTATGGGCAATGAAAGGGTGACACGTGGCGAGGCAGCGGACAGGTGTCACCTCGGGGAAGCCTCGATTATGCTGTCTCAAATAGTTGTGAAGGATTTCGAGCTCCCTACTTGCTTGTTTTCAATTGATCAGAGCATCTTCGGAGTTTATGGTGAAGGAGTATACAGAGAAAAACAGGTTAGTCTCCGAGTGAGTCTTCCTTTCTTTCTGTTTTATTCCGTATTCTGTCGTTATACTCTAATGGTTCGGAAGGTTAGGGTGTCGAGTCTGGTAGTCATTAAGTTCGAGGTCTAAGTCCTCGGAGTCAACTTCGGGTAGGGTATCTGAAGGTAGCAGTACCAGAAGCTTTTTCAGTGGTCGAGACAAGTCAGAGATTGGAAGTCTGGAGGTTCAACAAGTGCCTCAAGATGTTTGAGCGGGAGCTGCAAGGCCTGGTACTAGCGAATGTCTTGAAGGTTATAACTCCGAAGAATCTATCAGGAATGAGATTAACCATACGAGATTTGCAATTAACCATGTGAGGAAGAATAGAGTAGATGTGGCGAAGTTGGTTAGTATTACTATGGAGTTCTTGATACCGAGAACAGTCGGACTGAGGGTTCCTAGAGAAGGGGAGTGGGCTAGCAATCCAGATAGAAGGCACATAGATTTCCTCTTGGACGATCATAGATTACATGAGCTCGACTTTATTGTGAATTTGACGGAGGCTAGGAGGCAGAAGGTAGAGAAGACTTTGTTAAAGAAAAGTAAGAATTCGTTTGATTATAAATAATATCGGTATTTTATGTCCGAGTTCATGTGTCATGATTTGCTTTAACATTGAATTATCGATATTCATTCTTTCTTCTTTCAGAGAAACTCATTGAAACCGTAAAAGGGAGGATGGCCGACAAGGGGAGAGTTGGAGATAAGAAAAAGAAGAGGGTGATCCGGACGGGGCCTAGTTTGGTGGGTGACGATGAGGACCTGCAACAGATGTCCCCTCTAAAGAGGTCGCGGGTTGAACAGGCTTTCGTTTCAGTTGCCGTTACTGGGGGTTCGTCTCAGATACTGGAAGCCATCCCCCTAAGAACAATGACGGAGGATACTCCCGGAGGTGCGCAGGCTGAAGTGGAGATCATAAACTCTGAAAAGGAGCTACCGGAGGGAACCCCTCGGACCATGAGCACAAGGGATCTGGGTATTTCCCCAAATTATTATAGGGATCCCCCGGTGCTAGGGTCCAACTCTGGATCAAAACCCATCAACCCTGAAACAGGTGTGGAGTACTTATGCACCCATGGGAAGGATCTTCTCCGGAATGGGGAGATGTCGAGCTATAAGAAAATGTCTAATGTTGATAGGATCCGACATGGACAAACGAACATGCTACAGGTAATATGTTAGCCATTCTTTAAATAATTTTCAGTAACTGGTTGTAAGTGAGCGTTTTCGGTTAGTAATTGCTTTATCTTTCGAAGTGCAAGCCATGGGCAACTCCTTCATATAGAGAAAAGATACGGAGATACGAAAGAGAGGTTTGAGAGGCTGCGAAGGAGAAAAGCAAAGTTGATTCGAAGCTCCGAGAGGCGGTGGCCACAGTTGAGGCTTAGAGAGCCATCATAGGAGAAATGTCTGGCTCCTATAGGAAAGCCAAGTCTACTTGCCGAGAGAAGCAGGGCAAGCTTTGCAACTACCGTCAACGTATCAAGAGGGTGAACAAGTCAATTGGGAGGATGAAGGACGAGCTCGGGGATAAAGGTGTCGACATGTTTTTGGCCTCGGACGAGTTCAGTGAAATTCAGGAGATCACCTTTGATAGGGCAGTCAAAGACGTTCAGATGCTTCTGCTCCAATCGTATCCTGATTTCGACTTCTCTGCATTTGATGCAGATATGAAGAAGGCAACCGAGAATCAGGTGAAAAAGGAGGTTGACCCGGTGGCAGACAAGTCTAAGGACTTTCAAGAGGATCCCCTCTCTGAAGATGAACCTGAAGCGGTTTCTTTTGATGATGAGAGGTTTTTCCCGGACCGTTCCCTTGAGAGAACAAGAGCGACTAGGCGGGGTTGACTCTCGGAGTTTCGTTATGCATGCTTTTTGTATTTCTTTTGATTGTAAATTTTTTCAACTCCTTTGTTTTGGAGGATATTACAAAATTTACTTTGTTCCAGTTTATTTGTAATTGATACATTAATGTTCTTTTTGGTTCGGTGGTTATGATATCAGAGGTATTACCTCCTTATATGAATTATGTTTATCAAATTGGTATTATTATTAATTTACTGTGTGGAATTTTAGATTTAGTCGAAATGATGTCCCAGGGTAATTTTAATCGGACATCGGTAGTTGAATATTTTTGTCTTTAGATTAATATCCTCTTGAGACTTTGTACTTCGATAGAAGAGAGTCTTTGGCACTCAAGGTACGTTCTCGGGGTTTGAACCCTCTGGAGATATTTGTGCTCCTATGGTGGAGACTTTTGTGCTTCCCTTGGAGAGTCTTTAGCACTCAAGGTGCATTCTCGGGGTTTGAACCCTCTGGAGATATTTGTGCTCCGATGGTAGAGACTTTTGTGCTCCTCTTGGAGAGTCTTTGGCACTTAAGGTGCATTCTCAAGGTTTTAACCCTCTGGAGATAGTTATGCTCCGATGGTGGAGACTTTAGTTCTCCTCTTGGAGAGTCTTTGGCATTCAAGGTGCATTCTCGGGGTTTTAACCTTCTGGAGATATTTGTGCTCCGATGGTGGAGACTTTTGTTTGATTTACAAAATAACATGGAATGATAAGGAGTACCGGGATAATGAAATCACCGATTACCGAAATACTGAAATAATAAAATACTGAAATAATAAAATACCGTTTACAAAAAACATACATGTTTAACACTGATAATAAAACATTACTTACAGAAACGTGTATGTTCGGTTGACAATCATTGGTAGTACTTCTTTAGGTGGTTTGCATTCCATGGGTTCTTTAAGGGCGTGCCATCCTCCATCTTGAGTTTGTAGACTCCTTTCATTGACACAGAGTCTACGATGTATGGTCATTTCCATCTATCCCCCAGACTACCGAAGGAAGGTACCTTGGTTGCGGGTATTATTTTCTTCAAGACAAGGTCCTCCGGATTAAATCTTAGGATGCGGATTCTGCTGTCGTGGTACTTGGCTACCTTGAGTTGATGGTGAGCGGTTTTGATTCTAACAAGGTCTTTTTTTTTTTCTTCTAACTCCTCGAGGCAAGTTCAGAGTTCCTCTTCATTATCTCTCGAGTTGTATGAAGAAACTCTCCTTGTGGGGGATGAATGTTTCGGTTGATATGACTACTTCAGTGTCGAAAGTGAGTGAGTATAGAGTCTCCCTTGTGGCCGAATGCGCCGTAGTTCGTATTGCCCACAAGACCTCCGGTATCTTCTCGACCTAGGCCCCCTTCCGGGACTACAACTTCTTTTTGAGGAGAGTTTTGATCTTTTTGTTAACAGCCTTGACCTGGCCATTGCTCTGAGGATAGGCCGGGGAAGCAAACTTCAGATTTATGTGGTAATCCGAGCATACCTTTCGTAGTTTGTTGTTATCGAACTGAGTCATATGATCAGCTACCAAGGTGTGGGGGATTCCGAATCTGTAGATTATGGAATGTTTAATGAAGTTTGTTGTGTTGGCTTCGGTGATGTGTTTCAAGGCCTCCGTTTCTACCCACTTGGTGAAAAATCAATTGCCAATACGATGAACTTTTTGTCGGACGTCCCTCTTGGTAAAAGTCCGATAATATCGACTCCGAATCGTGAGAAAGGCTAGGGTGATGACATGGGAGTCAATGCTTCGGAAAGGAGGCGAGGCACAAGTCTAGTTCTCTGACAACGGTTGCAAGTTTCTACGTGTGACTTTGATTCCTTGAAGAGCGTGGGCTAGTAATACCCCTATCGGGTTATTCGGTGGCCAAGATTTTTTCCAGTTGAATGGCTACCGTATGTACCACTGTGGACCTTTTGGAGTATTTGGTTGGTTTGTAGGGGGCTAACACATCGGAGATATGGTAGGGAGAAGCCGCATCAGAAGAGCGATCCGTTAATTATGAGGTAATGGGGTGCCTGCCTTCTGATCCTTTGTGCAAAATTCCTTTCAGATGGGAGTGTCCCATCACGAAGGTAATTCATTATGGGTGTCATCCATGAATTTGTGTCAGTTTCCAGGATTAGCACAACGATTTCCTAATCCTCGTCTATGCTAAATTCCAGGAGATGGAAAACCGTTACTGTCCTTGGTAGTTTCATATCTGTGGTTGAGGTAAGCTTGGCAAGAGTATCGGCTTGTGAATTGTGGTCTCTCAATATTCGAATGATCATGCACTTGATAAATTTGGCCATCAGTGCCTTGACATGTCTTAAGTATCTTATCATCTTGGGGTCCTTGGCTTGGTAGGCCTGGTTTACCTGATTGACGACCAGTTGAGAGTCACTGTATACGGTGATATGTTTTGCCCCCATGTTTAGCACGACTTTTAATCCGGTCGTTAATGCCTCATACTCCATAACATTATTCGTTGTCTTAAAGTCAAACCGGAAATTTGTGACAACAATGGCTGGCGAAGGAGATAGTAATTGTTGACGGTGATTTTTGATGGTCACCGAGTCAATGATTTATTTTTGAATTGCTATAGTTTATGAACGAGAACGATTAAAAATCAAGAAGAAATAACAAGCAATTATGTGGTAAAACTCCAATGATTGGAGAAACATCCACGGATTGTTGCCTTAGCAACGAAGCCAAATTCACTATGAAGAATGGTTACAAGAATATTGCACTATAATCTCTCTCTCTCTCTCTCGCTGTTTCTCGCGTACCCCCTATTTGCGTAAAAATGGGGTATTTATACATGTTGTTATTAGGGTTTGGCATGTGGTGCCCTAATTTTGGGGTGTGCATTCTAATCCTAAATGGATTCTGTTTCTTTCTTGAACAACTCAACGTGTGGCATCCTGAATCTCTACGGGAAAGGCATCCTCAGG
Source organism: Acer campestre (assembly GCA_954870605.1). Classification (NCBI taxonomy): domain Eukaryota; kingdom Viridiplantae; phylum Streptophyta; class Magnoliopsida; order Sapindales; family Sapindaceae; genus Acer; species Acer campestre. The sequence continues at coordinate 27,830,189 of OX940802.1, forward strand.
ACCCCATTGGTGAAAGGGCTTCCGGATTCATCATCTGACAGCTCGTTACGCCCATATCGCCTGACTAAAGCATCCATTTGTCGACGATTATTCTGAACTTCCCGGGTCAGACTCTGTATGAGTATATCTCTGTCTCCTTCTGGTTCCCCTATCGCATTGAAATTTTGACTTATGGTCAGTTTTTGGCCCCTTTCCTCCATATTCAACTCTCTACGATCTCGGTTTAGGCCATGCAGCCGAACTGTGCCCCTTTGGCGCTTGCAATGATGATTCTGCTCACTTTCTTCCGAGGATGATGACCGGTCTCTCCAATGACTGCACCTCCTAGGGTGATCTCGATCCACAGCTATCCGATCTTGATCGTACCCTTTGTCAGAATCATTCCCCTCTCTGTGCTCCCTACTTCTCCTGGCCACTCTTTCGGATAATATCTCTGGTCTGCCTGTAGGATCTCGTCTTGCCTTTAGGGGTGCATCAGGCGTTAGCACCACCATTGCAGAACGCAATCTTGTTGCCTGCTGGCTTGGGGTGGACAGATTGTGAGGCGACATCAAACCTTCCGTGGTGGAAAGGTCAATTCCTTGCCTTGCTGCATCTAATATAAGTTGTTGCAGAGAAGCGCGGAATCGTTGCGCGATTTCTTCATTAGTTGTAGGGAAACGTTGAATACCAGCTAGGGCGGTTGACTGGTCTGCCGTCGTTAGGGTGGCATCCGCTGTATTGAGCGCGGTGTCATCTTCCAGCTCGTTACTTGGCATGCCTTGACTATACCTGGAATCGCTACCATCTTCTTCGCCAGCCATTGTTGTCATAAATTTCCGGGCCCCCCTCCTTCTAGCGCCAATTGTTGACGGTGATTTTTGATGCTCACCGAGTCAATGATTTATTTTTGAATTGCTATAGTTTATGAACGAGAACGATTACAAGCAATTATGTGGTAAAACTCCAATGATTGGAGAAACATCCACGGATTGTTGCCTTAACAACGAAGCCAAATTCACTATGAAGAATGGTTACAAGAATATTGCACTATAATCTCTCTCTCTCTAGCTATTTTTCGCGTACCCCCTATTTACGTAAAAAGGGGGTATTTATACATGTTGTTATTAGGGTTTGGCATGTGGTGCCCTAATTTTGGGGTGTGCATTCTAATCCTAAATGGATTCTGTTTCTTTCTTTGTAGTATATTTCCTTTTTTGGCTGAGTCCGAATTTGATTCTGATTCCTCCTCCTTTATTTGCGGAGAAACTCTGTGTTTCCTTACTTGAACTCTGTGCAACCATGCCGTTGCTTATCATGGAGACGCTGGTCTCTGATTATGTCCTGCGTTTTAAATATGAGCGCTGGTGACTATCTGTTTTATTGATTCCCGAGTATGCCCGAGTACGTGCCCGAGTAAGATTTACTGCCCGAGCTGATGGTCTTTGTTTGTGGTCGGGCGACTTACTCTTTTTTCGAGTAAGTCGTTGTGGGGGAATTATTGCTCCATAAGTCGACTTATCTTGACTCCTACTTGTATAGCCTTATATGGTGATGACGTGTCCGTCACGACTATTTTTACCTATAACAATCATGCACTTGATAAATTTGGCCATCAGTGCCTTGACCTGTCTTAAGTATCTTATCATCTTGGGGTCCTTGGCTTGGTAGGCCTGGTTTACCTGATTGACGACCATCTGAGAGTCACTGTATACGGTGATATGCTTTGCCCCCATGTTTAGCACGACTTTTAATCCGGTCGTTAATGCCTCATACTCCGTAACATTATTCGTTGTCTTGAAGTCAAACCGGAGCACTGTTTGGGTTATACTGCCATCGGGTGTTTTGATTATTATCTTGACTCTGCTACCATGTCGATTGGAGGATCCGTCAACGTACAATTCCCATTGGGAGATTCCCTCGGTAGACATACTCAGAATATCGGGATTTGAGTCTTCTGCTATAAAGTCGACCAATGCCTGTCTTTTCATGGAGGTTCTCGGTTTGAATTGAATGTTATACTCACTGAGCTCCATCGCCAACTTGGTGAGTCTTCCCGCTAGTTCCGGTTTCTAGAGAACTTGTCAGAGTGGTTGGTTTGTCAATACAGCTATCAGATGTGATTGGAAATATGGTATGAGCTTCCTAGATGCGACTATGAGACTGAGGGCCACTTTCTCGATAGCCGGGTACCGAGTCTCTAGATCGGTCATGCTCTTACTGACATAATACACTGCTCTCTGAGTGGATCCTTCCTTTTTGATTAGCACCGAACTAATTGTTACCTTTGATACAGCTAAATAAAGGAATAATGTTTCGCCTACGGTGGGTTTAGCTAGCATGGGAGGTTTCTGAAGTTAAGCTTTAAGGTCTTCGAATGCGGTATGACACTCGGATGTCCAGCAAAAATCTCCCTTGTGTTTTAAAGCCTTAAAGAATGGGAGACACCTATCGGTTAGTTTTGAAATAAACCTGGATAGGGCGACGACCATACCGTTGAGTTTCTGTATGTCTTTCGCTCTTCTCGGTGGGAAGAGATCTATTATGGCTCTGATTTTTTCGGGATTTGGTTCAATTCCCCGCTGATGAACCATGAACCCAAGAAATTTACCTTAAGAGACTCCGAATGCATACTTTGTGGGGTTGAGCCGCATCTGATACTGTCTCAAGAGTAGGAAGGTCTTTCTAAGGTTTGGGACGTGTTCATCTGTTGTTACCGACTTGGTCAGCATATCATCAACATATACTTCCATGGTTCTCCCAATTTTGTTATGGAATATACGGTTGACAAGCCTCTGGTAGGTTGCTCCGGCGTTTTTTAGGCCAAAAGGCATCACCCGATAACAATATAAGCCACGATCGGTGATGAAAGCTGTTTTGGCTTCGTCTTTTTTGTCCATTCGAATCTTGTTATATCCGGAATAGGTATCCATGAAACTGAGCAACTTGTGTCCGGATGTTGCGTCTACCATCTGGTCTATTCTCGGTAGTGGGAAACTATATTTTGGACATGCCTTGTTCAGATCGGTGAAGTCCACACACACTCTCCACCTTCCATCTTTCTTCTTTACCAAAACCTCATTCGATAGCCATTCATTGTAATCTAGGTTTCGGATGAAACCCACTTCTAGGAGCTTGCCTATCTCTATGGTGACCGGTTCGTATCGCTTGTTGTTGAACGATCTTCTCCTCTGCGATACTGGTTTGAACAACGGGTCAACACTAAGTGAATGTGAAATTACCGATGGATCTATCCTGAGCATATCAGTGTGGTTCCAAGTGAAGATGTTCGAAAACTCTCTCAGGAGCTTTGTCATTTCTTTTTTAACTCGTGGGGCCAAATTGGCCCCGATAAGGACTGTCTTATCCGAATCATCATCACGGAGACTTATCTTCAACAACTGTTTAGTAGGTTCTCCTGTCGGTTGTGAACATACCTCCCAAGGGTCAAGGCTCGTGACATGAATCTCATCAAGTGGGGTTGGATCGGAGGACTGGGCTTCAGCTATATCTCTAATTTGTTTCCTCTTTGGTCTCTTATGCTTTGGGGTGTTTCTCTTCGGCCAAGGTATCGCATTGTAGTTACCGATGGTAAGAACTGGGTTATATCCGATTTGAATACATCTCTTGTATTCTTCTTGATCCGTACTCACTTCCCCCGGACCAGCTTCAGTCTGGAATTTGATTTTCAGAGAGTAAATGCTGGTTGCTGCTCGGAGGGCATACAGGGTTGCCCTCCCGATGAGAATGTTGAAAGGGAAAGGGATGTCAACTACCTTAAAACAGACCCACACAGTGTGTATCTCAAGCCTGGTTCCGAATCTCACCGGGAGTTCTTTCTGGCCTATCGTTCTTGTTCCATGTCCACTGATACCTCTAATGCAATATCTTGATGCTTGGAGCTACTGGAGAGTGTACCCTAGTTTCTGGAGCAGATCCTAGTGGATGATGTCTAAGGAGCTTCTATAGTCGATGAGGGTTCTCTTTATTGTACGGGTTTCCACCTTTACGGAAGTAATCAAGGCATCGCAATGAGGGTATCTAACTTCTTGTGTGTCTACAATGGAGAAGGAAATTGGACCCCAATCTCTAGGCATGTCCTCCAAAGTTGTTGTGAGGCATACCGAGGCGTGTGCTTTTCCAGAGGATGTGGATCCGGGGTCCCCCATGGCAAGTATGGTATCGATGAAATTGATTGGTTTCTCATCATCCGAATCTTGGGCACCAGCCGCGGGTCGGTGACTCGGTTGTGTTACTTTAGGTGTCTTGTCACTTGGGTCCTATGATTTGACATATTCCCGAAGCTTGTCGCTCCGAACTATTTATTCTACCTGATCTCTCAGATCACAATATCATTTTGTTTCATGACTGTGGTCATTATGGAATTTGCAATATGTCCTCCGATCTCTCCGATCCGGAGGTGTACATAGCGGCTCTAGCTGTCGTAACAACTTGTCTTTATTCGTAATTTCAAGCATTCTGTCGAGTGGGAACTTTAGAGGGGTATACTGATCGAATTTATCCCTTGGGGGAGGTCTAGAGTTCCGAGTGGTATTTCCGGTGTTCACCTACTTGGATACCCGGTGCTCTTTCCCCTTATCTCTACCTTGTCTTCCCCATCTCTTCGGAGCCTCGCTTGGGTCTGTGGAGGTCGCATAACTCTTACTGTCGCTGATATCCTCAGCCGTGGCATACTTCTCTACCCTCTCTATTAGTTCTAGGTAAGTGGTTGGGCCTTTTTTTGACAGTGACCAACTCAGGTGGCCTTTCTGGAGTCCCTAGGTGAAAGCCATAACAGCTCCAACATCATTGAAATCCTGGACCTTTCTTACAACATCGGTAATTCTCCTCATATAGTCCCCGATTGTCTCATAATCATGTTTTTTGATGGAGGTTAAGTGGACCATGTGCCTCAGTCTTCTTCTACTCGCAGCAAATCCACTACAGAGTTCTTTCGATAGCTCGTTGAACGAGGATATGCTGTCTTTTTAGGCCTTCGTACCACGTTCGTGCATCCCCAGAGAGGGTCAAAGGGAAAACTCTACACTTGATTGCATCAGACGCCCCTTGCATGTTCATCCAGTCGAGGTAAGAATTGAGATGATCATCTGGGTCGCCTGTTCCTCCGAAACCACACATGTCCTTCCGTGGCATCTTGAAGTTGTTCGGGATTTGTGCGGTGGTGATTTCTTCATTGAAGGGACTTTCTCTATGACTAGTCGAACGACGGTGGCCAAAGTGGATCTGGTTTTGAATATCTGTGAGTTGGCCTTGGAGCTCTCGGAAGGCATCAAGATTTGTGAAGGTGTTTCTATCCGTATCTCTGTCCGGATGGTGAGATTCGCCCGCTGGACCATGTCGATGACAGGTTCTTCATAGTATCTCTTCCTAAACAACCCCATTGCACTCTTCTCGGCTACGTGTAACCCTTGCAACCCTCTGTGGTGCTTGCTAATTCATGTGTTCTCCTGGATTTGGTTCGATGAACTGGGTAGTATGCTGATGCCGTCTTCTTCGCTTTGTCGGTAGAGCCTCCGTGGGACATCCCTCTGCGCGGGAATTTACCTCATCCGAGTCTCCTTGGTGTCCACCTCCGTCCATGACGTTGATTACCTTAGTCACATTCTGAGCCAATGTGTCCAGTCTACTAGTGATCCCCCGAATGACCGAATCATTTACCTATGGGAGGAATTGTTGCGTCTGCTGTGGCGCATACATCGATGGATAACCCTGAGGGTAATAAGCTTGCTGCGGCATGGAGGGATAATACTAGCTCATTGGCATCTAAGGATATTGTTGCGGTGGTCCCTGATATTCGAATAATGGACCTTGAGGTAGGAACTGCACCGGGTACGGGTACGGGTACGGGTACGGGTAGTAGCCATAGTTTGGAGGTAATAGTTGTTGCCCCCCTCCGGGCCCTAAATTGATCGATGCCTAATGAAAGGGCTACTGCTGCTGTTGTGGGATCTGGGTGTAATCCTAGGTCCTAGGGGGCCCCAGTTCAAGGTTTATGTCCGGATACTGATCATCTGGTTATGGATTCATTGCTTCCACGAAGGCGTTAATCTTCACCCCCTTCTTCTAGCGCCAAATGTTGAGGGTAAAAATGAGCCTTCGGAATACAAACGTTCTCTGGTCTGATATATGATTATGGAATTGAATTTACAATAGTGATGGTTTACAGGTACACAGTCATTTCTAAGAAGTAAAAGTAAAAAGATCAAAAGTCCCTACTCAAGGTAGAAATGAGGCTTTATATAGTCTTGGCCTAGTGTCTCGGGACACGTGTCAAGGGTTCATTGGCTGACTGTGACAGCTGTCTTGAGGTGCTCAGTTGATGTCGGGTCTGACAATATTATCCTCCGAATATCTGTTGGTGTTGGTGTTAAGAAAGACGTTGTTCCGGCCGAAGATGTATAGTGTCGGTTGTCACTCCGGAGGAGTAGCCGGGACGGTAGGAACAATCGAAGTGTGTCTGTACCGGGGGCTTTTTGAACTCAGAAATATGTCCAACAACTCTGATACCATATAAATTAAAGAGAGTTATAAATGAAAGAGAGCACTCAATTGTGTTGGCTTCGTTGAGAAGACCAAAGAAGCAAGACCTCTTTATATATTGATAATTACAACATTTACAAAATAGAAATATTCCTATCTAATCTAGAATTTGAATATCAAATAACAAATCAAATTTAAATATCAACAAATCTTAAATTTGAATATCAAACAATTCTAAAACTAATCTTTATCTCAACAATTCTAAACTAATCTTTATCCTTGACTTGGTATGTGTAGTTTCATGACATGGTTTGGTGGTAGAGGGCGTTCATTTAGCATGACAATGTCTCGGGTTCGATTCATTGCACCTCATTTTTTGTGTGGTCCATCCTAGCACCACTTGAGCTCACCTAGGTTGGTTTCGGTGGTAAAGTTCCATACCAACTTGGGAACCTCTCAAAATTGCAATCTACTGATTTCAATTTCAATTCCAAATAATTTAAATGTTGCATTCAAGTGCTCGAACCTCTATAAGTTGGACAAAATGGAAGTCTACGAACAGACCTCTAAAACTCGAACCTCCATCGGTGGAGATCAAACAAACCTCCAGAACAATGAAGGTTGATAAAGATAAGATGAAAATAAAAATAATCTTTCTCTCACTGTTATAAATGTACTTGGTGCATTTTTGTCCGATAATCATCTCTCTTGATTAAATATATACAAATTATTGAGATATTAATAATAATAATAATAAAATAAGTTAATAGAATAACAATAATGCTACTTTATCCAAATGATATGTCATTCTTGATTTCTTCATATTAGAATTACATGATTGAAATGATTGGATATTAGGGATACCATATAAAATAAATATAAAGATTATCCATTTTTTTCATATTAACAAGGATTGACGGTCGGGTATGGGTTGAGCCCTAAATTTTTTATAAGGCCTTGCCTTTCCCATAGGCCCTTTCCAAAGTGGATGTGCTCGCATTAGTTTTGGACGGTACAACAGGCTTTATCTCGTTTTATATGTATTATTATTGATTTTTTTTCTTCATTTTTTTAGAGTGGTGCCGATGTTTTTACCCTTCTAAAATCGTATATAAATTTAAATAGGTTTTCAAATTCCAATATTATCTTTGAATAAAATTATTAAAAATATATATCATATTATTATAATATTTGATATTTTGGGCATTTTAACAAAATGTAAAGTATCTTTTGATCAAAATATTAACTATTTATTAAATAAAATTTTAAACATTGATAATTTAAAATTAAAGATATTAATAAACTATTATAAAAATAAAAATTGAAAACCATATGATTTAATTTATTTTTTTAAAAAAAAAAAAAAAAAAAACCTGAGCTAATGAACAAAACAAAAGTAAAGAGCTGTGGAACTCCCAAATCCGGAAGGAGTCGCAGGTACTTTTAACTTATTTGAATTATTTTTTAATTTTTTTAATTTATATTATTTAATCTATAGCTAAAATAAAGGATATAATGGTAAATATTTAGGGTGTGTTACTAATTACTATCTATAGCATTTAAAAAAAATAAAAAATAAAAAATAAAAAAAACCAATGTGGTGTACAAACCAAAAGGTAGACCTGGTACAGTTCCGGTTCGAACCGTGGAACCAAAACTGGAACAAAGGGAGGCCGGTTCCGATTCCGATTCAAACTAGTGGTTCTAGGAATTTTTTTTCCTGTTTTACCATTGGGGGCCCAACGGCTACCTTTTTTTTTTATTTTATTTATTATTATTTTTTTATCTAATCTATAAATACACCAACACATCTTTTTCTTATCTATAAATACACTAACAACACATCCACACCCCAACCCTCTCTCTCAATTCTCCAACTCTCCAACTTTCCAATTCATTCTCAATTACTAAGTTTTTAATATTTATTTCATTTTGTAATTGTTTTATTTACAATTTATTTTATTTACAATTAGTCAATTACTAAGTTTCCAATTTATTTTATTTGCATTTTATTTTATTTGCAATTACTAGTTTACTACCTTCTATTATTCTACTAAGTTTTCAATTCTCTCCCAAATTTATTTCTAAATGGCAAGTGGTGGAAATGGAAGGGGTCACAGCCGTGACGGTCCTAGGCGTTCCATTTCGATAAAAGGTAAAGGTTCTATGATTGATAATCTCAGTTGTAATGACCCCACCTAACTCGAATATCTGCAACGCCGGGTCTATACTAAAGATCTAGGCCTAGATTGTCCTACTTCTTAACAATTTCAGAACCTGATCCCAATGACACACACACCCCACCCCAAAAAAAAAAAAAAAAAAAAATATTTGACAAGCTAGTCAGAAAATATGTCTGATATTGATACACCTTCGGATTTTGAATTTGATCCACCAGAACCAGAAGAACAGTAAGATATGATACAGAAGCACAGCAAATCTGATCTCTTCGTTAAACATATGAAGAAAATTAGGTAAGAAGATGGAAGCTATGTAGGGGCTTGCAATTATTGCAAAAAAGTATATAAGTGGACCAAATATGGAGGATATGACACTTATCGGAAGCAAATTTCAACCAAACATCTAGAAGCAGAGACCAGATCGAGGTCATAATCACAAATTCCCAGGTATGCTACTCATAATCAACAATTATTTCATTATACTGATGAACAAAATAGAGAATAATTAACTAGAATGGTAACAGTAGAACACTTATCATTTAGTTTTGGTGAAATGGTTGGTTTCATTAATTATTGTCGACGAGCATTAAACCCTGTTGCATGCCGTGTTCCTAGAGCCACGCTCACATCAATACTTTAAAATATTTATGAAAAAGAAAAAAGAAAGTTAGAAAAACATTTTGAAAAATATAAGGGTCATGTTTCCGTATGTGCCAACATATGGAGTGACCATTGGTGATCGCATTCATATTTGAATGTCACTTGCCATTATATGGCCATTATATGGATGATGCATGGAATATCCAAAAAAGAATTCTTGCATTTAGAGTTTTTGATGATGCACACGCTGCTCAGAATATTTTTAAACAGTTTAGAATTGTTTTTGGTATAAAATTGAAAACAAATTTTTTACAATTGGTTTTGATAATGTTTTTGCCAATACCGCTGTTATTCCATCTTTACTTGATTTATGCAAACCTTATCTTGGTGGTATATTTTTTCATCAAAGATGTGCATGCCATGTTTTAAATTTATGTGTTCAAAAAAGGATTAGAAACTCTTGAACATTTTATTCTACCTATTAAAAAAGCCCTAATGTTTTTGTAGAAATATTCTTCTACAATGAAAGCATGGTCAATATTTAGTAAGCAAAATGGTAGACGTGTCGTTAGGTTTCCTCGTGATGTTCCAACACGTTGGAAGTCTACTTAAAATTGCTTGCTCAAAGTTATGATTATAAGGATTTATTAGTTGCTTTTATTCAATTTCATGTTACTCACATTCATATTTATTAAACTCATTGGGAGGCTTGTTACAACATTTTTAATTTGTTAAAAGTCTTTTATAATGCTACTAACAATTTATCTGGTGTTTATTATCATATAACTCATTTATTTATTATTGAGAGTCTTAATATTGCTGGTGCCTTTGCTCATTGTGAATCCGACATAGAATTAGCGGAAGCCGTTAATGCTATGAAGGTAAAATGGTTAGATTATTATAGGGAGTTTCCAAATATTTGTTTGATTGCCATTGTTTTTGACCCACGTTGTAAATTAGAACATTTGTCTTATTATCTAAATGGTTATTATGGCCACCAAGGTTTAAAAATCAAATATGATGTTGATGCGTGTTGTGATAGAGTTAAAAAATTATTGTATGATTTATACGATGAATATGTTATAGTTTATGGATCTTCACTGAACTTAGATGTTACACGAACACAAACTACATCTTAGCCCCCATCATCCTCCGGATTTATGAATTTAGGGTATAGTCTGTTATATATATATAAAAAAAATAAATAAATAAAAAAAAAAAAAAAAAAAACCACGATGTTCTTCTTCATCAGGCTCCGACAAATATTCCGAGCTTGAATCTTATCTAAATACCTCTTTTGAGTTTATAGAAGATACGCCAAAGAAAAAATTTGATATCTTACAATATTGGAAAGAGTATGGAAGGTACTATCCAATCATAGTTATGATAGCCGAAAATATTTTTTCAACACCAGTTTCTACAGTGGCAGTGGAACAAGAGTTCAATGCTAGGGGGAATATCCTGGATGAAAAGCATCCGTGCTTAACTCCAAAAGCACTACAGATACAGGTTTGTGTAGATGACTGGACGAAGGCGCAATATAGATAACAAGAAATCGAGCAAAAGGCAACGTACGATTTCTTCAAAGATGACGAACCAGAAACTAGAGCAGTGGAGCCAAAATAGTCCACATCATCACCAAACCTGTAATAAAAGGTAAGAGAACTACATGACTTTTGATTCCTCTAAACCCACCAAGAGGATACATAGGCAACTTAATTATGGTAAAAATTAAGTGCAAGACAAATAACTTTACATTTTTTTTTTTTAGTTTTATTTTAATTTAATTTTGTAGTTTGTCTCCTTAAAAAAAAAATTTGTAATTTGTCATCTATTTATTTTATTTTATTTTCGAATTTCGGGTGACCCAATTCCCAAATACCTAATGAAATGTAATTTGTAATTTGTCATTTTGTTTAGTTTTATTTTAATTTAATTTTGTAATTTGTTATTTGTTTATTTTATTTTATTTTCGGGTGACCCAATCCAATGAATTTTATTTTATTTTATTTTGTAATTTGTCATTTATATATTTTATTTTATTTACAATTACAACTTACAAGTCTAATTTTTTTTTTTTTTATTAACAAAGAAAAAAAAAAAGGTTCAGAACTGATGGTTCCATAGGAATTAGAACCGGACCGGAACCATGCCAGGTCTATCAAAAGGGGTGTATATACTATATACGGTTTTACATGGATGCAAATATCGTTTTTTTTTTTTAGTCTGATCTTACCCCTAAGATCGAGTAGCGATATTTACATCTTTAAAAAAATTGTATGTACACTCCTATTTGTACGCACACTCCGTTAAAAAATTTCAAAATGTTACAACTCGTAAACACACCTCATATATTACCAAATATGACCTTTCTCTTATCTTTTAGTTTTAATATTATCAATTAATAAGGTATACAATAGTTAAAATAAAAATTGTAAAAGAAAAAAAAGCATGAAGGAGCAGAGCAGCCCTCCTAGAATCCAAAACCTCTCAATTCAAGGTGGAGGACCATCTTTTCTTTTAACCTTTTTATATTAATTTAGTTTTTTAATTAAATTCGATGATTGTTTCTTCATTTTTTATCACAGTTAATTAATATTTATAATTATAAATAATCACTGTTTATGTTTTAATTAGCTTGTTTAGGTGGCAACCCACCTTATTCACCTTGGGATGGAGGCACTAGCATCAAGGCCGAAGTTAGTAATTAGTAATCACTACTCTAGACTTAGGCTATGTTTGGTAGGAGGAAGGGAGAGTATGAGGGATGAATAAATTAAGAGGAAAAGACAGTAGAAGGGATGGAGAGGATAACATCTATCCTTCATGTTGTTTGGTATTGAAAAGAGGGTTGAGTGGATGGATAAGTATTTAATTTGTAAAATTACTATATTACCCTTAAAAAAATTGGAGGGTAATGAAAAATTGGAGGGCATTATAGTAATTCCTCTCCAATCTTCTCTCCCTCCTCTCATCCGCCCATCATATGAAGGATCTAATGTGGTGGGCCCAGATGGATCTTCTCTCCCTCCTCTTCTCCTCTCCTCCCTCTCATCCCTCCAACCAAACAATGGATTAGACCTCTCCCTCCCTCTATCTTTCCCTCATACCAAACACAGTGTTAATAAACTCAACAACCCAGTCCCTTCCATAAGCCGCAAGCGTAATACTAATACCATGAAAGATATCCAAAGCTTTAGTCACCTGTGAAGAATAACTCGCCTTTGAATCAATGGAATAGGTAGCCACACGAGATTCATCAACGATATGGAAACCAATTTTTTTGGATTATGATTCTCTCCTGTCATTTTTTTTCCTTAACTTTGCACTTGATGTTGACACCTAAGTATAAATGAAAATACATGATCAAAATTTATTGGTTTCTTTCTTTCTCATGCAAGTGGATGTTTCATTTAATTTACACTTGAAAAAAAAGAAAGGAAAACCAAGGTAAGGAGAAGATCCTAACTGATTTTTATTTTTTTATTTTTTTTATTTTTATTTTTTTACCATGTTCATTCAAAATATTAAATATTTTATTAATATATATATAAATATATATATATATTATTTCTACTGTCAGTTCATCCTGATATATGTCCTGATATATTTTATATCAGGACGAAGAATGTGGACCATAGATTATGAAGAAGTTTTGACAAATGCATACACTTTGAGTCAAAGTATGTAAATCTAATGATCCTAGGACGAACTGACAATAGAAAAATTGTATTTATTTAAGGGTAATGTTGGAATTTTAAAAAATATACTTATATGGAGTGCACATACAAATTTCAAGAGGTGCACATATCGCCACTCGACCCTTAATTCCTTAAGGGGGTGTATTCTATTAGGATTTCAAAATACTTTTAAAGACTTTTTTTAAGTTGATGACTTTTGTAGATTTTATAGACTTTTATGAACCTTTATAAACTTTATAGGATTATGAAAACTTTCATAGACTTTCATTTTAAAAGTCTTTCATTTCAAAAGACTTTCGTAGACTTTTATTTTAAAAGAATTTTTATAGACATTTATAGACTTTTAAATATAATGTATACTTTGTTTTAGCAAAATTATAGATACATATATATATATATATTTATCATGTCAATAAAAATATATTTTTTTCAAATGAATAAAAAAAATAAAAATCGTTAATTAAACTTTACAAAAACATTAATGTTTATATATGTGATTTTACAATTTTTTTTTATTATATTTTGCACCACAAAAAGACATCATGCTCCTTTTTTTTTTTTTTTTTTTTTTTTTTTTTTTTTTAATAATTAGTCAAAATTTTATTTGTTTTTTTTTATAATTAGTTAAAATATAATAAATTTTCTTTTAAAATAAATGTAGTGTGAATGCATGCTGACCATGTGAATGTTTACACACTAATACTTGCTTACATGACTAAAAGTATGTATGATTACACACTGCAAATGAATGTTTACACACTGATATCTCTACATGTTTACACGCTTAACAATGTGAATGCTTAAACGTTGTTAGAATGCATGCTTATGCGATACAATGGGGGAATGATTACATGCTACGTAAATAATGAATATATGAATGGTTACAAGCCGGAATAGGAATCAAGCATTCTAGCGTGTAAACATTATGGTAAATTATTTATGCTTGTGTTCATTCTGGAAATTTACTTTCACATCAAGAAGTCTAGAAAAATAAAATGCAACAACAAAAATGAAAACAAAAACTTACCTAACTACTAGAAAAATAAAATGCAACAACAAAAATGAACTAATGATATGGAAATTCAAAAAAAAAAAAAAAAAAACCTTCTTTAGTTTAGAAACCCTCGACAGATATGATATAGTGATTTATGAAAACCTTACAAAAATTTTAACGTGACCTATTCTGAGATGGGACAAACTTGTGTCTGAGACTCTAAGAGGGAAATAAAATATTAAAGTTGTCTAGAGATAAAATATTAAAGTTGTCTGAAAAGTAGATAAGGACATACTTGTTAAAAAATTATTTCTCTTGGACCAAAAAAGAAACTTATTGGGATGAGACAGTTTCAAAAACTGCATTAATTTCTGGGTTAATTGGGGGAATTTTGCCTAAAATAAATATAAAGATTATTATTTTTTCTTACTATCAAGGGATTGAGTTGTAAGGCCTGACCTTTCCCCTAAGCCCTCTCCAAAGCGGACGTGGTCTCATGGTTTTCGACGACCCATTTTATATGTAATACTAATCAAGTCCGGCCCACCCACTCAACTAGCTTAGCCTTCAATTTGAGGGCCAAGTCTGGGCCGATCGGCCCATTTAACACTTCACCTGCTTCTAAAAATAGATAAAATAGATACCAACACATATCTTATCAATTAATCACTTACAAAAACATAAATTTTATATCAATTTTAATTTTAATTAATTTTTTTTATAATTTTTTTTCACGAGGATACGTACCAACTGGCACTAACAAAAAACATGTAATAATATGGAGAGACAAAACTCTTAAGTAGAAGAGAAGAGAAGAGAAGAGAAGAGGTCGGTTACAATTTACAAAACCGCAATTGTCGTGTGTCTCTCTCTCTCTCTTCCTTTCCAGTTCCAGTCTCAGCCCCCATTTAATCCAACAAGCTCCAGTGAGGAGCTCTACTTTCAATTCTTTTTCTGGGTAATTTTTCTTTCATCATTTTCTCTCTTGAAAAAAACAAAATAAAAATCAAACAATTATTGAACACTCTCATTCTGTGTATGCAATTTGTATCTGAGCTGTTTGTTTGATTGTTTCACTTCATGAGAGTTGCAATCACTTTATTATTATGAGTTTAATTGGAGTTCTAGATTGTTAAATTTGGGGGGTTTTTGTTGCATTATTATTATTATTATTATTATTTTTAGGTTAAACCCCTCATAAAATTGATATGATATGGGTTCATTTTTTCAAGAACGTTATAATGGCATTATTGTTGATTTGGGACATAAAGACTCAATCCCTTTTTCCCTATCGTTTGACTTGTATTTATGCTTGGTAGATTCTTAGATTACATGCTATGTTGCTTGTCACATTTGTGCTTTTCAAATTTATATGAATCTGTTTGGTAGTGTAAATGTTATATTCGGCTTAATTATGTCTGTCTGTCTTTTGTTAATGTGTCTTGGTAATTTGGTATCAGATCAACATGTCAATTAACTTACTACCTGTTTGCTGGAAAATAGTGAGGGAAGTAGAGAAACAAAGATATGTGATATGTCCACGTGTAAATTCGGTGTTAGTGTACTAATGAGGAGAAGGAACTGAAATCTTGATCTATATTGTTACTTGACATTACCGGTTTTATTGCACTAGAGAGGAGGATAAGGAACTAAAACTTTGAATTATTGTTAATTCATTTATTAAACCAGTATTAGTGTACTATTGAGGAGAAGAAGGAACCAAAACCTCAAATTGTATTGTTTATGCTTCTAAAACCTCAAAGTGATATAATTGCTTTTTTTTGTATTCTAGCGCTTTCTTTATGTTTTGGTACTGTATTTGTTATGGCTTTGCTATAGCTTCGTAACATTTCTCTGTAGGGAAAATGTAGAAGTAAAACATGCAAAGATTGTTAAACACGTACATATTATTACGTGTTTCGCTGCCAATGTAATACTTTCACATAAATAGAAATCTATTTTTAATTTTAAAAAAGAAATAATGTGTTTCCCTGCCTGCCTGTATGTTTTGACTCAATTTCTCATTTCAGCTCTTTGTTTCCTCGAGTTCAACCAGTTTGCTATAGTGTTTACTATTTACTAAGGAAAATGAGAAGAAAACCTAAAACCTTGGATTTTATATGTTGTAGGTGTTAATGCAGCAAAAACGTGCAGATCTCATACAGAGTTAGTAATAGTTGTAAGTGATAAGCATCTGATGGGTTTCTGGTCCAATCCATAAGAAATGGCAAAACATTTATGATCAGTGTAATGCTTGTTTTATTGATTATTAAATAAATAAGGTACATATATAGCTTGGCCAATTTGGTAGCCAATCGATTATCATTATCAACCATGGGTTGGTTACTGAATCAGGCTCTGGCCAAGCTATATCGATACGTTTTAATTAATTAATTAATACAACGGATACACAAACACACACATGTAGACAATTCAATACCTTCTGTGATGCTGGCTGGTTTTTGACTATTAATTCATTTATCATGTCTAATGTGCATACAGAGGTGGCTGTATCGTGATTTCATTTGTTAATGGTTTTTCTTCCTTCCTTTGGTTTAATATTTGTGCATTGGTGCTAGGTGTATCTGTACATTGCAATTCATCATTTAATCATATACTTCATTTTTACGTTATGAAGTCTCATATCTATCATCTTTACCTTTGGCTCGATTTTACATGCCAGTATATAGCATTTCTTCCAATTACATAACTCTGTTTTTGATATTGCAGTCTGCACTATGTGCCATTTTAGAGATCACTAACTTTGTAGTAATATTTGTTCGTTCTGTAGTAATCCCTTGAGGCTCGCTGCATGGGTGAAATGGCCAATAACACTCAATATTCTGGTGTACAGGTAGTGCGCTAAAATAGATTCTTATATTCCTTAATTTTATTTTATTTTTTTATCTTTCTTTCTCCCTTTTCTTCTTTTGATATTTTGCACGGTACTTGTAAGGCTTTACCTAAGGTCCATGCCTGCAAAAATAGGTGTTTTTGTTTTTGCCTTAATTCATTATAATCCGTAGATATCTTCCTAATACAGTAACTGATAGTTGATCTTGTAATACCAAAACTTCAGGTGGATACTACTTGAATCTGTAATTTTTGTAACAATCAATGTTTTTATAGTTATATAGAATTACAAGTCTACAATTGGATGAAGGAATTGTGAATATTTGGGGGTATATTTAGTCATTTTTCTACTTCATGTAGTGCTTTCCTTTTCTTTTCACCAGGAGTTGTTTGTGGTCAGGGGGTGGATTTTTCTGATTCCGATTCGTTTTATGAATGAGATCATTAAACATAATTTCATATTCTTGATAATCTTATTTGTTAAAGAAATTGAAACCCATTTATTCTGAAAATTAGTTTAATAGAATAACTTTTCTTTCCTTTTTTGTAAATTGATGATTACTGTCACTAGGTTAAATCGGTATCTATCTATATTTGCTATATTTTGTATTATGTTGACTTTCCAATTACATGTAAGGTTGTAGCAATTATCTCTAGCTAATTTGCTTTCTTCCCCTTGAAAGATGCCGCATCAACCTCCAATGGTTGGCTCTATGGATACTCCTCGCGGTTTTGTTCCACCCATGTCACATCAAGTAATACCACTTTTTACCGACTTTGTTGAAACCTGTTTACTTTACTTGACATAAACCCGGATTTTTATTTATTTAATTTAATTGCAGTTCCGGCCCGTCGTTCCACCACCACAGTCACAACAATTTATTCCTGTGGCTTCTCAGCATTTTCAGCCTGTTGGACGAGGCGCCACTGGATTGCCATCTCAAACCCAGCAACCCCAATTTCCTCAATTAATGCAGCAGTTACCAGCGAGACCTGGCCCACCGCCTCCGAACCATGTTCCACCTCCTCTGAACCATGTTCCACCTCCTCTGAACCATGTTCTACCCCCTCCGAGCCATGTTCTGCCTCTTCAGAGGCATGTTCTGCCTCCTCAACAAGCGGTATCATTGCCAAATGCTCAGCAAAGTAACCACATTCCAGCTGGATCGATACTACCTCCCTCTCATGTTCAAGCTCCAAATACCTACCCGCCTGGTTTAGGTGGCCTTGGAGCACCTTTCTCTGCATCATATACTGTAAGATCTGTACGAGTCTGCTTATTGATTTGATTACTGTAATTATTAGTTTTAGTATGTGCAGTCTTTAGCTCCATGTTATTGTTTCTTTGCAGTTTGCACCATCTTCATATGTTCAACCACAAATACCTGTTAATGCGGGGACTCAGTATCTGCCCATGTCTCAAGTGCATGTTCCAAGTATTCCTGCTGGAGGACAACTTGGTGCATCTGTCAGCCAAACAAGTGTCTCTGTTACACCTCCGCAGCATAGTCATGAACAACCAGCAGTTACCATTACCACTGTTAAGGTCAGAACCTTCCCTGTTATATTTTATATTTGATATTTCTTAAATTTCTGTCTCTTTTAGTTCTTATGCTTGTTAGATAAATGCAATTTTCTTTCCCCCTTTGTTTTTTTATTACATCAAGGGCCATATGTACAGCTTTCTTGATTGGTTAGCAATTTTATAAAATTTCAGGCAACTAGTGTTCAGCCTAAGCCTGCTGTAAGGACGTTGACAGATTGGATAGAGCATACTTCTGCTGATGGAAGGAGGTATTTTATTTCAATAAGTGCATATGGTAGTAGTCATGCTTTTTATGTCTGGTGTAGTTGGAGCGTTTTTAATATTACGGGGATGGCAAACGCCCTGAAACTATTTTGATTTAGGGAGCAAAAGGAATACTTACTGATAAATTCATAAAGTTAATTGTATTTGAATATGAACAACTATAGTTCAGTGTGTGGTTATAACATTCTATCAGCAGCTGTGTGTTTCATGAAAGTGCTTTAGCTTCTTTCCGGTTTCCTGGTAGCTTTTTAATCACATTCTTTAACTCCCAAGGGAGTGCAAGCTCATGTTGATGATTGTTCTTATGACATGTTTACCACTGTATGGTTTTATTATCACCTAATTAGACATAAGTAATTCTCACCTCCACCCAATTGTGATTTGTGTCTGAAGTTTATAGGCCATTCGAATTTTGAGATCAAAATTTTGAAATATTTTTCCGTTAATCTGGCAGAAAAAAATTGATTAGTAAAATACCAATTAAAGTTCCACTCTTTGGCATTTGGTTTTATATCTTATTGTTTTTCCTTGAGCCATATGCTCTTAATTCCCTTAAAACCATGAGAAAAAAAAAAAAATGAATAATGCATGTACTACAATGACAGTAGATTAATTTATTTCATCTTCATCTCTAATATCTTTTCTCAGTTGTAACAAACTAGGCAATTTTATCAGTTAACTGTTGCAGTTTATACAACATTTGTACATGTGTCTTGGAACCTATGTAATTTACAATGGCAGAGTAGTTAAATGATTTCTCTTATCTAATTTGTTCTGTTCTTCTGTTTTATCCAAATACAGCATTATGGTCATTATCTTTTTCCTGAATGCATATTTGATATTTTGGGTATATTTTGTCTTTTACGCATGTTGAATATAAGTCTCCTATGTTTTATTCAGATATTACTTCAACAGGAGGACAAGGCTATCTACTTGGGATAAGCCTTTAGAATTGATGACACCTGTTGAGGTGAGTCACACTACTAATGTTACTCTTACTTAAACTTCTTTGCGGCTTGTTATTATGCTATTGTTCAACTCATTCATGGACTGGACAGTGTGCATATTATGTCTTCACCTTTCAATTTTTTCATACTCATGATCATTTTTTTTAAAATTTTTTATATTGGATTACTTATTAGTTGCATGTCGTATTATTTTACACGCAAAATTTACTAAAATCAGGTAAATTAAAGTTTCTCTGGAAGCTCACTTTAAATTGTTGGACTCTTTGTGTGGTAGGCAGTCATCAAATTGATTTCTTATGCCTTCTCTGAAGTTTCTTATCTGTTTAAAGTTTGTCGGTTGGATATTCTTACTCTTTTGAAATGTGTAACCTAACCATTTGTACTCTCACTGGAGCAAACTTTTGTCTTCGCTCTATTACTGTGTTCCATGGGACAAATGTCTCTAATAAAACTCTTATTTTCATATAGTTTTGGACAGAATCTTTGTCCTGAGAAAAGGACACATGTTATTGATGGAGCATTTGCCTTTGTTACCATCATTCCCATCTTCTTTATGTTATTCCTTGGAGGAATTTTTTTTCTTACATACTTTTTAACTCCCAGAATATTTGAAAGAAGTGAAGTTTTTCCCTTCTGTATGGAATATGGATCATAAGTTTGTTGAAATAAATGGGTCTCTGATTTTGCCCTCTGTTCCTCCTGCTTCCTCTGCTCCTTTTTTGTCATTGGACAAGGGAAATGATGTGTTTTCTATATTTCTTCTCTCTCTCTCTCTCTCTCTCTCTCTCTCTGAGAAGTCAAAGAAAAATCATTAAAGAGAAAGAGTTGCTGAGTGAACAAGGTGTCCACAAAATGATGATTCATATATCAATATAATATGGTCAAGTGACATCGCAGAATGATCCTTATGTTAATGTTTGTTTTCATAGTTTCGTAAAGATTTGTCAGAAGTATTCTCTTTGATCATTTTAAGGTCGGTAAATGTGCTGTGATGGTTATTTGTTATTTGTTATAATATGTTTTTCTTCTGTGATTCTGGTTCATATACCATTTATATACAGTCTAGGTATTCCTAAAGGGTAAGTATGTATCAAGGTATTGTAATTTGTTCTATTGGCTTCGTTTTGCATCAAGTTGTATAATGTCATATTATCTTTTTGACTCCTTTTAAAGTTTATCCTTTTGCATTTCTGTTATATCCATATATGTTTGCGTGACTCCGATAGCTTTAAAGGTTCTTACAGGTACGTGCTGTGCTACTCTATTGAGAGGTAGGATATGCTGTGGGTCTTTGGTGGTTGCTCTACCTACTTTATAGCATGAATGTTAGTAAATTCTGCCATTTGTATTAATTGTTTGATTGTTTCGCTTATTTTTCTTGAATTCTCACCTATCATAGCCAAATTTTGCGATTCTGGTGAAGCTTTTTCTTGTCACGTTTGACCATGAAATTGACAAGATTGTTGTGTCGTGAGGTTGTTGTAACTTATTGCTTGTTCTTTTTAATTCCCTGCTTTGACTATGGTGTAGGTGTCAATTGAAGATAAATCTGTTTAGTTTTTAAACTAGATGTAGTTAAGAAACCTTAGATCTCTAGAATCTTTGTCCAGCAACTCAAGGGGCTGTAACAATCAGTTCTAAAGGGGTTTGGATTAAATTTCCTTGTGAAACTGAACAGTGAATAGATATTATAGAGTTGTAGAACCCTGCTTTGTTAAGAACAACACTCAAGCAAATTAGATTCAGTCTAGATAATAGATATCTTTCCCCCTTTTAACATGTCTGTGCACTTCAAATGCATTTGGCCCCTGAGTTCAATTTCAAGTTTATTTGGTACATAATTGAATCCTTTGCTGTCCTAAACCAACCTATTATCCTTTGAATCAAAATGTCCAGTTGATGAAACTGAAAAGAGAAAACTTTTAATCTGAATAGCTTCAAATAATTGATCATTATGACTATAGTCAAATTTATTTCCCCTTTATGTTGCTTCTGCACTAAACATCCATAAAATCTCGAACTAATTACTATTGCCTTGACTTTTGCATCTTCAAATAACCCCTATCAAATAGTCGATAAAAGTGGAGGCAGAATCATGAGTCAATATCAGGACTTCAATAATGAAGTCAAGAGGGGCCTGAAAATAAAGGAGTAAATTGGCAGCACATTCCTTCCATAGAAGGGGCATACTGTTTTTTGCATTTGAATTTTAGATTCCTTTTCTCTGGAGAGAGTTTCAATAATTAGGGGTCCTTCCAAAGGGAGCGAATGTTGCTCCAAAATCGTCGATCTGGAATTTTTTACTTACCTGTCACCCCTATTTTATATACATTTAGCTTCATTCTTTTTATAGGAAACACCTTTTTTATCAACAAAATCAGTTATAGTTCCATTATTGTGGACAATGTTTCTTTTTGTGTTCCCATATATTTTGGAAGTCAATGATATAGTTCAGGAAGATGTGGATTTTCTTTTATGAATTACTATTTAAAGTATCTTTGTAGGTGTTTATTCCTTTCTAACTCGTTAACATTTGCAGTGAAGCAAGTGCGCATGCATGCATATATCTGTGTCCATTCCTGTGAGAGTCCATAATATTTAGTTTTCTGTGATGCTGTGCTTTCTGTTAAGTAAAACATGAAAAAGGACTAGCACAACAACCATACTTAGGGAGAAAAAGGGAAAGGGTAACAAAATTAGTGTCTTTTGTGTTTATATAATCTGTTAACAACTTTATATAAATTTCTGATAGAATTCAGTTAGGGTTGAATGTATTTCCATCCTCCTGGTGTTTTTCCTTTATTCCAGGGAAAGATGAAATTGTTGATTTTATAACCTGTTAGTTCTCAGTGTTGGACTGTTGGTCAAGTGATTGGTTAACTGTGTTTATATTTTCTAGAGCTTCGTGCTGGTGTATCTTTTGGTTACTTATGTTTTGTGTAAACCTTGTATTTTTTACTTCTATATGGATGTTCAAATTTGTTTAATTCATGCAGACTAGATTGTGAATATTTCCTATTATGAATTTGGATAAGCTCTCACTTCCTTAAGCTTTCCTTTATGGCTGTTCTTTTTCATAAGATAAAGTTTCAACTTATTTTATTCTTATAACTATGACAGAGGACAGATGCAACAACTGACTGGAAGGAATTTACAAGTCTTGATGGGAGAACGTAATGAAATCTGATATATTTCCTTTGAGAAATCTGGACATAAGCGTCATAATTGAAATCATTCTTGATTTATGTTCTATTTGTGAATCTTGTGCAGGTATTATTACAACAAGGTCACCAAGCAATCAGTATGGACAATACCTGATGAGTTGAAGGTCTCTTTTTCCCATGACAACCAATATAACTCTAATTCATTTTTTTATTTTTTATATATTAATTTGTTAAGAGTTTTTTTGGGTTAATTTTTTCCATGATTGTTCTTTAAAATACTATTCTATAGTTGGCCCGTGAGCAAGCAGAAAAGGCATCTATCCAAGGAATGCAGTCAGAACCTGTTGATTCTCAAACATCAGTTTCTGCTCCTTCTGTGGCTAAAGCACCATGTAGTACAGATACCCCAACTTCCACAGTTCATGGGGTAGCATCAAGCCCAGTTGCTGTTGTACCTGTTGTTGCTGCTGGCAATATACAACCTGCAATGGATTCTACAACATCAACCTCTCCTGTTGTAGCTTCTTCTTTCATAGCCAATGCAGATGAAATTCAGACAACGGTTGATGCCATTACTCCAGTTGCGGCATTTTCGGGAACTGCAGGAGATAATGCAACTGTCATTACAGATGCAGAAACAATGTACTCATCTTAATCTGGTTTTGATCATTATAATTATAGTTTCAGAATTGGCATGTTAAATATTGTTTTTGCTCTGAAATGTTGTAGGAATAATTCCAGCAACTTGTCAGCTCATGATGTTATCAGTCCTGCAGATGAAGTTCCTGCACAAAATACAAAAGTATGATATGGCTTTCTTTTATTAATTCTTGTTTAGTATGTTTATCCATCAGTTATGGTCACTGGATATGCTGTTCCATCAAGTGAGTGATATTATTGCCTCACAGGAAACCAGGAAAGATGTGATGATAGGTGAAAAAATCAATGATGCATCGGAAGAGAAGACCGTTGAGCAGGAGCACTTAACATATGCTAATAAGCTGGTACGTTCAACACTTGCTATAGTCCAGTCTGTTATTGTTGCCCTACTAGGTTTTAACATTATTATTTTTCTTTTCTTTAATTCCCTTCAATATTTTAGGAGGCTAAAAATGCCTTTAAAGCGCTTTTGGAGTCTGCAAATATTGGGTCTGACTGGACTTGGGATCAGGTAATTTTAAGCTTGTTGAGGTCGTTTTTGTATTTCTCAACTTTATGATATGAATTGATGGTAAATAAAAACAGGCAATGAGAGTAATTATTGTCGATAAAAGATATGGCACATTAAGAACACTTGGGGAGCGGAAGCAAGCTTTCAATGAGGTAAATCTCTACATTAATATACTTATTAGTTGAGTCAGTTTTATATGTTGGAATTTTGTTCAGCTTCAAATGTGTGTTAACATACACATATATTTTGGATATTTTTCTGAACTGATGTGTATTTATATGTTAATCATGTTTTTTTTTTTTTTTTTTTTTGTGATATCTTAATTTAATGTTTCAGTTCTTGGGTCAAAAGAAAAAAGAGGAAGCTGAAGAAAGACGGAATAAACTGAAAAAAGCGCGGGAAGATTATAAAAAAATGTTGGAAGTAAGATGTTTGTTAGTTTTAGGAATTTCTTCTTACTTTATTTATATACAGTTCTCTCTCTCCCTCTCTCTCCCTCTTATTTATCTTGAACACAATTTCAGGAGTCTACAGAGCTGACATCCACTTCTAGATGGAGGTTTGAATTTCACAATATAATGCCTCTTTTCTGCTTTTCCAATTTAAAATTTTTATTAGTGTTTGCATGGCCAGTGCCCTGAGCACTTTTTTTTCCTTCTCATAATTGAATATCTGAACCACTTTTCAGCAAAGCATTGACTATGTTTGAAAATGATGACCGTTTCAAAGCTGTTGATCGAGAAAGAGATCGCAGGGATCTGTTTGATAATCATTTGGAGGAACTCAAACAAAAGGTATGCTTCCATTGGATTTCACTAGATGTTTGTGTCCTCTTCTGATAGGAATATTAAATGCTTCGGTATGCTGTATTTTCCTTTGAGTTTATTCTCTTAGGCCTTATGCCAAATTGCCAATACTTGGGAAGATGGTTGAAGGTTATGGAATGAAGCACATGGATCTTAATTTAGATTTGGTACATTGTTTAGGAACGAGCAAAGGCGCTGGAAGAGCACAAACGTTATGTAATTGAGTATAGGCAGTTTTTGGAATCCTGTGACTTCATTAAGGTATGTTTGAGTAAGGTCCTAAACTTGATTTCAGGTAATCTTTTTCTATTGAACTCTTATTTACTATCTACTTTCGTCAGGCAAACAGCCAGTGGCGGAAAGTGCAAGACCGTTTGGAGGCTGATGAAAGATGTTCACGTCTTGACAAAATGGACCGGCTGGAGATTTTTCAGGTAATTTTACTTCATTTGTTTATCAACAGCCAACATATTACCTTTGTAAGCTAATTTTTAGATGTTGTAACAGGAATACTTACGTGATCTGGAGAAGGAAGAGGAGGAGCAGAGGAAGATTCAGAAGGTGCTTCAACTATTAGTTATTTTTGTGTGAATTATATCTACTTTCTTTTTTCCTTTGATTAGTTCAGTATTTAACCCTTTGATCAAAATAGGAAGAACTGAGAAAGGCTGAACGCAAAAATCGTGATGAGTTCCGCAAGTTGATGGAAGAAGATGTTGCTGCAGGCACTCTTACAGCCAAAACTCACTGGCGTGATTACTGCATGAAGGTTATTAACACAATTTTGTTTTATTCTAGGAGCACATACGTGGTTTCTGATGAGTAAAACAATAGTCATTTTATTTGTCTTGGTCTACTTTCTGACGTGTTTCTCAAATTACTATTGAATTTTAGGTTAAAGATTTACCTGCATATGTGTTGGTTGCATCAAATACCTCAGGCTCAACTCCGAAAGATTTGTTTGAAGATGTAGCTGATGAGCTACAGAAACAGGTAGTAGATGTGTTGGCTTTCAAATTCTAGTATTATTAAAAATTTCTGGTATAAAGTAGTAGTTATATATGTGCATACATTTAGATGTCAGTAAGTATTGTGGGCTAAAAGTGAGTATGTTTGCATAATTTTTGTGTTCCTTAGTAAACTTGACAATCAACTTGTTTTGTTATCTGGTTTAATATTCAATTTCATTTAACTTTTGTATTTTGCTCCAGTTAATTAGTGCTTATTAATTTTTATTTCTTTTTCAGAGTAAATTTATAGCACTCCTCAAAACCAAAGTGTGAATACTATTTAAATTTAAGTCATGTTTCATCATCATGGTGATAATTATTAAATATGCTACATAAACATTTTTAAATGAGGCTTGAATGAAGAGTCTTAAATTCATCTGCCAAATCTCAAGTTATGTAAGAAAGATATATTTGTCTTCTCAAAAGTGCTGCAATGTATTTTTTATCTGACATAAGATTTCAATATGTTATGGCCACATAATTGATATTCCTTGTGGTGTTTACAAGTCTGAACTGTGCGCAATTCAAAAAAAAAAAAAAAAAAAAGAAAGTCTGAACTGTGCTTGCTTGTTTGTGTTTTACAGTATCAAGAGGACAAAACTAGAATAAAAGACACAGTAAAGTTGAAAAGGGTATGATTTACCAATGCTTTCTTTTTGTATTGTACCCTAAATTTGCCTAGTTGTCTGATGTTCTGTTATTTTTATAGATCACTTTGTCATCAACTAGTATATTTGAAGACTTTAAGACTTCTATTTTAGAGGATGTTACCTCTCAGCCACCTATATCAGATGTCCGCATAAAGGTATGCATCTACTCCTGATAGTTGATTTTTCCCTGTATCCTGGCTACCTGTGATATTTGCTTCATCTTTGTATCTTTTGCACAACAACTGTTTGGAGTGATGCTCTCATTGTTGCAGCTAATATTTTATGAGTTAGTGGAAAGAGCCAAGGAGAAGGAGGAGAAAGAGGCTAAGAAACGTAAACGTCTCGCGGATGAATTTTCTGATCTGCTGCATTCTATCAAGGTATAACAAGCCATGTCTACTAACATTGTGGAATGCTCCAGTCACATAATAGTTAAGCAGTTCAAACTTTTTTTATTTCTGCCATCTATCTGATTGTTTTCTTTGTTGCAGGATATCTCTGCTTCTTCAACTTGGGAGAATTGTAAAAAACATTTCGAATGTAGCAGAGAGTTCAGGTAATTATTTATTTTTTCTTTTTGAAGCTTCATATTGTTTTTCAATAGTCTTATTTTGCACATTAATTCTTGAAAGCTTTTCTTGTTCATCGCATGGACAGATCATGCCTTGTCTCCTTAGTATCTGTAATAAAACTTCTGGATTGGTTAAATAATCTTGGATACTACTGATCATCTTTGTAATATTTAGGAATCTTCTATAAATCTGTTGTAATCTTGGATACTCCTGAATAAATTTGCTGCCTATTGAGAACTTTTGCTTGATCACTTACAATAGCCTTAAAATTTTTTGCTTTCAGAATGCTTAGGTATCTGTTGTGTATTGAGGACTTGGAAATGAGTACATGCACTTATGAAAAAGCATTTCTACCTGTCTATTATCTTGAATACTTATAATGCGGATGATTAATGCTTGTGGTGTTTTGTAAGATTCAATGATGTCTGTGGACTTGTGTTATATCATGACCAGTTGGCGTATTTTATGGTAGGAAAGAAAAAGGATAGCTTATATGGATTATTTTAAAAGCCATGTTACATTAAATGTGACTTGCTTCAATCCTAGATTTCAAAAATATTGTATCCAATCTGAGTAAAAATTGAACCATGACAGTATTATTTTATTGACTGCACTTATGTAGTTCTATTGGAGAAGAGAGTATCCGCAGGGGGATTTTTGATGAATACATAACACAACTGAAAGAACAGGCAAAAGAGAATGAACGCAAAAGAAAGGAGGAGAAGGTAATAAATCAGTTCCATAACATATGTCTGGCATTTTTACAATTAATATGAGCTTTAATTCACTTAACTGTCTTTTCATTTTTGTAAAGTCAATTACAATATTTTTTATTTTGTACAACCAGAAAACTTTACGTTTACATTTAGAAAAAATATTGAGTTCTTGACTTCTTGTATTGTTTATTTCACCTGTTAGTAGCAAGTCTGGATGCTCCAGATTCTTACTTTCAGTGTGTCTCCAGGGGATGTGATTGTGCAAAATGCAGTTTGTTTATATTTTGAATGCTTACTGTTTTTGTCATAACCCATTGGAACAGGAAAATGGTTCTCGGTGCTTCTTTAATATATTGCATGATTAAAGTTAGTGTAAAGATGGGTCTAGGTTTCACTATTGTCCCGAACCTTATGATATGTGGATCAGATAGTAGGCTGCGTTTATTTCATCATGTAGAAGAGTGATGACTGATCTTGTATGGTGCTGTATAGTGTTAAGGTTACACGGAAATAGAGAAGACTGCACTTGAGAGTTGAGGCTTGAGAAAATGATGGTAGTTTACTATTTTACAAAATGTTGTGGCTCTAGATATAGTTATAACAGTTGAAAAGGATTTTGTACCTGGCACTAGGCCCCAACCATTATGCTCTTATTAGTGGTTGGCATGGATATGAATAAATGTAGCAGTATGTATGTACTAATATTTAAACATTCATACACAAGTGCGGTTCAAGTTCGGATTTCTTTACGATTTTAAAATTACTTGGTATGAAGCAGAGCTTTTGATCCTTATATTCTGCAGGCAAAGAAGGAAAAAGAAAGAGAGGAAAGAGATAGAAAAAGAATGAATCATGGAAGGGAAAAAGATAGAGGCCGTGAAAGAGAAAAAGAGGATCACTTAAAGAAGGATGCAGCAGACAATGAACTTGTTGAAACAACTGAAATTTATGTCTCCGGTGAGAACAGAAGATCAGGAAAGGACAAAGATAAGAAAAACCGGAAGCGGCATCAAAGTTCTCAGGATAACTTGATTGAAACTGAAAAAGATCGATCTAAGAACTCCCATAGGCATAGCAGTGATCGCAAAAAATCAAGACGGGTATGCTGTTTCTTGCCATCTCTTTGTGAGAGATGGTTGAGATCTAATCTTTGTTGGTTTTTATCATTTTAAACGTGGATATAATACTTCTTTCTTAACTATTGTCTTACACTCTGCAGCATGGATCAACACCTGAATCGGAGAATGGCAGCAGGCATAAAAGACATATTGAATCAGAGAATGACAGCAGGCATAAAAGACATAAGAGAGATCACCGTAATGGTTCTCGTAAAAGTGGTGATCATGGAGATCTTGAAGATGGGGAAATGTAAGGAAAGTGAAGTTGGTAGTTATCTGATCTTGCCAATTTCTCATCAATTTTTGTTTTTCACCGTCTTTAATGTATTTGAAAGGTATTTGCTTTATGAATTATACCTGAATATATTACTTGCTGCATAATGTGATCAGTGATTGC
Organism: Acer campestre; assembly: GCA_954870605.1. Taxonomy (NCBI): domain Eukaryota; kingdom Viridiplantae; phylum Streptophyta; class Magnoliopsida; order Sapindales; family Sapindaceae; genus Acer; species Acer campestre. The sequence goes on from OX940802.1 coordinate 27,859,379, forward strand.
AGTAATTTGTAAGTGAGTCGGCAAATATTTTGTTCAATGGTGACTTATTTTCAATACAGATTAATTAGAGATATAGACTTTTTTTTTATTAAATCGTTAAGTTCAAAATCTAGTCATATGATTCGTGAAAGTGGCATGTGCACGTTTAAAGGTTTTGTGGCATAGGACTACGTTTGTGATAGTTTTCAAAATTCATTCCAGGTTATTGTTGCATTATCTAATTCATTGAGACCTTGCATCTTAAAAGTGTACTTGACAGCATTTTCAGTTTCCATGAATTCATTTTTATCATCAACATGGGAAGCCTCACTTAATCATATTATCATTCATGAACAACATTAACAACATTAAATTGTTTTTTTGTCTGAAATGTTTCCAGTTATTGCTAGTCTTATATTAAACACGCTTTGTTTATTGCAAGTCGGTTAATTCTCATCCATGATATGATCTCCAATCTCTATGCCTATCTCCCAATTCATATAGTTCCATTCTTCTGGGGTGATAGAGAATTCTGAGTTCGTAACTCGTAAGATTTTTACATTTCCTGTTTGTTGTTTCCCCTGTGAGTAGAGCTTCCTGCTTTGCTTCAAGACCCTTTTGTTTATCTGATAAGGACTATGATACCCATTTGCGATTTGAAGTTGTTTAGTGATTTCCATAGAAAAGGAGAGAGTGCAGCTTTGCCTCTCACTTGGGTCAAAATATTGCTCGAAGTTGAAGGGCCTGTACATGGAAAACAAAAGGAGAGATGTCTATTTTTAATTCAGTTATATTTTTCTTTTAATGATATTGCTTAATTACCTCTATGGTGTGTAGATAGCTTTATGAATTATGAGTAATTGAATTTACTGGAGTAAAAAGTGGACAAAGTCTGAAAATCATTTACTGTTTATGTATTACATCTTCTCACCTTTTGTTCTTCAAAGTGTACAAGATTCAAGGCTTGAGGATTTCCTGCAAAAACACAGTCTTTATCACGTTCCGAAGATGGCGAATTTTGTGGCATACTAGAGCTTGGAGAGGCACTGAATTCACTTCCTTCGTTCACTGTGGAAAACCAATTTGTTTCTGCAATCTGCTCTATCATATCAATTGTCTCAGAAATAAGTTGATCTTTATGGCAAGTTGAGAGCTCTTCCTTATCATTATTATCAGGAGCAATGAGCTTGTATAGCAGTGACTTCAGGGTCCTCCTGTTCCTGTACGGCTTTGTCGAATTCATGGTGTGAGTATTCCTGTCATCAGAGCTCAATTTTTTCAGTGTGTATCTTCGTTCCGAGAGGTATGTGCTTAGGTTGAAGGGCTCTTGTTGTTCTTGGAGATGCTCCTTAAGCTGTTTCGTTAGCGTTGGCTTATGTGCTGCAGCAGCAGTACTCATTGGACCTGCAAACTTGGTGTGTTGAAAAGATTATATAAACGGAGAAGGCGAAATCGAAGAAGATGGGAAAAGAAATTGGAAATGCTGTAGTTGAATTGAAGTTGCTGCTACTTTTGAGGACTGATAAGAGGAAAAAAAGAGCCGATGAAACTGAGGAGCTTCTGATGTGTGTGTGTAAATAACTCTTGCTTTGTCCTCTTTAACACTTATTCGCACTCACATATAATACAAATGGAAAATATTCTTTCAAGTTGTGGTATTTAAATATATCACCTTTTAGTATAGATGGTCGTAAACCTCCCTTTCCAAATTAGTGGTGGGGGATTCAAATACATCTTCTTCTTTTTTTTAATGTTGTGAGAGTAGATATCTCCCGGGTCCTGACAGATTTGCGAACCAATCGCTAGCTGCTAGAATTTATTATAATACTAAAAAAAAAAAAAAAAAAAAAAAAAAAAGAGTAGCGATATTCAAATAAAACTCATCATGTGGGGTGGGTTCCTTTGTTTGTTTGGGTAAATAAAGTAGGTGTGGGACAAAGAAGGAAACATCTTTTTGAGATGTAATAGAGAGGAACCCTTTATGGGCTTGTAAGTGAGTCCCATTGGAGCTGCCAGCCACTCTGTGACTCTTGGAAAAGGCTCTCACTTCTCTGATTAATGATAATGTTCATGCTCTAGTTGTTGAGTTGGGGGGCCTCAACCATAAAGATCAATTGCAACCCCACTATGTTTTTATTTTATTTTTATAAAAACAGAATGATTAAAAATGATTGTGAACATTGAACTATCTGCCCCATCTAATGGGAAAATATAAAAATTATATATAAGGAAAAAGATACGTTATATGAATTATATATATATAAGGTGTCTTTTATGTGTTTTTTTTTTTAATATAAAAAAAACCATTGAAAAACTTCACAACCATAATCGGTCAAGCCCACTATATATGGAGGATATATATCAAACGGACCAAAGGCCATAAATCAAACGTTTATGTTTTATTATAGTATTACAAAGTTGATGCAACACAAAAACATGATAATCATTTCGAAGAGTTTGGAGCTAAATGAAATTCGAATGGATGATGTTTGATACTGCATACAGAATAAATCAATTATCAATGACATTTATACCATATTAGTTTCACTTTTATTATTGCAACAATCATGAAGACGATTTGCATGACGCAGCAAATATTATTAATAAATTGGATAAAATTAAAAAGAAAAAAAATGCCAATAGGGGTGTAACTCAAATGGTAGATGAATAAACTTAGGGTTTGGGTAAATGACCCCCAGGTTAGCGACTTGAATCCTACCAATACTGAAACCTTTTAAAAAAAATATCTGGTTCCAGATTAATAGATATTGTCGAAAGAAAAAAAAAAAAAAACAGAAAAAAAATAATAATTAAACTTTCAATTGAACTTTTGTAAAGGAAAAAATAGAGAGATTCAATTATATATATATTGACATGTCATTGGTGATGGCCACGATTCAAACCTAAGATATTAACTATGGTGGCGATGACTTGATTGTATTAGTATGCTAACTTTTCATGATCATTATTTTCTCCTATTGAAAACTTACGGTGTAGTAACACTCTTTCTTGAAGTCAACTATTTTTCTCAAACTTAGAGTATGCGGGTTGTGTAATTGCTAATTATAAACTATACGTTTTGAATTCTGACATTTTAATGGTAATAAACCATTGATGTTATATATTGATTTGTTTAACTAAAATTATTATGAGATAACAAAAGACAAAAACTTAGGATTCTGATACTTATTTAGTACTGTCAAAAAATTTCAATGCATCAATAAATCAAAGCAAGTAGCAAATATTTAGGATTTTCATACTTACTAAGTTTAGGAGAAATTCATACTTCAACTAATTAAGCAATTTGAGAAAAAACAGAAAAAAAGGAATCCTAACATTATTTAGTGGATTTAAACTTTACGAACACTTGAGTGCTTGCCGGTTTTTAATGAAACACTTGTAAGTGGAGGAATTCATTTGTGGAAGTACCCTAAAAAAATTGTTGAACCGTTCAAGTTTGGGAAAAGGTTGAGAGAAGTGGATAAGCATGAACTTTCTGCCTAATCAGTGTACATTGCTTTGTTTGATTTGCTCTAAACACTTCTTTTATTCGTTAGCACATTTTAAATTATTTTAATTAGTTAGATACTAGATGAAATAAGATTGGTTTAGTGATACGCATTTGATACCTACATTATGATATTATGGGTTTGAGTTGAGAAAATACTCCTTTTTAGTCAAAAAAATTAAGAGGTTTATTGTTTTTACCCAAGATTAGTATTTTATTGTTTTAATGCCCCTCATTTTTCCATTTTTCATTATTTTCTTTACCTCTTCTCTTTCCTTTTTTCTCTCTCATATGATCAGAATTTTTTTTTTTCTTTGTTCTATCCCTTTCCAAATTTCTCATGCCTCTCTCCTCTTTAAGGCAAAACAATTTTTTTTTTTATTATTTTTATTTTTTTATTTTTTGCAACCTAGATCTCCTTCCTTTGTCATGAAATTGTTTATGTTTATTTTTTTGGATTCGATTGGTAGATGAACTTGATGAGGGTGTTGGTTTCAGATCAAGTTTTTTTGGTATGATGGATTTTCGGAAGGGTTTTTCACACGAATCCCGTGCTTTTTGCGGCGAGGAGGGCGATTTGGTCCAAATCAGGCGACCCAAACCCATATTGGCAGCCGTTGAATTGATCGGTGTAGATCAATCGAGGTTATTTATTTTTGATCCGCGATTTGGGCCGATCTATTTGCAGGTTGAAGGGTTGTTGCGCCACTGTGCGTCGTTGCCTTTAGGTGGCGGCGTGGTGGCTACGGCGGCGGTGCACAAAGATGGTTCTTCATTTCTGTTGTAGTCTGGTGTAGTCTTGGTCTCTGTTTCTGTTGTGTGGGTCTTTTGAAGGCTCACGTTTTTGTTTGTGCTTTGTAAGTTCCTTATTTTTGATTGGTTTATTTCGTTGACAAACCACAATTGGGGTTATGATGTAAAGGTAGCTTAGGTGCTTAATTGTTGGTGATCAAGCTTAAAGTCCCTCTCAAGACCTCAAGATGATAAACAATTCCAAGGTATATCACTTGTGCTTATTTACATTGAAGGGAATAGTTGCACACATACACACCTCTTTTACATGCCTTACTTGTTCCATGTGTGTTTTTATTGTCTCTCTATGTGTGTTTTGTCTCTCTCACACACTCACACTAATTGCATACTTACTTAGTGTGTTAAACCGTGTGAGAAGGTCTTGCCTTTCACTGTCTCGGTTGGTGTGCAGTTTTGGTGAACCACGGCAAGTCAGCGATAGTAACTTTTGCGGTTGTGCTGCCGTTTTGGTCAACCGCAGCAAGCCTGAGATAGTAAATTCTGCGGTTGTGCTATCGTTTTGGTGAACTGCGGCAAGCAAGCGACAATAACTTCATTTGCTTTGCTGCGGTCGATTGCCGTCTTGGCTAACTGTGACAGTCGGAACCACGACAGTTCGCCTAACCCAAAACGTTGCAATTTTGCCTTCTTCTATATATATGCCACTTTCTCTTTAGGTTGTTTTTGAGAGTTAAAAAAAATCATATTTTTGAGAGATAACATTTTCTAAGAGAGAAAATCATCTAAGAACTCACCTTTAATCATTCAAACTCATTTCCATGTGCATCAAACATCATTTAGCATCATCTAGCTTCATCTAAGATGTATCTTTGCATGAGTCTTCTTCAACGCATATGACTTGTTAAGTTGAACACCATCTTAATCCATTTTAGTGTTCTTACTTGGCAAGAAATCTCATTTATTACTTGTATGCATCTATATTAGATTTTATATATAAGATTGAGATTTTTGTGTTGATTGATTGTGTTGTTGTATTGTGATAGCTATTGCAGCTAGGATTGTTTTTAATCTTATATAGCTAAGTTTTATATGACATGTAGATACATGATATTTAAGATTGATTGACATGCTCATGCATGATTTGACAAGCATTAAATGTGTTAACCTAGCATTTATGCACTTGACATTCACATAAGTTGTGTTCTCTTCATTGTGATTAAAGTTTTGTAACTAAGTAGCTTAGTGCACAAGCAAGTAGGTTTAGAATCACTATTAAAGGCCCGTTGGGTAAAGTGGAAGGGTTAGTGACCAAGAATGGTTGAGGTCAACTTAGGTTGTAAACTTTCATTTAAGTGGTGGATTTGAGGACCGTGTGTGGCTAGCATATTAGCCCGTGAGTTTACCCAGTCATGGGTTTCTCACATAAATCAATCAACGTGCAATTTATTATTTTCCGCACATATATCTAGTTGATTGTATTTTGCTTAGATTGAGTGTTTTATTGAATATTGACTAATCAAGAAAAATTGGTAATTAACTTGATTAAAACCTATTCACCCCTAGGTATATTTAGACACACCTTAATAGTTTCATGCTTGTTCTTTGGTGCTTTTCCCTTGTTTTTGGCTGACTTGTTGCCATACATTTGGTTGTGCCTTGGGTTGTTTTCTTTTGTTCTCTTGGTTTGCTTTTTGTTTTCCAGGTTTTTTTTTTTTTTTTTTTTTGTTAAATTTTGTTTCCAGATTTTGTTCCATTGAAACAAAAATTCCTTCATAAAAAAAAAAAAAAAAAAAACAATTACTAGAGATCCATTGTTTCAAAGATATATATATATATATTGTTATGAGGAAATCTGGAAAATTTCCAAACTATTCAAATATGGACATTTTTCCAGATTTCTTTAAACACACATGCCACCAATTAAACATACCAGGTCAACCCAATTAAATACACCACGGTAACCCAATTAAATACACAAGGTGTAAACCAATTAAACACACCAGAGCAAACCAATTAAACATACAAAGACATACTAATTAAACACACCAGGTGTAAATGAATTAAACACACCATGACAACCCAATTAAACACACCAGGATAGACCAATTAAACACACAAGGTGTATACCAATTAAACACACCAGAGTTGATCAATTAAACACACAAAGGCAGACTAATTAAACACACCAAGGTAACCCAATTAAACACACCACAACAACCCAATTAAACACACTAGGACAACTCAATTAAACACACTATGGAAAATTAATTAAACACACCAGGGCAAGACCGAATTAAACACGCCACATCTAACACAAGAAGAAGATGGAGGTCTGGGAAGAAGAAGAAGAAGAAGAAGAAGAAGAAATAGAGAATTTTTTTATATAAAGAAAATTAGTCTTTAAAAATAAAAATCAATAAAAAAAAGGAGGGCAATTTTGTCCAAAAATTGGATATTTTGACAGAAACAATAAAAATACGAATCTTGGATAAAAACAATAAATCCACTAATTTTATGGTTACTTTTAAAGTTCTCCTGTTTGAGTTTGTGTTCTTTTACCTGAGTCCTAAATTTATTTTAATAGTTTTTAAGAAGTAAAAAAAAAAAAAAAAAAGTTGGATATCGTTTTTCACATACTCCGTGACATTTAGAATTGCATTTGTAAACCAATTTTGGCAAAACCAAGAATTAATGGTATTCTTAAATTTATTGCTGACATGGGAACAATTAAATCTACCAATTAAGCAAAAATTATCCAAGTTTTGTCCAATCACAATAAATAAAGGGGTGAATTCATAAAGAGTCAAAAAATTTATTGGTTTATTGTTTTTAACCACCAATTTATATTTTATTGTTTTCATCAATTTTGACCATTTTTGGATAAAATTACCCCTACATTTGAAATTAAACAATTAAAAAAAAATTAAGGGTTGAATTAAAAAAGGTTTTGTTTTGTTAGGGTTCAATTCAATTCTATCGGGCAACAAACAAAGAAACAGAGAAAAAGGAAGAGAAAAAGGAAGAGAAAAAGAGAGAGATTGTTGTCACTACTACTGCCGAATCCGCCGCTGCTCTTGCTCGTTGACTTCATCGCCCTTGCTCATTGATGTCGTCTTTCTAGGGAAAAATTAGGGTTTTGATTAAAATAGCAGCGGAATGTATATAAGGTTTTAAAAAAAAATTCCTTTAGAAAACTTATTTCTTGAATCGGATTTTGTATATACACGTTCATAAAATAAAACAATAAATAAATAAATAAATAACTTAAAGCATACCCGATTATTTTCTTGAAGATTTGATCCCGATTTCACCACTAAGCCTTCCGAGCTATGACCCGCTGTTTGATAACTTGTGTGTGGGCAGGTCACGGATACAGACAAGACTAGATGGAGGTTTACAGAAATCAAGAAGACAACCCTTTGCCTTCTCCTTTAGTTTGGCCGGCCCTGCATGAGAAACAATATATATATATATTCTTTTTCTTTTTGCCTTTGCCACACCTCTCTCTTTTCTGTATTAGGTTTAGGTTCTCTTTTGTTTTTTGATAAGTATCTATTTATATCAAGGTCCTAGAGTTTAGTTGTTTTAATCAAAATAAGATTCTAAATCCTATTTTAATTTTGGTCACCACTAGGACTTGTACCCGTGACCTCTAGGATTTAAAATAATCTTTATTATCTTTAATCCTTTGTATTAGTCATTGTTCAAACCTGTAACCTTCTATTAATAATTAAATAGTTAGTAATTCTTAATTATTAATATAATTCAATTATTAATATATACTAATCAAATAATCATATTATTTTATTAGTTCCCTGAATTTATTCGTGTCACTTTCGTAACATAATTAATTGGACTATCCAATTAATTAACTGTGACCCTTGTTACCATTAACCATAAGGGGTTAGAAAGGGGACCTAATGGACTCACAGTTTTGAGCTCCAATAATACTTAGAAATATTAATTAAACTCTTTAATTAATATTCCATGATTATTAATATCGGAGTTACTCTACTAAAAAGCCAAGGCTGTACTCTCGAAACTGCTGACATATTACATAGACTGAAATCTTAGTGTCCATCGATATAGCTATTATATATGGTATGATTCTCCATAAGTAGTTCATAATTAGAGCTAGGTTATAAAGTTCGTTATACCTCTCCAATTATATCTTTTCCTTTAAGTACCATTAATTCTCTAATGAACAATTATATCTTATCTTACATTATGGAAGAAGGAGAGCGCTCATAATTGTTCAAGCCCCGAATCAACTCTTAAGGGAGCTACTCATTTACTTCTCGCAAGAAGGAGTACTGGATTCCTTTATTGTGTTCAAACCTTCCTAGCCACAAGCTAAACTGTGACTCCAGGATATAGAATTATTGATCGTGAATGTTACTCCGATCTCACCAATGGTATGTCAAAAGCCACAATCCAACCTGAAGGAGTCAGTAAAACACTCAAGATTAAGATCACCCATATATAGCCATCATTTATCGATATATATGAATCTATACATTTAACGAATCTTAGAGAGAGATTCATATAGATCATGGCCTTGTCCTATATGACTTCATCATATAAGGTGCCTCCATTCCTATGTCACTACATGAGTAGTCCAGGATAAAACCACCTTACATTATGGAATGGACCGCAGTTGTAGATTAACCACAAATAAAATACCTAGCTTTATTTGCTCTTTACAGACTCTTTAGATTGTATGTTCCAAACTGAATCCTTCTGTATATGACAGTCATATACTCAGTTTGAGATTACATCCATTAATCTCGGATCTTTTGCACATATGATATAAGCATACGAATGTCAATAAATCAATGTCTTTTATTCATGTTTTTTATAACATTTACATATCACAAAATTTAGGGCATAAATCCCAACAGTCTTTAGCTACCACCCACTGCTGTTGCTGCTACCCTTGTTCGTCGAAGCCATTGCTCTTGCTCGTCAATGCCATCACCCTCGCTCGTCGACACCGTCTTCAGCTACCGGTGAGTTAACTGGCATTCATACCACAACAGTTAATTTTTTCAAAAATAGGGTTTCTTAAAAAAAAAAAAATTGATGCCTGTTGATACTAAATTATTAAGAAATTTTGTCAATCTATTCATCTATTTAGGTTCTGAATTAAAGGAAATATTGTTGTTGATCACTTTTCTGGTAATTGTTGATTGTGATGACTTTTCTGGTTTCTAATTCTATGATTCTACTATCTAGTATCTTGGAAGATAAAAGTTCAATCTTTGTATAATATGTTGATTGGCAATTTATTCTTCAAATGAGTAAATGTTGAGAACTGCTCATCCTTGATCAAATAAACTTGTGTTAAAAGTAGAAGGGGTTTTGTGAGTTTTATGTTCCTGAGTTTATTCTTTGTAGATATGGCTATATCATATATGTGAAATGTTGGGATTATTGATCCGATTGTTATGGGAAAAAAAAAATACTTGTACGTGATAAAAGGTCAAATCTTTTTAAAATAAGTCAATTAGCAAGTTATTGTCTAAATGTTGTTTTCTCCTCCTCTAAGTTCTTTATGTAAACTTGTGCATATTGCATGAACAATCATAGTTTTCCTTTCATTTTCTCTTTCAAGTAAGTATGAACTGAAATTTAAAGTGTTGGCTCAACTGTTTTAATGTTTTTCAGATAGAAGCAGAATTGCATATAGTTTCTTCCCATGTTTATGGTTGATAGTCAGTGGCGAAGGCATATAGAGGCTGGACCGGGTTGTAGCCCGGTCCCAACTTTCAAAAAATAATAATTTATATACATATATATATATATATATATTTCTTTATATATATATATATATATATATGTTTCTAAGCCCATTTTACCCATAGCCCACTACAGACCCGTTAATTAATTTTCTCCCGGTAAACAACTCCATTTTTTTTTTCTTAAGAGATGAGAGGCAAGAATTCCAATTTTCTTTTCTTGATCACCGTTCACCAAGAAGGAAGAATTCTAGAAACCAAATTGAACATCACAAGCAACAGCCAAATGTCCAATGGTAAAAAAATTCACCATTTTCTCTTTCATTCGTTTGATTTTGTTAATAATTTTATCTTTTGTATTCTATACACCACAAATTTTAGTTTTAGGGTTTATATGAAAATCCTTTAATTTGTAATTTTAAAAATTGTTACCAATATTTTTAGTTATTCTTTCCATTAGAAAATGCTTGGTTATAAGGAATTAGATTGTTTTATACTTTTGGGATTTTGTGGAATGGGGTGATTTATGATTATCGGAGGGTCTTCGTGATTTCATGGCTATTTTGCTGGTGCTCTATATGGTTTGGCAGTTGACTTTGTTGTTTGTTTCGTTTGAGGGCTATGTTTTCCCAGTGTTGTAGACTTGTAGGATCGTTTGTTGTCCTATTTTCTTTTTTGTGTTCTTTGTTTGGTTCTTGTTGTTTTCTAGGTCTTCCTAATGTTATCTTATGGCTTTAATGAAGATTAACTTTATATATATATATAAAAGATAGTTTTATACTTTTATATGATTTTGGTATTATTATTTATGAATTGAATATTTGAAACAGGTCAAAAAATTTCTTGAAGAAAAATTGGAGTTTTAATTTTTAATCTACAAGACTACAAGTCTACAAGGCTACAAGTTGTAACAACTCGGTCTCATCTCCGGTCAGGTATGTGGATCTTTATTATTATTTTAAATATACTTCAATTTTGGGTTTGAGATGATGAGATTTACTGATTTAGTCATTTAGAGAGTAGAGATGTAGAATTAAATTGTTCTAGAAAATATATTTACATACTATTGTAGCTTGTAGGTTATTATGTCAAATAATCAAAAGTTAAAGCAAAGGAAAAATATTTTGGATTTCTTTCCAAAATTAAATGAGAATCAATCATCAAGTAAAATAGCTTCTTAATCAAATGTTGATGATCCAATTATTGAGAACCAACATGTTTCTAAGCCTAATAGAGTTGAGGTTAAATATGTCGATACTAATGCTCTCGAACGTGATCCGAGGTTACGTCTTCCAATAACGGGCATATCCTATTAACTGTCGTGATGATGCTCGTTGAGCATATATTATCATGGGACTATGTCAACCTAAATTAAAAGAATATAAACCTATACTAACTGGGAAACAAAATTGGCAGTTTTTATTATTCTTGGCTTTCCCATTTTTTTTTTTTTTGCTCAAGTATTCTGTTGAAAAAGATAGAGCATATTGTTTTCCATGCTTTCTTTTTGACAATATTCTATCAAAGAATCCTGCATTTACCAGTCAGGGATTTAATAGTTGGAAAAGAGTTCATGATGGAGATAAGTGTTCTTTCGCAAACCATGAAGAGTATACTTATTCTCAACATAGTCTTGCTACATAGATGTTAGATAACTTTAAGGACCCATCTCGACACATTGACAATATGTTGAATTAACAATCTTCCGAAGAAATTTTACAACATCGATTACGACTCAATACCTCAATAATTTCTCTTAAATGGCTTGCAAGGCAAGCATGTGCTTTTAGATGGCATGATGAATCTGAAAGTTCATCCAACCGTGGCAATTTTCTTGAAATGATTAAACTATGCACAACTTTGAATGAAGGAATTGCCAAAATATGTTTGGATAATGCTTTGAAGAATGCCAAGTATACATCACCAACAATCCAAAAGGAGTTATTAACAATTTTTGCAAATCAAGTGTGTAAAAAGATTCGTGAAGAAGTTGGAGATGCAAAGTTTTCAATGCTTGTTGATGAGGCACTTGATAAATCCAATAGAGAACAAATAGCTATTATTCTTCATTTTGTTGATCGTGATGGGTTTATAAGAGAGCGATTTTTTCAAGTGGTGGGTGTTGATGAAACTAGTGCTCCCACTCTTAAAAATGCAATTTCCAAGGTTTTGACTACATATAATCTTCAAGTTGAAAATATGCGAGGTCAAGGCTATGATGGCGCAAGTAATATGAGGGGTGCATGGAAAGGGTTACAAGCTTTGTTATTGAAAGATTGTTCTTTTGCATATTATATTCACTGTTTTGCTCATTGATTACAACTTGCATTGGTTGCAGCATCTAAAGATGTTCATGATGTGTGGTTATTTTTTTCAAAGTTAAGTTGTATTGTCAATCTTGTTAGTGCTTCTCCCAAACGTCGTTTGGAGTTAAAATCTACTAGAGAGATTGAAGTTGCAGAAATGGTTGCTTTTGGAGAACCTAGGACCGACAAAGGAGCTAATCAAATTTGTGTTTTGCAACGAGCTGGAGCTACTCGTTGGAGTTCTCATTTTAATTATGTTGCAAGGTTGATTGAAATGTTTGATGCAACTTCTTGTGTTCTTGAAAACATGGTTGAGAATGGACTTAACAACAATATAAGGAGAGAGGCAAATCAGCTTATAAGGGTATGAAATCCTTCGAATTTGTGTTTATTTTGCTTATGATGAACAAAGTAATGGGGTATCTCGACATGCTTTGTCAAGCCTTACATGTCAAAACTCAAGATATTATAAATGCCATGAGGTTTGTCTCAACAACAAAATCACTTATGCAGAAGTTTTGCGAAGATGGTTGGGAATTTTTATTCAAAGTGTGACTTCATTTTATGATAAGTAACATATTGATATTCCATATTTGAGTGCACAATATAAGGGAGGAACAACATGTTCTTGCCAACAACATAATTGCATAACGGTTGAGCATTATTACTACTTTGATATTTTTAATGCTGTGATATATTTTCAGATGGTGGAGTTAGATAACAGATTTCTAGAGCGAACAATGAAGCTTTTTATTATTAGTTCATCTTTGGATCCTTTTGACTCATTCAAATTATTTCATATTGATAATATTTGCAATCTTGCTGAGAAATTTTATCCTCAAGATTTTAGTGGATCAGAGATTGACACTTTAAGAATACAGTTAGAGCATTATGAGCTTGATGTACCAAATGATTCAAAATTTCAAAATATCTCTTCACTTTCTGAATTGTATTGTAGGTTATTTGAAACTAAAAGGTCAGAACATTTCCACTTGATTGATCGTTTAATTCATCTTGTGTTGATTCTTCCTGTTTCTACTGCAACAACAGAGTGAGCATTTTTAGCCATGAAGCTTATTAAAATAACACTTCGCAATAAGATAAAGGATGAGTTTCTTGCAAGTTGCATGGTGATTTATATTGAGGGAGAATTTTCTAATACCATTGATCCATATATGATAATTGATGAATTTTGTGACGTGGGTCCTCGTAGGGTATCACTCAAACAGAACAGTGATGCACTTGTATTGTAGGTAATTTTTTATGTTTTTGTTATTTATTTTTGGTTTGGATTTTTTTTTATAGCATATTCATTTTGAAGGGTAAAGCTCGGGTCTCCCCTACTATGTGTACTCATTTTGATTATCAAACTTATAAATATTTTAATGAAGTTTTTAGTCTAGCTCCCCCAAGTCAGAAATCTTGGCTATGCCACTGTTGATAGTTCATATTGGTGTATATTTCTTACAATTAAATGATTTAAACTAGATGTACCATTTAGTCCATTTCCATTCTATGAAAGATAAAACTCAACAAGAGTATCAATGAAATGTGAACCTGAACCTGACAGAGGAATTGAACTACTTTAGGGTGTGTTTGGCACAGACATGGGACAGGACAAGGCGGGACGGGATAGGACAGAACATGTTGTTTTGTATTGTATTTGGAAAGCCTGGGACAAAATTGTTCACTATACTGTTATGCGTTTGGTATGGCTGAGATAGGACGGGACAAGAGGTTCAAATGACCAGAGTGCCCTTCTTGTCTTGTCTAATGTTTGTTACCACATAATAGCGACAAATGAGATAGGACAAATAAGTATTTATTTGATTTGATTTTATTAAATAAATATGTTTATGTATTAAAATTTGAATTTTTTTAAACGAAAAATGAAATGAAAAAAAAAAAACTGCAAAATTAGTCTTTTCTTTTCAGATTCAATCAAACTCCTGTGTTCAATGATTGAACCTGAAAAAATAGTCTAGATTCAATGAATTTTCATCATCTTATACAATCAAACCCAACCCTTTCATCAATTTTCATCTTCAATCCAATTCTAGAAAAAGAAAAAAAAAATCATTTATAAAACAAGAAAATCATAGAGCATATCCACTCCATCCTCTGGTTCCAGATATCTTCAATCTCCATCTTAAAGAATAGGCAGTAGAATGTTCCAAAAAAAACAAAGCAATCAAATTCAACCCTTTCACCAACTTTCATCTTCAATCAAAACCCAAAAATCTTTTTTTGTTTTTGTTTAAATAAAAAAAAAAATCAAATTCCAGAAGTTGATTTATTTAAGGGTAAAAAAGTGCAAAAAAGATTTGATTAAACAAAGGAATTTTTTTAAAAAAAAAATAGTGTAGATGGAGACGTAGATGGAGCCATCTTTATCTTCAAATCGATTTTTTTAAACAAAAAAAGATTTAAATAAACAAAGAAATTTTTGTTTTTGTTTAAATTAAAATAGTGCATGGAGACACTAGATGGAGCCATCAAATTCCAGAAATCTCTATCTTAAACTTTTTTCCAGAAATCTCCATCTCAAAAAATAGGCAATAGAATCTTCCAAAAAAAAAAAAAAAAAAAGGCAATCAAATTCAACCCCTTTCACCAATCTTCATCTTCAATCAAAACCCATATATTTATTTGTCTTTTTCCTCTTTCATGCGGCGACCAAATGCTGCAACAAAATCCACTTCTCAATTTTCCAGATCCATTTTTTATTCGATTCTCATTATCATTTATTTATTATTAATATAAATATAAATCCAAAAGAAAAAACAAACAAACATAAAAGCATGAGATTAGACTAGAGAGTGAAATTATCAAAACAAAAACAAACACTTTTGGTTTTTTTTCCAAAACCATCCACTAGCCAAAGCACTAAGTTATTTTTTTTGAACAATTTCTGGGCTTTTTAGGTTGAAGGTTGATGATTAATTTTTATTTTTGACAGGAAAGTTTGATTTTCACTAGACTTGGATTTAGTTTTTTTGTAAGTAGAAATAGTGTCATGGATTTGAGGATTTGAGGTTGAAATTCCCTTAAAACACCTACCGGGGGGGGGGGGGGGGGGGGGGTGTTGTTGAATAGGTGTATGCTCAAATTCTTCCAATATTCAAAAATTGCGGAATACAAGAATGAAATAAACAATTGTATAGTATGAATCAGTACATGTGAACATCAATATACAAAGGAATCAATACATGTGAAATATGGAAGATAAAGAAACTTAAAGCGAAAATGAAACACAAAGTTTTTACGTGGTAAAACCTTAAAGAGAAAACATCCACGGGTTGATACCATAACCACCGGCAAAGCAAATCCACTATATGAAAAGGACTTACACACTCAAGGCTATCAACTCAATGATATCCACCCTAAGCTATCATCTCCTAATCTACCCTCAGGCTAGTGAACCACTTAGCCTACTCCCTATCCAAGGTGTGTCCTACACCTCTAGGAAGCAACTTCCTATCCAAGGCTTTCAAGCCTCTAGGAAGATTCCCATGATTAGCAATCTAGATCTCAAGGATCCTAGTCAAGCTCCCCTAGCTCAACTATATCCAAAGTAGCAAACTCCTTGCTAAGACTTTTGCTTTGCTATCCGGAAGTCATTCCTAGCCAAGTCTTCTTGCTCAAGTTAAAGCTTAACTCACTTTAACAAGAGACTTCAACCTTTTCATAAGGCAATGATCTAAGTGATGCAAATGATGCAAATCACAAACAAATAAAGCAAGATGATCAATCAAGCTCTATGTACATGCTTAGATATATTCTAGGATATGCTTTCAAAAAACAATCACAAATGTACCTAGAAATCAAGGCATGTATATCAATAAGAACAAGATATGAATATTCAATATATCACAAAAAAATCTTAGTTCTTAGATCATGAAATTAAACCTAGAAATTATGATGAGGCACATCATATATATCATTTCTAGAATCAATTTCAAGTTCAATCAAGTTTAGCTAAAATATGTTCAAGAGAAATCACAAAGCTAAAACTCAATTAAAAATTGATCAAACAACCCTAGAGTATGAGCTAACATCATTTTTAACACATTTCATCTATCAATGAGAAAGATTAAAAGAGATGATCAAAGAGAAAGTGAGAAGAAGAAGTTTCACATACAAAAGTTGAGACTCGGACATAAATTTGCATGCTGAAAAACTTCACGAACTTAAATGACTCTGAAAATGCTTGGGTTTTATTCCCCTCTTCAAGACCAACATTTTTGGCTTTTGAATCACTTGATTCGGAGTTGAAATGAGAGAGATATGTTCAAAATAAGAAATCAAAAGTTGTGAAAAATTCTGCAGAAAATATAAACGGAGGGAAAAGAGATGAAGAAGAGAGGATTTGATGACCAATCAAAAAAAGCCACATCACTAGTCACATGTGGGGTGCATGTGGCACACATGGATAGAGAGTGACTTTGACCGTGTGGCACACGTGGTCCTCCTTCCTTGGCCTTTGGCCTAGCAAGCTCTCTTGCGCTCCTCTCACGTTCTTTAGCAGTATTCAGGCATCTGAACTCCAAATTCGAATCCATTTTTGGATTATGAACCATGAATCCCTCATGCACAATTATGACTACAAAAATTTGATAAAAGGTTGAGAATGCATCTCGAAAAATGACGACGAATACAACTCAACGAATGAGAACAAAAAGTAGCGTAGCTATGTCGTTTGGACTCGAAACCTAATGAATGAGTAACCGAAATGACCGAGACTCAATAAAGAATCATATGAGATCATACTCAAGTCCAAAATATAAGAAACATAAATAAATAAATACTATGTCACACATGCATGCCATATCCAAGAGATAGTGAGAAAACATGCAATTATACAAGTTTGTCAACATTGAGATAAATGCATGTGCATACTTAAATGTGTGTGAATGTGTTATATCAAATGTTTGAACTATGATGCAGGGACACACATGTATGAATTGTGTGTGTGTGTGTGTGTGTGTGTGTGTGTGCGCGCGCTTACGCTTTGCAAGAGGAAGAAGAATCTTGATACCTTAGCATCCAAGTATGCGATGTTCTCCTTGAAGACAATATTTGCACAAGATGTTGCTTCTTCACCTTTGAAGTTTCTTTTCTCCAAGAATCACCTAAGCAATAACTATTACAAATATAAAGAGTTTTACAATGGAATCAAGCCAATACAAATCAAGGATCTTACAGAGGTAGATTTGGATTTGATTTGATTTGGCTTTGAGCTGGATTTGAATTGGATTTAAGCTAGATCTTAAAACCAGATGATCAAACAAAGGGGGGAGAGAGAGAGAGAGAGAGAAATGGGTTCAGGTAGTGTATTGGATGTGGTTGTAATTTTTGGAAATGTTAAAGGGTAAAATCGACTTTTTGACGCTTGTCCCATCTCATGGGACAACTTGGCCGAGGGTTTAGGGTGGGACAGATTTTTGTGATTTTTGTCTCACCTTGTCCCACACTAATGTCATGCCAAACGTAGGACAAGAACAAACTGTCCCACATTGTCCTGTCCATCCCATTTACCAAACACACCCTTAGAGTAAATTTGTTTAACTTTGTTAATGCAATTTCCTTGATTTCCAGTCTCAATTTAAATGATCTGGGAATTTCAGGCTTGTAAAGTTGGTTATGGTAAGTGATCATCAGACTTATGAACATAATCATTTTATTTTTGTTGATCTAACAACAACAAAAAATTCTGTAAGTTCCTCAATTTTTTGTTTGGCTTATTTCGTTGACAAACCACATTTGGGGATTATATTATAAGGGTAGTCTAGGCCTTCTTTGTGTTGATCAAGCTTCAAGAGCAAGTCAAAGGTATATCTCTTGTGCTCAAACTCTTTGAAGAGATTTAGTTGCACATACACACACATATCTTATGCATTAAAAAATCTTGTATATCTTTGTGTGTTTCTTGTTAGTGCACTTTCATGTTATATCTCTCTTCATGCATGCTCATTCTATTGTATCTCATCTGATCATTGTCATGCCATATTTGGTCTTAGAATGCATGTCTTTATTTTATTAAGCTTGTTTTTATGCCTAGCTATTACTGTGGGAACTGTTGTAGGAACCGCTATGGGAACCATTGTGGGAACTGCTGTGAGTTTTCACAATGGTTTCCATCCAGAGGTGACTGCTATCATCACTGATCTTGGTTTCCACAACGCTTGCTTAATAGTTGACACTGCTGTCAATACCGTTGTGGAAGCCACAGTGGTAAGCACAGCGGTTTGTGCTGATCGTGTCATACGTGGTCTACCGATGTGGCTTTCACAGCGATACCCACAGCGGTCGAGCCATGTTTTGTCGAAACGATGTCGTTTCTTTTTTATCTGCTATATAAACATTCTTATCTTCCCCATTTCGTCCAAGAGCTTGAAATTTTAGTTTCTTGAGAGCTTAAGATTGTCTTGCAAGAAAAGCCTTCAAGATTCAATATTTATTGACCAAAACCCAAATACCCATCATACATTCATGAATCCAACATCATCTAGCATCATCTAGGTTGTATTCTCTCATGGGTTTTCATCAATACACATGACTTGGTAAGTAGAACAATATCTTCATTCATCTTAGTGTTCTTGCTTAACATGAAATCTCTTTTATGACTTGTTTGCGTCTAGATTAAGTTTTAATCTACAAGTTGAAGTTTTTTGTGTTGTTTGTTGGGTTTTGTATTGTGATAATTGTTGCATCTAGGTTTGCATTTATTTTATATAGCTAAGTTATATGTTTAACATAAAGCAACATGATATCTAGGATTGTTTGGCTTGTTCATTCATGGTTAGATAAGCATTAAATGTGTTGACCTAACATTTATGCATTTGATATTCACATAGGTTGTTATCTCTTCTTTGAGTGTTAAGCCTTGTGACTAAGTGGATTAGTGCACAAGCAAGTTGGTCTAGGATCACTATTAAATGCCTACCGGGTAGAGTGGAAGGGTTAGTGACCAAGAATTGTTTGATTTAAGGTCAACTTGGGTTGTAAACTTTCATTCAAATAGTGGATTTGAGGACCATGTCTGGTTAGTATAATAGCCCATGAGGTTTTCCTAGTTGGAGGGTTTCTCACATAAATCAATTAACATGTCATTTATTGTTTTCCGCCTTTAAATTGTCAATTGATTGTTTGTTATTTTTTGGTTAATTTTGAATATTGACTAATCAAGAAAAGTTGGTAATTAACTTGATTAAAGCCTATTCACCCAACACCCCCCCCCCCTCCACCTATAGGTTAGTTTACACACACACACACACATACACATATGTTTCAATTGGTATTAGGTCGGGTTCCTAAACTTAAATAGGAGATTCTTGCTTTTGGTGTGTCTTTCATTTGTGTGTTTTTTTATTGTTATATACATCTGCATTCATCTCATTCATACACCCAAACACTATGAGTAGGAATGGTGGTGGAAACGAGGGAGCTTCAAGCACAAGACCTTATTTGCTCACCAGTGTGAACTTTGCCTCATGGAAAGGCAAGATGGAGTCCTACATTTGCCAAATACATGACCGAGCATGGATGGCAATAGAAGATGGCTACATGACACCAGCTATGACCTCTGAGGGTGGAGAGGAATTCATCAAGCCTAAGTCATAGTGGAACACTCAAGAGTTCGAAGCCTCCGAGTGGAACAACAAGGCAATGCATGCCATCCTTTGTGTCATGGACGACAATCAATACAAGTTGATCCAAACTACTAGAATTGCAAATGAGGCAAGGGAGATTCTAGAGACGGCTCATGAAAGAACCGAGGTGGTTAAGGATTCCAAGCTCCAAGTTCTCTAAACTCAATTTGAGACAATTAGAATGGAGGAACATGAGTGCTTTAATAACTTTCGAGTGAAGTTGAGGGACATAGTGAACCAAAATCATCAAGTAGGTGACCCATACTCGGATATAAGGATCAAGCAAAAGATCATGAGGTTACTTCCCGAGAGGTTTGAATCCAAAGTGACGGTTTTAGAGGAAAATAATGACTACAAGAAAATGAAGCCAAGTGAAGTGATTGTAAGGCTTCTTGCTTATGAGTTTAAGACGGCTCCTACGCTTTCACCACCTAGGAAGTAAAAGGGGATAAACTTTGAAGGCCTCCAAGATTGAGAAGGAGGATGATGATTCGGATGAAGACATGGCCTTGATGGTGAAGAGATTCAAGAAGTTAGTGAAGTTTGAAAAGAAAGGTTTTGGATCCAAAGGCCAAGACTTGAAGAAAAAAACTCCCTTCAAGAAGTTTGAACCAAGTCAAGAAAAGAACAATAAAAAGGGCATCAAATGTTTTGAGTGTGGTGGCATAGGACACATCTCTTCCGATTATGGAAATTTAAAGAACAAGAAGAAGGGAAAGGTAATTATTAATATGTCAATTAAATAATCATATTATTTAATTATATTTATATAATCAATTAAATAATTTATTAATTAAATAATCATATCATTTAATTAATTCTTAGAATATATCCAAGTTACTTTTGTAACATAATTAATTGAACCATTCAATTCTCCGTCAGCCTTGTTACTATTAATCGTAAAGGGCTAGCAAGGGGACCTAATAAACCCACAGTTTTGAGCTCCAATAATACTTAAAAAAATTAATTAAAGTCTTTAATTAATATTTCACGATTATTAATCTCGGAGTTATTCCACTAAAAACCTGGAGTTGCACTCTCGTAACTATAGATGTTTTACATAAACTAAAATATTAGTATCCATCGATATAGCTATTACATATGGTATAATCCTCCACAAGTAGTTCATAATTAGATTTAGGTCATAAAGTCCGTTATACCTCTCTAATTATATCTTTCCTTTAAGTACCATTGATTTTCTAATGAACAATTATATTTTTCGTTCCTTTACGGAGAGCCCTCTTAATCGTTCAAGTCCCGAATCAACCCTTATGGAAACTACTCCTCTACTTCTTGCAAGTAGGAGTGGATTCCTTTATTGTGTTCAAACCTTCTCAACCACAAGCCAAACCATGTTTCCAAGATACAGAGTTATTGATTAGGAATATTACTCCAATCTCACCCATGGTATGTCAAAAACCACAATCTAACTTGAAGGAGTTAGTAAGACACTCAGGATTTAGATCACTCATATACAGCTATCATTTGTCGATATATGTGAATCTTTTCAACTAATGGATCTTAGTGATAGATTCATATAGATCATGGCCCAGTCCTATATGATCACATCATATAAGGTGCCTCTATTCTCATATCACCATATGAGTAGTCTAGGATAAGACCACCATACATTACGGAATGGACTGCAGCTATAGATTAATCACAAATAAAGTATCCAGCTTTATTTGCTTTCTATGGAATCTTTAGATTGCATGTCTCAAAACGAATACCTCTGTATTTGACATTCATATACTCAATTTGAGATTACATCTAGCAATCTTGGATGTTAGCACATATGATATAAGCGTATGAATCATATTTATCGAATGAAATAACTACTTCTTTTATTAATGGATTTATATCATTTACAAATTACAAACTTTATGACATAAATCTCAACAATCTCCCGCTTGCACTATAGCATGTGAGACATATCTCGTAATCCCAAACCTTCTAGGTGACCTTCAAACACTTTAGCCATTAAGGTCTCCGTAAATGGATAGGCACGATTATCTTGCGACGCAATCTTGATCACGTTCACATCTCCTCTTTACATTATCTCCCTGATGAGATGATACTTCCTCTTTATATGCTTTCCTCTTTTGTGGCTTCTTGGCTCTTTAGAATTAGCCATTGCACCACTATTATCACAGTAAAGTGTCATGAGCTTATCTAAATCTTGAACAACTTCTAGATCACTTAAGAACTTACGGAGCCATATAGCCTCTTTAGCTACTTCACAAGTTGCTACATATTCGACCTCCGTGGTGGAATCAGCAATGCAAGATTGCTTGATACTCCTCCACACTATGGCTCCACCAAAGGTATACATGGATTTCCTAAAATCCTTGTCCACCTGAAAGTAAGAATCTGTATATCCTAACGAGATCAAATCCTGCTCTGAATATATTGGCATATAGTTTCTCATTCTTTGAAGATACCTGAGAATAAGCTTCATAGCAACCCAATGATCCAATCCTGGGTTAGACTGAAATCTACTAAAGTATACATGAGACTGCTAACTGCTGAAGCATATGGAACTCGTCTTATATCCTCAATTTTTTGAGGTGTCTTAGGACACTGTTCCTTAGACAAGTGAACTCCATGCCTAGAAGGTAGATTACCTTTCTTGGAGTTGTCTATCGAGAATCGCACAAGAATCTTGTCGATATACGATGCTTGAGACAGTGCTATCAGTTTGTTCTTTCAATCCCTTATTAATTGGATCCCTAGAACATAACTTGCCTCTCCCAAATCTTTTATTTGGAATTGGTTAGCAAGCCAGCCATTTATTTACAATAATGTTCCCACATCATTCCCAATGAGTAGGATATCATCTATGTAAAGGACCAGGAAAACTACTTTCTTGTCAATGATTTGCTTGTAGACATAAGGCTCATCGACGTTTGTAAGATCCTTGATTTTTATTGGCTTGATTCCATTGCAAAACACTCTTTATTTGTAATGGTTAGTTGCTTAGGTGATTCTTGGTGAAAAGAAGCTTCAAAGGAGAAAAGAAACTTCTCATGCAAATATCGTCTTCAAGAGGAAAATCACTTACTTGGATGCTAAGGTATCAAGATTCTACTTCCTCTTGCAAGGTTTAAATGCGCACACACATAATTCATACATGTGTGTCCCTGCATCGTAGTTCAAACATTTGGTATAACACATTCATAGTCATTTTAGAATGCACATGCATTATTCTTATATTGTCAAACATTGTAGAATTGCATGTTTTATGACTATCGCTTGGATATGACATGCTTGTGTGACATTGTGTTTATTTGTTTATATTTCTTGTATTTTGGACTTGAACATGATCTCTTATGATTCTTTATTGAGTCCTGATCATTTCAGTTACTCATTCATTAGGTTTTGAGTCCAAACGATGTAGCTACGCTACTTTGCGTTCTCATTCATTGAGTTGTCTTTGTCATTGTTTTCCAAGATGAATTCTCAACCTTTTGTCAAATTTTTGTAGTCTTCGTTGTGCATAAGGGAGTCATGATTTGTAATCCGAAGATGGATTCAAAATCGGAGTTCGGAGGCCCAAATATGGTCAAAGAACGTGAGTGGAGCGTTAGAGGAACAAGCAAGGCCAATGGCCAAGCTTGGAGGCCACGTGTGGCACACGGCCAAAGACCTCCTCTGCTCATGTGTACCACACGTGCCCCACACATGGATGGTGATGTGGCTGCAGCTGGTTGGTCTGTTTTTCCCTCTCTTGAATTCTTTCAAATACTCTCTTCCTTCCCTCCAAACATAACTTGAAGAAAATTGAAAAAAAAAGTGCAGAATTTCTTCATGATTTTTGGTATCTTATTTCAAAAATAACTTTCTCATTTCAACTCTGAATCACTTGATTCAAATGTCAAAAATGTTGGTCTTGATGAGAGCTACAAACCCCAGACATTTTTAGAGTCAAGTGACTTCATGATTTTTTGTTGAGAGCTGATTTCAGTCCGAGGTTCATTTTTGTATGTGAAACTTCTTCTTCTCACTTTCTCTTTTGATCATTTCTTTTAATCTACTTACTTGATAGATAAAATGTGTTAAGAATGATATTAGTTCACATTCTAGGTTTGTATGATTGATTGATTGTTGAGTTTTAGCCTTGTGATCTCATTTGAACATATTTAGCTAAACTTGATTAATCTTGAAATTGATTCTAGAAATAATATATATGATGTGCCTCATGATATTTTCTAGGTTTAATTTCATGATCTAAAGAACAAAGAATTTTTGTGTGATATATTGAATATTCTTGACTAGTTCTTATTGATTCACATGCTTTGATTTCTAGGTACATTTGTGATTGTTTGTTGAAAGCATTTCCTAGAATATTTCTAAGCATGTTCATAGAGCTCGACTGATCAACTTGCTTTATTTGATTGTGATTTACATCATTTGCATCACTTAGATCATTGCCTTGTGGAAAGATTGAAGTCTCTTGTTGAAGTGAGTGAAGCTTTGATTTGAGCAAGAAGACTTGGTTAGGAATGTGTTCCGGATAGCTAAGCAAAAGTCTTAGCAAGGAGTTTGAAACTCCGGATAGTTGAGCTAGGGAAGCTTGACTAGGATCTTTGTGATCTAGATTGCTAAGCAATGAAATCTCCCTAGAGGCTTGTGAGTCTTGGATAGGAAGTTGTTTCCTAGAGGTGTAGGACACACCTTAGATAGAGAGTAGGCTAAGTGGTTCACTAGCCCGAGGGTAGATTAGGAGGTGATAATTTAGGGTGGATATCATTGTGTTGATAGCCTTGAGTGTGTAAGTCATTTTCATATAGTGGATTTGCTTTGCCGGTGGTTGTGGTATCAACCCGTAGATGTTTCCTCTTTGAGGTATTGTGTCTCATTTTTGCTTTACTTTTCATTTTCTTCTATTTTCACCACATATTGATTGTATCTTTTGTATATTGATCTTCACTTGTTTTGATTCATATTATACAATTGTTATATCATATCTAGTGTTCTTTTTTAAATATTGGAAGAATTTGGGCCTATACCTATTCACCCTTAGGTATATTATACACTATTGCTTAAGGGAATTTCAACGTTTTGTTTGAAACCATATGTTTTGATAGCAGTATCAAACCAGATATTCCAAGGTCTAGATGCTTGCTTTAGTCCATAAATTGACCTTTGCAACTTGCAAACTTTTTGCTCTTGATCTTAGGACACGAATCCCTCTGGTTGCATCATGTAGATGCTTTCATCATGATTGCAGTCTTGACGTCCATTTGCCAAATTTCATAATCGAAATGGGTTGCAATGGATATGAGTATCCTAATAAACTTAAACATAGCTACCGGCGAGAAGGCCTCTTTAAAATCAACCCCTTCTCTTTGGGTGTAACCCTTTGCCACTAGCCTAACTTTGAAGGTCTCTACATTCCCTCTACTTATCTCTTTCTCTTATAGATCCACTTACACCCTATGGGTTTTATCCCATCAGGTAAGTCTACAAGTTCCTAGACTGAGTTGGAGTACATGGACTCCATCTCGAGATTCATGGCTTTAAGCCATTCCTCATTGTCAGAATCTTCCATTGCATGTTTAAATGACAATGGATCATCCACACTATCATCTCCAATACCTAAATAGTGATTAGGTTGTCGTACAACCCTCCCACTACGTTTATGTGGTAGTGTGATCTGACTATCGGACGTTAATGGAACAACAACTTTGTCAACAACTTTTGCTGACTGATCACTAGTCGAACCTGGTTTTAATTCATTTAATACAATCTTACTTCGAGGCTTATGATCATTCATATAGTTTTTCTCAAGAAACGTTGCGTTTTTCGATACAAACACTTTGTTTTCTTGAAAACTATAGAAGTATCATCCTCTAGTTTCTTTTGAATAACCTACAAACATGCATACTTGTGAACGAGGTTCTAACTTTCCACATTTGTTCTTCAGTACATGTACTGGACACCCCCATATGCGAAAATGTCACAAACCAGCTTTACGACCATTCCACAACTCTAGAGGAGTCTTAGGAATAGATTTGGATGGAACTACATTCAATATTAAAATAAATAAAAAATAAATAAAAACCTGATAAAGAAAGAAAGAGATTGGATCTCCACTGGCTATTTTTGTGATGAACATATATCTGAATCTTTATGCAGGGGCGGAGGGAGGGGGCTAGTGGGGGTCATGACCCCCCCTATCCCACAAAAATACTCTTAAATTAAATTATAAAATTATAAAATTGTTATAAAATTTTAAATTTGTTTCACTTTGACCGCTCCAAAATATTTTGTTTTGTGTATAATGTGTTGGAAAATTCCATCATGTGGGGCCACACATGTAAATATTAAATGTGTAATGCTATCTTTGGTTAAGCCTAAATTAAAGTGATATAATTAAGATTTAAAGTTTTAAGGTTTAAGGATATAATTGTCATGGAATTAATGTGTAGATACCAGAGTGCTATATCTAACTTGATGAAGGGCCAAATTAGAAATAGCAAAACCTATAATAATCTCATTAGTATATATTAGGGTTATGGTCCCCAAATTACACGATACTTTTTGCTTGTCTACATCCCCATCAACAGAACAAGAGAAAACACTTTAGGGTTCACAAAGATCGTGATAATTTGGAAGGTCACAACCCGTCCACCAACCTCCGGCAATGGATTCAGGTACGCTTCCGCATTCTCTTATCTCCCTTTTCTCTTGAATTGACATGGGTTAGTAACATGAATTTAGGGTTTGATTAAAAATGATATAGAAACATGTTTAGGTTAAACTTTCAGATTAATTATGTGCCTATGCATGTTAGATTCGGTATTAATCAAATTCCTTACAAATGGTATCAGAGCTACCTATGATCGACTCTTGAGAATTTAAGGAATTTTTGGAGATATGTTGTGTTGTTCAACCACTGTTATCTAATATATTGTTTGATATACGTTTGATATGTTATCTGATATATTGGTAGAGAACAACAATATTTTGTACTGTGTTGTTTTTCTTTTTTGGTGGGTTTCTCAATCTGATGAAGATAAAAATTATTTTGTATTGTGAATAAAAATATTACGATTCAGATCACCTAATCTGATTTTTATTTTATTTTTTAATTATTTTTTAATTATTTTCTTTGGGTTAATGGGTTGTGCCTCACAAACCCAGTCTCCTTCACCGAACCAATGCCACTTTTTCTGTGGCTCTTTGCGCTAAATCCGCCCGTTTGGCGACAAGGAGGAAGGTCGGTGGTCTTCGACCACGACCTGGTCCATATCTGGCAGCCTGCTCATTCGATCTAAGTGGATCGATCGCTGGTCGTCTCTTTGATCCTTGAGTTGCAGGTTGTGCATTGCTTGGCTGCCATTCATTGCCTTTCAGTGACGTTCTGGTGGCTAAGATGGCGACGGTGTGAACCTACGGTTCACAGAAGCTTGTTTTTGCTCAAGCCCTTCTCTTGAAAATTAGAAATTCTTAAGGGGTTGTTTTGTAATTATTTTGGGTCATTATGTGATTTTTATAAAATATTTGGGGTCAAATTATAATTACTGAAAAGTTTTGAGTTCAGTTTGTAATTTTCAAAAATTTAGGGCCAATTTATAATTATTGAAAATTATTAGGCAAGTTTGTAATTATTGAAACTTGAGGTGTCTTTCTATAATTTTGCAAAATGAGGGTCAGTTTTGCAATTTTATTTTTAATAATAATAATAATTAAAAAAATATAATTAAGCATCAACTCAAATTCAAATGTTTTTTGGTATACCTTTTATGGTTAAATAAAGTAGTCCATCATTTTAAATGGGTTAATTGAAACAAGATGTCGCCAAAGTGACCTCTCTTGTGTAGATTGTTCATAAAGGATGTTGGATGTTTGTATGTGTGCAAATTCATGTAGCCGGCCCAAAGGAAGGTTAATACTTGGCTGAATTGCACACACACCTATGGTGGTAAACATTTGACAATTATAAGGTTTTACATGTGAATAATAAGTCGATTTAAAGATAGATTTATTATTTGACATGAATTATCGTCAATGATTGATCACTACAATAAGAGTACCACTTACAGTTAATATTGTGTGTGTAAATTCATGAGGGTATTAGTCGACCCAAAGGAAGGTTCATACTTGGCCGAATTGCACACACACTTGTGGTGGTAAACATTTGACAATTATAAGGTTTTACATGTGAATAATAAGTCGAACCAAAGATAAATTTATTATTTGACATGAATTATTGTCAATGTTTGATAACTACAATAAGAGTACCACTTACAATTAATATTACTGTCCAAAGACTTGATATTAATGTTGTACTAGCTATCTTGAGATGGGACTTACCATTATTTGAATTTGTTGATTATTGTATTTGGTTATTAATGTGAGCATGTTTGTTTGTTTGTTTTGTTCCCTTTACGGCTAGTGTTTCTACTATATCTGCTAATATCAACTCTATACCCATACTTAATGGGACCAACTTTAAGGATTGGAAGGAGAACATACTTATTGTTCTCAGCTGCATGGATCTGGACCTTGCACTTCGAATTGAGCAGCCCACTTTTCTTACGGATGCAAGTTCTCCCAATGACAGGAAGAACTTTGAGAACTAGGATCGCTTAAATCGCATGAGTCTTATGATCATCAAGCGCAGCATTTCGAAGGCATTTAAGGGTGTGGTATCTAAAAAGATAACCAAAGCCAAAGAGTTCCTAGCTGAAATGGAAAAGCGTTTTGTGAAAAACGTTAAGGTAGAAACAATCACGCTTTTGCAAACCTTGATTTCTATGAAGTACAAAGACAAGGGGAACATAAGGAAGTACATTATGGAAATGTCTCAATTGATTCTAAGCTTAAGGCACTGAAGCTCGAGCTGTCTGACAACTTACTCGTGCATTTAGTATTAATATCACTTCTTGCACAATACAGTTAATTTAAGGTCAGTTACAACTGTCAAAAGGAGAAATGAACTCTTAAAGAGCTCATTTCTTACTGTGAGCAAGAGGAAGAGAGATTGAAGCAAGACAGAATCGAAAGTGCTCATTTGGCTAGTACCTCAAAGGACAAGGGCAAAAAGAGGAAGAATAATGAAACACTCAAAACAGCAGCTTATATTCTGAACCGAGTGCCAACTAAAGCAGCTGCAAAAACACCTTATGAGATTTAGACAGGCAGAAAGCCTAGTCTAAAGCATATTCACATTTGGGGATGTCCAGCTGAAACAAGGCCTTACAGGCCACATGAAAAGAAATTGAACTCCAAAACTATAAGCAGCTACTTCATTGGCTACTTTAAGCGATCTAGGGGATATAAGTTTTATGATTCCACACTTAGGTCAATTTTTGAGATGGGAACTACAACATTTTTTTTTAGGATGTTGAGTTTGGGGGGAGAAATAAGGTTAGAGATATTGTCTTTGAGGAGGAATCGGTTTCGATTCCCACTATCGCTTTTGACAATGTGCAGGTTTCTATACCTGTTATTGATTAATAAGCGAATCTGGATCCTCAACCAGACAATGTTGATCAACCCCCCATTCAAGATGAGGTAATTGTTCTTAAGGAACAAACTCAATAACCTCAAGAACCAATGCCATTAAGGTGATCCACTAGAGAAAGGAGAAATGCTATTCCGGATGATTTTTTTTTTTTTTTTTTTTTTGTATTTCTCTAGGAACATGAGGAAGATGTTGGAATGGCGGAAGATGATCCAATCAACCTCTATCAAGCCATACAGGGTTCCAACAAGTGGATTGATGCTATGAATGAGGAGTATAAGTCTATGCAAGACAATAAGGTTTGAGAACTTGTCCTATTACCAGAAGGTGCGAAGCCCATTGGTTGCAAATGGATTTTTAAAACCAAAAGGGATTCGAAAGGTAATATGGAGAGGTATAAGGCTCATCTTATAGCTAAAGGCTTTACCCGAAAGGAAGGGATTGACTTTAAAGAGACTTTCTCTTCGGTTTCAACGAAAGACTCTTTTAGGACAATCATGACACTTGTTGCACTTTTTGACCTTGAGCTTCATCAGATGGATGTCAAGATGGCGTTTCTCAATGGTGACATTGACGAAACAATTTATATGGTGCAGCTAGAAAACTTTGAGTCGGGATACCCAAAGAATATGGTCTGTAGATTGATAAAGTCCATTTATGGACTCAAGCAAACTTCTCGTCAGTGGTACCATAAGTTTCATCAAGTGATTATCTCGTTTGGTTTCGAGATAAACGCTGTTGATAATCGTGTATATCACAAATTCAAAGGGAGTAAGCACATATTGCTAGTTTTGTATTTCGATGACATACTGCTTGCCATAAATGATATGGGCATGTTGCACGAAACCAAGAGATTTCTATCAAAGAATTTTGGGATGAAAGATCTTGGTGACGCCTCCTTTGTATTAGGAATCCGATACAATGAGATCGCTCTCGGGGTATTATTGGATTATCACAAATAAGCTATATCGATAAACGCTCAACATGTTTGGCATGCAGGATAGCAAACCAAATGACACCCCTATCACTAAGGGAAACAAGTTCAGTCTCAATCAGTGCCCTAAAAATAACCTTGAAGTTAAGGAAATGTAGAAGATTCTTTATGCATCAGCTGTAAGGAGTCTATTGTATGCTTAGGTGTGTACGCGTCCAGATATTGCATACATTGTTGGTATGTTAGGTAGATATTTAAGTAACCCTGGGATGGATCATTGGAAAGTAGCCAAGCGGGTTATAAGGTATTTGCAGAGAACAAGAGATCACATGCTCACATATAGGAGATCGGATCAGTTGGAGATCATAGGGTATTCCGACTCTGATTATGCTGGATGCCAAAATAGTAGGAGATTCACATCAGGCTACATATACCTATTGGCTGGTGGAGCTATTTCTTGGAAGAGTGCCAAACAGACACTTGTATCTTCTTCCACCATGGCAGTAGAGTTTGTAGCATGCTATGAGGCATCCAATCATGGGATATGGCTGCGGAATTTTGTCACTAGGCTGTGCATTCTGGAAGGTATTAAAAGACCACTCAAACTATATTGTGACAATAAGTCAGCAGTACTATATTCCAACAACAACAGGAGCTCAACTAGGTCAAAGCATATTGACATTAAGTTCCTAGTTATGAAGGAGAGAGTGCAGAGTAGACAGATATCTATAAAGCACATTGGGACAAACTCTATGATAGCGGATTCGCTTACAAAGGGATTAACACCCAAGGTCTTTCATGAGCACACTGCTCATATGGGTGTTATTTTGTGTGAGGATATCATATTATAGTGGGAGTGTATTATTTTGTATTTTATTGCTTTATGTTTGGTTTTGGACGTACTTATGCATTTATTTATTTGGATATTTTTCTGATCAGAAATAAAGTATTAAGTTTATTTCACTCTGTTGCATTGTGTTAAGTATTGATCTCACTTAAGAATAAAGTAGAACCAGTTGGAAATAAACATGTATAGATCACATTGCATGTAATTTCCATGTTACGTATCCATGACTGATTGACTGGTCTATGTCATTTGGTTATGTTGCTGTACGTGACCATTGATGGGTTTAGTCACAGTAAATGTGACGAAAACCGCTTTGATCCTATAACGGCATAATCAATGGACGATATTGTTCGGATATACCTTAAAATTGTGATAACAAAATTTTGGAGCTCATAAAGTCATACATATTTGTAAAGTTACATATGAATATGTGGCCCAGTGGGAGATTGTTAGAAAATTCCATCATGCCAGGCCACACATGTAAATATTAAATGTGTTATGCTATCTTTGGTTAAGCATAAATTAAAGTGATCTAATAAAGATTTAAAATTTTAAGGCTTAAAGGTATAATTGTAATAGAATTAATGTGTAAATACCAGAGTACTATATCTAATTTGATGAGGGGCCAAATTAGAAATAGCAAAACCTATAATAATCTCATTATTATATATTAGGGTTATGGTCCCCAAATTACACGATACTTTTTACTTGTCTGCATCCCCATCAACAGAACGAGAGAAAACACTTTAGGGTTCATAAAGATCGTGATAATTTGAAAGGTCACAACCCGTCTACCAACCTTCAGCAATGGATTCAGATACGCTTCCGCATTCTCTTATCTCCCTTTTCTCTTGAATTGACATGGGTTAGTAACATGAATTTAGGGTTCGATTAAACATGATATAGAAATATGTTTAGGTTAAACTTTCGGGTTAATTATATGCCTATACATGTTAGATTCGATATTAATCAAATTCCTTACATAATGCCCCCCAAACTTGAATTTCCGACTCAAGACTCTCCTAAATAATTAACTTAAAATTTCATTCTCAATTTATATTACCGAAAATAATTTGAACGCTCGAATTTCTGGCTCTAGCCTCTCCCAATCTGAAAATTTCAATCACAATTTATATTACCAGAAATAATGTGAACGTTATGAATTGTAAAGTCTTACCTCTCAATGATATAATAACCACCACTCTATCTATCAACTGTGTTTTTAATTTCACAAATAAAATGGTTGTCCACTCGTGAACATGCATAGAAAGCGGAAAGTGATATGTAATATATTTTTTCTTTTTTGATTTCTTTTTCAGTGGATGGTGCTGCTCTAACTTAGTTTAAAGTTGAAACCCTAAAAGCTGACCAGAGAAGCTTCTTTATATTCATCGGTGATTGTCATGCCCAGATTCTGACTTTTCTCTTTCAAGCCATCCGATATCCACCACCAGCTAGCTACCCATTAATTAATGTCAAAAGTATATGCTACACCTTTTTTTTTTTTTTTTTTTACTTTATTATTTCTATTTTTTCAGTTTATTTTATGATTATTTTGTTCTTGCTGGGGGTAGGAAGAAGAGTCTACTCTTCATATATACAATGGATTATATCAACGGTAATCAAAAAGAGAAATAGTTTCCGAGTGCATGATTACCACGTACATATTTTTCATGTGAGATTGACTCTGTAATGTGACGTTGTCACTTTTAGAGAAGTAACCAACCCACTCTGTAATGTTACAAAGTGGGTTCTGGAATATTACAGAATTCATCGCACAAAGAAAATAATTGGAAATCTCACAGCTAATAATTATTGTTAAAAAGGAAAGAGAATGATGAATTATTAGCAGAAGCATTAATCATAATTAGCCATGCTTGAGGACCACTGAAACTGATCATGATTGTATAATATTTGATCATGTCCCCATGAGCATGCCAAAAGGCATCATAATAGCTTGGGCATTGCAAGTTTGTTCCCTTGTACTCATTCACTACTATTTTCTCCTTTCATTTTAAATGTTTATATGATAATACAACTTAAATGTAAACTAAAACCTTCTCAAATCCAAATTTAAAAGATTTGATCTCAAAATCTATTGGATGACTATAAGAGATTTCACTACAATTCTTACTTTTAGAGTTTGTATTTATTGTTTACAAAGATGCTTAATTGTTGAAATTGATGATTTTAATATTCATATCCATCAATTTGATCTTTATTTAAGTGTGAAGAAAGATGAATGAATATTGAAATTATAAATTTAAATCTAAATTTTAAGTTGCTATTTGACAAAATACCAACCGATTGAATAAACATAACTAATATAATTAATATAAGAAATAGTCAAATACTTTTATTTATATGTACTAAAACTTTTATTCAACAAATCTCATCTGATAACTAATAAATGAAAATCCAACTTTTATTAAAATCGCGACGACTATATAATATAATCCAACTTTTCATTTCCTACTTGACGAAATGAGATTGGTTTAATGGCGAGCTACTCACACCCACATCATTGAAGTCGTGGATTTGAATCGTATTCCTCTCTCCAAACTTCAAATTAATTATAATAGTTCAAAAATAAAAATTGCCTTTCCCACTATCTCTAGATTTTCATTTCATTTGCATCACCCTTGTCTGGTGACTGGTGGATATAACTTTTTTTTTTTGGTAAGGTTATTGGGGATTGGAATCAACCTCATCCCAAGATTTTATTAAAGATAAAGAAAGAGAACAAAAGAGAAAAGAGAAAAGAAAACAGAAGAAGAAAAACAAATCAACATAACTTAAAAGATGGTCTGCTACAAAAATCATTGAAAATAAAGGAATTGTAAAAATTCGGAGTTGTCCACCACCATGTAGGAGAGACAATACTGGGGCTCCTGGATGCTAAATTATCTGCAACTTGGTTACCTTCCTGATAAATATAAGAAACAACAAAATCCATTTGAGAGAGTAAGCTCAAACACATATTCCTAGTGGGGCGCCAACACCAAGGAACCTTACAAGGCCTAGAATGAAGGATAGCCACTACAAAAGTCAAATCACTCTCCAACCACAACCGATGCTAGCCAAAAGTCCAAGCATAATCAATAGCGTGGACGGCGGCAGCCAATTCGGCCTCAAAAGCAAAGCAGACACCAAGAGGAATAGCAAAGCAACTTTTAACAAAACCCTTACATGTACGAAAAACCCCTGCACAACCAGTAAGACTAGGACTACCAAAAGCAGCCCCGTCCGTGTTAACCTTAAGACAACCCGATGGGGGAGGGCGCCAATTAACCTCTAATATATGAGGAGCCTTGAAAGGACGATCAGAGACCTGAAGCCGCTAAAGAGTCTAAAGCTCAATCACTAAATTCTTCATAGTGCTAGACTAAAGGGAGTCTGCCTCACTAATGGAACGCCAAATCAAGGAAAGAGCATTGGCAAAAATAGGTCTGCCACCTTCAAAGGTAGCTTCATTTTGAAGAAACCATACCACCCAGAAAACTGTGATTATATAGGCCCACCAGAGAGGTTTCAACTGAGTGCTAAAGACAACCCTCATCGCCTCCTGCCAAAGGTCCAAACAAGTACTATCCAACTTAAGCTTATACCCAAATGTAGAGGAAACAGCATCCTATAACCCACGAACAAAAGGACAGTTAAGAAACAGATGTCTTAAGTCTTCCTTTGCAGCACAGCAAAACCGACAATGAGATAAGAATATATAATCTCTTGCACGTAACACAATGTCCGTAGGAATCTTACCATGAAACAAGCGTCAAACAAGGACAGAACGAGAAGGAGGAATAAATGACGCTCAAATCTGCTTACCCCAAAAAACAGAACTCTTAATCTCAGAAAGAGAATTATAAACAGATTTACAGGAAACAACACCATCCAAAGAACAAGTCCAAACTAACGAGTCTGGATCAGAGCTTACCACCTTCTTCTCAATATCAAAAGCAACATCCGGATGAAAAGCATGAAAAGAAGAAGGAATATCCCAACCCGTAGCATCCAAATAAATGTCCCCCACAACAAAATCCAGAGGAGGCTGTAAAGATGAACTATCCTCAATCGGATCAATCAACGAATCACCTAACCAGTTATCCATCAAAAATCGAACCTTGGAGTGATGACCGACCAACCAACCACCTAGACTCAATCATTAGAGGAGTATAATGCAATTTTAGCCCCAGCCAAACAGAGGAAACAACATACCAAGTTCTTGGTCTCTGATCCCGGGTGAAAAAAAGAGCCCGAAGATATGTGAACACGAGGGACTCCTCAGTCAACATCCTCCATATGAACTTCTTAAGCATGACCTTGTTAAGAATACCAAGATCTTTAACACCAAAACCACCAGCGTCCTTAGGCCTGCGACTTGCAAGCAACTTGGACAGATTTACGACCATCGATCGAACTTGGACAGATTTACGACCATCGATCGAACCAGTCCAAAAAAAAATTCTGAATAGCAGCATTTAAATCTTTTAAAAGAGAAGAAGACCAATGATAAACTTGAAAGGAATGCAGGAAGGAACCCATAATCACTTAGTTAATGAGACATAACCTCTACCTGCCATTGAAAGAGAGAAACCTTTTCACGATTCCAATTTACTTTTAATTTTATCAACCTATGGTAAAGAAAATCATATATTAATATTGGCAATTTGTTATATATCTTTTTCTTTTTTAATATTCTTAATTTGAGTCTTAATTTGTTCTAATTAAGCATGATTGTGAAGTCAACTCCAATTCCTTATTCCAATAACTATTAACAGGTACCATTTCTTTGCATGTTAACATTATCTAACTCACACATGTTTAATCACTTAATTATAGCTAGCAATTAGACTGTACAGAGTTGACAACCCCAAATATATTAGATTTTAAGCCTTTTAATTCCTTAACACATTTTGAATCATGTGAACACTACATAATAATTATCATCTAATTATCCTATTAAAGTGATTTGATTAACATATAATAATTAATAATGCGACTCTCAAGTCTCATCTAACTAATTTGTTATATTGATTTTGTTTCTATTGGATTTTAATTATCTAAAAATAGATCTTTAAATAAGAAATTCGGTTCATCAGAATGCTAGATCTTTAAATAAGAAATTCAGTTCAAAATGGTCATTAAATCGATTTTGTTTCTTTTGGATTTTAATTATTTGAGTTAATGAGATGAGATTGATATAGTAGAATACACCTCACCACTTACACCTTCATAATATGATTGTGGATTTGTGATTTTATAATTAATAAAATATCGAAAAAGAAAAAAAAAATTAACCAAGTATTGTTATGACGTTTTTATACCATAAAATCCTTTAAAATTCAGGAGAGTCGGATAAAGAAATCCTAATTTAGCAAATTTTTTTACTAAATAAAGGCAAAGAAAAAAAGGCCATACATGCTAGATTAATATTAAAAAAACTTATTCAACAAGAGAATAACAAGCTACTAGCTAGGCCAATCACAGCCGTCCGATCAATGTCATCTACAAATCTTCGATTTGTTTATTATATAAAAATCGAACAAGTACACAGATGAGAATCTAAAAAAAGATTTAATTCCGAATCTACCCTTTGTCCATGTTAACAGCAATCTCTATAAATTGGGATCATCAGCCCCATACAGTGTTTTGTCCATGTCTGGTGCTCATTTGACAACTCTCTAGAAATCTGAAAATGTCTTCCAAGGTCAGCGCCCTTTGCATTGCAACCCTCCTCCTCTTCTTCTTCACACTATCGTCCGCCTCTCGGCCCCATCCCGGATCCTTCTCCGACGTTACTCCGTTGAATACTGATCAAATTACTGAGGTATGTCTTAATGTCTATGTCTATATATATATATGATCTTGTTTAATTTAATTTCTTTGAATTGATTCTATTTCCGTTTGTCTTTATATATTTTTTTAAAAAAAATTGTTAGTTTTCTTATGTTACAATTTAATTTTTAACGTTAAAAGTTCATTAAAGGATACATAGAAACACGTATATATATCGATCAGGGTAGACAGTCTGCTCCTGAAAATGACTAATATGGATGATTTTTAATTGACTATTAGGATGTGGAAGCAGAGAAGGTGGAAGAGAAGTGCGAGGGAGTTGGAGAAGATGAGTGTTTGATGAGAAGAACACTTGCAGCTCACGTGGATTACATCTACACCCAGAAGACCCAGCCTTGAATTATAAATCTCAATTTTTTGTTTAATTTTTTTTCGTGGACTTGATCTTTAATTAATTAATTAATTATGTTGGTTTTATTGGTTCTATTTTTATAGTTTTATTCTCCATTATTATGGCCTTATAGGAGAACTTTTCAATGTACTAGGGGTTCAGTATTTTTATTTTTATTTTTTATTTTTACACATCTTCTGTAGAATGTAATATAGATATTGATTAATATATACCGGATTTTTGGATTATTTTTTTTATTTGAGTTGCTCCATTGCAGATTTGTAGCACACAGAAAAAGGAATAATAATTTGTATGTATATTTACATATATTTGATGTGTAATTAATTGGACGTTTTTATATATATACCTTGATTTGTTAAACGATTCAATCCCTCTTGTAGGGGAATCTAAATTTCTTGTGAAAGATGTAAAAGCTTTGTTTAGTGATGTTGGCATTATTAAGTGTTTACAGGTTTCTAAATCTGGAAACTTCCTAGCACTTAAGTTAGCATTGGAAGCTTATAATTCTGTTAGGGAGCTGTTGTGGCTGGATAAGAATCCTTTACAATATGTTTTTAGTTTGTAATGTGTTGCTGGGTTGTTATCTATCAAAAAAAAAAAAAAAAAAAAATTAATTTTTGTATGAGAATTCGTCTTTAAATTTTACATTCATTGTCTAAAAGAATGCATATTGTTATCAGAAGGCTCATTATAATGTACAATTAAATGGTAATTAGATCATCTAAAATATAAACAAAATTGTGTATTGGAATTCGATTATCTTAAGATCTTTTAATTATATAATTATAAAATATTTAACCAACTAAAGTAATTGATTTTCATATTAGTCGAAGGTTAATTAGTTGCATAACTTCATATTTTTAGTGTTGATACCTTTTCATTATTTTAGAAGTATTTACTTTTAATATATATATATATATACCTCTTTTTTTTTCTTCCATCTGCAGGGCATATTCATGAAGAATGCTATAGCTTTGAACATGTGACTCCTAATATAAAAATCAAAATTATGCTTTCTAATTAATTTCTATTCCACGAAATGATATAGTCTTGTGTCTTACCAACTTATCTAACACAAGCAAAGGCTATATAATTTAATTAATAATCACTGGGTGTCGGATTTTCACGTGTGTGAGATCGACTATGTAACATTATAGAGCAGACTTTGTAATATTACAGAGTTAGTGACATGCATACTCTCAAAAGTGACAATATCATCTTATAACGTTACATAATAAACTATGTATGTACTGTAACATAGTCGATTCCACTCATATGTGGGAATCTCACTCCTAAAACCTACTCATAATTTCTTAAAAAAAAAAAAAAAAAAAAAAAACATTTAGACAATAAGAAGTGGGACATGTGATCATGGTTTGTCTCTCTAATGGGGCAATAATAAAAGTTAAAAAGAGTTGTGTAGTTCACGCCAAATGAGCATCTTTTCGTAAAAGAAAAAACATTGTTAAATATTGATTAACCCAGCTACCTATCTCCAATCCATTAATTGGTTATTATGAATTTGTTTACCGCAATGTTGTCATAATAATTTTCTTTGACATTTAACTCATATTATTTCGTTGACAAACCTAGAAGTGGAATATTATTATGTCATTTTTGTGTTGCACGAACGTTTACTTTTTCAAATGTTTCGTACATGGTATAC
Organism: Acer campestre; assembly: GCA_954870605.1. NCBI lineage: Eukaryota > Viridiplantae > Streptophyta > Magnoliopsida > Sapindales > Sapindaceae > Acer > Acer campestre. The sequence continues at coordinate 27,898,445 of OX940802.1, forward strand.
CTAATTTTCTTTTTTCTTACCAAACTTGAAAATTCAATGATCTAGAAAAAACAAATGCTGACCAAGCTTTGTGTGCACAAATAAGGACATCTTAGACCATCTCCAATGCATATGTCAATGTAAAATTTAACACAAAAAAAAAAAAAAAAAGTAAAATGTTATATCATTGTGCTCCAATGCACAATCCTATATAAAATGCTATTTTTATTATTTTATTAATTAAACTTATAAAAGTAAACATCTACCATTAATGTATTCATTATTTCTTTTTATTCTCCGATGCAAAGTTCCATTAATGCATTCATTCCTTCATTTAAAAAATATATATAATGGTATTTTTGTAATTAAAAAAGGAGTATTTATTGCTGTGCCAAATTTGGCATATGCTAATATGCTATATTGTGTGCCAAATTTAGCACATCATTTAGCACTGCATTGGAGGATGATTTTTTCACCTTGTATTAAATTTTAACATTGACATAAATATTTGACACTGTATTAGAGATGCTTTTATATAGATCAAAAAAATTTCTAGTAAAATATAAAAGCTGTGCGTATAATTAATATATCATTACTATGGTAGTATTACATCGGTTGAAGTGTGAACCATGTTCCCTCTTCCCAAGAATAAACATTACAATCTATTAAAAAAAAAAAAAGAAAAAAAAAAGGGATAATTATCCTGGTGTTTAGTGGCCACCCATTTGGTTGAACGTTATCAAAATGACCATTAAATAAGAAATTCGGTTCAAAATGGCTAATATAAGCAAACAGTATAACGGAAATGACCATAAATAAGGAAATTACCTTAGTGGCCATCCATTTTAATTTTTTAAATAGAATTAATCAATAATTTTTTTTTTAAAATTTGATAAAAAATAAATAATAAAACATTTAAAAAAAAAATTAATCTCCAACCATCCATTCCAATGATGGACGGTTGGAGATTAAACATTTTTTAATTTTTTTTAAAAAAAACAAATATTGTTTAATAAACAGACTTTTTTATTTAAATTATTAGATTTTTTTTTTTAATTTCCTTTTTATTTTATAAAAAATTGTTAATCTTCAACCATCCATCATGTTAGCGAACAAACGTCACTACGCGCGGAAGCATTATCGGATAGAACACAAACAAACACGATAACAACGAAAAGGTAAGATGAAGAGAAGTAATTAAATCCAATCACATACAACACATGAATTTACTTGGAAACCCAAATTAGGGAAAAAAACCACGGTTGTCAGGACGACAAGAGAAAGTTTTAATATGTAGTAAATTGTTACAACCACACACTCATGATCTCTCTTTAAATAATACCCCGAACCCAATTACACACAATGCTCACTTTGAGATCTCTCTAGTATTTGCTATTTTGCTCCACCACTCTCTGATGTTTTCCACACACGTAATAACCTAGTTATTATGGTCTATTTATATCAATTATAGGGAGTTTAGGCTAAAAGGAAATCATACTCTTATACGTACAAGAATTACTTGTTCCACATAAATATTATTTCCTATTTGTGACAAGTCTTCTTTTAAGGAGAAATCCTTTTCCTATTAGAACTTCTAGAAACAACATATTTCATCTTCCATGAATATTTCCTGATTCAACGCATGCTTGTAATTGACTACGATTCAAGTTGCAGTTGGCCACCCGCTTCCTAAACCGTGTTGAACTTGATCACTTAGAAAATCATGATCCATACACCACATCATTGTCGACCGCTCTCGGTACCGTTCTGTAAGCTACAACGGTCACCATAGCGGTATCCATTGGAATTGGACCGCTCTTCATTGCGCTGCGAAAATTCACAGCGGTTGACTACCGTTGTCATTACCACTGTCATTACCACTGTCAAAGCCACAACGACAGTGACAGCAGTTTGCACTGTTCTTCGCTTCTACTATTCGTCACGTCCTCTAAACCTCACTTAAACATAACCTTATACTCCCAAACGTTCTCACTTCTCTAGGAAGTTTCCGCATTGGTAAATCGTGTTTGGTAACCATTGGAATATTCAAGCCATATCCAACAATCCTCCCTTATGGTGAGAATTCCAAAACTTGTCCTCAGTTACGATCCTCATCATCAAGAATCAACATACCCACCACTAGGTATAAACACTTAGGAAACAACCATCCCAAGATTTCTCCAGCATATGTCGAAATTTACCTTGCTGAAAATTATGGTGCAACTCTTTACGTTAGGTTCCTAGGGAGTTCACTTAACCATTGACATCTTTATCCTTCACACACCTTGCATCACCTCTTAACCAATGCCCGTGCACATTTGTGGACCCACTATCAGCTACATCCTTTTCATGGCAACTAGCGGTCATGCCATGAGGATGTTTATGCCCCTTTAGAGAGCATCGATGTAGTCGTCATATTCAAGAGAAGCGATTGCCGGATCACCTTCTTTGGAGCCCTTAGCCGCACTTGTCTTCTTATTTTTACAATCCTTCCTAATGTGTCCAGACTGTCCACATCCCCAACAAGTGACTTTCCTTTTAGAGTTCCCCTTTTTCCTGTCAACCAAAAGAACAAAGTTATCAGAAGATTTACCTTCACTCTTTAGCCTTCGTTCCTTAAAGATAAGTTTGTTCGCTACATCTCCAAAACATATGGTTGAACTCCCATGCATCAAGATTGGCTTCATGTGTGCATAGGACAATGGAAGGGACCAAATGAGTCTTAGACCTTTGTCTTCTTCATCAATCTTTATTCCAATCGACTCTAATTCTGAAACTATTCCATTGAGCACTCCTAGATGATCAGAATTTTCGTACCTTCAATCATTTGCAGCATGTGAAACTGCTCTTTCAGGTAGAACTGGTTGCAGACGCTATTCGCTTAATACAATTCTTCAAGCCTCTCCCAAAGTTCTTTCGCTGAATATGTTCCATGAATATTTGTAAGAACGTTCTTGGCTAGGCACAATCATATTGCACTTGCAGCTCTCTCATCCAAATCCTCACAATCATCATCGCTCATCTTATGTTTTCCAGAACTAGTACTAGCTGTTTCTTTACTAGAATCTCCAGAGCCTTCAGGGTTCGCAGGGGTTAACTTGCCCTTCAACACCTTGTGTAAACCGTGTTGAATTAATATATCTTTAACTTGCACTTGCCACATGCCAAAGTTCATCTTTCCGTCGAATTTCTCAATATCAAATCTCATCATCCTTGCCATAAAATTTGTTAAGACCACTATCAAGCAACCAGGGCTTTGATACCAATTGTTAGCGAACAAATGTCACTATATGTGAGGAAGCGTTGTCGGATAGAACACAAACAAACACAATAACAAAGAAAAGGTAAGATGAAGAGAAGTAATTAAATCCAATCATACACAACACAAGAATTTACGTGGAAACCCAATTCAAGGAAAAAAAAAACCATGGCTGTCAGGACGACGAGAGAAAGTTCCAATATTTAGTAAATTATTACAACCACACACTCAGGATCTCTCTCTAAATAATATCCCAAACCCAATTACACCCAATGCTCACTTTGATATCTCTTTAGTATTTGCTATTTTGCTCCACCACTTTCTGGTGTTTTCCACACATGTAATAACCTAGTTATTATGGTATATTTATATCAATTACAGGGAGTTTAGGCTAAAAGCAAATCCTACTCCTATACGTACAAGAATTACTTGTTCCACATAGATACTATTTCCTACTTATGACAAGTCTTCTTTTAAAGAGAAATCCTTTTTCCTATTAGAATTTCTAGAAACAACATATTTCCTCTTCCATAAATATTTCCTGATTCAACGCATGCTTGTGATTGACTACGATTTAAGTTGCGGTTGGCCACCCGCTTCCTAAACCGTATTGAACTTGATCACTCAGAAAACCATGATCCATACACCACATCATTGTCGACCGCTCTCGGTACTGCTCTGTAAGCCACAGCGGTATCCACTGGAATTGGACCGCTCTTCATTGCGCTGCGAAAATTCACAGAGGTTGACTATCGCCGTCATTACCGCTGTCAAAGCCACAGCGACAGTGACAGCGGTATGCACTGTTCTTCGCTTCTACTGTTCGTCACGTCCTCTAAACCTTCTTCAAACATAACCTCATACTCTCAAACGCTCTCACGTCTCCAGGAAGTTTCCGCATTAATAAGTCGTGTTTGGTAACCATTGGAATATTCAAGCCATATCCAACACATCACAATGATGAACTGTTGGAGATAAAAATAAAATAAAATAAAAAATAAATAAATAATTTTTAAAAAAAAAATCTATTGATTAAATTATAATTGTTGGCCACTACGATAGTTTTCCCTACAAATGACCATTTATTTCACACTTTGGGATAGAATTTGGGAAAAAAAAAATTAGGATGTCTAGCTTTACCCTTGTTTATAATAGTCATTTTGAACTGAATTTTACATCTAATGGTCATTTTGATAGTGCTTGACCAATTGGATGGCTACCGGGTTAAGTATCCCTTAAAAGAAATTATTAATAAATTTTTAATCTTTTTCACTTCAACCCCTCTATAATTATTTGTTTTTTGTGTAATGACCTGAATACATCTTTGTGACGGACTGCGTGCGCATATGAATAATGCCACATCTTTGTAGCATGATATCTATATAATAAAGGCATTAATGTCGATGGAGTATGATCAATTTCAGTGGTCAACTCTCATTAAGAGCAAAGCCACCATGACTGCAATCAATATCAAGAGTGAGGAGTGCTTATATATGCATCCATTATTATAAAGAAAAGACCCCATCAATCCTATCCTGCTGGGGCATGCATATATATATGGCTGCTGACCTGCTGGTACTTATCCAGTTTCCTCGTTGAAATCGTTGAAAATAAAGGCATCGATCATATATATAGATGATAGCAATTAGTGGAGATGAGAATACCATTCATTGGTCTCATAACTACTTAATTGTGATTTGTGGATGCAACTGCTCCATGATCCACATCCACAACCATATAAACTTCATGTGGCTATCGTCAATTCTCTCAAAATTCTGCCTTTCTAGATAGATTTTCCCGGATTCCAAACACACTAATAGATTTTGGATAGATTTTAGAGGACTGTTTTTCGATTTTGATCAAATCTCCTTAGGGTTTTGAAATTCTCCCTAAATATTGTTATGGCTTATGAATATATTGGTTTCATTAAAAATAATATTACTAAAATTCATCATAATTATTTCTTAATTTCATCACAAAAAAAAAATATATATATATATATATATAAAAAGATTTCATCATATCAAATAAATTTTAGTAGTAATAAAATTCATAAGGAACCTACTTTGAATTTTTAAAATCATCTGAAAACCAAACATGACATAGCAATTTCATCCTATCAAATAGATTCTAGTAATTTTATGGTCAAAGTATATATAGTGCCGTATATATGCAGCTAAAAATGATAAGATATAATGATAATAGAGACGATCTCAATTACCAATTGAGATTCCACGTAAAAGGAAAAAAGTGTGAAATTTCCACACCCCATAAATTTTATATTATTGTAAGTAGGTAGGTATGTAGTTGAAAGTTCAAGTTTTGGAAGTTGGCCTAGAGCCACCACCACCGCGAGACCGTGACGTGATATTTGACCGGTTAGAATATATGTAGACAATTAATGTGTTAATTTGACCCTAAATACGATTAGTCACTGCTTGGGCGAGGCTCCTTCGCCGTACCTTCTAAGCTGCCTAATCTATTACTATATCCTCCATTTTCCTCTTTGACTATGGACTTCATTTGGCTATATATATGACTTTGGCATGAGATGAGAGTGTCTTTGTACACCCCCACCGATCTCGGCCGGCGCTGCTCATTGGCAAACCAGTTGGCACCATTGACTAGCAGCCACCTCACCACCACTTACGAGCTACGATCACATTCGTTATATATTGGCGGATAGCTTTGTAACTAAAAAGATTAATTTATTGGGTTTTAACCTCCATTAGTATATATACACACTTCCCTTGCTTTTTATTTATCCATTGTGGGATTCTTTCCATCTTCCTTCTTGAGCTTTATACGTGAATAATCTACTGATCTTACCGTGAGGGATATGAATATTTAGAGAATTAGAGGGTTAAATTGCACAAACATATTTAGGGTTTGACATAATTGCACGAATATGAATCTTTTTCTTTTATTACACAATTTACCCGTTAAATATTTTAATAAAGCATTGATTTTCGCCACTAGAATTCAACAGTCAAAGGGCAATTTGTTTTGTTTTTTTTATTTTTTGCTTTTTTTTTTATTTTTTATTTTTATGAGAAAGTTAATAAATGATTAAAAAAAAAAGACATTATCCAATCTTAAATCGCCTTGTAATTACCATAAATTTTTTAAAGGGATAATTACCCCGGTGGCCATCGACTTTTGCCACCACTATCAAAATGGCCATCGGATGGGAAGTTGGTTTAGAAATGGCCATTTTTGGCAAACAATGTTACACTAATGGCCATTCCGTCATAACACCGTTAACTTTGTCTAAGAATGTTACACTAATGGCCATCAATTTGTTCATTTGGTATCAAAATGGCCATTATAATCATTTTTCTCCAAAATTACTCTAGTGGTCATCCATTTGTTCAATTGGTATCAAAATGGCCATTATAATTGTCCAACTTTTTTTGACCATCCATTTGGTTAATTGGTATCAAAGCAATCATTATATGTACAACTATATTCTGTTAGAAAAATAGAGTAAGCAATCATTAAAAAAAAAAAAAATCAATAGAGAAAATGAAGAATTCATTTGATTTAATATAATTTAAGTCTCATACACATCAAATACTACTTGTCAAACTATATAAGTATACCAAAATCCCCTACACAAGTATACCAACTTGTTCCTTTTAATATGAAAACTATTTAAAAACCATACCTGATTGCACCATATTCAAAACCACATAAAAGTTTGACAACCAATTTTCATGGTATCTAAAATAACTACCAACCTTAACAAAAGACATTAATGTTTTTTTTTTTTTCCTTGTTTTTTTTTTCTTTTTAAGCTGAAGATTAAAAGGAACAAGTTGGTATACTTGTGTAGGGGATTTTGGTATACTTGTGCAGTTTCACAAATAGTATTTGATGTGTATGAGACTTAAATTATATAAAATCAAATGAATTCTTCATTTTCTCTATTGAATGATTTTTTTTTTTAATTATTGCTTACTCTATTTTTCTAACAGAATATAGTTGTACATATAATGATTGCTTTGATACCAATTAACCAAATGGATGGTCAAAAAAAAGTTGGACAATTATAATGGCCATTTTGATACCAATTGACCAAATGGATGGCCACTAGAGTAATTTTGGAGAAAAATGATTATAATGGTCATTTTGATACCAAGTGAACAAATTGATGGCCATTAGTGTAACATTCTTAGACAAAGTTAACGGTGTTATAACGGAATGGCCATTAGTGTAACATTGTTTGCCAAAAATGGCCATTTCTAAACCAACTTCCCATCCGATGGCCATTTTGATAGTGGTGGCAAAAGTCGATGGCCACCGGGGTAATTACCCCTTTTTTAAATTAATAAAAAACTAAAACTAAATTAAATATTAATTAAATATAAAAGATAAAAACTTAGAAAATTAATAAAAAGGTTAATTGTAATAACTTACCTTGTGTTTTTGAATAAGGAGAATTGTACCGACATCCCCTGAGGTTTGGATTAACTGCACCCAAATGGACAAAGATGCTCATTACACAAAGACACCCCTGGAGTTAACGGAAGTAACAGTTCTGTTAGTTTGACCAGGTGTGACTCAAATAGTGACAAAAATACCCCTAAAAAAAGTCTAGAACTTCAATTATTTTCACAATCCAAAATCAGTTTTAAAAAATAACATAGAATGATAGTAATAAATTTATTAGTTAGATTATTTGTAAAAAATAAAATAAAATAAAATAAAATAAAATAAAAAAATAAAAATAAAAAATTGCTAAAAAATGGAGACCACATTCCATCGGCAGTCGGCTATTCGGCTTCCATAGCTTATGTCAATGGAGGTTATGTCTCCTCATTTCCAATGAAGGAGAAACGCGACCTCCAATAAAACACAATTTTTATTTTTTATTTTATTCCCTTTACTTTCCTTTGCTACATTTCTTCTTCCTCTACTTGTCGCATAATTTGCTGGTTTCCTTTGGATCTCCACAATCCATCAAAGTTAAAACTTAAAACATCAACACCCACCCACTAATTTCACAACAGAGTCGCCCTTCAAAAAATAAAAATAAAAATAAAAATAAAATCACTACATAGACAAAATCAACACCCACCTAGTGGATGATGGAGGAGCCGTGAGATGGTTGAAATCCCTTCCAACGTTTTCATTTTTCATTTTATAATTGTATTTTAATTAAGATCATGTAAATACCCTTATACCTTTACAATGTTAGTTGTTGATGGGTATCTGCTCAGTCAAAGACTAAAGGGGGTATGAGTGTAGATTAAGCATCTTTTACCATCCAGTTACAATTAAGCTAAACCTCAGGGAATGTGGGTACAATTCTCCCTTCTGAATAAAGGCTTAATATTCATCTTATTGAATTAATTGTTGCAGCCCCCTTTCCGTTAGTCAAAATTCGTTAAAGATAACGGTTGACTAGATTTGCTATGGGTAAAACGTCATTTACTACCAATTATTTTTTAGCATAATATAATAATACACAACTATTTATTTTCTAATTAAAAACTAAACATAAAAATATAAAAATAAATAAAACATTGGAAGGATAATTCCCTATCCTTCCAATGTTGATATAATATCTCCATAGAGAAGAGCTGGGTTCAGATCTCTTCCAAAAAATGGAGAGATCTCCTCTAATGGAGAGGATATCTGGTTCTCCCTAAAAATGGAGAACCAGATTTTCTCCATTAAAGGCCCATATTCCCTTCACGAGGAGTAGATCGACGCTCCTCTGCACGAGGTGCAATTTGCTTCTTGCGAAGGAGCATATCCTCCACTAGTAGAGTTGTCTAAAAAAAATTATTTTGTGTTTTGATGATAGTTTTGGTAAAGATTGTTTGTGTTGATGATTTTGGTTTGTTGAAGTGATGATGGATTTTTGGTGATGGAAGTTAAGAAGATTTGGGTGATGAAGATGAAGTGTGAGATGCATGTTTGGAACTTTGGACGATGAATATTGTTTTAGAAATCTGAAAATGTATTGTTTGGGAATTGAGAAAATGAGAAAGGGAAAAGAATTTGGAAGGAAAAAAAATGAACTTGGAAGAAGAAAAAATTATATTTCGAAATTTGTTCTCTTTTTTTATTTTTTTTATTTTTATTTTTTTATAGTTTTTATTTCTTCAAAAGCTTTTATTATAAATTTATTTCTTTTTATAATTAATAGTTTTTTTTCTTGACAGAATTTTTATATAATTAATAGTTGAAAATTGATTACTTAAAAGAGTAAAGGGCATTTAAGACTTTTTCAAGTAAAAAACAGGGGCATTTTTTACTTTTCCTTTCTAAATCTCAATCAAATGTTAAATTTGATGAAAGTCAACTCTTAATAGGGGATCTGTTGCAATAAGGTTTTTTCAAAAAAAAAAAACCAAGGTTAAATTATTGCAATTAATCCTAAAACAATCTCTTCCAGGTTGTGGGAGGATATAGATCTTCTCGTAACAGCAACATGATCTCCTCCACAAATTGGAGGAGACTAGCAACCAATGAGGATCCGACGAAGTTTCGCCAGATTCTCATTAGAACGAAGTTACAATTTAATATTTGAGAAAAAATAGGTTAAAAAAAAATCACAAGCAGCACCCACTACAAGCCCAGGCCCACCTAATCTTGCCTCCCCTTTTGATTTTCTACTGCTTACTATTATCTGCTTGTTAGCATCCCCTTCCCTATTATTACATGAGAAGTGCTAAATTCACTCTCTCAACCCACTCTCTCAATCCACTCTCTCTTCTTTGTTGGACACGTGTTAATATTTTACTTTTTGACATGAAAGTTGAACCATAATCAAAAAGTAAAATATTAACACGTGTCCAACAAAAAAGAGAGAGTGGATTGAGAGAGTGGGTTGAGAGAGTGAATTTAGCACTCCTCTTATTACATTTAGTAACAACAATTTGGTTACTAATTGTTTGTTTCTGTAACTAATATTTATTTGAATTATGACTATTTTAGTTAACGGTAAAAACTTTATTTGAATTTAATGTTTAACATCCAATATATATTTTGTTACCAATTAAATGTAGACTAATATTTATTTAAATCCGTAACTATTATTTTTTGGTTTTAAAAGCCTTTTTACTGAATTTCATATTTAGAATCCAAACTAGTTTTAAAATAAAATAAAATAAAAAATAAAAAACCTATATATTAATTACGAAGTGAGAGCCTCCGTTGAGCTTGACCATTGTGTTGAACTTAGTAGATCTAACAACATTTGTCAAATAAATATATCAACAATAATTTTTTATTTTATTTTTAATTTTCGTTATACTGTACTTTCATTATTTTTAAATTTAGTGTTTTACCTTCAACTTCTCTGTGTAACTATGTTTGTTTGAGCCCAACAAAAAAGTTGAATTAGTACATGATCTCAATTCATTAATTATTGATTTCAATTAGAGAAAACTGTATGTCTGTATCTACACCCCAATTTATAATTTTCTCATAATTCCAACATTGCCCTTAAAGACATAAAACTATTTAGTTTAATTAAAAATAAAAGGAGCTCCCTCCTGCTTCGATTTGTATGGGAAGAATGGAAGCAGAAACAATCAAATGCCATATTGGAAGGAATTAAATTTGTTTATGTGGAAAACTTCTTCCCTTTGTGAACTAAATCAAAATATTAGAATACCATAAGGAAAGCTTTGCGGTCAAGGAAAATAAATAAATAAATAAATAATCTCTAAAACAAGAACTGAATACCATATGTCCATATGTTTATAGCTATGGAATTAGTTATTTCTCTTATATTCCTATTTTCAGTTTTGATCTGTTTTGGAGCCGCCTTTTTCCAGATTGATTGTTGAAACTTGAAACTGATTCTTACGCTCAGTTTTGTTTGAGTTAATGAAATTTTTCTTCAAAAAAATAAGTTGGAATAAAAAAAAAATGCTTTTTTTTTATATATATATTTTTTGTAATTTATTAGATTATGATAATTGATCAAAAATTAAAAGAAATTTTTTCTTACAAAAAAAAAAAAACTAAAAAAAAGGATATTTCCGGCAATATATGGTGTGTACTTACAAAATATAAGATTTTTTAAAATTTAATGGAGTTTATATATAAAAAGGAGTGTACATACGATTTTTCAGAGCTGTAAATATCATAACTCTTTCAATAAATAGAGTAAAACTCAAGACTCAAGGGCCGAAATTGAAGATTAAATCCATCGATAAAACCAAACAGTTGGTCCACTGGGCCGTAAAATTGGCGCCAAACCCAATAACATTTCCCGCCATTATTAAACCTCTCTCATCAACATCAACACCCAACCCATCTCACAAACCAGACCGAAACCGAAATGGCGACGGTTGGAATTGGAAGACAATACTGGCTCCTGAAAACAGAGCCAGGAGAGTGGTCATGGGACGACCAAGCAGCCAACGGAGGAGTAACAAACTGGGACGGCGTCAAGAACAAGCAAGCCCAGAAGAACATGAAATCCATGAAACTCGACGACCTCTGCTTCTTCTACCACTCCGGACCCAGCTCCCGCCGCGTGGTGGGTGTCGTTAGCGTCATACGGGAATGGTACGGTGAGAGCGGAGAAGTATCCGTAGATGTGAAGGAGGTTGGGATGATGAGAAGGACGGTGGACTTGAAGGAGATGAAGAGAGACGATGGATTGAAGGGCTGGGGCTTGTTTAGGCAGCCAAGGCTGTCGGTCGTGCCGGTCTCGGAGAGTGTTTGGGAGAGAGTTTGTAATTTGGGTGGTGGGTTTGATGGTGATGGTAGAGAATCAGAAGGATTAGATGATTAATGGAGGATTTGTATCATAATATGTGTAATCTTGACTAGTGCATATATATATTAAATAGTTTTGGAAATTGAATTGATGCTCTGTTTTGATTTCTACTTTCAATGGATGGGATTTTTTTTATTATTTGTTTTCTATTTGTTTGGCCACAAAGAACTTGTAAATTATAAGAGGAGTTGATGCATCTGCTAACGAAACTAATAAAAGTATCGCTCTCTGCGGCATTTTATCGAACACCTACGCAGCCTCGATTATCAGCCCACAACAAGTTCAAAACGACGTCGTATCAAGTCGAATTTATTATATATATATTTTATAACATCTAAAAGACTAAAACCCATCAATCACATTCACTCAGCGAAACTGGAAAACCCCAGTAGTGATATAAGTGATAGAGGGGTTTCTGCAAATGCAAAGCTCATCGGCAATACAACCTCGTTTTGTGCATCTCTTGAACCGTCCTTGGGAGAAAACGGTGTCGTTTAGGAGTGTCAGAGCATTCTCAAGTTCATCGTCAGAAGCTAACCAATCACGCGGTGGTCTCCCGCGCTTCTTCTCCCAAGTTCTTCCTTTTTCAAAGGCAATTAATTCTCAGTCTCTCTCTCTCTCTTTTTTTTTTTTTACACAAAATCATGACTTTGGGCCCATTTCATTTTAATGGTGATAAATAATGCAGGGAGCTGCCGTCCGTGTCGAAGGAGATGAATTTTGGCATATGACTAAAGTTTTGAGGTTGAGTACCAATGATAGGTACACGCTTGATCATTGTTTGTTTAGACTTTCCAGTTCCTTCTTTATTTGTAAACACAAGATGTTGTAGAAAATTACTGTAAATTTGTTCGAATAGCATTCACTTTTTGATATTATTGTGTGATTATTGTTTCTAAACGTAGTATTATTGCATAACAAAAGATTTGACGGGGAACTATGTGAGTGTAATGTGAACTGTGTTGGGAATTTTTTTTGTTCTCGGCGCAATAGTTTTATACTCTAATGGCTGTTGTGAGGGTTTTGGAAATGAAGGAAGTTTTGGGCTAGTTGGAACTGGATGTTCATATGAATTTCACAAGAATGTAGTATTTTCTACTTTTTGAAACTCTGTTCTGGCAAAAGTTATTAGCTATAATGAAGATATTTATAAATTTTCAAATAATGGTATGCAAGGGTAGAGCTTTTCAATGGGAAAGGTGGTTTAATAGAAGGATGCATACAGAGGATTGATCGCTCAGGACTGGATTTTGTGGCGCTAGAAGATCCTAAGCTGGTTTTACCTCAGTCTACACAATGGCATGTATTTGCAGCTTTTGGTAAGTATTGATACGCAGTATTGTATGTAAAAGTAGCCCATATCTTTTGATCTTTGTTTGATTCTGCTCCTATTCAGGTACTCTTAAAGGTGGTCGAGCTGACTGGCTTGTTGAAAAATGCACAGTATGTCTTAATATTTATCTTATTAAAATCAGGAAAAAAAAAACTGTTCACCTATTTTTTAACATGGCTTCTTAATAACTCCTCTATCCACTTTCCTAGGAGCTAGGAGCTCATAGTGTAACACCTTTGCTGACAGAACGTTCTCCTTCAATCTCAGAAAATCGGGTGGACAGATTGCAACGTGTTATTTTAGCAGCATCAAAACAATGTAAATTGATTCTAGACTCTTTTATATCAACAACAATTACTTACTGTAAAAACTTACTTTAGTATATGGAGATCAGAATCAGTTCTAGTTTTGCTATCTGATGAAGGGGTATGTCTGAAAGTTATTTATGTTCCATCTGTTTTCAGTTTTTAGTGCTCATGTCTACCTATGTCATAGGTCAACGGCTGCATGAAATGGTTTTAAATCCTCCTTTGAAAATTGATGGCCTTTTACCTCTCGTAAGTTCTTCTTTCCTACCTTTTTGCACTTGAATGGTTTGGCTATCATATAATTCACCTCAGCAGTGAGGTGAATCTATTTAAAAGATGCTCTTATTTGTAAATAATAGATTTTAATAGTGTTGTTTATGAACTATTCAAGCATGTTTGGTGCCAAGTGCTTGAATTTTAGGAAGTGTAGTAGTTTAGAAGTAATTGGCTGTTTGGCATGTAGTTTTTTATTTTGAACTTGGATGTATATTATATCCTACAGGTTGCCCAGTCAAAGCTGTCTTTTGTTGCAATAGCTGAAGGTACTCCTCTTGTTAGTGCTTTGACTTCATCAAGAAAGGAATCAAGTGGGCTGATAATAGTTGGACCAGAAGGGGGTTAGTACACATTGTGTGTGTGTGAAGCAGTTTAGCTTATATTTAATATTTTTTAACTGCTTTATTGAACAAATGAAGAGCCATTGTTGTTGTTTTTTTTTTTAATTCATGTTATAATCATGTAGTAATTAATACTTGTGGAATTGTTTGGAAGGAGGTGCTTAAGTTTTTGAAAAATCTAAATCTTTACTTCTTACTATATCGTGTACCTTGAATGTCGTGATTGTTGGCATGCACTGTTTTTCTTATGGTTGCTCAATTGCCACAAACAATAGAGGTACGACTAGATAACCTTTCAATTCTTATGGATAGAGGTAGGATTCTGGGTATTTAGTAGAAGAAGATGCGAATGTCTGACCTGACTCTACGAGAAAGATAGTTCAAGAAAAGGAAGGAGAAGCAAGCTTTTTAATTTCTGTGAATGAATAACAGTCAGTTTTTTTGAGTTCAGAAGCTAAGTAGTAACTGAATTATATCCTTGTTAGGCTTTTATCCAGGGAGTGGAGACGGGGCCATTCCCATTAAAGAATGGCGAGTGCTTACGGAAATGTAATAACAACAATCATGCCGAGATGTCATGTGAATGCACTGGGGGTTAGATCCCCGAGGTGGGGCTTAGTTAACTGGTTAAAGGCCTTTGATTTGTACTAATTTTCAGTTCTTGATGGTTCGTCTCCATAATACATGTATACTAAATGGAGGGAGGGGAAAATAAAATTATTGTAAAAATAGCTGGTCCTGTCCCTCAATTAGCTGTCGCGGTGTGAATCACATTTTTTTAGAAAAAAAAAAAAAAAACCTTTTGTGCCATTTGATTTATGAGATACTACCTCCAATTGTTTTTATTTGTTGTATGCAGTAGATGGATGCATATCAAAGTTCCATATACATTTGGATAATAAGTACATGCAAATAGCAATTGATCTAAAATCTTAGCATTTTTCTGAGAATTGTTTAGTTATTAGGATCTTATCAATTATGTTCTTTTCTTTTCTTTTCCTAAATTTCAATGAAAATAAATTTCTTCTATGTTGAACCAGTCCTAATATGCTCTAACTCTTGTTTCATTTGTACGTACTAACAAAAGTTTTTTGTTTTCTTTGGAAAAGCTGAAGTAAATTCTTTTTCTGTTTATTAATGTTTTAGACTTCACGGAAAAGGAGGCAAATATGATGATGGAAGCAGGTTCAATTGCTGTTGGTCTTGGGCCACATCGCTTGCGTGTTGAAACTGCAACAATTGCTCTTCTAGCAACTCTAATGTTATGGTCCGATTCTCAACAAATGCCCAATCCTTAAGCACTCTTGCAGAGTAAACCTTGTATGCTGATCTCTTTTTACTTTTGATTGTATTACCTTCTAGCACTCTTCCTGTGTTGGGTCAAATATTAATTTATAATTTTGATTTATTAGCCAGCCAGATTTTCTGGAGGACTTTAATCTTTTATATTTTATTTTAATTCTTAGGTTTGGCTAGTCAGTTGCTTGCTCGAGCAACAAATCTGGAGATGATGGTAAAACTGGGAAGAAAGGGTCAAACCAAAACAACATTATATGAAATCAAAGTTGATCCAAATTTGGAGAAGATCATCATCTTACAGACCTGGATATCTGGTTGCTACCAATCCCAGTACATGTGGAACTTTGAATATTGAACACACAAATGCAATCTAAATTTGTTTAAAATCTCTTTTTTTTCTTAGTTGTGACGATATGACTTTTTCGGTACTTTGAACATTATCTATGTCATCAATGTGAACCTATCATTATGTTTGCCTAAACAGTTTCCCATCTAGTTTATCGAATAGAATGATTAGGTTTTCCATATATCTGTTTTTCTAACTTAAAACTTATGTCATTCATCAATATTATACAAATATATTTTTCTTCTTTTCTCTTGGCTTTCCGTGAGAGCTCTTCCCTGTGCTTGGTTATTACATGTTTTGGGAAAATTAGGTTCGAAATCTTGCCGTCTTTCAGGCAGGACCACACGTGTGCCATGTGCATGGTTATCACTGGGAAATCTAATTACTGGTATGATTCTCTGGTGATATGATATGAGCTACTTTGTTTATTGTGATCTTGCTAATTCTATATAGTTGGAAGTCTTTCGAATTAACAATAATGTTTGATCATTTTTATTTTAATGCCGTGTTTGAATCAGAATTTGGGAACTAGTTGCAGACTTTTTTAAGGGATGCAGAGACTTCTACTCTGGTATGTATGCTCTCTTGTTTTCCTACTAAGCTTTCACTCTTTGACTCTCCACATGGATTGGATTATTATAGACTTTTGAATGCAAATTGGAAACGGTTTCTACTAGGGAAGGTTGCTTTCTTCTTCTATATAGTCTGTAAACAACACCTCTTTATTATTATTTTTAATAACTGAAAATCACACATCTTTGAAATCCATACTTGATATTTTATTCATTTTTCATAAAATCCAAAACATGACAATTTTTTCTTGGGAAATTTTCACACATCTTTTAAATCTTATTATTATTATTTTGACATTAGTGTTTATTTTATTAATTTTTCATACAATCCAAAACATGGCAAGGGTGATGGGTGTCACGTGAAAATATTCTTGCTATATTTTTTATTTTTTTTAAATATATATATAACTAAGAAATCTACACAAATTTTTGGTACAAAATATGATTCTTCTATAACAATTTTACACAGAATTATTATTAATCATGTAAGAAATTTTAATAATATTAATAACATACCTAATTCTATAATATATTAGCACATCAGCTCCTAGCAGAGCTGATAGTGCATCTCTGTTCCACATAAGTTGTGAGAGGTTCAAATCTCACCATATGCATTTTATATGTATATGTGGAGAATAAATACCCGGGCTACACATATATTGTTTGATCTTGGTAGGTCCGGTAATCCTATTGTAATATTTATAATATATATATATATATCGTATATTATATATACAATTGGATGATGCTTAAAAATAAAAGGTGTTGGGTATCTCATATCTGGTAGAATTCGTCTAGCTAATGGAAATCACTAACGATTACATAATATGATATTATAAAACTGGATGTATTCTCTTTTTGATTAAAAATAGGAAATAGCATAAGTAATTGACAGTGACAATAACAGAAATTTCTTTTAAAGATAAATCGTTTGTGCATTTGAGACTTTAATGATGATGTTTGATAGTCAAAATTGGGCTTAAAATAAAAGCACATAGTGTTGCTTTCTCAGTCTAATAGACAAATACAGATAAATTTGTTGAAAAAGATATTCAATTCTTCAACACTTTAACGGACAATTCCATTGGAAGAGATGCCGTGTAGCTTCTTGATGATGTAACTTCTCTTTAAATTTAAAATCTCATATTCAAAGTTCAAACAGAAAGGATTATATTAATTTAAATTGTTTACTTAAATCTATATTTTAATATTCAATCACCATTCGTTCAAATCAAGTGATTTGGACAATATAATATCATCTTTAAAATTTAACTAAATTTGACTTCAGGCATGATATGAAATTGTAAAATCCCAATCATTATTTAAAAAATAATAAAAATCATACCACGTGGGGATGCCAATTTCCACCATGAGGCCTCTTATCCCCCATAAATGGGGGAAAAAATCTCTCACAGATGAGGATAGGGATGAGAATGGATTTCATTCCTCCAAAACTTTTTTTTCTTTTTTTTTTTTTTTTTTTTTTTTTTTGGCATGTTATAAACTTTAATTGTATTTGAATTTTTATTATGTAATAGGAGTATGAGATAGCTAACTTTTGTTAATGTTTGAATGATGAATTATTTATTTGTTCAGGTTATTTCGAAAATGCAATTTTAAGTTAAATAGGAAAACGGAGGAAATGGGGTCAAATATGAGATTTTCGGATTGGGAAAAACAAGAAAAACGGGGGTAAATGGGGAGGGATTGGGATGGGGATGGGGATGGGGATGGGTTAGGAAATGGAGATGGGGATGGGAGAACATATATTCATCATCATTTCCTTTGTCATCCTTAGATTAAAGGACTACCAAGACTTATCGAGATCAAACACTACAACGCGGCTCGGATGTCTACTTCCATAATCGGAAGAAGTCAACTCTCAACTTTCCCCACACTTATTGCGGTTTTAAGGGCAATGATTTAATATTGAAGTTTACATTTAAATTAAAAATTAAGTTGATTTAATCACACCCATTAAAATATATCTTTTAAATTCTTTGGTGTCTTATTCTGTAAATCAACTATAATATTGAAATAAATATTTGCAAAAATATAATATTTAGAAGGATGAATTTTATTGATTTGTTCAATCATTTTTGGAAAGGAAATTTTGATCAATTTTATATTTTTGTATTAACTTCAAAAGAAACTCTTAACAAATTTTAAAATGATTAGAATAAATACACAATTCTAGCATTTTCAAGAGAAGATCAATGAAATTTAACTTAATTAAAAAAATGTTTGAAAGAAATTCATTGAATGCATTAAGAATCAGTGAAATATTTGATAGGTAGAAATTAGATTCATATCTTGTTCGATCCCAATATTAAATAGTTTTCAACAATTTTGAATTTATGAAATGTGTGTGCCACATTCATTTATTAAACCCCTCTTTAACCACAAGTACTAAACTACCCCTAGAATCAAACTTTAATTACTCTGATAGAAAACTTACATTTAAAATCGAAACTAGAGTTATTTTGAAAAATAATTAAAATTCAAGGGTTTTTTTTTTCCTCTTAAACAGTTAAATCTAATTCAAACAAAAATAATCCTTGTACAATTATAAGGAGTTGACCGATTATATTTTATTTACCCCACACGGTCCATGATACTTGCCATTTCTCCATCCAAGCCGTCCAAATTAAGCTAAACTATTTTTTTCTTTTCTTTTTTGTTTAGGTTTTATAGGATGAACAATTAAGTTGTACAATTTTAGAACATTGTAGTTTTTTATTTAGTATAATTTGATAAAATCATCCTTTACCGAGGATGTGTTCCATTTACCATCTATCTCTACATTCCGCGTAACATGTTATTAACGGTATCTCTACCTAATATATATTTATATACAATCACTGCAAGATAAAGATATGTGTAATGTTTGCAATGAGATTTGAATGAAAATACAAATTTACCTTTACAATAGTTAAAATCGACTAAAAAAGGGTTAGTAAGAGCACCAATTCGATATTTGTGAATAACATTGAGACCAATTTATAATCAAAAATGAAACATCTCAATCTACTTCAAATTAAGAAAAAAAGAATTCAAGATTTATTTGGTAATTGACCGTTTATATTATTATGTTTCCATAGTTTAAATCATGTTTCCAATTAATAATTTGTTAAGAAAATAAATAAATCATATGAGCAATTTAAGCATGAAATCTTGAGTATGGGTATGGCATACACTGGAATGACACACCATCAGACCCATACAAATAAGTCAGATAAGGTCGGCCAATGGCAAAGTCGTGATTATTTCAAAAAACAAACCCAATTCTGAAAACCCCAGTCAATAAAAACTAGAGCTCCGGACTCCAGAGAGAACAACACCAAACAAATCTCTCAAGCAAAACAAAAAAAAAAAAAAAAAAAACAGAGCAGAGTAGACAATTTTGTGTCTCTGTAAATACACTCTCTCTGTTTCAGGAATTTGAAATGACGATGATTCAATTAGACAATTTAGTGGAGTCGATAAAGTCGAAAGTGAGAGCTTTGAACTTGAAGAAGACGAAGAAGCCATATATAAAGATGGACAAGAGCTCAAGTGTTAAAGTGGAAATTCGCAGCAAAAAAGCCAGGAAGCTCATTGAAAAAACTCTCAAGGTCGCTGATCATCCACCAAAACGCACCTTTTTTTGATTGTTTTGTTTTCATTGTCTTTGTAGATAAATAGTTTTATTTATTTTCTTGATCGTCCGATTCTGTGTTAAAGAAACTCCGTGGAACCGTTTCGGATTTGATAAAATTAATTTCTCTGCTTTTTCATTAATGAGATTGTTAAATTTCTCTAAATGGGTTTTTTTTTTTTTTTTTTTTTTTTTTTTTTTTTTTTTTTTTTTTTTTTTTTAATTCCGGTTATGAAAAGTCAATAACAGTGATCCAGTGCAGAAGCAAAATCATTTTGATGTAAGTTATGGTGTGTTTGGAGAGATAGGTCTTTGGATTTCATGATTTCTATAGTGCAGTTTACTTGCAGATTCATGAAGGTGCAAGTGTGTCAAAACTCAAAACACATGAAGCAGTAGGGAAAGTGGGGTCCCAATATTTTTATAATGTTTACAAAGTGAGAAATTGATAATATTTGATAATATTTATTTATTTATATTTTAATTTGTTTATCTTCCTTTTGGTATTATAAACTATATTTATAGAATGAAAGATAATTCATTAAAATTTTCCATGTTTTTTAGATTTTAACTAAATTTCCGTACTCCTATAAATTTTACATTAATTTTCATGTCAATATTGATATGTCCACCAAATTAACCGAATACCGATGAAAGTCATGCAAATTTACAATAAATAATTTACAAATTATTGCACCGATATTTTCATGGATGTTGATATTTTTATCGTTGGCCCCTTATAAATTTAGAAAGGTTGTACAACTAATGTCATCGCGGATTTGTATCGTCCAAGGGCGAACCCAGGATATTTTTGTTGCCCGGGCTAAACTATATATGTATATATTTTTTCTATACTTGAAAAGAATTTACTTTATTAATGTGTGCTAGGGGTCATTTGTTTTTTTGTCTGAAGAATGAATAGTCCTGAATTTTACTAAAGACTAAATAGTGACTGAAACCTGAATCTGAATGTCATTTTTTTTTTTTTTTTTTTTTTTTTTCCTTACATCTGAATGTACTGTCAACATGTTTATTTTTAAAAAATAAAATTGTCTGAAAAGAAGTAATTTTACATCTATACCCTTGTTGAACAATTATACATATAATATAGAATAAAAACAAGAGTAATGCTACATTGACTAAATTTGATACCCAAATATGGTGCCCAAATGATGTGGCAACACTCTAATCCATTCATTTAAATCATCCAAATCTAATACAATTTAAATTAATGGTCTATAGTGTTGCCACATCATTTGGGCAATGTAGCATTACTCTAAAAACAATACAAAAATAATAATTATATATGAACACATATGATCATATATGATCATGATTTTCTTCTTCGATTACAAACAAACTTTATTTTTACTAAGAAAAGAAAAGCTTTTTTTTAAAAAATAAAAATAAAAATAAAATGAGCAGCAGGAAAACTCACACAAAACACTCTAAAAAAATAATATATAAATACATCACCCTAATATGATAATAAAGTATTGATATTAAACACTAATATGAGATGTGATTAGGGTTCTTTTTTATTTTTAAAGCTATTTAAAATAAGCAATATATTAAAATAAACAAAATAGCTTAATGATTATGATTCAGACCCATTAAGTTTTAAGTGGAAAAAAAAAAAACGACCCCTAAGTTAAATATTAGTTGATCTTTTTTTAAGTGATTTTGAAAAAAAGTATTTTTTTTTCGTTTTTTAATAATAAGATGATGGACAATATCTCAAATTCGAGTTACCGTCACCGCAAGTAGTATGTAAACAAATAATAAATAAATAAAATATTATAATTGATTTTACAATTCAATTTGAACAATGTTAAATATATAAAAAAGGGTTAAAATATTATAAAATATCAGATTATATAAATATAATCTACACTTGTGAAAATAGAAAACAAAGAACTTGATAATCTTTTATTAATAGGTAAAGTTAATAATATTGGCTAAAACTAAGGATAGTTTAAGATATTTGCACAATAAAAAAAAAAAAAAAATCAACAAAGCTGCCCCGGCTACAGCCCGGGGCAGCCCTCTCTTTTGTCCGCCCATAGCCGGGGCAGCCCTCTCTTTTGTCCGCCCATGGTATCGTCTCCTTACCTTATATCTTTCTTACAATTTTTTTAAGGGATAATTACCTTGGTGGTCATCAATTTATGCCACCATTATCAAAATGGTCAATAGATAGGGAATTGGTTTTAAAATGACCATTTTTGGTAACACATTATTACACTAATAGCTATTCCATCAAATTCCATCCATTTCTATCAAATTCCATCCAATAAGTGACATTTTGATAAACATGAGGATGACATTAATTTATTTTAGATATTTTTTTGAAATCAATTTTTTCTTTTGTTTTTGGAAACAAATAATTACATTTAGTGTGTGTATACTATAGCATATCTCAAAAACAAACACACACACACACACACACACACATATATATATATATATATATTTCTTTTCAACTTATCTCAAATATATTTTTTAGAATTTTTAGATTTTATAGCCTTAATTTTCTCAAAAAAGATATATATATATATTTAAGACATACTATATGTATATACACACTAAATATAATTATTTATTTCAAAAAAAAATTGATTTTTAGAAAACATCTAAAATAAATTAATGTCATCTTTTTATTTACCAAAATGCCATTCATTGGATGAAATTTGATGGAAATTGATGAAATAGCCAGTAGTGTAACAATATTTGCAAAAAATGGCCATTTTAAAACTAATTCTCCATTTGATGACCATTTTGATAGTGGTGACAAAAGTTGATAGCCACCAAGATAATTATCAATTTTTTAAAAATTATTAGTAAAGTAATAACAGTAAACAATCAAAATGCTTATGTGACAAGCTTTATTAAAATGTGAGTTGAAGTGAGATGGGGATCCAAATCTAAATCTAAATAATTTGATAATTAGATATTTCTCTCTACTCTTCTTCTCTTTTATTATTCAATAATCAATATTGAAAGCAAATGAATTGTTCTCAATTTTGTGTTCATCCTACTATCATAGAAATTTCAACATATTCTAGTGTACAAAGAACATAATTTAATACCACATGCTTGTGCTCTACAAACTTGGTGGTTTTTAGTTATTTGTATTATCAAGTATTAATGCTTTTTGACAATTTTAAATTTTTTCGAATTTTGCATCCAAATAGATATTCATTGCCATAATTTGGTCTCAGAACTTTATGTAAAATTTAGTCCCAAAAATACCTGGTATAGATAGATGGATAGATAGATACCATTAATTAAAAAAAAAATGGTATCGGATCAATTGCATAAAATAATAATAATAATAATAATAATAATAATAATAATAAAAGGGTGCGTTTGGTACGCGGGACAGGACGGGACGGGACGGGACAATTTTCTCTTGTCCCGCGTTTGGCGCGCTATTAGTATGGGACGGGACGGGACAAGGTGGGACAAAAAACCCAAAAACTTGTCCCACCCAAATAGGTAGGCCAGACTTGTCCCATGCATGGGACAAGTCTGGAAAAGACATTTTTGCCCTCAAATATTCCAAAAATTACAAAAATACCAACTATAAAATAAAACCCAACCCATTTTTACGCTTCTCTCTCTGAAACCCACCCCATTCTCACGCTTCTCTCTTCTCTCTCTCTCTCTCTCCTTTGGCCGCCGGCGAGGAGCAACGATCTTTGTCTCTCCCGCTTGTCTCTCTCTCTCTCTTAGTTCGACCTTCAATTTTGGAGGTGGTGGCTTTTGTTAATTTCGATTTTGAGAAATCGATTTAGGGTTATCGATTTGGGGTTTTCGATTCACAGCGATCGGAATACAAATCGGGATTGCATCGTCGACGGCCAGGTTTGTGGGGGTTTGTGAGGTTGTGGCTGGGTTTGATTGAATCCGGTGGTGGATGGTGGTTTGGTGTTGACGATGATGAATCCGGTGGTTGACTGGGTTTGGTTGTGAATGGTGATTTGGTGTTTGACGATGATGATGATGGTGGGGTTTTTTGGTTTAATGTTGACGATGATGATGATGGTGGGGTTTTTTGGTTGATGATGGTGGGGTTTTTTGGTTTAATGTTGACGATGATGATGATGGTGGGGTTTTTTGGTTTGTATTTGATATGTATTCGATTGAAGCAAGACTTTGATTTTTTGATATGTATTCGATTGGGGTTTTTTGATTTGTATTAGATTTTTTTTTTCTTCCCTGTTTGTTTTCCAGGTTTTTTTCTTTGTTTAATTGATTTAAGAACACATAAAAATTGATTTGTTATTTTTGTTTGTGGAATTTGATTGAAGAAAAATTGATAGTGTTTGTGCAATGAGAAAATGAAAGAAAATATTAAATTTGCATGAAGAAAATATCAACAATATTTGATATTTTTCAAAAAAAAATAATAATTCAAAGTTAATAAAATTGTTATGAACATTGGAAATGACAAGAGGGGCACTTTGGTCATTTGAACCTCGTGTCCTGTCCTGTCCCAACCACACCAAACGCATAATAGTACAGTCCACAGTTCTGTCCCATGCATTCCAAACACAATACGGAACAACATGTCCTGTCCCGTCCCGTCCCGTCCCGTCCCACCTTGTCCTGTCCCATGTCTGTACCAAACGCACCCTTAAGGACCCATTTAGTGTTTAGCCCCTTTTTTTTCTTACTTTTACTTTTTACTTTTGTATTTGGCGACAATAAATAGACTGCTTTTAATGATATACAAATTATTTTGAGAGACTTTAAGGGTGCGTTTGGTACGTGGACGGGACAGGACAGGACGGATTGAGACGGGACAGAACAGGACAGGACAGCTGTTCCGTATTGTGTTTGGAATGTCTGGGACAGGACAGTTGAGTGTACTGTTATGTGTTTGGTACGACTGGGACAGGACAGGACAAGATGTTCAAATGACTATAATACCCCTATTAATTCTAAAGACTTTAAAGATTAAAAAAAAAAAACTGGAAAACAAAAATCTAATTTTGGTTTTCTAGGGTGGGGAAGATCTGGGAACAGATCTCATCAGTCATCATCATGAATTGAAGAACAAGAAAATTAAGAAAAAACAATTAAATTTATTTTCGTAGGTGGGGTTAATTTTTTGTTACAGATTTTTTTTTTTTAATTTTTAGAATCCAGATCTCAATTTTCTTTTTCTTCCATCATCATCATCATTTTTTCACTCAATCAACAACAACTGCATCATCTTCTTCTTCATTCTTAAACAAAAAAACTCAAAATCCCCATTAGATCTCCACCCACCAAACCAACACAAAATCTCAGGACTTATTTTAATCTCAAAAACTCCTCTGTTTTTTCTTTCAATTTCATTGAAACCAAACGAAACCCAATATGTGAGATAGAAAACCAAAAAAAAATTAGAAGAAATCTGGAAGAAAATTGGAAGAAAACCAAACGAAACCCAATAAGTGAGATAGAGAACCAAAAGAAAATTGGAAGAAAGCTGGAAGACACTTGGAAGAAAAAGAAAATTGGAAGAAAACTGGAAAAAAAGTCAAACAAAACCCAAACAAAACTATCAAACCCAAACCCAAACCTAAAACAAGACAATTGGGCGGGACCATGGAGAAGAGAAAGGAAGAGAGGACAGATAAATGTCACTAAATTATTAGAATATTAGATGATTTGATCAATTTGACAAAGAATCATACAAATTTCATATTAATCAAACCCAAACCTAAATCTTTTTCAGCCATCTGTAAAAAAAAAAAAAAAAAAAAAAAAAAAATAGCATCACCATCTTCACCCATCGATCCTCACCGTCTCTAAATCATAAACAAAAAAATCTCTTTCAAACAAAAATTTAAACAAAAAAAAAATCAGAGAGAGAGGGATCTGATCTGATGAACAAACAAAGGAGAGAGAGAAAGAGAGAGAGGGGATTCCATCGGGGTTGAAGAGAGAACGAGGAGGAAGGGTTTTAATTTATATGATACATAATTGTAATTTTATGAAGAATTGAAGGGCAAATATGTCATTTTGGCACTTGTCCCACGCCATAGAACAACTTGGCCGAGGGTCAAGCATGGGACAGTTTTTTTAGATTTTTGTCCCACCTTGTCCCACCTTGTCCCACACTAGTGTCGCGCCAAACGCGGGACAAGAACAACCTGTCCCATGTTGTCCTGTCCCGTCCCGCGTACCAAACGCACCCTAAAGGTCGGTCCTCTCCTTAGTCCTTCCCATTAAAACGGTTGACTTCGAAGGTAGAAAGGTAGAATTTTATAGCACATTAATGAAATCGATTTCAGCGAAAACGTCGGTGGCCTGAGGTGGAGTTTAATGATTGGATAAATAATTATGAATCAAAATTCCAAAGATCCAGTCAACATTTTTGTATTGGATTTGGTTCATCAACTTTTTATTTTTATTTATTTATTTATTTATTTTTATTTTTTATTTTTAAAGAGAGTTGGAAAATCTACGCTCTTTCTATTGTCAGTTCGTTATGACAATAAAAAAGAAAATCTTGAACTATCTATAACTTATCTATAACAACAGCCTTTACAATTCATTCAAATTATTTATAATTAGCTTATTCAATGATTTTAACTTATAATAATATGTCAATATTTCAAAATAATAATAATAATTAAATGTCTTCATCTATACCTTTGACGAATATTAAAAAAATTTAGAGGGTTTTTGATGAATTTCTAAATCTATATGTCGATAATGTTACAATTCATTCGGGATTTGAAGGACTTATGTAACAACTCGTCGGTTAACTCATTGAGGGGCATACCATTGGATTGACTCATTGGTTAATTACGGGTGATTATTGATAGCACTTTTTAGAGGAGGGTTTGTGCAAATAGTACCATATTAATAAGTCTTGTTTTAATAGCACCAAAAATGGAATTTGGACAAAAATACCCCCCAGCTTATTTTATTTTCTCTTATGAGTCCTTCACTTTCTTTCTTCTTCTTTTTTTAAAAACCTCCATTGATGAAGCTTCAATGGAGGCGCCACCTTCGACCAGCGAGTTGACTGGCAAAACCATCGGGAAAACGTTCGTCGAGTGCCAATCGTTGTAACCGAAGTGTTAGTTTACATTTTCGAGCTATGTAGAGAGAGAAACGAAGCTGAAGCCAAACCCAAACCGTCATCGAATCTTCATTGTCCGATCTATGATGATCCGTCGTGAATCTGACAAAACCGATGACACCAACGAACTCGGCGTTGTTTGATCTTCCAGATCTAACTATTTCCAGAGTCAACTGATGCCATCGTCGGCTCATCACTTTCACCATTGATGGAGGTCGAACAGAATAAGTCTCGAATAAACATGAATTAAGTCTCGAAACACATTAATAAGTCTTGAAAACTCATGAATAAGTTTCGGGTATTCATAAAATAAGTCTCGATAATGGAGCAAATAATTCTTCGTAAATTAAGTCTCTAATAAGTCTTGGATATTCATAAATTAAGTCTTGAATAAGCGTAACAAGTCCCGAGTATTCATAAATAAGTCTCGAAATGGAACAAATAAGTCTCGAAATGGATCAATTAAGTCTTGAATAAGTGTAAAAAATCCCAACTTTGGCTACTGTTCATCTTCTCTAATTTGACAAACCCAAACCCAAACCCAAACCCACCAATTTAAGATTCAAACAATCCCATTCAGATTTAATAAACTCACAATTCACATCAAAATCGACAACAAAATCTCAATAAAAACTCAAAATCAATGAAAATGAAATTAATATTACAAAATCAACAAAAAAAATTTGTGTTCATTCATCGAATCGTCAAACAACCCTAGTTCGTTCGTCGAATCGTCAATCAAAATCGCAAGTGTTTGTCGAATCGTCAACCCAACCTCATCAAAGTGTTCATTCTTTAGACAAAAGAGAGAGAGAGAGAGAGAGAGAGAGAGAGAGAGAGAGAGAGAGAGAGAGAGAGAGAGAGAGAGAGAGAGAAATTGTGAAAAATTTGCAAGTGGGGACATTTTGGTCTCATCACCTACTTTGGTGCTAATAAAACATGAGTGATTAAAGTGGTTGTAGTTACACAAATCCATTTTGAAAAAGTGCTATATACCCCGGTTTCCTCTTATTTACAAATTATAAGTGCTTTTGAGTCCAAAGTGGGCCTTATGTAATGATGGGCTAAAAGTGACTTTGAACAAAATCATACAACACATTTCAGCAATAAATCTGCAAAGCAACCCGTTTAGTGCTTTTGGAAGATTTTATTCTCCAAAATCAATTTTGAGATATAAGCAACCCATTAAGAAATCTTATTAAGTAATCCAAAGATTTGTCAAGAAACTTTATTAACCCATTCTTTTCTAAATTCTAAATCTTATTAAGAAATTCAAACGATTTATTTCTCTCATATACTTTGCAATGTATTTTTTTTTTTTTTTTGAAGAGAAACGAAAACAGCGAAACAAACAAACTAGCCCACTGGACTGGGATCAAGCCAAAGGTGATCCTTCACAGTGGAAAAAGCCGAACAAGAGAGGTTGGTGGTCAGAATGTTACCTAATTTAGGAACATTCGACCACTTACAACAACCCACCTCAGACAATAAGGCCTTAATATCCTTAACAATATAGGAGACATCTCCAAACAAAGATTCCAAAGAATTCAAGGAGGAGAGAACACAAGGAAAAGAGACCTCTGCTATCCTAATAGAAAAATTATAAGATTTCGCAAGCAGGAGACCTTCACGCAGAGCCAAAAAAATGACTCATATCAGTAGCAAAATGGCCCACCAAATGACTGGAACGGGCTAAGAGACACCTCCCCTTATCATCCCTGATCGAAACACCAATACCAACAAATTCAGAGTCTTTACGAATGACCACACAAGAGTTGAGTTTGAGCTGGTCAGGGGGAGGAGCTAACCAATCCGGACAAGGAAGAATATGAGGCAGGGCAACCTAGGGGGCAAGAGCAAGCTTGAAATTCTGAAATTATAAACATAGGGCAGTGGCCCACGCAACAATCGACCTAGGCTCTCTCGCCTTGCCCCTATTGAGCAGAGCATTCCGGTCCTCCCAAATAGCCCAAGCCAGCAAACAACAAAAGCTGAAATCTACAGCCGAGAGAAAGGAAGCAAGATTTTGAAGGACAACCAGGACTGAGAGAGCTCTGAACCTCAATATCAAAGGACCAAACTTAGAAACATCCCAGATCTTCCTAGCAGCTTTACATCCAAAAAGACCATGACTAGAGGATTCAACACCAGAATTACACCTAGTACAGTTAAGAAAGGCAACCACTTTCCTCTTCCAGAGATTCTCGATAGAGGGGATGGCATTGAGACAGGCACACCAGATGAAAATCCTAACCTTAGAAGGAACATTAAGATTCCAAACACAAGCCCACCAAGACCGACACTTCGAGGAGTCAGAAACCGAGGCTTTAATGGTATCCTGTAGATCAAGATTATAGCCACTTTTTACAGAATACACACCTTTCTTCTCATAGAACCACCTGATGGAATCTGAACCTCCTCTGTAACTAACCAGAATTGAAAGGATGGCCCTAGAATCGATAGGAAGCAGAAGGTTCTGCAATTTCTCGACATCCCACCCCCCACGGGACCTGTCCAGAAGATCAGAAATAAGGAGACTGGGAGCAGAGATAGGGGACACCACCTTGAAAGAGCTAGGCCTGGGAAGCCATTTGTCATGAAAAACCTTAATAGAGTTACCATCACCCACTGACCACAGCAAGCCTTTTGATAACAGTGACCTCCCCCAAACCACACTTCTCCAAATGTGGGAGCAACCAAACTTAACCGGAGCATCCAAAATTCTCCGAGTCTGAAGTACTTGGCCTTTAGGACCCTCACCGCCAAAGAGTCAGGATTCGAGAGAATCCTCCAAGCTTGTTTAGCAAGGAGGGCTTGATTAAAAAGACTGAGATTTTTTAACCCAAGAACCCCACTATGTTTGGGAAGACAAAGGTTATCCCATTTTACCCAACTAATCTTACGATTCCCATCTTTTGATCCCCACCAAAATTTTGAAATCATAGCACTGAGGTCATTACATAACCCAACAGGAATTTTGAAAAGACTCGTAGAATATGAAGGGATTGCCTGAACCACAGCTTTAATCAACACCTCTTTCCCTCCAAAGGAAAACATATTACCTTTCCAGCCTCGAAGCTTCTTCCACACCCTTTTTTTGATCTGGTTAAATAACACCCTCTTGTTCCTGCCCACCAAAGTAGGAAGCCCCAGATAACTGTCATGCGAATTGCAATGGTCAATACTGAATAACGGCTGAAGATCCCTCATGGTGGGGTAATCCACATTAGGACTGAAGGTTATCTTAGACTTTTGAAGATTCACTTGTTGACCTGAACCCCTCTCATAGGTACCTAGGATGTTCCATATATGAGTCCCACTAGCTCTAGAGGCTTTGCAGAACAAAATACTATCAACTACGAACAACAAGTGGCTGATTAGAGGACCTCCTCTGCTGCTCTTCATCCCCAAAACCCTCCCATTCCTCTCGGTGCTCGAGACCAGACTAGAGAAGGCTTCCACACACAACAGGAGAAGAAACGGAGAAAGAGGGCAGCCCTATCTCAAACCTCTGAAGGGCGACAAAGAGCAAACCGATCTACTGTTCAACAAAAAGGAGAGGGTTGTTGAAGAGATACATTATATAATAAGGGAAATAAAATTGGGAGGAAAATTCAGCTTTACCATAATAGCCCTAAGGAAAGACCATTCCACTCTATCATACGCTTTACTCATGTCTAATTTAAGTGCCATGTGACCTTTATTACCTGACTTCTTCTTGGCGAGAGAGTGGAGAGTCTCGAAAGCCACCAACACATTGTCAAAAATCTAATGGTCTTGAACGAAAGCTGACTGCCAAGAAGAAATAATACTCGGCATACAAGGTTGCAATCTAGCCGCAACAAACTTGGTGACAATCTTGTAAACCACACTACACAGGGAGATTGGCCGGAAATCACGGAGCTCAGATGAGCTAGGAACTTTCGAGATCAGAACCATATGGGTGTGATTAAATTCCCGAATTGAGGCTTCATTGTTAAGAATCCGAAGACACACTCTAGTCACTTCTATGCCAATTGTACCCCAGAACTTCTGAAAGAAGATAGCTTGAAAACCGTCCGGGCCTGGAGCCTTTGTAGGACTTAAACTAAAGACAACCGATTTGATCTCTTCAGACGTAAAGGCTGAACCCAGAGCATCTCTCGAATCATCCATCAGTTTAGAGCTGATAGGACCGATCGCTGCACTAATCTCTTGATGAGAAGGGGACGTAGACAAAAAAAGGGAGGCAAAGTATTCTTTCACAACTTTGGCCATACCTGCTTCAGACTCCTGAAATCTACCATCTGAGTCAAGAAGTTTGGAGATGTTATTCTTCCTTTTCCTAGCAGAGGCCCTCGCATGGAAGAACTTAGAATTCCGGTCACCAGCTTGGAGCCAATTTGCTCTTGACCGTTGTCTCCAGTAGATTTCCTCACTATCAATCAGACCCTCTATTTCTTTCTCCAGAGAATTAATTAACCGCATAGCCCCCGGTTTGCCACTTTTTAAATACAGCTTCTCTAGCTCTCTGTTTTTCTTATCGATCGACATCCGAATATTCCCAAACTTTTCCTTACTACAAGAACCCAATCTAGAAGCACACCGATCAAATTTTTCCTTCAGGTCGACTGCCGACCAGAAGGACCGAGATTCATTGTAGGCCTCATTAACCAAACTATCAATGTCTTTTTCTTTCGGCCAAAATGGCTCAAACCGAAACATCCTACTCAACCCCAACTTACCATGAGAGGGTGGAGAGCCCACAATCAAAATAGGCTTATGATCCGAACAATTAAAGCCCAGATGCTCAACACGGAACCTCTGAAATCTATCTCTCCATTGAACATCAGCAAGAAACCTATCTAACCGCTCCTGGATATTCCCAACGCCATCCCTTTTTATTATTCCAAGTAAATTTGGAACCAGAAAAGCCAAATCAACTAAATCACAATCATCCATAGCTTGCCTGAACTGAATCAAACCCGAGACAGCTTTCTCTGACCCCCCTGCCTTCTCACTTGCAGCTAATAGTTCGTTAAAGTCACCTCCGCATAGCCACGGAAGACTGTCAATGCTCCTAAGGCATCTAAGAAGATCCCAAGAGTACTTCCTATTACTAGCCAGCGGTTCCCCATAAAAGCCGAAAAAACGCCACACAAAACCATCTTCCAAACGAACCCGAGCATCTATATGCCCAACAGAAAAAGACAGAACCGAAACATGAATCTTATCTGACCATAGAAGCATGAGCCCCCCACTCCTACCATTACTATCTACACTAATTCCATTCGAGTACCTCAACTGATCTTTGATACCATTCACCCTAAAACCTTGAATTTTTGTTTCCGATAGAAAAACTATCTCTGGGGAATACTTCTTTAGCAACCTCCGCAAGGCCACCAATGTAGGGGGATTTCCTAGACCCCGCACATTCCAGCTAAGGCCTATCATTGCTCCCGGCGGACCTGATTCACAGGCTCCACCGATATAACTTCATCCGAAACCAAATTCGTGATTCTGCCTTTCTTCACTTCTCTAGTATCTTCATCCACATCGAAATTGACTTTCCTTTTACACAACTGATCTCCCTTAGAAGTCTGGGAAGGAGAGAAACTTTCAGAAGCCTTTGAGGATTGCTTAATGACGGAAAGGCCTTTTAAGGGGGACTTACTCTTAATCCTTACAGAACTCTTTTTAGCCCCCACTGGAGACAAACTCTGTCTTTTGGCAACTGCTCTTGATAATTTACTGACCTCCAACATCCTCTACAGGGGACTTGAGATCTTGCCACCTACCTGGGGTAGTTTACTCTCCCTCGCAGTGCGCTTCCAATTTCTGGAGGTTTTCTTTTTAGGACTTGTCAGCGGACTTAATTGAACCGGTTGTACATTAGGCCTATCCTTTCCCACAATTTTGATTTTATTTGTTTGCACCTTAACATTTGGATTAGCCATGCCCTTACTATTTGAGTCTCCCAGCCCAAAAGACCTATCAATAGTAGAACTATCTCTAACTTGACTAACTCCTGAAGTTCCTGATTCTGGCCCAATCACTGGCCCATCAATCACCATTTTTTCAACTTGCGGGGGCCCAACTCCTTTGACTGAAATTAGGTTATCTGATTGACTTCCCTTTGCTGTCTTCCCCGCCGCAACCACCACATTTCCAGATTCCCTATCTTGAGAAGCAATCGAGTCTGGTTTCAACCCAACAGATCCGCCCTCTTGACACTCTCTTGACCAATTAGTAGAAATGTCTCTCTCAGAGGAACTCCCATTCTACCCAAGTTGGAACCTGGCATTAAACTTATCTAGTAAAGGCGCTTTAATCCATGAACCAAACTTGATTGGTAGTCCGTCCAGCACACCTTTCATGGCTTCTTCGTCTATACATTCCTTAAGCACATGACCGATTTTACCGCAAGCAAAGCAAAAATCCGGAAGCCTTTCATACTTCAACCCCACCTCCTCCACAATGTTGTCAGATTTATCAAGCTTCAGTCTTAGCCACCTCTTTAAGGGTTTGGAGATGTCAATTTCGACTTTGACCCTCATATTCTTCCCCCAACATTCTTTTGAGTCCGTCTGAATCTCAATAACCCCTCCTATCTGCTCCGCCAACCTCTTCCCAGTTCTACGATTCATACACATAATAGGGATATCATGTATTTGAATCCAGAATTCTGCTTTATTGAAGCTTAGATTTTTAATACCCCCAAATCCAACAGGTTTCTCAAGAGCTATTAGACTCTTACCGAAATGCCATGGACCTCTCTGCCAAAACCGGTTTCTGTCCTCCCTATTAACAAAGTGAAACATGAAAGTATTGACTCCTAGGAGTTCAATTTCCACACTTCCGAAGGGATTCCAAAGCTGATCTATCAAACCTTTGAATGCATCTCTGTTAACCTTCTTCCCCGAAAGGACTTTACCCACTAAACAGCGTTCAACATCCCGAGCCCCCTCTGTTCGG
The DNA here is from genome assembly GCA_954870605.1 of Acer campestre. Lineage (NCBI taxonomy): Eukaryota > Viridiplantae > Streptophyta > Magnoliopsida > Sapindales > Sapindaceae > Acer > Acer campestre. The sequence continues at coordinate 27,932,579 of OX940802.1, forward strand.
ACTTCCTCTGAGATCTCAAGAACCGCTTCGTCCTCATCTGCTATAGTTAAATTCTCACATAGATCTGAAAGATCTACCGTACTCATACTCGAAAATCTTCTTGCAAGCTGAACTCACAAAGACAAACGACCTAAAGGACCACTACTTACACTCTTTTCTGCTTAGAGAGAGAGAAAAAAGAGGAAAGACAGTGGTTGGAGAACATGACAACTCGAATCGCAAATGTCCTTCTATTTGATAGTGAGATCTATCAAGTATTCAATTATGCTATTAAACTCTTCTACTTGTGTGTTAGAATTTTAGATCTATCATATACTTTGCAATGTCAATGCATATAAATCAAGGAAAAAAAAAAAGTTTTCAATAGCCAAATCTCTAAAACTTTGACTGCCAAATTATTATATTTTGATTACTCAAAATAAATAAATAAATAAATAAATAAATAAATTGATGGGTGGCTCTATTGCCGTCCAAAAAACTTCTCAATAATAATAATAATATTTTGATAGGTGGATAAATAATTAAGAATCAAGATTCCAAAGATTGAATTAAATTTTTTTTTTTTTTTTTTGAAGAAAAATTAAAATTTTTGTATTGGATTTGGTTCATCAATTTTTTTTTTTAGGAAAGAGATTTGGATTCATCATTCATCATGTGGGTACTACTTTTGACTATCTACTTCAACAACAACCTTTACAATTTATTCAAATTATTTATAATTAGCTTATTCAACGATATCTACTTATAATAATATGTCGATATTTTAAAATAATAATAATAATAATAATATTTCTTCATTTATAACTCCGATGAATAAAATAAAAATAAAAATTTAGAAGGTTTTTGTTGAATTTCTAAATTTTCGTACCTAAAATATAGAGTAGGTCTCTTATTGTGTGTTTTGGACAGTGGGTGATTATTTATATATTTACTTTTTAACGAGTAATGCTACATTGTTCAAATTTGGTGCTCAAATCTGGTGTCCAAATGATGTGGCAACAATGTAGACTATTCATTTAAATCATGCAAATGTAATATAATTTAAATGAATAGTCTATAGTGTTGCCATATTATTTGGGCACCATATTTGGACACCAAATTTTGGCAATGCAGCATTACTCTTTTTTAACTATTACAATTCATTCGGGGTTTGAAGGAGGGAGAATGAATTGAATCTAAAGTCTCAAAAATTCCGGAATATATCACTGGGTCAAGCTCATTCGGTCAATTGCGGGTATTTATTGATGATTGATGGATTACAGATTACAAGTGAATTTGAGTCTAAAGTGGGTCTAATGTAATGATGGCTAAAAGTGATTTTGAACAAAGTCACACAACACACAGTTTCACAAAAATCTGCAAAGCTGCTCGTTTAGTGCTTTTGGAAGATTTTATTCTGTAAAATCAATTTTGGGCTATAAAAAACTCATTAAGAGCATCTCTAACGATATCTCTTAGAGATAGGGATGTCAATAGTATAAGTCGGATACGGGTTTTCCAATACTATCTCCAATACCAATTAATATGAGAAATACTATCCCCGATGAATACTCGTCTTAAAAGAAACGGTACGAGTACGGGGATTCCCAATTAAGGGATCGGTTTTTTACCTCATACCATTCCCATCCCATTAATGTATTTTTTTAATGACTTTTTGATTAAGATCATATAAATATTATTGAATAATATGAAAATAATAGTGTGGGGGTATATTATATATATAATGATCTGGAATGTAGTAGTGTTTCAATGGAGGGAAAAAAATAGGAAAAAATGAGAGGGAAAATTATGTCGGTCGGAGGGAAAAAAAATGAAAAAAAAAATTATGTTTTTTGAAGACAGTAGTCACGGTACTAATTTTTTTTTAAGAGTTAATTCCAATACTAATTACGTGCTTCAAATATATATATATATATATATTGATAACGGGGTACGGGGACAGGGACAGGGTGGGGCGGGGATGGGATGTGAAATCCCGTAACTGTACTGAAATTAAATCGGGTATTAAAAAAAAACCAACCCCATACCACAACTTGATTGGTACGGTTAAACCCGCCTCTAACGAGGCGGGTCCCCACGGCTCCCCGGACCAATGGATAATTTTGACATCTCTACTTGAAGACCCCCTTATTCAATGGTGAATGTTGTTGTAGGGGGAGGGGTTTGTGTTTTAATGATACCCCCTTAAATGACTTATTTATAATTTATTATTATTATTTTAAAGAGCTAGTGGGATTTTTTTTCAAAAGAGAAAAATACAAAAAAAGTTATTGGTATTTAATTAAAAAAATAGGTGGAGACCACTTAAGGGGACTGAAGCCACCCCTTAATTAAGGGAGTGAGCTCCACCAAGAGATGGGCATTTCCCTCGAATAATCCCCATCCTTGATTTCAAACAAAAAGCATCCCCAAATGGGGGAGAATGTAGATGAATGTCATCCTCAAATTGAAATGGGGATGGGGGGGAGGTCTTCCCATCCCCATTTTCTCCAAAACTATTATATATATAATAGATTAGATTTGCATTGGTATTGTTATTGTTTTTGCATGTTATAACTTATTAGCATTTTTTATTATTATGTAATTTTTAGTCAAACATGGTCAATTAGAAAAAACAGGAGAAACAGGGAAAAAAATTAGGATTGAAAAAATATAGAAATAGGGAAAACGAGAAAATAAGGATGGGGATAGGAATACCTCCCCAAAACTCCCCTATCTATGTTTTCCCCAAATGGGGAAATGGAAACTTTGAGAGATGGGGTGGGGGGTTGGGAGGTCCTTAAGGGACCATTCAGAACTACAAAAATGCAACTCCTCGCTTCATTCCCTCCCTTAATTAAGCAATCCAAAGGACTTGTCAAAAAATTTTATTAAGCCATTCTTTTCTAATGGATTTATAATTTCTATTTATTTATTTATATTATTATTATTTTTGTATAGCAAAGGATTTATTTATGAGAGAAAACCAAAATTAGCCATCCAAAATATTAGAATTTTGTTTCTAACCACACATGAAATTTTAATTGTTAATAACCATATTTTAAAAAAATTACTTGAATGTCCTCATATAAAAAAAATCCCCAAACACACACACACTCTCTCTTTCTCTCTCTCCCCTCTCCTCTCTCTCTCTTCTCCTTTCTATCCTGTCAAAATCTTCACCTGGTTCATGATTGAATTTCGATCATTGTTCCTGCAAATCGAACACCAATGATAGAATTTCGATGGTTCTTCTTGCCTCTCTGTTTGTTCTTCCTTTTGCTTCTCTGTTCATTCTTTATGATCGAATTCCGATCGTTGTTCCGATTTGCTCTAAATCGGTTTAAGTTGTGTAAATATCTTTCATTTGTTCATTAATTGAGTTACAAACAGTTACTTTAACATGGTTTTAGCGTTATTGGATCACTTTTGTATGTTTCTGTGAAGAATCAATTTCAAAAAAGTTTACAGATTTTTCCAGAAGATTTTAAGTTTCACGGGTTCGAAAACTTGAAATTTCAACATTTCAAGTTTCAAAATTTCAAGTTTTTTTTGTCAACATTTCAAGTTTTTATAGAAGATTTCAAGTTTTGTCAACATTTCAAATTTTTATAGAAGATTTCAAGTTTTGTCAATATTTCGAGTTTTAACAGAAGATTTCAAGTTGTCGAACTCGTGAAACTTGAAATCTTCTGGAAAAATCTACAAACTTTTTTGAAAACAATTCTTCATATAAACACACATAATTGATGCATTAAAGCTAAAACCATGTTAAAGTAACTATTTGCAACTCAATTAATGAACAAATGAATGATATTTATTGATTTAGAGCAAATCGGAAAAGATTTTCTCATTCACTTCGTGAAATCTATAACAAGATTATAAAGAACAAAGAAGAACGATGGTGAAGAATAGAGAAGAACGAAATCTTCAACAATGGTGCGGCTATTGGTGTTCGATTTGCAAGAAGGTGATGAAGAACAAATACGGTGATAAAGAACAGAGAAGCAAGAAGAAGACAATGATAAAAATAAATAAAAGAACATAGAAATATTAATTTGGGGGTATCTTAGTAATTTATGGATACACACTGTTTTTTTTTTCAAAATGTAGTTATTAACAATTAAAATTTCGTGTGTAGTTAATAACTACAATGTCAATGGCGTATAAAGCAAGGAGACAGAAAAGGGATAAAAAAAATATAGAAAAGAAGAAAGTTTTCAGCCGCCAAATCTCTAAAACTTTGGCTGCTAAAACTATTATATTTTCTTTGACAGTGCGAGATTATTATATTTTGATTACACCAAAAAAATAAATAAATTATATTAGGGGTGGGTTTATCGGGTCGGTTGCATTGAGTTAAAAATTTTCCAATGCAAATCACAAACCAACGTAACCCAATTTTGATCGTGTTGGGTAGCTAGGATTGAGTCAGAGGGATTGGATTTTTAAGTCCAACAAAACCAAATTCATTTTTATTTATTATTTAAAATGTTTTGAATTCAAAATGCATTATACGGTATATACCTAATTAAAATAATTTGTCATCCAAATATCACATCACATGCATTTTAAATTTCTTAAAAATATATATAAAAAAAACATATAATACGTACATAATGTCTGAGTTTTTGATGCATAAGTTAAAAATGAATTCATTTTTTTTTAAAGTTAAAAAAATAAAAATAAAAATGAACAATTCATCCAACTTGATTTTACTAATTCTAATTAATGTAGATAGAGTTTTATTATATAACTAAATACTTGAATCTCTTACATATTTGTGTGAGTAACGACTTGCATTTGAGATTCTAAGTACCGATCGCTAACTATTTAGAAGTACTCGAGTGTTGATCATGTAGCAGTATTGGCAATTAATTGTGATGAGAATGCATTGTTTTAGGTCTGATGATTATGGTAAACTTCCTTAACATGTTAAACCCATTCGCCTATATTAACTTAATTTTTTTTATCTTTCAACTTCAAGTCATTTATCACCGCCTCATGTGGCTTAATGGTAAGAGTACTCATTTAGTCTGATAATGTTTTAAGTGTTCAAATTGCTGACACCCCACATAGTAATATGTATATATATATAATCAAGTCGATCATTTATTTACTGTTAATTCAATAATAATTGGGTTTAATTGGGGAGGAAATTAAATTGTGGTAAATTGGTGTGTTTAATTGGATAGTCCTAGTGTGTTTAATTGGGTAGTCCTGGTTCGTTTAATTGGGTTGTAATGGTGTGCAAAATTGATTTACCATGATGTGTTTAATTGGTTTACACTTTGTGTGTTTAATTGGGTTGCCTCAGTGTGTTTAATTGTGTTGCACTGCTGTGTTTAATTGATTTGTCTTGGTGTGTTTAATTTGGGTTACCTTAGTGTGTTTAATTGAGTTACCTTGGTGTGTTTAATTGCAGGAATTCAAAGGGGTCTTTCCGGTATCTATTGGAGGTTTACTGGGAAAAGCAAAGAAAGATGAGAAGATTAACAACACTATAACTCCCAAAGTTGGTTCCACAATTTGATGGGTTGAATTCTTTTGAGACCTTGGTTTATCATTGATTTTTATGGGAATACGAGAAAATAACCTCCCTAAAGAGTAAAAGAGCAAAAATGTCCACTTTCTGAAAAAAAGAGCAAAAATGTCCAAAAATGAGATAAAGTTACCAAAGTGCCCTTTAAATGATTTTCCATAACTTATTTTATTTAATTCAACATTACCCATTTACCCTCATCACTTATTTGAGTTATTTCCCACCTCCCAACCCCCCAAACTATCTAAACCCTAAAACTCCAAAACAGTTTTCACCCCCAAGCCTTGAGCCTCAATAATTCAGATCCCCATCTGAATCCCTAACTCGGCGAATCGAGAATCTGAAGAAAAAGAAGAAGAATCCGACCTCACAGAATCTCGAATCCATCAAGAAGGCAAGAGTTCAACCTTCTCCAACCCTAATGAATCTCAAATCTGTCAAGAAGGCAAGAATTCAACCTTCTCCAACCCAATCGACCTTCAAGGTAATCAACTTCTAAGCTCTGTTTTGTTCTGCTTTTGCCTTTTTCCTTGTTGGCTGCTTGGTTCTTTCTTGGTTGGGTTGTGTTTTGTGATCCTATTGTGTTTGCTCTGATTTTGTTTTGTTTTTGTTAGTGGGAGCTCTGCCTCCTTTGTTTTTGTTTACTCCAAAAATTACAATTGATGGAAACTGAGTGTCATAATTTGACGTTGATGATTTTGCCCGGCTATATGCAAATATTACAAAGCCCCTGCGTTTTCTATTTTTTGAAATGAAAAATAATTAAAAGATAAAGAGGAATAAAGAAAACAAGTTTTTGTAAAATATAGAACATTACTGAATAAGTGAATAGACATAAAGTTTTCATTAAACTGTTTTCTTTTGTTGATAGTTACTTGAAGATTTTTAAAAGATTTCAAGGAAGTTCTTAAAAATATTTTAATTATAGTAAGATTTAACAATTATAACAAGTGAAAAATGTTATGGTTGATTGTAAGATTAGTATTTTTATGTAGTCAAAAATAATTTTATGTTAATAAAAACACTTAAGAAGTATTTATCATAATGAGAAAAGCACTTGAATAGTATATATTATTTCGAGTATTATTGTTGATACCAAAGAAGGCTTTTAAACTTTTGTAGCATAAGAAAATTTTAGGAGATGGAAAATTGTGTTTGTAGGGGGATAAAAGAGAAATTAAGGAAATGAAATCAGATGCATTGAGAATGTGGAATTACATGTTAGCTAGCATTATGTAATCACCCCCACTATGGCGGTTGTGAAGATTGTGCATTTGGGATGTGCATGTAATTGCTTGTTAATGCATATACCTATATTGTTGTGACTCACAACAATATAGGTAATTTCACATCTTGTGAGACTTGAAGGTTATATATAGTTGTTTGTTTTATAGGGTTAGTAGAATCTTGTATGAATTAGTTGATTATGTCAAATTCTACAATCTAGAAATCAGAGGAATTAATCTTCCAACTTTGAACATCCTTTTGCATGATAGATAGGAAACTTGTAACATCGTTTACATGATAGATGGAAAACTTTGACCATTTGGATATGTGCCATTTGTTGAGCTAGATGATTGTTTTTGTATGTTGTTTTGTTTTTGTGTATTTTGGTGGGGATAGGGGGAAGCTTTGTTTTGGTTTGAATTGTTGTTATGTTGTCATGTTACATTACATGAATTCCAATTCTCGGGAATCAAAGTAAAATTCCCGTGCTTGAAAGTGAAATTCCTGTTCTTTGAAGTCCAATTCCCGGGCTTGAAAGTGAGGAATCCCAGGCTTGGAAGTCCAATTCCCGGTCCTGAAAGTAAGGAATTCCGGGCTTGAAATATAATCCCTGGTCATGAAAGTAAGGATTCAAATTGGCTGTTTTTATTTGGGATTTTCTTAACTTGGCTGAGGTTAGAGCTTGCATATAGTGTTGTTTGCTAGCAAGTTTTTAGAGAAATTTAAAATAGATAATGAGTTGCAAATAAATATTGTCATTGTGGTATTCTTCTTCTGTATAGCTTGTATAAATATTGTCATGCTAGGCATAGAAGACTACCTCCACTTGTAATTCCGAGGGGTGTCAATGAGGATGACATAGATGACTTTTCCGAGGAGGACGACCTAGAGGATGTGGACTATAATGAGCAGAACCTTGGAGATGATATAAATGCAGGAGGAGCTGATCAGGGGCTGATGTCTGCTCAGATTCTACAGACACTCCAAGGTTTGCGTTTACAGATGGATGTCAACCAGTAGGCCAACATGACAGAGTTTGCGATTCTTAATGATAGGATGTATGCTTTTCAGAGGGCTTTAGTTGATGCGGGCCTCCAGATTCCTCGTGTGCATCGCCGAACCAATGTTGGTGAGGCCAGTGGATCAGGGATCACCCAACAATAGGCAGATCATGAGACCACTGTTCCATGCTCGGATCCATAGTTTTTGGCCACCCATGTTCTTTTTTAGTTTATGCTTTAGTTATCGTTTTCGAACTCTTTTTATCCATGATCAATGGAATGATTAGTTTCATAATAAGTGGGAAACGACCCTATACTGACTTCCTTTCATTTGTTTTTATTTTTGAAGCCCGATAATTCACGTTTCCCATGTCCGAAAACTGTTTCCCGTGCCCGAAAACTGTTTCCCATGCTTGGAAGTCAACTTCCCTGTGCCTCAAAGTAAGGAATCCCGGGCTTTGGAAAGAGACTATATTATTTTTAAAATATTTTTTCTGATTTAAAAAAAATATTAACAAGTGGGAAACTTCACCATACCTATTTCCCTTCATTTCTTTGTTATTTTTGCACCCATGTCCATACAAAAAATGGAATCACAATCACACCCACCCTTCACCATTCCATCCTCCAACTAAAACCTTCAACTCTCACCTCCAATCCCAACCCACCAAGGACATGGTCTTTTGAAGTAGGTTTCGGGACCTGGATCTGTGTCCAATGGAAGGCCGCTGCATATAGTGACCCATTTTTAGTGGTCGAATAATTTTAAAAAAATATTGAAAAAATGTAATTAAATGAAAATTTGGTTCTTTGAGGCCCGGTATTTAATGATTTTCGTGCTTCAAAATATGATTCTCATGCCTCACAGTAAGGAATCCCGGGCTTCGGAAAAGGGACTATATTATTTTAAAAATATTTTTCCTCATTTTTAAAAAAATATGGACAAGTGGGAAACTTCACCATACTGATTTCGCTTAATTTGTTTATTATTTTTGCACCCATATCCATAAAAATAAATGAAATCACGATCACACCCACACTTCACTATTCCATCCCCCAACGAAAACCCTCCACTCTCACCTCCAATCCTAGCCTACCAAGGACATGGTCTTTTGAAGAAGGTTTTGGGACTTGGATCCATGTCTAACGGAAGGCCACCGCATGTAGTGACCCATTTTTGATGGCCGAATAATTAAAAAAATGTAATTAAATGATAAAGGAGTTCTTTGAGGCCCGACATTTGACGATTCTCGTGCTTCAAAATATTACTCCCATGTCTCACAGTAAGGAATCCCGGGCTTCGGAAAGGGACTATATTAATTTAAAAATATTTTTCCTCATTTTTTTAAAAATATGGACAAGTGGGAAACTTCACCATTCCATCATACAACTAAAACCCTCAACTCTCACCTCCAATCCTAGCCTACCAAGGACATGGTCTTTTGAAGTAGGTTTTGGGGCCTGGATCCGTGTCCAAAAGAAGGCCGCCCCATTTAGTGACCCATTTTTGGTGGCTGAATAATTTAAAAAAATATTGAAAAAAATGTAATTAACTGATAAAGGGGTTCTTTGAGGCCCGGTATTTGACGATTCTCGTACTTCAAAATATGATCTCCATGCCTAAAAGTAAGGAATCCCAGGTTTCGGAAAGGGACTATATTATTTTAAAAATATTTTTCCTCATTTTTTAAAAAATATAGACAAGTGGGAAACTTCACCATACTGATTTCGCTTAATTTGTTTATTATTTTTGCACCCATATCCATAAAAAAATGAAATCACAATCACACTCACACTTCACCATTCCATCCCCCAACTAAAACCCTCCACTCTCATCTCCAATCCTAGTCTACCAAAGACATGATCTTTTGAAGTAGGTTTTGGGACCTGGATCCGTGTCCAAAGGAAGGCCGCCATATGTAGTGACCCATTTTTGGTAGCCGAATAATTTTTTAAAAAAAATATTGAAAAAATGTATTTAAATGGTAAAGGGGTTCTTTGAGGCCCGGTATTTGACAATTCTCGTGCTTCAAAATATGATTCTCGTGCCTCATAGTAAGGAATCCCGAGTTTTGGAAAGGGACTATATTATTTTAAAAATATTTTTCTTCATTTTTTTAAAAATATGGATAAGTGGGAAACTTCACCATACCGATTTCCCTTAATTTGTTTATTATTTTTGCACCCATATCCATATAAAAAATGAAATCACTATCACACCCAAACTTCACCATTCCATCCCCCAATTAAAACCCTCCACTTTCACCTCCAATCCTAGTCTACCAAGGACATGGTCTTTTGAAGTACGTTTTGGGACCTGGATTTGTGTCCAAAGGAAGGCCGCCCCATGTAGTGACCCATTTTTGGTTGCCGAATAATTAAAAAAAATATATTGAAAAAATGTAATTAAATGATATAGGGGTTATTTGAGGCCCGGTATTTGATGATTCACGAGCTTCAAAATATGATCTCCGTGCCTCAAAGTAAGGAATCCCGGTCTTCAGAAATGGACTATATCATTTTAAAAATATTTTTCCTCATTTTTTAAAAAATATGGAAGAGTGGGAAACTTCACCATACTGATTTCCCTTAATTTGTTTATTATTTTTGCACCCATATCCATACAAAAAATGAAATCACAATCACACCCATACTTCACCATTCCATCCCCCAACTAAAACCCTCCAATCTCACCTCCAATCCTAGCCTACAAAGAACATGGTCTTTTGGGGTAGGTTTCGGGACCTGGATTCATGACCAAAGAAAAGCAGCCGCATGTAGTGACCCATTTTTAGTGGTCAAATAATTAAAAAAAATATATTGAAAAAATGTAATTAAACACTGGGGAACTACACCAAATCAATTTCCCTTCATTTTTTCTTTACTTAGATATTCTAACAAAAATAAAATTAAAATTACTTTTACACTTCACCATTGGATTCCAACTAATATCCTACTTTTATCATAAATTGTGGTATCGGTCCCAACCTACTGTGGACATGGTCTTTTAAAGTAGCTTTTGGAATCGGGATCCATCGCCAATGGAAGGCCACCACATGTAGTTACCTCTCGCGGTGTCCGAATAATAATTAAAATTTTTAAAAATTTATAATTAAATTAAAAATAGATTCATTGAAGCCCGGTCTTCCAGGACTCCCGGGCTTCAAAAGACATATTCCCTTCATTTTATTTATTTTTTACTAAGATATTCTAACCGAAAATGCAATCACACCCATATTTCACCATTCCATCCTCCAACTAAAACCTTCCACTCTCACCTCCAATCCCAACCTACCAAGGACATAGTCTTTTGAAGTAGTTTTTGAGACTGAGACCATGTCCAATGGAAGACCGCCGCATGTAGTCACCATTTTTGGTGGCTGAATAATAAATAAAAATATGGAAAAAATGTAATTAAATGAAAAAGGGATTCTATGAAGCCCAGTAATTCATGATTCCCGTGCTTCAAAACATGATCCTCGTGCTTCAAAGTAAGGAATCCCGGGCTTCGCAAATGGACAATATTATTTTAAAAATATTTTTCTTGATTTTTTTTTAAAAATATTAACAAATGGGAAACTTCACCATATCGATTTCCCTTTATTTATTTATTATTCGTGCAGCCATATTCTTACAAAAATTGAAATCACAATTACTCCCACACTTTACCATTCCATCCTCACCCTAAAACCTTCTACTCTTACCTCCAATCCCAACCTACTAAGGACATGGTCTTTTTAAGCAGGTTTCGGGACTGGGACCGGGACCCATGTCCAATGGAAGGGCACCGCATGTAGTCACCAATTTTTGTGGCCGAATCATATATATATATATATATGTAATAGAGTTTCACCAGCGTCACATGTCGCCGTATGAGGGCTTTGGAATTAAATGTAATCATATATTCCTAATATTTTCTATTATTATTATTAAATACTTTTTTCCTTTCTTCAAAAAATAAAATAAAGAAATATTCCTAATGCTACAATTAAATTAAATTAAATACATAAGATATCTATTAAAAGTTTTGTTAAATATTTATTAAAACCTTTTAGTTTACCTGAGAAGTTCACATACTTTCAATCTCCACAACCGTTTATATATGAGGCTAAATGCTACAATTAAATCTAATTAAATACATTGGATATCTATTAAAAGTTTTGTTAAATATTTATTAAAACCTTTTAGTTTACATGAGAAGTTCACATACTTTCAACCATGCCTATTGATCTCCACAACTGTTTATATATGGGGCTCTTCAAATGTATTTAGATGTGCACAGATAATGAGATAAATGTATTAGTAAAATAAAAAATTAGTTACATGTGGCAATGCATGTCAATTGTAGAGACTACTTGATTAGGTGATGTAAATATCATAACAACTAATAATCAAAGTTGTTATACTTCAGTTTAAATTCCCCATTATCATTTAGTAAATGTTTTTATTTTCCTCATTTTCAACTTATATATCATATATATATATATGTGGAGAAAGATAATGATATTCTATTCAATTGTTTACTGTGAATGAAAAGGTACGTATGTTTTGTTACTTTTTCCAAGTTTTAAACATGTTCATGTTTATAATATTGTTGTTTAATTTTTTGAATAGACACTTTTAAAAAAATATCTGCTACTGCATTACCTACAGATTGAAAGGTAACATTATATCTATATAACTGTTTATTTATTTATTTATATTTATTTATTTATTTATTTTTTGTAAGTATGTACTAATATTGTATGGTGCTTTGCATAGAAACATAAGCATGGGTGAATGTATTGTTTTTTAAAGCATTAGAATCATTATCTTATGTTTTTAAATTAACCATAAAAAATTGAACCTGAAATCCTCAATTGTTATAGGAGATCGAATTTTTCCCTAGAAACATTAATATTCAGTACTAATTTGTGTTTTGAAATCCTAACCTCTAGAGATTATTGTGAGAGTTTTTGAATTTCTAGAGCTAGAACGTATTCGTACGTATTTGAGTCAAGAAAACTCACCCTTGGTTTATTATGTTTTCCAATATGTAAATTTTATGTAAGTATACTTAGATGCTTAGAGGATTCAAGTTAAGGTTTTGATCAAGTTGGAATCCTAGAAGCATATTAAGGTGATTGTTTGGTTTCATTTTTCTAATATCTGTTTACTTGAGGCTGACCAGTGCTAATTCCGAAAATTATAGATAATTTATTTGTGAAACTTTTGCGATTTGGATCTTGAGATTTTGAACTAGACTCACTAAGGGTTCCAAATATATTCGTTTTGGTTCAAAATAATAAGTATTTTATTTTTTTTATGACTTTTAGAGTTTGAAATCTGTCCAGTGATGGACAGATTTCGAAATCCAAAAGTATAAATACGTTAAAAATATTTATTTAATGTACTTAACTTTGAAAATTTTATCTTGGAACCTTATATGTGTTTTATAAACTATTTTGAAGGTTTCATATCAATTTGATATATGGATAATTTTAAAAATATTCAAATGGCGAGTAGTGTTCTGACTGTCCAATATCAGGCAGATCAGAATACTAGGAGATTTAAATTATTTTAAGGTATTTAATGATTTTATTAAATTAAAAAATTGAAATTTTGAACTAGATTGACTAAGGGTTCCAAATAAATTCGTTTTGGTTCAAAATAATAAGTATTGTATTTTTTTTATGAATTTTTGAGTTTGAAACAGTATTGCTGGAAATATCAGTTTTTATAATATAGTCCGATTTTGAAAATCGTTTTCACTATGTTATACTTATTTAAAAACTGTAATATTTGGTAAAGATGTTTATGAAGAGGTTTAAAGGGTTTCTGAATTCATTTCACTATTTTTGGGGTTTTATTGAATTAGTTATGAATTTTCAAAGTAGGATACTACAATCTGTCCAGTGATGGACAGATTTCGAAATCCAAAAGTATAAATACGTTAAAAATATTTATTTAATGTACTTAACTTTGAAACTTTTATCTTGGAACCTTATATGTGTTGTCTAAACTATTTTGAAGGTTTCATATTAATTTGATATATGAATAATTTTAAAAATATTCAAATGGCGAGTAGTGTTCTGACTGTCCAATATCAGGCAGATCAGAATACTAGGAGATTTAAATTATTTTAAGGTACTTACAGATTTTATTAAATTCTAAAAATATTTAGGTACATACCTATATTTAGTTAGCAAAATTTCAATTTTGCAAGCAATTATAATATGATTTACTTTTCCCTGTGCAGATTAATGGATATGTCAAATTTGTTTGTTAATATATGCTACAAAAGTTTGCTTAGTAATGTGATTGAAACTTTAAAAATTCGTAAATGCGGTTACGGATACACATTTGAGGGTCCAGGGCTTTTCCGAGCATTTGTTGAGATCGATCTTAATAGTCCATCCAACTACAATAAATGAGTGTTTTTTGGTCAGGCTTCAAAGCATATAATTGAGTCCGAGCAAGATGCTGCTAAGAAAACTATTGACTATCTGCAAAAGAAATGCAAAATTGACATAATTGATATCAACTTCTCAAAAATGCAATACTATAAGTGGTGTTATGACCACTACGAAGAAGCATACAACAAGTCAGTTGAAGAAATTAAAGCATTGAAAGACAAAATTGAAGAATACGAAGCGATTTTAAAACATAAATCTGATGCTGATTGCAAATCATCCACGACTGATAATTTTTAATATGATTACTATTGATACTTTCATTAGAAGTTTTAGTTACTATATAACAGCCTCTGAGTTTAAATATCGTAGTGCAACTTCGTTTTAAGAATATTTTGTATGATCATTCGACCTATCAATAATAAAAATTTAAGTTTTCCTTTTAGACTATATAATTGCCTTTTTTTTTTATTACCTATGATTTATGTTTCTCAAGTTCAAATTAATAAAATAAACATCATACAAGCATTTTTTTTTTAATTACAAATTAAAGAGTGTTATAGTGTCTTTCATTTTTTTTATTTTTTATTTGCAACTAATTTAGTTCAATGTCTCATTTGTTTTTTGTAGGAAAAATATCAGAATCAATTATTAACATCATCACTTCAAAGGTACACAATTCAAATCATCAACATAATCGAAAATGTTGTTTCTCTATATATGTGAAAATAATATTTACTCTGATACGAAACTTTAGATGAATTAAATCATCCATTTAATTCAATGCTTTTTTTCCCATAAAAATATAGAGCTCAACATTAATTTTATTTATAAAAAGCACATTATATTTTCCAACTTTTAGATGTTTAGCAAGGAAAGGGCTAGAAATGCTAGGTTACACAGAAGAATCATTAAGGGCCAGTTTGGTATTGCTGTAACTTTTATAATAATCACTGTTAGCTATGCTGAAGGAATAATCAGCTGTGAAGTTAATCAGCATATGCTTGGTTAATTATACTTTTAAAACTACTGTATAGCTCAAAAGCAGTATATGTATGTTTGGTAATTTTATTTTAAAAGTGCTGAGATTAGTTATAATGACTAAAATAGACTTGATTTTAGAACCTAATTTTTTTTTTTCATTAATTATATATATTAAATCAATATTTAAGTAGAATATTTAAATTAGAAAAAAAAAATCCATAAGAATAATAAAAATATTTTTAAAAAGTTTTATAAATCAAATCGATATTTAATTAGAATCTTAAATTTTAAGATGAAATAAGGTATATAAATGATTTTAATTTGATTTTATAAGGATAATAATGATATTTTAAAAGATTCATTAAATGCTAAAATAGATTATTCCATAATCACTTTCAAAAAGTAACCCCCCACCTACTTCTCAAAATCACTGTCAAAACTTGCCAGATTATGAATTAATCACTTTTGTAAGTTTTACCAAACATCATTTTATATAAAAATTATAAAATAAGTTGATTTTAACTTTTTAAAAGCAATACCAAACTGGCCCTAAATCAAATAATGATAGTAGAGCATTTCGTATCAATCGTTAAACAGAAAACATCAGAAGCAACCCTGCAAATAATCAGCCTCCTACTACAGTATCCAGTAGAATTAGTAATAACATTTCTCGAACGGTAGTTAATGACGATGGAAGCATAACAACAACCACGAATTTGGAAAACTTTAACCTCCATGCCATTTCAAATACAAATTATTGTGGATACACTTTGGACTCAGTTCGAATTGCTGTTGACAAATCTTTGGGAGTACAACCAACAGGTTTGAAACATAACAAGATATACATAAGCCTATTACAATATTAATTAATTTAATCTTCATGTCCGAGTACGAGTTCTTACATAATTTACATTTGTAAAATTAGGAGAAGGAACAATGTTACAAGGAAACAATACTATAACATGATAGAAAGACTTCAAACAAGCCAAATTAGTAAGTATACTATTCAATGTTTTTTTATGGGAGATTTATTCTTAGTTGGCATCATATAGGACACTCGAGTAATTAATTCAAAATTATCTTTAAATTACCGTAGGAAAGTTCATTGAGCCGTGGAATTTTGGTGCACCAACACACATTTGCCAACATTGTGATGCCATTATGTGGTACGAAGAGAGAACTGAGAAGCATCAAAGGTTGTTGAATCAAAAATTTTCACTTTGTTGCCAAGAAGGAAAAGTACAACTACCTCTTTTGAGAGAAGCTCCTCCATTTCTAAAAGATTTATTATATGATGACGGGAAACGTGCAAAAAAATTTAGAGAAAGACTTAGAGCCTATAATACAATTTTCTCTTTCACTTCTATTGGTGGCCAAGTTGACAATACCATTAACAATGGAGGCAGTCCATATGTGTATCGAATAACAGGACAGAATCATCACAAGATTGGCTCATTACTCCCTCCTGTCGGTCAACAACCTAAATTTGCACAATTGTACATTTATGATACAGAGAATGAAGTCTCAAATAGAATTCGAGCAGTTACTTAGCATGATCACAGACCTCAACTAGATAATTCTATTGTTGAGGGATTAGTAAAGATGTTAGATGAACATAACCACTTGGCTAAAGTATTTTGCATGGCCCGAGAACGATTTGTTGAATCTGATTTGCGCCCAATTCATATAAGATTATTGGCAGGACGTTCACAGTCTGGCGATGTGTACATTTTACCAAATGTCTCAGAAGTAGCAGCGCTTATTATTGGAGATTTAAGTGATACAATCGGTAATCGCGATATTATTGTTGATGATAGATCATTTGGATTAAGGAGAATAAGTCAGCTTCATCCATCATTTATGGCAATGCAATACCCTTTACTGTTTTCGTACGGAGAAGATGGATTTTATGTTGGTATACCTTATCATAACAATCAAGGCAAACGGAAAACAAAACGAAGTATCCTAACCATGAGGGAATATTATTCTTTTAGAATACAACAAAGAAATAATGAAGCTCAAACTGTCTCACGGTCTGGGAGGTTGTACCAACAATATTTGGTTGATGCTTATACATGCATTGAGGAAGAAAGGCTATGTTGGATTCGTTCAAACCAACCGCAGTTGAGAGCTGAATTATATAGTGGCTTGAGAGATGCAGTTCTAAAAGGTGATACGACATCGGCTTCTGTTGGAAAACTTATAGTACTGCCATCAAGTTTCACAGAATTGTATAGTGGCTTGAGAGATGCAGTTCTAAGAGGTGATACGACACCGGCTTCTGTTGGAAAACGTATAGTACTGCCATCAAGTTTCACAGGTAGCCCTCCATACATGGTGCAATATTTTTAGGATGCTATGGCCATTTGCAGATGGGCAAGCAACCTAGATTTGTTTATCACCTTTACAACAAATCCTAAATGGCCAGAAATACAAAGCTTCTTGGATATCATACCTGGGCAAACAGCAGATGAGAGGCCAGATATTATATCAAGAGTTTTCAAAATTAAAATCGATCACTTCATGAGAGATTTAGTAAAACACAGTCATTTTGGAAGAGTTTCAGTAGGTATATTATATAATCCATTTCCTTAACTTACAAAAAATTATAACGTAAGCATGTCGATTAAATTAAAGTCATTTTTTTGCAGCTATTTACACTATAGAATTCCAAAAAAGAGGTTTACCGCATGCTCACATAGCATTATTTTTGCACCCTGAAGATAAATACCAATCAACAACTGATATAGATAGAGTAATTTCTGCTGAGATACCAGACCCAAAAATAGATCAAGTGGGATATGCAGCTGTCGCCCAGTTTATGATGCATGGTCCATGTGGCGAAGAAAAAATAAATTCACCATGTATGAAACAGAAGCGTTGCTCGAAACACTTTCCAAAAAAAATTTCCCATCAGACTAGGCTGGATGAAAATGGATTCCCAGTCTACAAACAAAGAGATACCATATTATTTGTAGAAAAGAATGGGATAAAACTTGACAACAGATTTGTGGTGCCGCATAATATTGATTTGGTGGTAAAATACCAAGCTCATATAAATGTTGAGTTTTGTAATAAAGCACTATCAATAAAGTATCTTTTCAAATACATGAACAAGGGGCCTGATAAAACAAGAATGATATTGGTGGAAAATATGTCAATCAATGATTCTACTAGCACACAACAAGTTCATGAAATAGACGAGATACAGTCATTTCTAGACTGTCGTTACATATTTGCATCAGAAGCATGCTGGAGAATATATCATTTCGACATTCAATATCGCAGTGTAGCTGTCGAAAGACTACAATTCCATTTACCGGATGAGAACGTTGTCACCTTCAGAGATTCAGACCAATTAAATGATGTGCTCAATAGAATGGATGCCCAAAAAACAATGTTCACAGAATGGATGAAAGCAAATGAACTTTATGAAGATGCTAGAGAACTAACTTATGTTGATTTCCCAACCAAATGGGTTTGGCACCAAAAATATAAAGAATGGAGAAGAAGACGCTCAGGCAAAACCATTGGACGTGTTACTTATGCACACCCAGCATCGGGAGAGCGATTTTACCTTCGAATGCTCCTAAACATTGTTAAGGGAGGGTGTAGCTTTGACGAAATAAAAACTATTAATGGAGTGACCTATCCAACATACAAGGTTGCATGCTACGCACTTGGCTTACTTGAGGGAGATAAAGAATGGCACGATGCAATTTCAGATGCGGCACAATGGGCTACAGGGCATCAACTACGTGAACTAT
This sequence comes from Acer campestre, assembly GCA_954870605.1. Classification (NCBI taxonomy): domain Eukaryota; kingdom Viridiplantae; phylum Streptophyta; class Magnoliopsida; order Sapindales; family Sapindaceae; genus Acer; species Acer campestre. Next base: position 27,951,471 of record OX940802.1, read on the forward strand.
TTGTAACACTTTTGATGTTTTGTGAAGTTTCAGATCCATTGCAGTTATGGGAGAAGAATTGGGAATTTTTAACAGAGGATATTTTGTATCGCCAGAGACAGATTCTATGCTTTGAAGGATTAACCTTGAGTGAAGTTCAACTACAAAATTATTCACTCTTTGAAATAGAACATATTTTGCAAAAGAATAATAAATCCTTGAATGACTATCCACCGCTTCCAACTCCAAACCATTTGTTACTTAAAGAGTTGGGTAACAGATTAATGCGAGAAGAACTGGCATATGACACAGATAAGATGCTCTTAGAACACCAAGAATTGCATAAAGAGCTTAACAATGAACAAAAGAGAGTGTACAATGTGGTTCTTGATTCAGTACACGAAGATAAAGGTGGTCACTTCTTTGTTTACGGAGCTGGAGGAAAAGGGAAGACTTATTTATATAAGACTATAATTGCACGTTTGAGAGGCGAGGGAAAAATTGTACTAGCAATTGCTTCATCGGGTATTGCAGCTTTGTTACTACTTGGTGGACGAACTGCACATTCCAGATTTAAAATTCCAATTGACATATCTTACCAATCCACCTGTGACATTCATCAAGGAACTCAGCTAGCTGAACTCATTTGCAAAAGCAGCTTGATCATTTGGGATGAAGCACTGATGGATCATCGAAATACATTTGAGGCAGTTGATAGAACCTTAAGAGACATTCTTTGATTCGATGAGGTAAATTCAAATGAAAAAACTTTTGGGGGGAAAACAGTACTTCTGGGGGGAGATTTCAGGTAAACATTGCCTGTAGTCCCTAGAGTTTCGAGAGAAGACATGGTTAAAGCATCAATCAATATATCTGCCATATGGGACCATTGTTGTGTATTTGAACTCAAACAAAACATGAGAATCAAAGATTCGACATCATTTAGAGAATGGGTATTAGGTATTGGAGATGGAAAATTGCCTACAGTACGATTAGAAGAAGAAGAGGAGTCATTGTGGATTGAAATACCAAAAGATTTGCTCATTCCAGTGGGAGAAAACCATATTCAAAACATGTTGCAAGCACATATCCAGATATTCGAACCAGTTACATGGAACACGAGTATTTACGACAAAGAGCAATACTCACTCCCAAAAATGACACTGTCGATGAGATAAACTCCTATGTCTTAAGTGAGATTCCAGGTGAGAAAATTACATATCTAAGTTCTGATTCGATTTGCAAAGCTTTAAGCGATGTGAACGACCAAGACATCCAATTTCCAATAGAGTTTTTGAATACATTGCATTTCCATGGCCTTCCAAATCATCAACTAGACTTAAAAGTAGGCGTACCAATCATTTTGCTTAGAAATCTAAACCAAAGTGCTGGCCTTTGCAATGGAACTCGATTAGTTGTCACACAACTATCAAAATGGGTACTAGAGGGAAAAATCATCACGGGATCAAACATTAGCGCACAAGTTTTCATTCCAAGAATTATTATGTCTGCAACAGAAAGAAAATGGCCATTTGTACTGAAACGTCGCCAATATCCCGTTCATGTTTCTTTTACGATGACAATAAACAAAAGCCAAGGACAAACATTGCAAAACGTAGGGATTTACCCAGTTTTTTGTCATAGACAGCTTTATGTTGCTGTATCAAGAGTCACGTCGCGACAAGGCCTGGAATTTTTAATCCAAAATGCCCCGAAGGAATTCAAAATTGATACACAAAGAATATAGTATATCATGAGATTTATGCTTCATTAAACGAAGGTAAAAACAAATAATATTAGGTTGCTTTCAATTTCAAACAGTATTATTTTCTTATTTAAATAATAGTAAAAAAATTATATAAATGTGAATTGAAACTGATTTTTTTTTTAATATTTTTAAACAAAGGTTAACAAATAAATAACAACAATTTCCATGTTTCATCTTCAATACAAGTCTTACCTCGGAGCAATGACAAGTGACTACACAACACTTGGAAATCTACAAAAAGAGAGAGAAGATTTTACCATTAGAGTCAGATTGACAAGAAAGTGGAAAGCATTAAATACAAAATTCAACAATGACTTAATTTCCATTGACCTGATACTACTTGATCAACATGTAATTGACGAAACCTTTTATAATAAATGTTTACAAGAAAAAGTAATTGTCAATAGAACTTTTAGATATCATTTATAAAATTATACTATACATTACATTCATAATAACAATACTTATTGCAGGGTGACCATATTCATGCCACAATCTGAAAAACATTTGCCAACAAGTTCGAAAACAAACTGCAGGAAGGCAAAGTGTACGATATATCAAATTTTATGATAGTCAACAACAAACAAGCTTACAGAGTAGTCAATCATCCGAACATGATAAACTTCATGTATACGACATCGATCAAAGAAGTAGCAGAACATGATGGCGGGATAGAGAAGCATAAATTTGAATTTATTGGATTCAATGATGTCAAAAACAGGGAAAACAATCATACACAATTAACTGGTGGAAAAATTTATAACAAAAACATTTTCAACATGAAATATATATATATTCTGTACTTATTAATATATCTTTATTTATGTCTTGCAGATGTTTATGGAACCCTTGTAGCGATGACCAAATTGCATGATCAAATGGTTAACAACATACCCATAAAGAAACGAGAGCTACAAATACAGGATTTGAGGTAAAGTATACTATGATTAATATTCAAACCATAACACCATTTCTAAAAAATATAATATACAAATGTTATATATTTATATTTAATAAAACTACTTGCAGAGGGCAAAAACTGAGGATCACTTTGTGGGGGGAGGCAGCACATCAAATTACAGATGATTATTGTGAACAAAATTGTCAACGATCAATCATTATTATAACATCGGCAACATGCAAGTCATTTAGAGGTAATAATATTTTATATTCATTATTTTAGATCTCCTAAACATAGGTACATAATAAAAGAAATTACTAATTCTACACAAAACGAATTAGGGGAAACATATCCATAATAAAAAAAAATTACTAATTATACTCAAAAACTATTAGGGGAAACATATCTATCAACAACAAATGTTACCAAGATATATGTCAACCTAGATATTCCAGAGGTTGCCGAACTAATTCAAAGGTACATATACTATAATTTTAAACTACATAATATCCTATTTTATGTTCTCAACACAACAATATTCAACGTTATGAACTGTAGTCCATCTCAAGAAAGCCTAATTGTCACACAAATTGAGTTGCCAAAAAGTGACAAAATCAACGAAGATGCCACTCCTTCAAGAAAGGAAACAGTTGAACAAATATTAGCAATGCACTCGGAAAATGATTCAGAGGTACCATACTCATTTCTACAATATGAATTAAAAACCATGTTTACTACAAATTATCCACTATAATCTCCATGATTATTAACCACAAACGGGTCAGAATTGTAACATGCGCTGCAACAGTAAAGGAAATAGATTCTAACAAAGGATGATATTACATTTCTTGCAAACAATGCAACAAGAAACTCATCAAACTAGAATCATCATTCTGGTGCGACCAATGCAACAAAGAAACAGAATATCCAACACCAACGTAACAAATTACATAAAACTTTTTCATACACAATTTCATATTTCATAAAAAAATTAATTACTTATATTTCACAAATCAGGTATAGAATAGAAGTTCAAGTTGAAGACAAGACAGCAAATGCAACATTCATAATATTTGATAGATAAGTTGAAAAAAATAATTGGAGTACATGTCTCAGATCTTTACAATGGAAAGAATAAGGTATGTCCCCATTGCAAAAAGACAACTACAGATAACATAAATATATATATATATATATTGCACTTTATTACCAAATAAATTGATGTAATAGCAATTGCTTAGGAACGTGACCAACCAAATGAGATACCAATAACTCTTAGAAGGATAATTGGTAGAGCCTATCTATTCCGCTTAAAGTTGGACTCCTTCAATTTGAAAAGAGGCTACTCAAAGTTTACTGTGCTCAACATATCCCCAATGGAAAAGAGCGACTCTTGCTCCAATGAGACAAAACTTTTGCCAAAGGTAATTCCCACGAATTTGGATATCATAGATTAATCTAACAATTGCCTATCAATGAAATTAATAGATACTTAAATAATACAGGAACAAAACAAACATAATCATGGTTCGACATTAAGTATACTAGCAGAAATACAGTCAGATGAATCAAAAGACTCCAACTCACAAGACTCATCAACTTACTCCTCAACAACACGACCTAAGGAGTGTGGCCATGATGAAGAACTTCAACAAAGGAACAAGCGAATATGCATACAAGAGTAAGTTATTAGGCAAACAAAACAACAAATTATATTTAAATTTACATTCATTATAACACATAACTGACACAAAATATCATTCAATTTTTATTTTCTAGGACAACTATCAAGAAAGAAAAAAATTGAAAAGTATGGGAGGCACTAATCTATATATACTGCAAAGTACCTCAGCATCTAGATTATTCTATCTATCTTCATAAAACCTATAACAATTTGAAGGATTTAATTTTTCACCCCTTTATTATATAATTAAACTTGACTCATTTTATTCGGATTTGATGTTTTATATTATATGGATGACAATATACTCTTAGAAACTACAAATTGTTGAAGTATGACCTTCTCTACCACCTACCTTTAATTTATGGATGCTTTATTGTTGAAGTATGCTTTATTTTGTTGATTGTATTAATTTATTATGCTTTATAAATTGTTCAAAAAGTTTGGTATAAACAATAAAAATTTTTACAAACAATTTATAATACAGAGCCCGTGCAACGCTCGGGTTAAAAAACTAGTAATAAATAAAAATGTTGAAAAAATGTAATTAAATGAAAAAGGAGTTATGTGAAGCCCGGTATTTTTTGATTCCCATGCTTCAAAATATGATCCTCGTGCTTCAAAGTAAGAAATCCCGGGCTTTGAAATGGATAATATTATTTTTAAAATATTTTTCTTGATTTTTTTTAAAAATATCAACAAGTGGGAAACTTCACCATATCGATTTCCCTTCATTTCTTTATTATTTTTGCAACCATACTCTAACACAAACTAAAAACACAATTATACCCACACTTAACCATCCATCTCCCAACTAATACTTTCCACGGTGCTTGTTTTCTCGGTCTCCCAACCTACCAATGACATGTTCTTTTGAAGTAGGTTTTGAGACTTGGACCCATGTCCAATGGAAGGGCGCCGCGAAAAATCTTGAAAAAATGTAATTAAAAGAAAAAAGGGTTCTGTGAAGCTCGGTATTTTCCTATTCCTGTGCTTCAAAATATGATCCCCATGCTTCAAAGTAAGGAATCCCGGGCTTCAAAATAGACTTTTTATTTCCCCACCAGATCAACAAGTGACTTGAAAAACGACTTCAATAAAGTCACCTCTGAAGTTGCTTATTAATCTACTGAAGATTTCTAAATTTGTTTTGGATTCACGGGCTCCAAAAATCAAATGTGCGGGCTTTAAAGTAAGGATTCTTAGGCTTCATAAATGAAGAATTGATTTTCCACCAGATTAATAAGCGACTTTAAAAGCAACTTCAATTGGTATGGTGATCGGTCCATTTCTATACATGTTTTAGGCACCTATTTCCTATTATTTGTGCTTTGTTCTCGAGTGAATTAGGTGGTTTAATGTGTTTGTTGAGCATGCGTAGGTCTCCTTCTGTAAAAGTGGTGTTGAATCTTATTTTGGAAGAAAAGGAATCAAAAGATGGAGAAAAAGAGCAAATGGGAAGAAACCATGGAAATGTGAAGTTTAGCTAGTGCAGAAGAGCCATATTGCGGGGCCCATATCTCTTAGCTCCGATTAAATTGTGTGTCATATCACCTATGGATTGAAAGCCCCAAAAGTCTAGTTTCCGACGCATTTTTTGGATCGCAATTATGATATTCTTAGAAGAAGTTATGACTGATTTAATAACCAAAGGTCAGTGTTGAAAAGTCCACCGCGGCTTAGACCGCTGCCCGGACCGTAGTTTGTGCACGAGAGCCTACGCAGGGACCTAAGCAGCGGAAAAGAGCAGAAGAACTCCGCTTGACATGCAGCTATGGAGGCAATTTGTTTAGGGAGCGGTATTACGTATTTTTGGCGGATTTCAAATCCGAATTGGTCCTGAACTGCTCCAAAACTTCCCAAATCAAATCCTAATAACTTTAGAAGATCAAGACATGTTTGGGAAACTTCCTCAACTCAAATTAGGAGTTAATCATCAAGATAGGAAATCCAAGTTAGGAAAGGATTCTCATTCCTTGTTTCATTCTACTTTCCCACTTGGTGGATTTCCTAATCCAAAGAAGAATTAGGGTTTCACAAGGAAAAATTACCTATAAATACTTCTTATTCTTTTCAAGAAAAGGGACAGCCGAAGGGAGGTTCCAAGCCATAGAAGGGGGCCATCCCCCATCACTCTGACCACCACACACATCGGTTTTCTCTTCTTCTCTTCTATGTTTTTATCTTTTCCATTGATATGTAACTAAACCTTTAACTAGGGGATTGATGTAACCGATTTTGGATAACTCTATGTGAACAATTAGTCTATCTTTTGTTAATCAATTGGGTTTTCATTTTGTTTATTGAATTAATTGCTCTATTCTATTTGCTCTTATTATTTTGTGACCGTAAGTGATTTGAGTTTGTGGCTTAGTTTATCCATGATATTAGAGTTTAGATGTGGATGACCATTCCATTTAAATCTAAATCACAAGCTTAATAAACAAGAAAATTGATATATGCATGACTGTGCTATGTTAATTTGGCTTAGAGTTTTGTGTAAAACATGGGTTTTGACAATTACTCATTACATGACCGTGTGTGAGTAATAGGTAGAACCTTAGATCATTATTCCATATTCGTTGCATGACCGTGTGCGAGTATTGGGAAAGATCTTCGAACTTAATTGAATTATCTTGAAAACAAGCCTGTAAACTAGATTGAAGTGTTTAACGAGACTGATTGTGAGTATTGAGTGTCTAAGAAAGGTGCATCGATTCCCTAGGATTTCTCTCCATATAATCTTCTCTTGTGTGATCTTTGATTGATTTTAGTCTTTAGTCCAAGCATTTATAATTTAGATTAATTTTACATTTAAACAAATTTCCAAAGCAAAGCATTATGCAATTTAGGTTGTCGTATTTATAGTAAATCCTTGCTAGATTAATTGGCTTTGAGCGATAGAATCATCGATCCCAGTGAACGAACTTTTTTAGTAAATTAAATACAGATTTTACTGCAGAAGTTTCCCACTTTTTAATTTTTTTAAAAATATAGAAAAATAATTTAAAAATTAAATTCTTCATTTCTGAAGCCCGGGAATCCTTACTTGAAAGCCAGGGAATTAGCTTCTAAAGCACGAGAATCGTGAAATACCGGGTTTCAAAGAATCCTTTTTCCATTTAATTACAATTTTTCCACATTTTTACAAATCACTGAAAGGAAACTAGTTCAAAGATTCCACTCTCACCTCCAATCCCAACCTACCAAGGACATGGTCTTTTGAAGTAGGTTTCGGGATTAGGATCCATGTCCAATGGAAGGGCGCAGCATGTAGTCACCCATTTTTGGCGGCCGAATAATAAATAAAAATCTTGAAAAAATGTAATTAAATGAAAAAAGGGTTTTGTGATGCCCGGTATTTGACGATTCTCGTGTTTCAAAATATGATCCTCGTGCCTCAAACTAAGGAATACCAGGCTTTGGAAATGGACTATATTATTTTAAAAATATTATACCTAATTTTTTAAAAAATATCAACAAGTGAGAAACTTCACCATACTGATCTCCCTTCATTTTTTTTTTTTTTTTTTGCAACTATATTCTTACAAACACTTAAAAAACAATTACACCCACACTTCACCATTTCATCTTCCAACTAAAACCTTCCACTCTCACCTCCAATCCCAACCTACCAAGGACATGGTCTTTTGAAACAGGTTTCAGGACTGGGACCCATGTCCAATGGAAGGCGCCGCATGTAGTCACATTTTTTGTGGCCGAATAATAATTAAAAATCTTGAATAAATGTAATTAAATGAACAAAGGGTTCTGTGAATCCCGGTAATTCACAATTGCCGTGCTTTCAAACATGATCCCCATGCTTCAAAGTATGGAATCTTGGGCTTCGGAAATGGACTATATTATTTTACAATATTTTTCTTGATTTTTTTTAAAATATCAACAAGTGGGAAACTTCACCATACCGATTTCCCTTCATTTATTTATTATTTTTGCAACCATATTCTAACAAAAACTAAAAACACAATCACTGCCGCACTTCACCATTCCATCTTCCAACTAAACCCTATTGTGGACACCCACAATCAAACCCTATTGTGGACATGGTCTTTTGAAGTAGCTTTTGGGACCATGATCCTTCTCCAATGAAAGGTCACCGCATGTAGTTACCTCCAGCAGTGTCTGGAATAATAATTAAAATTTTTGAATAATTATAATTAAATGAAAAATAGATTCACTGAAGCCCGGTCTTCTAGGACTCTCGGGCATCAAAAGACATATTCCCAAGCTTAAGAAATAAAGAATTAAATTTTAAATTATTTTTTTTTTAAAAAAAAACATTAGGGAACTACACCAGATCAATTTCCCTTCATTTTCTTTTTTACTTGGATATTCTAACAAAAATAAAAATAAAAATACTTTTACACTTCACCTTTGGATTCCAACTAACATCCTACTTTTATCATCAATAATGGTATCGGTCCCAACCTATTGTGGACATGGTCCTTTAAAGTAGCTTTTGGGACCAGGATCCTTTGCCAATGGAAGGCCACCACATGTAGTTACCTCTTGCGGTGTCCAAGTAATAATTAAATTAAAAATAGATTCATTGAAGCCCGGTCTTCCAGGACTCCCGGGCTTCAAAAGACATCTTCCTAAACTTCAAAAGACATATTCCCTTCATTTCATTTATTTTTTACTCAAATATTCTATCAAAAAAATTAAAATTGAGTGTACAAGCAATTAATTATACATGAAAGCCAAGTCCCATCAAAACCCATTAATTTTCTCCTTAACTTCTCTTGTCGACTTGGCAGCATCAACACTGTAAGTGCCTCACTTTTTATTTGGCTTATTTCGTTGACCAAAATCACAATGGGTTTCAATCTTGTAAGGGTAGCTTAGGATTGAAGTTTTCTCCTCAAATGCTTAAAGACCTCTTTGTGGATTTCTAAAGCTTCATGGAAGGTATAATCTTGTTCTTGACTCTCTTTGAAGAGATTTAGTTGCACACACACACTCTCTAGCATGCATGTGTGATATTTTGTTTGTATTTCACATCCTTCACACTTGCACATTTTGTTGTCTTTGTTTTGGCTAGTTTAGTGTGTGCGCTGGTGCCCTGGCGCGGGTTACCAGCACATGTCACCAGCACAACCTTGGCAGAGGTTTGCCGCTGGTGTTGCGCTGGTTGTCAGGCGCAGCCTCACCAGCGCAACTCTCCCAGAGAATTGTCGCTGGTTGTGCGCCTGTGGCTTGCGCTGGTTGTCCAGCGCAAGTTGTGCGCTTAGGCTGTGCGCTGGTGACGTGCGTTGGTGACCAGCGCAACCTCACCAGCGCCAATGACGGAATCTGAAGCGTTTTTTTCAAAACGACCTCACTTTGATTGGATCTCTTATATATATATATATCTTGTTTGGCCTTGGCTCATTTTTAGAGCAAAAATCACATCTTTTTGAGAGCTTCTAAGTGTCTTCAAAGCCAAGGTATCAAGAACACTTTTTTATTACTTCAAACTCCAAAACCCATCATTCTTGCATGATTCATTCATCATCTAACATGTTCTAGGATGATTCTCTTAGGGTTTTCATCTTGCTCACATGACTTGTAGTTAGAACATCTCTTGCATCATATCACATGTTCTCTCTCTACAAGATTGCTCATTTATTACTTGAATAGGTTCAAGATTGCTCCTTTATGACTTGACTTAGGTTCAAGATTGTGCTATTGTGGTTTGTGAGTTGTATTGTGGTAGATATTGCATATAGGACTTTGTTTGTCTATTTTGTTATGGTTTATGCATGCCACTTAGTAAGATGATATCTAGGAATGTCTAACATGTTCATCCATGCCTAGATAAGCTAAAATGTCTAACCTTGCATTTTGAGCATCTTGAATATTGCACATATTCACACTAGGTTGTTTTATCTCTTCATTTAGAGTCAAGTCTTGTTTTTGCCTTGTTGGTAGTTTGCAAGCATGAACTAGGTTCACTTCTAAAGGCCCGTGGGTAGCAAAGACGGATTAGTAATCTTAGATGTGATGCGGTCAACCTAGATTGTAATCGTATTTGCAAGTAGTGGATTGAGGTTCTAGTGTGGCGCACTAAACAGCCCGTGGTTTTTTCCCCGTGTGGGTTTCCACGTAAAAATCATGTGTTATTTACTTTCCGCATTCTCTACACATGATTTCATTTGTTGACTAGTTGGGGTTGTTTTGTAATCTTGATTAATCTCGAAAATTGAAAAAAAAGGGATTAAAATCTATTCACCCCCCCTCTAGATTATATTAGGACTCATTTATATTTATTTTCAAACACATAGGATGCCACAAATTCAAGATTATTTTAGATCTTATATTAGAAGAAAGAATCATCCCTTTAATTGGACATATATATATATATAGCAATAAAAACTTTTGTACTTTATATCTCAACCCATTAGTGAAGCAATGGTCATATCTTTGTAACATTTTCAATATAATTTGGAAACACATCTCTGATATGCCTGAAAGAGGCATATATGAAGCATATACATGTGATGTGTAGCAATTGAGAATAAAGGGGCCAAAAAAGTAGAGTCAAAGGGACCATGTTGAGTGGTAGCAGCTGTAATAATCTCCATATCCTTCTCTTAGATCACAATAATCAACAAACACCAATGCTGATAAGTTTATAAGTTTAATTTTGTTAATAATATAATAATGACAAGCATCATCAGTTTACATACAGCGGGATTAGTAAGTGTAACCTGATACACAGATAAAATTAACCAAAAACGAGAAAACAAAAAAGAACATCCTCTTTAGGAAGTAAAAGATGAACCAAGAATTGAACAAATTACCTACAAAATTTATTTATACAACACATTTGTTTGCAATACATTACAAATGAAAACAGACTCACACCTTTTTCCTATTCCGGTACCCATGTGTTACGTGCACGCACACACACACAAACACACACACACACACACACACACACACACACACACACACACACACACACACAATCTAATTATCTTCAAACTTTTGTTCTTTGCATCGGATATGTCCAGTATCAAATAAACTTATACTAACCATTTCATCGCCACAAAATCCTACACTAAACTTGCCCTACTAATATCATCATGCCAAATAATCTCACATTGCCCCTTTTTTACCCGCCAAGATAATCTCTAATTGACGACACATTGTTGCAATGTCGGTTAAAAGATGAACAATTAAGTTCGACCTCGCTAGCGCTAGTCACAGGGACTAGCATAGCGGCAAGTGAGGGTATCGTTCCATAGGGAGGTGGGATCCACCGACCGTCACCGGTTCTAACTATTATGACAACACTCTGAGAGAACTCGTGTGTTACATTTACGGAAAAGTAAATAATAATATAAATAAATAAATTAACTAACATAATATATACATGGATAGAATGGAATGGAGAGATGAATGAAATGTGGTTACACTAGGGAAATGACTCAACCATAACAATCCTCCCAATTAAGTGATAGACTTACTTAGTCCCTCCTTAATTGATCTCTAATCTCTCTCGAGTCTTAGAAATCACATCCACACAATGCATGGATTCATTAAGTACTTTGGGACACCTACACAAGCTCTGTACGCCAGCCTAGTGATTTCTCAACTGTCTGGTCATATACAGTGGTTATTTCGTTGGGCATGTAATGTGCAACCACGTGGGCCATACTACAACCAATAATTCATTCATAATAGCTAACCAAATACGGGATGGCAACCAAGTGAAAGCATTAAGAATACGAGATACCTATACAACACGTATGTTATATGCTTATGTCCCCTTAATTAATCTCTAATCTCTCTCTCGATGTTTTAGAGATTACATCCATGCATAAATGCTTGGATTCATTAAGGATTGTGGGACACACATATGAGCTCTACACGCCAGCCTAGTGATCTCTCAACTTACTGGTCAAATGTAGAGGATATCACGCTGAGCATGTTAATGTGAACCACGCAATATGTAACACACAACCTAAATATCATCCACAAGGTGGCTAACCGAGTGAAAGCATTAAGCAATGAGACACCCCTATAATTAAATGAGCACAAGAGGAATTCAGTTTGTCTTTACTCTAGATACGGATTCGGTTTTATCAATCTCCCTAGGCTGGCTAGACATGGGAAACAAGTTTACCAAACAACAATGTGCAACTAAGTTGGTTGTTATACATTAAGAACATTCAATCTAGGTTAAGGGTTCATCCTCTTGATTTGGGAATTATCGCTAAATCAATTTATTACCCAATCCGACCAATGATGGATAATTATGTCTTAAAAAGACCCATTAAGCACAAGGATTTGAACCAAGGCCAATTTAGCAACTAAATGCATGAACTAAAACCTTTTCCACTCTTTGGAGCTAAATCTCTAACACTCAAATTACTCTAAACATGACATTTTGGTCATCCATCAATCAATCAACAATTATGGGATGCTAAATTACACTACTCCTACATTACTCCTAATCCCAATCATGGACATATATCAATTTCGGACCTCTACACACCTGGATATTGCAATTAGAACTTGAAACATGTAATTAGCAAAGAGTAAAACAAAACCCACATGAATTTAATAACAAACAACATATATAACACAAGTGTAGGGTTTACAATATTCCCCAAATCGGGGTTACACATAAAAGAAGCAAGAAATACAAATAAATAAGTAAAAAGGAGACAACGTTTGAAGACAAACCCTCCAAAGAAGCTCATAGCTTTCCTAGCTCGGATTTGGTCCAAAAACCACTCCTATTTCCTTGTAAAATGTCCTAAGATGGATGGATGAAGTGTGAAAATGGTGGTGGAGGTGTGTGGTGAGCTCCCATGGAGGAAGAACCTCCATGGGAGCTTGGATCCTCTCCTTATTTGATGAAGAAGGTGAAAGAGATGAAGAAAATGGAAGAGAGAGAGAGTGGGCAGAAGAGAGAGAGAGAGAGAGAGAGAGGGTAAGTTAGGGATTCTGAAAAGATGAGAGATAAGGGAATATATATAGTGGGGAGAAGGCTTAGGGCAAAAATAGGGTGAAAGGACGAGAATGCCCTCGCAAAAGTGGCTGAAAATTGAGCATCTCGCGGGTGGGTTTCCAACAGCGCGCACCGTTACGAAAACAGGTATAACTTTCTTCACAAACATTGGAATCGCTTTCTTAAAGAACCTTTGGAATGAAAACTTCTAGAGCTTTCCAACTATATATAGTACGAAACCTAGTTCGTTTTGAGGAGAGAGATATGGCCCCCGCAAGTTGAGCATTCTGCAGGAAGCTTTCGCCAAACCCAACCCATGAATTCTGAGCCCTAGGGCGCAGAACTGCAAAATGGAGGTCCTCTAGTCCCTTTTTTATGGCCCTTAAACGCAGAACAAGGGTGTATAATCCCACTTTCAAAAATTACACTTTTACTCCAAAGTTCCTACATTCTTTCAAAAACGCCCCTCACTTGGAAGAAATCCTGAAACACTTATTTAAGCCTTTGAAAGTATACAAACAAGGTTAAATTGCTTAAGACGTACCTAGAGGGGGGGGGGGGGGGGGGGGTGAATAGGTTTTTCGCCTAATTTCAAACCCTTGAACAAACTTACGTTTGTCCCTCAAGGTAGCCTTACATACAACATAAACATCACAGAATCATACTAAGACAAGTTATCATGTGATCATTCATACATTGTCTAAGTATCAATAAGTTGTATGAGGTATAAAGAAAATATAAAAAACAATTAACAAGAATACTTGTATATCAATATATGTTCAATCGTTACAAGCATATACAAATATTGCTATACATAAAATTCTAAACAATATACAAAAGAAATGTAATTACAAAAATGATCAAAAGAATATATTTACAAATCACACTTTACAAAATCTTGAATCCAAAACATCACAAGTGAAGATTGTACTACAAGATTAAAACATATACAAAAACAAATATAAAAGATAGAGATAGAAAGAATTAACATAAGGGATTTTTTAACGTGGTAAAACCTCCAAGGAGGAAACATCCACGGGTTGAATTACAACCATTGGGTACTTATATATATTTGGAAAGTAAATTAGAAATTCCACAAAATGACCAATCCTAGTTACCAACCCATGTGGAGTCTATGTTTACCCAATCCCTATTGGAAGATACAAAATCCCTCAATGATGTAAACCACCACATATTGGAACTCATACCAAAACCAACATCGTTGGAAGATTAGAAATTCCTCAAGAGTGCATACACATCCCATGTACCCCGCTCTATCGGACTCTATGTCTAACCAAACACCCGGGCCTACCAATATATAAGCCAACTCTCTATATAAGGCACACGTGCCTCTAGAAAGCCTCCCATGCATGACTATCCAAGTCCTCCCGACTCTAGCCATGACTTCTTGCTTGTCTATCCAAGTCCTCCCGACTCTAGACAAGACTTCTTGCTTACCTATCCAAGTCCTCCCGACTCTAGGCAAGACTTCTTGCTTGGCTATCCGAGTCATCCCAACTCTAGCCAAGACTTCATGCCTTTTACAAGGACTTCCTAGTGTGATCATGTGAATGAAAATGATGCAATCAATCAAAACAACATAGAACATGTGATCAATACCTTCCATGGAACAACTAGATCTAGAGATGTGAAAACACAAGCAATAGAAATCTAGATGCAAAAACATGAATGAAAACCTAGAGCATGTGAATACAATTAACACATAAAAACTACTAGATTCATTCATACAAATAACACTTGAACAAAACATATACATGAGGCACAAGTTCAAGATGTTATAAACATACATAAAAAAATGCTAGAATCATAAAATGTATTCAACAATTATTCTAGCCAAAGATTTAGAGATAGGAGACATGTTAAAAACAAATCAATCCTATATATCTCTAAAAACACATAAAAAGGCTCTAATCCTAGATTTCATCAATCATGGATCAAAGACACATATAAAGGATTATTAATCACAAAATAGATCAATCAAGTCTCATATAATCCTAGATATCAATCTAATCACAATACAACTCACAAACATGTTAAAAACAAAGAATTCAAGATTCTAGTCAACATGTGTCTCTAATTAGACTATTCAATTAGATTGATTATGAAGCTATCTTTCTCTATAGCATTCACTAAACAAACATATACATATAGAAGAAGAAACCCCAAGCAAATTGGAGGTTAAAAAAGATGAAATCACAAAGTTATGAACTCTACCTCAATTACAAGAGCTGGTTCGATTTTCTGAGGAGATCTGTCAGAAAATCAATCAAACAGCTGCACAACCACTTGGAAAAGGTAGAGGACTCGAATATGAACAATCTCCAACTTGAATCACTCAAATCCGACTCCGTATGAGAAAGTTATGGTGTTTGGAAGTTGAGAAAATTTGGGAGAAAATCGTAGACGGGATTTCACACTTTTTCTTCTTAGAAAAGAATGGAGGGAAATGGAGAGATTTAAAAAGAATGGAAGAAGGGCAAAATTGTCCAAAACAAAAGTGACCATCAGCCACCTCCACGTGTGGTCAGCGTGTGGCACACGTGGCCAGAGAGGAGCTCTGGCCGTGTGGCAGACGTGGTCCACACGTGGCCATCTAGCTTGGCCTTTTGGCCGAGCAACCTCCTCGCGCACCTCTCGCGTTCTTCAGCCGTATTCGGGCATCCGAACTCCGAATTCGAATCCGTTTTTAGATTACGAACTATGACTCCCTCATGCACGATAAAAACTATAAAACTTTGACAAAAGGTTGAGAATTCATCTCGGAAAATGATGACGAACACAACTCAATGAATGAGAACGAAAAGTAGTGTAGCTACATCGTTTGGACTCGAAACTTAACGTATGAGTAACCGAAATGACCAGGACTCAATAAGGAATCAATTAAGCACTATTACAAGTCCAAAACATAAGAAACACAAACATACAAACACAAGTTCACATATGAATGCCATTTACTAGACATAGTCCTAGAACATGCAACTCTAAAATGTATGAGCATTTGAGTACAGTGCATGAGCATACAAAATCATGTGAATGTGTTATATAAATGGTGCACAACGATATAGGGACACTTATGAATGATTTGTGTGTGTGTGCCTATGCCTTGTAAGAGGAATGAGGTCAATTTTACCTTTGATGAGCAATGAAGCTAATTTCCTCTTAACAAGCCATCATCTTGCATGTACCGTAGTCAAATATTTCTTTGAAGCTTTGTATCATCATCAACATGACCACATAAACATTTACAAGATAAACACGTTTTGATATGGAATATATGCCAACAACAACCAAAAACCTAACAGCCTTTAAATACCCGGTTTTACTCGAAAAACAAGCATAAAAGATGAAAGTAAGGGGCTACACACCGTGCAAAAATTAGAGTTATCACTAATCCCAAATAACATTTCTTCCACAAAACTAAAACTCTCCAAATTAACCAAGCATTTTACAATTCAGTTGTGAGTCCAACGAATTCAATTCAATCATTTCATTTAGAAAATTGTTCTAATAATAATCCAATTTCATTAGGGTTATAGCCTACAGGCCAAGAAAATGGCAACATAAATACCTTGCATCAATAACCCACAAGATTATCATTGTAGTTTAACCTATGACTACATGCAATTTTGGGATATTGAACTTTGTAATTTTATGAAAAGATCACCATGACACAAAAGCGGTGGCATGAAACTTACATTAGCAATTCTAAGTGCCACATTAAATAGAAATCATCATATCTTTTGAATTTGGAAAGAACATATTATGCTTTCATCATTGCCCTAATAGACACATCACACACTGCATGATTTCAAACAAACCAATTTTCTGATAATCTTGTCTTATTACTCTGTTTATGTGTATTTAGAGAATAACTTGGTTGACAAGTGTTAGTGGTCTTCTTAATTAAGACTAAGATAAGCAAAATAAAACACATAATGAATTAACAACACATAAACATGGAGATTCGAAAGCAAAAATACATACAACATCAACTAAACAAAGTAACTAGTAGCGTCAACATTGCTTACAAAGACAAAATGGACCAACCAAGTAACTAGAAGCATCAACATCAGCATGCGTAATCTGTTGCATAGGTAAGCCAAAAACCAAAAAGCTTAATTTGTTGGCAACATAGAAAATCTAATAGATAAAAATTTGACAAAACACAGATAATGTCTAACCAATTAATGTCTAAATTTCTGTACACTATTGTTTATATATAATAAACTAAATTTAGATTTTCCTATAAATTGAAACTGAGATCATATCAGTTTCTCATAAATCAAGGCTAAGCTAAAGTTATATAAACCATGAGTACTCGATTTCATCATTGGTCATTAGTGTTTCCACTTACCAAACTTCTCATTTTTGATTATTAATGAGTTAGTCAAATTAATGTTATAAACTTAAACTGTGCTTAAACATCTCACAAGCCTCTTCTTAGCTCCCAAATCAGGTATTTTTTAAATCTAATGTTTTTCCAACACAAAACACATCTCATATCTAGGTTTTCTATAGGCCATTTGATTAACATATCCAGAACTAATATAGACAATTTTCTCATATCTGAGTTAGTCACTGTTTTCTCTCATATCTCATATTTCAATGTATTCTCTTAAATTCAAGATTGAACTTTAAATGAAGCCACAGTATCTAACATCATTATGATTGAAAATAAAAAAAATACAAAACCAAATCAAATCCAGATAAAATTAAGAGAGACATGGCAGTCTTACCAGTTAATGTTGTGCTCTGTTGATCTTCCCAAGTGACATCCGTATTAGATTTTCCACCGAAAGAAGATTGTTAGGTTCCACTTTTGAGCAGCCGAAGAACCCAAAATGAATTGAAGAAGGGAACGATGAAGAACTTGAAAATTCGGGTTTGGGTTTGAGAAGTCGAAGAACCCAGATTTCAAGAGAAGAGGTGGGCGATGAAGAACAGAAGAAGGGGACGGTGGTTTGGGAGGAAAATCCCAATTGAATTGGATTGTAATTTGTAAGGGTGAAGCTGTGAAGGGTTGTTTCGTCAAAGAGAAAATTTTGGGGCTAATTTCATCATTACGGTTCGTTTAAGTGGGAAGGGTATTTTAGTCCCTCAAGGGCCATTCCATGCAAAGTAAACTTCAAGTTAGGCCATTTTTGCTCTTTTTTCAGAAAGTTGATATTTTTACTCTTTTGAACTTTGGAGTGGCTATTTTTGTAATCACCCATTGATTTTTTTTTCTATTCCATGTAAGTATGAAAAAGCATCACGTTCTTTTGATGTCAAGTCTGGAGATACACATTTTTTTGGTCTTCATAAGTTTCTGAAAATTTTCAGTAGATTTTAAAAGATTTTGATAAGTTCTTATACCAATAAAGTCCGACTCATCATGATGTGTCATTATTGTTAGCAATATTTTTGAACTTGGATCCTTTATTTATACTAGATTACTTTTGTGTTTTGCAACATTTTATATTGATGAAAAGAATGGAGTTTTTAGAAAAAAAAAAAAATCTAAAGAATTCATATTCCAAAATATGTAATGCATGATAAGATCTTGATGCTACAGGATGTACCCCTCATTGTGATTTTGCTGCTGCCATATCTCGAAATTTTATTAGATGATAAGATCATAACAAAAATGCATGGTGTATCTCGTCACATGCAAGTGTTTTCCGAAATTCAACTGCAATCATTTAAAATGCATTAATCAAATAACATATATCCAAAGAAACATGCACTTTTATTACATATCTAAAAGAATAAAGATATAGACAGACAAATTCCTTAATATATAATCAACTGAATGCGATATATATAATCTTTACTCTTCTTAAACTTAACTGGTGACAAATGGTTATAATCATACATTTCCATAGTATAAAAATGGCCGAAAAAGAATAAACTAGCTCACTCGTGCAAAAAGCGAGCCATCAATAGATGAGTTTCCAAACAATATTAGCACTCTTAATCACAATTTCTTTCCCATATTTGCAAACCTTCTAGCCACACCAAACATGAAGGCCTTAAGCAAGAGTCCCCCATCAAGACTACAAATGAGTATAATAGCCTCACCAATTAATCTGGCATACCCAAGCTCCTAGTTTTGGAGAGAGATCCTTTTGAATTCCTACAATTAAACATACAATTGCAACCCAATTAAACACACCAGGGCAACATCAAGTGTAAATCAATTAAACATATCAGGGCAATCCAATTAAACACACCGAGGTCACTGCTGTTAAACACATTGGGGCAAACAAATTAAACACAACCACGACAACAAAATTAAACACACCGACACAAAGCAATTTAAGCACAACGGGGACAAACCAAATTACACACAACATGGATAATCAATTAAACACACCTCAACTAATCAATTAAATACACCATGATAAATCAATTACCCACACCAAAGTAAACCATCTCCTTCAACCTTAATTCATCATTACATATGCAAATTAAACAAATTAAAATAGGGTTTTATATACATACCTCCAGAAGGACCTTAAGCATCTTAATTCATCATACAAAACGAAGCCAAAAATCCGTGATCTGCAAATCCCAATCCGTGAAATTCGAAGCCAAATATAAGATTGAACAAATGGGTTTGAAGTTTGAACAAATGTGAGACTTGACAAATCTGAGATTGAATAAATGAATTTTTAAATAAATGGGTTTTGTGTTTCAGACAAAGAAAAAGATTGAAGTGCGAAAATGGGTTTTGTGTTTCGAACAAATTTAATATTGTTTCTTGACAATATTTGTCTAAAGAAAATATTTCAGAGAAAATGTAGACAATGAAGACGTAGAAAGAACAAGGAGAGAGAAAGCATGATAGCTTGAAATTGAGTCAATGATATGACATAAGAGAGGGGAAGAGAATCTTTTTTGACAAAAAGAAAAGAAAAATAAAACGAATAAGGAAAAAATGAAAAAAATGAGGGGCATTTCAGTCTCCACTGTCAATTGCAAGGTAAAAACAATAAATTTACAAAATATGGGTAAAAAAAAATAAACCCCCTAAATTTTTTGACTTAAATGGGGTATTTCCTATATATAAATAGTTTTTCTATTGTTAGTTTGAATTGATAAGTTCCTTGCATGTGAGCTATTGGATTTAAATGTTTTGACTTAACTGCATGCACTTGTCAAAACATCTTTTAAATCTAATGGCCAACATGTAAGGAACTGATATATTTTATATCAATTCAAACCGACAATAGATAGACTATATATATATAGATTTTTTATTGTCAGTTCGTCCTGACAATTAATATATCAGGACTGTAAGTGCCTCACTTTTAATTGGCTCATTTCGTTAACAAAATCACAATGGGGTTCAATCTTGTAAGGGTAGCTTAGGATTGAAGATTTTCTTCTCAATTGCTTAAGGACCTCATTGTGGATTTCAAGAGCATCATGGAAGGTAGCTAATTGATCTTGACTCTCATTTGAAGAGATTTAGTTGCACACACACACACTCTCTAGCATGCATATGTGATATTTACTTCTTGTATGTTTGTATTTCACATCTATCAAACTTGCACTTTTTTGGTTGTGTTTTGCTAGCCTTAGGTGTGTGCGCTGGTGCCCTGACCTGCGCATTGCGCTGGTCCATAGGCGCAGCACCAGCGCAAGTCACCAACGCAACTCTCCCAGAGATTTGCCGCTGGTGCTGCGCTGGTCGTCAGGCGCAGCCTCACCAGTGTAACTCTCCCAGAGAATTGTTACTGGTCGTGCGCCTGTGACTTGCGCTGGTCGTCCAGCGCAAGGTGCACGCATAGGCTGTGCGCTGGTGTGGGTGCGCTGGTCTACCAGCGCACATGACGGGATCTGAAACGTTTTTTCCAAAACGACATCACTTTGATTGGATCTCATATATATATGTCTTGTTTGGCCTTGGCTCGTTTTTAGAGCAAAAATTACATCTTTTTTAGAGCTTCTAAGTGTCTACAAAGCCAAGGTATCAAGAACACTTTTTTATTACTTCAAACACCAAAACCCATCATTCTTGTATGCTTCATTCATCATCTAGCATGTTCTAGTTTGATTCTCTTAGGGTTTTCATCTTTGCTCACATGACTTGTAGTTAGAACATCACTTGCATCATATCACATGTTCTCTCTCTACAAGATAGCTCATTTATTACTTGAATAGGTTCAAGATTGCTCCTTTATGACTTGACTTAGGTTTAAGATTGTGTTATTGTGTTTTGTGAGTTGTTTTGTGGTAGATATTGCATATAGGACTTTGGTTGTTTATTTTGTTATGTTTTATGCATGCCACTTAGTAAGATGATATCTAGGAATGTCTAACATGTTCATCCATGCTTAGATAAGCTAAAATGTCTAACCTTGCATTTTGAGCATCTTGAATATTGCACATATTCACACTAGGTTGTTTTATCTCTTCATTTAGAGTCAAGTCTTGTATTTGCTTTTTGGTAGTTTACAAGCATAAACTAGGTTCATTTCTAAAGGCCCGAGGGTAGCAAAGACGGATTAGTAATCTTAGGTGTGATGCGGTCAACCTAGATTGTAATCGTATTTGCAAGTAGTGGATTGAGGTTCTAGTGTGGCGCACAAAACAGCCCGTGGTTTTTCCCCATGTGGGTTTCCACGTAAAAATCATGTGTTATTTACTTTCCGCATTCTCTACACATGATTTCATTTGTTGACTAGTTGGGGTTAATTTTGTAATCTTGATTAATCTCGAAAATTGGTAAAAAGGGATTAAAATCTATTCACCCCCCTCTAGATTAAATTAGGACTCATTTATATTTATTTTCAGTTGGTATCAGAGTGGGTTCCTTAACATAATTAGGAGACCTCTTGCTCTTGTTAGAGTCCTTTGCATTTGTTTGCATTTCTTTGTGTGTTTTGCTTGTTTGTGTGCATTCATTTCATTCTCACCCAAACACTATGAGTGGAAATGGAATTGGAGGCAAGGGTTCCTCTAGCACAAGACCCCCCTTGCTTACCAGGGTCAACTATGCATCATGGAAGGGCAAAATGGAAGCTTATGTGTGCCAAATTCATGATCGGGCTTAGATGGCGATTGAAGATGGGTATATGCCACCTATGATGACTCCTATGGGAGGTGGAGAGGAAGTCCCCAAGCCAAAGGCACAATGGACCCCTCAAGAGTTTGAAGTTTCAAAATGGAACAACAAGGCCATGCATGCCATTCTATGTGCCATGGATGACAACCAATACAAACTCATCCAAACCACAAGGATAGCAAAGGAAGCTTGGGATATATTAGAGACGGCTCATGAAGGAACCGAGGTGGTAAAGGACTCCAAGCTTCAAGTCCTCCAAACACAATTTGAGACTATAAGGATAGAGAATGATGAGTGCTTCAATGACTTCCAAGTGAAGCTTATGGATATAGTGAACCAAAGTCACCAACTTGGTGATCCCTACTCGGATAGAAGAATTAAGCAAAAGGTCATGAGGTCGCTTCCCGAGAGGTTTGAATCTAAGGTGACGGCGTTGGAAGAGAATAGTGATTACTTAAAGATGAAGCCAAGTGAAGTTATTGGAAGGCTTTTGGCCTATGAATCTAGGAAGGGTCCTACATCTACACCTCAAAAGAAGCAAAAGAGTCTTGCCTTGAAAAGCATCAAGGTAGAAAGGATGAAGAAGACTCGGATGAAGAAATTGCTTTGATGGCAAAGAAGTTCAAGCAATTTATGAGGTTTGAGAAGAAAGGGTTTGGCTCCAAGGGAAAGTTTATGAAGAAGAAGATTCCTTTCAAGAAAATGGAGCAAACTCAAGAGAAGGACCACAAGAAGGGTGTCCAATGCTATGAGTGTAGTGGCTTTGAACACATTGCTCCCGAATGTGCTAACTTGAAGAAGAAGAAAGGAAAAGCCATGGCGGTGACGTGGAGTGATAGTGATGACTTAGAAGAGGAAGATAAGTCTTCGGATGATGATGAAGACCAAGTTGCCAACTTTATTGCTTTCTTATCTTCTCACAATAGCAATGAGGTTGTGAGTGACAAAGAAGAAGAAGAGGACAAGCAAGAAAAAAGTGACTCAAATGGTGAGAGCAACTCTTCTAGCTCTAATTTTGAGTTTGATGAAGAAATGGACTATGATGACTTCATGAGATTCTTTCATAACTCAAGACCAAAGAAGAAGAAGGATATACAAAAGTTGAAAGAGGAGAAGCTTGAATTGACCTCCAAGGTAACTCATTTGAGCAAGGAAATGAGTAAAGCTAAAGAGATGGAAGAAGGTTTAAAAATGGAGCTAGTCTTGGCTAAGAAGAATGAAGAAAGCTTGAGGAAAGAGCTCATGGAAGCAAGAGGATTGATGGCTAAGATGACTTTCGGAACCGAGAAGCTTGACAAAATGCTTTCTTGTAGGAAAAGTCCGTGTGACAAAAAGGGGCTAGGATATATGGAATAAGTGGAAGCCACACCTTTGAAGAAGACAACTTTTGTCAATAGTAAATAAGTTGAAAGTGCTCAAAACCCACAACATTCAACTAAGTGGGTTGAATTTGGTGAATCCTCCAAGCAAGCACAAGCAAGGATTCCAACAAGAGCTCCACCACAAGCTAGAGCTCCTCAAGCTAGACCCCCATACCAAGACCTCCACAACAAAGGATCCCACAAGCTCAACATGGGGTCTTTTATGCTCAACTGAGGAGACATGTCAATCTTGCTCAACAACAAAGGAGAGAGTTGCCTCAACACCCAAAAGCAACTCAAAATAGAAGGAGACCACAAATGCTTGCACAAGACTATGGTATGAATCCTTATTTCTCTCCTACTTGCCATTTTTGTGGAATTGAAGGCCACATTAGGCCTAATTGTTTTAAGTATATTAAATTGTGTAGAAGAGAAAGTATGATTGAGAAAAATATGCTTAGAAGAGCCACAATGCATGCACCTAGGAAATTTAGAGACAATGGACCAATGGCTCCTAGAAATGACTTTGTTTCACCTAGTTTGAATAGGAATGATGATTATTATTGCTATGTGGCCCAAGTTGCCTTGAAATCAAATGCCTCTAACACTTGGTACCTTGATAGTGGGTGTTCTAGGCACATGACCGGAAACAAGAGTTTCTTCAAAACTCTTGTAATAGAGGATGGTGGATTCGTCACCTTTGGTGATGGGTCTAAGAAAAAGGTTATAGGGAAATGTAATATATCTATTCCCGGGTTGCCCTCCTTACCCAATGCTCTTTATGTAGATGGCTTGCAAGCAAATCTTGTTAGCATATCACACTTAAGTGATGAAAGGCTTTCGGTTATGTTTGGCAAAATTGATTGCTCTATTCTTAAAGAAAATGGGCAAGTTTTGTTGGAAGGTAAGAGATCAAGTGACAATTGTTATTGTCTTGAGTCAAATCTCATCTTTTGTAACTTGTCCACTAGTGAGCAAGTTGAAGTGTGGCACCAAAGACTTAGCCATATGAACTATAGGGACTTGAAAGTCTTTGATAGATTGAATGTTGTTAGAGGCCTTCCCAAGCTTGGGAAAAAGATTGAGGGTGTTTGTGGACCTTGCCAACAAGGCAAGCAAACCAAGAGTGTCCACAAGAAAGGCAAATACCTTTCCACCAAAGAACCATTGGAGCTTCTCCATATGGACCTTATGGGTCCCATTCAAACCGAAAGCTTAGGTGGTAGAAAGTACATTCTTGTGGTTGTTGATGACTTCTCTAGGTCTACATGGACTTACTTCCTAAGGGAAAAGTCCGAAGCCTTTGAGAAATTTAAAATGCTTTATGTCAAAATTCAAAATGAGAAAACTTCTCACATTAAAAGCATTAAGAAAATTAGAAGTGATCATGGGAAAGAGTTTGAAAATGCTAGCTTTGAGAATTTTTGCAATAGCTTAGGCATTTCCCATGAATTTTCGGCCCCTAGGACTCCTTAACAAAATGGAGTTATTGAGAGGAAGAATAGAGTCCTTCAAGAGATGGCCCGTGTGATGTTGCTTAGCAATAAAGTCCCTAGAAATCTTTGGGCCGAAGCCATTAATACAGCTTGCTACATAGGGAATAGAGTATTCTTTAGGCCCGGGACTAAATAAACATCCTATGAGTTATGGAAGGGTAGAAAACCCAATGTGAGCTATTTCCATATCTTTGGAAGTAAGTGCTATATACTTAATGACCGTGATCAACTTGGCAAGTTTGATGCTAAGAGTGATGAGGATATTTTTATTGGATATGCACTTAATAGCAATGCCTATAGAGTTTTTAATCTTAAGACTCGAAGTGTGATGGAATCATCAAATGTGGTCTTTGATGATTGTAGGCCAAAACATGATGACCATGAGGAGGATGTTTGTGAGTTGGATGACCTTCCTTTGAAGGAAAGTGGTGAGACTTCAAGTGGTGTGAAGTCAAACCAAGATGAAAAGGATGATTTGCCTCTAAATAGAGTTCCTCCATTGGACTCTAATGAACCCGCTCCTTGAGTTAGAAAACTCCATGATAAAGATGATATCATTGGAGAGGTTAGAGAGGGTGTTAGGACTAGACGTCAAATAGCTAATCAAATTAGCTACACTTGTTACACCTCTCAAATAGAACCCAAAAAAGTGGATGAGGCCTTGAGTGATGAATATTGGGTTCTTGCCATGTAAGAAGAGCTAAACCAATTTGAGAGAAATGAGGTTTGGACTCTTGTTCCTAGACCTAAAAGCACCAATGTCATAGGCACTAAATAGGTGTTTAGGAACAAATCCGATGAGGATGGCAACATTGTGCGAAACAAGGCAAGACTTGTTGCACAAGGGTACTCTCAAATTGAGGGTATTGACTTTGAGGAGACTTTTGCTCCCGTTGCTCGCTTAGAGTCCATTAGGCTTCTCTTGTCCATTTCTTGTGTGTACAAGTTCAAATTACACCAAATGGATGTTAAGAGTGCCTTTCTCAATGGCTTTTTGCATGAGGAAGTGTTTGTTGAGCAACCTAAGGGGTTTGTGGATCCACACCACCCCTCTTATGTCTATCGCCTCAAAAAGGCTTTATATGGGTTGAAACAAACACCGAGAGCTTGATATGAGTGCCTCACTCTCTATCTTGTTGACAATGGCTACTCTAGAGGTAGTGTTGACAAGACATTGTTCATCAAGTGCACTAAAGATGAGCTATTCATAGCTCAAATTTATGTTGATGACATTGTTTTTTGTTCCACCAACAACTTGAAAGTTTAACAATTTGTTGATGTCATGTCTCATGAGTTTGAGATGAGCATGGTTGGTGAACTAAATTACTTCCTAGGCTTGCAAATTAAGCAAATGCATGATGGGATCTTCATATCCCAAGCTAAATATACCAAGAGCCTAGTGAAGAAGTTTGGCCTTGAGAATGCCAAACATTGTGACACACCCATGAACACCACCTTGAAACTAAGCAAATATGCTAGTGGAAAGGATGTGGAGCAAAGTCTATATCGTGGCATGATAGGAAGCTTGCTTTACTTGACTGTAAGTAGGCCCGATATAGCATTTAGTGTGGGTGTTTGTGCTAGGTACCAAGCTAATCCCAAGGAATCTCACGTTGTTGCGGTAAAGAGGATCATTCGCTTTGTGAATGGTACCTCAAACCATGGGATTTGGTACGCTTTTGACACTAATCTAAGTCTTGTTGGATATAGTGATGCCGATTGGGCGGGAAATTATGATGATAGGAAAAGTACATCCGGCGATTGCTTTTTCCTTGGAAACAATTTGGTTTCTTGGTTTTGCAAGAAACAAAACTCAATTTCCCTATCCATGGCCGAGGCGGAATACATTGCCGCCGGTAGTGCTTGTACTCAATTGATGTGGATGAAACAAATGCTAGCCGATTATGGCTTGAAGCAAGGTACTCTTACTTTATTTTGTGATAACATGAGTGCTATTAACATTTCTAAGAATCCCGTCCAACATTCTAGGACCAAGCACATTGACATTAGACACCACTTCATTAGAGAGCTAGTCAAGAGCAAATCCATTGCATTGGAACATGTGAGAACAAATGACCAACTAGCCGATTTGTTTACAAAGCCCTTAGACACTCATAGATTTGGGAACCTTAGCAAGTCTATTGGTATTTGTCACTTGGGTTGAAGTAGTTTGTCTTGACCCCATATGGGGAGCTCAAGCAAAGAGAGCAAAGTTGCATGAACATGCATTGTGCTACATTGAAATATTTTATGCCTCTTATTTAATTGCTTGAGATGATTGGTTGTACATGCTTATGTGTTTTTTTTTCTTCTTAATAAGTGTGATTTATTGACTTGCTTGCAAACCATGTTATATTTATGCTCAAACATGCATCTTTGGAATAGGAAATGTACTTTGGAAGTACTTGATGAATGACCTTTAATTGATTCCTATGACATGATGATTCTTTTTGTTGACATGCTTATAAGTGAAAAGTATGATATGCTTAATTGATTTATCTGGAATGGAAAATATGTGTTGCAAAAGCAAACTTTGAGACTTCAATCAATAAGGATTTTTATATCCATAGTCTCTCCCTCTTTATTTGTAGAACAAGGCTACTATAATACGGGAATCTCACCCGGAAAAATCAAATAAGGTGCAAAGTCGCCCATGTCTTGTTTTGCTTATAAAGTTGGATATAGTTGCTTGCTAAAATTTGAAATGTTTAAACTCTATATCCTTATCTTTTTTCCATGCAAAGGGTGAAATTGGTTTGAATTCCTTTAGGAAACCCTTGTTGTTTGCTTTGCCAAATACCATTGCTTTTGAGCTTAAATATAACATGTCTTGCATGCAAAGCATCCTTGTCACACATTTTTCTTATAATAAAACTCCTTGAATCTCTCTTACTTAATTGAGTTGCATAAAATTGCTCATATGATTATGCATATGTTTTTGTGCTACAAGCTCTCATTGCTAAATGCTTACCTATTAAGGGAGACTCCCTTTGCCTATCTCATGACAAAAAGGGGGAGTAAGGTTGGGGAGAAATTTTATTTTTTGGCATTGCATTTAGGGGGAGTTGAGAGAGAGAGAGAGTAACCCTTGTTGGGAGTTGATGCATTTAGGGGGAGTTGCATTACATTGCATGATTTTTTTTTTCTCCTTGGCAATTGTAATTTCTTTTGATCAAGTACCTCTCACACACTTGTTCTTCCAAGGTATATTTCTTGTTGTTTGTGTGTAGGTTGGAATTTTCTACAAGCTTGGAAATGACTTGAAGATGTTCAAGACTTAGACTAGGCTTATTTGTAATGTAGAAAATTTTGTTGACCAACAAATT
This sequence comes from Acer campestre, assembly GCA_954870605.1. NCBI lineage: Eukaryota > Viridiplantae > Streptophyta > Magnoliopsida > Sapindales > Sapindaceae > Acer > Acer campestre. The sequence continues at coordinate 27,980,018 of OX940802.1, forward strand.
TTATGTTTTTGTGAGGTTGCTTATGAGTGTTGATTTTGTCACGAAATAGCCAAATGGGGAGATTGTAAGTGTATCACTTTTAATTGGCTCATTTCGTTAACAAAATCACAATGGGGTTCAATCTTGTAAGGGTAGCTTAGGATTGAAGATTTTCTTCTCAATTACTTAAGGACCTCATTGTGGATTTCAAGAGCGTCATGGAAGGTAGCTAATTTATCTTGACTCTCATTTGAAGAGATTTAGTTGCACACACACACACACTCTAGCATGCATATGTGATATTTACTTCTTGTATGTTTGTATTTCACATCTATCACACTTGTACTTTTTTGGTTGTGTTTTGCTAGCCTTAGGTGTGTGCGCTGGTGCCCTGACTTGCACTGACCTGCGCATTGCGTTGGTCCACAGGCGTAGCACCAGGGCAAGTCACCAGCGCAACTCTCCCAGAGATTTGCCGCTGGTGCTGCACTGGTCGTCAGGCGCAGCCTCACCAGTGCAACTCTCCCAGAGAATTGTTGCTGGTCGTGCGCCTGTGACTTGCGCTGGTCGTCCAGCGCAAGGTGCACGCATAGGCTGTGCGCTGGTGTGGGTGCGTTGGTCCACCAGCGCACATGACGGGATCTGAAACGTTTTTTCCAAAACGACATCACTTTGATTGGATCTCATATATATATGTCTTGTTTGGCCTTGGCTCGTTTTTAGAGCAAAAATTACATCTTTTTTAGAGCTTCTAAGTGTCTACAAAGCCAAGGTATCAAGAACACTTTTTTATTACTTCAAACACCAAAACCCATCATTCTTGTATGCTTCATTCATCATCTAGCATGTTCTAGTTTGATTCTCTTAGGGTTTTCATCTTTGCTCACATGACTTGTAGTTAGAACATCACTTGCATCATATCACATGTTCTCTCTCTACAAGATAGCTCATTTATTACTTGAATAGGTTCAAGATTGCTCATTTATGACTTGACTTAGGTTTAAGATTGTGTTATTGTGTTTTGTGAGTTGTATTGTGGTAGATATTGCATATACGACTTTGGTTGTTTATTTTGTTATGTTTTATGCATGCCACTTAGTAAGATGATATCTAGGATTGTCTAACATGTTCATCCATGCCTAGATAAGCTAAAATGTCTAACCTTGCATTTTGAGCATCTTGAATATTGCACATATTCACACTAGGTTGTTTTATCTCTTCATTTAGAGTCAAGTCTTGTATTTGCTTTTTGGTAGTTTACAAGCATGAACTAGGTTCACTTCTAAAGGCCCGAGGGTAGCAAAGACGGATTAGTAATCTTAGGTGTGATGCGGTCAACCTAGATTGTAATCGTATTTGCAAGTAGTGGATTGAGATTCTAGTGTGGCGCACAAAACAGCCCGTGGTTTTTCCCCATGTGGGTTTCCACATAAAAATCATGTGTTATTTACTTTCCGCATTCTCTACACATGATTTCATTTGTTGATTAGTTGGGGTTAATTTTGTAATCTTGATTAATCTCGAAAATTGGTAAAAAGGGATTAAAATCTATTCACCCCCCCCTCTAGATTAAATTAGGACTCGTTTATATTTATTTTCAAGGACGAAGAATGTTGACCATAAATTATGGAGAAGTTTTGACAAGTACATATACTTTGAGTCAAAGTATGTAAATCTAGTGGTCCACATCTTCTTTCTGATATATTTATTGTCATGATGAACTGATAATAGAAAATCTATATATAACTTATCGGTGGATAAAGTTCCTCTTCAGAGCATGACTTCTGCTTTTTGGGTACAACAAATTTGGGTTAAAACCTTCTTCTTCTTCAAAGTCACAAGGCTTGTCTTCATCAATTTTTCCAATCATTCCTACACCAACACTATAACTCCTCCTCGTCCCACCAATCTCGATTGCCTTTTGCCCATCATGCACTGATGATATTGTTGCACCTGAAAACAGCTTCCTGCTGATGAATTCCTGATCATCATGATTACTAGCCTTGAAAGAGTACTTATTGACACTAAAACATTTAGGCAAGGGCACGTCTTGGACCATCGAACAGTCCACCACAACTCCTACATAACTCGCCTTTCCAGCGCAATCGTCCATGCCCATAACTTGCTTGAACTTGCAAAGAACTTTGATGGGTGCTGATATAATTTGCTTGAACTTGCTTTGCTTTTTGGTTATGTTAAGCGCTCTCATTTCCTGACGACTCATTTTGCTAGCTAGAAGAGCAGTAGAACTAAGGAGCTTGTAAATATGTTTGCATTTTTTGATTAATTATTATTATATAATGGAAGTAGCTTCAAAGGCAGTTTTAATGAAACGGCACAACCGGCTTGTGGTTGTGGACTGATTCATATCGAAAAAGGACACTTTTTTTATGGTACCGAAAAAGGACACTTAAAAGCTTCAAATGAATATACAGGGCACTTGAAAGCTTCAAATACATATATTAGACTTATATAGCATGCGATAAATTATTATTAATATGTATCAATTGATCAATTGTCACATGAATATAGGGAAAATTTAAAATGTGAGATTTTTAGCAATACTGTTACTATTATATAGAGCATGATGATTGAATTATCTAAACTATTGTTGTCTGATCAGGACGTAAACTTGGAATTTACAAAAGAAAATCGGCTAAAATTTGGAACAAATTAAAGATGCGGGGTACATAAGAGGATGCTCCAGTCCAAGTTAGTAGCCACAAACAAAAAGGTCCCTTCAGCCAAAATAGTCCTCGTGCAATTAGTGTTCGATATTACTTGCATTAATTTTATAACTATATTAATTGTATGTGAAAATTGCCAAATATAAACACTATAATTATAGGAAATTTCTTTTTGATCACATACCTAACTTTAATTGTTAATAACCATGTTTTGAAAAAAAATTCATTGGGTGTCCATAAATTACCAAGATACCCTTAAACTAAAATTTCAATTTTGTTTTACTCACAATCTTCTTCACTGTTCTCTGTTCATCCTTCTCCCTTGTGTTCGTTCTTCATCATCGTCCTACAAATCGATGAGCAATGGCCGCACCATTATTGGCCTAAAGAAAATTTCATGAAGATTTCACAAAGGTTTGATGTCTGAAGATTTCACAAAGTGTCCTGAAGAAAATATCATTCATCTCATAATCTAGTTTGCTCTAAATCGGTAAGTATCATTCATTTGTTCATTAACTATGTTAAAAATAGTTAATTTAACATGGGTTTAGCTTTAATGCACGAGTTTATGTTTGTTATGGTGAAGAATCAATTTCAATAAAACTTTAAATTTTCCCAGAAGATTTCAAGTTTCACGGGTTCGAAAACTTGAAATCTAGTATAACAACTTGGAATGTTGACAAAACTTGAGATCTGTTTTAAAGCATGATTTCAAGTTTTATACCACAGAAAACGTGAAATGTTTAGAAAAACTGGAACTTACAATTTCTTTTGGAAATCATTTTTTTTTCCAGGTAAATGGATTACAGACTGGTAATCAACTATGGTGGGCAATGGGATGATTTACGATATGTTGGTGGTGATACATTTGTTGAGGTGGTGTCGATTGATTTAAAATATTTAGAGTTAGAGAACTTGGTATACCAATTCACCAATTTTGATAGAACTTTGTATGATGTAATCATAACCAGTTTGGTTAAGACAGAGAGTGGTCAACGAAAGTACTGATTACAACGTGACACTAATGTGAGATTCCTTTTACTTGGTCAAACGGTTGTTCCAGAGGTATATATTGATTTGGTGGAGAAAGTTGCAAGAGATGTTAGGGATCAGCCAGCAGTACCTCCACGGAGATCATCGATCCCCATTGGAGTCCCTGTTGCACCTTCTCCTCCTCCATTTGCAACCGAGTTGGTTCCTACTACCCAACAATTTAGACTTAGACCGGAGGTTCCCATATGGGATGGTGACAATGGCATATGGGATGGTGAGAATGACATTCAAGAAACATTTATTGCCAATGATTCATATTCGTCAGATGGTGATAAGATTCATGAATCGTGAGAAGTTTTCACCCACCATGAAGATGACAGTGATCTAGACGGGCAAGATGATGCAGACACAAACACTCTGGGGAAGAATCAAGGACAAAATCAGTGGCAATGTGGTGCATACTGATCGAACCAAAATTGGTATGATTTTGGCCCTCATTTCCTTCTCCTTTTGCTTGATTCTTGGGCATTATCCAGTGATTTAATGGTGTAAAATCAAGTGTTTCAGGTTTTATTAGGTTTCAAGAGCATTTAGGATGAAGATGAGGACTTGGGTGTAAAAAGGCTCACAAATGGGAAGAAACAGGGCATTCTCGCTATTTAAGCAAGAAAAGTCGCCACATGGTCGCCATGGCGATAGAGGAAATTGCAAAGCATCTCATGGTCGCCATTTGAGGTCGCCATTTGAGGTCGCCATGGCGACCTACACTTGCAAATGGAGACCACATAGGAATTTCAACGTAGGAATTCCAAAGTGGGAATGGTCGCCACTTGGTCGCCATTTGGTCGCCATGGCGACAGAAGAACCCATGAGAGGTCGCCATGGCGACCTAGAAGGACAAGTGGCGACCACGTTGGAATTCCAGTGTTGGCATTCAGGAGGGGTATTCTTGTCATTTCATACCCATTTCATACCCTAGCTTTTCACACCTATAAATACATCACTATTTTTCCTCTTTTAGACAATCTCTTGACCACCAAGAAACCTCCTTTCTACCATTCCTAATCTTTCCATTTCTCTTCTACCTAAGCTAAAACATCTAGATTACTTCACCTAAATCATTCCTCTCCTTCCATTTTCTCCACCCCTTTCCTTTGTCACTTTCCATATGACTCCTCCTATCTAGACATATCCTCAACACCCACTCTTTGCACAAGATTCAAGCAAGGAAGCATCAAGGAAGGATCAAGCTTACAAGAGAGACCCAAGGGTGATTTCTCTCCATTTTACTTCCTTTTCTTGTTTGTAATTATGTGTAATTAAAACCCCCATTTTAGGGGATGATTTGAGAGACTTTTTGGACATGAGTATTTATTAAAGCTTTGAATATTATGTTTGCATGATTTAAGTTTTATTTACTTTTTAATTAGATCTTGCACTTATGTGATTAATTGAGTTATTGACACACTTGTTGATTACAATATGTTGTAGGATTAATTTGTGATAAAATTGATTGAGTTATTGACACACTTAATCGATTAGAGCACATAGTGAATAGGATAGGCTTTTTGAGGGGTGATCAACCTTGATTGCCTAGACCATTTGATCGTCACTAACCGATCCTGCCGTGACCCCCTTTCCTTAATCCGTTAGGCATTGCGGTGGGAAGTTATTTAGGGTTCGTAGTGATGGTCTAAACAACACATTCGAATGAGATCGGTCCTAGATTGTGTAGATTGTGCATTAAAGAAGCCATGTATGAATTGCTCATTGTCCATTAGCTACTCTATCATTTCCCTAGAATTCCTATTAATTGTTTATTCCATATTTCTTATCTAGATTTGTTGAGCATTCCATTTCATTAGTTTTATTAGGTTTATTTTACATGTATGTTTGATGGCTTAACAACCCATTCACTCATCCATTTATCTATGATTTATGTTATCGCATTTAGATTAGCTAATTAATTCAACTAATCACTCTAATTTCCTGTGGAACGAATCCTACTTGCCACTTTACTAATTTTCTATCCAAGTGGTGAAAAATCGGTTTTCAAAACGATCACATTTTAAAACATCATTTTGTTGAGTACACAAACGACGCTCATCAAAAATGGCGCCGCTGCCGGGGAATGATAGCGTTGATTACATAGATTGACTTTTCTTCACAATTTTATTGGTATTTTGTAGATTGTTAGTTTAGTATTTTGTTTTGTGGTTATTGACTTGTTCATAGTGCTGTTTTTACTTTTTATCTTTCCTTGTATCTCTTTATTTATTCCTCTTTCAGGTGCTCAGTTTTATGCACGGTAGGAGATCTCTAGGTAGAGGTGTTCATCCCCCACTAGAAGGCACTAGCCGTGTGAGAGAGTTCGAACCAATTCCAAGTCAAGCTATGAGTACCGAAGGACAACAACATGGTAAGGAAGACGAAGCTCCTTTTAGAGAGGAGATGACGGAAGAGACTCAAACCAACCGTGGTCAAAGGATGACCATGGGTGAGTATGCCTTGCCGGATATCGGGAACCAACCATCGCCGATCGTGCTAGACCCGGTTGCTAGGGTTATGAGTTGAGGACAATGCACGTCAACCTCTTGCCGTCATTTCATGGGAAGTTGAATGAAGACTGCCTCCAGTTCATGAAGGAGTACAGTGCTATTATTGAGACCTTCCCCATCATGCGACTCACGCGCGAACAGTTGCAAATGCGTTGCTTCCAGTATTGTATGAAGGATGCAGCTATGACATGGCTCATGGGGCTTAGGCCGGGATCATTGACAAGTTGGGGTCAAATTTGCAAGGTGTTTTTCAACATATTCTTTCCGGCTAGAAAGCAAAGGAGTTAAAGGTGAAGATAGCAGATTTTTATGAGAGTGAGGGGGAGCTATTTCATGAGTCATGGGAGAGGTATCAACGCCTTATGGCCCAATGCCCTCCTCACATGTTCACTGAGGAATACAAGGTGTCTTGTTTCCAAGGAGGCTTAACTCGGTTCTCCCAAGTGTTGGTGGATAACGCTTGTGGAGGTTCATATGACACCAAGACCGCTTCGGAGATATATGACATCTATGAGATGTTGGCACAAAACTCTCAGCAAAGGAATGCCAACAGTATTCGTGGTGGGAAGTTTGATGTGAATGCTAGTACGGAAGCCGCCATCGAAATCTCAAGGATCAACAAGAAGGTGGATACCTTGACTTCTCATATAGAGAGTATGGGATTTCCGAAAGCGGGAGTGAAGTTGCTAGGAAGGCAAGACGGATGCTCTAGCGGGTAATTCAACGAGAATGAAGGGTTTGAGGACACTTTTCAAGGTCAAGAGCAAGAGGAGGTTCAAGCTATGGGATTCCAAGGACAAGGAAACAACTCCTATTTCAACAACCATGCTCAACTATGGAGGAATCACCCAAACCTCTCTTGGTCAAACAACAACAACATTTTAAACCCACCACCAAGAAATCAACAACAAGGAAGTCAACAACAAGGGGTGTACAACCAAGGAGGTAGCTCACAAGGGGGTTACCGTCAAAATCAACAAGGAGTGTACAACCAAGGAGGTAGCTCACAAGCGGGTTACCGTCAAAATCAACAAGGAGGATTACCACAAGGAGGATTTCCCCAAGGAGGAAACCAATGGGGAGGAAATCAATGGAATAACAACAACAATGCTCAATCTAGCTCATATCAACCTCGCCGAAACATTGATGAAGAGATGAGAGGTATGATGCAAGGTTTCCAAAGAGCCAAGAATACCTTGACAAGTTTCATGCAAGCTAGTGGCCAAAGGTTTGGCAACCTCGAAGCGTCTTTCGGGAAATTAGAGACCCAAATGGGGCAAATCGTCGAAGCCCTACAAAAGCAAGAAAAGGGGAAGTTTCCAAGCCACACCGAGCAAGCTAAGGAGGGAAACTTTGTCAAGAAGGATGGAGCTAGGGATGAAGCTATGTTGTTTGAAGAAACATATGTGGGGAAAGTGGAAGATCCGGGTAGTTTCGTGATTCCTATATCAATAGGAGAGAGTGGAGTGCTTAAAGGAGTACTAGATTTAGGAGCAAGTGTGAGTATGATGCCCCTATCTACTTATGTGAAGTTGGGTTTGGTAGGATTGAAGCCAACCGGGAAGAAGCTTATGCTAGCGGATCAAACCTCACTTTCATCGAGTGGTGAAATAAAGGATGTCCCAATAGTCATTGAAGGAGTAGTGGTGTTAATGGATTTTGTAGTTCTTGACATTGGTGACAAGTCAAAAGATGCTAGGGAATGGCAAGTTCTCCTTGGTAGACCATTCATGGCTACTGCTCAAATGAAGATCGATGTTTGCAAGAGGAAAGTTTGTATGCATGCATTTGAGAAAGAACTTGAGATTGACATAACCATATGCAATGATGACCTAAAAAGCATTGAGAGTTGCTATGTGGTTGAGGTGCAACCACCAAGGTTAACGGGTGGAAAAGTATGTGATTTGGTGCAATTGTTTGAAAAGAATAGTCAAGAGGACAAAGTTGAGAGCATTGGTGACTCTGAGATTAAAGGGCTCAAAAATTCTAACCAAGAGCTCATGCTTGAAGTGGAGGTTCTTAAGGCGGAGAAAGATGCCTTAGAGAAGAAGCTTGATGATTTAGCAAGACGGAACCATAAACTCAAAAAGATAAATGTGGCTCTCACCATGGAGAATGAGGTGACGGTAAAAGAGCTTGGGGATTTGGCTAAACTCACTGAAGAATTTGAGGAAGAGTCCTCAAGGAAGATGAGAAAGACCCTAATGAGTGTAGATGCCAAGAACAAGGTAATTGAGGAGTTGAAGGAGGAATTGAGCAAGAGGGAGATGTCTTTGAAGGTTGCTAAGGTGAAGGAGTGCGATTATTTGGTGGAGATAGATCGGATGGATCAAGCCATCAAGGAACTCACCAAGAATGGTCCCTCAAGGCCTAAACCTCCTATGCAAAAGGGAAGATTTCCTTCATATCCTTTAACTTGTTATTTTTGTCATAAAAGGGGTCATGTAAAGTCTAGGTGCTTTGAATTTTTGAGGCATGTTAACCATGAGAAAAATAGACCTAGTATGAGATCTAACCATGTAAAGAAAATTTAGGTTAGGAAGGATTTGGTAGATCAAAGCTGGGATGAGTCTATGGGTCCAATTTGGGTAGTCAAAAAGAAAATGAGTTATAATGTGGTTGATTTGGGTAGCGAGCATCATGAGTCCATTTCGCATGATAGGGTGCGGTAGTTGGAGTTACATTTGGTTTTTTACATTTCATGCCAAGAATAAAAATCTTTGTGTTTTGATTTTTGCATTTTGTGTGTATTTCTTTTGGTTTGTTTTGTTTTTCTGAATAAGTGTCCTATTCTTGATAATGGTTTGAAAGATGAGCTTATTTGTGGATTTTGTTTCATTGCAGGTGATGAAAATACATTCAGAGTAGTTGGCCTACTAGCATTCCTAGGATTTGTTTTATCTTTTCATCATTTACATTTTCTATCACTTTATTGGGACATTGCTAGTTTTATGTTTTTACTTTTGGATTATTTTGTTGGATATTTTTGTTGATTTATGTTTATTCACATTTCTTTTTCCTTTTAATCATTATTTCTCATTGTTGCCTTTATTTTGTTTTCGCATTGAATAAGGGTGTGAATTGGATTTTGGTAGTGGATTTAGGACATTTGTGCTTTATTGATATATGTGTTGTTTGGATGTTGTATATGGATGATTGAGGTGCGATATGCCGGATTATTGGAATATTTTGTTTTTGCCTTTGCTTGTTGGATTATTGCTTGAAACTTATTGGGTTGCGCTTGTTGTCTTTATTCTTACCACCCTTGAACATTGAGGACGATGTCAAATTTAGGTTTGGGGGTACTTTTGCGCAACGCCATGATGCTTGGTTTTCAAAAGAATTGTGTGCCAAAATTTTCAAAAATTTTTGCGATATTGCCATATTTGAGCATGCTTTGCTTGTGGAGATTGTTCTTTACATGATGTAGTGAGGAATTGTGCATGTTTGAGAGTGTTTGGTTTAGATTAAAACCATGCCACTTAGGGTGTCAATGAACAAAATGCGTTAATCTTTTTCTCTTAATGTTGAGTGAATGATCAAATTTGCTTGAAGGCTAAGAATTAATAGTGGAGATTCCCGTGAGGATCACAAACACTGCCTTTAAAAAGCATACGTTGAGTTGTAAACATTCACTCTTTAAACACTCATTCACAAACACTCATACAAGCATGTTTTGGTCTCATTTGCACTAAATGTTGTTTGCCATAGAATATTATGGTCTGCTTGTGGATGCCTTATTTTGCTTAGTGGACAAATCCTTAGAAATGATTTTAGGCGATGCATGTGAAAACCTCTTTGGCCTAAACACTTCCAACCAATTTGAATATGTGTGCTCCCAAGCCCCTTTGAAGCCAAACACATTTGAAGCTTTTCTTTCATGAACCACATCTACATGAACCTTATAGCCTTATAATAATTGACCTACCTTGACCAAATGATTCACTAAGGCTTAGGAAATCAATGTAAAATTTTGAATTTATAAATATAAGGTGTGTACCTAGGCATGTGAATGTGTGTAAGAGTCTTGCAAAGCAAGAGATGTTTGAAAATGGAAAAGAAAACAAAAGCTTGTAAAGAATGAGAAAAGAAATAAAATAAAAAATAAAAATAAAATAAAATGATGAAAAGCATGAAAAGAAAAGAATTGGCAAGCAAAGAAAAGCAAAGAAAAAGAGAATCAAGAAATTAGGCACAAAGGGCCTAGAAAAGAAAGAGAAGTAATTGAACTACTCAAGTTGAAAATAGGAGTAGCATACACATGTGTAATTGTGAGCCTGGACACCTTGAAGTGTGAACAATATGTGTGAATCTTGTGGAACTTAAAGAATTAGAATGTATGCTTTAATGTAATCATTAGGTTCCTTGATATCCATTTTTTCCATTCTTTGTTTCACCATAACCCTAGGCCCCATTACAACCAAAGAAAAGACCTTCATGATCTTTAGGATTGTCCATTTTGTACAATTTGGTTTATGCATGTTCTTTCTAATTCATGGCTTGCAATTCCATTCATGAGATCACATTCAGGAAATTACGTTTTAATGATTAGCATGTGCAATCAATTTGTTGCCATAACATGAACTCATATTGCATATGTACAAATTTGAGTGAACCTAGGAATCTTGGAGAAAAGAAGAGAGAATCCGGTGAGGTTTAGTATCAAAGCGAATTACATTCTAAACTAATAGCACCTTTGCTTTGAAGCTTAGGCATTTTGAATGTAAGATCGCATTGCGTACAATTATGTCTAAGGTGGCACGTTTTTAATCCTAACTATACATGCTCTTGCATGTTTAAATCCTCACCATGGCATAACTGTTTTAATCTCTTCATTTTGGCTTCGCACATTGATCATTTGAAGTGATAACCTTTGAAATATCTCTATGCAAGTTTTTGGGGGTGTGCTTGTTATTGTTTTTGCTCGAGGACTAGCAAAAGATTGGTTTGGGGGTATTTGATCAAGCCAAAATTGGTATGATTTTGGCCCTCATTTCCGATTCTTTTTGCTTGATTCTCAGGCATTTCCCCATTTTAATGTTGTTAAATTGAGTGTTTCAGGTTTTATTAGGTTTCAGAAGCAATTGAGATGAAGGTGGAGGACTTGTGCGAAAATATCTCACAAATGGGAAGGAACAGGGCATTTTCGCCACTTGGACATAAAAGGTCGCTACATGAGCGCCATGGCGACAGAGGATTCTCCAAAGACATCAGAAGGTCGCCACTTGGGCGCCACTTGGGCGCCACTTGAGCGCCATGGCGACAGAAAGTCCACAAATCAACCAGGTGAGGTCGCCATTTGGGGTTGCCATGGCGACCTCCCTTGCAAATGGCTACCTAGTGCACTTAAGGCATGGTCGCCACTTAGGGTCGCCATGGCGACCTTGATGTTGCAAGTGGCGACCTCCTCACTTTTGCAGGGTCGCCACTTATGGTTGCCATGGCGACCTAGAGGTGCAAGTGGCGACCTCTACACAAATTGCTCATGGTCGCCACTTGCCAAATAGCGAGAAAGATGGTTTTCATGGCGACCTTCTCTTCTAACCGTTTTACGCACCAGGGTCGCCATAGCGACCAAATAGCGACCAAGACTCCACCTCAGCGAATCAAGCAGTTATCAGTACATGTCAAAGAGTGCATATAAATAGATAGTCTCTCCATTTTCAAAAGGATCGCAAAATCAGAGAAGAAAATGCAGAGAACAAATCTGAGATCTAGCTCAAGCATCTATGGCACACTATACCTCATCCTCCATTTCTCTCCTTGAACTCATCTAATCCATCCAACCCTCAACACAAAACCTTGATTACTTCACTACATCATTCCTCATCCCACCATTTCTCCACCAAAATCCTTAGTAACTTTCCACCAAAACACCCACATTCCAAGACATTTCCTCAACCTCCATTCCTTGCATCTAGGAGCATAGAGGAGAAGAAGGATCAAGCTTAAAGAAGGTGACCCAAGGGTTATTTCCTTATCATTTACTTCTTTTCATTTATTGCAAATATGTGTAACTAAACCCCTAATCTAGGGGATAGATTTGAGGATCAATTGGTTGTGGGTTTAGCTTAGCTTGTAATGAATCTCTTATGTGTTCTATTCATTCAAATTAATTAGATTTCATTCATTATAATTGACTTGTATATCACTTGTTGATTGCTATCTTGAGTGGAGTAATTTGTTATATATTCACATGTGGATTGACAATCCTTGTGCGATTAAGAACCCATTAGATAGGATAGATTAGTGGTGGGTATACCAACCCCACTAATCTAAGCCTTTAAGTGGTTAACATAATGAGATTGGTACATTAATGATGCTAGTTAGCTTACCCACATTCAATTGTTAATCGATCTATTCCCTAGCTATCTCATTAATTGATTTCTATCACAATTCTTATCAAGGTGTTGAGTATTCTATTTTTCATAACATATTTTGTGTATTTTCATTTGAGTAGTTAGCATTTGTGGTTTTAGAAACCACACATCTATCAAACAATATGATTTACTTTATTGCTCTAAGATTAGTCAATTTATCTAATTAACACTCCATTCCCTGTGGAACGAACTTGCTCACTATTTCGCTATCAAATCACATTTTAAAAGGATTAAGTGGCCTTAAAAGAGTTTTCAAGAATCAACCATAATCTATATCATTACTATTTTGTTGAGTACACAAACGACCTCATCACATACAGACAGACATGTGATGCTATACCATCTCGTTGGATTGTTCCATTTGCAGACCAATATTCCATTAGCTCGAACAGTACCGCATGTTCTACCTCAAGGGTGGGCCCTTTTTTCAAAGGACAGATTTTTGATACTAAGCAGAAGTTAAAAGAATGAGTTTAGTAAATATGCTTTAAATGAGAAGTTTAATCCAAGAATTAGACGGTCGACAAAGTCCCGATTTGAGGCTGGTTGTAATGACATCAAATGTGATTTCGCACTTAGAGCCACATGTAGGGATGGTTGCACATATTGGTTTGTCAGGAAATTCGCACATGGCTACACATGCAATTTGGACACCTATGAGTCACACTTCCGTAAAGTGAGTGCCATTGTTATTGGAGAGATGTATGCCCCAAAATTGAACACCAATGGCCGCACCATTAGACCAACTGATATAATTGCAGAAATGCGCAAGCAGCATGGTGTGCAACTTTTGTACACCACAGCATGGTGGGCAAAGGAGCATGCTAAGAATATTTTGTACGGGAAACCTGAGGATTCTTACCAGTTGTTGCCTGCTTACTTTCATTTGTTAAAAGTAACAAATCCCGGCACCTTGACGGCAATTCACATAGATGAGAACAATAATTTCTTATATGCTTTCTTTTCACTTGGTCAGTGCATTAAGGGGTTTCAGACAGTTATACGTCCGGTCATTGCCATTGATGCCACTCATTTGAAGGGTGCATTTGAGGGGGTTATATACGTAGCATCATGCAAAGATGGAGATGAGCATGCATACCTTATAGCTTTTAGTGTAGGCGACGGTGAGGCAGAAAGCTCTTGGATATGGTTCTTGGAACGACTATGAGAGGCAATTGGGGAAGTTGAGGGGATGTTATTGGTTTCTGATCTTCGTGCCAGCATTGCTAAAGCAGTGAGTATTGTATACCCCAATGTTCCTCACTGTATTTGTTTCTTCTATCTTAAACAGAACTTGAAGACTAGATTAAAGGGACGAAAAGAAGTGCTTAATATTTACTATAGGGCAGCATACTGTTCCACCTCTAGATAGTTCGACTTAGAAAAGGATGAAATCAAAAAATTTCACCCGGGAACATATGACTATTTGATGTCCATTGGCCTCGAGCGATGGTCACGTTCCTATTGTCCTAGAATAAGGTATTAGATGATGACCACGAACATTGCAGAGGTGTTGAATAATTGTATTCAGAAGGCTCAGAGGTTGCCTATTACTGCAGCGATGGAGTTCTTGAGAGATATGTTGTAGAGATGGTTTAATGACAGACGTGAGAAAGCGGGGAAGAACCTTACTTACTTGGGCAAGGCAGCAGTCGGTCATTGCAAGGAGAGGAACGAATGGTCATTGACGTACCATGTATATCCTATTAAGTTGACCAGATATTTAGTTAAGGATGGCAAATATGATGGGTTGGTCGATATCGAACAGAGTACGTGCACATGTCGAAACTGGGACTTAGATCAGTTGCCATGTGACCACGCTATAACAGTTGCCAGGTACATTGTTTAATTCTCTAATTATTATCAGTTTGTCATTGGTTTTTTTATTGACATTCTTTATTTTGTTGATTTATAGGTATACAAAGACCAATTTCAACTCTCTCTGTCACGAGTACTACAACACTTCATGGATGCAGACAGCTTATGCCCCAACAATAAATCCAGTACCCCATCCAGCTTTTTGGGAAGTACCCGATGAGGTGGCCTCTATGATTGTCCTTCCACCGGATAGTAAGAGGCAAGCCGGTAGATCAAAAGAAACAAGAACACCTTCCATGGGAGAGTTTCATAGGAAAAATAAATGTGCTAACTGCGATGAAGAAGGTCACAATAGGGTCAGATGCTCCAACCCAAGGCGGAGATCAAATAATGGACATTTAAACACATCTGTAAGTCAAGAGTTGTTGACAGAGCCGATACAACCAACACGTAGACAACGTGCCTGTAGTGTATGTCACGTACTTGGCCATAATCACAAGACATGCCTGTTAGTTGACCACTCCCAGTCTACGGCGGGTAATCCCGCTAATGGATATACTACTCATTAGTCAATTTGTGATTGTTGACCATGACCTTTTTTGTTTTAGTATGAACTTATCATGTATGAACTCATTATTGTGAGTTTATGTTTTAGTATTGGCTACTGTGGTTTTATGGGAAGATTTAAAGTTGTTAAACTTTTTGACATCTGAATTGTTGGTTTCCTAAGAAGATTTCTAGTTGTGCCAGAGATTGAAAGCATGATTTCAAGTTTGTGCCACATATTTAAAGCATGATTTCAAGTTTTATGCTGGAGATTTAAAGCATCATTTCAAGTTTGTGCCATAGAATTAAAGCATCATTTCAAGTCTTATACTGACAATTGACCAACCATCTCATCAGGCTCCTCTTCCTATTTCCACCGGCTGATTCTTGCCACCTGTTAATCAAACTAATCAAATGTAATGTCTAATTTGTTTTTTAAACTCATTTAGGAAAACATTTCAAAGAAAAAACAATTAAACAAAATAATCTATAACAAGTTGTCAAACAAAAATCAATTAAACACTTGTAGGTCAAGTCTTCAAATAACAAGTTTTGTTTCAGGTCAAGCTATAGTATTTTGAAATCATAAAATAATTAATAAATAAATAAATAAATAAAAACAAAACAAAACAAAATTGGGAGTTGGAGGCACTCTGGAGATTTAAAGTGTGATTTCAAGTTTGTGGTAGATATTTAAAGCGTGATTTCAAGTTTGTGCCAGATATTTAAAACATTATTTCAAGTTTTATGCTAGACAACTGAAATCAACAAAACCTGCCCATGTAACAAACAAACCAGGAAATTTACCAATTCACAAACTAGAGCCATTTGGACATAAACAAAACCTGCCCAAAATATTATATATCATATATATCTAGAATTAGCAATTTCAAAAATACAATTTAGCAACAACATAGGGAATTCTCCAGGAATAACGTTTAACATCAAAAATATATAATTTGCAACAACATAGGGAATTCTCTGGGAATAAAGTTTTACATCCACAATATATAATATACAACAACATCCAAAAGTACTCAAATAAGTTTAACTTTTGTGGGAATTTTTTCTCACATAAACCATGTTCTTCACCAACGTAAGGATAGTGTAAGGGCTTTGAACCACTGCTGTTAGCTTCTTAATTCTCTTACTACGCCTTACCACATCCTTCTCCTCATCATTTTGGTTGTCAGCGCCTTACTGCGCATCAACCTGCTCGTCCTCAACCTCTTGCTCATGTTGAACCACTGATGCTAGCTTTTTAATTCTCTGACTACGTCTTATCATGATATGCTGCTCCTCCTCATCATTCTAGTTGTCAGCGCCTTGCTGCACATCAATCTGTTCATCCTCAACCTTCTGCTCATGCTTATCCTCAACCTTCTGCTCATCCTCAACCTCGACCTCGCCCTCATGTACATTAACCTGCTCATCATCAACCTGCTGCTCAACCTCAACCTGCTGCTCATCCTCAACTCGCTGCTCATCCTCAACATGCTGCTCACCATCAACCTGCTGCTCACCATCAACCTGCTGCTTACCTCTCTCTTCCATGTCATATTGATGCATTGAAGATTCCTAGAAAATATAATTTTGAAATCTATATTACAACAAACTTTATCAAAATCCATGAAGAATAAAATATGTTCGAAAGGTTTTTACCGCATAACTACGTGTATACCCGGCGGACACTGTGGGTGTATACCCGTGGGACCATGTGGGTTGAGGTGCAACTGGTACATTTGGGAATGGTGCAACAGGTACAGGTGGGACTGGTACATGTACTCGATCAGCAAGAAGTTTGTCAATCTTCAAGTCAATTTGTTGAAAGCGAGACTTGATATAAGACCTTAAATCATTATCATGCCCCCCCCCCCCCCCCCCCCCCCCTTCGAACGAGTCTCACGGTGACTTGCCTCATTCTCTAGGTCATACCCCCCATGCTTGTGCAGCTCGGGTCCGGCAACCGCAAGCGGATCGAATCGCCTATAGTACTCTTGAAGCCTCTCCTCAGCCGTAGAAGTCAAAGTTGTATAAGCCTCCAACTGCAGGAAAGTGATAATTTCCGAAGTAAAGTTAGAACAGCGAGAATGAAATTTATGAATAAATATAAATGTTAATCAATTGACATGCTGCTACTAATTAAACAGGGTTATTTTCTTAAATATTTAGTTAAAAGCAACTCATATTAAAGGCTTTAAGTTGTGATCACAAACTCAAAATCATGGAAATGTATATGCACTGGCTTGCATACGTTTTTGGTCACTTCACCATTAATTATATCTAAAATCGATCACTATGAAATTGGTTAATTTATGTGACTGTTATATAAGAAATATATATATATATGTATGCATAAACTAGAAAATATAAATTTCTCTCAGTTTCCAGAAGCTTAAATAATAATAATGTAAAATACATATTCTAGTAATTAGATTAATGTAGGGGATATGATATCATAAATTCCAACCTAACTTATCCAAGCATAATTGAAGTACAAGAAAATAAATACAAATTTAACAAACACACTCATACGCCAACTAAAAACTAACTTCAAATATTGCTTAATTATACTCTAATTAAGTAGTGTGACTATATGCAACTCTAATATATATATATATGTGTGTGTGTGTGTGTGTGTGTGTGTGTTCTTACCTTGTCAGTGAATTTTTGTCCCAAACATGGTGGTTTCTTCCGGCAGTACCATCTTGTCAATCGAGGAAATCCATGCCCCTTTCTCCCCCTTCTCCGCTTTCCAACCAAACCGGTCAAACCCGGGATGGCCTCCATCGCCCAATACTGAAACAATAGCAAATGAAACAAATTAGGATTGTTACACATGTAAAACTCAAGAAAATAAAATAAAAAAATCAATGTACAAGATAGCTAACCATCAATGCCCACGGAAATCCATACACATTGTAACCCAAATCCTGCTTTGTACTGTAATTTCTATTTTGTTTCCTCCCGTTTGTCCTTTCGTTAAGGGCTTTACCAAACCAATATATGGTAACGCTGTAAATGTAAGTTCCCTATGGGAACGCCTCAAACGCTGTGATAGCCTCAACCAATCCTCAGATCCAATCAGGCACCTTCCACCGGTACTCCCGACTAAACATAATGTGGGATAGAAAATACACATATCCTAACTTAATAACGTCCTCAGCCTCGTCAAACCCATCTCTGCTTAATCTACCTAAAACATCTTTTAGGGGAGTGGGGGATCCTCCAAAGTATCGGTGATGTATGCTACCTTGTGCAGCTTTATGTAGGGAGTTAACACTCTCTAGGCATCGGTCCAAACCTTAATCCTGTGACAAGAAGAAACTCCTCCTTCCCAAACCTAACTGCACGTTGACCGACCCGAAACCACATCTCGTCAGGGCGTGCACCAGGATAATTTAACTCTCTGCATAGCAATATGTGGCAAAGCTTACCACTAAAAAACTCCTTGCACATTGTCAAAAACTATCTGCAAACACCTTGCTCCCACCGTCGTAACACGCCAACCCTATCCATAACATCTCTAATAATTGTCAAATTAGACAACTTACAATAAATTTTCACTCGAGCATCAAACCAATTATCCTTTGGATGCTTGTAAACCCAATTCTCTCTACCGCTGGCCATCTGCATTATATTTCAAAAATTACTACAGATTTAAAAAAAGATTTCAAGTTTTATGCTACATATTTAAGGAAGATTTCAAGTTTATGCTACATATTTAAAGCAAGATTTTAAATTGTATGGCAAAGACTTAAAGTATGATATCAAGTTTTAGCAACACATTTCAGATTTAGCACAATAAGTAAAATCTCTAATTCATTGACTAGGTAGTGTCATGACTAGCACATCAACACTCAAAATCTTAGTGCACGTTTTTTTTTTTTTTTTGATAGGTTATGAAAACCAGGTTAGCATTATGAATTATGATACATGTAGCATGAAATATAATTTTAAGAAACTAAAAAGTAAAAAGCATGAAACAAAGACAACTTCTACTCAATTGTCTAAAACCCAAGTTGCACTATTTTCTATAGCCAGGCCAACAAGATGCTTTGACACACTCTTAACATTTGAAAATTTTATAAGCACAAACTATTTTAGAGTTGTGATAATCCACTTCAAAATTTCATGAGATTATGAGCATATAAACCATGATCACATATACACATGCCCTACCAAACCCATCTCATCCAGATTCAAAGTAGCTTAAAAAGGTCCATTAGAACACATTAACACAGCAAATAAGAGCAAACGGGAAGGACAAGCATGACCATGAATTCTAGACAGAAACAGAATCAACCAAAAAGCCAACCTGATATGAAAGTAACAATCATGTCAACTATAATTGAGTATAATATTGCTGCATTCAGGTTCCAGTAATTCATAGCAGCATTCAGCAACTAGCTCATTAAGCTTTCAATAAACTATATTACAACTGAGACAATTTACCCCCACAAATCAAATCAATCTCTTTTCACTTAACAAATTCAATGTCCTTATAATATCAATCTCCATCACACCATGACATGGTAGATGCAGCTGAAACCTCCTACCATTAAAGACTCTTTTTGTTTTTTTATATATAAAAGAAAATTGCTACAAATCAATAGTCACCACTAAAAATAAAAAGAATGGTTTATGTCGTGCTAGATTTAGCAAGCCAAAAGCATTAATATGTTGCATCATAACATATTACATATCCGATATTCAATGGATGAATTGACTTTTAGCATAAGAAAAGTAATAAGCCTTCGTAGTCATTTTTAAAGCATCTCCAAACAAAGTAGCAACTAATAGGTAACATAATTTTCCAAGCATCATAACAGAATTTTCCATTTTTAGGCCGCAGACATCAATTTTATTCATAAAAGGCCACGAAGGCAACAGAACACAAGTAGAGGCAACAAAAGTTGTACTGAAATTGCACAAAAGTAAACACAAAAGTTGTCTTCATCAAAACATGAATTAATAAAACGAGTGGCTCTGCTCTATTAAAAAAAAAATGAAACTCCAAAATTCAGTCTCAATTTGTACAAAATACAAGCCCTAACTAGCCCTAACTGTTGATACTGTTCTTAATGTTGAAATCAAAACTCTATCAGCCAATTTTCAGCAAACAAAGAGAAAATCATACCTACAAACCGACAAATAATCTTCTTCGGCGACCAGTGGGGTCGTTTCTAGCAACTGGTGGGGTCTGTCTTCTTTGTCGCTGAAAACGACTGCTTGGGTCTCTCTTCTCTCTCGCTAAAAACGACTAGTGGGGTTTTCTGGTGGGGCCTATCTTCTCTCTCACTGAAAATGACTCTTTTCTGGTGGGGTTTCTCTTCTCTCTCGTTGAAACAACTCTTTTTCTGGTGGGATTTGTCTTCTCTCACGTTGAAAATGAGTCTTGTTTGATTTGTTTTTGGTTTTTAGGGTATATATATGTGGGTATTGAGGTAATTTCTTAAAAAGGTGGTTATTAACAATTATAATTTCAAATGTGGTTATTAAAAAAAGTTTGATGTTTTGAGTGGTTATTTCTGGTTTTGTCTCTAATTGTATTTCTTGTTGAAACGATTACTAAAATAAGATTCACAATTCGACAACATAACATCATGGACTGCCACACTTTGCCAAATATTGTAATAAATATATATTTTTATTTTGTTTTGAATTATATATATATTTTTTAATAATTACAAATAATTTGAGATTTGATGGAGGGGATACGATTCAAACTCACAAGTCACAACCTTTATAATTTAGGTGTGAGGTATATACTACTAAACCATTCTCATCTTGCCAATACCGGGTTCAAAATTTTTTTGTCACTATATGGGGTGCCTTTTGTAAGACTGTCAGTGGTTTAGTAATTTAAGTTTAAAAGGCACCAATTTGGGTGACTAGACAAAATACTATTTTTTGTCGCTTTGTTTCGTTTTCAAACATTGAGAGAAAACCCTTGAGAGAGAAAACCAGCCGACGCTCAGACCTAAAGGCAACCAAAATCCGACGAAAAATTGACCGGCGACGAAACTACAATGATGACAAAGTTCAGCGGCGAAGTTGTTCTACAGTGGTTAGTTTTCTTCCTCGAGCCTTTGTGATCTCGAAAATTGATTGTGTTTGATGTTGCTTGCCATTTTGATGATATAGATTAGGTTTTATTTGATTTGTTTTTGTTGATTATGTTTGTTTGATGATGAGGTTAGGTTAGGTTAGGTTTTAGGTTTCTGAAAAATTATGTTTTGAAGACGATGAAGATATGGGTTTCTGAGCCTTTTATAACTGTCCCCGAGCCTTTTAAAATGATACCCGAGCCTTTTATAACTGTCCCCAAGCTTTTTAAAATGTTACCCGAGCCTTTATAATAGTCCCCAAACCTTTTCAAATCTCCGAGCCTTTTTACACTAAATCCGAGCCTTTTCGTGAGTTTTCGAGCCTTTTGCAACTAGATCCGAGCCTTTTAATTATTTATGAATAGGTTAGTTGAATTTTGAATCATCGAGCCTTTTAATACACTATCCGAGCCTTTTAATACGTTATGAGCCTTTTAATACGTTACTTGAGCCTTTTAATACGTTACCCGAGCCTTTTCATAAACTACCTGAGACTTTTAATGAAGTGTTCGAGCCTTTTGGAATACACAACCTGAGCCTTTTAATGAAGTGTTACATAGTCCGAGCCTTTTGATACTCTACCCGAGCCTTTTCATACATTACCCGAGCCTTTTAATGAAGTGTTCGAGCCTTTTCAAATGCTACCCGAGACTTTTCATACACTGTCCGAGCCTTTTTATTTGAGCCTTTTAATGAACTTATATGTTTGTTTTCTATGAATATGTAGACGAAGAAATAGCTAAAGGATTCGCTTAAAACTCCAGTGGGAGCATGGTACAGGGGAAAACTTACTAGGCATGACCATTTCGATGACCTTAAAGATATTGACAACGCCATTGACAATATACCTGACGATCTGAAGATCGAAGACCGACGTCGGTATACTGATTCGTGTTTTGGTCATTTCCTTCAGATGCATCGTGAGATTCATTTTTTCTACAGGGATTGTCCATCAGCTGCTTTTGCATGAGTTACATCACGATGGCCTGGAAGATGAGATGAGATGAGATGAGATTTTTGTTAGGCAAGCAAGAGGTCTGGTTCTCGAAGGTTGAGTTCTGCCTAATCACCGGTTTGAAGTTCAGAGTGATTCCCGACACGGTGAGCTATGATATGGTAGAGAATGACATACACGAGTGGTACTTTCAGGGTTGAGACATCGAGTTTGAAGAGCTGAGAGCAGTGGTGCGGAGTGGTGTTTTTGTCCAGCAGTACGATGCAGTGAAGTTGTGCTTATTGTTTATGCTCAACAGGATATTGATAGAGGTGGACGAGAGATATAAAGTCCCCTTATGGCAACTTCACCTGGTTGAGGACTTAGACACTTTTGATGCATTCTCCTGGGGCGCACATGTGTATAGGAGGTCTATACATAGTTTCAAGCATGCGTTGGATGGTCGACGGGAGCGGTTCGAACAACGGCAGCAAGAAAAGGGCGCTGATGTACACACCATTGAGACGTACAACTTATACGATGTATCGCACACACTGTTGGTGAGAATTTAAAATTTGAAGCCGTACTTTAATTTTAATTTTTTTTTATATGATTGATGTTGTTACTGTTGGGGTTTTTGCTCTAAAGCTTGTAATTTGTAAATGTGAATAAAACATTAATAAAAGAAGTAGTTTATTCATTCTATATACCTGCCTCATACATTTATATCATGTGTACTTAAAATCCAAGATTGCCGGATGTAATCTTTAACTGAGTATATAAGTGTCATATACAGAGGTATTCTGTTTGAGATGTGCAATTTAAAGAGTTTATAGATAGCAAATAGAGTTAGGTACTTTATTTGTGGCTAATCTACAGCTGTGGTCCATTCCGTAATGTACGATGGTCTTAACCTAGACTATTCATATGGTGATATGAGAATGGAGACACCTTATATGATGTGATCATATAGAACTGGACCATGATCTATATGAATCTCTCACCAAGATCCGTTACAAGATGAGATTCATATATATCAACAAATGAGGCTATATATGGGTGATCTTAATCCTGAGTGTCTTATCGACTCCTTCAGGTTAGATCGTGGTTTTTGATATACCATGGGTGAGATCGGAGTTGCATTCCAGGTCAATAACTCTGTATGTTGGAATCGCGGTTTGGTTTGTGGCTGGGAAGGTTTGCACACAATAGTGGAATCCACTCCTTGTGAGAAGTAGATAGTAGTTCCCTTAAGGGTTGATTCGGGGCTTGAACAATATGAGCGCTCTCTTAATTCCATAAGGAATGTAGGATTTATTGTTTATTTGAGAATCAATGGTACTTAATGGAAAGATATAATTAGAGGGGTATAACGGACATTATGACCCAGCTCTAATTATGAACTACCTATGGAGGATCATATCATATTTAATAGCTATATCGATGGACACCAAGAGTTATTGGTTTGTGTAAAAACGTCTACATTTGAGAGAGTGCAACTTCGGGATTTAGTGGAATAACACCAAAGTTAATAATCATGAAATATTAATTAAAAAGTTTAATTCATTATTTCTAAATATTATTGGAGTTCAAAATACTATGGGTCCATTAAGTCCCTGATCGGACTATTTTATACCTATTTGAGGTCCCCCATTTCTGATCGTTTGTCTCGTTTTCGAGCGTATTTTTGTATATAATGTTTTGTTTGAGCCTTGTGTAGGTACATATTCCCTACAATAAGGTTTTAAGCTTAAAGATTAGTTTGGGAGGCAAAATGAGCCAAAAATGGAAGAAATTGTATATGCTCTTGCAGAACGTACAACTTATGGGGGTTATATCTTCCTCCTCAGATCGAACCACATTGATATCTTTACATATTCAGAAAGCCCCGGAAGTCTAGTTTCCAGAACATTTTACGGATTATGATTCCGAGCTTTCTACAGGAAGTTATGCTCATTTCCATAACGGTGCACGATGCTGAAATGCTGAAATGTTGAAACGCTGTCAGGTCTAAACGGCTACTTCAAACGGCGGCCTGGCCGCCGAACCAAACCGCCGAATCACTCCAGAAAGTCGTTTTTTGAGTGAATTTCAGGGACTGTTTGGTCCTTTCACCCCAACCTTCAGCCCTAACCTCCCAACACTATATATACACCTTATTCTCTTCTCTCCCAACAGAATCCACACCTCACACTTCTTCTTCTTCATCTTCTTCCACACCAAAAGAGAGAGAAAAGCTTTCAAGGGCATCCATGGAGGTTTTTCCTCCATGGATGCCTTCCATTTCATCTTCTACCCATCATCCACCCATTTAGGAGTAGATTGCAAGGAGAAAGGATGGTCTTTGGACTAATTTCGAGCTAGGGCTCATGGAGGACTTGGAGGAGGTTTTCTTCAAGGGTTGTCTCCTTTAACTCATCTCTTTGTATTTCTTGTTTTCTTAAGTGTGTAATCCCCACTTGGGAATATTTGTAAACCTAATTTGTGCTCAATATATATGTGTTGGTTGTTTTTATATCTAATTTGTGTTTTGATTCACTCTTGTTATTTATTGATACATCTCTTATCTTGAAATGCATGTTTATGGATGATTGGAAATTAATATGTATTCATGGATGGGATTAGGAGTAGATTAATGTAATTTAGGAGTAGTTGTAATCAAACATCCCATTTTGTGTTTGTATGTTGATGGAAGGTCAAAATTACATGTCATGAATGGGTTTGAGTGACTTAGAGTTAGGATTGTGCCTTTGGAGGGGTTCTCTAGGCATAATCTTGGCTAATTAGCTAGGAAGAGTGGGTGAACCTATAAATTGTCATATTAGAAGGGTTTGGTTCATTGTTCTTGTTAACCATTGGACTTTAGCTATTTCTCACTCTAGGGGCTCTAGGTGAGTCATGGTTAGAGTTACAATTATTGGTTTTCAGCTATCTCTCACGCTAGGGGCTCTAGGTGAGTTATGGTTGGAGATACAATCACTTTTTCCACATTCATTGTACCTAACGTTGCCATTTTACATTACCAAGCTATCATTGGGCTAAATGTAGTTTTGTTTGTAGAATTGGTTCACATATGTGGGTTGCGGTTTCGTGTTTGAGAGGTTCTCAACACACTCTTCGACCGTTAGCTTTATGAATGGGTATAAATCGGATCGAGGCAAGAACAAATCCTTAACTAAAATTGGATATCCTTAATGTCTAACAAGCAACTATTTGTGCACTTATGTATGGTGAATTTGTTGAACCTTGTGTGACCATTTTCATGCATCTCTCCTATCCACCCTTTTTATTTATCACTTTAAACACCATTCTCACCCTTCCATATTCTCTTTGTTTTTATTTATTTTCATTTCCGTTATCTACTCACACACACACCGCATTGTACATACATTTCACACACACCATTCTCACCTTTTCGCATTCTATTTACATGCTTACAATAAACACTAGAACCTAAAATGGTTGACAAATCACACCTCCCTGTGGAACGATACCCTCGCTTGCCGCTTTACTAGTCTTTTGCTAGTTTAGAGCACATTGCGTAGGAAACCCCTTTTATATAGAAAAAATCTTTTGATCCTCGCGATTCTTTCAACGACGGAAAAAGCAAGTATCAGTCCCCTTGCTAGCCCATCGATTTAGGTAACAAGGGTCACGGTTGATCAATTGGATTGTCCAATTAATTGTGTTACGAAAGTGACACGTATTTATTTGGGAGTTAATTGAATAATAAGATTATTTAATTAATGAATATTAGTGATTAAATTAATTAAATAATAAGATTATTTAATTATGATTATTTAATTATGCGATTAATCATTAGTTGGAGGATGTTGATTGATATTTGTGTTTGAATGAAGATAAGATAATTTGATTATTTTATTTTTATTAAATTAAATATCAAATTTGAATTTAAAAAGGTTTAAATTCAAAGTTATTAATTATCCTTTAGATATTAGATATTTTAAAGGATTAATTTATTAAAGTTATTGGTTAAAAATATATATGAGATAGTTGACGACATATCAATATATGCAAAATTGACATACATGTTGATCAACAAAAAGAAAGAGAAGCACAACAGGGGTGCGGCAACCAAAAGAAAAATTTTTTTTTTTTTTTTTTTTTTTTTTTTTTTTTTTTTTTTTTTTTTTGTTCTTGTTTTTAATATATAGGGTGGCCGAATTCTCCTGGAAACAAAACAAGGGTTGTTTTGTGTTCTTCTCTTCTACCTCCATACAGGTTCCTGAATACCGTGACACGCCCACACACCGTTACCAGTTGTGGGAGATAGCAAGGAAGATCAAGTGGTTCAAATCAGGAGCAGATCGTATTAAAGTGAAGGAGCCTACAAACGTTGGTATGAAATAGTTTATTCTCTTTTATATATTTCGATTTCAATTTCTTGCTTTTACTGTTCCGAAAAATAGATCCTATGGTTTACTAATTGCAGTATTTCTTTATGAAATAATTTGTTTTTTTTTTTTTTTTAAAGTTCTTTCCGCTGTGTGATCGGTAAACCGGGGTCCCAACAATTGGTATCAGAGCCAATTTTTTCGGAATAGGAGAATCGATTTCGAAGCTCCTGATATGTATGAATATGTAGGCACTATTTTAATTGACTGTATGTTGTTTTTAATTAAATGCTTTAATTTCAAAACATAGTTGATCGTTAATTGTATGGTGTCGTGGATTTAGGGTTTCTTTTTAAAAGATTGTAATATTTTTGTAATATTAATCTCGGGATGTAATTTTAATATATATTTTTTCTGCTATAAATTCTTTGTTGTATATTTTCTGCCATGTATTTTAATGTAAAATATGGATGATGAAATCCGACGAAGAAGACAAATGGTGAAAGAGTGAAATCGGAAACATGCAGTGTTCACGCGGTTCTGTTCACACGGACACTATTCACTGTACTGTTCACACATACTATTCATGTGGTACTGTTCACTGGGAACTGTTCACGCGCATTGTTCATGGTACTGTTCATGCGGTACTGGTGCGGACAACCTACGTGCACGAATGATGGTTATGCACGAAAGCGTTATAGGCTAAAAATTCGCAACGTAAGGGTTTCCAAATTTGCTAAAAGTTTTAGGCTTTTTTTTTTTTCAACCTTGGGCCTCAAGTACAGTGTTAAAGTAACACTTGGACTTTAGGTTTGATTCATGAGATGGATCACAAAAATATATATATATATATATATTTTTTTTATTTAATCAGATTGGACTTCGTTAAAAGCCCAAAAACCCTAAAGACTTGAAGAATCTTGGAGATTACTTGAAGATCAAGGAATGCCTTGGGTATTTTTTGTTATTAGATTCTTATTATTGTAGGTTAAATAATCCACGATACTCGGTCAACTCATGTATGCTTTTAATTATGTGATGATTAAGCATTGACATGCATACAAATGTCATTTAGACTAGTTGTGCCTACACACACACACACACACACACACACACACACACACACATATATATGTTGAAATATCATACATGCATGTTAGCCTATTTTTATTATGTTTTTTATTTTTATTTTTTAATTTGATTAAAATGGGTTATTCACATAATTGACTATAAATTAATGGGATTAGTTTTTAGGAGTAAAAACTTGGCAATTCTTATTAATTACTAATCTTTTTATTAAAGAGTTTAATTACTTAGATTAGTAGGGTCCTTTATATATATTAGGATTAATTCAATTAAGCCCCAATAATAATTGGACCTAATAATGTGTTTAATTTTAATAGTCAAAACTTGGTAAATACACATTTAATAGTTCTAGTCTTAGTAAATAGCTTACATAGATTAGAATTATCACTAATGAACTAGATTTTTAAGAGTTAAAAATCGAATTAGTTTATTAGTTATTGGAATAGGATTATAATAATTTGCAATTAATGCACTTGACGCTTAGATTGAAATTAGCCGTTTAATCTAGTTTAATTGGTGCATTAATATTAATAGAAAACCCTTATTATAAAATAGTGAGTGGGAGAGGGATATATAACATTATATTCCGCAGTCTCCATCATTATTTCAATACCGTAAGATTCGAGTGAGGCCTCGTGACGACTTTGTTTTCGTCCTCCCTAAGGAGGGTTTCCATAAGAATCAATATCAAGGTTGACTTCCTAACGGATAGGATTTCTGGGGTGATTTCGAGATTGACCAACCCTAAGGCGGAAATTCTCGAGTTAAGCTCATGAGATCTGAAATGATGGGTTACGCTCACAAGGTTTTAATTAAATTGGTTAATTATAAACCTGACTGAAATATACGATGGTTAAATGTTAGAGAAATAAGAGTTATTCTGGTATAACATTTGATGGAGAATGTCTCGATTCAACATGCAAGAATTTGACTGACCCTAAGGCGGCACTTGCTTGTAACACTTTTTAGGGTTGTTCTTGTTCATTAAACATTTTCATGCATCATGTTTAATTTTATGCCGAACATTCGCACATGTTTTGAATGTATGAATGATGAATTCTTTATTTATGCTTTTTTAGCCATGTCAACTGCACTATTACAAATCATAGCCAATGACAAATTAACTGATGATAACTACACTAAATGGAAACACAATATCAATGCAATTTTGGTCACTAAGGACCTTAAGTTTGTGCTTACGGAGGAATGTCCTCCAACGCCTACTACCAATGCCGCACGAACTGTTCGTGAGGCATGTGAGAAATGGGTCTCATCAGATGAGAAAGCCCGAACATATCTGTTAGCAAGTATGACAAACGTGCTTGTCACTAAGCATGAAGCAATGGGTACTACATTTAAAATAATGGAGTCATTGCAGGCTATGTTTGGGCAACCCTCTGAACAAAAGCGGCATAAAACTGTTCGTTCCGTTATGCTCTCTCAAATGAAGGAGGGTACATCAGTTCGGGAACATGTCCTGAACATGATGTCCTACTTCATCACTTTAGAGATCAATGGTGGGGCCATTGATGAACCCAGTCAAGTGAGCATCATACTGACGAATCTTCCAAAGAGTTTCGATCAGTTTAAAAGCAATTATGGGATAACAAGTTGAGGTTCAGTCTGACTTAGTTGCTTGATGAGCTCACTATCTTTGAGTCCATAACTAAGGACAACAAAGATAAGACCGGTGAGGCAAATGTTGCTGAACCATATTCTTCTAGATCAAAGAAGAGGAAAAGGTTTGTTGGGAAGGCTAAAGGTAAGCTCAAACCCAAGAAAGCCCAAAGCAAGAAGAAAAAGGCAAAAAATAAATGTGATTTACTTGTTCTTGAATCATGTATAGTGGAAGATGATTCTTCACCCTGGATAGTTGATTCAGGGGCCACTAACCATGTTTGTCCTTCTATGCAATGGACTGAATCTTGGACACAGCTTGAGAAGGGATCCTTTTCTACGCTTGTTGGGTCAAGGGATGTCGTGTCGGCATGAGAAGTGGGTGTAATTAGATTGCGTTTTTGTAATAATAATTTTATATTGTTGGACAATGTATTTTTCATTCCTGGATTTACACGAAATTTAATTTCCGTTTCTAAATTGTTAGAACAATTACATTCTGTTTCTTTTGATAATAAATCAGTTATTATTGCAAAGAATGATCTGAATAATTGTTCAGGAATTAATGAAAACAATTTATATGTGTTAAGACCGTTAATACATACAACACTGCTCAACACCAAAATGTTTAAGGTTGAAAAACCAAAAACTAAACGACATAAGATTTCTCTCGAAAATGAAACGTATCTCTAGCATCTAAGACTTGGTCATATTAACCTTGACAGAATAAACAAACTAGTTAAAAACGGATCCTTAAGTGAGTTAAAGTTTGACACCTTACCTGTCTGCGAATTCTGTTTAGAAGGTAAAATGACCAAGAGACCTTTTACTAAAAAAAGGGCTTAGAGCTAAAGAACCACAAGAGCTTATACATTCAGACGTCTGTAGATCAATGAATGTTAAAGCAAGGGGTGGTTATAAGTATTATGTCACCTTTATAGATGACTACTCAAGATACGGATATATCTACCTAATACAACGAAAGTCGAAAACTTTTGAAAAGTTCAAAGAATTCCGAGCTGAAGTTGAGAATCAGTTAGGAAAGACTATCAAGACTCTACGATTAGATCGTGGAGGTAAGTACGACCAAGAGTTTGAAGACTTCATGGTCGAGTATGGGATAGTGTCCCAACTCACAGCTCCTAGTACACCTCAGCAGAATGGTGTCACGGAGAGGAGAAATAGAACCTTAATGGAAATGGTGAGATCTATGATTAGTTTCTCTTAATTACCAAATTCCTTTTGGGGATATACGTTACAAGTAGCGGCATACATTTTTAATGTAGTGCCATCCAAATCTGTTCCTAAGACTCCTCTAGAGTTGTGGAATGATCGTAAAGTTAGTTTGCGATATTTCCGCGTATGGGGGTGTCCAGCACACGTGCTGAAGAATAGAAGTGGAAAGCTAGAACCCAAGTCTGTGGTCTCCTTGGGGTCTACTTGTTTGTATGATACTCCAAGGAGACTAGAGGTGGATACTTTTATAGTCCTGAAGATAACAAAGTGTTTGTATCGACTAATGCAACATTTCTTAAGGATAGCTATATTAGTGACCATAAGCCTTATTCTAAAATTGTATTGAATGAGTTGGAGCCTGGTGAGACCAGTTCTCAGTCAACAAGAGTTGTTGATCCATTAACATCTGAGAGTCAGATAATTCCTAGTCAGGATACACTACCACCTAGACGTAGTGAGAGGGTTGTGAGACAGCCTGAACGCTATTTGGGTGTAAATGAGGGACAAGATGTTGTCTCTACTGATAGTGTAGATGATCCATTGACATTTAAGAATGCAATAAAAGATCCTGATAAAGAGGAATGACTTAAAGCCATGAATCTCGAGATGGAGTCTATGTACTCTAACTCAATTTGGAAACTTGTAGACTTACCGGATGGGGTAAAACCCATAGGGTGTAAGTGGATCTACAAGAGAAAGAGAGGAGTAGACGGGAAGGTAGAGACCTTTAAGACAAGGCTAGTGGCCAAGGGTTATACCCAAAAAGAGGGGGTCGATTATGAAGAGACCTTCTCACAAGTAGCCATGTTTAAGTCTATTCGGATTCTCTTATCCATTGTTGCCTATTTTAATTATGAAATTTGGCAAATGGACTTTAAGACTGCATTCTTGAATGACAATCTTGATGAGAGCATTTACATGATGCAACCAGAGGGATTCGAAAAATTTGCAATTTGCAAAGATCCATTTATGGACTTAAGCAAACATCTAGATCGTAGAACATAAGGTTTGATGATGTGATTAGAACTTATGGCTTTGAGCAAAACGTTGATGAGCCTTGTGTATACAAGCGGATCATTGACAAGAAAGTAGTTTTCTTGGTCCTATACGTAGATGACATCCTACTCATTAGGAATGATATGGGAGTATTGTCTAATGTCAAGGGTCAGCTGGCCAGCCAATTCCAAATGAAAGATTTAGGAGAGGCGAGTTATGTTCTAGGGATCCAATTTATTAGGGATCGTAAGAACAAATTAATAGCACTGTCTCAGTCATCGTATATCGAAAAAATTCTTATGTGATTTTCGATGCAGAACTCCAAGAAAGGTAATTTATCTTCCAGGCATGGAGTTCACTTGTCTAAGGAACAATGTCCTAAGACACCTCAAGAAGTTGAGGATATGAGACGTGTTCATGCGTCAGTAGTAGGTAGTCTCATGTATGCTATGTTATGCACGAGATCGGACATCTGCTTCGCAGTGGGAGTAGCCAATAGATACTAGTCTAACCCAGGATTAGATCATTGGGTTGTTGTCAAGACTATTCTCAAGTATCTTCGGAGAATGAGAAACTATACGCTAGTGTATTCTGGACAGGATTTGATCCCGTTAGGATATACGGATTTTGATTTTCAGTCAAAAAGGGATTCAAGGAAATCCACGTCTGGATCAGTATTCACCCTTAGTGGTGGAGCCATTGTGTGGAGGAGTGTTAAGCAATCTTGTATTGCTGATTCCACCATGGAAGCCGAATATGTAGCAGCTTGTGAAGCTGCTAAAGAGGCTGTTTGGCTCCATGAGCTCTTAAATGATCTAAAAGTTGTTCTGGATATGGATAAGCCTAACACATTTTATTGTGATAATAGTGATGCTGTGACTAATTCCAAAGAACCAAGAAGCCACAAGAGAGGTAAGCATATAGAGTGGAAATATCATCTCATCAGAGAGATAGTGCAGAGGGGAGATGTGACCGTGATCAAGGTAGCATCACAAGACAATCATGCTGATCCATGTACAAAGACCTTACCTTCTAAAGTGTTTACAGATAACCTGGAAAGTCTAGGATTACAAGACATGTCTCACATGCTTTAGTGCAAGAGGGAGATTGTTGGGGTTTTTGACATAAAGCTTGTATTTTGTAAATGTGAATGAAACATTAATAAAAGAAGTAGTTTATTCATTCTATATACCTACCTTATACATTTATATCATGTGTACTTAACATCCAAGATTGCCGGATGTAATCTCTAATTGAGTATATGAGTGTCATATACAGGGGTATTCAATTTGAGATGTGCAATCTAAAGAGTCCATAGATAGCAAATAGAGTTGGGTACTTTATTTGTGGCTAATCTACAGCTGCGGTCCGTTCTGTAATGTACGGTGGTCTTAACCTAGACTATTCATACGGTGATATGAGAATGGAGGCACCTTATATGATGTGATCATATAGGACTGGGCCATGATCTATATGAATCTCTCACCAAGATCCGTTACAAGATGAGATTTATATATATCAACAAATGATGGCTATATATGGGTGATCTTAATTCTGAGTGTCTTATCGACTCCTTCAGGTTAGATTGTGGTTTTTGATATACCATTGGTGAGATCGGAGTTACATTTCCAGTCAATAACTCCGTATGTTGGAATCGTTGTTTGGTTTATGGCTGGGAAGGTTTGCACATAATAGTGGAATCCACTCCTTCTTGTGAGAAGTATATAGTAGTTCCCTTAAGAGTTGATTCGGGGCTTAAACAATATGAGCGCTCTCCCAATTCCGTAAGGAATGTAGGATTTATTGTTCATTAGAGAATCAATGGTACTTAATGGAAAGATATAATTAGAGGGGTATAACGGACATTATGATCCATCTCTAATTATGAACTACCTGTGGAGGATCATACCATATGTAATAGCTATATCGATGGACACCAAGAGTTATTGGTTTGTGTAAAAACTTTTACAGTTGAGAGAGTGCAACTTCGGGTTTTTAGTGGAATAACACCGAAGTTAATAATCATGAAACATTAATTAAAGAGTTTAATTAATTATTTCTAAGGATTATTGGAGCTCAAAATACTGTGGGTTCATTAGGTCCCCTTGTTAGCCAGATCGATTTAGGTATCAAGGGTCATGGTTGATTAATCGGTGTTAGGATTATGCTCAATAGCAAGAGTGTAATATTGTAATTAACAATCTTTTTCATATTAATAAAGTGATTTCTGGTTTAAACAAATCTTATAGCATTTATAGTTTAATATTATAATTGTCAAAGTAAATAATCATAAGGTCTAAAGACTATGAGAAAAGAAGAATTGTTCGTACATCTGGATATGTATGTGGTAGACACAATTCTTTAGTTAGTCTTGAATATTGTTCACAACTTAAGTTAAAGGTTGTGCACCTTTATCTTGTTAAAGTTGTAGAATTCTTTTGCTAGCATTTGAGTGGGATCAAATGAGATATGATGAGTCTAAAATCATCGGAGTGTCTTCGAGCAAAAGAATCTAGTGCACTGGGTGCATTGAACTGGATCACAATGAAATACTTTATCTATAACCGTCAGTAGATAAAAGTCATTTCATTATCAGGACAATCAGAGAGTCTATCTTAATCCTGAGATAAATGATGGACTTATGGTTGCAAGTGATATCATTTGAGTTATCAATGAGTACGATTATATCGTATAGTCTATCCTCGATAGTTTGGTGATATTCATTTGTTAATCGATAGAGGACTTCATTTATGGATATGGACATCGTGGCTTCATTTATCAAATGAAAGTATAATATTATCATATGGATGTTTTGAGGTAATTGGATATTAAATCTCAACGTTGAGTTTTCGATAGTGTCTATTGAAAACATGGCTTCTGGACAAGTCAAAATATCCAAGTTCAAAATGTGGTCATATGAGTAAATATGGTAACTTGGAGAGTTATAGGCGGTCTATGAACTCTTGGTGATTACTGATATTAATCACGAGGATACACTATCTCCAACATGATTGTCTAGGGTATGAATGAGGAAACATCTTCCTTTTCTGTCTTTATTTAAGAGTTCAATTTTAGCTCTTTAGTAGAATGAGTTAAAATTAATGGATCGGACCTAAGTGAATCATTTGTTGATTGTGATTAGGTTATGTCTATTGAAGCTTAAATTTAGATAGCCCGCCAAGATCTCCAATCCACACGGACTTGCATGGATCACTTGATATATTCTACCGGACCAATTTAAGGGTCCATCTAGAATTGCATTTAATATATTAAGAATATAATTTGCACATTATTTATGTAATGGGCTGCTCAATTATATTTATATATTAATGAATGACATGTGGGCTTGTTTCTTTTAGTAAGAATGAGTCTAGTTCACATGTGGGCTTTTTATTTAAAGTCCAATGGATTAAATGAAATAAGAAAATAATATATAGCCCATTTATTTTAAGTGGGGCGGCAAAGGTGAATTAATTAACCTAATATATTATTTTGTTTCATTGTTTAATTAAATAAGAATTAATTAATTTATTAATTAATTGTTTAATTAAGAAACAAATCTTTTCTGATTAGGAAATATGATTCCTAAAGGTATACTATTGGTAGTAGTATACTTAAATTAAAAGACTTGTTTGACAAGAAAATAAATAATTAATTTTATTTATTTAATCAAATAAGAAGTCTTTTTATTTAGTCAAATAAAAGAATAAAAGATTTATGAGTTGGATTAGGGTTTGGGAGTCTTAAACTAAATAGGAATTAGGGTGCAATACAAACTCCTTTTTGGCTTGAGTATTGCGGCAACCCTAGTCCCTTTTAGGTTATGATTTTCGGCCACCCTAATAGAAAGAGAAAAAGAAAATTTTGCCACCTATATATGTGGACTTATAGAATTCGGCCACTTTACGGTTTTTGGTGCTTGATTCTATTTTCTTCTTCTCAATTCATAGAAAGATTATTTTTATTTTACTAAAAACATAAAAGAGATATAGATTATTCTTTGATGGTATACTATTTGCTTATTCATCAATAAGCTTGTGTGTACAACATCGATCTTGGTTCACACGAGTTTCGATCATTAGATTGAGAACTCAAAAGTGACCGGAATAATCTTAGTATTCTTTTGATTGTTTTTGTGACTAACAAAGAAAAGAAATTTTTGTTTTGTCCATTCACAGGTTTGCAATTCAAAGAAAAGGGAGACCACGCTCCTAGGTGATCCACGTTCGTGCTAGGATTGAAGATATTGCGGATTACCATCGACGCAAGTCAATCGGATCACGCGACAAAAGGTATTCTTCTTTTGTTAGATAATATATATGTTTAATTGATTAAAGGGTTTAAGGTTCATAAAAGGAAAAATTTTTAAAAGTTACTAAATCTATTTTTTAGTCTCGCTTCCGCTGCGTGTACTATACGGTATTTTTCCCTACAATCGGATTGTCCAATTAATTGTGTTATGAAAGTGACACGTATTTATTTGGGAATTAATTGAATAATGAGATTATTTAATTAATGAATATTAGTGATTAAATTAATTAAATAATAAGATTATTTAATTATGCGACTAATCATTAGTTGGAGGATGTTGATTGATATTTGTGTTTGAATGAAGATAAGATAATTTGATTATTTTATTTTTATTAAATTAAATATCAAATTTGAATTTAAAAAGGTTTAAATTCAAAGTTATTAATTATCCTTTAGATATTAGATATTTTAAAGGATTAATTTATTAAAGTTATCAATTAAAAATATATATGAGATATGTTTTAGAAAAATGATGACTGATGACTCGCTTTTTGTGTCGTTACCAAATTGCGAATTACCAAAAGAATGTTGTAAAATAAATCTTTACGCAATATATTTTAAGATTTGAAAACGAGTATTGTGGTAAGCTTAGAATTCATTCCACAGGGAATTAGAGAAATATGTTGATTTAATTAGCTAATCTAGAAACAATAAAATAAATCATAAATGATGAATGAGTGTATGGTTTGTCAAACCATCAAACATACATACAAAATTAACCTAACTAAAAATATGGTGATATGAAAAATAGAAGACTCACAATCTTGATAAAAAAAATGGATGTAAACAATTAATGTTGATGCTAGGGAATTGATTGGTTAGCAAGTAGGTATGTGTATTTCTTTTTAAGCCACTTTAAGGACCAATCTCTACATGTTAACTAATTTAGGTTTAGATTAATGTGGTTGATATACCCTCCACTAATCTATCCTATTTATTGGGTTCTTAATCACTCAAGTGTGTCAATCCAAGAGTGATTATATAACATGTTATTCTAAACAAGATTGTAATTAACAAGTGGGTATACAAGTCAATCACATAATGAATAGAATCTAATGAATTAATAAATAGAACACATATAGAGATTCATTACAAAGCTTAAGCAAAAACCCACAACCAAATGTTTATCAAATCAATCCCCTAGATTATGGGTTTAATTACACATAGTAGCAATCAAATAGAAACAAGTAAATGGTAAGGAAATCACCCTTGGGCCACCTTCTTTAGTGCTTGATCCTTGTTCTCCTTTGATGCTCCTAGATGCAAAGAATGGAAGAGGAGGATGTGTCTAGATAGGTGGATGGCTTATGGTGAGTGACAAAGGATTTGTGATGGAGAAAATGGTAGGGAAGGAATGGTCTAGGGAAGTAATCAAGATTTGGTGTGAGGTTTTGGATGGAAAAGATAAGTCCAAGTATAGAAATGGAGGAGTTTGGGAGATGATTAATGGAGGAAAAGGAAATTGGTAGGAAAGAATAGGCTTAGTTTTCAATTTGAAAAGAGGGATGAATTTATAGTATTTTTGAATTAGGTCACGGATGGTAAAATTACCAAAACACCCCCTCTATTTGTCAAATTTCCATTTTTGACCCCTCTAGGGGGCCTTTCTGTAATTTGCCTACCAAAATCAGCAAATCAGCGTTAAACACAGAGGAGGTCGTGGTTTACATCAATGGCAACCAAAGGGCGACAAAATAATGAAGCAATCAAGTGTGGAAAATCATCCCCTGTCGCCATAGCGACCTAGAAATGCCAAATGGCGACCTAGGGGCAAAATGGGAAGACTTTGGGAGAGATTTGGATGAGGAAATTCCGGTCGATTGGGGCTCTAAAAATCATACGACTAGACAGCCGGTGAGGTGGCCGTTCATTTGAGCCGAAAATCGACCGGCGGTAGGCCTTGGATCACCGGAAATGGTGCTGCAAAAAGCTAGGGTTTTGGGGGGGATTTAATGGCTGCTGCACGTTGAGAGG
Source organism: Acer campestre (assembly GCA_954870605.1). NCBI lineage: Eukaryota > Viridiplantae > Streptophyta > Magnoliopsida > Sapindales > Sapindaceae > Acer > Acer campestre. The sequence goes on from OX940802.1 coordinate 28,017,598, forward strand.
AAGAAGAAAGTGAATAGTTAAAGGGGGTGCAATCATCAAGTGGGTTGGGTGCACACAGCTGGTGCAAATTGGCATTGGGGAGGGGTGGCTGGCTGCTGTTTAGAATTGAAATGGGGTGTAATTTGGGCGCTGATGGGTCAAGGGATTGGGCGTGATTTGGGCCGCACGTTTTTGGGCCTGCACAATAGGTGAAACACACCGTTTCACCTACAAAGGAGATGGGCTGCTGTGAGTTGGGCTTGTGCATGTCAGGCTTGTGGGGCATGTGTTTGGACGATGACTGGGGTGAATTCAGTAGCCCAATCACTCCAAAACGCACCGTTTTGGGCACAGATGACGTGGCGCTGCTTAGCTGCTTTATGTAGCGAATTGCAGTTAGGCCCCTGATGTCTTCTAATATCATGATAACTTCAATTCTTCCTCCAATAATTACACTTTTACCCCCAAATGACAAAAATTACTCCAATGCCCCTGAATTCTATAAATTCCTGAAACACTCAATTTTCACAATTAAATCACAGAATAATGCCCAAGAATCAAGCATAAAGATACGGAAATGAGGGCCAAAAATCATACCAATTTTGGTTCGATCAATGACATATCAACATATGCAAAATTGACATACACGTTAATCAACAAAAAGAAAGAGAAACACAATAGGGGTGCGGCAACCAAAAGAAAAAAAAAGTGTTTTTTTTTTTGTTTGTTTTTTGTTGTTGTTGTTGTTGTTGTTGTTGTTTTTAATATATAGGGTGGCCGAATTCTCCTGGAAACAAAACAAGGGTTGTTTTGTGTTCTTCTCTTCTACCTTCATACAGGTTCATGAATATCGTGACGCGTCCACACGCTGTTACCAGTTGTGGGAGATAGCAAGGAAGATCAAGTGGTTCAAATCAGGAGCAGATCGTATTAAAGTGAAGGAGCTTACAAACGTTGGTATGAAATAGTTTATTCTTTTTTATATATTTCGATTTCTTGCTTTTACTGTTTCGAAAAATAGATCATCAGGTTTTCTAATCACAGTATTTCTTTGTGAAATATATATATATTTTTTTAAGTTCCTTCCGATGTGCGATCGGTAAACCGGGGTCCTAACACTTACTTATTATCTTACTTATCTATTATGCAGATATTTGCTTTTAAGGTTATCCCCGAACTTCGCAATAAAAAATGTGGACCTCGCAGGGGAAACGATTTTACCCCCCTACCCAACGTATTCTGAAATGAGAGTTGAATAAGCGACCGATGGGGGAAAAGCTGGATACCATTTTCACCGAAAGGGTAAGTATTATTGTTGTTAATATTTATAATTATCAGTATGTATACAATTACACTAATGTAACTCTGATTTCAGATGTTTGCGTGGACTGAATTGGTGCCGATGGCTGCTGAGAAGGCTCAATGGTACTACGAATGCATAGACTTGGGAGGCAGTCTGTATGAAGTCGATGCCGTTAATATACTTGGTCACCTTCAGAATCCCGAACGACATAGGGCTGCTGGCCCTAGTGAGGAGGAGGGTCGGTATTCTGAACCCAGTGAGGAGGAGGTCGGTATTCCGGACCCAGTGAGGAGAGGGTTGGTATTTCAGACCTAGTGAGGAGTATATGGATGTTTCAGACCAGCAGGGTCACACTGGGAGACCCGTGAGGAGGCCTAGGCGTGTATGATTCACTTTGCCCAGACAGCCTCGACCTGAAGCTGATTTAGTAGGTGGCGTTGGAGGGCATCCTCAGGTACGTAAAAATAATAGAACCGCATGATTTAATTTTAATAGAGTGCTCGTTTTAGTACTGATAGAGTTTGAAATCATTTCAGGACCGTCAGTATACTGAATTGATGGATGCATTCCAACAGTTACGGGTCGAAGTGTGCAAGACTGATAAGAAACGAGATCGACAACATCAGGAGTTACTAGATTTGATTCGGGGTCTTCAGGGTTCGACGTCGCAACCCCGTAGTTCAGGTCCATTGTTCGATGACCCACCGTTTGATGACCGAGATCGAGACTTCAGTCCCAAAGATGGGTCTGGTAGTCATCAGGATAGGGCAGACCCAGAGACCGGGCGTGATCAGCAGGGGGTTGGTGTGACACCATGTGAAGAGGTTACTGGTGGTACTAGTGTTACAGGGACAACACCAATAGATAGAGGAGGTACCTCAGGTTTTACCAAACCAGTTTGCACCTCTCCATTCAGTCTACGGGGATAGAGTTCCATAGTCGTAGACCACCCCTAGGGTCTACCCTAGCGGAGCTCACACCTACAGCAGATCTACTGGGTACCTCCTCACAGCACACCACTGTAGGTGATCCATGGGGACCCAGTTCCTCTTTACAGAGCACCCCTGCAGGGGATCCACTGGGACACGGTTTCTCCTAACAGTGCACTCATTCGGATCGGAGTCCCCCACCCCTTGGGCATCAGACTCGGGTTTGCAAGCTAGGTTGGCAGCAGCGGACCCCATTCATTGACCCATGTCGGCTGAAGAGACCAAGGATAATGCCACCGCCAGCACATGTATTGGCGCCCTACGCATTGGTAGATGGTGAACACCTTACGGCATACCAAGCCTACAAGAGGAACTCGATTGGGGAATTGTAAGTATAATCGTAGATATTACAATCTTTTTATTGTATTTTGAAACACCTGAGAAAAATGACTTGGTTATCTAACTTCTTCACCAATTATGCAGATGAGATGTGGATCTACACGAACCAGTTGCTGCCCCTTGGTTTCACCGGTTTCAAACCAACTTCATGAAGTTGGAGGATACGGTATGTACCTTACCGTAATTGTCTGTATATGTTGTTTCAGAAATGGTCAAATCTTAACAATACAAAATGTGCATATTTTCAACACGTAGATGCGTACTTGCATATTCTACGGAAGCGTCAGCGAACATACTCCAGTGTCTACGGTGCGATGATCAACATACTGGATTCATAGCTCTATGTAAGTGTTTAAATAATACGGTTTTGGCTTGTGCATTGATTTGTTGTTAATATTTACACAACATTTTTGTACAGTCATTCTTACTTGCACGGTGGGAGAGAATGATGGGAACTGGGGCCAATGCACCTTGTAAACGTTGGTCTATTGTGAAGCAGGAGTGGTCTGAAGATGACCTTACAGTCGTACGTGGATTGCTCTCGGCAGGTAACATACCATGGCACAATGTTAACGCCGTAAGTGTTTATTTTACATGGTTTCAATTTGTATAATAAATAGAGTTGACACTGATAACACTTTGTTCAAAAACCTACAGGTTATGATTCCCTGCAACCTTGGGTGTATGCATTGGGCCTTGGCCAGCGTCGACCTCACAACAGGGCATATCTATCTGTTCGACTCGTTCAGACAAGAGTTTCCATTTCGCCACAGGAAAATATAGCTTGCTTGCTTAAGGTATTTTTTACCCTTGATGCTGCATGCGGTGGACTTTTACGGCCACAAACGGAGGGGTGATATGACATACCAAGAGAAGAATAGGCCATTCACTTTTTATTATGTGTCCAGAGACCGTGTACCCTAACAGGATACAGGGTATGACTGTCTTAAAAACTTAATCCCTTCCAATTTGTTTTAATAACATTCCATTCTAACGTATTTGATATGGTGAATTATATGGGTAACTGTGGTGCCCAAACTTTTGAGGTTGACAGAGTACCTCGCGGCGAACAGGGATATGTTCGACTGGACGGAAAACGATATGGCCACCATCCGGGAGAAGATAGCTGTGGAGGTTTTTGTTAACTCGAAGGAGTGGCCTTCCAGATAGTTTATGTACATAACATTTGAGTAATGAAATGATTATTTTTTACTATTTTAAAGCGTTTTTAATTAAAAGTTGAACACACAGTTCATACATTCAAATCAATAAACAATACAACGAATTTTGAAAACTATAGTAAAGGATCCAGGATGACATTAAACGAAGAACTAAATTAAACAAAAACCATAATACAACTGTATCGAGCATGGTTCCCAAAGTCTGAACGATGTTGGAAGACATTAGCAATCAAAAGCTTTTTTGATCACCATCCTCAACGGGCTCCATTCATTCAACGGTGGAGTCCTTCTCAGGGCATGTTTGTTTATTGTGTCCAATCTCATGACAGATGCTACACCTGCGATGGTATTCCTCGGGGACAATTATGCTGAGACCTTCATTAACCGTAGGTGGGTTGGAACACCTATTGCTATTATGTCCTGGTTGTCCACATCTTCTACACGATTGTGTGGTTGTCCTCTCCGAAGATGAGGCATGTCGACCCTCCATCGGGCGACCTGATTGTCTATTCGACTTTGGATTTAAAACCACACGCGTTGTTATGTTAGATGGCACTACCCATGAAGAAGGATGGCCAACAGGTATAATAGGACCCGAGTATACATCAATAAGTGTTTCCCTCTTGTAGTAGTCCGAACACAGAGATGTGAAATCCAAGTTTCGCTCCCTACAGCAATGAAAACAGTGAGATTTACGTTTGGGTAATATAAACGGTATGACCGTAACTTGTCATGTACCTTGCCGCTGCGAGTGGATGTAAACATGGAAAAAAGTCCATTTGGAATTTGTTGCATGTGCAAGTCTTCCAGGCTAAGTTAACCGTCCACTGTTCTCCCTTGTGTTTGACGGAGAATATGTTCCAGTTAACTGGATTTATGGTCATATAAATGCACTTCTCGACATGTTTTAGGATCACAAGATGCGCAACATTGGTAAATCAATGACACATGGACTATGCAGCTACATGACAATTGTGAAACCACTTTTGTAGCATATTCCCAATGAACTCTGCCTGTGTCATCAGTGGCAGTTGCCGTGCGAATTTTAGGCATGAGTTTATGCACTCTACAACATTTGTGGTCATCAGCCCGTACCTTTTTTGGGGACAGCGTATGCGGGACCATTTGTGTGGACCGGCAGCAATGGCATAATCGAATGCACCCTTGTCAGCTTACGTAACTCCTCCATATGGTGATTATACTTGATTTCACTGTACGACCTAGCTGCTGCATCCATTATGTCGGCAACATCCTTTCTTTGGAATCGCTTCTTCATATTTTCATCAAAATGCCAGCAACATATGGTATGGGTTGCATAAGGGAACACTTTAGAAATCCCTGCTTCAATGCTTGCATGATGATCGAAAATGAAAACCAGATCATCTATATGACCAAGGGCACCCCTCAAGTATTTCAAAAACCACTCATAGGAAAGGTTGTTTTCTGAGTCACTGTACCCAAAAACAATTGGATACACTTGTTCGTTTCCATCTCGTGTAGTTGCAAGTTGCAACAAACATTGTACTCCCGAATCTTCCCTTCAAATGGGTACCATCAACTGCAATCACAGGATGCATACACCTCCGAAACCCTCTAATGGAGAACCTTAATGACATGAAAAAGTAGAGGAATTTACCATCATCTGTGCATTGTAAGTCAGTGATTGTGCCAGGATTTTACTGTTCCATAACGTATGCAAAAGATGGCAGCAGTTGGAAAGTTTCTTCATGCGTTCTATAGGTCAATGACAATGCATATTGTAGGGCATCATGTGCCTTACTGTACAAGCACTACAAGAATAATTGCTATTCATGATAGTCAAAAACCGTTATGAAAGGGTTTTGATGACGGTTTTGTATGCGTTGTTAAAGGCAATGTAATAAAAAGTTTATCACGGTTTTTTAGTTTATGAAGGATTTTAAAAACCGTCATAAATCAATAATAGTTTTTGTCCATGATATATTCTCGACGATTTACAAACGTTATCATTTTATAATGGCGTAAAACCAACATTGACAATTGACTTCCAAATGCCTATTAAGAAGAGATTATATATATATATATATTTATTTATTTATTACGAAGAGATTTGACTTTATTTTTGGTAAATTTATAATAAGGATCTCATTTATTAGGAAAGTGAGTGATTCTAGGATTCAAATTAATTCTCTTGCTTTTTGACCCACAATCAATGCTTAATTCCTTAATTATTTGATTGTATTGATTTTGTGTAATTTATTACTTTCCTATCATTATAATCACATCAATATATATATATATATATATATTTCCATATCTACACATTTTGTATAAATTTTCAATTGCAATATCAATGAAATAATATCGTTACTCTTTTATTACTTGGCTTTTGTATAGTTTAAAAAAAAAAAAAAATACTACGAACATCATAATCAAAATATACAAAACTCTATCACAAAAATTAACCCTAAAATACAAACTACTCTACTCAAAAACTATTTAAAAGTATGTGTAAATTTTCTTTGTTCATGTTCCTCAAGGCTTCCTTTTGACTTCCTTTTGAGTATACAACTGCATAGTATGAAAACACAACATGAGTAAGATTTGAATAATGATTTATTGACAAAAAAGAAAGAAAAAAAAGAAACTCAAACTACATTATAACATCAAATTACAATTAAAACTTATTTTAACAATAAAAGAATGAGAAAAATAAAAGGAGATCGAAACAAAATATTAACGAACCTCTTGTTCATGTTGTTATCAACTTTCTCATTGAAAATAGAGAACATGATCTTTTGTTTTCCATAAACATTATACATTCATGTTCAAAACACAAAAAGTATGTTGAAGAAATTCATTGTTCTCTATCAAAGACTATAACAAATTCACAACTGATACATAAGAAAATAGTAGATAAAAAATAAATAAATAAATACATTAAAAAAAAAAAAAGGAACTCACCATGGCAAGAGTTCTTATTTTTATTTTCTTTTTGTGTAAAATAAGAAGAATGCGAGTGAGAGATGAGAGAAAAAAAAAAGTGGAATGGGGGAGAAAGTGACGGCTATGGTGAGAAAGTGGGGAGATATATATCTTTTAAAATATGTATGACATTAACCTAAAGATATGATGTGGACAAACCTATGATATTAACTTGTGTCCACTTATTTCAATGACACATAAAAAAAATGACAAATATAAAAAAGTTATACCAAATAAAGTAATTAATAAAAAATCAAAATGACATATTGATGGTCTTAAATGAAAAATTGACAGAATTTTTTTTAAAAAAAAAAAAATTCATCTTTTTTTACTTTAATATGTTGTAATATTTCAATCTAAGTTATTAATATTTCACTACAAAAAAGAGATTGTATGACTACTCGTACTTTGTTGATTTTATTTTATATTGTAGAATATTTCACTACAAAAAAGAGATTGTATGACTACTCGTACTTTGTTGATTTTATTTTATATTGTAGAGATTAAGAATTTAAACTTATTGTTTAGTATAATTCTACAAATAAAATAAACATCTTTCTTTATCACACTAAAAAATAATGTGATTATTACACATAAAAAAAATGTGATAAGTTGATCATCGTTAATTAAATTCGTGATAACTTGATAACGGTTATGATAATGTGCGACAACTTGATCACGGTTATGAAAATGTGTGATAACTTGATCATGGTTAATAAAAATTGTGATCTAATTATGACTTATTTAAAAGACCGTGATACTTTTATGTCGGTTTTAAAGTATGTCATTAATATACGACAGATTAAAAAGACTATTATAACTTGATCATGGCTAATAAAAACCGTGATAAAATTACATGATAAAAGCCTATTTTTCTTGTAGTGAAGATTTGGATGCCATATATTGTTTTCATATTGGCGATTACGTCCTTGGGACGCATGAGACAACCATCGTGTTGATGAAGTCTAGGTGCAACGACTTCTCTGATTATGACTGCACTAGCTTGTCGGTGGCGACGGTGAATCTCCTCCAAGGGACAACTGTGTTCGTTCACAAAAATTCTGACTTGGAAGTAAGTCCCTTCATCTCTCCTTACTGCTCTTAATTTCCACGTACACCCATCAGTGATGCAAACCAGATGTAATGTTGTCTTATTAGACCTTTTCACCTTCCATTCAAAGTTCTGTCGCATTGAAAAAAGGCCAACGAGCCTCTTTAAATCCTTTTTACTTGGAAAAAATTGACCTTTATAAATCATGTTTTTAGGTTCTTACGATGCCAATGTGCTGCTTCTACTAATACCAAATGAGTATGAATCTACTCCGGGAATAACCCACGTTGTCGCATTATCAGAATCAGATGCAATTACATTATGCCGGACCTTGGAAGTCCCAGGCATATCTGGTGCAGACCAACTAACTCCTTCTACACGTCTTCCATGTCTTTGAATTGGTGCAGGCTCTTCATCCACATTTTCTAAATCATCAACCTGTACATTATTTGCCTTATTATCCACCTCATGGTTCTGCTCATGTACTGCTCATTGTATTGTTCATTGTATTGCTCAATTGGACAACCAAACACATTGCCAAATTGAGATTCAACTACATTTGCATGGTCGATCGCTACCGGTGGGACACCGCACATGTTTTCCCCACCTTCGGTTGCACTCCTTTGGGTGAACACTTGGTTACTATCGAAAAATGATCCAAATTGTTGGGTATTTTCAGGAGAAGGAATATCATTCCCTATCACATCTCTAGCTGTCCTCTCGGTTAGACTGACACATACTTGAGGGATCACCCGATCTTCCCCTAGCATAAACTGAACATCATCGTCATTTCTTATAAATGTGCGACATGTATTACCAGGAACGATTGATATTGATGCTAGATCAACATTGAATTTGTTTACATCATACTTGACAATGGTATGCAAGATCGCCACCAATTCTTCGTAAGTCATATTCCTTGACACATACATTCACTGGTTATCGGATCCAACAAACCTCTGACTTTCATCCGGTAATTGCTCCCATCGATCGTTGTAAGATATTATTATTCTAACCCAATTCATGATGCTGTCAAATTAATCATCACAAACCATTAATAAAAACTCAGGACTACAAAATATTTTTAAATATTACATTCACAAAGGCTCAGGTGAGGATATTGAAAAGGCTCGGGGAAGACATTACATGGAAAGGCTCGGATAAGAATTGAAAAGGCTCGGGGAATACATTACATGAAAAGGCTCGGGGAAGACATTACATGAAAAGGCTCGGGAAAGACATGAAAAGGCTCGGGGAAGACATTACATGAAAACGCTTGAGGAAGACATGAAAAGACTCGGAAAAGACATCAAAAGGTTCGGAGATCCAAAAACCAAAATTTCTGACAATGGCTTAAGGGTTTGCAAAATACTCGGATAACATATGAAAAGGAACAAATGAAAATGTGAACAAATTCAAAGAAGTATTTGGAAAAAATATTACCTAATTGAACTGAAGCACGTCTCTTCTTTATAAGTTAAAGAAGAAAGTCTAGGCAACCTTGAACTTTTATTTGCAAAGAGAGAAAGAGAGTTATTGAGTTAACACTAGTGGAGAGAGAAAAATACAAAGAGAATAACATAAACTCAAATCTAAGGGCAATTTTGGTAGTTCACCATAATAGGTGTCTTATAAACTTAACTTATTAAACCACTGACAATGCCACCAACTCAGTTTAAAAATGTGACATTTATCACCATTTCCACTGTCGGTATTTTGTAATAAGATTAATGCTAGATTGAGGTGTCATTTATGTAAGTAAAATATGGGTAAACTTCTCAACTGAATGCCAGACTCCCCAACTCGTAAGGTGTCAGTCAATTAATGGATTCACATTATTGATGATTTATTTCACTTGACACATGTCATGTAAAATAAATTGACACCTCACAAATTATGATTCAAGTTGAGATATGAGTTGGGATGTCAAAATTTAACGGCTTTAATGTTGTACATAGTATATAGAATAAGGATCAATATTTTATAGGAAAAATATCAAAATCATTCATGTTATTTAAAATATATATATATATATATTATCAATATAATCTAAGGGTTGGAAGAATTTGGCAATTTAATTAATATTTGTTGTTTCATTTAGTATTCATTTAGTATCAATATAGTCTTTACTGTCTCAATTTGTATTAAATTAGTCCCTATAAAATATTACCGTTAGCATTTCTATCAACTTTTATTTAAAAAGACTATTATACCCTCAATATAACACTTAAATTGACCATAATATTGAGAAGTACAATATTTTACCTTGAAATAATATTATAGAAAAAAAGCTTTATAGAATTTAAGCCTTTCGTAGCCACATCAACATATATTGAGTTTAAATCTACTTTCAAATTTGTAATAATACTATAGAAGGAAAAAAAAAGACACACGCAAGACAATGAGCTGGTTAGTAGTTAGTGGTGTCAATGTGGGCCGGCCCGGCCCACATGTGCCGGGCCAAGTGAGCCCGTTCAAGAAAACGGGCTCGGCCTGGCACGGCACAGGGATTTGCCGGGCCGGGCCGGGCCGGCCCGTTTTCCATGTATGTGTAGCCCGGCACGTGCTTCTGGCACGTGCCATATGTGCCGGGCCGGCACGTGCCACATATATATATATATATTTTCATTTAGATAATTAGAATATTAGATATATTAATAATTAATTCAATTAATTTAATTGTTTAAATAATATAAATTATGTTATTTTAATTATAATTTGTCTATTTTATTTATTAAGTGTATTTAAAAAAATAGATAGATTTATTATTAAAATAAATAAAGATTAAATATTAAAGAAAATAAAAAATACATGAAAATATGAATTATGAAATGAAAATTGAAAAATTATTTATTTATTTCGGATTATCATTATTACATGGTTGCCTACTTGCCTCATTAAAAACCTTTCCAAGAAAAACCCAGTGGGATAAAAACTTGGTAAAGGAAAAAGAGTGCAATCTCTACTCTCTAACTCTGCATACATAGAGTCGTAACGGGCTCGTCTCTGTTCTGTTGTAACTATGTCCGGGTTATAATTATAGGGTTAACCTGTCCGTGTCTAGTCTTGCATTTGCTCATATGATTTTTCAAATGACCGGTTCCCCCTGTATCAGAACTGGCAAATAAGAGTTTACAAAACTTACAACGATATTTTGTTGTGACCCCACCGTCTGGCTTTGGTATTTCTTCTTTGTCAAAACACTGCCATATTATTGAATTTGAAGGAATACGGCCGGGCTGACGTGGTGTCTGTGTTACGCCGGAACCAGAAGGTCCCGCTACCGTTTCCGTCGGAAGTTGAGGATGATGATGATCCATTTCCTACAATATAGTAAATTAGTAATATACTAAGCATTTAAATTTAATCATAAATTATAAATATAGTAATATACTACTTATTAATATTTAATATATTATTTATTACTAAGCATTTAAATTTAATCATAAATATACTAAGCATTAAAATATTAAAATTTATAACAATTAACAAAGCATAAAAAATTAAAAATATTAATTCATAAATATACTAAGCATAAAGCCATAAATATTAAATATACATAAAACATAAGAATTAATATCAAAATTAATAACTAAGCATATATATATATATTATGTATAAATATAAAATTTAAAAACTAAAACATAAAATTAATTAATAATATTTAAAACAAAAACATACCTTTGAGGCTTTGAGCTTTGGTGCCTTGGTGGAGAGATTAGAGAATAATTGAAAATAATATAGTATTATAAATTTAGAATAGTAGATTAGTTATTTAGTTGATAGTAAATTAGTAATACTAGAACTAGTGACTAGTGTAGAGAATTGAGATTTAAGAGATTGAGAGATTGAGAGAATGAGAGATTGAATTGAGAGAAAGTGAAAGTGTATGGAAATTGGAATGGGTAGGGGTATTTATAGAAAATTTTGAAATGGGGTAAAAATATAAAATAGAAGAGATGAGGGGGGAAACTGAAATTTTTAAGTTAATTTGAAAAATCTGACCGTTTGCTGACGTCAGCTGACGTCAGCAACGGTCAAAATTTTAAAAAAAAAAATAATAAAAAAGTGAAAACGGTCGGCCTACCGGGTCGACCCGGCAGGCCGACCGTTTTCACTTTTTTATTATTTTTTTTTTTACAAAAAAATTATTTTCCTTTTTGAATTTTTTTTTTCCAATATTTTAAATTTTTAATTCAAAATTTCAAATCAAATATTCAAATTCAATTAATCAATTGTTAATTTGTTATTTTATTTGTTAGTTTGTTTCTTTATTACATTATAAATTTATAATATTGTTTAAATTGTTACATTATAAATTTATAATATTGTTTAAATATTTGTAATTGTAATTTGTCTAACTTATTTATTAGTTTAATCGGTTAAAAAAATGTAGAAAATAGAAAGACTTATTATTTTAGATGAAATCAAGCTAAAAGCTTAAACAAAATAAAAATAGATGAAATTATGAAAATATGAAATGAAGAATTATTTATTTATTTCGGAGTCTCAGTGTCAGTATTACATATTTACATGATTCATGATTGCCTCATTAAAAACCTTACCAAGAAAAACCCAGTGGGATAAAAACTTGGTAAGGGAAAAGAGTGCAATCGTATTACAAGTTAATGTACATGTATAACCTAAAAGTCCTAAATTTGGTTACTGCCGGAACTTTCTTCGACATATAAATTACTGAAATTTTGAACAAATTCTTCGTCTACCGTTTCATTTTGCAACCTCTTTCGAGCATGCTCCCAATCCCGAACGCATGCCAATACCTCCACCATCTCTGGAGTCATCGAACTTCTTCTTTCTTCAACAATTCTTCCAGTCGTGCTGAAAACCTGTTCTGAGGAAACAGTGGAAACAGGGATAACCAGTATGTCACGTGCTAGGTGTGACAGGACCGGATATTTATAGCTGTAGGTCTTCCACCATACCAACAGATCAAATCCCTTCTCTCTGTCTCTGTCAAACCTGTCGTCGTATTGAGCGTCAAGGTAGCTTTTCAGTTCGGCACCGGAGGTTGCACTAGCTCCTGAAGAAGAACTTGATGCGCCTACTTTTTTTCGACGTTTTAGAATGTTCCAACTTGTCTAATTCGGGAGTGTGTCTGGTACTTCTAATGGTTGTTGCGCAACGTCCCCATACCTGTGCTCATAAGAACTAAAAACTTCGAACAACTTGGTTTGAATGTCAGTAATCTGTGTAGAATAATCTATGCTCAAAATATTACCAAGATAATCTAGCAATGTTTCAAGACCAGATAACTTAACCTTAGGATCTATTATAACACCTAAAGCATAAAGTAAAGGAATTGTAGACCAATATTTTGTAAACTTTTTTTCCATGGCAACAACTGCAGGGCCTAAGATTTCATCTTCCCTATAATTGTTTAATAATTCAGACATTTCCACAACATGATGGATTGCCAGGGAAGATGTGGGGTAATAGACCCTAGAAAGAATTACAGTGGAATCATAAAAAACCTTTAAAAATTCAACAAATACCTTTGCTACATGCCAATCATCTGTGGTGAGTAATGGACTGCCAACTTGAGACATTTTCAAGTTATAAAAACCAGTAATAGATGTCTCATATTCTAAAGCATTTAAAAGCATTAAGTAAGTAGAGTTCCACCTTACCGGCATATCTGTTAGGAATCTTCGGGGTCGTAGACCGAAGGTTTTACAGTATCTACCAAATTCACCCAATCTTGGATTAGAACTGGAGATCCAAGCAAGGGCATCTCTGATGCATTCTATACGATCGCTTACTAACTTCATACCAGACTGTACAACTAAATTTATGATATGACATGCACACCATTGATGGAAAAAATAACCCCCATGTTGCGGGATATTTTTTTCAAAAAACAATGCAATAGAGCTAGTATTTGCAGATGCATTATCTAATGTGATAGAAATGATGCGATCGGTTATTTCATAAGTTTCTAAAATGGATGTAATGACATTAAAAATATTTAATGCGGTATGTGCATACTCCATAGGACGAAAACCAAGAACTTTTTTTTGTAAATTCCAATCAGAGTCTAAATAATGTCCCGTGACAGTTAAATAGTCCTGTTTGGAACATGCGTTCCAAATATCGGAAGTTAATGCAATAGAGACAGTTAGCTGATGTAATTCAGTCTTCAACTTATCTCGTAGGGTTTCAAAACATTTTATCAAATCGTTCCTAGTAGTGTTTCTAGAAACAGGTTTAAATTGGGGGTTGTATGCAGTTTGAATAAATTCTTCGTAAAAAGCATTATCACCGAAACTAATCGCTTGATCAGTGCATGCAATGTAACGTGCCATGCAATCTCTAGCAACCATGGGGTCGTAACGCCATGTTGAAACGGACCCGTCTGGGTGCCGTTGTAATTGTGTCTGGGTTGTAGTGTCTACCTGTCCGTGTGCAGGCATGCATTTGTCCATATGCCTTCGTAAATGACCAGTCCCTCCCGCAGAAGTGACATAGTGCTTAGGACAAAACTTACATTGAGCTCTGTCCATGACTTGACCGTCTGGCATAGTCTTCTGTACTATATCAAAACACTGCCATACGTTTGATGTGTGCCTTTGAGGTTTGGGGACACGTGATGACGTCGGTGTTGCGCCAGAAGCAGAAGGTCCCGGTGTCGTACCCGCCGGCCCGGAAAGGTCAAAAAAATCATCATCCATATTAAGACTGTCCACAAATTGAGGATGATATTCCATTTCCTACAACACAAATATTAACTCATTAGTCATTAAAAACTATTAAAGTATTAAACTAAGCATAAGATCATAAAATCATAAATATACTTAATTACTAAGCATACAAACATTAAAATTAATTACTAAGCATTTAAACATAAATATTAAAATCATCAATTTACTACCATAAACATTAAAATTAATTACTAAGCATTTAAACATAAATATACTAAGCATTTAAACATAAATATTAAAATCATCAATTTACTACCATAAACATTAAAATTAATTACTAAGCATTTAAACATTAAAATTAATTACTAAGCATTTAAACATAAATATTAAAATCATCAATTTACTACCATAAACATTAAAATTAATTACTAAGCATTTAAACATAAATATTAAAATCATCAATTTACTACCATAAACATTAAAATTAATTACTAAGCATTTAAACATAAATATACTAAGCATTTAAACATAAATATTAAAATCATCAATTTACTACCATAAACATTAAAATTAATTACTAAGCATTTAAACATAAATATTAAAATCATCAATTTACTACCATAAACATTAAAATTAATTACTAAGTATTTAAACATTAAAATTAATTACTAAGCATTTAAACATAAATATTAAAATCATCAATTTACTACCATAAACATTAAAATTAATTACTAAGCATTTAAACATAAATATTAAAATCATCAATTTACTACCATAAACATTAAAATTAATTACTAAGCATTTAAACATAAATATACTAAGCATTTAAACATAAATATTAAAATCATCAATTTACTACCATAAACATTAAAATTAATTACTAAGCATTTAAACATAAATATTAAAATCATCAATTTACTACCATAAACATTAAAATTAATTACTAAGCATTTAAACATAAATATTAAAATCATTAATTTACTACCATAAACATTAAAATTAATTACTAAGCATTTAAACATAAATATACTAAGCATTTAAACATAAATATTAAAATCATCAATTTACTACCATAAACATTAAAATTAATTACTAAGCATTTAAACATTAAAATTAATTACTAAGCATTTAAACATAAATATTAAAATCATCAATTTACTACCATAAACATTAAAATTAATTACTAAGCATTTAAACATAAATATACTAAGCATTTAAACATAAATATTAAAATCATCAATTTACTACCATAAACATTAAAATTAATTACTAAGCATTTAAACATTAAAATTAATTACTAAGCATTTAAACATAAATATTAAAATCATCAATTTACTACCATAAACATTAAAATTAATTACTAAGCATTTAAACATAAATATTAAAATCATCAATTTACTACCATAAACATTAAAATTAATTACTAAGCATTTAAACATAAATATACTAAGCATTTAAACATAAATATTAAAATCATCAATTTACTACCATAAACATTAAAATTAATTACTAAGCATTTAAACATAAATATTAAAATCATCAATTTACTACCATAAACATTAAAATTAATTACTAAGTATTTAAACATTAAAATTAATTACTAAGCATTTAAACATAAATATTAAAATCATCAATTTACTACCATAAACATTAAAATTAATTACTAAGCATTTAAACATAAATATTAAAATCATCAATTTACTACCATAAACATTAAAATTAATTACTAAGCATTTAAACATAAATATACTAAGCATTTAAACATAAATATTAAAATCATCAATTTACTACCATAAACATTAAAATTAATTACTAAGCATTTAAACATAAATATTAAAATCATCAATTTACTACCATAAACATTAAAATTAATTACTAAGCATTTAAACATAAATATTAAAATCATTAATTTACTACCATAAACATTAAAATTAATTACTAAGCATTTAAACATAAATATACTAAGCATTTAAACATAAATATTAAAATCATCAATTTACTACCATAAACATTAAAATTAATTACTAAGCATTTAAACATTAAAATTAATTACTAAGCATTTAAACATAAATATTAAAATCATCAATTTACTACCATAAACATTAAAATTAATTACTAAGCATTTAAACATAAATATACTAAGCATTTAAACATAAATATTAAAATCATCAATTTACTACCATAAACATTAAAATTAATTACTAAGCATTTAAACATTAAAATTAATTACTAAGCATTTAAACATAAATATTAAAATCATCAATTTACTACCATAAACATTAAAATTAATTACTAAGCATTTAAACATTAAAATTAATTACTAAGCATTTAAACATAAATATTAAAATCATCAATTTACTACCATAAACATTAAAATTAATTACTAAGCATTTAAACATAAATATTAAAATCATCAATTTACTACCATAAACATTAAAATTAATTACTAAGCATTTAAACATTAAAATTAATTACTAAGCATTTAAACATAAATATTAAAATCATCAATTTACTACCATAAACATTAAAATTAATTACTAAGCATTTAAACATAAATATTAAAATCATTAATTTACTACCATAAACATTAAAATTAATTACTAAGCATTTAAACATAAATATACTAAGCATTTAAACATAAATATTAAAATCATCAATTTACTACCATAAACATTAAAATTAATTACTAAGCATTTAAACATTAAAATTAATTACTAAGCATTTAAACATAAATATTAAAATCATCAATTTACTACCATAAACATTAAAATTAATTACTAAGCATTTAAACATAAATATTAAATCATCAATTTACTACCATAAACATTAAAATTAATTACTAAGCATTTAAACATAAATATACTAAGCATTTAAACATAAATATTAAAATCATCAATTTACTACCATAAACATTAAAATTAATTACTAAGCATTTAAACATTAAAATTAATTACTAAGCATTTAAACATAAATATTAAAATCATCAATTTACTACCATAAACATTAAAATTAATTACTAAGCATTTAAACATTAAAATTAATTACTAAGCATTTAAACATAAATATTAAAATCATCAATTTACTACCATAAACATTAAAATTAATTACTAAGCATTTAAACATAAATATTAAAATCATCAATTTACTACCATAAACATTAAAATTAATTACTAAGCATTTAAACATTAAAATTAATTACTAAGCATTTAAACATAAATATTAAAATCATCAATTTACTACCATAAACATTAAAATTAATTACTAAGCATTTAAACATAAATATTAAAATCATCAATTTACTACCATAAACATTAAAATTAATTACTAAGCATTTAAACATAAATATTAAAATCATTAATTTACTACCATAAACATTAAAATTAATTACTAAGCATTTAAACATAAATATACTAAGCATTTAAACATAAATATTAAAATCATCAATTTACTACCATAAACATTAAAATTAATTACTAAGCATTTAAACATTAAAATTAATTACTAAGCATTTAAACATAAATATTAAAATCATCAATTTACTACCATAAACATTAAAATTAATTACTAAGCATTTAAACATAAATATTAAAATCATCAATTTACTACCATAAACATTAAAATTAATTACTAAGCATTTAAACATAAATATACTAAGCATTTAAACATAAATATTAAAATCATCAATTTACTACCATAAACATTAAAATTAATTACTAAGCATTTAAACATAAATATTAAAATCATCAATTTACTACCATAAACATTAAAATTAATTACTAAGCATTTAAACATTAAAATTAATTACTAAGCATTTAAACATAAATATTAAAATCATCAATTTACTACCATAAACATTAAAATTAATTACTAAGCATTTAAACATAAATATACTAAGCATTTAAACATAAATATTAAAATCATCAATTTACTACCATAAACATTAAAATTAATTACTAAGCATTTAAACATAAATATTAAAATCATCAATTTACTACCATAAACATTAAAATTAATTACTAAGCATTTAAACATAAATATACTAAGCATTTAAACATAAATATTAAAATCATCAATTTACTACCATAAACATTAAAATTAATTACTAAGCATTTAAACATAAATATTAAAATCATCAATTTACTACCATAAACATTAAAATTAATTACTAAGCATAAAAATATAAAATCATAAATATAATAAGCATACAAACATTGAAATTAATTACTAAGCATTTAAACATAAATATAATAAGCATACAAATATTCAAATTAATTACTAAGCATTTAATCATAAATATACTAAGCATACAAAGATTCAAATTAATTACTAACCATTTAATCATAATTATACTAAATTACTAAGCATAAAAAATTAAAAATATTCAAATTAATTAATAAACATAACATCATAAATTTACTAACCATAAAGGCATAAACATTAAAATCAATTACTAAACATAAAATCATCAATCTACTAACTAAAAAAATAATTAAAATATACAAATATTAAAATTAATTACTAGACATAAATTCATAAAATGATAAATTAACTTAAATCAAAGATTCTAAGATTTAATATTAGAATTTATAACAAAGCATACAAATATTAACTCATAATTCATAAATATACCAAGTTACTAACCATAAAAACCCCATTAATATCAAATACATTTAAAAGTATAAAACATAAGAATAAATATCAAAATTAATAACTAAGCATAAATATATTAAGTATAAATATAAAATTTAAAAAATAAAGAATAAAATTAATTAATAACATTTAAAGGAAAAACATACCTTCAAGCTTTGGTGGAGTGATTAGAGAATAATATTAGTAATATAATATTATAAATTTATAATGGTAGATTATTAGTGTAGAGAATAGAGAGAGAGTGAGAGCAGAGACTAGAGAGAGAGAGAGAGAGAGAGATAGTAAGATTGTAATAATGAAATTATTAGAAAATAGAGATTAGAATTTAGAGAGAATAATGGAGAGTTGGAGACTTGGAGAATGGAGTTATGGAGAGAATGAGAGAATGAGAGAATGAGAGATTGAGATTTGAGAGAAAGTGGGGAAATAGGAATGGGTGGGGGTATTTATAGAAAAATTTGAAATGTGGGTAAAAATATAAAATAGAAGAGATGAGGGGTCAAAATGAAATATTGCAGATTTTTTAAAAATGTGACCGTTTGCTGACGTCAGCAACGGTCAAAATTTTTTAAAAATTAATAAAAAACTACTTTTCAACGGTAAAAAAATAAAAATAAAAAATAAAATAAAATAAAAATAACGTTCGGCCTGGTGGGCTTGGCCCGCTGGCCTGTTGACCCGTTCCGGGCCGGCCCGCCAGGCCGTAAAACTTGGCCTGACCCGGGCCAATTCCATGGGCCGTGCCTGGCTTGGCCCGCTCTCCAAGCAGGCCGTGCCAGGAACGGCCCACCAGTCTGGGCGGGCCGGCCGTGCCGAGCCCTCCAAGCCCGGCACATTTTGACACCACTATTAGTAGTCAGCCATATGAGACGGGTACAGCACATGACCAGACCTCATTTCTAACCCAATGTGTTTTCCTTAAAACTACTATATAAAAAACAAGTCCAACATTAGTCAAATTAATAAATCCAAATCACCACCTTATATATATACCAATCGACCTTTCCTCTCATATTCTTCAATTTAAAATTCAAAGTTGCATTAAGTTCAAGTTCTTCTAAAAAAACAAGTTTCTTAATTACATGAAGAGCAAACCAGATAATGAGAAGCAAAGTAAATTGAAGTACTATGTGGAGAAACACAAAAAGATTCTTCACAAGAGTAGAGGCTTTTATGTAAAGAGAATGGAGGATTGTGCTAGTAAGTTAGCTTATGGTGGTGTAATGGGATGCCCCACCGCACAAGTCTTTCGTTTGCCCGCCAAGAGTTTTAGCGCCAGTTTTTCAAAGTCGAACGATGAAACTTTTAGACAACTTTTGGAAGCTGTGACTAAAAAATTGGAGATTCATCAGGTGGATTTGAATGAGAGTGAACAAGATTTGAGATGGCCTGATGATAAGGAGAACGACGTGATGAAGAGGAGCTACACGAGTATCGGATTGGGAAAAATCGGGAGAATTGACGAGGACAAGCCTTGTTACTTTGCAGATGATATGGTGTATGATGCTAGAAACAAAGGATCAAACATTATGTATATATATATATAAATAAACAAGCAGTGAACAAGGCTAGAACACGTGATGAGGAGATTTTGAATTGATTTTCTGTGTAGTATGTAAACGACTTTGTTTTGTTCATGTAAAGTTAGAAATGAGTTATATCTGGTGTGTGAAAGTCCATCTTGAAAGAAGAAGTTATGGTGCCAACAGATATCATATATGTAATGCAGCCGAGAGAGTTTGGGATTGCAAGTGATTATACGAGTGTCAATGTGTATAATTATTTTATTATAAACCTTGTTATTACTTTGCTGTGGACTGCCCGGCCTGTAAAGTTAGGCGGAGATAAATACTATAATTATTACTTTTTAATTATTACAAATTTGGTAATTATTAATTTTTGAATTACTATAAATTTGGGAGTTGGGTGGAACAATATGATTCGAACAAACAATTTCGTTGATACGAGTGTGAGAGACTTACCATTAGATCGCAGCCTCCGCAGCTTCTGTTAATGGAAATTATTATTATGCCGTAATAAATTGCTTCACGATAATGACGATATAAAACTTTAATTTTGAAAAAAACATTAAAAAAAAAAAAAAGGCATATAAATTTGACTTTATGGTAGTCTACAACTCAAGGAGGAATATACAAAGAAAGTAAGGGCCCGTCCTGTAAGCCGTTTTTTGTTTTTGTTTTTTGAAAAGAAAAATGAAAATGAAAACAGTGTTTTTGGTTTTATTTTTGAATTCCGAATACGCGTCTGGTAGCATTTATTGGAATCCATATTTTGAAAATAAAAACGGAAAAAACGCATCCGGTAGGATAATCGAAAACTATTGAAAATTGAAATATCAATTTTTACTTTTTGTTTAATATTATAACAATTATAAATAAATTGATTTAATAATTAAACAATAAATAAAATGTAATCACTGAAGAAGAAAAAGAAGAAGAAGTTGAAGACCAGAAGAGGAAGATCGGCGACGGCCGCAGACCAGAGGAAGATCGGCGACGGCGAGTCGAGTGGATCGACGGTGGCGGCGGCGGTCGAAAACCAGAAGAAGACCATCGAAGACTAGATCGGCTGGCGACGGCGATGACCACGACCGGAGAAGGAAGAAGACTCGCCTCCGACGACGGCGATGAACACGACCGGAGAAGAAAGAAGAAGAAGAAAGAAAGAAGAAAGAAGAAGATGGTGGCGTGAGGAAGAAGATGAGTTGAAGAAGAATGAAGATAAGATCTGGTGGGGTGAGAAAAAAGAAAAAAAATAATTTGTTAATGACATGGGACCCGCATATTTAATGATATGAGACCCACATATTTGAAAAAAAAAAAACCAATTCATTAAAAACAAGTTTTTTTTTTGTTTTTAAAAATTTCCACTTTTAACACGGATTTTGTTTTTCATTTTGTTTTTGAATTTTGAAAATAAAATGAAAAACGGTTACCGGATGCAAATTCGAAATCATTTTTAGAAAACAAAAATGAAAACAGGCTGAAAACATGCTGTAGGACAGACCCTAAGCTAGGTAGGAGAAAAAACAATGGGAAATTATCATTTTCGCCCCTATAGTTTGCCATATTTATAAATATGCCCCCTAATTTCAGAATTGGTTGATATGCCTCCTGAAAATCAAAATATTCGAATATATACCCCCTGCCGTTAGGATTTCTGTTAAATAAGGCAACTTTGACAGAAAAAAGAGGTTTAAATACCTTTTTGCCCTTAACATAAAAATAATCAGAATTACAAAAATAAAAATTCTTCCTTTCATCTCCAGATTCAATCTCCACCATCCATCTCAGACATGGACGGTGGAGATAATTATAAAAAAAATATTAATATCAAAAAAAATATATATATATAATTGTAAAAAAATAAAAAAATAAAAAAACTAATCAAATAATAATTGTGACATGAATGGGATTTTTTTAAAAAAAATTAATCAATTTTTTTTTTCTTAAATGGATCTCCACCATCCATCTCATAGATTGGATGGTAGAGATTACAAAATAATTTATAAAGCATAAAAGAAGACAACAAAAAATAAAATCAACCAAATGAAAAAAAAAAAATCATTTAAAAAAATCTCCATCCCTCTCTCGATCTACAAAAAAAAATCCCGATCACCACCACAAAACCCAACAATCACACCCGTCTCTTTCAACCCTAACTCTCTCTCTATCTTCTCGTTCTCTCACCCCAATTCTTTTCTCTTCTCTTCTCTCTTCACCGCTTTTTTTCTTTCTCTTCTCTGTTTTGCTTCTTATGTTCTCTCTCCTTAACAGTTTGTGTTGATTTAGGGGTGGTTGCTTGATCTGTGTGTGTGGTCGATTGGGTTTTGGGAATGTTTGATTCACGGATTTTGATGATTCGTGCATGGATGGTGGCTGATGTGGTGATCGTTGGTGGTGGGGATGTTTGATTTGTGGATTTTTAGGGTTTTCTATGATTTGCAAATTTGGGGTGGTGGCGAACGGTGGTGAAGAACCCGGTTTTGGTGGTTCGGTGAGAAAGTGAGAGAAAGTGAGAGAGATGGTGGTTCAGTGATAGTGGTTTGGTGTGTAGAGATGGCAGTTTGGTGTGTGTGTGTGAGAGAGATTTCTGGTGTGTGTGATGAATGGATGAACAAGAAAGGGATGATGATGAATGGTGATGATGAATGAAAGCTGGAGAGAGGGAGATTTACAATTATATTATTATTGTAAATTATTTAAGCTGGAGAGTGATGATGGTGATGAAAATTTTGGTGTTTGGGGGCTTGGTTTGTGTTTGTGGTTGTTGAAATCAGTTTGATTTCAATTAGGGATGGTGATTTGATTTCGATTGGGGCTGGATTTTGGGTGTTGTGTGGTGGTATGATTTTTTTTGGGTTTTGGTATTTCAGATTGATGATGAAAGTTTTTTCGAGATTGATTTTTGGGTTGGTGTTTGATTGTATTGATTTGGTGTTGGGATATTACTATTTACTATTTATTTAATTTTTTTAAAATATTTATTATTTAATTTGATAATATTTATTAATTTATTATTTAATATTATTTGTTTTATTAAAGGGAAATTTTGATTTACAGGGGGAATATCAACCAATTCTGTAACTAGGGGGCAAATTTACGAATATGGCAGACTACAGGGGGCGAAATGATAATTTCCCTTTATTAAATAAATTATTATTAATTGCCATTCAAGTCCTCCAAGCGGAGTTACAAGATTGCCTTTGCTATTTCGCGATCAAACCTCAATTTAACAGAAATCCTAACTGCAAGGGGGTATATATTCGAATATTTTGATTGTCAGGGGGAATATCAACTAATTCTGAAACTAGGGGGGTAAATTTACAAATATGGAAAACTACAGGGAGTAAAATGATAATTTCCCAAAAACAATTTATAAAACCTCATTGAGAAACAGACCTCCCTAATAAAACATAAGAGATATAGACCTCCCTAAACCTGCCACGCATCAAAAGAATATCATACATTCATACATAAACAGTACTTGGTTGACTGGCTGTTGATGTTCTTGGTTGCTGTTTGGATTTGTAATAGTATCTTCCGTTGTCTCCAACTAATATTTCAAATGCGGAGTTAGGTGGCATTCATGGACATAACAGCTACCACATTTGCAGTGAACCTACCAACTAACATTCATATATATTTTAATGGTTAGCAAATGTTACGATCACTTTTTTGAGGATATTTATTCTATCTGATCTACATTTGTTATATTTTGAATTTCCTATATTTCTTTATATATAAGGCTTGCTATCAATAAAACAACATATGAGTTAAAGACATACTGCGGTTTTTCCAGTATTATATTAGATAATTAAAATGTATTAAAAAAATCATATGGTGGTTTTTCCATAGGCCTTGTTTGTTTTTTAATATTATATTGTATTAGACAATTAAAATTAACATATAGTAGGTTGGAATATTACTCATAACCAACTTAATGAGCACCACCCTACAACCTTTTGAAACAAATTTCTTTTTCCGCAGCGCCAAATAGTTTTCAATTGTATTGATCACTGGGTTCCAAAAAGCCTTATAGATAAAGGCCTCGCACCAAGATAAGATATAGGAAGCACGGCTGCCCTACATTTAAAGGCATCCACCCAAGAGATCTCTTCTCCCACAATTTTCACCACCCTTATAATGCAAGATTTATGAAAATTTATCCTAAGGCCAGACGACAACTCAAAGCAACAAAGGATCCTTTTCAAGTTTAGGATGAAGTCGATTCTATGTTTGAGAAAAATAATCGTATCATCCACAAATTAAGATGCGAGACTTCCAGATCATTGCGATAGAAATTCTCACCTCTCAAAAATCCAGTGTTCTAGTAAGCGTTACGCGCTAGTCGGGCGGAGACCCACCGCCTAGCGCCTAGGCGGATTAATCGGTGATTAATCGGAAAACACAATTACAAACAAATTCCACATATCAAATCCAAAGAAAACCCACTAAGCCTAGGCCCAATGTTGCATCTAACCCAAAAAGCCTCAATTGGCCCAATAAGCATCAATTGACCCAATAAAACCCACGCTAAGGCATCAAAACCACGCTAAGGCATCAAAGTCACGCTAGGGATATAAGTGTAATTATTGAAGGAAGATTGAAATTATTGTGATTTTATAAGAGATCAGGGATTGTTTCGTTATTTGCCACGCAAATAAGAGCTCAGGCCATGAGCCCAACACACAAGCCCAAACGTTGGCCCAACTTGACTTAAGTGAAGCCTGAGTGCACCCATGTCTGCTGCTAAACGCACCCCATCTTCTCAACTTCATCTTCAACCTCACGCCTGCCTCCATTGCCGAACAAACCTAGCTGGTCCAGTCGCCGGAAACAGCGATCCCGTGCCTTATTCTAGCTGATTTCCGGTGCAAAAGAACGGCGGAGTCAACGGCTTTGACTCGCCTAGCCCGATTACGCGGCCACGTGTCCGATTACGCGCCACCGTAGAAATGGTCCGATTTTCACCTTTTCGGTGCGTTTTCCGGCCGCCTAACTGTTTTACTCCGACTAATCGGCCGCCTAGGCCGATTACTAGAACACTGCAAAAATCCCATACCTACATATGGAAATCCTACTGGAACATGCCAAGATTACAATTTACAATTGTTACAACAGAACTGCTGGAACATGCCAAGATTATACAATACATATACAGTTCAGATATCTACTCCCATAAACCGGGAGAAAACTCTCCACACATACTTCTAAAATGCGTATGATAGGACTCGAATCCCTAACTACCAATGTGGAAGGGAGGTGTACAACCACATGTGCTAAGAGTGACGTGCAAATTTAGTCGAGTTGATAAGCTAGAAAAAAAAATGAATATATATATAGTTTTTTTCTTGTCAATTTGACCTGATATAAAATACATTAGTGCATTGTATGTGTGCCATAGATTATCGATAAGCACTGACAAGTGCATGCAGATTGAGTCAAAGCATTTGAATCTAATAGTCTACATTCAAGGCACTGATATTTTATTTTATATTAGGTTGAATGAGAAAGACTATATATATATATATATATACAGAAATATTCAAGTCAGTGCGCACTGATATAACTCCATCAGTGCATTAGATGTGGATCCTTAAATTTACAAACTTTGACTTAAAATGTATGCACTTGTCAAAGCTTTTCCATAATCAGTGGTTCACATGCATTGGTACTGATGTAGTTAAATCGGTGCGCACTGACAAAAATGGAACCCCATATATATATTATCAATTTTAATTACAATATGATTTGTATATATATAAGCTACAGTACTTTAGACCCAAGTGTTTTGTGCAACCAACATGACCCTGAAATGGCCATCTCTATATCTGCGTCTCTTTCTTCTACTAATCCTCTCAGCAACTACAGTCTTCTCCGGTTCAATTGTCAAGCATCTTCCAGGCTATGATGGTGAACTTCCGTTCAAACTCGAAACAGGGTAATTTAACTCTTCTTTCTGTTTCTTTTTAACCACCTACACTCAAACCTAAGACATGATATTCTCATGCAGAATGAGCGTAAATTTTTGAAATACAAGTAAGAAAATACAGGGTGTGACTCAGATCGAGTTGTTTAATATTGAAAACTGAACAGATACATTAGTGTGGGAGACTCAGAGTTGTTCTACTACTTCATCGAGTCGCAAGGTGATCCTCAGGAGGATCCTATCTTCCTTTGGCTCACAGGAGGCCCTGGTTGTTCCTCTTTCAATGGATTAATCTATGAAATTGGTAATTTGATCTTCTTGCATATTTATATTTACAACAATCATATATATATATATATATTATTATAGGGATAATTATGTCACCCTCGTTTCTATTATTTAAATAATTATCAATTTAGTCCTTCTTTAATGCATTAAAAAGGTTCTCGTAGTTTCATTAAACTATACAAAAATTCCCCTATTGTTTTAAATTGGATCAAAGAAATCCCTCCAGACCTTTTTCCAGTTAAGAAATCCCTCTAGACTATTTTGATAGTAAATGAAATAATACGGACTAAATTGTTTTTCTTTAAATCCTTGGATTGAATTTATAATTTTGTAAACAACGGGCTTGCGGGCTATCCAGCCTATTAGTCAAGCCTAACATACCCACCAGTCGGTCTAAGGTTCCAGGAAGTCTTATAGAATTATTAGTACAACAGTCTAACCAAAATATCTAAAAACTTCAATCAATAATGTCTCTCTTGTAACTAATTAATGTGAAATGTAATTTTGAGTAGGTCCAATGGAGTTTGATATAGATAACTACAAGGGAGGCATACCTAAACTCAAGTATTACCCATATGCATGGACCAAGGTATATATATTGCTTTTCTTCTTTTATTAATTTTTTTTTTTTTTTTTTTTTTTTTTTTTTTTTTTTTTTTTTTTTGAAGCTGCTATAATATTATTAATAAAAAGTAGGAGCCTTTGGCAGGCAAAACAAAACTAAACAGAGAAACATCAGGGGCTGCGCATAGCACCCACAATATATGATAAAGCCAGACCAAGCCCCCATACCTAGGGGTGTGCAAAAAACCGTCAAACCGAACCCAACCGACCAACCCAACCCATAAAGTTTGGATTGGTTCGATTACAAATATAAAAAATAGGTGGTTCGGGTTGTCTTTTGGACAGACCGATTAAAGGTGGTTCGGTTTGGGTTGAGCGAAATAATTCATCAACCCAAACCACACCACATATTTTAGAATGCAAAACTAAAATATAAAATCCACCTACGTTTTCTATTCAGTCTAGGTTTTATAACTTTTACCGATTACTTTAAGTTTTTATAGTCTATTTATTTGTTTTGATACAATTCTTCTGATTTATTGATATATTAGGGTTTTAAAAGCATAGATGCTATCAAATATGTCTTTAATCGGAGCATATATACATGTGTGTATATATATATAATTAATATTTTATGTTATGATTTTTTATTTAAATATTTTTTATAATATAATACCAAAAAAAAAAAAAATTGAGTTCAAATATAATGCAATAAACCTATCCAAACCAACCCGACCTTTTTTGGTTTGGTTTGGATCGGTTTGAAAAATCACGTTGGTTTGGTTTGGGTTGAAATATAGCTAAACCGATCCATATTGGTTTGGTTTGACATTGAGCTTCAACCCAAACCAAACCGAAAACGCATACCCCTACGCATACCGAAAAACAAACAAACAAAAACAAAGCTATATTCAACCTTATACAACTAGACCCCCACTGCATCCACAACGACCGTCAAAACCATCCCTGGCAAACAAAATATAACCCCACTATAACAGCAAAATCTGAACACTAAGGAGCCTCTGGCAGGCAAAACAAAACTAAACAGAGAAACACCAGGGGCTGCGCATAGCACCCACTCTATCTGATAAAGCCAGACCAAAACCCCACATACAGAAAATCCAACAAACAAAAACAAAGCTATACCCAACCTTATACAACTAGACCCCCACTGCAGCCACATCGACCAGCATTATTAAATATTAAAAATCATAATATGTAATTAATAATTTAATAATTTTTGTGGATGGATGCAGACAGCCAGCATTATATTCTTAGATTCACCTGTTGGCTCTGGTTTCTCCTATTCTACAACCCAACAAGGCTGGTATTCTTCAGACACGGATTCAGCAGAGCAAGCCTATCTTTTCCTTACAAAGGTGATCGACTAAAAACACTCAAATTAAATAAAACCAATTAATATAATTATAAATCCCCATTCGACAATTTTTATATATAGAAGCTATAAATTTCAGGGAAGATTGATTTAGTTCACTAATTAATATTAAGAATTAATTTTCTATATATGTTGCAGTGGTTACTTGAACACCCCCAGTATCTACCACTTGAACTGTTTATTGGTGGTGATTCTTATTCAGGATTAATTGTTCCACTTGTCACCAAAAAAGTAGTACAAGGTAACTTCATTTTATCTCATATATTATAATTGAAACCAAGTCCTGCCTTTATATTGTCGTCACTCATAATATTTAATTTTCAAGTTTAATTTTGGTTTTATTTGGTCATGCAGCAAATGAGAACGGCACCAATCCACGTTTGAATCTCATAGTATGTCTTCATCAATATAATTTCAGCTCGTCTTAGCTGCCAATTTTATACAAATTTCATACTCAAGACACACACACACACACACACACATATATATATATATAATAATTATCTGATACGAGATTTCCGTACATTTTTCGTGTGGGATCGACTCTATAATGTTACATATCGAATGAGCTGTGTAACATTATAAAATAACATGCATGCTCTCTCAAAAGTGACCATATCACTCTGTAACGTTGCAAAATGAGCCTTGTAACATTACAAAGTGACCTACATATTCTTTCAGAAGTGACAATGTCATTCCGTAACGTTACAATATCAGTTATAGAGTGAATTATGTAACGTTACAGAGTCGAACACTTTCGAAAAAAAAACATGTGGGAATCCTGCAACTAAAACCTCTACAGACACACACACATATATACCTATATTTATTTATTGGGTTTGGGTACCGTACATGAGCTGTATTGTTAGAGAGAGTTATTACTCGTTTGTTTTTTACGGTACTTAAAATTTAATGGGTCTGAATTGAAACTATCAAGTTTTTAAATGGTCAAAAAAAAAAAACTCCCAACTTTTTACTTAATTCCAAATCACTATATTGTATTTAATATACATATATTTTTTTCAAGATTATCTACCCAAAAATAACATAATAAAAATTTAACAATAATTTTATATTATATAGATTTCTTTATTTTAACCTATTACTCATGATAAACAACTTAAAAAAATAAAAATAAATAAATAAAATAAAAAATTGATCACGTAGTCACTTTCACAACCATAGTTGAATCTTCGATCAATTCTATTTTTATTTATTTATTTTGTAAAATCCAAATCATTATTTGTCAAATATATTTTTTTTAAAAAAATATTTATCTTATCTTAATAGAATAATATCTTATCAATATTGCATAAAAATGGTTTAGAATTATTTTGTATAAATGTCAAATTACTTGTTTTCAAATCATTTCATCATTAAAAAAACAAACAAGTTAGGTGATAAAAATAAAAAACGAATATGTCATTCAATTTCAGGTTTTAGTCACTATTCATTCCTCAGAAAATTCAAGACTGTTTTGTCTTTAAGCAAAAAAGCAAACGATCTATTAGTTTATTTTTGATTTATTTTTATTATTTTTTCTTAAATTTTAAAATCCTTAATTTTTATACACCCATAGATTAAAATATATAAACTACAAATTGACCGTTATTTATTTAATCATTGGAATTAATGATTTCAGGGGTATTTATTGGGGAGCCCTACAACAGATCAAGTACTTAATGAAAATTCCAAAAAAGAATTTGCTCATCGCATGGCACTTATATCAGATGAACTCTATGAGGTGCTTTCAAATGCCCCTTATATATATATATATATATATATCATAATCTTTATATTTTCGTTCTATATATATCTGGATTGGTCACTTGTACTCCAGGATCTCAAAACAAGTTGCAACGAAAGCTATGTGAATGTAGATCCATCTAATGCAAAATGTGTAACTGCTCTTCATATTTATAAAGAGGTTAGATGATTAACAGTTTGATTCTGTTTAATTAAGGAAAAGGGAAAAAAGAAAAAAGAAAAATGAAATTAGAATAGAAATTTCATAGCTTCCTAGCTAGATAGGCATTAATTTTGTAAGATTAATTGCAGTGCATCAAAGATATAAATGGGAACGATATTTTGGAGCCCAAGTGTAGTTTTGCATCATCAGATGCGGAAGCAGAATTTCCTCATAGATCTCTACGAGACAATAATCCTACAAATTTCATCCTCTCACCACCACAAATTCCTGATTTGTGGTGTCGGGTAATTTTTTACGCCGTTGAGTTCTTATATATCATATATAAGTAACTTATTGAATAAATAATTTTTACTTCTCTTATTTTTCCAGAATTTTAATTATGCACTCTCCTACATTTGGGCAAATAGTGTTAAAGTTCAAGATTCTCTACACGTTCGAAAGGTTTGTAATTGCGACCAATTTAAACACAGCAATTACTTTAAAATAATTCAATATATATGGAATAAGTGCCCTTTATCACCAAACCGGTGATAACCGATAAACTTGATCAATATAAAATTATGACTATATATTTTATGTGTAGCAGGGATTGGTATCAGATTGGAAGAGGTGCAACAGAAGCTTATCGTACACAAAGAACGTTTTGAGTGTGGTTGAGGTTCATCGATATCTCAGTCAAAAAGGCTTACAAGTGCTAATCGATTGGTAATTGATTAACACATTAAATAGTATGCATGAATTGCAATTTTATATGAAGCAATTAGTCTCTAATCTAAATGCTATTTGATTTATTTTCATGGCACGTACAGTGGAGACCACGACATGGTTGTTCCTTTTGTGGCTACCCAAACATGGATAGAATGGCTTAACTTGACGGTTGTAAGCGATTGGCGACCTTGGTTCGTTGATGGCCAAGTTGCAGGGTGACTAAATCTCTGAGTCTTTTTTAATTAGTTTACAAATTTTGAATTATTTTCAAGTAAAATTGTCTCTCTAGCTAAGTTTATTTGCTTGTCAATGTAGATACACAGTCAAGTATTCAGAAAATGGATATCGTTTAACATATGCTACAGTCAAGGTAAGTAATTTTTTATTTCAAAGAATATTATAACTGACTCCTTTTTCTTTTTTTATTTATTTATTTATTTTTAAAATATATATATATATTTATAAAAATATAATTGAGTTTTAACTGAAAGAGAAGTTCTAATGAAATTGAATGGAGGTTATTGAAAATTTAATTTTGATTTCTAATGAATTTTGGAATTAATTATCCTAAATTATTTGAATTTAATTCAAATCATAGAGAAGATCAATTTTAATGTACTAGTAAGCGCTAAGCATTAATCGAGCAGAGAACCAGCGCCCAGCGCCCAGCGCTTAGGCCGATTAGTTGGTGATTAATCGGCCGGCTATTTTTTTTTTAAATTTTTTATTTTCCTTCGTAAAAATACAAATCAAGTATCAATTCAAATCCTAAAAAGTTAAAACTAAAACTGAAATTAGTAAAAAATTAAACTAGGATATGGTTGAAAAATCTGTTGTATGTTTTGAATGGAAGTATTTCATTTCAGAATTAGGAAGCTTTATGTCCATTGATTATATAAGAGACTACTTAATGTTTTCATCAATTTAAGTTTTGACTTTGAAATAACTGGAAGTGCAGTGCGGTGCATCACTTCATTCTCTGTTTTCATGAGTTAATCAAAATGACTGCTCTTAACCTTTTTATTTTTATTTTATTTATGGTAATAATTATTGGTAGTTTTGTTCTATGGCTTGATTAAAATCCATCAAGTATTATATGATTGTCATGTGAATTCAAGAACTGAAACCAAATTCTACAAGTCTCTATCCAAGTTAAATTACCATAACCCATGAGAAAGTCAGCTTTTTTTTTTTTTTTCAAAAAAAATTTATATAAAAAAAAGGGGTTTGGCAGAGTCAAAGTAGCCGATTTGACCGATTAATCGATGGCTGATTAATGTGGTCGATTTTAGCCTTTTCGCCACAGTGAGAAGCCGACTAGAGGAATCCAACCGATTAATCGGCCACCTAGATCGATTTTTCAAACACCGAAGAAGATAGATGACAATAACTTTTTTTATTTTTTTATTTTTCAATTTGATATCACTTGAAAACCACAAAATTATGATTAAATTAATGTATAAATAATTCTAACTTCATTTATATTTGTGCGGTATAGGGTGCGGGTCACACAGCACCCGAATACAATCGCAGAGGGTGTTACGAGATGTTTGATCGGTGGATCCACTGGTATCCTCTTTAGAAACGACTTGGCCGGCTTACTTCCCAATATTTCTCTATCCTATAGTATGGACTGAAAAATAATTCGTTGATTACAAAGCAAAGAACTCCAGTTTGAACCTAATAGCTTGCTTGGCAACTCCATGTGTAAGCATTATATAAAGATAATTAAATAAGTGAAAATTATAAAAAATAACCTAACCACATAATGGATTATTGTTTCTAGTTAAATTCTAATTTTTTTATTGTTTATAACCAATCATCATAATACATTATTGTTTTTAGTCAACAAATTTCAAAACTACCCTTTTATCTTCTTTTTCCTTTTAATTTTTTTTTCTCTCTATCACTCATCTCTATCACCCATCTTTTTTATCACTCATATCTTTATCAAATCTTAGTTATCAACTATTTTTTGTCAAGAAATTAAGGTTATTTTTGAAAAGTGATGAGCGTCGTTTGTGTACTCAACAAAATGATATTTAAATGTGATCTTTTAGAAAACCGATTTTTCACCACTTAGATAGAAAATTAGTAAAGTGGCAAGTGGGATTCGTTCCATAGGGAATTAGAGTGATTATTTGAATAAATTAACTAATCTATATATGGTAAAGTAAATCATAAAAATATGGATGAGTGAATGGGTTGTCAAGCCATCAAACATACATGAAAAATAAACCTAATAAACTAATAAAAGAATACTTAACAAATCTAGATAAGATAAATGGAATTAACAATTAAGAGAATAGCTAGGGAATTAATGGGATCACAAATGAATTACAAGAAATGCTTATCAAGCTACTTTAGTGAACGAATCTCATAAATGTTAACCAATTGATTTCTAAAATGTGTTTGGGCCATTATTATGAACCTTAAACAACTTCCCACCGCAATGCCTAACCGATTAAGGAGAGGGGGTCACGGCGGGATCGATTTGTTACAATTAATGGCTTAGATTATCGTGGTTGATATACCCTTCGACAATCTATCCTACTCACTATGTTCTCAATCCATCAAGGTTGTCAATCCAATCAAGATTATATAACAAATTATCCTAAGCAAGATTATAATCAACTAGTAGGTATACATGTCAATTGCATAATGCATAGAATCTAATTATAAAATGAATAGAACACAAATAGAGATTAAAAATATATTAAAGCTTAAGCAAATCCCAATCCAAATGTTCTCACATCAAAACCCTAGAAAGGGGATTTAATTACACATATTACAATCAAAGGGAAGGCAAGTAAAAGATTAGGAAATCACCCATGGGCCACCTTTTGTAAGCTTGATCCTTTCTTTGCCTTTGATGCTCCTTGTGTAAAGAGTGGATGATGAGGAGGTGTCTAGATTGGTGGAGTCAAATGGGAAGTGACTAAGGAGATTTGTGGAGAAGATGGGAAGAAAATGAATGATTAGGGGAGGTAATCTAGATGTTAAGTTTAGGTAGGAGAGAAAATGGAGAGAAAAGGAATGGTGGAGAAAGGAGGTTTCTTGGTGGTCAAGAGTTGTCCAAAAGAGGAAAAATGTGATGAATTTATAGGATTTTCAAATTAGGTCACGGGTGGCAAATTACCAAAACACCCCTGACCATGGCAAATTACCATTTAGTCCAACAGAGGGGTGCATTTTGTAATTTGCACACCCAATCAGAAATGCACAGCAAGGAGGACGCCATTTGATCAAAGGGCGACAATGTGGTGACCCTAAATGGCGACTTTTCTGGAGCCAAAACAACTCTCTGTCGCCATGGCGACCTTGGAATCCAAACCGCGACCTCGATTTACGCGGTTTGGTCGCGATTTGGGTTTGGGGGCGACAAAGTGGCGAAGGAGGCGTGAGAGGGCTTTCGGATTCCGACCGATTGGGGGGTCGAAGTTGTTGCGACTGGAGAGCCGGTGACTTGGCCGACCGTTTGGCACCGGAGTTGGTCGATGGTGGCTCTGGGAGAGTCCTCTTCTGGCCGGCGGCGCAAGCTAGGGTTAGGGGCCATGGCTGTCAGCTCGTTGGAGAAGAAGATGAATAGTTGTGGGGTGCACTTAGGACGCAGGTGGGGTGCAATCAGCTGTAGCAATTTTGCCTTAAATGGGGGTGCACTTAAAAGAAGACAGGGGTTTAATCAGGTGAGGTTAGGGACGCGTCTGGGCTTGCGTCTGGGCTTGCGTCATGTTGGTTTGTTGATTTGGGCTCAGGCCCACTCTTAATGAATTTAATCAAATTGCACTGTTTTGATTTCTTGAGGAATTTGGGCCGCAATGCATTGGGCCAACCAATTGGGGCGCGTGAAGACTAGGACGTGGGTGCGCTCAGAACCCACAATCATCCACTCATCAAAACGCACCGTATGATTGTTCCACGTGGCGTGCTCTTGCTGATTGGCCTGGCGAATTACTTACAGCCCCCTGTTCTCTTCTTTAATCACGATAACCTCAATTCTTCCTCCACTTTTTACACTTTTATCCTCAAATGACCAAAATTACTCCAATGCCCATGAACTCTGTAAATTCCTGAAAACACTTAATTTACACCATTAAATCACAGAATAATGCCCAAGAATCAAGCAAAAGGAGAAGGATATAAGGGCCAAAATCATACTAATTTGGTTCGATCAAATACCCCCAAACCTATCTTTTGCTCGTCCTCGAGCAAAACAAACATAAGCACACAATGAACATGTATCTAGAAATCAAATAATAACATTAAAGCACCAACTCTTTGCAAAAGACTCAAAAGCCAATATTTCGACTTGCAAAACCAAAAGTGAAGAGATTAAACCAACGTTGTGCTCATTAGGAAATAATGCATGTAAGATATGCTAAATAAAGATTAAAGACATGCCACTCTAAGTACACATTGCACGCAACGCGATTCCACATTCAAGATGCTTAAGCTTCAAAACTAAAATGCCTTTAGGACAAGAATATAATTCGCCTCGACATCTAATCCTCACCGGATTCTCTCATTTTCGCACGGATTCCTAGGCTTCACTCACAATCCATATGCAATATGAGTTCATGCTCAAAATATCAAATATAATTGCACATGATTATTTAAAAACACAATTTCTAAAAATTTGTCTCATGAAAGGAATTGAAAACCATGAACGGAAAGAACATGCATCAACCAAGATTTTCAAAGTAGACATCCCTAAAGATCAAATAGGCCTTTTCATTTGGTTGTAATGGGGCCAAAGGTGAATGGTGAGACAATAAATAGGAAAAATGGATTGCAAACACCCAAAGGTCACGCTAAGGCATACATTCTAATTAAGCACAACATACTCATTACAACTTGCATATTCCGCACTAGGCGTCTAGGCTTACACTTTACTTTGTGCATTTTTCTACTCTTAATTTTCATTGAGTAGCTCATTTAATTCTACAAAATTGATCTAGGCATTTTATGCCTCATTCATCATTTTTTTCTTTTTCTTTTCTTTCTTTTGCTATGCTTTTCTTTTCTTTTCTTTGCTTGTCTTTTCTTTTTCTTTTTAAGCATTGCATTTCATCTTTTTTTCTTCATGTGTTTACACATACATACTTGTCTAAGTACACGCCTTACATTTTGATACTCCTCAAAGCTTACATTCAACCCCTAAGCCTTACCAAACCATTTGGTACAAGGTAAGTCTAGTGTTTAGGCTATATGGTTTCATGTTAACATAATTTTCCAAGCATCATAACAGAATTTTCCATTTTTAGGCCGCAGACATCAATTTTATTCATAAAAGGCCACGAAGGCAACATAACACAAGTAGAGGCAACAAAAGTTGTACTGAAATTGCACAAAAGTAAACACAAAAGTTGTCTTCATCAGAACATGAATTAATAAAACGAGTGGCTCTGCTCTATTAAAAAAAAAATGAAACTCCAAAATTCAGTCTCAATTTGTACAAAATACAAGCCCTAACTAGCCCTAACTGTTGATACTGTTCTTAATGTTGAAATCAAAACTCTATCAGCCAATTTTCAGCAAACAAAGAGAAAATCATACCTACAAACCGACAAATAATCTTCTTCGGCGACCGGTGGGGTCGTTTCTAGCAACTGGTGGGGTCTGTCTTCTTTGTCGCTGAAAACGACTGCTTGGGTCTCTCTTCTCTCTCGCTAAAAACGACTAGTGGGGTTTTCTGGTGGGGCCTATCTTCTCTCTCACTGAAAATGACTCTTTTCTGGTGGGGTTTCTCTTCTCTCTCGTTGAAACAACTCTTTTTCTGGTGGGATTTGTCTTCTCTCACGTTGAAAATGAGTCTTGTTTGATTTGTTTTTGGTTTTTAGGCTATATATATGTGGGTATTGAGGTAATTTCTTAAAAAGGTGGTTATTAACAATTATAATTTCAAATGTGGTTATTAAAAAAAGTTTGATGTTTTGAGTGGTTATTTATGGTTTTGTCTCTAATTGTATTTCTTGTTGAAACGATTACTAAAATAAGATTCACAATTCGACAACATAACATCATGGACTGCCACACTTTGCCAAATATTGTAATAAATATATATTTTTATTTTGTTTTGAATTATAGATATATTTTTTAATAATTACAAATAATTTGAGATTTGATGGAGGGGATACGATTCAAACTCACAAGTCACAACCTTTATAATTTAGGTGTGAGGTGTATACTACTAAACCATTCTCATCTTGCCAATACCGGGTTCAAAATTATTTTGTCACTATATGGGGTGCCTTTTGTAAGACTGTCAGTGGTTTAGTAATTTAAGTTTAAAAGGCACCAATTTGGGTGACTAGACAAAATACTATTTTTTGTCGCTTTGTTTCGTTTTCAAACATTGAGAGAAAACCCTTGAGAGAGAAAACCAGCCGACGCTCAGACCTAAAGGCAACCAAAATCCGACGAAAAATTGACCGGCGACGAAACTACGGTGATGACAAAGTTCAGCGGCGAAGTTGTTCTACAGTGGTTAGTTTTCTTCCTCGAGCCTTTGTGACCTCAAAAATTGATTGTGTTTGATGTTGCTTGCCATTTTGATGATATAGATTAGGTTTTATTTGATTTGTTTTTGTTGATTATGTTTGTTTGATGATGAGGTTAGGTTAGGTTAGGTTAGGTTTCAGGTTTCTGAAAAATTATGTTTTGAAGACAATGAAGATATGGGTTTCTGAGCCTTTTATAACTGTCCCCGAGCCTTTTAAAATGATACCCGAGCCTTTTATAATTGTCCCCAAGCTTTTTAAAATGTCACCCGAGCCTTTATAATAGTCCCCAGACCTTTTCAAATCTCCGAGCCTTTTTACACTAAATCCGAGCCTTTTCGTGAGTTTTCGAGCCTTTTGCAACTAGATCCGAGCCTTTTAATTATTTATGAATAGGTTAGTTGAATTTTGAATCTTCGAGCCTTTTAATACACTATCCGAGCCTTTTAATACGTTATGAGCCTTTTAATACGTTACTTGAGCCTTTTAATACGTTACCCGAGCCTTTTCATAAACTACCTGAGACTTTTAATGAAGTGTTCGAGCCTTTTGGAATACACAACCCGAGCCTTTTAATGAAGTGTTACATAGTCCGAGCCTTTTGATACTCTACCCGAGCCTTTTCATACATTACCCGAGCCTTTTAATGAAGTGTTCGAGCCTTTTCAAATGCTACCCGAGACTTTTCATACACTGTCCGAGCCTTTTTATTTGAGCCTTTTAATGAACTTATATGTTTGTTTTCTGTGAATATGTAGACGAAGAAATAGCTAAAGGATTCGCTTAAAACTCCAGTGGGAGCATGGTACAGGGGAAAACTTACTAGGCATGACCATTTCGATGACCTTAAAGATATCGACAACGCCATTGACAATGTACCTGACGATCTAAAGATCGAAGACCGACGTCGGTATACTGATTCGTGTTTTGGTCATTTCCTTCAGATGCATCGTGAGATTCATTTTTCTACAGGGATTGTCCATCGGCTGCTTTTGCATGAGTTACATCACGACGGCCTGGAAGATGAGATGAGATGAGATGAGATTTTTGTTAGGCAAGCAAGAGGTCTGGTTCTCGAAGGTTGAGTTCTGCCTAATCACCGGTTTGAAGTTCAGAGTGATTCCCGACACGGTGAGCTATGATATGGTAGAGAATGACATACACGAGCGGTACTTTCAGGGTTGAGACATCGAGTTTGAAGAGCTGAGAGCAGTGGTGCGGAGTGGTGTTTTTGTCTAGCAGTACGATGCAGTAAAGTTGTGCTTATTGTTTATGCTCAACAGGATATTGATAGGGGTGGACGAGAGATATAAAGTCCCCTTATGGCAACTTCACCTGGTTGAGGACTTAGACACTTTTGATGCATTCTTGTGGGGCGCACATGTGTATAGGAGGTCCATACATAGTTTCAAGCATGCGTTGGATGGTCGACGGGAGCGGTTCGAACAACGGCAGCAAGAAAAGGGCGCTGATGTACACACCGTTGAGACGTACAACTTATACGATGTATCGCACACACTGTTGGTGAGAATTTAAAATTTGAAGCCGTACTTTAATTTTAATTTTTTTTTTATATGATTGATGTTGTTACTGTTGGGGTTTTTGCTCTAAAGCTTGTAATTTGTAAATGTGAATGAAACATTAATAAAAGAAGTAGTTTATTCATTCTATATACCTGCCTCATACATTTATATCATGTGTACTTAAAATCCAAGATTGTCGGATGTAATCTTTAACTGAGTATATAAGTGTCATATACAGAGGTATTCGGTTTGAGATGTGCAATTTAAAGAGTCTATAGATAGCAAATAGAGTTAGGTACTTTATTTGTGGCTAATCTACAGCTGTGGTCTATTCCGTAATGTACGATGGTCTTAACCTAGACTATTCATATGGTGATATGAGAATGGAGACACCTTATATGATGTGATCATATAGAACTGGACCATAATCTATATGAATCTCTCACCAAGATCCGTTACAAGATGAGATTCATATATATCAACAAATGAGGCTATATATGGGTGATCTTAATCCTGAGTGTCTTATCGACTCCTTCAGGTTAGATCGTGGTTTTTGATATACCATGGGTGAGATCGGAGTTGCATTCCAGGTCAATAACTCTGTATGTTGGAATCGCGGTTTGGTTTGTGGCTAGGAAGGTTTGCACACAATAGTGGAATCCACTCCTTGTGAGAAGTAGATAGTAGTTCCCTTAAGGGTTGATTCGGGGCTTGAATAATATGAGCGCTCTCTTAATTCCGTAAGGAATGTAGGATTTATTGTTTATTTGAGAATCAATGGTACTTAATGGAAAGATATAATTAGAGGGGTATAACAGACATTATGACCCAGCTCTAATTATGAACTACCTGTGGAGGATCATATCATATTTAATAGCTATATCGATGGACACCAAGAGTTATTGGTTTGTGTAAAAACGTCTACAGTTGAGAGAGTGCAACTTCGGGATTTAGTGGAATAACACCAAAGTTAATAATCATGAAATATTAATTAAAAAGTTTAATTCATTATTTCTAAATATTATTGGAGTTCAAAATACTATGGGTCCATTAGGTCCCTGATCGGACTATTTTATACCTATTTGAGGTCCCCCATTTCTGATCGTTTGTCTCGTTTTCGAGCGTATTTTTGTATATAATGTTTTGTTTGAGCCTTGTGTAGGTACATATTCCCTACAATAAGGTTTTAAGCTTAAAGATTAGTTTGGGAGGCAAAATGAGCCAAAAATGGAAGAAATTGTATATGCTCTTGCAGAACGTACAACTTGTGGGGGTTATATCTTCCTCCTCAGATCGAACCACATTGATATCTTTACATATTCAGAAAGCCCCGGAAGTCTAGTTTCCAGAACATTTTACGGATTACGATTCCGAGCTTTCTACAGGAAGTTATGCTCATTTCCGTAACGGTGCACGATGCTGAAACGCTGTCAGGTCTAAACGGCTACTTCAAACGGCGGCCTGGCCGCCGAATCACTCCAGAAAGTCATTTTTTGGGCGAATTTCAGGGACTGTTTGGTCCTTTCACCCCAACCTTCAGCCCTAACCTCCCAACACTATATATACACCTTATTCTCTTCTCTCCCAATAGAATCCACACCTCACACTTCTTCTTCTTCATCTTCTTCCACACCAAAAGAGAGAGAAAAGCTTTCAAGGGCATCCATGGAGGTTTTTCCTCCATGGATGCCTTCCATTTCATCTTCTACCCATCATCCACCCATTTAGGAGTAGATTGCAAGAAGAAAGGATGGTCTTTGGACTAATTTCGAGCTAGGGCTCATGGAGGACTTGGAGGAGGTTTTCTTCAAGGGTTGTCTCCTTTAACTCATCTCTTTGTATTTCTTGTTTTCTTAAGTGTGTAATCCCCACTTGGGAATATTTGTAAACCTAATTTGTGCTCAATATATATGTGTTGGTTGTTTTTATATCTAATTTGTGTTTTGATTCACTCTTGTTATTTATTGATATATCTCTTATCTTGAAATGCATGTTTATGGATGATTGGAAATTAATATGTATTCATGGATGGGATTAGGAGTAGATTAATGTAATTTAGGAGTAGTTGTAATCAAACATCCCATTTTGTGTTTGTATGTTGATGGAAGGTCAAAATTACATGTCATGAATGGGTTTGAGTGACTTAGAGTTAGGATTGTGCCTTTGGAGGGGTTCTCTAGGCATAATCTTGGCTAATTAGCTAGGAAGAGTGGGTGAACCTATAAATTGTCATATTAGAAGGGTTTGGTTCATTGTTCTTGTTAACCATTGGACTTTAGCTATTTCTCACTCTAGGGGCTCTAGGTGAGTCATGGTTAGAGTTACAATTATTGGTTTTCGGCTATCTCTCACGCTAGGGGCTCTAGGTGAGTTATGGTTGGAGATACAATCACTTTTTCCACATTCATTGTACCTAACGTTGCCATTTTACATTACGAAGCTATCATTGGGCTAAATGTAGTTTTGTTTGT
This sequence comes from Acer campestre, assembly GCA_954870605.1. Lineage (NCBI taxonomy): Eukaryota > Viridiplantae > Streptophyta > Magnoliopsida > Sapindales > Sapindaceae > Acer > Acer campestre. The sequence goes on from OX940802.1 coordinate 28,059,545, forward strand.
AGAATCGGTTCACATATGTGGGTTGCGGTTTCGTGTTTGAGAAGTTCTCAACACACTCTTCGACCGTTAGCTTTATGAATGGGTATAAATCGGATCGAGGCAAGAACAAATCCTTAACTAAAATTGGATGTCCTTAATGTCTAACAACCAACTATTTGTGCACTTATGTATGGTGAATTTGTTGAACCTTGTGTGACCATTTTCATGCATCTCTCCTATCCACCCTTTTTATTTATCACTTTAAACACCATTCTCACCCTTCCATATTCTCTTTGTTTTTATTTATTTTCATTTCCGTTATCTACTCACACACACACCGCATTGTACATACATGTCACACACACCATTCTCACCTTTTCGCATTCTATTTACATCCTTACAATAAACACTAGAACCTGAAATGGTTGACAAATCACACTTCCCTGCGGAACGATACCCTCGCTTGCCGCTTTACTAGTCTTTTGTTAGTTTAGAGCACATTGCGTAGGAAACCCCTTTTATATAGAAAAAATCTTTTGATCCTCGCGATTCTTTCAACGACGGAAAAAGCAAGTATCAGTCCCCTTGCTAGCCCATCGATTTAGGTAACAAGGGTCACGGTTGATCAATTGGATTGTCCAATTAATTGTGTTACGAAAGTGACACGTATTTATTTGGGAGTTAATTGAATAATAAGATTATTTAATTAATGAATATTAGTGATTAAATTAATTAAATAATAAGATTATTTAATTATGATTATTTAATTATGCGATTAATCATTAGTTGGAGGATGTTGATTGATATTTGTGTTTGAATGAAGATAAGATAATTTGATTATTTTATTTTTATTAAATTAAATATCAAATTTGAATTTAAAAAGGTTTAAATTCAAAGTTATTAATTATCCTTTAGATATTAGATATTTTAAAGGATTAATTTATTAAAGTTATTGGTTAAAAATATATATGAGATAGTTGACGACATATCAATATATGCAAAATTGACATACATGTTGATCAACAAAAAGAAAGAGAAGCACAACAGGGGTGCGGCAACCAAAAGAAAAAAAAAAAGTTTTTTTTTTTTTTTTTGTTCTTGTTTTTAATATATAGGGTGGCCGAATTCTCCTGGAAACAAAACAAGGGTTGTTTTGTGTTCTTCTTTTCTACCTCCATACAGGTTCCTGAATACCGTGACACGCCCACACACCGTTACCAGTTGTGGGAGATAGCGAGGAAGATCAAGTGGTTCAAATCAAGAGCAGATCATATTAAAGTGAAGGAGCCTACAAACGTTGGTATGAAATAGTTTATTCTCTTTTATATATTTCGATTTCAATTTCTTACTTTTACTGTTCCGAAAAATAGATTCTAGGGTTTACTAATTGCAGTATTTCTTTATGAAATAATTTGTTTTTTTTTTTTTTGTTTTTTTTTTTTAAAGTTCTTTCCGCTGTGTGATCGGTAAACCGGGGTCCCAACAATTGGTATCAGAGCCAATTTTTTCGGAATAGGAGAATCGATTTCGAAGCTCCTGATATGTATGAATATGTAGGCACTATTTTAATTGACTGTATGTTGTTTTTAATTAAATGCTTTAATTTCAAAACATAGTTGATCGTTAATTGTATGGTGTCGTGGATTTAGGGTTTCTTTTTAAAAGATTGTAATATTTTTGTAATATTAATCTCGGGATGTAATTTTAATATATATTTTTTCTGCTGTAAATTCTTTGTTGTATATTTTCTGCCATGTATTTTAGTGTAAAATATGGATGATGAAATCCGACGAAGAAGACAAATGGTGAAAGAGTGAAATCGGAAACATGCAATACTGTTCACGCTGTTCTGTTCACACGGACACTATTCACTGTACTGTTCACACATACTATTCATGTGGTACTGTTCACTGGGAACTGTTCACGCGCATTGTTCACGGTACTGTTCATGCGGTACTGGTGCGGACAGCCTACGTGCACGAATGATGGCTATGCACGAAAGCGTTATAGGCTGAAAATTCGCAACGTAAGGGTTTCCAAATTTGCTAAAAGTTTTAGGCCTTTTTTTTTTTCAACCTTGGGCCTCAAGTACAGTGTTAAAGTAACACTTGGACTTTAGGTTTGATTCATGAGATGGATCACAAAAATATATATATATATTTTTATTTAATCAGATTGGACTTCGTTAAAAGCCCAAAAACCCTAAAGACTTAAAGAATCTTGGAGATTACTTGAAGATCAAGGAATACCTTGGGTATTTTTTGTTATTAGATTCTTATTATTGTAGGTTAAATAATCCACGATACTCGGTCAACTCATGTATGCTTTTAATTATGTGATGATTAAGCATTGACATGCATACAAATGTCATTTAGACTAGTTGTGCCTACACACACACACACACACACACACACACACACACATATATGTTGAAATATCATACATGCATGTTAGCCTATTTTTATTATGTTTTTTTTTTTTTTTTTAATTTGATTAAAATGGGTTATTCACATAATTGACTATAAATTAATGGGATTAGTTTTTAGGAGTAAAAACTTGGCAATTCTTATTAATTACTAATCTTTTTATTAAAGAGTTTAATTACTTAGATTAGTAGGGTCCTTTATATATATTAGGATTAATTCAATTAAGCCCCAATAATAATTGGACCTAATAATGTGTTTAATTTTAATAGTCAAAACTTGGTAAATACACATTTAATAGTTCTAGTCTTAGTAAATAGTTTACATAGATTAGAATTATCACTAATGAACTAGATTTTTAAGAGTTAAAAATCGAATTAGTTTATTAGTTATTGGAATAGGATTATAATAATTTGCAATTAATGCACTTGATGCTTAGATTGAAATTAGCCGTTTAATCTAGTTTAATTGGTGCATTAATATTAATAGAAAACCCTTATTATAAAATAGTGAGTGGGAGAGGGATATATAACATTATATTCCGCAGTCTCCATCATTATTTCAATACCGTAAGATTCGAGTGAGGCCTCGTGACGACTTTGTTTTCGTCCTCCCTAAGGAGGGTTTCCATAAGAATCAATATCAAGGTTGACTTCCTAACGGATAGGATTTCTGGGGTGATTTCGGGATTGACCAACCCTAAGGCGGAAATTCTCGAGTTAAGCTCATGAGATCTGAAATGATGGGTTACGCTCACAAGGTTTTAATTAAATTGGTTAATTATAAACCTGACTGAAATATACGATGGTTAAATGTTAGAGAAATAAGAGTTATTCTGGTATAACATTTGATGGAGAATGTCTCGATTCAACATGCAAGAATTTGACTGACCCTAAGGTGGCACTTGCTTGTAACACTTTTTAGGGTTGTTCTTGTTCATTAAACATTTTCATGCATCGTGTTTAATTTTATGCCGAACATTCGTACATGTTTTGAATGTATGAATGATGAATTCTTTATTTATGCTTTTTTAGCCATGTCAACTACACTATTACAAATCATAGCCAATGACAAATTAACTGATGATAACTACACTAAATGGAAACACAATATCAATGCAATTTTGGTCACTAAGGACCTTAAGTTTGTGCTTACAGAGGAATGTCCTCCAACGCCTACTACCAATGCCGCACGAACTGTTCGTGAGGCATGTGAGAAATGGGTCTCATCAGATGAGAAAGCCCGAACATATCTGTTAGCAAGTATGACAAACGTGCTTGTCACTAAGCATGAAGCAATGGGTACTACATTTAAAATAATGGAGTCATTGCAGGCTATGTTTGGGCAACCCTCTGAACAAAAGCGGCATAAAACTGTTCGTTCCGTTATGCTCTCTCAAATGAAGGAGGGTACATCAGTTCGGGAACATGTCCTGAACATGATGTCCTACTTCATCACTTTAGAGATCAATGGTGGGGCCATTGATGAACCCAGTCAAGTGAGCATCATACTAACGAATCTTCCAAAGAGTTTCGATCAGTTTAAAAGCAATTATGGGATAAACAAGTTGAGGTTCAGTCTGACTTAGTTGCTTGATGAGCTCACTATCTTTGAGTCCATAACTAAGGACAACAAAGATAAGACCGGTGAGGCAAATGTTGCTGAACCATATTCTTCTAGATCAAAGAAGAGGAAAAGGTTTGTTGGGAAGGCTAAAGGTAAGCTCAAACCCAAGAAAGCCCAAAGCAAGAAGAAAAAGGCAAAAAATAAATGTGATTTACTTGTTCTTGAATCATGTATAGTGGAAGATGATTCTTCACCCTGGATAGTTGATTCAGGGGCCACTAACCATGTTTGTCCTTCTATGCAATGGACTGAATCTTGGACACAGCTTGAGGAGGGATCCTTTTCTATGCTTGTTGGGTCAAGGGATGTCGTGTCGGCATAAGAAGTGGGTGTAATTAGATTGCGTTTTTGTAATAATAATTTTATATTGTTGGACAATGTATTTTTCATTCCTGGATTTACACGAAATTTAATTTCCTTTTCTAAATTGTTAGAACAATTACATTCTGTTTCTTTTGATAATAAATCAGTTATTATTGCAAAGAATGATCTGAATAATTGTTCAGGGATTAATGAAAACAATTTATATGTGTTAAGACCGTTAATACATACAACACTGCTCAACACCAAAATGTTTAAGGTTGAAAAACCAAAAATTAAACGACATAAGATTTCTCTCGAAAATGAAACGTATCTCTAGCATCTAAGACTTGGTCATATTAACCTTGACAGAATAAACAAACTAGTTAAAAGCGGATCCTTAAGTGAGTTAAAGTTTGACACCTTACCTATTTGCAAATTCTGTTTAGAAGGTAAAATGACCAAGAGACCTTTTACTAAAAAAAGGGCTTAGAGCTAAAGAACCACAAAAGCTTATACATTCAGACGTCTGTAGATCAATGAATGTTAAAGCAAGGGGTGGTTATAAGTATTATGTCACCTTTATAGATGACTACTCAAGATACGGATATATCTACCTAATACAACGAAAGTCGAAAACTTTTGAAAAGTTCGAAGAATTCCGAGCTGAAGTTGAGAATCAGTTAGGAAAGACTATCAAGACTCTACGATTAGATCGTGGAGGTAAGTACGACCAAGAGTTTGAAGACTTCATGGTCGAGTATGGGATAGTGTCCCAACTCACAGCTCCTAGTACACCTCAGCAGAATGGTGTCACGGAGAGGAGAAATAGAACCCTAATGGAAATGGTGAGATCTATGATTAGTTTCTCTTAATTACCAAATTCCTTTTGGGGATATACGTTACAAGTAGCGGCATACATTTTTAATGTAGTGCCATCCAAATCTGTTCCTAAGACTCCTCTAGAGTTGTAGAATGATCGTAAAGTTAGTTTGCGATATTTCCGCGTATGGGGGTGTCCAGCACACGTGCTGAAGAATAGAAGTGGAAAGCTAGAACCCAAGTCTGTGGTCTCCTTGGGGTCTGCTTGTTTGTATGATACTCCAAGGAGACCAGAGGTGGATACTTTTATAGTCCTGAAGATAACAAAGTGTTTGTATCGACTAATGCAACATTTCTTAAGGATAGCTATATTAGTGACCATAAGCCTCATTCTAAAATTGTATTGAATGAGTTAGAGCCTGGTGAGACCAGTTCTTAGTCAACAAGAGTTGTTGATCCATTAACATCTGAGAGTCAGATAATTCCTAGTCAGGATACACTACCACCTAGACGTAGTGAGAGGGTTGTGAGACAGCCTGAACGCTATTTGGGTGTAAATGAGGGACAAGATATTGTCTCTACTGATAGTGTAGATGATCCATTGACATTTAAGAATGCAATAAAAGATCCTGATAAAGAGGAATGGCTTAAAGCCATGAATCTCGAGATGGAGTCTATGTACTCTAACTCAATTTGGAAACTTGTAGACTTACCGGATGGGGTAAAACCCATAGGGTGTAAGTGGATCTACAAGAGAAAGAGAGGAGTAGACGGGAAGGTAGAGACCTTTAAGACAAGGCTAGTGGCCAAGGGTTATACCCAAAAAGAGGGGGTCGATTATGAAGAGACCTTCTCACAAGTAGCCATGTTTAAGTCTATTCGGATTCTCTTATCCATTGCTGCCTATTTTAATTATGAAATTTGGCAAATGGACGTTAAGACTGCATTCTTGAATGACAATCTTAATGAGAGCATTTACATGATGCAACTAGAGGGATTCGAAAAATTTGCAATTTGCAAAGATCCATTTATGGACTTAAGCAAACATCTAGATCGTAGAACATAAGGTTTGATGATGTGATTAGAACTTATGGCTTTGAGCAAAACATTGATGGGCCTTGTGTATACAAGCGCATCATTGACAAGAAAGTAGTTTTCTTGGTCCTATACGTAGATGACATCCTACTCATTAGGAATGATATGGGAGTGTTGTCTAATGTCAAGGGTCAGCTGGCCAGCCAATTCCAAATGAAAGATTTAGGAGAGGCGAGTTATGTTCTAGGGATCCAACTTATTAGGGATCGTAAGAACAAATTAATAGCACTGTCTCAGTCATTGTATATCGAAAAAATTCTTATGCGATTTTCGATGCAGAACTCCAAGAAAGGTAATTTACCTTCCAGGCATGGAGTTCACTTGTCTAAGGAACAATGTCCTAAGACACCTCAAGAAGTTGAGGATATGAGACGTGTTCATGCGTCAGTAGTAGGTAGTCTCATGTATGCTATGTTATGCACGAGATCGGACATCTGCTTCGCAGTGGGAGTAGCCAATAGATACTAGTCTAACCCAGGATTGGATCATTGGGTTGTTGTCAAGACTATTCTCAAGTATCTTCGGAGAATGAGAAACTATACGCTAGTGTATTCTGGACAGGATTTGATCCCGTTAGGATATACGGATTTTGATTTTCAGTCAAAAAGGGATTCAAGGAAATCCACGTCTGGATCAGTATTCACCCTTAGTGGTGGAGCCATTGTGTGGAGAAGTGTTAAACAATCTTGTATTGCTGATTCCACCATGGAAGCCGAATATGTAGCAGCTTGTGAAGCTGCTAAAGAGGCTGTTTGGCTCCACAAGCTCTTAAATGATCTAAAAGTTGTTCTGGATATGGATAAGCCTAACACATTTTATTGTGATAATAGTGATGCTGTGACTAATTCCAAAGAACCAAGAAGCCACAAGAGAGGTAAGCATATAGAGTGGAAATATCATCTCGTCAGAGAGATAGTGCAGAGGGGAGATGTGACCGTGATCAAGGTAGCATCACAGGACAATCATGCTGATCCATTTACAAAGACCTTACCTTCTAAAGTGTTTACAGATAACCTAGAAAGTCTAGGATTACAAGACATGTCTCACATGCTTTAGTGCAAGAGGGAGATTGTTGGGGTTTTTGACATAAAGCTTGTATTTTGTAAATGTGAATGAAACATTAATAAAAGAAGTAGTTTATTCATTCTATATACCTACCTTATACATTTATATCGTGTGTACTTAACATCCAAGATTGCCGGATGTAATCTCTAATTGAGTATATGAGTGTCATATACAGGGGTATTCAATTTGAGATGTGCAATCTAAAGAGTCCATAGATAGCAAATAGAGTTGGGTACTTTAATTGTGGCTAATCTACAGCTGCGGTCCGTTCTGTAATGTACGGTGGTCTTAACCTAGACTATTCATATGGTGATCATATAGGACTGGGCCATGATCTATATGAATCTCTCACCAAGATCCGTTACAAGATGAGATTTATATATATCAACAAATGATGGCTATATATGGGTGATCTTAATTCTGAGTGTCTTATCGACTCCTTCAGGTTAGATTGTGGTTTTTGATATACCATTGGTGAGATCAGAGTTACATTTCCAGTCAATAACTTCGTATGTTGGAATCGTTGTTTGGTTTATGGCTGGGAAGGTTTGCACATAATAGTGGAATCCACTCCTTCTTGTGAGAAGTAGATAGTAGTTCCCTTAAGAGTTGATTCGGGGCTTAAACAATATGAGCGCTCTCCCAATTCCGTAAGGAATCTAGGATTTATTGTTCATTAGAGAATCAATGGTACTTAATGGAAAGATATAATTAGAGGGGTATAACGGACATTATGATCCATCTCTAATTATGAACTACCTGTGGAGGATCATACCATATGTAATAGCTATATCGATGGACACCAAGAGTTATTGGTTTGTGTAAAAACTTTTACAGTTGAGAGAGTGCAACTTCGGGTTTTTAGTGGAATAACACCGAAGTTAATAATCATGAAACATTAATTAAAGAGTTTAATTAATTATTTCTAAGGATTATTGGAGCTCAAAATACTGTGGGTTCATTAGGTCCCCTTGTTAGCCAGATCGATTTAGGTATCAAGGGTCACGGTTGATTAATCGGTGTTAGGATTATGCTCAATAGCAAGAGTGTAATATTGTAATTAACAATCTTTTTCATATTAATAAAGTGATTTCTGGTTTAAACAAATCTTATGGTATTTATAGTTTAATATTATAATTGTCAAAGTAAATAATCATAAGGTCTAAAGACTATGAGAAAAGAAGAATTGTTCGTACATCTGGATATGTATGTGGTAGACACAATTCTTTAGTTAGTCTTGAATATTGTTCACAACTTAAGTTAAAGGTTGGGCACCTTTATCTTGTTAAAGTTGTAGAATTCTTTTGCTAGCATTTGAGTGGGATCAAATGAGATATGATGAGTCTAAAATCATCGGAGTGTCTTCGAGCAAAAGAATCTAGTGCACTGGGTGCATTGAACTGGATCACAATGAAATACTTTATCTATAACCGTCAGTAGATAAAAGTCATTTCATTATCAGGACAATCAGAGAGTCTATCTTAATCCTGAGATAAATGATGGACTTATGGTTGCAAGTGATATCATTTGAGTTATCAATGAGTACGATTATATCGCATAGTCTATCCTCGATAGTTTGGTGATATTCATTTGTTAATCGATAGAGGACTTCATTTATGGATATGGACATCGTGGCTTCATTTATCAAATGAGAGTATAATATTATCATATGGATGTTTTGAGGTAATTGGATATTAAATCTCAACGTTGAGTTTTCGATAGTGTCTATTGAAAACATGGCTTCTGGACAAGTCAAAATATCCAAGTTCAAAATGTGGTCATATGAGTAAATATGGTAACTTGGAGAGTTATAGGCGGTCTATGAACTCTTGGTAATTACTGATATTAATCACGAGGATACACTATCTCCAACATGATTGTCTAGGGTATGAATGAGGAAACATCTTCCTTTTCTGTCTTTATTTAAGAGTTCAATTTTAGCTCTTTAGTGGAATGAGTTAAAATTAATGGATCGGACCTAAGTGAATCATTTGTTGATTGTGATTAGGTTATGTCTATTGAAGCTTAAATTTAGATAGCCCGCCAAGATCCCCAATCCACACAGACTTGCATGGATCACTTGATATATTCTACCGGACCAATTTAAGGGTCCATCTAGAATTGCATTTAATATATTAAGAATATAATTTGCACATTATTTATGTAATGGGCTGCTCAATTATATTTATATATTAATGAATGACATGTGGGCTTGTTTCTTTTAGTAAGAATGAGTCTAGTTCACATGTGGGCTTTTTATTTAAAGTCCAATGGATTAAATGAAATAAGAAAATAATATATAGCCCATTTATTTTAAGTGGGGCGGCAAAGGTGAATTAATTAACCTAATATATTATTTTGTTTCATTGTTTAATTAAATAAGAATTAATTTATTTATTAATTAATTGTTTAATTAAGAAACAAATCTTTTCTGATTAGGAAATATGATTCCTAAAGGTATACTATTGGTAGTAGTATACTTAAATTAAAAGACTTGTTTGACAAGAAAATAAATAATTAATTTTATTTATTTAATCAAATAAGAAGTCTTTTTATTTAGTCAAATAAAAGAATAAAAGATTTATGAGTTGGATTAGGGTTTGGGAGTCTTAAACTAAATAGGAATTAGGGTGCAATACAAACTCCTTTTTGGCTTGAGTATTGCGGCAACCCTAGTCCCTTTTAGGTTATGATTTTCGGCCACCCTAATAGAAAGAGAAAAAGAAAATTTTGCCACCTATATATGTGGACTTATAGAATTCGGCCACTTTAGGGTTTTTGGTGCTTGATTCTATTTTCTTCTTCTTCTCAATTCATAGAAAAATTATTTTTATTCTACTAAAAACATAAAAGAGATATAGATTATTCTTTGATGGTATACTATTTGCTTATTCATCAATAAGCTTGTGTGTACAACATCGATCTTGGTTCACACGAGTTTCGATCATTAGATTGAGAACTCAAAAGTGACCGGAATAATCTTAGTATTCTTTTGATTGTTTTTGTGACTAACAAAGAAAAGAAAATTTTGTTTTGTCCATTCACAGGTTTGCAATTCAAAGAAAAGGGAGACCACGCTCCTAGGTGATCCACGTTCGTGCTAGGATTGAAGATCTTGCGGATTACCATCGACGCAAGTCAATCGGATCACGCGACAAAAGGTATTCTTCTTTTGTTAGATAATATATATGTTTAATTGATTAAAGGGTTTAAGGTTCATAAAAGGAAAATTTTTTAAAAGTTACTAAATCTATTTTTTAGTCTCGTTTCCGCTGCGTGTACTATACGGTATTTTTCCCTACAATCGGATTGTCCAATTAATTGTGTTATGAAAGTGACACGTATTTATTTGGGAATTAATTGAATAATGAGATTATTTAATTAATGAATATTAGTGATTAAATTAATTAAATAATAAGATTATTTAATTATGCGACTAATCATTAGTTGGAGGATGTTGATTGATATTTGTGTTTGAATGAAGATAAGATAATTTGATTATTTTATTTTTATTAAATTAAATATCAAATTTGAATTTAAAAAGGTTTAAATTCAAAGTTATTAATTATCCTTTAGATATTAGATATTTTAAAGGATTTATTTATTAAAGTTATCAATTAAAAATATATATGAGATATGTTTTAGAAAAATGATGACTGATGACTCGCTTTTTGTGTCGTTACCAAATTGCGAATTACCAAAAGAATGTTGTAAAATAAATCTTTACGCAATATATTTTAAGATTTGAAAACGAGTATTGTGGTAAGCTTAGAATTCGTTTCACAGGGAATTAGAGAAATATGTTGATTTAATTAGCTAATCTAGAAACAATAAAATAAATCATAAATGATGAATGAGTGTATGGTTTGTCAAACCATCAAACATACATACAAAATTAACCTAACTAAAAATATGGTGATATGAAAAATAGAAGACTCACAATCTTGATAAGAAAAATGGATGTAAACAATTAATGTTGATGCTAGGGAATTGATTGATTAGCAAGTAGGTATGTGTATTTCTTTTTAAGCCACTTTAAGGACCAATCTCTACATGTTAACTAATTTAGGTTTAGATTAATGTGGTTGATATACCCTCCACTAATCTATCCTATTTATTGGGTTCTTAATCACTCAAGTGTGTCAATCCAAGAGTGATTATATAACATGTTATTCTAAACAAGATTGTAATTAACAAGTGGGTATACAAGTCAATCACATAATGAATAGAATCTAATGAATTAATAAATATAACACATATAGAGATTCATTACAAAGCTTAAGCAAAAATCCACAACCAAATGTTTATCAAATCAATCCCCTAGATTAGGGGTTTAATTACACATAGTAGCAATCAAATAGAAACAAGTAAATGGTAAGGAAATCACCCTTGGGCCACCTTCTTTAGTGCTTGATCCTTGTTCTCTTTTGATGCTCCTAGATGCAAAGAATGGAAGAGGAGGATGTGTCTAGATAGGTGGATGGCTTATGGTGAGTGACAAAGGATTTGTGATGGAGAAAATGGAAGGGAAGGAATGGTCTAGGGAAGTAATCAAGATTTGGTGTGAGGTTTGGGATGGAAAAGATAAGTCCAAGTATAGAAATAGAGGAGTTTGGGAGATGATTAATGGAGGAAAAGGAGATTGGTAGGAGAGAATAGGCTTAGTTTTCAATTTGAAAAGAGGGATGAATTTATAGTATTTTTGAATTAGGTCACGGATGGTAAAATTACCCAAACACCCCCTCTATTTGTCAAATTTCCATTTTTGACCCCTCTAAGGGGCCTTTCTGTAATTTGCCTACCAAAATCAGCCAATCAGCGTTAAACACAGAGGAGGTCATGGTTTACATCAATGGCGACCAAAGGGCGACAAAATAATGAAGCAATCAAGTGTGGAAAATCATCCCCTGTCGCCATGGCGACCTCGAAATGCCAAATGGCGACCTAGGGGCAAAATGGGAAGACTTTGGGAGAGATTTGGATGAGGAAATTCCGGTCGATTGGGGCTCTAAAAATCATATGACTAGACAGCCGGTGAGGTGGCCGTTCATTTGAGCCGAAAATCGGCCGGCGGTAGGCCTTGGATCACCGGAAATGGTGCTGCAAAAAGCTAGGGTTTTGGGGGGGATTTAATGGCTGCTGCACGTTGAGAGGAAGAAGAAAGTGAATAGTTAAAGGGGGTGCAATCAGCAAGTGGGTTGGGTGCACACAGCTGGTGCAAATTGGCATTTGGGGGGGTGGTGGCTGCTGTTTGGAATTGAAATGGGGTGTAATTTGGGCGCTGATGGGTCAAGGAATTGGGCTTGATTTGGGCCGCACGTTTTTGGGCCTGCACAATAGGTGAAACGCACCGTTTCACCTACAAAGGAGATGGGCTGCTGTGAGTTGGGCTTGTGCATGTCAGGCTTGTGGGGCGTGTGTTTGGACGATGACTGGGGTGAATTCAGTAGCCCAATCACTCCAAAACGCACCGTTTTAGGCACAGATGACGTGGCGCTGCTTAGCTACTTTATGTGGCGAATTGCAGTTAGGCCCCTGATGTCTTCTAATATCATGATAACTTCAATTCTTCCTCCAATAATTACACTTTTGCCCCCAAATGACCAAAATTACTCCAATGCCCCTGAATTCTATAAATTCCTGAAACACTCAATTTTCACAATTAAATCATAGAATAATGCCCAAGAATCAAGCATAAAGATACGGAAATGAGGGCTAAAAATCATACCAATTTTGGTTCGATCAATGACATATCAACATATGCAAAATTGACATACACGTTGATCAACAAAAAGAAAGAGAAACACAATAGGGGTGCGGCAACCAAAAGAAAAAAAAAGTGTTTTTTTGTTGTTGTTGTTGTTTTTAATATATAGGGTGGCCGAATTCTCCTGGAAACAAAACAAGAGTTGTTTTGTGTTCTTCTCTTCTACCTTCATACAGGTTCATGAATATCGTGACGCGTCCACACGCTGTTACCAGTTGTGGGAGATAGCGAGGAAGATCAAGTGGTTCAAATCAGGAGCAGATCGTATTAAAGTGAAGGAGCTTACAAACGTTGGTATGAAATAGTTTATTCTTTTTTATATATTTCGATTTCTTGCTTTTACTGTTTCGAAAAATAGATCATCAGGTTTTCTAATCACAATATTTCTTTATGAAATATATATATATATTTTTTTAAGTTCCTTCCGATGTGCGATCGGTAAACCGGGGTCCTAACACTTACTTATTATCTTACTTATCTATTATGCAGATATTTGCTTTTAAGGTTATCCCCGAACTTCGCAATAAAAAATGTGGACCTCGCAGGGGAAACGATTTTACCCCCCTACCCAACGTATTCTGAAATAAGAGTTGAATAAGCGACCGATGGGGGGAAAGCTGGATACCATTTTCACCGAAAGGGTAAGTATTATTGTTGTTAATATTTATAATTATCAGTATGTATACAATTACACTAATGTAACTCTGATTTCAGATGTTTGCGTGGACTGAATTGGTGCCGATGGCTGCTGAGAAGGCTCAATGGTACTACGAATGCATAGACTTGGGAGGCAGTCTGTATGAAGTCGATGCCGTTAATATACTTGGTCACCTTCAGAATCCCGAACGACATAGGGCTGCTGGCCCTAGTGAGGAGGAGGGTCGGTATTCTGAACCCAGTGAGGAGGAGGTCGGTATTCCGGACCCAGTGAGGAGAGGGTTGGTATTTCAGACCTAGTGAGGAGTATATGGATGTTTCAGACCAGCAGGGTCACACTGGGAGACCCGTGAGGAGGCCTAGGCTTGTATGATTCACTTTGCCCAGACAGCCTCGACCTGAAGCTGATTTAGTAGGTGGCGTTGGAGGGCATCCTCAGGTACGTAAAAATAATAGAACCGCATGATTTAATTTTAATAGAGTGCTCGTTTTAGTACTGATAGAGTTTGAAATCATTTCAGGACCGTCAGTATACTGAATTGATGGATGCATTCCAACAGTTACGGGTCGAAGTGTGCAAGACTGATAAGAAACGAGATCGACAACATCAGGAGTTACTAGATTTGATTCGGGGTCTTCAGGGTTCGACGTCGCAACCCCGTAGTTCAGGTCCATCGTTCGATGACCCACCGTTTGATGACCGAGATCGAGACTTCAGTCCTAAAGATGGGTCTGGTAGTCATCAGGATAGGGCAGACCCAGAGACCGGGCGTGATCAGCAGGGGGTTGGTGTGACACCATGTGAAGAGGTTACTGGTGGTACTAGTGTTACAGGGACAACACCAATAAATAGAGGAGGTACCTCAGGTTTTACCAAACCAGTTTGCACCTCTCCATTCAGTCTACGGGGATAGAGTTCCATAGTCGTAGACCACCCCTAGGGTCTACCCTAGCGGAGCTCACACCTACAGCAGATCTACTGGGTACCTCCTCACAGCACACCACTGTAGGTGATCCATGGGGACCCAGTTCCTCTTTACAGAGCACCCCTGCAGGGGATCCACTGGGACACGGTTTCTCCTAACAGTGCACTCATTCGGATCGGAGTCCCCCACCCCTTGGGCATCAGACCCGGGTTTGCAAGCTAGGTTGGCAGCAGCGGACCCCATTCATTGACCCATGTCGGCTGAAGAGACCAAGGATAATGCCACCGCCAGCACATGTATTGGCGCCCCACGCATTGGTAGATGGTGAACACCTTACGACATACCAAGCCTACAAGAGGAACTCGATTGGGGAATTGTAAGTATAATCGTAGATATTACAATCTTTTTATTGTATTTTGAAACACCTGAGAAAAATGACTTGGTTATCTAACTTCTTCACCAATTATGCAGATGAGATGTGGATCTACACGAACCAGTTGCTGCCCCTTGGTTTCACCGGTTTCAAACCAACTTCATGAAGTTGGAGGATACGGTATGTACCTTACCGTAATTGTCTGTATATGTTGTTTCAGAAATGGTCAAATCTTAACAATACAAAATGTGCATATTTTCAACACGTAGATGCGTACTTGCATATTCTACGGAAGCGTCAGCGAACATACTCCAGTGTCTACGGTGCGATGATCAACATACTGGATTCATAGCTCTATGTAAGTGTTTAAATAATACGGTTTTGGCTTGTGCATTGATTTGTTGTTAATATTTACACAACATTTTTGTACAGTCATTCTTACTTGCACGGTGGGAGAGAATGATGGGAACTGGGGCCAATGCACCTTGTAAACGTTGGTCTATTGTGAAGCAGGAGTGGTCTGAAGATGACCTTACAGTCGTATGTGGATTGCTCTCGGCAGGTAACATACCATGGCACAATGTTAACGCCGTAAGTGTTTATTTTACATGGTTTCAATTTGTATAATAAATAGAGTTGACACTGATAACACTTTGTTCAAAAACCTACAGGTTATGATTCCCTGCAACCTTGGGTGTATGCATTGGGCCTTGGCCAGCGTCGACCTCACAACAGGGCATATCTATCTGTTCGACTCGTTCAGACAAGAGTTTCCATTTCGCCACAGGAAAATATAGCTTGCTTGCTTAAGGTATTTTTTACCCTTGATGCTGCATGCGGTGGACTTTTACTGCCACAAACGGAGGGGTGATATGACATACCAAGAGAAGAATAGACCATTCACTTTTTATTATGTGTCCAGAGACCGTGTACCCTAACAGGATACAGGGTATGACTGTCTTAAAAACTTAATCCCTTCCAATTTGTTTTAATAATATTCCATTCTAACGTATTTGATATGGTGAATTATATGGGTAACTGTGGTGCCCAAACTTTTGAGGTTGACAGAGTACCTCGCGGCGAACAGGGATATGTTCGACTGGACGGAAAACGATATGGCCACCATCCGGGAGAAGATAGCTGTGGAGGTTTTTGTTAACTCGAAGGAGTGGCCTTCCAGATAGTTTATGTACATAACATTTGATTTAGTTTATGTACATAACATTTGAGTAATGAAATGATTATTTTTTACTATTTTAAAGCGTTTTTAATTAAAAGTTGAACACACAGTTCATACATTCAAATCAATAAACAATACAACGAATTTTGAAAACTATAGCAAAGGATCCAGGATGACATTAAACGAAGAACTAAATTAAACAAAAACCATAACACAACTGTATCGAGCATGGTTTCCAAAGTCTGAACGATGTTGGAAGACATTAGCAATCAAAAGGTTTTTTGATCACCATCCTCAACGGGCTCCATTCATTCAACGGTGGAGTCCTTCTCAGGGCATGTTTGTTTATTGTGTCCAATCTCATGACAGATGCTACACCTGCGATGGTATTCCTCGGGGACAATTATGCTGAGACCTTCATTAACCATAGGTGGGTTGGAACACCTATTGCTATTATGTCCTGGTTGTCCACATCTTCTACACGATTGTGTGGTTGTCCTCTCCGAAGATGAGGCATGTCGACCCTCCATCGGGCGACTTGATTGTCTATTCGACTTTGGATTTAAAACCACACGCGTTGTTATATTAGATGTCACTACCCATGAAGAAGGATGGCTAACAGGTATAATAGGACCCGAGTATACATCAATAAGTGTTTCCCTCTTGTAGTAGTCCGAACACAGAGATGTGAAATTCAAGTTTCGCTCCCTACAACAATGAAAACAGTGAGATTTACGTTTGGGTAATATAAACGGTATGACCGTAACTTGTCATGTACCTTGCCGCTGCGAGTGGATGTAAACATGGAAAAAAGTCCATTTGGAATTTGTTGCATGTGCAAGTCTTCCAGGCTAAGTTAACCGTCCACTGTTCTCCCTTGTGTTTGACGGAGAATATGTTCCAGTTAACTGGATTTATGGTCATATAACTGCACTTCTCGACATGTTTTAGGATCATAAGATGCACAACATTGGTAAATCAATGACACATGGACTGTGCAGCTATATGACAATTGTGAAACCACTTTTGTAGCATATTCCCAATGAACTCTGCCTGTGTCATCAGTGGCAGTTGCCGTGCGAATTTTAGGCATGAGTTTATGCACTCTACAACATTTGTGGTCATCAGCCTGTACCTTTTTTGGGGACAGCGTATGCGGGACCATTTGTGTGGACCGGCAGCAATGACATAATCGAATGCACCCTTGTCAGCTTACGTAACTCCTCCATATGGCGATTATACTTGATTTCACTGTACGACCTAGCTGCTGCATCCATTATGTCGGTAACATCCTTTCTATGGAATCGCTTCTTCATATTTTCATCAAAATGCCAGCAACATATGGTATGGGTTGCATAAGGGAACACTTTAGAAATCCCTGCTTCAATGCTTGCATGATGATCGAAAATGAAAACCAGATCATCTATATGACCAAGGGCACCCCTCAAGTATTTCAAAAACCACTCATAGGAAAGGTTGTTTTCTGAGTCACTGTACCCAAAAACAATTGGATACACTTGTTCGTTTCCATCTTGTGTAGTTGCAAGTTGCAACAAACATTGTACTCCCGAATCTTCCCTTCAAATGGGTACCATCAACTGCAATCACAGGATGCATACACCTCCGAAACTCTCTAATGGAGGACCTTAATGATATGAAAAAGTAGAGGAATTTACCATCATCTGTGCATTGTAAGTCAGTGATTGTGCCAGGATTTTACTGTTCCATAACGTATGCAAAAGATGGCAGCAGTTGGAAAGTTTCTTCATGCGTTCTATAGGTCAATGACAATGCATATTGTAGGGCATCATGTGCCTTACTGTACAAGCACTACAAGAATAATTGCTATTCATGATAGTCAAAAACCGTTATGAAAGGGTTTTGATGACGGTTTTGTATGCGTTGTTAAAGGCAATGTAATAAAAAGTTTATCACAGTTTTTTAGTTTATGAAGGATTTTAAAAACCGTCATAAATCAATAATAGTTTTTGTCCATGATATATTCTCGACGATTTACAAACGTTATCATTTTATAATGGCGTAAAACCAACATTGACAATTGACTTCCAAATGCCTATTAAGAAGAGATTATATATATATATATTTATTTATTACGAAGAGATCTGACTTTATTTTTGGTAAATTTATAATAAGGATCTCATTTATTAGGAAAGTGAGTGATTCTAGGATTCAAATTAATTCTCTTGCTTTTTGACCCACAATCAATGCTTAATTCCTTAATTATTTGATTGTATTGATTTTGTGTAATTTATTACTTTCCTATCATTATAATCACATCAATATATATATATATATATATTTCCATATCTACACATTTTGTATAAATTTTCAATTGCAATATCAATGAAATAATATCGTTACTCTTTTATTACTTGGCTTTTGTATAGTTTAAAAAAAAAAAAATACTACGAACATCATAATCAAAATATACAAAACTCTATCACAAAAATTAACCCTAAAATACAAACTACTCTACTCAAAAACTATTTAAAAGTATGTGTAAATTTTCTTTGTTCATGTTCCTTAAGGCTTCCTTTTGACTTCCTTTTGAGTATACAACTGCATAGTATGAAAACACAACATGAGTAAGATTTGAATAATGATTTATTGACAAAAAAAAAAAAAAAAAAAAGAAAAAAAAGAAACTCAAACTACATTATAACATCAAATCACAATTAAAACTTATTTTAACAATAAAAGAATGAGAAAAATAAAAGGAGATCGAAACAAAATATTAACGAACCTCTTGTTCATGTTGTTATCAACTTTCTCATTGAAAATAGAGAACATGATCTTTTGTTTTCCATAAACATTATACATTCATGTTCAAAACACAAAAAGTATGTTGAAGAAATTCATTGTTCTCTATCAAAGACTATAACAAATTCACAACTGATACATAAGAAAATAGTAGATAAAAAAAAAAATACATTAAAAAAGAAAAGGAACTCACCATGGCAAGAGTTCTTATTTTTATTTTCTTTTTGTGTAAAATAAGAAGAATGCGAGTGAGAGATGAGAGAAAAAAAAGTGGAATGGGGGAGAAAGTGACGGCTATGATGAGAAAGTGGGGAGATATATATCTTTTAAAATATGTATGACATTAACCTAAAGATATGATGTGGACAAACCTATGATATTAACTTGTGTCCACTTATTTCAATGACACATAAAAAAAATGACAAATATAAAAAAGTTATACCAAATAAAGTAATTAATAAAAAATCAAAATGACATATTGATGGTCTTAAATGAAAAATTGACAGAATTTTTTTTTTTAAAAAAAAATTCATCTTTTTTTACTTTAATATGTTGTAACATTTCAATCTAAGTTATTAATATTTCACTACAAAAAAGAGATTGTATGACTACTCGTACTTTGTTGATTTTATTTTATATTGTAGAATATTTCACTACAAAAAAGAGATTGTATGACTACTCGTACTTTGTTGATTTTATTTTATATTGTAGAGATTAAGAATTTAAACTTATTGTTTAGTATAATTCTACAAATAAAATAAACATCTTTCTTTATCACACTAAAAAATAATGTGATTATTACACATAAAAAAAATGTGATAAGTTGATCATCGTTAATTAAATTCGTGATAACTTGATAACGGTTATGATAATGTGCGACAACTTGATCACGGTTATGAAAATGTGTGATAACTTGATCATGGTTAATAAAAATTGTGATCTAATTATGACTTATTTAAAAGACCGTGATACTTTTATGTCGGTTTTAAAGTATGTCATTAATATACGACAGATTAAAAAGACTATTATAACTTGATCATGGCTAATAAAAACCGTGATAAAATTACGTGATAAAAGCCTATTTTTCTTGTAGTGAAGATTTGGATGCCATATATTGTTTTCATATTGGCGATTACGTCCTTGGGACGCATGAGACAATCATCGTGTTGATGAAGTCTAGGTGCAACGACTTCTCTGATTATGATTGCACTAGCTTGTCGGTGGCGATGGTGAATCTCCTCCAAGGGACAACTGTGTTCGTTCACAAAAATTCTGACTTGGAAGTAAGTCCCTTCATCTCTCCTTACTGCTCTTAATTTCCACGTACACCCATCAGTGATGCAAACCAGATGTAATGTTGTCTTATTAGACCTTTTCACCTTCCATTCAAAGTTCTGTCGCATTGAAAAAAGGCCAACGAGCCTCTTTAAATCCTTTTTACTTGGAAAAAATTGACCTTTATAAATCATGCTTCTAGGTTCTTACGATGCCAATGTGCTGCTTCTACTAATACCAAATGAGTATGAATCTACTCCGGGAATAACCCACGTTGTCGCATTATCAGAATCAGATGCAATTACATTATGCCGGACCTTGGAAGTCCCAGGCATATCTGGTGCAGACCAACTAACTCCTTCTACACATCTTCCATGTCTTTGAATTGGTGCAGGCTCTTCATCCACATTTTCTAAATCATCAACCTGTACATTATTTGCCTTATTATCCACCTCATGGTTCTGCTCATGTACTGCTCATTGTATTGTTCATTGTATTGCTCAATTGGACAACCAAACACATTGCCAAATTGAGGTTCAACTACATTTGCATGGTCGATCGCTACCGGTGGGACACCGCACATGTTTTCCCCACCTTTGGTTGCACTCCTTTGGGTGAACACTTGGTTACTATCGAAAAATGATCCAAATTGTTGGGTATTTTCAGGAGAAGGAATATCATTCCCTATCACATCTCTAGTTGTCCTCTCGGTTAGACTGACATATACTTAAGGGATCACCCGATCTTCCCCTAGCATAAACTGAACATCATCGTCATTTCTTATAAATGTGCGACATGTATTTCCAGGAACGATTGATATTGATGCTAGATCAACATTGAATTTGTTTACATCATACTTGACAATGGTATGCAAGATCGCCACCAATTCTTCGTAAGTCATATTCCTTGACACATACATTCACTGGTTATCGGATCCAACAAACCTCTGACTTTCATCGGGTAATTGCTCCCATCGATCGTTGTAAGATATTATTATTCTAACCCAATTCATGATGCTGTCAAATTAATCATCACAAACCATTAATAAAAACTCAGGACTACAAAATATTTTTAAATATTACATTCACAAAGGCTCAGGTGAGGATATTGAAAAGGCTCGGGGAAGACATTACATGGAAAGGCTCGGATAAGAATTGAAAAGGCTCGGGGAATACATTACATGAAAAGGCTCAGGGAAGACATTACATGAAAAGGCTCGGGGAAGACATTACATGAAAAGGCTCGGGAAAGACATGAAAAGGCTCGGGGAAGACATTACATGAAAACGCTTGAGGAAGACATGAAAAGACTCGGAAAAGACATCAAAAGGTTCGGAGATCCAAAAACCAAAATTTCTGACAATGGCTTAAGGGTTTGCAAAATACTCGGATAACATATGAAAAGGAACAAATGAAAATGTGAACAAATTCAAAGAAGTATTTGGAAAAAATATTACCTAATTGAACTGAAGCACGTCTCTTCTTTATAAGTTAAAGAAGAAAGTCTAGGCAACCTTGAACTTTTATTTGCAAAGAGAGAAAGAGAGTTATTGAGTTAACACTAGTGGAGAGAGAAAAATACAAAGAGAATAACATAAACTCAAATCTAAGGGCAATTTTGGTAGTTCACCATAATAGGTGTCTTATAAACTTAACTTATTAAACCACTGACAATGCCACCAACTCAGTTTAAAAAGGTGACATTTATCACCATTTCCACTGTCGGTATATTGTAATAAGATTAATGCTAGATTGAGGTGTCATTTATGTAAGTAAAATATGGGTAAACTTCTCAACTGAATGCCAGACTCCCCAACTCGTAAGGTGTCAGTCAATTAATAGATTCACATTATTGATGATTTATTTCACTTGACACATGTCATGTAAAATAAATTGACACCTCACAAATTATGATTCAAGTTGAGATATGAGTTGGGATGTCAAAATTTAACGGCTTTAATGTTGTACATAGTATATAGAATAAGGATCAATATTTTATAGGAAAAATATCAAAATCATTCATGTTATTTAAAAAAAATATATATATATTATCAATATAATCTAAGGGTTGGAAGAATTTGGCAATTTAATTAATATTTGTTGTTTCATTTAGTATTCATTTAGTATCAATATAGTCTTTACTGTCTCAATTTGTATTAAATTAGTCCCTATAAAATATTACCGTTAGCATTTCTATCAACTTTTATTTAAAAAGACTATTATACCCTCAATATAACACTTAAATTGACCATAATATTGAGAAGTACAATATTTTACCTAGAAATAATATTATAGAAAAAAAGCTTTATAGAATTTAAGCCTTTCGTAGCCACATCAACATATATTGAGTTTAAATCTACTTTCAAATTTGTAATAATACTATAGAAGGAAAAAAAAAGACACGCGCAAGACAGTGAGCTGGTTAGTAGTCAGCCATATGAGACGGGTTCAGCACATGACCAGACCTCATTTCTAACCCAATGTGTTTTCCTTAAAACTACTATATAAAAAACAAGTCCAACATTAGTCAAATTAATAAATCCAAATCACCACCTTATATATATACCAATCGACCTTTCCTCTCATATTCTTCAATTTAAAATTCAAAGTTGCATTAAGTTCAAGTTCTTCTAAAAAAACAAGTTTCTTAATTACATGAAGAGCAAACCAGATAATGAGAAGCAAAGTAAATTGAAGTACTATGTGGAGAAACACAAAAAGATTCTTCACAAGAGTAGAGGCTTTTATGTAAAGAGAATGGAGGATTGTGCTAGTAAGTTAGCTTATGGTGGTGTAATGGGATGCCCCACCGCACAAGTCTTTCGTTTGCCCGCCAAGAGTTTTAGCGCCAGTTTTTCAAAGTCGAACGATGAAACTTTTAGACAACTTTTGGAAGCTGTGACTAAAAAATTGGAGATTCATCAGGTGGATTTGAATGAGAGTGAACAAGATTTGAGATGGCCTGATGATAAGGAGAACGACGTGATGAAGAGGAGCTACACGAGTATCGGATTGGGAAAAATCGGGAGAATTGACGAGGACAAGCCTTGTTACTTTGCAGATGATATGGTGTATGATGCTAGAAACAAAGGATCAAACATTATGTATATATATATATAAATAAACAAGCAGTGAACAAGGCTAGAACACGTGATGAGGAGATTTTGAATTGATTTTCTGTGTAGTATGTAAACGACTTTGTTTTGTTCATGTAAAGTTAGAAATGAGTTATATCTGGTGTGTGAAAGTCCATCTTGAAAGAAGAAGTTATGGTGCCAACAGATATCATATATGTAATGCAGCCGAGAGAGTTTGGGATTGCAAGTGATTATACGAGTGTCAATGTGTATAATTATTTTATTATAAACCTTGTTATTACTTTGCTGTGGACTGCCCGGCCTGTAAAGTTAGGCGGAGATAAATACTATAATTATTACTTTTTAATTATTACAAATTTGGTAATTATTAATTTTTGAATTACTATAAATTTGGGAGTTGGGTGGAACAATATGATTCGAACAAACAATTTCGTTGATACGAGTGTGAGAGACTTACCATTAGATCGCAGCCTCCGCAGCTTCTGTTAATGGAAATTATTATTATGCCGTAATAAATTGCTTCACGATAATTTAGGGGTGTGCAGGATCCAATCCAATCCAATACGATCCATTAGATCGGATCCAATCCATTGGATTGGATTGGATCCAAAGAGGTGATTGGACCAGATTGGATCTTAAATTCTAAAATCCATTGGATTGGATCGGATATTAGATTTCCGTTTGGAAATCCGCCAAATCCGCCTATCCGCCTAAAATATTAGGCCTTATTTTTATATTGGATAATTTATTTTATCCACTACTTTCTAATATAAAGGCCCAACCGAAATATAATTTTTAATGTTACTATTTTGGGTTTTCTTTCTCAATTTCTCTACAGCCAAAAATCCACCATCTTCTTTTCTTCTATTCTTCTTCATCAACATCACGGCTTATTAAGTTTACATTTAGAGCTGATGAATAATGTTTATAAACTTTTTGAATTATATAAAGTTTACAAGTTATGTCATGTATTTTTTTAATGTTAATTTTATTTGATTTTATTAATTCCAGATTATAACTTCAATATATTATGAATGACTTTATATTAATTTGATCCATCGGATCATATCGGATCGGATCGGATCGGATTGAAGTATTTTATAATTGGATCGGATCGGATCGGATCGGATCCCTCTATAAAATTGGATCGGATCGGATTTCAATTTCTTCGATCCAATCAGATCAGATCGGATCTTGGATCTTGGCAAATCCATTGGATCCAATCCGCTGCACACCCCTACACGATATAAAACTTTAATTTTGAAAAAAACATTAAAAAAAAAAAAAAAGGCATATAAATTTGACTTTATGGTAGTCTACAACTCAAGGAGGAATATACAAAGAAAGTAAGGGCCCGTCCTGTAAGCTGTTTTTTGTTTTTGTTTTTTGAAAAGAAAAATGAAAATGAAAACAGTGTTTTTGGTTTTATTTTTGAATTCCGAATACGCATCTGGTAGCATTTATTGGAATCCATATTTTGAAAATAAAAACGGAAAAAACGCATCCGGTAGGATAATCGAAAACTATTGAAAATTGAGATATCAATTTTTACTTTTTGTTTAATATTATAACAATTATAAATAAATTGATTTAATAATTAAACAATAAATAAAATGTAATCACTGAAGAAGAAAAAGAAGAAGAAGTTGAAGACCAGAAGAGGAAGATCGGCGACGGCCGCAGACCAGAGGAAGATCGGCGATGGCGAGTCGAGTGGATCGACGGCGGCGGCGGTCGAAAACCAGAAGAAGACCATCGAAGACTAGATCGGCTGGCGACGGCGATGACCACGACCGGAGAAGGAAGAAGACTCGCCTCCGACGACGGCGATGAACACGACCGGAGAAGAAAGAAGAAGAAAGAAAGAAGAAGATGAAGATCGCCTCCGACGACGGCGATGAACACGACCGGAGAAGAAAGAAGAAGAAGAAAGAAAGAAGAAAGAAGAAGATGGTGGCGTGAGGAAGAAGATGAGTTGAAGAAGAATGAAGATAAGATCTGGTGGGGTGAGAAAAAAGAAAAAAAATAATTTGTTAATGACATGGGACCCACATATTTAATGATATGAGACCCACATATTTGAAAAAAAAAAAACAATTCATTAAAAACAAGTTTTTTTTTGTTTTTCAAAATTTCCACTTTTAACACTGATTTTGTTTTTCATTTTGTTTTTGAATTTTGAAAATAAAATGAAAAACGGTTACCGGATGCAAATTCGAAATCATTTTTAGAAAACAAAAACGAAAACAGGCTGAAAACATGCTGTAGGACAGGCCCTAAGCTAGGTAGGAGAAAAAACAATGGGAAATTATCATTTTCGCCCCTATAGTTTGCCATATTTATAAATATGCCCCATAGTTTCAGAATTGGTTGATATGCCTCTTGAAAATCAAAATATTCGAATATATACCCCTTGCCGTTAGGATTTCTGTTAAATAAGGCAACTTTGACAGAAAAAAGAGGTTTAAATACCTTTTTGCCCTTAACATAAAAATAATCAGAATTACAAAAATAAAAATTCTTCCTTTCATCTCCAGATTCAATCTCCACCATCCATCTCAGACGTGGACGGTGGAGATAATTATAAAAAAAATATTAATATCAAAAAAAATATATATATAATTGTAAAAAAAAAAATAAAATAAAAAAACTAATCAAATAATAATTGTGACATGAATGTGATTTTTTTTAAAAAAATTAATCAATTTTTTTTTTCTTAAATGGATCTCCACCATCCATCTAATAGATTGGATGGTAGAGATTACAAAATAATTTATAAAGCATAAAAGAAGACAACAAAAAATAAAATCAACCAAATGAAAAAAAAAAAAAAATCATTTAAAAAAAATCTCCATCCCTCTCTCGATCTACAAAAAAAAATCCCGATCACCACCACAAAACCCAACAATCACACCCGTCTCTTTCAACCCTAACTCTCTCTCTATCTTCTCGTTCTCTCACCCCAATTCTTTTCTCTTCTCTTCTCTCTTCGCCGCTTTTTTTCTTTCTCTTCTCTATTTTGCTTCTTATGTTCTCTCTCCTTAATAGTTTGTGTTGATTTAGGGGTGGTTGCTTGATCTGTGTGTGTGGTCGATTGGGTTTTGGGAATGTTTGATTCACGGATTTTGATGATTCGTGCATGGATGGTGGCTGATGTGGTGACCGTTGGTGGTGGGGATGTTTGATTTGTGGATTTTTAGGGTTTTCTATGATTTGCAAATTTGGGGTGGTGGCGAACGGTGGTGAAGAACCCGGTTTTGGTGGTTCGGTGAGAAAGTGAGAGAAAGTGAGAGAGATGCTGGTTCGGTGATAGTGGTTTGGTGTGTAGAGATGGCAGTTTGGTGTGTGTGTGTGTGAGAGAGATTTCTGGTGTGTGTGATTAATGGATGAACAAGAAAGGGATGATGATGAATGGTGATGATGAATGAAAGCTGGAGAGAGGGAGATTTACAATTATATTATTATTGTAAATTATTTAAGCTGGAGAGTGATGATGGTGATGAAGATTTTGGTGTTTGGGGGCTTGGTTTGTGTTTGTGGTTGTTGAAATCAGTTTGATTTCAATTGGGGATGGTGATTTGATTTCGATTGGGGCTGGATTTTGGGTGTTGTGTGGTGGTATGATTTTTTTTAGGTTTTGGTATTTCAGATTGATGATGAAAGTTTTTTCGAGATTGATTTTTGGGTTGGTGTTTGATTGTATTGATTTGGTGTTGGGATATTACTATTTACTATTTATTTAATTTTTTAAAAATATTTATTATTTAATTTGATAATATTTATTAATTTATTATTTAATATTATTTGTTTTATTAAAGGGAAATTTTGATTTACAGGGGGAATATCAACCAATTCTGTAACTAGGGGGCAAATTTACGAATATGGCAAACTACAGGGGGCAAAATGATAATTTCCCTTTATTAAATAAATTATTATTAATTGCCATTCAAGTCCTCCAAGCGGAGTTACAAGATTGCCTTTGCTATTTCGCGGTCAAACCTCAATTTAACAGAAATCCTAACTGCAAGGGGGTATATATTCGAATATTTTGATTGTCAGGGGGAATATCAACTAATTCTGAAACTAGGGGGGTAAATTTAAAAATATGGAAAACTACAGGGAGTAAAATGATAATTTCCCAAAAACAATTTATAAAACCTCATTGAGAAACAGACCTCCCTAATAAAACATAAGAGATATAGACCTCCCTAAACCTGCCACGCATCAAAAGAATATCATACATTCATACATAAACAGTACTTGGTTGACTGGCTGTTGATGTTCTTGGTTGCTGTTTGGATTTGTAATAGTATCTTCCGTTGTCTCCAACTAATATTTCAAATGCGGAGTTAGGTGGCATTCATGGACATAACAGCTACCACATTTGCAGTGAACCTACCAACTAACATTCATATATATTTTAATGGTTAGCAAATGTTACGATCACTTTTTTGAGGATATTTATTCTATCTGATCTACATTTGTTATATTTTGAATTTCCTATATTTCTTTATATATAAGGCTTGCTATCAATAAAACAACATACGAGTTAAAGACATACTGCGGTTTTTCCAGTATTATATTAGATAATTAAAATGTATTAAAAAAATCATATGGTGGTTTTTCCATAGGCCTTGTTTGTTTTTTAATATTATATTGTATTAGACAATTAAAATTAACATATAGTAGGTTGGAATATTACTCATAACCAACTTAATGAGCACCACCCTACAACCTTTTGAAACAAATTTCTTTTTCCGCAGCGCCAAACAGTTTTCAATTGTATTGATCACTGGGTTCCAAAAAGCCTTATAGATAAAGGCCTCGCACCAAGATAAGATATAGGAAGCACGGCTGCCCTACATTTAAAGGCATCCACCCAAGAGATCTCTTCTCCCACAATTTTCACCACCCTTATAATGCAAGATTTATAAAAATTTATCCTAAGGCCAGACGACAACTCAAAGCAACAAAGGATCCTTTTCAAGTTTAGGATGAAATCGATTCTATGTTTGAGAAAAATAATCGTATCATCCACAAATTAAGATGCAAGACTTCCAGATCATTGCGATAGAAATTCTCACCTCTCAAAAATCCCATACCTACATATGGAAATCCTTCTGGAACATGCCAAGATTACAATTTACAATTGTTACAACAGAACTGCTGGAACATGCCAAGATTATACAATACATATACAGTTCAGATATCTACTCCCATAAACCGGGAGAAAACTCTCCACACATACTTCTAAATTGCGTATGATAGGACTCGAATCCCTAACTACCAATGTGGAAGGGAGATGTACAACCACATGAGCTAAGAGTGACGTGCAAATTTAGTCGAGTTGATAAGCTAGAAAAAAAAATGAATATATATATAGTTTTTTTCTTGTCAATTTGACCTGATATAAAATACATTAGTGCATTGTATGTGTGCCATAGATTATCGATAAGCACTGACAAGTGCATGCGGATTGAGTCAAAGCATTTGAATCTAATAGTCTACATTCAAGGCACTGATATTTTATTTTATATTAGGTTAAATGAGAAAGACTATATATATATATACAGAAATGTTCAAGTCAGTGCGCACTGATATAACTCCATCAGTGCATTAGATGTGGATCCTTAAATTTACAAACTTTGACTTAAAATGTATGCACTTGTCAAAACTTTTCCATAATCAGTGGTCCACATGCATTGGTACTGATGTAGTTAAATCGGTGCGCACTGACAAAAATGGAACCCCATATATATATTATCAATTTTAATTACAATATGATTTGTATATATATAAGCTACAGTACTTTAGACCCAAGTGTTTGGTGCAACCAACATGACCCTGAAATGGCCATCTCTATATCTGCGTCTCTTTCTTCTACTAATCCTCTCAGCAACTACAGTCTTCTCCGGTTCAATTGTCAAGCATCTTCCAGGCTATGATGGTGAACTTCCGTTCAAACTCGAAACAGGGTAATTTAACTCTTCTTTCTGTTTCTTTTTAACCACCTACACTCAAACCTAAGACATGATATTCTCATGCAGAATGAGCGTAAATTTTTGAAATACAAGTAAGAAAATACAGGGTGTGACTCAGATCGAGTTGTTTAATATTGAAAACTGAACAGATACATTAGTGTGGGAGACTCAGAGTTGTTCTACTACTTCATCGAGTCGCAAGGTGATCCTCAGGAGGATCCTATCTTCCTTTGGCTCACAGGAGGCCCTGGTTGTTCCTCTTTCAATGGATTAATCTATGAAATTGGTAATTTGATCTTCTTGCATATTTATATTTACAACAATCATATATATATATATATATTATTATAGGGATAATTATGTCACCCTCGTTTCTATTATTTAAATAATTATCAATTTAGTCCTTCTTTAAAGCATTAAAAAGGTTCTCGTAGTTTCATTAAACTATACAAAAATTCCCCTATTGTTTTAAATTGGATCAAAGAAATCCCTCCAGACCTTTTTCCAGTTAAGAAATCCCTCTAGACTATTTTGATAGTAAATGAAATAATACGGACTAAATTGTTTTTCTTTAAATCCTTGGATTGAATTTATAATTTTGTAAACAACGGGCTTGCGGGCTATCCAGCCTATTAGTCAAGCCTAACATACCCACCAGTCGGTCTAAGGTTCCAGGAAGTCTTATAGAATTATTAGTACAACAGTCTAACCAAAATATCTAAAAACTTCAATCAATAATGTCTCTCTTGTAACTAATTAATGTGAAATGTAATTTTGAGTAGGTCCAATGGAGTTTGATATAGATAACTACAAGGGACGCATACCTAAACTCAAGTATTACCCATATGCATGGACCAAGGTATATATATTGCTTTTCTTCTTTTATTATTATTATTATTATTATTATTTTTTTTTTTTTTTTTTGAAGCTGCTATAATATTATTAATAAAAAGTAGGAGCCTTTGGCAGGCAAAACAAAACTAAACAGAGAAACATCAGGGGCTGCGCATAGCACCCACAATATATGATAAAGCCAGACCAAGCCCCCATACCTAGGGGTGTGCAAAAAACCGTCAAACCGAACCCAACCGACCAACCCAACCCATAAAGTTTGGATTGGTTCGATTACAAATATAAAAAATAGGTGGTTCGGGTTGTCTTTTGGACAGACCGATTAAAGGTGGTTCGGTTTGGGTTGAGCGAAATAATTTATCAACCCAAACCACACCACATATTTTAGAATGCAAAACTAAAATATAAAATCCACCTACGTTTTCTATTCAGTCTAGGTTTTATAACTTTTACCGATTACTTTAAGTTTTTATAGTCTATTTATTTGTTTTGATACAATTCTTCTGATTTATTGATATATTAGGGTTTTAAAAGCATAGATGCTATCAAATATGTCTTTAATCGGAGCATATATACATGTGTGTATATATATATAATTAATATTTTATGTAATGATTTTTTATTTAAATATTTTTTATAATATAATACCAAAAAAAAAAAAAATTGAGTTCAAATATAATGCAATAAACCTATCCAAACCAACCCGACCTTTTTTGGTTTGGTTTGGATCGGTTTGAAAAATCACGTTGGTTTGGTTTGGGTTGAAATATAGCTAAACCGATCCATATTGGTTTGGTTTGACATTGAGCTTCAACCCAAACCAAACCGAAAACGCATACCCCTACGCATACCGAAAAACAAACAAACAAAAACAAAGCTATATTCAACCTTATACAACTAGACCCCCACTGCATCCACAACGACCGTCAAAACCATCCCTGGCAAACAAAATATAACCCCACTATAACAGCAAAATCTGAACACTAAGGAGCCTCTGGCAGGCAAAACAAAACTAAACAGAGAAACACCAGGGGCTGCGCATAGCACCCACTCTATCTGATAAAGCCAGACCAAAACCCCACATACAGAAAATCCAACAAACAAAAACAAAGCTATACCCAACCTTATACAACTAGACCCCCACTGCAGCCACATCGACCAGCATTATTAAATATTAAAAATCATAATATGTAATTAATAATTTAATAATTTTTGTGGATGGATGCAGACAGCCAGCATTATATTCTTAGATTCACCTGTTGGCTCTGGTTTCTCCTATTCTACAACCCAACAAGGCTGGTATTCTTCAGACACGGATTCAGCAGAGCAAGCCTATCTTTTCCTTACAAAGGTGATCGACTAAAAACACTCAAATTAAATAAAACCAATTAATATAATTATAAATCCCCATTCGACAATTTTTATATATAGAAGCTATAAATTTCAGGGAAGATTGATTTAGTTCACTAATTAATATTAAGAATTAATTTTCTATATATGTTGCAGTGGTTACTTGAACACCCCCAGTATCTACCACTTGAACTGTTTATTGGTGGTGATTCTTATTCAGGATTAATTGTTCCACTTGTCACCAAAAAAGTAGTACAAGGTAACTTCATTTTATCTCATATATTATAATTGAAACCAAGTCCTGCCTTTATATTGTCGTCACTCATAATATTTAATTTTCAAGTTTAATTTTGGTTTTATTTGGTCATGCAGCAAATGAGAACGGCACCAATCCACGTTTGAATCTCATAGTATGTCTTCATCAATATAATTTCAGCTCGTCTTAGCTGCCAATTTTATACAAATTTCATACTCAAGACACACACACACACACACACACACATATATATATATATAATAATTATCTGATACGAGATTTCCGTACATTTTTCGTGTGGGATCGACTCTATAATGTTACATATCGAATGAGCTGTGTAACATTATAAAATAACATGCATACTCTCTCAAAAGTGACCATATCACTCTGTAACGTTGCAAAATGAGCCTTGTAACATTACAAAGTGACCTACATATTCTTTCAGAAGTGACAATGTCATTCCGTAACGTTACAATATCAGTTATAGAGTGAATTATGTAACGTTACAGAGTCGAACACTTTCGAAAAAAAAACATGTGGGAATCCTGCAACTAAAACCTCTACAGACACACACACATATATACCTATATTTATTTATT
Organism: Acer campestre; assembly: GCA_954870605.1. Lineage (NCBI taxonomy): Eukaryota > Viridiplantae > Streptophyta > Magnoliopsida > Sapindales > Sapindaceae > Acer > Acer campestre. The sequence goes on from OX940802.1 coordinate 28,091,949, forward strand.
GGGTTTGGGTACCGTACATGAGCTGTATTGTTAGAGAGAGTTATTACTCGTTTGTTTTTTACGGTACTTAAAATTTAATGGGTCTGAATTGAAACTATCAAGTTTTTAAATGGTCAAAAAAAAAAAACTCCCAACTTTTTACTTAATTCCAAATCACTATATTGTATTTAATATACATATATTTTTTTCAAGATTATCTACCCAAAAATAACATAATAAAAATTTAACAATAATTTTATATTATATAGATTTCTTTATTTTAACCTATTACTCATGATAAACAACTTAAAAAAATAAAAATAAATAAATAAAATAAAAAATTGATCACGTAGTCACTTTCACAACCATAGTTGAATCTTCGATCAATTCTATTTTTATTTATTTATTTTGTAAAATCCAAATCATTATTTGTCAAATATATTTTTTTTAAAAAAATATTTATCTTATCTTAATAGAATAATATCTTATCAATATTGCATAAAAATGGTTTAGAATTATTTTGTATAAATGTCAAATTACTTGTTTTCAAATCATTTCATCATTAAAAAAACAAACAAGTTAGGTGATAAAAATAAAAAACGAATATGTCATTCAATTTCAGGTTTTAGTCACTATTCATTCCTCAGAAAATTCAAGACTGTTTTGTCTTTAAGCAAAAAAGCAAACGATCTATTAGTTTATTTTTGATTTATTTTTATTATTTTTTCTTAAATTTTAAAATCCTTAATTTTTATACACCCATAGATTAAAATATATAAACTACAAATTGACCGTTATTTATTTAATCATTGGAATTAATGATTTCAGGGGTATTTATTGGGGAGCCCTACAACAGATCAAGTACTTAATGAAAATTCCAAAAAAGAATTTGCTCATCGCATGGCACTTATATCAGATGAACTCTATGAGGTGCTTTCAAATGCCCCTTATATATATATATATATATATCATAATCTTTATATTTTCGTTCTATATATATCTGGATTGGTCACTTGTACTCCAGGATCTCAAAACAAGTTGCAACGAAAGCTATGTGAATGTAGATCCATCTAATGCAAAATGTGTAACTGCTCTTCATATTTATAAAGAGGTTAGATGATTAACAGTTTGATTCTGTTTAATTAAGGAAAAGGGAAAAAAGAAAAAAGAAAAATGAAATTAGAATAGAAATTTCATAGCTTCCTAGCTAGATAGGCATTAATTTTGTAAGATTAATTGCAGTGCATCAAAGATATAAATGGGAACGATATTTTGGAGCCCAAGTGTAGTTTTGCATCATCAGATGCGGAAGCAGAATTTCCTCATAGATCTCTACGAGACAATAATCCTACAAATTTCATCCTCTCACCACCACAAATTCCTGATTTGTGGTGTCGGGTAATTTTTTACGCCGTTGAGTTCTTATATATCATATATAAGTAACTTATTGAATAAATAATTTTTACTTCTCTTATTTTTCCAGAATTTTAATTATGCACTCTCCTACATTTGGGCAAATAGTGTTAAAGTTCAAGATTCTCTACACGTTCGAAAGGTTTGTAATTGCGACCAATTTAAACACAGCAATTACTTTAAAATAATTCAATATATATGGAATAAGTGCCCTTTATCACCAAACCGGTGATAACCGATAAACTTGATCAATATAAAATTATGACTATATATTTTATGTGTAGCAGGGATTGGTATCAGATTGGAAGAGGTGCAACAGAAGCTTATCGTACACAAAGAACGTTTTGAGTGTGGTTGAGGTTCATCGATATCTCAGTCAAAAAGGCTTACAAGTGCTAATCGATTGGTAATTGATTAACATATTAAATAGTATGCATGAATTGCAATTTTATATGAAGCAATTAGTCTCTAATCTAAATGCTATTTGATTTATTTTCATGGCACGTACAGTGGAGACCACGACATGGTTGTTCCTTTTGTGGCTACCCAAACATGGATAGAATGGCTTAACTTGACGGTTGTAAGCGATTGGCGACCTTGGTTCGTTGATGGCCAAGTTGCAGGGTGACTAAATCTCTGAGTCTTTTTTAATTAGTTTACAAATTTTGAATTATTTTCAAGTAAAATTGTCTCTCTAGCTAAGTTTATTTGCTTGTCAATGTAGATACACAGTCAAGTATTCAGAAAATGGATATCGTTTAACATATGCTACAGTCAAGGTAAGTAATTTTTTATTTCAAAGAATATTATAACTGACTCCTTTTTCTTTTTTATTTATTTATTTATTTTTAAAATATATATATATATTTATAAAAATATAATTGAGTTTTAACTGAAAGAGAAGTTCTAATGAAATTGAATGGAGGTTATTGAAAATTTAATTTTGATTTCTAATGAATTTTGGAATTAATTATCCTAAATTATTTGAATTTAATTCAAAACATAGAGAAGATCAATTTTAATGTACTAGTAAGCGCTAAGCATTAATCGAGCAGAGAACCAGCGCCCAGCGCTTAGGCCGATTAGTTGGTGATTAATCGGCCGGCTATTTTTTTTTAAAATTTTTTATTTTCCTTCGTAAAAATACAAATCAAGTATCAATTCAAATCCTAAAAAGTTAAAACTAAAACTGAAATTAGTAAAAAATTAAACTAGGATATGGTTGAAAAATCTGTTGGATGTTTTGAATGGAAGTATTTCATTTCAGAATTAGGAAGCTTTATGTCCATTGATTATATAAGAGACTACTTAATGTTTTCATCTATTTAAGTTTTGACTTTGAAATAACTGGAAGTGCAGTGCGGTGCATCACTTCATTCTCTGTTTTCATGAGTTAATCAAAATGACTGCTCTTAACCTTTTTATTTTTATTTTATTTATGGTAATAATTATTGGTAGTTTTGTTCTATGGCTTGATTAAAATCCATCAAGTATTATATGATTGTCATGTGAATTCAAGAACTGAAACCAAATTCTACAAGTCTCTATCCAAGTTAAATTACCATAACCCATGAGAAAGTCAGCTTTTTTTTTAAAAAAAAAAAAAAAATTTATATAAAAAAAAGGGGTTTGGCAGAGTCAAAGTAGCCGATTTGACCGATTAATCGATGGCTGATTAATGTGGTCGATTTTAGCCTTTTCGCCACAGTGAGAAGCCGACTAGAGGAATTCAACCGATTAATCGGCCACCTAGACCGATTTTTCAAACACCGAAGAAGATAGATGACAATAACTTTTTTTATTTTTTTATTTTTCAATTTGATATCACTTGAAAACCACAAAATTATGATTAAATTAATGTATAAATAATTCTAACTTCATTTATATTTGTGCGGTATAGGGTGCGGGTCACACAGCACCCGAATACAATCGCAGAGGGTGTTACGAGATGTTTGATCGGTGGATCCACTGGTATCCTCTTCAGAAACGACTTGGCCGGCTTACTTCCCAATATTTCTCTATCCTATAGTATGGACTGAAAAATAATTCGTTGATTACAAAGCAAAGAACTCCAGTTTGAACCTAATAGCTTGCTTGGCAACTCCATGTGTAAGCATTATATAAAGATAATTAAATAAGTGAAAATTATAAAAAATAACCTAACCACATAATGGATTATTGTTTCTAGTTAAATTCTAATTTTTTTATTGTTTAAAACCAATCATCATAATACATTATTGTTTTTAGTCAACAAATTTCAAAACTACCCTTTTATCTTCTTTTTCCTTTTAATTTTTTTTTTCTCTCTATCACTCATCTCTATCACCCATCTTTTTTATCACTCATATCTTTATCAAATCTTAGTTATCAACTATTTTTTGTCAAGAAATTAAGGTTATTTTTGAAAAGTGATGAGCGTCGTTTGTGTACTCAACAAAATGATATTTAAATGTGATCTTTTAGAAAACCGATTTTTCACCACTTAGATAGAAAATTAGTAAAGTGGCAAGTGGGATTCGTTCCATAGGGAATTAGAGTGATTAGTTGAATAAATTAACTAATCTATATACGGTAAAGTAAATCATAAAAATATGGATGAGTGAATGGGTTGTCAAGCCATCAAACATACATGAAATATAAACCTAATAAACTAATAAAAGAATACTTAACAAATCTAGATAAGATAAATGGAATTAACAATTAAGAGAATAGCTAGGGAATTAATGGGATCACAAATGAATTACGGGAAATGTTTATCAAGCTACTTTAGTGAACGAATCTCATAAATGTTAACCAATTGATTTCTAAAATGTGTTTGGGCCATTATTATGAACCTTAAACAACTTCCCACCACAATGCCTAACCGATTAAGGAGAGGGGGTCACGGCGGGATCGATTTGTTACAATTAATGGTTTAGATTATCGTGGTTGATATACCCTTCGACAATCTATCCTACTCACTATGTTCTCAATCCATCAAGGTTGTCAATCCAATCAAGATTATATAACAAATTATCCTAAGCAAGATTATAATCAACTAGTGGGTATACATGTCAATTGCATAATGCATAGAATCTAATTATAAAATGAATAGAACACAAATAGAGATTTAAAATATATTAAAGCTTAAGCAAATCCCAATCCAAATGTTCTCACATCAAAACCCTAGAAAAGGGATTTAATTACACATATTACAATCAAAGGGAAGGCAAGTAAAAGATTATGAAATCACCCATGGGCCACCTTTTGTAAGCTTGATCCTTTCCTTGCCTTTGATGCTCCTTGTGTAAAGAGTGGATGATGAGGAGGTGTCTAGATAGGTGGAGTCAAATGAGAAGTGACTAAGGAGATTTGTGGAGAAGATGGGAAGAAAAGGAATGATTAGGGGAGGTAATCTAGATGTTAAGTTTAGGTAGGAGAGAAAATGGAGAGAAAAGGAATGGTGGAGAAAGGAGGTTTCTTGGTGGTCAAGAGTTGTCCAAAAGAGGAAAAATGTGATGAATTTATAGGATTTTCAAATTAGGTCACGAGTGGCAAATTACCAAAACACCCCTGACCATGGCAAATTACCATTTAGTCCAACAGAGGGGTGCATTTTGTAATTTGCACACCCAATCAGAAATGCACAGCAAGGAAGACGCCATTTGATCAAAGGGCGACAATGTGGCGACCCTAAATGGCGACTTTTCTGGAGCCAAAACAACTCTCTGTCGCCATGGCGACCTTGGAATCCAAACCGCGACCTCGATTTACGCGGTTTGGTCGCGATTTGGGCTTGGGGGCGACAAAGTGGCGAAGGAGGCGTGAGAGGGCTGTCGGATTCCGATCGATTGGGGGGTCAGAGTTGTTGCGACCGGAGAGCCGGTGACTTGGCCGACCGTTTGGCACTGGAGTTGGCCGACGGTGGCTCCGGGAGAGTCCTCTTCTGGCCGACGGCGCAAGCTAGGGTTAGGGGCCATGGCTGTCAGCTCGTTGGAGAAGAAGATGAATAGTTGTGGGGTGCACTTAGGACGCAGGTGGGGTGCAATCAGCTGCAGCAATTTTGCCTTAAATGGGGGTGCACTTAAAAGAAGACAAGGGTTTAATCAGGTGAGGTTAGGGACGCGTCTGGGCTGCCATCATGTTGGTTTGTTGATTTGGGCTCAGGCCCACTCTTAATGAATTTAATCAAATTGCACTGTTTTGATTTCTTGAGGAATTTGGGCCGCAATGCATTGGGCCAACCAATTGGGGCGCGTGAAGACTAGGACGTGGGTGCGCACAGAACCCACAATCATCCACTCATCAAAACGCACCGTATGATTGTTCCACGTGGCGCGCTCTTGCTGATTGGCCTGGCGAATTACTTACAGCCCCCTGTTCTCTTCTTTAATCACGATAACCTCAATTCTTCCTCCACTTTTTACACTTTTATCCTCAAATGACCAAAATTACTCCAATGCCCATGAACTCTGTAAATTCCTGAAAACACTTAATTTACACCATTAAATCACAGAATAATGTCCAAGAATCAAGCAAAAGGAGAAGGATATGAGGGCCAAAATCATACTAATTTTGGTTCGATCAAATACCCCCAAACCTATCTTTTGCTCGTCCTCGAGCAAAACAAACATAAGCACACAATGGACATGTATCTAGAAATCAAATAATCACATTAAAGCACCAACTCTTTGCAAAAGACTCAAAAGCCAATATTTCGACTTGCAAAACCAAAAGTGAAGAGATTAAACCAACGTTGTGCTCATTAGGAAATAATGCATGTAAGATATGCTAAATAAAGATTAAAGACATGCCACTCTAAGTGCACATTGCACGCAACGCGATTCCACATTCAAGATGCTTAAGCTTCAAAACTAAAATGCCTTTAGGACAAGAATATAATTCGCCTCGACATCTAATCCTCACCGGATTCTCTCATTTTCGCACGGATTCCTAGGCTTCACTCACAATCCATATGCAATATGAGTTCATGCTCAAAATATCAAATATAATTACACATGATTATTTAAAAACACAATTTCTAAAAATTTGTCTCATGAAAGGAATTGAAAACCATGAACGGAAAGAACATGCATCAACCAAGATTTTCAAAGTAGACATCCCTAAAGATCAAATAGGTCTTTTTATTTGGTTGTAATGTGGCCAAAGGTGAATGGTGAGACAATAAATAGGAAAAATGGATTGCAAACACCCAAAGGTCACGCTAAGGCATACATTCTAATTAAGCACAACATACTCATTACAACTTGCATATTCCGCACTAGGCGTCTAGGCTTACACTCTACTTTGTGCATTTTTCTACTCTTAATTTTCATTGAGTAGCTCATTTAATTCTACAAAATTGATCTAGGCATTTTATGCCTCATTCATCATTTTTTTCTTTTTCTTTTCTTTCTTTTGCTATGCTTTTCTTTTCTTTTCTTTGCTTGTCTTTTCTTTTTCTTTTCAAGCATTGCATTTCATCTTTTTTTCTTCATGTGTTTACACATACATACTTGTCTAAGTACACACCTTACATTTTGATACTCCTCAAAGCTTACATTCAACCCCTAAGCCTTAGCAAACCATTTGGTACAAGGTAAGTCTAGTGTTTAGGCTATATGGTTTCATGTTAATGTGGTTCATGAATGAAAAGCTTAATTGTGTTTGGCTTCAAATGGGCTATGGAGTACACACATTAGAGGGATAGGAAGTATTTAGGCCAATTTGGTGGTTTTTCACATGCATTGCCTAAAATCATTTCTAAAGGTTTGTCCACAAAGTCAATCAAGGCATCCACAAGCAGTCCATATGTTCTATGGCAAACAACATTTAAGTGTGAATGAGACATTTTAAATATGCATAACATGTGTGTTTGATTGAGTGTTTAAAGAGTGAAAACTTTCCCTCAAAATACGCTTTTTAGGCCGTGTTTGTGAACCTCACGGGAAGTCTCCACTATTAATTCCTAACCTTCAAGCACAATTGAATATTCACTCTAACATCAAGAGAAAAGAACTAGCGCGCTTTGAGCAATGCAACCCTAAATGGCATGAAGTTAATCTAAACTAAGCAAGGCAAAGATACACAATTCCTCATTTGCACACACAAAGGCATAATCTCAACAAGCAAAGTATGCTCAAGCATGACATTATCACAAGATTATCGAAAAATTTTGAAAAATTTAAGCTCAAAATATTTGCACACAATTTGCAAACAAGAGACGATGTTGCGCACACACCCCCAAACCTAAATTAGACATTGTCCTCAATGTCTTTGGGGCATATACCGGTAAATTCGGCGCAACACATCCTCAATCAAAGAGTTTAAAAACACACCAATGTCCATATTAAAATTTATCCCAAATATTGTAACCAAGTGTCTCAAGAATATCCTATATGCTCATAATCAACTCAAGAGATATATCAATGCAAGTTCATCAAGAGTTATCATCACAATCCATGTGGATAAAATATATGATCATCCAAGCCTAAATCCACTATCACAAACAACTCACAACCTTATTCTAAGCAAAAATAAAATAAAGACAAAAACAAAATTTAAACAAGATAAGAAATGTACCTAAGTGGGTTGCCTCCCACCAAGCGCAAGATTTAACGTCTAGGCAAGACGTGGCATGGTGCTTCCGCACATCGAACTCCCACAATGTTTCTTCCTTAGGATAAGGTTCTCGCCCTTTTTATGAGCACTCTTGGCTTGCTCGTTCCTTCAAGACTTGCAAGTTGTCTTTGTTTCTTCCCAAGAGATAAAGAACCTTGCCTTACCGCACAAGCAACACAATTGCTTCCTTAAGAAGCAATAGAAAATCTACACAAGCACTAAACATATTAGAATGTTCCGGCAAAATATAATCATATATGCAATTGCCAACAAGAGTTTGGAACACCATTTATTCAAAAGAAATGAACTAAACTAATAAAGCATAAAAAATAAAATGCACAAAAAAGAATTTTCAAAATTATGTACATGTGCTAGGGGTTTCATCAACTAAAGGAGGTTTTACCAAGTTTGGAAATTGGTTCTTTTTCACAACCCAAACAAGTTGAGTTGATTTCCCCTTTTCTTTTCCTTTGGGTCTAACTTGATCAACCATGTCTTTTCTTACCCAAATTCGCTTAACTCTAGGTGGACTCTTCCTATTCCTAGACTTTATCAATTTTTCATGCTTATGGAATTTAAAACATTGAGCTTTGAAGTGCCCTTTTTGAAAACAAAAATAGCAAATAGGAGGATGGTTAAGAAAACTCCCTCTTGGTTGGTGACTATGTGGCCTTTGGTGTTGCTTCATTTGTAGCGCCTTGACCTCTTTTTCCACCTTGTCTACATAGACAATGTAGTCACACTCCTTTACTTTTGCTATCTCGAGGGCTTCATCCTTCCTACCAAGTGCCTCCTTCGTTTCTTCCAAAGCTTTTTCCTTCCGCTCCACTTCCATAAGCATCTTCCTAGTCTTCCTTGCACACTCCTCTTCGAATTCTTCAAATAGCCTTGCAAGGTCTTCAAATTCCTTTAATGTGGAATTCCTCTCAACTTCAAGTCTCCCAACTTGTATTTCCAACTCCTTGTTCTTGTTGGAGACTTCTCCTACCTTCCTCCGATAGGTAGCATTTTCTTCTTTGAGCATGTTTACTTCAAGAGTGAGCTTCTCATTTTTCCCTTCAAGCTCTTCAATCTTCACCTTCCCCAAGGCCTCATTTTCTTCCAACTCCTTTACCATGAGTTGTATTTTTCTTTCCAATTCTTCCTTCCCTTGGGAGGTTTTCACCAATCTCTCTTGAAGTAAAGCTAATCGTTCTTCCAATTCCGTGCCTTGCTCTTGGTTCCTTGGCGGTTCTTCCTCAACTTCCGCATTCTTCTCAAATACTTGCACAAGAGCATGCATACGACTCCTCGTCCTCCCTTGCTTGGGATAAACCGATTCTATTGATTGATCCGGCCAACTAGGGATCACATGGTTGGAAATCCTCTCCTCATGTGCTCATTGTGCGGATTGGAATAACTCCATGGTCTTTCGTTGAGAAGCATGGAAGCTCTCAATCTCCCGAAAGTGATCCTCCATGAAATTTTTCCTCTCATCATCTATGGCATTTGATTGGCATGATGAGAAGGAATCTTGGTTCATCCACCAATCTGCATTGAAGCCATTCCCATGAGTCTCGTAGCTAGGCCCTTGATTTTGCATGAAGAAATCCATAGAATCCTAAAACAAAAGAAACAAAAACTACCAAAGAACTAAAAAGAAACTAAAAGACTAAAAACGACTAAAAGACTAAAAATTAATAAAAACTAAACAAAGAAAAGTTAATTGATTCAACAACCGCTTTAATTCCCCGGCAGCAGCGCCAATTTTAATGAGCGTCGTTTGTGTACTCAACAAAATGATATTTAAATGTGATCTTTTAGAAAACCGATTTTTCACCACTTAGATAGATAATTAGTAAAGTGGCAAGTGGGATTCGTTCCACAGGGAATTAGAGTGATTAGTTGAATAAATTAACTAATCTATATACGGTAAAGTAAATCATAAAAATATGGATGAGTGAATGGGTTGTCAAGCCATCAAACATACATGAAAAATAAACCTAATAAACTAATAAAAGAATACTTAACAAATCTAGATAAGATAAATGGAATTAACAATTAAGAGAATAGCTAGGGAATTAATGGGATCACAAATGAATTACGGGAAATGCTTATCAAGCTACTTTAGTGAACGAATCTCATAAATGTTAACCAATTGATTTCTAAAATGTGTTTGGGCCATTATTATGAACCTTAAACAACTTCCCACCGCAATGCCTAACCGATTAAGGAGAGGGGGTCACGGCGGGATCGATTTGTTACAATTAATGGCTTAGATTATCGTGGTTGATATACCCTTCGACAATCTATCCTACTCACTATGTTCTCAATCCATCAAGGTTGTCAATCCAATCAAGATTATATAACAAATTATCCTAAGCAAGATTATAATCAACTAGTGGGTATACATGTCAATTGCATAATGCATAGAATCTAATTATAAAATGAATAGAACACAAATAGAGATTAAAAATATATTAAAGCTTAAGCAAATCCCAATCCAAATGTTCTCACATCAAAACCCTAGAAAAGGGATTTAATTACACATATTACAATCAAAGGGAAGGCAAGTAAAAGATTAGGAAATCACCCATGGGCCACCTTTTGTAAGCTTGATCCTTTCCTTGCCTTTGATGCTCCTTGTGTAAAGAGTGGATGATGAGGAGGTGTCTAGATAGGTGGAGTCAAATGAGAAGTGACTAAGGAGATTTGTGGAGAAGATGGGAAGAAAAGGAATGATTAGGGGAGGTAATCTAGATGTTAAGTTTAGGTAGGAGAGAAAATGGAGAGAAAAGGAATGGTGGAGAAAGGAGGTTTCTTGGTGGTCAAGAGTTGTCCAAAAGAGGAAAAATGTGATGAATTTATAGGATTTTCAAATTAGGTCACGAGTGGCAAATTACCAAAACACCCCTGTAAGATCCTTTATTTGTATTGGCTTGATTCCATTGTAAGACTCTCTATATTTGTATTAGTTGTTGCTTAGGTGTTTCTTGGAAGAAAGGAGCTTCAAAGATGAAGAAGCAACATCTCGTGCAAATCTTGTCTTCAAGGGGAACATTGCATACTTGGATGCTAAGGTATCAAGATTCTTCTTCCTCTTGCAAGGCATAGGCGCACACACACACAATTCATACATGTGTGTCCCTGCATCGTAGTTCAAACATTTGGTATAACACTTTCACACACATTTAGCATGCACATGCATTTATCTCATTGTTGACAATCTTGTAGAATTGCATGTTTTCTCACTATGGCTTAGATATGGCATGCTTGTGTTGAATAGTGTTTATTTGTTTGTGTTTCTTGTGTTTTGGACTTGAAAATGATCTTATTTGATTCCTTATTGAGTTCCGGTCATTTCGGTTACTCATTCGTTAAGTTTCGAGTCCATACGACGTAGTTATGCTACTTTGCATTCTCATTCGTTGAGTTGTGTTCGTCGTCATTTTCCGAGATGAATTCTCAACCATTTGTCAAAGTTTCATAGTCTTCGTCGTGCGTGAGGGAGTCACGGTTCGTAATCTGAAAACGGATTCGAATTCGGAGTTCGGATGACCGAATACGGTCGAAGAACGTGCGAGGTGCGCGAGAGGAGCAAGCTGGCCAAAGGCCACCACGTGTGGACCACGTGTGCCACACGGCCCAGCCAGCTCTCTGGCCACGTGTGGCACACGCTGACCACACGTGGGATGGCTGAAGCTCCTCTAATTTTTGGACAAAAATGCCCCTCTTCCTTTTCATTCAAATGACCTCTCTTCCCTCCATTTCCATAACTTGAACAACACCAAATCGGAAAATCTGCAGAATTGTTCTTGATTTTTGATTTCTTATTTTGATCATAACTCTCTCATACGAACTCGAAATTGAGTGATTCAAAAACCAAAATTGTTGGTCTTGAAGAGAGCTACAAACCCCAAGCATTTTCAGAGTCATTTGAATTCGTGATTGGTCACAGCATGCTGTTCTTCAGTCCGAGGTTCATTGTTGTATGTTAAACTTCTTCTTCTCACTTCATCTTTTGATCTGCACTTTAATCTTTCTATTTGATAGATGATTTGTGTTTAGAATGATGTTAGAACATATTCTAGGGGTGGTTGATCATTTGGTAATTGAGTTTTAGCTTTGTGATTTTACTTGAACAAATATTTGCTAAACTTGATTAATCTTGAAATTGATTCTAGAAATGATATATGTGATGTGCTTTATGACATTTTCTAGGTTTAATTTCATGATCTAAGAACTAGGTTTTTAGTGTGATATATTGAATATTCATACCTTGTTCTTATTGATATACATGCTTTGATTTCTAGGTATTTTTGTGATTGATTGTTGAAAGCATATCCTAGAATGTATGTAAGCATGTTCACAGAGCTTGATTGATTATCTAGCTTTATTTGTTTGTAAGTGATTCATCTTCTTCTTACTTTCATTATTGATCATCTCTTTAAGTTTCTTATTTGATTGATGAAAAGTAATATGAATGATGTTAATTCACATGCTTAGGTTTCTAGATACATTTTGTGATTGAGTTGTGATAGCTTTATTCTAGATTCTCTAATTGCATGTTCATGGAGTGTGTTTGATCAACTTGCTCTATTTGTTTGTGATTGCATCATATTGCTTGTGTGCACTTCACTTAGATCATTGCCTTGTGTAAGGTTGAAGTCTCTTGCAAAGTGAGTGAAGCTTTGTCTTGAGCAAGAAGACTTGGCTAGGAAAGGATTCCGGATAGCCAAGCAAGAAGTCTTAGTTAGGATCAAGAGGATCTGGATAACTAAGCAAAAGTCTTAGCAAGGAGTTGCGTACTCCGGATGGTTGAGCTAGGGTAGCTTAACTAGGATCCTAGTGATCTAGATTGCTAAGCAAGGAAATATTCCTAGAGGCTTTTTAGTCTTGGATAGGAAGTTGCTCTCTAGAGGTGTAGGACACATCTTGGATAGAGAGTAGGCTTTGTGAATCACTAGCCTTGGTGGTTGATTAGGTTTTGATAGCTTGAAGTGGATATCATAGTGTTGATAGCTTTGAGTGTGTAAGGCCTTTTCGTATAGTGGATTTGCTTTGCCGGTGGTTGTGGATTCAACCCGTGGATGTTTCCTCTTTGAGGTTTTACCACGTAAAAACATTGTGTCTCATTTTCGCTTTATATTTCCTTATCTTCCATATGTTCACTTGTATTGATTCTATTGTATATTGATGCTTACATGAATTGATTCATATTATACAATTGTTATATCATTTCAAGTATTCATTTCATTCTTATATTCCGCATTTTTGAATATTGGAAGAATTTGGGACTATACCTATTCACCCCCCCTCTAGGTATAAAACACTATCACTTTAAAGGGAATTTCAACCCCTGACCATGGCAAATTACCATTTAGTCCAACAGAGGGGTACATTTTATAATTTGCACACCCAATCAGAAATGCACTGCAAGGAGGACGCCATTTGATCAAAGGGCGACAATTTGGCGACCCTAAATGGCGACTTTTCTGAAGCCAAAACAACTCTCTGTCGCCATGGCGACCTTGGAATCCAAACCGCGACCTCGATTTACGCGGTTTGGTCACGATTTGGGCTTGGGGGCGACAAAGTGGCGAAGGAGGTGTGAGAGGGCTGCCAGATTCCAACCGATTGGGGGGTCGGAGTTGTTGCGACCGGAGAGCCGGTGACTTGGCCGACCTTTTGGCACCGGAGTTGGCCGACGGTGGCTCCGGGAGAGTCCTCTTCTGGCCGGCGGCGCAAGCTAGGGTTAGGGGCCATGGCTGTCAGCTCGTTGGAGAAGAAGATGAATAGTTGTGGGGTGCACTTAGGACGCAGGTGGGGTGCAATCAGCTGCAGCAATTTTGCCTTAAATGGGGGTGCACTTAAAAGAAGACAGAGGTTTAATCAGGTGAGGTTAGGGACGCGTCTGGGCTGCCATCATGTTGGTTTGTTGATTTGGGCTCAGGCCCACTCTTAATGAATTTAATCAAATTGCACTGTTTTGATTTCTTGAGGAATTTGGGCCGCAATGCATTGGGCCAACCAATTGGGGCGCGCGAAGACTAGGACGTGGGTGCGCTCAGAACCCACAATCATCCACTCATCAAAACGCACTGTATGATTGTTCCACGTGGCGCGCTCTTGCTGATTGGCATGGCGAATTACTTACAGCTCCCTGTTCTCTTCTTTAATCACGATAACCTCAATTCTTCCTCCACTTTTTACACTTTTATCCTCAAATGACCAAAATTACTCCAATGCCCATGAACTCTGTAAATTCCTGAAAACACTTAATTTACACCATTAAATCACAGAATAATATGTTTGTGGTTGAATCCCTGCTTAAAACTTCAAGGTTTGTAAGTCTTCAATTTCAATAGCATTAATATGTTTTTTAGATGATATTGTTGATGGGTTTTTGTTATTTTGTTTCAATTTTGAATTTATTTTTTTTTGTTGACAATGGAAGAAACATCGATTTCGGTTTAAAATTATATTTTACATAATGTGTCACGGTAAAAGTGATATAAGTTGGTTATTTCATGTTTAACGTGACACATCGGCTAATATTGTGTAATCATGTATTTTTGAAGTACATGAGATATTTCATGTCCAACATGACATACACGAGATATTTCATGCCCAACATGACATACATGAGATATTTCATACACAACATGATATACATGAGATATTTCATGCCTTGTATGAAATACTGCATAAATAGAATATTTCATACCCAACATGACATACATAAAATATTTCATGCCCAATATGACATACATGAGATATTTCATGCCCAACATGATATACATGGAATATTTCATACCTTGTATGAAATACTGCATAATGGAGATATTTCATATCCAACATGATATATATATGATATTTCATGTCCAATATGACATTCATGAGATATTTCACGTATAACATGATATACATGGGATATTTCATGCAGTGTATGAAATACTGTATAATCGGGATATTTCATACCCAACATGACATACATAGGATATTTCATGCCCAACATGATATACATAGGATATTTCATGCCCAACATGATATACATGGGATATTTCATGCACAACATGTTATACATGAGATATTTCATGTCTTGTATGAAATACTGCATAATTGAGATATTTCATACCCAACATGACATACATAGGATATTTTATGCCCAACATGACATATGAGATATTTCATACACAACATGATATACATGAGATATTTCATGCTTTGTATGAAATACTGCATAATAGGGATATTCCATACCTAACATGACATATATAAAATATTTCATGCCCAACATGACATACATGGGATACTTCATGCACAATATGATATACATGAGATATTTCATGCCTTGTACGAAATACTACATAATGGGGATATTTCATACCCAACATGACATATATAGGATATTTTATATCCAACATGACATATATGAGATATTTCATGTACAACATGATATACATGGGATATTTCATGCCTTGTATGAAATACTGTACAATGGAGATATTTAAAAATAAATAAATAAAAAATAAATAAATAAAAATAGAAGATATTTTAGTTCCACTTGGTTAAAAACAATAACTTAATTTTTTTTTAATTAAAAACAATAATTCATTTCTTAATTTGACTACTTTTACAAATGTCTCATTAAATAATTTCGTATTGTATGCATAAGTATGAATAGACACGTACCTGGAAGTGCAGCGGAAACCATCTGAAGTTATAGGGAGTCTTCTACTCTCTTCTCACCTTACTTCGTATAACCTAATGGGGAGGCTAGTTTTATTATGAATCACTGTGTGATGCATGAGCAAGAGTAGGGACCCCCCTATAAATAATATAACTTACAAGAATCCTAACCCATATAGGATTCTCAACCCTTAATAGGATGGCTAGTCCCAAAAGGAATACTATGCCCACATATATACAATAGCACATACCATATCCTACATATATATATAATGTAGCTAAGGTGCACCAAGCCCAAAAAATATTGAACACAACCAAACGGGCTCTATCTGGTCAACTATCTCTTACTTAAATATTCCAATCAATTTAGTTTTCATAAACTCAAAATATAATGTCATATGTTGCTCACAATTTTATAAAAAACTTACATTCTCCCACTTGAGCTACATAAACATTATCATTTTATATTTATAAATTCAGTTAGAAAATGACACTCCGAATTGACAAACAATATGTGGCCACAAAACAGAATGTTTAAGAGAGTAACACCTTCATTCCCCTTAGTCCAATAGAACCTTAACTATCCAACTACATAGATCATTACATCTTTAATCGATATAAGACCATATGCAATCAAAATACCGTTAACTCTACCTACTCGGGTAAAATGGTATGTATGTGTGGTATGGAAATTACATGCAAATGTGATCATTATGCCTATTTCCATGTAGGTCCACCTTCGCATTATATGAAGGATCTTAAGACGAGCAAACTTAATGTCTTAAGAATTTTACACTCACTGGCCAAAAGACCATGAGTTAATCCTCCCTTAAGCCGGGCAAATCCTTTGGTCTTAAGTAATGTTTACTCATCGGTCAAAACCTTTATACTTTATGAGTGAACTGCCCCCTCAAAGCTAAAAAAAAAATACTTTGAGATTTCTTGCCATAATCAAACATCCGTGTGCCCACAATAACAAATATGGCATGTATATACAATACAATAGCAATATTCTTGAGAATATAAAACAAACATGCATAGAACAAATGCAGTTAATCTAATAAAAGACAACTCCCACTAACCAAATATATCAAAATATCAATCATCGAATGTAGGATATAACATGCTCCACAAAACCTCTGGAATCAAGTATCTTTGTTTGTGTATTAAGAATTATTTTACTTATGACTATTAGAAACTCGCAACTCTTAAATCTTCTCTCCCACCATAATATTCATATGATTAAACCTTTGAGATCTCTTATCATATATAAAGAAGATAAATACAGTGAAATCATCACATAATAAGCCATATATTTCCTTATCCATACATACATATGAGCATGAAACAATTAACCTCTACAAATATAATAAAACATTTCATATCCATGTCCAATGATACATGCCAAATTGGTTTGAAATTCACAAAGTATGCTAATGTAATAATAGTGTTAACCGTCAAAATTGGCAAAGGACAAAAGAAGAATTTTCCACCTCAAACACAAGGATAAAATAGAAGTATAAATATCATCCGGCTACCCCGACAAAGGCGAACTCCGACTGGTCCGAACACACACTCCCTCCTTCGGGGTCCAGTCCAGCTTCTCCCCAGCTTCTCAAGGACCCCGCCAGCACCTCAGTACAAAAAGCTGGGGAGAAGCCAGACTTCTTACTATAATTCACAGCAAGGTCCAACCCCGCTAAGACAGAGCTTCGCATAGACCTCGCAGCACCCCGATACGGAGTCCTCCTAAGCATCCTGCTTCCTATAGACCCCGCATAGACCCCGCAGCACCCCTACCCGGAATCCTACCGAGCATCCCGCTATAACACCAGTCAGACATCTCCTTACTTTATCAACGGGTACTTACTAGCTTGCTCTTCCAGATATAGCCAGCCCACCAAGCGAGAGAATACCAGGCAGCCAGATTCTCGTACTAGAAACTAAAGCTCCATAAAAGATCCAATAAAACGTTGCCATACAGATGAGATATACTCCTTCCCTCCAGAGAATCCTATTTAGAGTAGGTTAACACAGTAAGAATCCTACTAGGAAGGCAGCAATTTGGTCGTGAGATTGACTCCTCCTGGGAAGGAAAGACTGGATTCTACACGTAAAACCCCGAGATTATCTCCTAAAAACAAGAGGATCCTGCGCCGACCAAACCCTAGACCGAGATTATAGGAATGCATGGCAAGCAACAGGACATATATATATACAACTACTCAGAGAAGAAAAAAAAGAAAAAGAACCCTACATTCTACTTATCGACAGGCACAGATTCGCAGCCATCACCATCTCCGTTACCTTTATAGGATCACCATACACCATTGTAACCCGATATAAGAGATAGTTCGCATACTGTAGTGCAAAAGCAATAAGCAATAAAAGTTCATGATTATTCAATTTTCATTGTTTCATATCTTACGTGCATTAATAGGGACATAGTCGGTATCAAACTACGTGATACCCCTCCGACCAGGATCATTCACGATCTTGGTCCTTTTAAAGTTGTTATTTGGAATTTCATTCCGTTAACGATTTTCGGATAACACTTTTGGCGCTGTCTGTGGGAAATCACTCATTATCCCAACCATCACTCAAAACAGCCTTCTACCATACAGAGATATATTAAATGAGACTCCGATCCTCCCAAGGTCATCCCGAGCCATCAGGACTTCAATCCCTTGCTTCCACTGAGAGAGCCTAGAGGCGGGGTAAGGGCACCAGGAATGAGAATCCTCCACCAGTGCCCCCACCGGCTGCAGGCCCTGTCCTTCAAGATCCCGCTGGGCAGGAAGTCAATCGAGAAGTCCTAAAGCAGCATGCAGCATGCAGCAGCGTACGTAGAAGCAATCCGGCTCCGGATGATAGCCCGGGGAATCCCATTTGAAGCAGCCGGGATCCCAGGAGATGCCAGACCAAGCACTCGGGCTCTCGTCTTCGACCGATTGGGCCCCCTTCTCCCAGTCCGACAGGTGGATCTTAGACCCAGACTAGTGAAATCCGCGATTGAGGTTCCTCCTAGGAAGGCTCAATCCCTACCGAAACCGAGGACGAAGGAAAGAGATCCACATCCCAACTCTGAGGGAAGTGCCAAATCTTGAAGGAGTTCCAAATAGAGGCATCAGAGGGTTAAGCGAAAGGAGGTAATCATCGACTCAGAGTCTTCGGACGATGAAGTTTCAGTAGCCCGGTCTGGAGCTAAGAAATCTCAGCGCCTGGAGGACCAGATGACAAGGATGGCAAAGGAGTTGGAGCAGTTAAAGAAAGGAAAGCATCAAGGGATCCAAAAGAACCCCTTGGGCGACATGAATGCACCATTCTCCAGGAGAGTCAGGGAGGCAGGGCTGCCCCCCAAATTCAGGATGCCTTCAGAAAAATACTCTGGAACAGAGGACCTCGTTGGCCACCTGGAAAGCTTTGTCCACCAGATGGAAGTTCAGAGTGCAACCAGGATAGCCATGTGCAGGATGTTCCCCTCAACCCTGACAGATTGTGCCAAGACATGGTTCAGAAAGTTACCACCAGGTAGTGTTGATTCTTTCTCCAAACATACCAAAGCTTTCTGTGCACAATTTTAGGGAATCAAACCCCGTCCCAAGGATCCTATCCTGCTGCAATACATAGTTCAAGAGCGGGGTGAAACTCTGAGGTCTTATGTGGAGAAATTCCACAAAGAGGTCGTCCAGATGGGTGTATTCAACGAGAAGGAAACTCTAACCAATTTCCGAAGGAATTTGTGAGCCGGCAGACTATTCCGGTTGTTTGCCAAGCATCCTCCTGAGACATACCAGAAGGCCTACAATCGGGCTTTGGAACAAGTGGACATCGAGGAACAACTCCGGATCAAGATAGAGCACGATGAAGCCCGATTAGCACCACGCCTTAAAAAGGAGGCTCCGAAACCTGCACCAGCTAGGAAATTTCATAATCAACCTCCAAACCGGTCTACTTACAGGCCGCCCCCTATTCCCTCATACCAAGAGAGGTACCCAGTTAGGAGATCACCTCCCAGAGAGCTCCCCTTGAAGGAAGTATCCAGAATAGCGAGAGAGGAAGGAGGATATAACCACTACACCCCTCTCAATGCTTCACGGGAAACTATCTATCTCGCTATTCGGGATAAGGGTCTACTTAGAAAGCCAGTTCCCATGAAGATCTCGGTAGACAGGAGGAATCAATACAAGTATTGCGAATTCCATGAAGATGTGGGGCACAACACCTCATAATACTACAGTCTCCACAATCAGATAGAAGCACTGGTAAGAGGAGGACTTCTAACTGAATTTTTACAACAGGTACGAGATAACATTAAAGAAGGAAAGCAGGTTCAAAGCGGGATGCAGGAAGCAGCGGAAAGAAGGAGAGAATGAGAAAAGGATCTAATGCAGCAGATCCAGGTGATTCACACCATCAGTGGAGGCCCTACCTTAGCTGGAACCTCCAATAATTCAAGGAAGAACCACGCGAGGAAGATTCCCAGGCTTAACGCTAACCATGAGATACTGAAGGTTAATGGCGGACCCCGAGATCTATCCCGCTCAACCAAGATCATCTTTACAGAGGAGGATGTCTACAATACGGTACAGCCACATGATGACCCCATGGTCATAACAGTACAGATCGCCAACTGCCTAGTACACCACGTCCTGATCGATATGGGAAGCAGCATGGATATTCTATTCAAGGGGGCTCATGAGCAGCTCAACCTGAAGAACTCTTGCTACAACAGTTGTACCTCTCTACTATACGGATTCACAGGGGACTCCGTAATGCCGATGGGAACAAAGATACTACCAGTGATAGTCGGAGAGGCTCCTCTTCAGTAGAACATAATGACGGAGTTTATTGTAGTAGACACCCCGTCTGCATACAATGTAATCTTGGGAAAGCCTTTCTTGTCAGGGATTAGAGGAGTGCTATCCATCTACCACAACGTGTTGAAATTTCCAGTAGGATCAGGAGTAGGAGAGGTAAGGGGGGACCAGCAGGCAGCCCGCAATTGTTATTCTGTATCCACCAACCCCGCTGCATTGGCTAAGCAGTGCGCATTGTGACCAGCGACCCAGGTCCGAGAGCGACAGAGCTGGATGATTATGTCTTAGAAGAAGGAGAGGTACCAGACATAATCGTGGATGAGTCAGAAGAAGAAGAGCGTGGTTGGACCAGTGGGTATCCCGTAGAGCAGCTAGAGGAGGTCCGGATCCAGAGAGAAGATCCAGTAAAGACCGTAAAAGTGGGAGAAGGTCTGGACCCGGAGGTTAAGAAGGATTTAATAGAGCTCCTCAGAGAATACAATGATATCTTTGCTTGGAGCCATGAAGAGATGCCTGGCATTCCTCTTAGCCTGGCTACCCATAGGTTGGCAGTGGATGCAACTTTCAAACCAGTAAAACAGAAAAGAAGACACTTCAATGCTGAACGGAACGCCGCAGTCCAAGAAGAGGTTGACAAGCTCCTGAAGGTCGGATTCATCAGGGAATCCCGGTACCCTGAGTGGATCGCCAACATGGTTATGGTAACCAAATCCAACGAGAAGTGGCAAATGTGTGTGGACTACACCGATCTCAATCAGGCTTGTCCCAAAGATAGTTTCCCTCTGCCTAAAATAGACCAGCTCATTGACTCCACTGCAGGAAATAGGCTCCTAATCAAATCATGATGCATCCTTCAGACCAAGACAAGACTAGCTTCATCACCGGACAAGGCCTCTAATGTTATAAGGTAATGCCATTCAGACTCAAAAATGCAGATGCCACCTACCAGCGTATGGTGAACAAACTGTTCAGGGAACAGATAGGGAGATCCATGGAGGTGTACATAGATGATATGATCACTAAATCTCCAGAAGCGGGACAACATACAGGGGACTTACGCCAGACCTTCCAAGTAATAAGGCAGAACCAAATGAGGTTGAACCCCGCTAAGTGTGCGTTCGGGGTAGCAGCAAGCAAATTTCTAGGATTCATGGTACATGAAAGAGGAATTGAGGCCAATCCTGAGAAGATCAAAGCCATTCTGAATCTCGAGTCCCCTACAACCCTCAAGCAGGCATAAGGATTAACTGGACGGATAGCAGCCCTGAACCGATTCATATCCCGTTCCAAAGATAAATGTCTCCTTTTTTTCAAAGTCATCAAGCAGGGGAAAAAGATGAAGTGGGATGAGCAGAGCGACCAGGCTTTTCAAGCTCTAAAGGAATACTTGTCAAGCCCGCCACTGCTAGTCAAACCAATCCTGGGTGAAGAGCTCCTACTCTACCTAGCAGTTTCTGAAGTGGCTACTAGTGGAGCCTTGGTGAAAGAATGCAGTGACGGGGTACAGAGGCCGATCTACTACGTGAGCCGGGCTTTTACAAAGTCCGAGAGAAACTACACCTTACTAGAGAAGCTCGCCTACGCCTTGGTGACCACATCCATAAAGCTCCGGCCTTATTTTCAAGCTCACACCATCGCGGTTGTCACATATCAGCCTTTGAGATAATTCCTCTAGAGGCCAGATGTGTTAGGCAGATTGGTTCTATGGGCCCTAGAGCTCACACAGTTCGATATCAAATACAAGGCAAGAACCACGATCAAAGCCCAAGCCCTGGCAGACTTCATAGTGGAGTTTAGCTCGATCCTAAACCCAAGTGTATCAGTAGACCCCGATCTGAATCAAGCCCTTTCGGAATGGTCTGTAAACAGCAAGATGTGGGTACTTTACACGGATAGAGCTTCGAACCAGTCGGGATACAGGGCTGGGATCGTCCTGATCGACCCCATAGGAATCGAGGTAAGTCATTGTTTTAGGTTTGAATTCAAAGCCACCAACAACGAAGTAGAATATGAAGCTCTGCTAGCAAGAATGAAAGTAGCAGGGGTTCAGGGGGCTGAGTACCTTCAGATCAAGAGTGATTCCCAACTGGTGGTCAATCAGGTGACAGGATTGTACCAAGCAAAAGGTGACAACATGATGGCCTATCTAGCTAAAGTTCAGGAGGCTATGAAGAAGTTCAAGGGTGTAAGAATAGAGCAAGTACCCAGGGAGAAAAACCATCGTGCAGATGTTTTAGCTAAGATTGACACAGGAGAGGGATACGCTTTACCAAAAGGAGTACCCCCTCCAATTGGTTCCTTTCTCCAGCATAACTAAAGAGGCAGAAGTCCTTCCTGTAAGCCGTCTCCCGTGTTGGATGGATCCAATAGCAGACTATCTCCAAAGTGACATTCTCCCAGCAGATCCGGATCAAGCCCATCGGCTCAAGAGGACAGCTATCCGGTACTACTTAGTAGAAGGGTACCTATACCGTAAGGGGAAGTCTCTCCCTCTACTCAGGTGTCTCCATCCCGATGACGCGCACTGGGCGCTCAACGAGGTGCATTCAGGGGATTGTGGTAACCACGTGTCAGGGGAAACTTTAGCCTACCAGGTAATCAGGATGGGTTACTACTGGCCGACTATACATCAGGATGCAAAGCAATTCGCGCGATCTTGCGAGGCTTGTCAGAAAACAGCAAACCTCCATCATCTCCCACCAGAGAGGCTCTCCTCAATCAGTACTCCCTACCCCTTTGTCATCTGGGGACTAGACTTGATCGGGCCACTTCCCACTGCACCCAGCCAAGCCAAGCATGCAGTGGTGGCGATAGATTACTTTACTCGGTGGGTAGAAGCCAAGGCCCTTACCCGGATAACCGAAGAAAAGACCACCAACTTTGTCAAGGAACACATCGATTTGGCACCCCGATGGCCATCATAACTGATTTGGGAAAGCAATTTGACAACGCCAACTTTAGGGAATTCTGTGCAGACCGGAGGATCAATCTCCATTTTGCTTCGGTGGCACATCCTTAAACCAATGGGCTGGTTGAAGCTACCAACAAGACCATTAAGAAGCTCCTGAAGAAAAAGCTCCAACAGAAGAAAGGATTATGGGTAGCAGAATTACCCAATGTATTGTGGGCCTACAGAACGACTAGGCGGACAGCAACATGAGAGACCCCCTACTCCCTAGTATTTAGGACAGAAGCAGTCTTGCCCATCGAGCATAAGCTCATATCTTTCCGGGTCCAAAATTACGACCCGGAAAGATAATGAGGCTAAGTTAAGAGCTAGCTTGGACCTACTGGAGGAAAAGCAAAGCAAGGTCGCAGAGAAGGTGGTTGTGTACCAGAGCAAGATAGCCCGACACTTCAACAAAAAGGTGAGGGTCTGAAACTTCAAAGAAGGAGACTTGGTTCTCAGAAAGGTGACCCAGAACACACGAAAGAGATCTGACGGGGTGCTAGCCCCTAACTGGGAGGGTCCATACTTGGTTAAGACATCACTCCGGGGTGGTGCTTACAAGCTCGAAGACATGGAGGGTTACCCAGTGGACCATATATGGAATGTCGATCATCTCCGAAAATTCTATCCTTAGAAATTTTGTTTGTATCAAGGGGGATACTCACCCTAATTTCATGTTTGTACCATTTGAGAAATTCAATAAAAGTAGTTCTTTCTCCTATGTGACTCTCCTGTGTCCAGTGCTTGATGTCTCTTACTAGATCCTCCAATGCCTCATACTGAACGTACATAACTCATCACCACTGAATCGCCTAAAGACCAGGAGTGCAACACAAAACTCCTGATGCCCTAGACTAGGTTAAACCCTCTAGGAGGATCTCCATTACTAAAGCGCCTCGAGACCAGGAAATAGCCTCAGGGCACTCCTGCTGCCTTGGTCGGGAAATACCCTCCTCCGAGAAGCCTGGTGCTAAAGTGGCCTTAGTTTCCTAACAGGACAGATTACAGTAAGATCGTGCAGCTTCAGGGCACCCGGTTCCTTACTTCGCCTCAAGACCAGGAAATAGCCTCAGGGCGCTCCTACTGCCTTGGTCGAGGAATACCCTCCTCCGAGAAGCCTGGTGCTAAAGTGGCCTTAGTTGCCTACCAGGACAGATTACAGTAAGAATCAGGCTGCCTCAGGGTACCTGGTTCCTTACTTCGCCTCAAGACCAGGAAATAGCCTAAAGGCGCTCCTACTGCCTTGGTCGGGGAATACCCTCCTCCGAGAAGCCTGGTGCTAAAGTGGTCTTAGTTGCCTACCAGGATAGACTACAGTAAGAATCGGGCCGCCTCAGGGTACCTGGTTCCTTACTTTGCCTCGAGACCAGGAAATAGCCTCAGGGCGCTCCTGCTGCTTTGGTCGGGGAATACCCTCCTCCGAGAAGCCTGGTGCTAAAGTGGTCTTAGTTGCCTACCAGGACAGATCTACAGTAACATCGGAGTGACTCATCGGGATGCTTCCTCCTTTGTTTCCCCGCTTACTACCCCGATAGAGGACCAACAGTCAGAGGGGGCTTTAAAGGTTCATTAAGTCCAGTTGTTACAGGCACCCAGTTGCCCCGACAGAGAATCAACAATCAGAAGGAACTTAAAAAGTTTATCTTCACCAAGTCAAATTGTTGCAAATACCAAGCTTCCTTGGAGAATGCTCTACATTTCATACTGTTACATGTTCACGAGAGTCCGAGTAAAGGAGGATTTAATTAGCGTCAGATCCGCTGGTCCTTACAATTACAAGATATAAGCATCTTATGTTTTGTCTCTATTACCCATCAGGGTCCAGTTACTCATCAGGAGTCCAATTATCAACAAATTTATATGTCGTGGAAAGCTTCTAAGTACAAAATGAAAGTTCACAAATTAACACGGTGTGTATACAATATTAATCTAGAAGGGGGGTGAATATATTTTAACTAATTTTCACCCAATTTTCGTTTAAGGTCAATATTCCGAAAATGCCCCTAATAGTCAATATAAAAACAACAAGTGTAATATGGTGCGGAATTATAAATGACACTTGATGTATACGTGGAAAACCCAACCACTGGGAAAAAACCACGGGCTGTTTAGTGCGCCACACTTGAAACTCGAAATCCACTAATTGAAATGAAGTTTACAACCTATGTAGACCTCGTCTAACACTCCGGTCTGTAACCCCCCACTTCTACCACGCGGGCCTTTAAAAGTGGCTCTAGTCCATCTTGCTTGTGGCCTAAGCAACCTTAGCCAACAAGACTTAAATTCTCAATGAAGAGAAGATACAACCTATGTGTGAATATAAAAATACTCAATAAATGCAATGAGAGTTAGGCAACTCTATATGCTTATCTAGGATGAAAATATGTCAATAAAAATGATCCTAGATATCAATAGCTAAATGACATGTCAAATAGCTTAGCTAAACATAGATTATAAAAACCTAGATAGCTATCACAATACAACACTCAATCAAGTCATCACAAACAATCTCTATCTTGTATTTAGCATATTATCTAAAAACATACAAGTAATAAAAGAGATGCCATAATATGAAAAACACTAAAATTAGATGAGATTAGTGAAGAACATACAAAGGAAGATGTGATGATGCAAAACCATTCAAATAAGCAAACTAACTATGCTAGAAAATGCTTAGATGATCTTTGATGCCCATGTATATAGTTTTGAGTGTATAAAGGTGAGTTCTTTTGAATTTTTCTCTTGAAATGTGTTCTTGAAGAAAAATATGATTTTGGGACTCCTCAAAACGACCTAGAAAAGAAAGAGGCATATATATAGTATGCCAAAGTGAAGTGGTGCCGTTTTGTAAAATTTGCAAAAGACCGCCGATTCTGCGCCCTTGATTCTGCGGCCAACACAGGGCGCAGAACTGTACTCAACAGTTTTGCGGCATGATTATGCGGCCATGGACCGAGAACTCAAGGGCGCAGAAATGCACCTGATGGTTTTGCGGCCCCTAAACGCAAAACCCAAGGGCGCACAAAAGAGACCAGAGAATGTGAATTCTGGTCTAACTTCTGCGGCCTTGACCGCAGAACAGGGCGCAAAATTGCACCTTATGGAGCATCCTAAAATCTAACCATGATATGCAATACCAAGCAAGATGCAACCATATGAACAAGAATGAAGAGAGATTAAACAGGCATTAATGCATACACAAAATAAAGACACAACACATTCAAGAATAAGAATTATGCAAGTGTTGTGAGTGTGTGCATCTACTTCTCTTCATTGCAAGAAACACTAAGAAATATACCTTTGAAGTGCTTCTTCTCTTGAGGTCTTGACAAGGGCCTTAAAGCTTGATCCTTCACCACCTAAGCTACCCTTACAAACAAACCCCAACATGTGGTTTGTCCACGAAATAAGCCAATCAAAAACCGGGAATCCTTACACAAAAGCAAGAAGAACACAAGTACGAAGCAAGTAATGAAAGCAACTATATTTATAATCAGGGTACCCAATCCCCATTCGGGCTGCAAGTTGTATCGATAAAACGGGGTGCCCAGCTCCCGATTCAGGCTACAAAAATTTTAATAAAGAGGGGAGGCCAGGCTAGTCCTCTCTTTCCTCTTTTGGATGCTTTCCTTGGCCAGCTACCCCATCTCCCAAAGGCTTAACTGCTGCATCAGTTTGGACCACCTCCTCCACAGCAGAAAACTCAATCTGGACCCCTTCAACCATAGGGACCTCGGATCTAGCTAGTCCCTCATCCTCCTCCACGATGACCACTCCAGTAGCAGACTCGGGATCCACCACTTGTTCTTCAATGGTAGGAGGATCTAGGTCAACTCCCTCAGTGCCATCAAGTTGGACTTCAGCAGCCGTGTCAACTTCTTGATCCGGGTGAGCTACCTCCTGTTGAGGGGCCTCTGTCTCTTGATCCCCTCCTGCTAGCTGGGCAGCCTTTGCCATAATTTGCTCCCGGTCCCAGTTCAAGGCTGCCTTGAGGTCGAAAGGAGGAGGCAAAGCAGTAGCCACCTCGTAGCAGGCTATGAAGTAGCCATCCTCGAATGAAGGCCCCTGTTGGGCTTCCAAGCCTGTTATAGTGTCCCGCAAGAGTTGATTCTCGCTTAGCAGCAGCCTTTTCTCTCTCTTCACGCATTCCCTCTCTTCCTGACGGCGTAGGGATCTGACCGTCTCAGTGTCCAGGCTGCGTTCAGCCCGCCTAAGAGCCACCAAGGCCTCCTGCCTCCCTTCCTCAGACCTTTTTGCATCTTGAAGCAGAGGGGCTACGCTTTGTTGGGTCTGAACCAGCTCCTACTGAGTGTCCTCCAGCTTCGCTTGGAGGCCGATATAAGCCTCCCTTAGGGTCATCAGCTGCCTCTCCATGGCCATGGCAAATTTGAAGCCCTACAAAAAGAGGGAAGGAGATCAATGTTTAGCAAGCAGAAGGAAGAAATGATAAAAAGTGAAAAGTAAAAATGTTACCTCAGCTAGCAAGGATGCTCCTTTAGAAACCAGAATATCAGTAGGAAGCTTGGCCATATTTGTCAAGTCTCCACCAGGGCAGGAGGCCGCAAACCTGGACACAACCTCATCAAAGGTAGCATACCTCGACCCCGATCCAGAAGCCACATCAGCAGCCGGGGGAGGGATGGGGGTAGCTGCCTCCTCCACCAAGATTCTGGATGTTTCCTTGAAAGACTTTGTAATAAGAGGAGGAGCAGGTGACGTCTTCGTTGCAAGAGCAGCTTTCTTCTGTGCTGACCTTCCAGAACCTCGGGCTTTAGCCGCCCTAGCCAACATCACCGAAATCCTCGAGCGCGAGGGAGGAGTAGAGGGAAGGTGAGCTGGAGTCTTGGCCCTAGACCCCGCTGGAGCAGGAGTAGGAGCAGTCGTTTAGGAGGGAGCAGGATAAGGGTAGGGGTCGATTCCTACTCGGATGGACCGATGGACCCCGACACAGTCTTAGTAGCCGGAGTAGGAGAAGGAACAGGGGAAGAATGGGCTAGCAGAGTCATATCCCCTGTCCCAGAAGAAGAAGGAGACCCCGCTATCATCGGGGTAGCCGATACTGCAAGAAGAGAATATATTCAGTGAGAAGCAGAAGAAGGAGAATATATACATAAAGAAACAAAATAAAGCAAGATGCAGTCAACTTACCAGGAAGAGCGATGGAGATCCTCAGGTACTGCTCCAGGCGGGCTCCCTCAAAGGGATCCAGAGTGGCATACTGCATGTTGGTGTATCCCCACTTTAGGATCCTTGTAAGAATGTCCCAAGAGTCGGGAGCTAGCACCCCCTTCGCCCACTTGTCCCTCGCCGTGAACTAGGTAAGGATGGGGTACTCATACCCCCCAACAAAAGCAGTGCGCCCCCAGTCACCCTCAACCACTAGCCATTCCTCCTTCCAGGGCGCCGAGTACTTCACATTCGCCCATAGGACAGTGAACTTCAAATCATTTGATGCCCTCAGGTAGAACTGACCCCGAGGCACCATGTTCATGATGTTGAAGAGGAAACGGAGCTTGTCCAACCCCGGCTCTCGCTCTATGTGATCTTTTTCGCACTGCTCCTTCCAGAGCACCAAGAACCCTATCAGGTGCTTCTAGAAGCCCGGTAAGATTTGAAGAGGGGCCAAATCAAGCGCAACGAGAGCCTGACGAAGAGTAGGATGCAGCGGAAGCCGGACTCCACACTCAAAAATGTCTTTGTGGATCAGCAGGCGGTCTGGAGGCGGGGTGTATACGTCATAACCCCTGTGGGGAAGGGAGAGAGTGATGTACTCCGGGATCTTATACTCCTCCCGTAGCTTGTTGAGCATATCCACTGTACATACAGAGTCGGGTATAATCCGACCATCGTGAAAGGCGGCGAAGGAACCAGTTTGGACCCCAATTAGTGTGATGTCAGGTCCGCCACCTTCCTCGTCATCGCCAGACTTTGAGGCTCCCACCTCATCACCGATCAAGACCGGGTCTTCTGGTCGATTGTGAAAACCCAGCCCAACTAGCGGGTTTCAAGCAGAACGATAGCGTTGAGCTAGCGGGGTATCATCAGCAACACCATCCCCCTCTCGACCCCGCTTCTTCCTCTCTAAAGTCGAGGAATCCACCACCGCGTCAGCTGCCTCCGTACTGAAGAGGGTGGCGATGCTATCGGACTGGGGAGGTGAGGCGGGGTCAGGATGAATAGGATTCGTCGCTGTAGAGGGGTTTTGTTCGTTAGTGTTTTCTTGAGGAGTAGGAAGTTGGGAAGAAGAAGCCATTGAAGAAGAAGAAGAGAAGAGGAATTTCTAGAAGGTTGAAAGGAGAGAAAGAAAGTAAGTCAGAAAGTTCTTGTTCTCAATCGCAATTTTGAAAGTTTGAAAGTAAGAAAGAAAGCACCAATAGAGCCGATCTATTTATAAAGGAGGGATGACGGTTACCTACTCGAAAACTGGAATCAGTGACCGAAAGAATGGGAAGAAGCGTTTTCCACATTAATCGCGCCAAAACGGCTCTTTTTGAAAACGAGGAACCCAATCAGCAATCGACACGCAGTCAGTTATAACGTACAAAAAAAAAAAGATTTCCTCCTCCTAAGTGGAAACCTAGTCAGACAAGGAAGTAAGCAGATAAGGCAGAAAATCCTTTAAGTAACAACAAGATCCTGACTCCGACCCTGACAAAGTATCAGTGTCCAAGTCAGGGGGGACTTCTGTTAACCGCCAAAATTGGCAAAGGACCAAAGAAGAATTTTCCACCTCAAACACAAGGATAAAATAGAAGTATAAATACCATCCGGCTACCCCGACAAAGGCGAACTCTGACTGGTCCGAACACACACTCCCTCCTGCGGGGTCCAGTCCGACTTCTCCCTAGCTTCTCAAGGACCCCGTCAGCACCTCAGTACAGAAAGCTGGGGAGAAGCCGGACTTCTTACTATAATTCACAGTAAGGTCCAACCCCGCTAAGACCGAGCTTTACATAGACCCCGCAGCACCCCGATACGGAGTCCTCCTGAGCATCCCGCTTCCTATAGACCCCGCATAGACCCCGCAGCACCCCGACCCGGAATCCTACCGAGCATCCCGCTATAACACCAGTCAGACTTCTCCTTACTTTATCAACGGGTACTTTCTAGCTTGCTCTTCCAGATATAGCCAGCCCGCCAAACAAGAGAATACCAGGCAGCCAGATTCTCGTACTAGAAACTAAAGCTCCATAAAAGATCCAATAAAACATTGCCATACAGATGAGATATACTCCTTCCCGCCAGAGAATCCTATTTAGAACAGGTTAACACAGTAAGAATCCTACTAGGAAGGCAGCAATTTGGTCGTGAGATTGACTCATCCTAGGAAGGAAAGACTGGATTCTACACGTAAAACCCTGAGATTATCTCCTAAAAATAAGAGGATCCTGAGCCGGCCAAACCCTAGACCAAGATTATAGAAGTACATGGCAAGCAACAGGACCTATATATATATACAACTACTTAGAGAAGAAAAAAAAGAAAAAGAACCCTACATTCTACTTATTGACATGCACAGATTCGCAGCCATCACCATCTCCGTTACCTTTATAGGATCACCATACACCATTGTAACCCGATATAAGAGATAGTTCGCATACTGTAGTGCAAAAGCAATAAGCAATAAAAGTTCATGATTATTCAATTTTCATTGTTTCGTATCTTACGTGCATTGATAGGGACATAGTCGGTATCAAACTACGTGATACCCCTCCGACCAGGATCATTCACGATCTTGGTCCTTTTAAAGTTTTTATTTGGAATTCCATTCCGTTAATGATTTCCGGATAAAAAATAGTATCAATACATATATACTAAGCATACATTAAAATATCAAGTGCAAATATTTACATGACCTTTGCTTATGAGAATGCTCCAATTTACTTGGAGGAATTAAAACTATGTAAGTTTATCACTTTACCAAAATGTATCTCAAACAAGTAAACTTGTAATCATATTAACCCTTTAAGTGCTTTATTATTATTATTATTATTATTATTATTATTATTACTATTATTATTATTTTAATAGTATTATCAAAATAAACTTGTACGAAATTTTTCACCTCGAAATACTAGAGATAAAATTCTTCATGTCATACAAATGACAACATAGAGCACATAGAAAAGAAACTTACTCCCACTGACCCTAACTCTATTATGTTTAACGGCAAAATAAAACTTTTAACAAAGTCATACAATGCCACTACTTTATTAAACTAAACACCATTTGTCTGGAAACTTGTTTAACTATGTCAATGAAGTTTTAAAGCATGCAAACCAAACACCCGTTTTCAAGTAAAACCTTCAAGCTATAAATCTACTGACAACTAATTAGTTTGCAGAATCTCAACTCTAATGACATCCAAAATTGAAATTCAACAAACATGACATTTATTCAACATAAATATCACAAGCATACGATTTCTTTCTTAAATGCAAGTCTTTGAAATTATACATTCTTAACAACATCACTCTCTCCCCCTAAAAATGTATAATGCATAGATATATACATTTATTCTCATTAATAAAACATGACAAGTTCTATAAACTTTTATTAATTGTTTCTAGCTTTATGCAGTTCTATCCTTATATTTTGTGAGATCACTTTTAATACAATTAATCAAAAGACTTACAATTGAGAATTTAAAATAATCAAAATGTTCTAAGAATCAATTTTTCTCCATTCTACCTTTGGTCATGTGATTAAAAAGATTATATCTAAACTGAAAGAATAATCATCAATATAATTTTAAAACCCAAAAGTAAAATTTATATACAAGAAGAGTTCGAAGATCCATAAAGATTATTATATATATATATATAATCACCATATAACTCACTTGGTGAAAATCATAAACAAAAATGTATTATCTTGAATAAACTTCAAGATATTACTTTAAATTCTCAATCTTATTATAAAAATTGTACTAAGCATTACGGGACCAAAATCGAAAATACCATCCAATAAAATTTTTAGAGTTTAAAGATAATCTAAATATTACCTTAAACCTCTAAACTACTTGGTCCCTATTAAATACTGAGTTCATTGGAGGAATTTATAATATAAAATGTATCCAAGAAATAACCCACTAAGTGCTTAATTGATAATTAATCAAATATTTCAAAACATAAATCAAAGGGTACCTTTTCTTGCGATATCAAATTATTTTATGTCCTCAGTATTTTCCTTGACTCTCTATGCTGAATTATCAAAATTTCTAGACTACCCCTATGGTGTTTGTACCCTATCACCTTTATCAAATAACAAACAAAAGACACAACTTCATAGAATAGATTAATCTAAGGTAATAAACCTTAACAAAACTTTCAACAGTGGGCTCACTAAACTTTATTTATCCTTTAATCCTCAATAAGGTAAAAAACCAATTGGAGCGTCTCATCTAATCCATCAAAAAAGGTCCATAAACCAATATCTTAAGGACATGTGTTTAGAAATAGTAGAGGTGTTTAAAATGAATTAAAACACAGTATATTCATGCTCACACCGATTTCCATAATTATTATAAATGATAATTTAACCTCCCTAGAAATCCAACACAACATCATGACCTGTCTTTAGGGAAAAGACCACAACGCACATGTTAAAACTTTCCTACAAGTGATTAACATCTTTGGGAGATGAACATCACTCTTTATTCTTCAATGCTCACAAAAAACTTACCACATGTGATGACTCTCTTAGGTAGATGATCAACACATGTATAGTTTTGCCTCAATGCAGTTCAAAACCTTAATCATTGATAATCCAACGAATATTATAGAATCTTAACGACTAATTCACTACGTGAAAACTTAGTCATCCAACCCCATAAATATTCCAAACACAATTGATTATATAATTTTATCAAAAAAAAAATTATAAAATCTTAATGGTCAATCCACTATGTAGAAACATAACCATCCAACTTTATAATAATTTATAATATAATCAATTAATGTCCTCAATGAAATAAACAAATCATAATGAAATCTTAATTGTTAGTCTACTACGTAGAAACGTAACCATCCAATTTCATAATAATTTCATAGGTTATACATTTGTAAACTAAGAACTGCAAATCCAATATCATTATATCCAACATAAATTTATATTATTTCTCTTAATCAATCTAACACAATCACACATAATTTTTTTTTTTTATAAAAAAAGTATACAATATAATACGAAATATATTTTTTGAACAATAGAACTTCATTGAAGCCACAAAAGGCAGAACACAACAAACGCCCAAGGAGTGGGGAAACACAGAACTCAACCAAACAAGAGAAACCATCGAAACAGCTACAAACAGAAACAAAACAGGGACAGCAAGCAAAAGCGCCTAGGAAAAACATAGAGGCTAAACATTAATGGATATCCCATAAGACCAAATCCCCCTCCATGCTCGACCCTTTCTTAGCCAAAGAGTCGGCGAAGCTGTTGCTAGACCTTAGGTTGTAAGTAACCACCGTTTTATCCAAAAAACTCAAAGCAACCCGAATGTCATAGATGAAGTTAACGTGCTTCAGACTACCAAAACCCGAGCCATTAACCCAAGCAACCGCCACCTTAGAGTCACTAATAATCGTAATATCTTTACCAACCAAAGTCGGAGATTCGACACACAGCCTACAAGCTTGATGAATAGCTAAGATCTCGGTAGAATTGGAATCTGTTATCCCTATATATTTGGAAAAAGAGCCAAGAACCCTGCCACTACAATTTCTCATGACACCACCGATACTTGTGTGCCCAAGATTCCCATTGGCCGACCCAACTACATTTAGCTTTAAAGCATCTATCTCGAGGGGAGTCCAAACATCCGCCTTAACAACTTTCTTGGTCTTGGAGACAGAGCATCGATCGCCAATGTTGAGAAGAAGGGATGTGATCGAATCTAAAGTTTCATTCCCATGAAACTTGAACCACCAAGCAACTCAAAATTTTACCATATCCAACGCTTAGGAAACTGACTGATCAGAATTTTTGAAAACCACTTGGTTCCTTGACTCCCAAACCGTCCAAACAATGGCAAAAAAGGGTGTTCCGCATTTTGCCTTGGTTGGATTTCAGGCAAAGACCAAACCACCCAATAGCCCAATCCACCAGAGTTCTGTTAGCACACCAAGAAACTCCCACCAGGCCATGCATCTGGTCCATAACTCATTAGTCCATTGACAATGAAGGAGAAGGTGGTCAATTTTCTCCATATCAGACTTCCACAAAGGGCACTCAATTGAGTTATTTGGGCTGAAACCAAAGCTATTCATCACCTGCCTCACCGTTATTCTTCCTCTTAGGAGTTTCCAATTGAAAACCTCGATCTTATAAGGACAAATCCCTTGCCAAATGAATGAAGAATCCACCAAACGGCATCCTTCCGAATCCTCCAATGCTCTACAAAAAGAACTGACAGTGAAGTTTCCATTTGAATTAAAAGACCAAGCAATAGCATCCTTGACCTTTTTGCGAGGCTTGAACTACTCCAACCTACATAAAAACGACGTCCAATGATCCTTCTCCCAATCAAATAATTGTCTCCTCATAGGCACCTTCCAAACCCACCCATGATGAAGCCAACTACCAAACTCTGAGACAGTACCCAATTTGTTAGAAGCCAAGGCAAAGATTCTAAGAAAGGCCCTTTGGAGAGGCATTTCCTCACCTCCCAACCCTTTCCAGAAGTCTATCCTTCTGCCATCGCCTAAAATTGTCTTCATCCTATCTCTTATAATTTTTTCAGTTATAGACTCATTGGCTAAAAGGCTGCTCACAGCTTTAACAAAATAAGAAGCTGAATTAGAAACATCCTAGTCCCAAATTAATGTACCACCCGGGACTTCATACTTAGCACAAATAACCCTCCTCCAAAGGGTATCCTCCTCCTTACCAAACCTCCATATCCATTTGGCAAGCAAACTTTTATTTTTATCCCTCATTCTCCCTATACCCAAACCTCTTTTTTTCTTATTTCTACACATAGAGACCCAATCTATTGCATGTATTTTCTTTTTCACCATTTCATCACCCCAAAAAAAGGAACGTTGGGTTTTTTCCAACCTATTAGCCACACCCACCAGAAGTTTAAACACAGACAAGAAATAAGTAGGAACACTTGTGAGAACCGCTTTGATGAGAACCAATCTTCCTCTTTTATTCAGAAACCTTTTCTTCGAAGGCACAAGCCTACTCTCCACTTGGCTAACTAGGGGGTCCCAAAACGATTTCGAGCAAGGTCTAGCACCTAAGGGAAAGCCAAGATAAGTGATTGGAAGTTCAGCCCTTTTACATCTGAAAGCTTCAGCCCATCCCGAAATGTTACCTCCCTTTTTCCCCACTTTGACCACACACGATTTATGGAAATGAATTTTTAAACCTGAGGCCAACTTGAAACATCTAAGAATTCTCCTAGAATTATGAAAGGAATCCAAGCAAGGTTTGAGGAATAGGATTGAGTCATCCGCAAACTGAAGATGGGTCAAGTGAACTGAATTGTTCCCAAAAACCACTCCTTTCAGCAAACCTAAATCCATCACCTTGCGAAATAAGTGATCGGTCATTTATTGTATATGTTTTTGATCCCCATTCCTCCAATCAATTGCTTGCTACTTGAGCCTTTTAGCACTTTAATGGGTGTGTTTGAGTGTTTTCAGGTTATTGGATCAGATTGAGTTATTTGAAGAATTTCATATAAAAAGTGCCATTTTGAAGAAGTCTAGGATCCTTTCGAAAGTTGAGCAAAAAGCGCTCTCACACCGCTGTTATTTTCAGAGAGAGGCGTCGCAGCGTTTATCGGACAGAGGAGACCGCTGTGCAAAGCGTTCCTTAACCGCTGCCAAAGTGGCAGCGTTCCCAAATTGTGGAAAACCGCTGCCACACCACTGCCAAAGTGGCAGCGGTCCGGCCAAAGACTTCGCGTTTTAATAGGTTTCTCCACTGAAGCCCGAGCAGATATAAATAGAGGGTTTTTTTCTATTCAGAGGGGGTTCGTCTGGAGACAGTTCGTCAGCCATAATTCATAGCCTAAATCACTCAACAAACTTTCTTTCATCTTACATATAGAAGATTTGAAGACGAAGGAGAAGATTTTCAGCATCAGAGATTGGAAGAGTGTCTACTATTTCCATGGGTTCTATCAATTACTTCTCTTTTCTTTTTATTTCAACTATGTGTAACTAAATCCATACTAGGGATTCAATGTGAACCTCTATGAATACTCTTTGTTAGAATTGACTATATTTTCGTAATTCAAGTTTCGATTCATTCAATTTGTGATTTCTTCTTGTCTATGCATGGTTAGTGATAGTCTTGAATTTAGGGTTTTAAATGTTAAGGTTGAGATATGTGTGGGTTTCACCAGTCTTAACCAATATTCAATTGAATGAATGAATTTATCGTTGTAGGGTATTGCATGTTATCTTTGGTTCTCTTGTTCTTGTGCTTAATGGGTTCTCAATCGTAGTTTTTATGCAGGTTTTGCTAATGACTGTGATTGAGAATACTTGATTATGTGCTTTGTGGGTTTTAGGTTATAGTTTATATGCAGGGTTTGCTATTGACTCAACTGAGAACGCTTGGTGTATGGTTGATGTATTTTCTGTTATAGTTTATATGCAGGGTTTGCTATTGACTGCAGTAGAGAGTACTTGATTTATTCCAGGACCACATAGTACTAATTCTATATAATTTAAGAACGAACCCTTAACTTGATTAACATTCTTTGTGAAAGTCAATTCGAAGCATTGAGTAAACGTAGTTGGGGATCATTGATGACCTAGTCCTCTCACCTCTTGATCGGATTCACATATTCTTGTTAACTGCTTTCTTAGTTTAATCTAGTTTTAATCTCAAATCAATCAAATCAATCTGAAATCTCTTGGTTACTGTTACTTGCTTAGCTTTAATTAGAATTAGCTTTAGTCAATAAATCACTTTTCCTCGTGGGAACGATCCCTACTTGTCGCTGTACTTATCTCACGATTCGTGCACTTGCGAGTTAGGTTTTTATAACACGATTTTACACATCAATAAGCTACTAAGACCTTCACTAACAATGTTGAAAAGGAAAGAAGATAAGGGGTCACTTTGTCTTAAGCCTCGCTCTAAACCAAACTGAGCCGAGGGGCTTCCATTCACTAAGACGGAACACTTCAGTGTGGTGATATAGTTTTTCATCCACATCCTCTATCTTTCTCCAAAACCCATGTCTTTCATCATGGAATCTAGAAACTCATGATCCAAGCCTTTTCGAAGTCAAGCTTAATGATTAGGCCACCCTCTTTATCATTCCTCCACGAATGAATCACCTCCTCGGCTATCACAAAACTATTCGATATTTGGCGGTTATTAACGAATGCCATATTCGATATTTGGCGGTTATTAACGAATGCCATATGAGTCTCTCTAATGATGGAATCCATAACCCTTTTCAAACGATTGGCTAGGATCTTGGCGAGCACCTTGTACAAAGAGCTCACCAAACTAATGGGTCTGAAGTCTTTCATTGACTCTGGATTTCCGCATATCGAGTTAAGAGCAATAAAAGTGTTATTTAATTATTTCACAATGGACCCCTCCAAATAGAATTCATGAATGAACCTCAAAAAATCTTCTTGTATCACCCCCAATTAGCCTTTATAAAATTAAGGTTCATACCATCCGGACCATGCGCTTTATTGCCATCACAGTTGCTCACAGCTTCCTAAACCTCTTCCTTGCCGAAAGGCTGTTCCAAAAAGATCTTTCTTGCACCGACAAGGTATTGAGGTCTAAATTTCTGATTTTTGGCTGAAACCAAGATGATTTCCTAAAGTGGTTCTTGAAATAATTTACAATCCCTTCTTTAATCTCAGAAGGCTTTGTCACTCTTCTCCCCTCAAGGATGATGTCCACCAAATAATACATTCTCCTCCTTCCATTAGCTATACAGTGAAAAAACTCTGTGTTTTTGTCTCCCTCCTTCAGCCATTCGATTCTTGATTTTTGACTCCACATATGTTCTTCCCTCTTAATTCCTTTCCACATTTCTTCCAAGATAACCCATCTTTCTTTCCTCAAAACGTCTGTCCATCCATCCATCTATGACAGCCTTCCTATCCACCTCCAGAAGCTGCTCTTCAAAGTTTTTAATCAAAAAGGAGTCCTTACTCGTGGTAGGAAGACAACTTTTGATGGAAACTTTAGTGGCCCTAAGCTTGGTTGCCAGAATATAAGCGTTAGACCCCTTAGCTTTGCATCCTTCCCAACCATCGATCACTTTCTTCATCAAAATAGAGTCCTCAAGCCAACTGTTATAGAACCGAAATGGACAAAACCCCCAATCTACCTTAGGTTCACTTAGAGTGATAGCGCAATGATCAGACACACTTATAGGAAGGGCGGATTGCAGCAAATTTGGGAACCAAGATAAAATTTGGGGAGAGATCAAAAATCTATCCAAATGCGCCCAAACAGCCTCCTCCCTATTATTCGACCAAGTGAAGGTGGACCCCCGGATATGGAGATCAACAACTCTAACCTGCAAAACAAAAGAGTTGAAATTCCTAATGGAACCCATGTTGCAAAAAATGCCTTTCCTTTCCGACGGGTTGAGAACGGTGTTAAAATCCCCTCCGATACACCATGGAAAAGGCAACGAGAGTTGGGACTGAAGAATGAAATCCCAATAATGCGAAATATATAACCTTCTTAAATTCATGTTGAGTAGATATTATCCGTGAGAATATAAAATATGTAGGCGTTATAGGCAATTTCCAAAATTTCTAACATTTATATCACATTGTATAAATGAATACCTCAAGATGATGAACCTCTTACGGAGAAGAACATCACCCATCACATGTGTCTAACATTCACAACAAATTGTATAAGTGAATATTTCAAGATAATGAACCTCCTACGGAGAAGAACATCACTCATCACATGCATATAATTCAATCATTGCAGTTCAAATTTAATAATCGATAACCAACAAATTTCTCTAAATCTTAATGATTAGTCACTACATGAAAGCATGATCATCCAATTCACGAGAATATTCAATCACTTATTAAAACTTACCAAATTAATAGTCGTTAATCGACGAATATCTCAAAATCTTAATGACTAGTTCACTATGTGAAGACATAGCCATCCGATTCTCGAGAATATTCAAAACAGATTATTAATTTTAACCTCATCAATAATCGATAACCGACAAATTTCTCAAAATCTTAATGATTAGTCACTACGTGAAAACATAATCATCCAATTCATGAGAATATTGTACCAATTATTGAATCAAAATCATTAATAATCAATAACCGATGAATTTCTCAAAATCTTAGTGACTAGTTCACTATGTGAAGGCATAGCCATCCGATTCACGAGAATATTTTATCAATTATTAATAATTTTAAACAAGCTAATAATTATTATGAAAACTTAATGGTTAGTCACTATGTGAAAGTATAATCATCCGGAATCATAATAACTATTTATGAACTGCAATTATTCTCACAACAAATTTTGGAAAATTTTAAAATTGCCTCATGATTTTGGTAAATTTCAAATTGTCCCCTATATTTATCATAATATTAAATTGGCCCCAAATATTTTCTGAAATTATAAATCTGCCCCAACACATAACCAATTACACATTATCGCCTTAATGTTTTATTAATTCTAAAAGGGCTCCAGACAAATTTCAAAACAATCCAATATTATATCTAATTCACAAAAGGACCTAGGAAATTTCATAACAGTCCAAAATTGTATCTAATTTACCATAAAATGGCCCAAACCAAAATCAAACCAAGAAACCCTAGGTTTCTTGCACCGTCGCCAACCATGATCCGTCGACCGCCCTGCCAGAAAAGCGACGACCAGCACTCGCCTTAGCTAGAAAATCCACGAGTGCCCGCAACACAACCAGACCTACGCCCTCGACCCCATCTGTACACGGGTCTACAACTAGCGATCCGCCATGGACGGGGTTCAGTTGCATGCGTATTGCATCTAAAACGCAAAATTACCCAACAGTGCAAACACAACACAAGACAAACGATTCTGCAACAGTGCATGGTCACACCTTTGGAAAGACAACCACATCCAACATTGAATTCATACGAGCACACAAGACAAAACAATACTTGCCTTATTTAAAAAATGATAAAATAATGTATTAACAAATTCAAACTTGATGATTCATACAATCAATGCAATTATATTCTGATGTTTGCGTTGTTCATGGTAAGTGAGACCTATAGGTCTACATTCATAAACCAATTATAGCAGTGATACCAAATTAGCAGTCTTAATTACCAAACAACGTAGTGACAGAAAATGTGTAAAATCAATACAATTCAAACATGAATTTTAATTCGTTACAATAATAGCCGGTACGCATACCATGATTGACAAGCATAAACTGCTCATCCATGTGAAGTAATCAAAACAGAATCAATACTGGCAATAAAATAACTTAATCCAGTGTGTTCAAGCATAAATATATTCAACCTATGCTATAATACGATCGGCTCTGATACCACTGTAAGCATTACATAAAGATAATTAAATAATCTCATTTTGTATGCATAAGTATGAATAGACAAGTACCTAGGGAAACCATCCGAAGTTATAGAGAGTCTTCTACTCTCTTCTCACCTTACTTCAGATAACCTAATGAGGATGCTACTTTTATTCTAAATCACGGTGTGATGTATGAGCGAGAGTAGGGACCTCCTATAAATAGTATAACTTACTAGAATCCTAACCCATAGAGGATTCTCAACCCTAATAGGATGACTAGTCCCAAAAGGAATACTAGGTCCACACATATACAATAGCCCATACTATATCCTACATACTAAGGTGCACGAAGCCTAACAAATATTAATCACAACCAAACGGGCTCTATCCGGTCAACTCTCTTACTTAAATATTCTAATCAATTCGGTTTTCATAAACTCAAAATATAATGTCATATGTTGCTCACAATTTTATAAAAAACTTACACCATGAGCCACCAAATTACAACATGGGAATTTTTTCTCTTATGTTGCCTAAATACGGAATATTTTAGAATGGATGCAAAATGATTATAAAATTTCTTATTTTATTAGATTGATGAATTTTTTTTTTTTTTTTTAAATTTGCTCTGCTAAGCCTAGTTAAATATACACTCTTAAAATAAAACCCAGATGAAGCATGTTAGTATTATCTCTCATTTTTATGGCCAGTTTGGTATTGCTTTTGAGAAGTTAAAATAAACTTATATTATAATTTTGACATAAAATAATGTTTGGTAAAACTTCCTAAAGTGATTAATTCATAATCTGACAAGTTTTGAATTTTGAGAAATAGGTGGGGGGTTACTTTTTGAAAGTGATTATGGAATAATCTATTTCAGCATTGAATGAATCTTTTAAAATATCATTATTATCCTTATGAAATCAAATTAAAATCATTTATATACCTTATTTCATCTTAAAATTAAAGATTCTAATTAAATATTAATTTGATTTATAAAACCTTTTAAGAATATTTTTATTATTCTTATAGATTT
Source organism: Acer campestre (assembly GCA_954870605.1). Lineage (NCBI taxonomy): Eukaryota > Viridiplantae > Streptophyta > Magnoliopsida > Sapindales > Sapindaceae > Acer > Acer campestre. Next base: position 28,133,929 of record OX940802.1, read on the forward strand.
TTTTTTTCTAATTTAAATATTCTACTTAAATATTGATTTAATATATATAATTAATGAAAAAAAATAAGATTCTAAAATCATATCTATTTTAGTCATTGTAACTAATTTCAGCACTTCTGAAATAAAATTATAAAACATACATATACTGTTTTTGAGCTATACAATAGTTTTAAAAGTATAATTAACTAAACATCTGCTGATTAACTTCACAACTAATTATTCCTTCAGTACAACTAACAGTGATTATTATAAAAGTTACAGTAATACCAAACTGTCCCTTACTTTATGTAAATACTGTGCCAAATCTAGATAAGGTGTATGTTAAAATAAAAATAAAAATTATAAATTAAGAAATTAAAGATAAATTGAAATAAATATTCGACATGAAATAGGGGCGCTAAGAGAAAAGATGAATAAATTGTGAAAGTTAGTTGGAGAGAGAAATTGAAAAATAATTAGGAGAGGTAGAGTTTTAGTGGGATGGGAATGGGATTGTGTATTTCATGAGTTATTTAATAATTAATCTCAATCTCACAATTCACTCTAATTTAAAGGTTGAAAAATTGTGTAAGAAAGTGTGTCAAAAATTGAAGCCATAGATGATGGATCCTGCCCTTATATATATATATATATATATGGGGTAGGATCCATGACCCCATTTTTTGACACATTTTTTGACACAACTTCTTAGCCATTGGATCTTGCTTCTTTTAATGGATATGATTTATTCTCTTTTTCTTTCTTTATTTATTACAGATATTGTCTCTCTCACCTAATTAATACATTATCTCTCCAAATTATTATTATTTTATTTAATTCTCTCACCTTATTTAATTTTTTGTCTTTAATTTTATTATTTTATTTTTTCTTTTACACGTTTTTTTTATGTTGCCTGAAATCAGAATATCATCAGACTTTTACTCTTCAATCTTTAAAATCTTTCATTTTCCTGTCTCTATTTTCTTTCTCTTTCATTGGATTAGCTTTAATTGATTTTTATTATATTCAAAAATGTCAAAAATTTTGGAATTGAAAGACTTATCAACAGATGATTATGGTTTATCTAAGGTATTTTTTCTATTCTTCGAATTTTTATATTTATTTAATTATTTTTGCTATCTTGTATCTTCTTGTTTTCTAGTTAATAATGATAAAAATAAATAAATAAATAAAAAGGTTTGAAAAAACAAATATTTTGGTTCTTTAGGAATTGTTTATAAAAGGCTATTACAATCTTGTTAAAATTTTCATTGTGAGATTTGACATATAAGATTTCTTTTTAATTTTTTGCTTTGGAAAAAAATTGATTTAGTTTATTTTTCTTCTTTTTGAATAGATGTAATGATATCTATTTTTGTAAATAGATTTTATGATAGTTAAATCTATATACATAAGTTATGCCAAAGTAATTTCTATGAGGAGAGTGATTACATGTATAAAATTTTTGATTTTAGATGAATTAAATTGAGAAATAAGAATAGTAAAAAAAATAAAAAATAAATAAAGGGATTTTAAAGACTAAAAAGTGAGTGTGATATGTTTTGGTTCCAGATGTAAAAACAGAAAAAGAAAAAAAAAACGTGTAAAGGAAAAAAGAAAAGAAAAGAAAAATAAATTAAAGACATAAAATTAATTAAGGTGAGAGAATTTAATAAAATAATAATATGTTGGAGAGATAAAGTATTAATTAGGTGAGAGACAATGTATGTAATAAATAAGGAAGGAAAAAGATAATAAATCCTTTCCATTAAAAGAAGTAAGATCCAATGGACAAGAATTGTGTCAAAAATTGTGTAAAAAAATGGGGCCATGGATCCTGCCCCTATATATATATATATTTCTAGTAGTTGGTCAAGATGGAAGAACATAATGAGCCGGATGTTCAAGAAAGAAAGATCTACAACAATAAATATAGGGTTAATATTAAAAATCTTCCGTCACCTTTGAACTATTATTGGATGTATAGTTACAAATACTTTTATTTTAGAAACATCTCTTATGGACTAACACCGTTTGCATTCCGTTTGTGTTGACATAGTTTGACCGTTAAAAAGTTTAAAATGTCTCTATTTAAGCTTCAATTGTATGAATTGACCATTATACCCTCATACTTTTTTACCATATAAATTAATAAAATGATACAAAAGGTGGGAATGTTAACTTGCAAAAGAGAATTTATTTTATGGACAATTTTATCCTTAAAAATAACAAAATTACCAATGAACCAATAGCATTAAAAATAAACCAGAATATGTATTTATTTATCTTTTTTTATAAATCCAAGCAAATACTCATTTTCAATACTTTTGATTCATTTGTAATTTTGTTATTTGAGGAAATGGGTCTACATAGCACCTTTTCAACCTTGTCTTATGCAACTAACAACGCTTTAGTAACTCATGTTTTATTAGCACCAAAGTAGGCGGTGAGACCAAAATATCCTCACTTATTTTTTTTATCTTTTTTATCTTTTTTTTTTTTACTTTTTAAATTTCTGCATATTTCTCTCTCTTTCTTCCCATTCTCTCAGACGATCTCTCTCTCTCTCTCTCTCCTTATCCACTCAGACGACCTCTCTCTTTCTTCCTCTCCTCTTAGATGGACTTACCTCTCTCAAATTATCTTTCTTTCTTTTTTTTACCTTCGTTGTCTGAAGAATGAGCACTTTGACGATGATAAACGAGAAAGAGGGAATCGACGGCGACAACTAGTACAGCATCGGTAGACAACCGCAAAGATTTCGACGACAGCCGCAAGACTCCAGTGACACATCGACGAGAGTTCCCGGCCACAGAACAGTGGCGATTGAAGGCATTTCTGGAAAAAAGTCTTTTGTTTTCAAATTTTATTTTGTTGATTTTGAGATATTAATTTCGTTTTGGTTGATTTAGAGTTTTCAATTTAGTTTTTTTATTTTATTGTGAATTTGTTCTCAATTTGATGTGAATAATGAGTTTGTTGAATCTAAATGGGGGTTTGTTTGAATCTTGAATTGGTGTGTTTGGGTTTGGGTTTTTCAAATCGGAGAAGATGAACAGTAGCCGATGTTGAGTATTCTTTTATTTTTTTTAATTTTGAGACTTATTTGTTCCATTTCGAGATTTATTTATGAATACCCGAGACTTATTACGATTATTCGAGAATTACTCACGAATTTTCTAGACTTGTTCATGTGTTTTTGAGACTTAATTTATAATTTTTCGAGACTTATTCATGCGTTTTCGAGACTTAATTTATGAATATTCGGGACTTATTACTGTGTTTTTTTTTTTTGGATACTTACCGATGAAGGTGTTGAAAGCTAAGGCCTGAGTGGAATTCAATCTTTAATTCTTCACAAATCGTTTTGACACAAAATCCAATGAGAGTGAAAAAAAGAAAAAAAAAAAGAAAAAGAAAGAGAACTTGAGAGAGGTGAGTCCATATGAGAGGAGAGGAAGAAAGAGAGAAATCATATGAGAGAATGGGAAGAAAGAGAGAGAAATATGCAGAAATTTAAGTAAAAAGTTAAAAAATAAAATAAAAAAAGGTTAAAAAATAAATTGGGGCATTTTGGTCTCACCGCATATTTTAGTGCTATTTGTGTAAGACCCACCCCAAAAAGTGCTATTTAATTTTTTACCCCTTTGTTTATTTAGGGATAAAATTGTCCACAAAATAACTTCTTCTTTCATTACAAGAAAACATGGATTTGTTCACAATTTTTTGTTGACAATTTTTAACTATCATAAATCCTTGACAGTTTTTGTATTTGTTGATAGTTTTTAACTGTCATGGATTTATGACAGTTAAAAACTGTCAACAAATAACTAATTTTTTTTTTAATATATATTATTAATATATTAAATAATATATAATATTAAATAATATATAATATAAATATATATAATATATTATTTAATATAATAATATAAAAAATAACTAACATTATATATATATTATTAATATATTAAATAATATATAATATATATTATATAATATAATATATATTACATATATATTATATATATTATATATGTAATAATATATAATATATATAATATATAATAATAAATAATAATATATATTATATATGTTTATATATCGTTTTATATATTATAATATATTATAATAATATAATATATAAGAATAATATATAAAAATATATATTTATATATCATTAATATAATGTATAATATATTATTTTTGGAAAGGAGGGTATTTCTGGAATGGGGTTGGGGAATATGAGGGTATTTATGGAATATAAATTTTAGTTTGGAATTGAAAGACATTCCTTTGGTTTTTGGATGGAATGCCCATTTAACCAAAATGGTGGAATCTCCATTCCAATGGAATCACTATTCCATTACATTTTAACAAACCAAACGAATAGAATGACTATTTTTCCATTCCATTTCATCCAACCAAACATGGTCTATAGAAGACTCATGACATCAATTGTAATAAGCATGATTTGGAATACAACTCTCACTACATGAGAGATATTTCTCAACATACATCTTTCAATTTAATGAACAAGTGTAAGACTCAGATTACTAATTTATATGGGTAATTGAATTATTAATGTGTCTCTTAGTATGAAACAGGAGGGTGCAAAATAAATAAATAAATGTTTTAAATTATTTTTTTTTTAATTTTTTTAAATTAAATTTATTAAATTTAAAATTTTACTTATCCAATATCGGTTTGCCCAAAAATTGATATCTTACTGTAAAATAAATCCATATCGGGATTTTGTTTGGTGTTGAAAATAGAAAGTAAGAGTTTAAAAAATTTATTAAAGATAAATATATATATATATATATTATGAATGTTTTATAATATATAATATAATATAATATATATTATATATTATATATTATATATTATTATATTAAGTAATATATATTATATATATTTATAGCAAATCACATCTAATAATATAATAATAATATAATATATAATATATATTATATATTATAAAACATTCATAATATATATATATATTTATCTTTAATAATTTTTTAAAATTTTTATTTCCTATTTTCAACACTAAACAAAATCCCGATATGGATTTATTTTACAGTATTGGATAAGTAAAATTTTAAATTTAATAAATTTACTTTTAAATCATTTACTTTTAAAAAAATTAATTTTAAAAAAATTGTTTATTTATTTTGCACCCTTTTGTTTCATATTAAGAAACACGTTAATAATTCAATTACCCATATAAATTAGTAATCTGAGTCTTACATTTGTTCATTAAATTACAAGATACATGTTAAGAAATATCTCCAATGTAGTGAGAATTGTATTCCAAATCATTCTTACTACAATTGATGTCACGAGTCTCCTATATGCCATGTTTGGTTGGATGGAATGGAATGGAAAGAAAGTCATTCCATTATTTTGGTTTGTTAAAATGCAATGGAATAATGATTCCATTGGAATAAGAATTCCACCATTTTGGTTGAATGGACATTCCATCCAAAAACCAATGAAATGCCCTTCCATTCCAAACTAAAATTTATATTCCATAAATACCCCCATATGCCCCAACCCCATTCCAAAAATATCCTCCTTTCTAAAAATAATATATTATTATCATATATTATATTAATGATATATAAATATATTATATATATATATATTATTATATATTATATTATTATATATATTATTGTTAACCACCAAAATTGGTGGAGGACCAAAGAAGAATTTTCCACCTCAACACAAGAAGGGTATAGGAGTACACCATCCGGCTACCCCGACAGAGTGGACCTCGATTGATCCAAATACACACCTCCTTCAGCGGGGTCCACCCCGCCAGCATCTTAGCTTAACAATATGACCGAGAGCCAAAGCACTCACTAGAACTCACAGCGGAATCCAACCCAGCTATGACCGGGCTTCCTATGGACCCCGCAGCACCTTGACACAGTTTCCTACGGACCCCACAGCATCCCGACACGGAGTTCTACTGAGCATCCTGCTATAATATCAGCTAGATATTCCCGTACTTCATCAGTAGGACGCCTACTAAACATAGACAGCCCGCTAAGCAAGAGAATACCAGGCAGCCAGATTCTCGTACTGGAAACTAAAGCTCCCTAAAAGATCCAATAAAATGCCACCGTATAGAGGAGTTACATTCCTTCCCGCCAGAGAGTCCTATTTTGAGCAGGTCAACATAGTAAAAATCCGACTAGGAAGGTAAAGAGATTGACTCCTCCTAGAAAGGAAGGACTGGATTCTGTACGTAAAGCTCCGAGATTATCTCCTAAAAAGAAGAGGATCCTGTAGCTGCCAAACCCTAGTCCGAGATTGTAGGAGTGCATGGCAAGCAAACATGACCTATATATACAACAGTTTACTCATCGCCGAGGAGAGAGAGAAAAACTTCTCCAAAAAAACCCCATATTCAAGTCCTACTTATTGACTGGCACAGATTCGCCATCATCATCGTCTCCATTACTTATGAAAAACGTCCATACATCATTGTAACCCAAAAAAGAGATAGTTCGTATACTGTAATGCAAAGTAACAATCAATAAAAGCTCATGATTATCTGATTTTCAGTGTTTCGTATCATATTTGCATTGATAGGGACATAGTCAGTATCAAACTATGTGATACCCCTCCGACCAGGATCGATCCCGGTCTTGGTCCTTTTAAAGTTGTTATTTGGAATTTTGTCCCACTGACGATTTTCGGATAACACTTTTGGCACCGTCTGTGGGAAGTCTATCTCAACCATTGCTTAAAAACAGCCTATTTCCATCCAGAGATATTCAGAATGAGACTCCGATCCTCCCAGGGTTATCCCAAGCCATCAGGACTCCAGTCCCTAGCTTCCACTGAAAGAGCCCAGAGGCAGGGTAAGGGCACCAGGAATGAGAATCCTCCACCAGTGCCCCCACCGGCTGCAGGCCCTGTCCCTTAAGACCCCGCTAGGCAGGAAGTCAATCGAGATGTCTTAGAACAGCACGCCGCAGCCTACGTAGAAGCAATCCGACTCCGGATGATAGCCCAGGGGATCCCATTTGAAGCAGCCGGGGTCCTAGGAGATGCTGGCCCAAGTATTCGGGCACTAGTTTTCGACCGATTGGGTCCACCTATCCTAGTCCGACAGGTGGAACTCAAACCCAGGCTAGTAAAGTCCGCAATCGAGGTTCCTCCTAGGAGGATTCAGTCTCCGCCAAAACCAAAGGCAATGGAGAGGGATCTGCATCCCAATTCAGAAGGAAGTGCCAAATCCCGAAGGAGCTCCAAAGAAAAGCATTAGAGAGCTAAGCAAAAGGAGGTAATCCTTGATTCAGATTCATCAGATGAAGAAGTTTCAGTAGCCCGATCCGGAACCAAAAAGTCTCAGCGCCTGGAGGATCAGATGACAAGAATGGCAAAGGAGTTGGAGCAGTTAAAGAAGGGAAAGCATCAAGGGATCCAGAAGAACCCCTTGGGCGAGATGAATGCACCATTCTCCAAAAGGGTGAGAGAGGCAGGGTTGCCCCCCAAGTTCAGGATGCCATTAGAGAAGTATTCCAGGACAGAGGACCCCGTCAGCCACCTGGAAAGCTTCGTTCACCAGATGGAGGTCCAAAGCGCGACCAGACTAGCCATTTGCAGAATGTTCCCTTCAACCTTGATTGACTGTGCCAAGACATGGTTCAGAAAGTTATGACCAGGTAGTGTCGATTCCTTCTCTAAACTCACTAAAGCTTTCTGTGCACAGTTTCAGGGAATCAAACCCCAACCCAAGGATCCTATCCTGCTATAGTACGTAGTTCAAGAGCGGGGTGAAACTCTGAAATCTTATGTGGAGAAATTCCACAAAGAGGTTGTCCAGATGGGAGTATTCAACGAGAAAGAGACTCTAGCCAACTTCCGGAGGAACTTGTGGGCCGACAGACTATTTCGGTCTTTTGCCAAGCATCCTCCAGAGACGTACCAGGAAGCCTACAATCGGGCTCCAGAACAGGTAGACATCGATGAACAACTCCGGATCAAGATTGAACATGATAAAGCCCGATTAGCACCGCGCCCTAAAAAGGAGGCTCTGAAGCCTACACCAGCTAGGAAATTTCAGAATCAACCTCCAAACCGGTCTACTTACAGGCCGCCTCCTATTCCTTCGTACCAAGAGAGGTACCCAGTCAGGAGATCACCTCCCAGAGAGCTCCCCTTAAAGGAAGTATCCAGAATAGCGAGAGAGGAAAAAGGGTATAACCACTACACCCCTCTCAATGCTTCACGGGAAACTATCTATCTCGCTATTCGGGATAAGGGTCTACTCAGAAAGCCAGTTCCCATGAAGATCCCGGTAGACAGGAGGAATCGATACAAGTATTGCGACTTCCATGAAGACGTGGGGCACAACACCTCAGAATGCTACAGTCTCCGCAATCAGATAGAAGCACTGGTAAGGGGAGGACTTCTAACTGAATTTTTACAACAAGTACGAGATAGCATCAAAGAAGGAAAGCAGGTTCAAAGCGGGATGCAGGAAGCAGCAGAAAGAATGAGAGAAGGAGAAAAGGATCTAATGCAGCAGATCCAGGTGATCCACACCATCAGTGGAGGCCCCACCTTAGTTGGAACCTCCAACAATTCAAGGAAGAACCACGCAAGGAAGATTCCCAGGCTTAACGCTGACCATGAGATACTGAAGGTCAATGGTGGACCCCGAGATCTATCCCCCTCCACCAAGATCATCTTTACGGAGGAGGATGTCCACAATACGGTACAGCCACATGATGACCCTAAAAATAAATATAAACGAGTCCTAATATAATCTAGAGGGGGGGTGAATAGATTTTAATCCCTTTTACCAATTTTTCGAGATTAATCAAGATTACAAAATTACCCCAACTAGTCAACAAATCAAATCATGTGAAGACAATGCGGAAAGTAAATAACACATGATTTTTACGTGGAAAACCCACACGGGGAAAAACCACGGGCTATTTAGTGCGCCACACTAGAACCTCAATCCACTACTTGCAAATACGATTACAATCTAGGTTGACCGCATCACACCTAAGATTACTAATCCGTCTTTGCTACCCATGGGCCTTTAGAAGTGAACCTAGTTCATGCTTGCAAACTACCAACAAGGCAAATACAAGACTTGACTCTAAGTGAAGAGATAAAACAACCTAGAGTGAATATGTGCAATATTCAAGATGCTCAAAATGCAAGGTTAGACATTTTAGCTTATCTAGGCATGAATGAACATGTTAGACATTCCTAGATATCATATAACTAAGTGGCATGCATAAAACATAACAAAATAGGCAAACAAAGTCCTATATGCAATATCTACCACAATACAACTCACAAAACACACTAACACAATCTTGAACCTAAGTCAAGTCATAAAAGAGCAATCTTGAACCTATTCAAGTAATAAATGAGCAATCTTGTAGAGAAAGAACATGTGACATGATGCAAGAGATGTTCTAACTACAAGTCATATGCAAGAACATGCTAGATGATGAATGAATCATGCAAGAATGATGGGTTTTGATGTTTGGAGTAATAAAAAGGTGTTCTTGATACCTTGGCTTTGAAGACACTTAGAAGCTCTCAAAAGATGTAATTTTTGCTCACTCAAACGTGCCAAGGCCAAACAAGATATATATATATGAGATCCAAACAAAGTGAGGTCGTTTTGGAAAAAAACGTTTCAGATTCCGTCATTGGCGCTGGTGAGGTTGCGCTGGTCACCCGCGCACGTCACCAGCGCACAGCCCAAGCGCACAAATTGCGCTGGTCACCAGCGCACGCCACAGGCGCACGACCAGCGTCGAATCTCTGGGAGAGTTGCGCTGGTGAGTCTGCGCTGGTCACCGGCGCAAGTCACCAGCGCACAGCCAAGCGCACAACTTGCGCTGGTCACCCGCGCAAGCCACAGGCGCACGACCAGCGACAATTCTCTGGGAGAGTTGCGCTGGTGAGGCTGCGCTAGTAACCCACGCCAGGGCACCAGCGCACACACTAAACTAGCTAAAAACAAATTCAAAGAATGTGCAAGTGTGAAGGATGTGAAATACAACCAAACCAAGAAGTAAATATCACACATGCATGCTAGAGAGTGTGTGTGTGCAACTACATCTCTTCAAAGAGAGTCAAGAACAAGATTATACCTTTCATGATGCTTTCGAAATCCACAATGAGGTCCTTAAGCATTTGAGGACAAAAACTTCAATCCTAAGCTACCCTTACAAGATTGAACCCCATTGTGATTTTGTCAACGAAATAAGCCAATTAAAAAAGTGAGGCACTTACAATCTCCCCCTTTGGCTATTTCGTGACAAAATCAACACTCACAAGCAACCTCACAAAACAAAAAAATGGTTGGTCAACAAAAATTTTCTACATTACAAATAAGCCCTAGTCTAATTCTTGAACATCTTCAAGTCATTTCCAAGCTTGTAGAAAATTCCAACCTACACACAAACAACAAGAAAATATACCTTGGAAGAACAAGTGTGTGAGAGGTGCTTGAACAAAAAGGAAATTACAAACAAAAAAATGTAATCATGCAATGCAATGCAACTCCCCCTAAATGCATTAACTCCCAATAAGGGTTACTCTCTCTCTTAACTCCCCCTAAATGCAATGCCAAATCAAAATAAATCTCCCTAACCTTACTCCCCCTTTTTGTCATGAGATAGGCAAAGGGAGTCTCCCCAAATAGGAAGCATTTAGCAATGAGAGCTCGTAGCACAAAAACATATGCATAATCATATGAGCAATTTTATGCAACTCAATTAAGTAAGAGAGATTCAAGGAGTTTTATTGCAAGAAAACATGTGTGACAAGGATGCTTTGCAAGCAAGACATGTTGCATTCAAACTCAAAAACAATGGTATTTGGCAAAGCAAACTACAAAGGTTTCCTTAAGGAATTCAAACCAATTTCACCCATTGCATGGAATAAGATGAGGATATAGAGTTTAAACATTTCAAATTTTATCAAGCAACTAAATCCAACTTTATAAGCAAAACAAGACATGGGCGACTTTGCACCTTATTTGATTTTTCCGGGTGAGATTCCCGTATGATAGTAGTCTTGTTCTACAAATAAAGAGGGAGAGACTATGGATATAAAAATCCTTATTGATTGAAGTCTCAAAGTTTGCTTTTGCACACATATTTTCCATTCAAGATAAAGCAATTAAGCATATCATACTTTTCACTTAAGCATGTCAACAAAAAGAATCATCATGTCATAGGAATCAATTAAAGGTTATTCATCAAGTACTTCCAAAGTACATTTCCTATTGCAAAAATGCATGTTTGAGCATAATTATAACATGGATTGCAAGCAAGTCAATAAGTCACACTTATTAAGAAAAATACATATAAGCATGTACAACCAATCATCTCAAGCAATTAAAGAAGAGGCATAAAATATTTCAATGTAGCACAATGCATGATCATGCAACTTTGCTCTCTTTGCTTGAGCTCCCCATGAGGGGTCAAGACAAACCACTTCAACCCAAGTGACAAATCCCAATAGACTTGCTAAGGTTCCCAAATCTAAGAGTGTCTAAGGGTTTTGTAAACAAATCCGCTAGTTGGTCTTTTGTTTGCATATGTTCCAATGCAATGATTTTACTCTCAACTAGCTCTCTTATGAAGTGGTGTCTTATGTCAATGTGCTTGGTCCTAGAATGTTGGACGGGATTCTTAGAAATGTTTATGGCACTCATGTTATCACAAAATAAAGTAAGAGTACCTTGCTCCAAGCCATAGTCGGCTAGCATTTGTTTCATCCACATCAATTGAGTACAAGCACTACCGGCGGCAATGTATTCCGCCTCGGCCGTGGATAGGGAAATTGATTTTTGTTTCTTACAAAACCAAGAAACCAAGTTGTTACCAAGGAAAAAGCAACCGCCCGATGTACTTTTCCTATCATCACAATTTCCCGCCCAATCGGCATCACTATATCCAACAAGACTTGGATTAGTGTCATAAGAGTACCAAATCCCATGGTTTGAGGTACCATTCACAAACCGAATGATCCTCTTTACCGCAACAAGGTGAGATTCCTTGGGATTAGCTTGGTACCTAGCACAAACACCCACACTAAATGTTATATCGGGCCTACTTGCGGTCAAGTAAAGCAAGCTCCCTATCATACCCCGATATAGACTTTGCCACATCCTTTCCACTAGCATCTTTGCTTAGTTTCAAGGTGGTGCTCATGGGTGTGTCACAATGTTTGGCATTCTCAAGGCCAAACTTCTTCACTAGGCTCTTGGCATATTTAGCTTGGGATATGAAGATCCCATCATTCATTTGCTTAATTTGCAAGCCTAGGAAGTAATTTAGTTCACCAACCATGCTCATCTCAAATTCATGAGACATGACATCAACAAATTGTTGAACTTTCAAGTTGTTGGTGGAACCAAAAACAATGTCATCAACATAAATTTGAGCTATGAATAGCTCATCTTTAGTGCACTTGATGAACAAAGTCTTGTCAACACTACCTCTAGAGTAGCCATTGTCAACAAGATAGAGAGTGAGGCGCTCATACCAAGCCCTCGGTGCTTGTTTCAACCCATATAAAGCCTTTTTGAGGCGATATACATGAGAGGGGTGATGTGGATCCACAAACCCCTTGGGTTGCTCAACAAACACTTCCTCATGCAAAAAGCCATTGAGGAAGGCACTCTTAACATCCATTTGGTGTAATTTGAACTTGTACACACAAGAAATGGACAAGAAAAGCCTAATGGACTCTGGGCGGGCAACGGGAGCAAAAGTCTCCTCAAAGTCAATACCCTCAATTTGAGAGTACCCTTGTGCAACAAGCCTTGCCTTGTTTCGCACAATGTTGCCATCCTCATCGGATTTGTTCCTAAACACCCATTTAGTGCCAATGACATTGGTGTTTTTAGGTCTAGGAACAAGAGTCCAAACCTCATTTCTCTCAAATTGGTTTAGCTCTTCTTGCATGGCAAGAACCCAATATTCATCATTTAAGGCCTCATCAACCTTTTTGGGTTCTATTTGAGAGGTGTAACAAGTATAGCTAATTTGATTAGCTATTTGACGCCTAGTCCTAACACCCTCTCTAACCTCTCCAATGATATCATCCTTATCATGGAGTTTTCTAACCCAAGGAGCGGGTTCATTAGAGTCCAATGGAGGGACTCTATTTAGAGGTAAATCATCCTCTTCATCTTGGTTTGACTTCACACCACTTGAAGTCTCACCACTTTCCTTCAAAGGAAGGTCATCTAACTCACAAACATCCTCCTCATGGTCATCATGTTTTGGCCTACAATCATCAAAGACCACATTTGATGATTCCATCACACTTCGAGTCTTAAGATTAAAAACTCTATAGGCCTTGCTATCTAGTGCATATCCAATAAATATACCCTCATCACTCTTAGCATCAAACTTGCCAAGTTGATCACGGTCATTAAGTATATAGCACTTACTTCCAAAGATGTGGAAATAGCTCACATTGGGTTTTCTACCCTTCCATAATTCATAGGATGTTTGTTTAGTCCCGGGCCTAAGGAATACTCTATTCCCTATGTAGCAAGCCGTATTAATGGCTTCGGCCCAAAGATTTCTAGGGACTTTGTTGCTAAGCAACATCACACGGGCCATCTCTTGAAGGACTCTATTCTTCCTCTCAACAACTCCATTTTGTTGAGGAGTCCTAGGGGCCGAAAATTCATGGGAAATGCCTAAGCTATTGCAAAAATTCTCAAAGCTAGCATTTTCAAACTCTTTCCCATGATCACTTCTAATTTTCTTAATGCTTTTAATGTGAGAAGTTTTCTCATTTTGAATTTTAACACAAAGCATTTTAAATTTCTCAAAGGCTTCGGACTTTTCCCTTAGGAAGTAAGTCCATGTAAACCTAGAGAAGTCATCAACAACAACAAGAATGTATCTTCTACCACCTAAGCTTTCGGTTTGAATGGGACCCATAAGGTCCATATGGAGAAGCTCCAATGGTTCTTTGGTGGAAAGGTATTTGCCTTTCTTGTGGACACTCTTGGTTTGCTTGCCTTGTTGGCAAGGTCCACAAACACCCTCAATCTTTTTCCCAAGCTTGGGAAGGCCTCTAACAACATTCAATCTATCAAGGACTTTCAAGTCCCTATAGTTCATATGGCCAAGTCTTTGGTGCCACACTTCAACTTGCTCACTAGTGGACAAGTTACAAGAGATGAGATTTGACTCAAGACAATAACAATTGTCACTTGATCTTTTGCCTTTCAACAAAACTTGCCCATTTTCTTTAAGAATAGAGCAATCAACTTTGCCAAACATAACCGAAAGCCCTTCATCACTTAAGTGTGATATGCTAATAAGATTGGCTTGCAAGCCATCTACATAAAGAGCATTGGGCAAGGAGGGCAACCCGGGAATAGATATGTTACCTTTCCCTATAACCTTTTTCTTAGACCCATCACCAAAGGTGACGAATCCACCATCCTCCATTACAAGAGTTTTAAAGAAACTCTTGTTTCCGGTCATGTGCCTAGAACACCCACTATCAAGGTACCAAGTGTTGGAGGCATTTGCTTTCAAGGCAACTTGGGCCACATAGCAATAATAATCATCATTCCTATTCAATCTAGGTGAAACAAAGTCATTCCTAGGAGCCATTGGTCCATTGTCTCTAAATTTCCTAGGAGCATGCATTGTGGCTCTTCTAAGCATATTTTTCTCAATCATGCTTTCTCTTCTACACAATTTAATATACTTGAAACAATTTGGCCTAATGTGGCCTTCAATTCCACAAAAATGGCAAGTAGGAGAGAAATAAGGATTCATACCATAGCCTTGTGCACGCATTTGTGGTCTCCTTCTATTTTGAGTTGCTCTTAGGTGTTGAGGCAACTCTCTCCTTTGTTGTTGAGCAAGATTGACATGTCTCCTCGGTTGAGCATGAAAGACCCCATGTTGAGCTTGTGGGATCCTTTGTTGTGGAGGTCTTGGTTGAGGAGGTCTTTGTTGTGGGAGTCTAGCTTGAGGAGCTCTAGCTTGTGGTGGAGCTCTTGTTGGAATCCTTGCTTGTGCTTGCTTGGAGGATTCACCAACTTCAACCCACTTAGTTGAATGTTGTGGGGTTTGAGCACTTTCAACTTCTTTGCTCTTGACAAAAGTTGTCTTCTTCAAAGGTGTGGCTTCCACTTCTTCCACATATCCTAGCCCCTTTTTGTCACACGGACTTTTCCCACAAGAGAGCATTTTGTCAAGCTTCTCGGTTCCGGAAGTCATCTTAGCCATTAATCCTTTTGCTTCCATGAGTTCTTTCCTCAAGCTTTCTTCATTCTTCTTAGCCAAGACTAACTCCAATTTTAAACCTTCTTCCATCTCTTTAGCTTTACTCATTTCCTTGCTCAAATGAGTTACCTTGGAGGTCAATTCAAGCTTCTCCTCTTTTAATTTTTGTATCTCCTTCTTCTTCTTTGATCTTGAGTTATGAAAGAATCTCATGAAGTCATCATAGCCCATTTCTTCATCAAACTCAAAGTTAGAGCTAGAAGAGTTGCTCTCACCATTTGAGTCACTTTCTTCTTGCTTGTCCTCTTCTTCTTCTTTGTCACTCACAACCTCATTGCTATTGTGAGAAGATGAGAAAGCAATGAAGTTAGCAACTTGGTCTTCATCATCATCCGAAGACCTATCTTCCTCTTCTAAGTCATCACTATCACTCCACGTCACCGCCATGGCTTTTCCTTTCTTCTTTTTCAAGTTAGCACATTCGGGAGCAATATGTCCAAAGCCACTACACTCATAGCATTGGACACCCTTCTTGTGGTCCTTCTCTTGAGTTTGCTCCATTTTCTTGAAAGGGGCCTTTTTCTTCACAAACTTTCCCTTGGAGCCAAACCCTCTCTTCTCAAACCTCATAAATTGCTTGAACTTCTTTGCCATCAAAGCAATTTCTTCATCCGAGTCTTCTTCATCCTTTTCTACCTTGATGCTTTTCAAGGAAAGACTCTTTTGCTTCTTTTGAGGTGTAGATGTAGGACCCTTCCTAGATTCATAAGCCAAAAGCCTTCCAATAACTTCACTTGGCTTCATCTTTGAGTAATCACTATTCTCTTCCAATGCCGTCACCTTAGATTCAAACCTCTCGGGAAGCGACCTCATGATCTTTTGCTTAATTCTTCTATCCGAGTAGGGATCACCAAGTTGGTGACTTTGGTTCACTATATCCATAAGCTTCACTTGGAAGTCATTGAAGCATTCATCCTCCTCCATCCTTATAGTCTCAAATTGTGTTTGGAGGACTTGAAGCTTGGAGTCCTTTACCACCTCGGTTCCTTCATGAGCCGTCTCCAATATATCCCAAGCTTCCTTTGCTATCCTAGTGGTTTGGATGAGTTTGTATTGGTTGTCATCCATGGCACATAGAATGGCATGCATGGCCTTGTTGTTCCATTTTGAAGCTTCAAACTCTTGAGGGGTCCATTGTGCCTTTGGCTTGGGAACTTCCTCTCCACCTCCCGTAGGAGTCATCATAGGTGGCGTATATCCGTCTTCAATCGCCATCCAAGCCCAATCATGAATTTGGCACACATAAGCTTCCATTTTGCCCTTCCATGATGCATAGTTGACCCCGGTAAGCAAAGGGGGTCTAGTGCTAGAGGCACCCTCGCCTCTAATTCCATTTCCACTCATAGTGTTTGGGAGGGAATGATATGAATGCACACAAACAAGCAAAACACACAAGGAAAAGCAAACAAATGCAAAGGACTCTAACAAGAGCAAGGGATCTCCTAATTATGTTAAGGAACCCGCTCTGATACCAATTGAAAATAAATATAAACGAGTCCTAATATAATCTAGAGGGGGGGTGAATAGATTTTAATCCCTTTTACCAATTTTTCGAGATTAATCAAGATTACAAAATTACCCCAACTAGTCAACAAATCAAATCATGTGAAGACAATGCGGAAAGTAAATAACACATGATTTTTACGTGGAAAACCCACACGGGGAAAAACCACGGGCTATTTAGTGCGCCACACTAAAACCTCAATCCACTACTTGCAAATACGATTACAATCTAGGTTGACCGCATCACACCTAAGATTACTAATCCGTCTTTGCTACCCACGGGCCTTTAGAAGTGAACCTAGTTCATGCTTGCAAACTACCAACAAGGCAAATACAAGACTTGACTCTAAGTGAAGAGATAAAACAACCTAGAGTGAATATGTGCAATATTCAAGATGCTCAAAATGCAAGGTTAGACATTTTAGCTTATCTAGGCATGAATGAACATGTTAGACATTCCTAGATATCATATAACTAAGTGGCATGCATAAAACATAACAAAATAGGCAAACAAAGTCCTATATGCAATATCTACCATAATACAACTCACAAAACACACTAACACAATCTTGAACCTAAGTCAAGTCATAAAAGAGCAATCTTGAACCTATTCAAGTAATAAATGAGCAATCTTGTAGAGAAAGAACATGTGACATGATGCAAGAGATGTTCTAACTACAAGTCATATGCAAGAACATGCTAGATGATGAATGAATCATGCAAGAATGATGGGTTTTGATGTTTGGAGTAATAAAAAGGTGTTCTTGATACCTTGGCTTTGAAGACACTTAGAAGCTCTCAAAAGATGTAATTTTTGCTCACTCAAACGTGCCAAGGCCAAACAAGATATATATATATAAGATCCAAACAAAGTGAGGTCGTTTTGGGAAAAAACGTTTCAGATTCCGTCATTGGCGCTGGTGAGGTTGCGCTGGTCACCCGCGCACGTCACCAGCGCACAGCCCAAGCGCACGCCACAGGCGCACGACCAGCGTCGAATCTCTGGGAGAGTTGCGCTGGTGAGTCTGCGCTGGTCACCGGCGCAAGTCACCAGCGCACAGCCAAGCGCACAACTTGCGCTGGTCACCCGCGCAAGCCACAGGCGCACGACCAGCGACAATTCTCTGGGAGAGTTGCGCTGGTGAGGCTGCACTGGTAACCCACGCCAGGGCACCAGCGCACACACTAAACTAGCTAAAAACAAATTCAAAGAATGTGCAAGTGTGAAGGATGTGAAATACAACCAAACCAAGAAGTAAATATCACACATGCATGCTAGAGAGTGTGTGTATGCAACTACATCTCTTCAAAGAGAGTCAAGAACAAGATTATACCTTTCATGATGCTTTCGAAATCCACAATGAGGTCCTTCAGCATTTGAGGAGAAAAACTTCAATCCTAAGCTACCCTTACAAGATTGAACCCCATTGTGATTTTGTCAACGAAATAAGCCAATTAAAAAAGTGAGGCACTTACAGACCCCATGGTCATAACAGTACAGATTGCCAACTGCATAGTACACCGCGTCCTGATCGATACGGGAAGCAGCGTGGATATTCTGTTCAAGGGGGCTCATGAGCAGCTCAACCTGAAGAACTCTTGCTACAACAGTTGTACCTCTCTACTATACGGATTCACAGGGGACTCTGTAATTTCGATGGGAACAAAGATACTACCAGTGATAGTCGGAGAGTCTCCTCTTCAACAGAACATAATGACGGAGTTCATTGTAGTAGACACCCCGTCTATATACAATGCAATCTTGGGAAGGCCTTTCTTGTCAGGGATTAGAGGAGTGATATCCATCTACCACAACGTGTTGAAGTTTCCAGAAGGATCAGGAGTAGGAGAAGTAAGGGGGGACCAGTAGGCAGCCCGCAATTGTTATGCGGTATCCACCAACCCCGCTGCATTGGCTAAGCAATGCGCATCGGTGACTAGGGACCCAGGTCCGAGAGAGACAGAGCGGGCTGATTATGTCTTAGAAGAATGAGAGGTACCAGACATAATCATGGAGGAGTCAGAAGAAGAAGAGCGTGGTTGGACCTGTGGGTACCCCGCAGAGCAGTTAGAGGAGGTCCGGATCCGGAGTGAAGATCCAGCAAAGACAGTAAAAGTGGGAGAAGGTCTGGACCCAGAGGTTAATAAGGATTTAATAGAGCTCCTCAAAGAATACAACGATATCTTTGCTTGGAGCCATGAGGAGATGCCTGGCATTCCACTTAGCCTGGCTACCCATAGGTTGGCAGTGGATGCAACTTTCAAACCTGTAAAACAGAAAAGAAGACATTTCAATGCTGAACGGAACGCCGCAGTCCAAGAAGAGGTTGACAAGCTCCTGAAGGCTGGATTTGTCAGGGAATCCTGGTACCCTGAGTGGATCGCCAACGTGGTTATGGTAACCAAATCCAACGGGAAGTGGCGAATGTGTGTGGACTACATCGATCTCAATCGGGCTTGTCCCAAAGATAGTTTCCATCTGCCTAAAATAGACCAACTCATTGACTCCACTGCAGGAAACAGGCTCCTAAGCTTCATGGATGCTTTCTCGAGGTACAATCAAATTGTGATGCATCCTTCAGACCAAGACAAGACTAGCTTCATCACCGGACAAGGCCTCTACTGTTATAAGGTAATGCCAATCGGACTCAAAAATGCAAGTGCCACCTACCAGCGTATAGTTAATAAACTGTTCAGGGAACAGATAAGGAGATCCATGGAGGTGTACATAGATGACATGATCACTAAATCTCCAGAAGCGGGACAACATACAAGGGACTTACTCTAGACCTTCTAGGTAATAAGGCAGAACCAGATGAGGTTGAACCCTGCTAAGTGTGCATTCGGGGTAGCAGCAGACAAATTTCTGGGATTCATGGTACATGAAAGAGGAATTGAGGCAAATCCTGAGAAGATCAAAGCCATTCTGGATCTCGAGTCCCCTATAACCCTCAAGCAGACACAAGGATTAACCGGACGAATAGCAGCCCTAAACCGATTCATATCCCGTTCCATAGATAAATGTCTCCCTTTTTTCAAAGTCATCAAGCAGGGGAAAAAGATGAAGTGGGACGAGCAGAGCGAGCAGGCTTTTCAAGCTCTAAAAGAATACTTGTCAAGCCCGCCATTACTAGTCAAACCAACCCCGGGTGAAGAGCTCCTACTCTACCTAGCAGTTTCTGAAGTGGCTACTAGTGGAGTCTTGGTGAAAGAATGCAGTGACGGGGTATAGAGGCCATTTACTACGTGAGCCAGGCTTTTACAAAGTCCGAGAGAAATTACACCTTACTAGAGAAGCTCGCCTACGCCCTGGTGACCACATCCAGAAAGCTCCGGCCTTATTTTCAAGCTCACACCATCGCGGTTGTCACAGATCAGCCTTTGAGACAATTCCTCCAGAGGCCAGATGTGTCAGGCAGATTGGTTCTATGGGCTCTAGAGCTCACACAGTTCGACATCAAATACAAGGTAAGAACCACAATCAAAGACCAAGCCCTGGCGGACTTCATAGTGGAGTTTAGCCCGATCCTGAACCCAGGCAGAACAATAGACCCAGATTCAGATCAAGCCCTTTCGGAATGGCCTGTAGACAGTAAAATGTGGGTTCTTTACACGGATGGAGCTTCGAACCGGTTAGGATGCGAAGCCGGGATCATCCCGATTGACCCCGAGAGAATCGAGGTAAGTCATTGTTTCAGGTTTGAATTCAGAACCACCAACAACGAAGCAGAATATGAAGCTCTGCTAGCATGAATGAAAGTAGCAGGCGCTCTGGGGGCTGAGTACCTTCAGATCAAGAGTGATTCTCAATTAGTGTTCAATCAGGTGATAGGATTGTACCAAGCAAAAGGTGACAGCATGATGGCCTATCTGGCTAAAGTTTAGGAGGCTATGAAGAAGTTTAAGGGTGTAAGAATAGAGCAAGTGCCTAGGGAGAAAAATCATCGCGCAGATGTTCTAGCTAAGATTGCCACTGGAGAAGGACATGCTTTACCAAAAGGAGTACCTCTCCAATTGGTTCCTTTCTCCAGCATAGCTAAAGAGGCAGAGGTCCTTCCTGTAAGCCGCCTCCCGTGTTGGATGGATCCAATAGCAGACTATCTCCAAAGCGACATTCTCCCTGCAGATCCGGATCAAGCCCGCCGGCTCAAGAGGACAGCTACCCGGTACTGGTTGGTAGAAGGATACCTATACCGTAAGGGGAAGTCTCTCCCTCTACTTAGGTGTCTCCATCCCGATGACACGTGCTGGGCGCTCAACGAGGTGCATTCAGGGGATTATGGTAACCACGTGTCAGGGGAAACTTTGGCCTACTAGGTAATCAGGATGGGTTACTACTGGCCGACTATACATCAGGACGCAAAGCAGTTTGCGTGATCCTGCGAGGCTTGTCAGAAAACAGCAAACCTCCATCATCTCCCACCAGAGAGGCTCTCCTCAATCATTACTCCCTACTCCTTTGCCATCTGGGGACTAGACTTGATCGGGCCACTTCCCACTGCACCCGGCCAAGCCAAGCATGCAGTGGTGGCGATAGATTACTTTACTCGGTGGGTAAAATTTAAGGCCCTTACCCAGATAACCGAATAAAAGACCACCAACTTTGTCAAGGAACACATTGTCTGCCGATTTGGCACCCTGATGGCCATCATAACTGATTTGGGGAAGCAATTTGACAATGCCAACTTCAGAGAATTCTGTGCAGATCGGAGGATCAATCTCCGTTTTGCTTCGGTGGCACATCCTCAAACCAATGGGCTAGTTGAAGCTACCAACAAGACCATTAAGAAGCTCCTGAAGAAAAAGCTCCAACAGAAGAAGGGATTATAGGTAGCAGAATTACCCAATGTACTGTGGGCCTACAGAACGACTAGGCGGACAGCAACAGGAGAGACCCCCTACTCCCTGGTATTTGGGGCAGAAGCAGTCTTGCCCATCGAGCATAAGCTCATATCTTTCCGGGTCTAAAATTACAAACCGGAATATAATGAGGCTAAGTTAAGAGCTAGCTTGGACCTGCTGGAGGAAAAGCAAAGCAAGGTCGTAGAGAAGGTGGCTGTGTACTAGAGCAAGATAGCCCGACACTTCAACAAAAAGGCGAGGGTCCGAAACTTCAAAGAAGGAGACTTGGTTCTCAGAAAGGTGACCCAGAACACACAAAGAAGATCTGATGGGGTGCTAGCCCCTAACTGGGAGGGTCCATACTTGGTTAAGGCATCACTCCGGGGTGGTGCTTACAAGCTTGAAGACATGAAGGGTTACCCAGTGGACCATACATGGAATGCCGATCATCTCAGGAAATTCTATCCTTAGATATTTTATTCATATCAAGGGGGATACTCACCCCAATTTCATGTTTGTACCATTTGGGAAATTCAATAAAAGCAGTTCTTTCTCCTATATGACTCTCATGTGTCCAGTGCTTGATGTCTCCTACTAGATCCTCCAATGCCCCCAACTGAACGTACATAATTCATCACCACTGAATCGCCTAAAGACCAGGAGTGCAGCATAAAACTCCTGATGCCCTAGACCGGGTTAAACCCTCTAGGAGGATCTCCATTACTGAATCAAGACCAGGAGAGCTACATAGCACTCATGATGCCCTAGACCGAGTTAAACCCTTTATGAGGATCTCCATTACTGAAGCGCCTCGAGACCAGGAAATAGCCTCAGGGCGCTCCTGTTGCCTTGGTCGGGGAATACCCTCCTCCGAGAAGCCTGGTACTAAAGTGGCCTTAGTTGCCTACCAGGACAGATTACAGTAAGATCGGGCTGCCTCAGGGTACCCGGTTCCTTACTTCGCCTCGAGACCAGGAAATAGCCTCAGGGCGCTCCTACTGCATTGGTCGGGGAATACCCTCCTCCGAAAAGCCTGGTGCTAAAGTGGCCTTAGTTGCCTACTAGGATAGATTACAGTAAGATCGGGCTGCCTCAGGGTACCCGGTTCCTTACTTTGTCTCGAGACCAGGAAATAGCCTCAGGGCGCTCCTGTTGACTTGGTCGAGGAATACCCTCCTCCGAGAAGCCTAGTGCTAAAGTGGCCTTAGTTGCCTACCAGGACAGATTACAGTAAGATCGGGCTGCCTCAGGGTACCCGGTTCCTTACTTCGCCTCAAGACCAGGAAATAGCCTCAGGGCGCTCCTACTGCCTTGGTCGGAAAATATCCTCCTCCGAGAAGCCTGGTGCTAAAGTGGCTTTAGTTGCCTACCAGGATAGATCTACAGTCGCACCGGGATGACTCACTAGGATGCTTCGTCCATTATTTCCCCACTTACTACCCTGACAGGGAACCCACAGTTAGAGGAAGACCTAGAAGTTTATCTTTAGCAAGTCAAATTGTTTATCAGTATCAGGTTTCCTCGACAAACTGCTCTACACTTTATACACTTTATACTATTACGTGTTCACAGAAATCCGATTGAAGGAAGACATGATATGATCCCGCTGATTCTAACAAGTATGAAATATAAGCATCTTATGTTTTGTCTTTATTACCCATTGGGGTCCAGATACTCATCAGGAGTCCAATTATCAACAAATTTATATGCTGTGGAAAGTTTCTAAGTACAAAAGCAAGAAGGACACAAGTACGAAGCAAGTAATGAAAACAGTTATATTTATAATCAGGGTGCCCAGTCCCCATTCGGGCTACAAGTTATATTGATAAAACGGGGTGCCCAGCTCCCGATTCGGGCTACAAAAAATTTAATAAAGAGGGGAGGCCAGGTTAGTCCTCTCTTTCTTCTTCTGGATACTCTCCTTGGCCAACTGCCCCTTCTCCCAAAGGCTCAGCTGCTGCATCAGTTTGGACCACCTCCTCCACAGTAGAGGACCCAGTCTGGTCCCCTTCAACCACGGGGACCTCGGATCTAGCTGGCCCCTCATCCTCCTCCACAATGACCACTCCAGTAGCAGACTCGGGATCCACCACTTGTTCTTCAATGGTAGGAGGATCTAGAACAGCTCCTTCAGTACCATCGAGTTGGACTTCAGCGGCCGTGTCAATTTTTTGATCCGGGTGAGCTATCTCCTGTGGAGGGGCCTCTGTCTCTTGATCCCCTCCTGTTAGCTGGGCAGCCTTTGCCATTATTTGCTCCTGGTCCCAGTTCAAGGCTGCTTCGAGGTCGAAGGGAGGAGGCAAAGCAGTGGCCACCTCGTAGCAGGCTGTGAAGTAGCCATCCTCGAATGAAGGCCCCTATTGAGCCTCCAAGCTTGCTATAGTGTCCCGCAAGAGTTGATTCTTGCTTTACAACAGCCTCTTCTCTCTTTTACGCACTCCCTCTCCTCCCGGCGACTTAGGGACCTGACCGTCTCAGTATCCAGGCTGCGTTCAGCACGCCTAAGAGCCACCAAGGCCTCCTGCCTCACTTCTTCAGCATCTTTGGCATCTTGAAGCAGAGGAGCCACGCTCTGTTGGGTCTGCACCAGCTCCTGCTGAGTATCATCTAGCTTCGCTTGGAGGCCGATATAAGCCTCCCTCAAGGTCAGCATCTAACTATCCATGGCCATGGTAAACTTGAAGCCCTGCATGAAGAAAGAAAGTCAGTACTTAGCAGAAGGAGGAAAGAAATAGCAAGAAAGAATTAGAGGTTTACCTCAGCCAGAACCGAGGCCCCCTTAGTGACCAAGATGTTTGTAGGAAGCTTGGCCATATCCATCAAACTTCTACCAGGGCATGAGGCTGCAAACCGGGATACCACCTCGTCAAAGGTAGCCCCCCTTGACCCCGATCCAGAGGCTACATCAGCAGCAGGGGCAGGGGTGTGGCTAGCTGCCTCCTCTACCAGGGTTCTCACGGGATCTACGGGAAAAGTTGTAATAGGAGGAGGAGCAGGAGAGGTGTTTGTTATAGGGGCGGCCTTCTTCTATGCCGATCTCCCAGAACCTGGGGCCTTAGCCGCCCTTGCCAGCATTGCCGTGATCCTCGAGCGGGATAGAGGAGTAGAAGGAAGGCGAGCTGGAGTCTTGGCCCTAGACCCCGCTGAGTAGGAGCAGGTGTTTTTGAGGGAGCAGGAGAAGGGTTGGGGTCGGTTCCCACTCGGATGGACCCCGACACGGTCTTGGCAGCAGAAGCAGCTAGCAGAGTTAAATCCCCCGCTCCCGAGGAGATTGGAGACCCCGCTGTCATCGGGGCAGCAGACATTGCAAAAAGGAAAGAAGCTTTATGAGAAAAAGTAAAAGAGAAAAGCAAAAGAGCAAGATGCAATCAACTTACCAGGGAGAGCGAGGGATATCTTCAAGTACCGCTCCAAACGGGCTCCCTCAAAGGGATCCAGAGTAGGATACTGCATGTTGGCGTACCCCCTCTTCAGGATCCTTGTAAGAATGTCCCGGGACTCGGAAGCTAGCACCCCCTTCGTCCACTTGTCCTTCGCCATAAATTGGGTAGGGACGAGGTACTCATGTCCCCCAATGAAGGCGGTACACCCCCATTCGCCCTCCACCACGAGCCATTCCTCCTTCCAGGGCGCTGAATATTTAACATTTGCCCCTGGGACAGTGAATTTCAAGTCGTTTGATGCCCGCAGATAGAACTGGCCCCGGGGCACCATGCTAGTAATTTTGAAGAGGTAGCGGAGTTCATCCAATCCCGGCTCCCTCTCGATCTGATCCCTCTCACACTGCTCTTTCCAGAGCACCAGGAATCCAGTCAAGTGCTTCCAGAACCCCGGTGAGATCTAGAAGGGGGCTAATTCAAGCGCCACGAGAGCCCGACGAAGAGAAGGGTGCAGCGGTAGCCGGACTCCACACTCAAACGCAGCTTTATGAATCAGCAGACGATCTCGCGGCGAGGTGTATACATCATAACCCCGATGAGGAAGAGAGAGTGTGACGTCGTCTGGAATTTTGTATTCCTCCCTCAACCTAGCTAGGGTGTCCACGGTGCATACCGAGTCGGGAATAATCCTCCCGTCATGAAAAAGGCCAAGAGAGCCGGACTGGACCCCGACTAAAGTGACGCCCCCATCACCGCCTCCTTCGCCGCAGCCCGCCTGGGCATTATCTCCTTCCTCATTTATTAGAACGGGGTCTTTTGGTTGGTTATGGAAACCCGACCCGATTCGGGGATTACGCCCAGAACGACGGCGTTGAGCCCGCGGGGTGCCGTCAGTCGCCTCGTTTACATCTCTATCTCGTTTCCTCCCTATTGACGTCAGGGAGTCTGCCACCGAGTCGGCCTTCTCTGTGTTGAAAAGGGCGTCAATGCTATCTGAGAGAGGCGGAGACGCGGGGTCAGGATGGGTAGAAGTTACCACAGGAGGGTTTTTGTTCGGCAGTAATTTCTTGTGAAGAAGGGATTTGTAAAGGAGAGGCCATTGAGGAAAAGGAAGGAGAAAAAAGATTTCTTGAAGGTAGCAGAGAGAAAGAGAAAGAAGGCAAGATTTTTTTGTTCTCGGTTGATTCTAAAAAGTTTGAAAGTTTGAAAGTAAGAGAGAAGCGCCAGTAGAGCCGATCTATTTATAGAAGAAGAATGACAATTACATACCCGGAAATCGGAGTCGATGACTGGAAGAATGGTTAGAGGCGTTTTCCGCATTAATCGCACCAAAACGGCTCTTTTTAAAAACGAGGAACCCAATCAGTGAGAGACACGCAACCAGTTATAACGTACAAAATAAAGATTTCCTCCTCCTAAGTGGAAACCTAGTCAGACAGGGAAGTAAGCAGATAAGACAGAAAATCCTTTAAGTAATGACAAGATCCTGACTCCGACCCCGACAAGGTATCAGTGTCCAAGTCAGGGGGGACTTCTGTTAACCACCAAAATTGGCGGAGGACCAAAGAAGAATTTTCCACCTCAACACAAGAAGGGTATAGGAGTGCGAACACCATCCGGCTACCCAGACAGAGTGGACCCCGATTGATCCAAATACACACCTCCTTCAGCGGGGTCCACCCCGCCAGCATCTTAGCTCAACAATATGGCCGAGAGCCAAAGCACTCACTAGAACTCACAGCGGGATCCAATCCAGCTATGACCGGGCTTCCTATGGACCCCGCAACACCCCGACATAGTTTTCTACGGACCCCGCAGGACCCCGATACGAAGTTCTACTGAGCATCCCGCTATAATATCAGCTAGATATTCCCCTACTTCATCAGTAGGACGCCTACTAAACATAGACAGCCCGCTAAGTGATGACACGTCGTTGAAGTGTATCAAAAGATTTGAATTTCACATTCAACCTCACAAGTGCACGAGTCAAGAGACTAGTATAGTGTGCAAGTAAGGGTATCGTTCCATAGGGAGGTGGAATCCGCCAACTATCGCTAGCTTAGCTTATTTGGAAAATACGAATTTAGGTGTGTGTGTGCATTTAATGTAAATATTGCAATGAAAATATAATTTATGTACAAAAGTATTTACAAAGATAGTATGGATGTGAGAGATATGGCATATAAATGGTTACACTAAGTAAGTGACTCAACCATAGCAATCACACAATTTCATACAAACATGCATTGTCAATATTGAAAGTCATGCTCACTTAATCTTCGCCAATATTCTCTCTCGAGCAACAAAGGCTATACCCACATGCACCAGCAACCTATCAACGGATGGTTACCTAAGCTACACACGAGTTCATTAAGAACTATGAGACACATATAGCGGCTTTACATGCAAAAGCCTCGCGTATCTCTACCTTACCCTGCATGTAGTGACCAATCTACTCATGCACGTTGCGTGCTTCACCTCTCGGTCCTTCACACAACAACCAAGGTTCATTCAAGTGGTGGCTAACCACTCAAAAGCATTAAGCACTTCAAATTACCACTCAACCATCAACAAACATATTTAATAAAAGAGGCAACAATGCTAGATTTACATCAAACTCTAATGAATGGAAGTACACATCAAAGATGAGACAAAAGCACAAAGAAAGAAATACAAAATAGATAGAAAAGAGACCCCATCTGTAACCGGGAATCGAACACCGGGTTTCTCGGTTGTCAATCCGATATGTACTCACCACTATACTATTACGGCGGTCTCCAATCTCATGAATGCTCAACTCTCTCATAGAGAAAGCTCTCTCTTTATCTCTCAAATCTCCCTAAGATGGATGGCTAAAAATGGGACAAGCTCACCAAACAACAATGTGCAAATAGTTGATTGCTATCATTAAGAACATTCAATTCGAGTTAAGGGTTCATTCTCTTGATTAAGGAATTCACCAAAATCAATTTATCACCCAACCCAAGCCATGGGATGAGTAATTGTGCCTTAATAAAAAGACTCATTAAGCACAAGAATATGGAACCCAAGCCTAATCTAGCATGTGAATGCATAATCAACCAAGCTTTTCCCACTCTTTGGAGCTAATACTCAAACACTCAAATCATTCTAAACATGGCATTTTGGCTCACTCATCAACATACAAACAATCATGGGAAGCTAAATTACACTACTCCTAATCTAAATTACTCTACTCCTAATCCGATTCATGCATACATATCGATTTTTACCATCCAAACACATGAATATCATAATAAGAGGGGAAATTATGGATTTGGCAAAGAGTAGAACAAAACCCAAAGAATTTAAGAAATATTCATACATATATCGCACAAGTGTAGGTTTACAAAATTCCCAAATTGGTGATTACATCCAAGAAAACAAGAAATACAAAAAGAAATGAGTTAAAAGGAGACAACCCTTGAAGACACTCCTCCAAGCTCTCCTTGATTTTCTAGCCCGTTTTTGGTCCAAAGACCACTCCATTCTTCTTGTAATCTACTCCTAGATGGGTGGATGCAGTGTAAAAAGGGTGGTGGAGATGTATGGTGAGCTCCCATGGAGGAAAATCCTCCATGGGAGCTTGAAGCCTCACTTATTTGAGGAAGAAGATGGAGAAGATGAAGAAAGGAGTGAGGTTCGTTTTTGGGGTGTGGGAGGTGTAGAAGTTCTTGTTTTAGACCCCAAATGGGGGTAGGTTAGGGCATGAATGGGGTGTGAAAGGACAAGATTGCCCTTCAAAATTGGCCAAAATACGTGAAACAGGTGCCTAGGGCACTGGTCGTCCAGTACAGGACCAGTGGTGACTTTCTGCCGAATTTGCGCTGGTGTGGGCGCTGGTGTGGGCGCTGGTCCGGGCGCTGGTCCGGCGCTGGTGGTCAGGCGTAGCTTTTCAGCTTCGCGTACTGTTACGAAAATAGCCATAACTTTCTCTAGAAACATCGGAATCGCGATCCGTAAAAACCAGTGGAAAGTAGACAGCCGGGGCTTTCCGAAAATAGGTAGCACGAAACCTAGTTCAATATGAGGTGGGAGATATGGCCCCCTAAACATAGGTGTACTGCACGAGCCCTTTTCCATTTCAGCCCTTTTAACTTCCAAAACTCATCAATTAAGCTCATATACCTTATTTATGGCAAATAACCTACAAAAAGCTCACAAAACACATTAAATACAAAAATACACTCGCAAACGAGTACAAACGATAGGAAATGGGGACCTCAAATAGGTGTAAATATGGTCCGATCAATACCCTCAAACCTATCTTTTGCTCGTCCTCAAGCAAAACAAAAGCAAAAAAAAAAAAATATATGAAAACTAAAAACTAGGCTAGTCCACTTCCGTAGGAAACACGATGGCACTTAGCATGTGCCACAAGCCTTTAAACCGCTAGGCGATCCCTAGAGGAGGAGTTATAGTCTCCTGAGGGTTTACAGCTACGACACCCACAAACGTATACTCTGCAAGATAAGTTGAGATGCAATCCAAACATACCAAATAAAGACTACATGCATGCTAGTATCTCAAATATACCAATTAATAACAATGCATCACGCAATGCAAGTATGCCAATACTTAGGATGTTTTCGGTTTACAAAATAACTACACTCGAATTGCCTAAGATGAAATTCGCCTTGACTCTAATCCTCCCTGGATTTCAGTCTGATTTTTCCACTCAGAACCTAGGTGATCACTCTCAATCAAACATATGCGAATGAGTTTATGTACCGGAGTCTAATATATCGCATATGAGTATTTCAATAAAAGCACGTTTATAGTGATAGATCTCATGGAAGGAATTGAAATGCCATGAACGTGGAAAGACCATGCATCGACTCGTATTCCCAATATAGACTTCCTAAGAGATCAAATGGGCTTTCCCCCACTTTATATTGTGGCCAAGGTGATTTGTGAAGGTGTACGGAATGGAATATATGGTATGAGTGGGAAGGATAAAGTTATTAACCAAGCCAAGGTGTTTACACATTACATTACAACAAAATTAGCTCTATTACACTTTACACTACAAACGTCTAGGCTATAAAATTTACATTGCACATTTGTGCTACATTTGTACTCATATTTAAGAGTAACTTTATAATTGAAGAACTTGAAGGCTTAAGTGTTTATAATTCACACTTATTCTTTTTTTTTTTTTTTTTTTTTTTTTTTTTTGAAAGCCTTTGCCTAGCACAATTTGCATACATTTGCCTAAGTACACGCTTTTACAAAAATTAGAGCTTTACTATATATGACTTCTATTAAGCTATACACCTTAACATGATCAATAACTAGGGAATGGTTGGGGGTGTAGTGTTTGGCCTCAATTTGCAATGAATATATGGATGTGGGAGTGTTTAGGCTATTTTAGTGGTTACGCACACACTCAAGCCCAAAATCATTTCAAAAAGTCCATCTAACCAGGGAATACAAATCTCAACAATCAGTCCACATTATTTTAGTTCTATGGCAATCAATGCAAAATGTATATACAATGAGATCACAATTAAGAACAAAATCGAAGAGTGTTTAAAGAGTAGAAACAAAACCCACAGATTTTCGCTATTTAGGCTAAGTGTTGCTCACTGGTAGTCTCCATTATTTTCCTAGGCTAAACAAGCAAAGAGTTCTATCCACCTCAACATCAAAAGATTGGCACTGTACAAGCAAATTTAAGCGATGCATGGAGCTAAAAGCATACAATGCATGTCTCTACCGGCACACAAAGAAAAGCAACTCAACATGGAGGCCAAAGATTTCAAAGACTGTCGAAATTTAAAATCGTCCAATGTCCACTTTCTGGTGCATATCTTTAAAATAAATTGAAATAATTTCTCAAAAATTTTACACCATAGAGTAGACATATAAATACACACTTTTCATTTAGAAAGTATTTCAAAATTCGAATGGGAAAAGTGTGAAAATGGACGATGAAAACAGTGAAAGTGAAATTTCGAAAAACAGGGCATCGCCCATGACCTTTGGTCGAAGAAATGCTCATAACTTTTGATCCACAACCCAGAATTTTACGTTCTTTATTTATTCGGAATCAGCACGAAAAATCGAAGAATGCAGCATGGGCGAAAAAATTAATTTCCTCACCAATGAGTACAATTTTAATGAAACATTTGCCTAAAAAATATTCAAAACAGGGCAGTTTTGCAGAGGTTTGAAAATTTTCTAAAACAAACACCCTAAAAATCCTAAGATCTAAGCACAACACATATCCACTCTTAGATCTAAACATAAATAAAATCACAAAAATTAGCAAAGCATTATACCCTTGAAGCACAAGCTCTCGCGAGTGGTTATTCGAACCAACCAAGCCTCCGCGAAGCTCTCTTGAGTTGTGTGGTCCATCCAACTTGAAATTTTATTTCCTAGCACAAAACAACTCAAAGAAAATTAAATGCATATGCTTTAAACAAAAATAAGAAAAATAACACGACTCACACCCTCAAACCAAGCCTAAACATTGCTTGCGCATACAATGAAAAGCATGGTTAAAAGAGGTGTTTATTTTCAACATCACAAACTACTCTGCAAAGCAATAAAAAGCAATAAATCTAAGATATTTACAGAACCTAAGCTAAACTAGTAATTATCAACGAATAAGCCACCTCCCCGGCAGCGGCGCCACTTTGATGACACGTCGTTGAAGTGTATCAAAAGATTTGAATTTCACATTCAACCTCGCAAGTGCACGAGTCAAGAGACTAGTATAGCGTGCAAGCAAGGGTATCGTTCCGCAGGGAGGTGGAATCCGCCAACTATCGCTAGCTTAGTTTATTTGGAAAATACGAATTTAGGTATGTGTGTGTGCATTAAATGTAAATATTGCAATGAAAATATAATTTATGTACAAAAGTATTTACAAAATTAGTATGGATGTGAGAGATGTGGCATATAAATGGTTACACTAAGTAAGTGACTCAACCATAGCAATCACACAATTTCATACAAACATGCATTGTCAATATTGAAAGCCGTGCTCACTTAATCTTCGCCAATATTCTCTCTCAAGCAACAAAGGCTATACCCACATGCAATAGTAACCTATCAACGGATGGTTACCTAAGCTACACACGAGTTCATTAAGAACTATGAGACACATATAGCGGCTTTACATGCAAAAGCCTCGCGTATCTCTACCTTACCCTGTATGTAGTGACCAATCTACTCATGCACGTTGCGTGATTCACCTCTCGGTCCTTCACACAACAACCAAGGTTCATTCAAGTGGTGGCTAACCACTCAAAAGCATTAAGCACTTCAAATGACCATTCAACCATCAACAAACATATTTAATAAAATAGGCAACAATGCTAGATTTACATCAAACCAAATGAATGGAAGTACACATCAAAGATGAGACAAAAACACAAAGAAAGAAATACAAAATAGATAGAAAAGAGACCCCATCCGTAACCGGGAATCGAACACCGGGTTTCTCGGTTGTCAATCCGATATGTACTCACCACTATACTATTACGGCGGTCTCCAATCTCATGAATGCTCAACTCTCTCATAGAGAAAGCTCTCTCTTTATCTCTCAAATCTCCCTAAGATGGATGGCTAAAAATGGGACAAGCTCACCAAACAACAATGTGCAAATAGTTGATTGCTATCATTAA
Source organism: Acer campestre (assembly GCA_954870605.1). Classification (NCBI taxonomy): domain Eukaryota; kingdom Viridiplantae; phylum Streptophyta; class Magnoliopsida; order Sapindales; family Sapindaceae; genus Acer; species Acer campestre. The sequence continues at coordinate 28,166,617 of OX940802.1, forward strand.
GAACATTCAATTCGAGTTAAGGGTTCATTCTCTTGATTAAGGAATTCACCAAAATCAATTCATCACCCAACCCAAGCCATGGGATGAGTAATTGTGCCTTAATAAAAAGACCCATTAAGCACAAGAATATGGAATCCAAGCCTAATCTAGCATGTGAATGCATAATCAACCAAGCTTTTCCCACTATTTGGAGTTAATACTCAAACACTCAAATCCTTCTAAACATGGCATTTTGGCTCACTCATCAACATACAAACAATCATGGGAAGCTAAATTACACTACTCATAATCTAAATTACTCTACTCCTAATCCCATTCATGCATACATATCGATTTTTACCATCCACACACATGAATATCATAATAAGAGGGAAAATTATGGATTTGGCAAAGAGTAGAACAAAACCCAAAGAATTTAAGAAACATTCATACATATATTGCACAAGTGTAGGTTTACAAAATTCCCAAATTGGTGATTACATCCAAGAAAACAAGAAATACAAAAAGAAATGAGTTAAAAGGAGACAACCCTTGAAGACACTCTTCCAAGCTCTTCTTGATTTCCTAGCCCATTTTTGGTCCAAAGACCACTCAATTCTTCTTGTAATCTACTCCTAGATGGGTGGATGCAGTGTAAAAAGGGTGGTGGAGATGTATGGTGAGCTCCCATGGAGGAAAATCCTCCATGGGAGCTTGAAGCTCTCACTTATTTGAGGAAGAAGATGGAGAAGATGAAGAAAGGAGTGAGGTTCGTTTTTAGGGTGTGGGAGGTGTAGAAGTTCTTGTTTTAGACCCCAAATGGGGGTATTTAAAGAGTTGGGAGGTTAGGGCATGAATGAGGTGTGAAAGGACAAGATTGCCCTTCAAAATCGGCCAAAATACATGAAACAGGTGCCTAGGGCACTGGTGGTCCAGCGCTGGGCGTCCAGTGCACGACCAGAAGTGACTTTCTGTCGAATTTGCGCTGGTGTGGGCGCTGGTCCGGCGCTGGTGGTCAGGCATAGCTTTTCAGCTTCACGCACCGTTACGAAAATAGCCATAAATTTCTCTAGAAACATCGGAATGGTGATTCGTAAAACCCATTGGAAAGTAGACAGCCGGAGCTTTCCGAAAATAGGTAGCACGAAACCTAGTTCAATATGAGGTGGGAGATATGGCCCCTGAAACATAGGTATACTGCACAAGCCCTTTTCCATTTCAGCCCTTTTAACTTCCAAAACTCATCAATTAAGCTCATAAACCTTATTTATGGCAAATAACCTACAAAAAGCTCACAAAACACATTAAATACAAAAATACGCTCGTAAACAAGTACAAACGATAGGAAATGGGGACCTCAAATAGGTGTAAATATGGTCCAATCACTAAGCAAGAGAATACCAGGCAGCCAGATTCTCGTACTAGAAACTAAAGCTCCCTAAAAGATCCAATAAAACGCCACCATATAGAGGAGTTACATTCCTTCCAGCCAGAGAGTCCTATTTTGAGCAGGTCAGCACAGTAAAAATCCGACTAGGAAGGTAAAGAGATTGACTCCTCCTAGAAAGGAAGGACTGGATTCTGTACGTAAAGCTCCGAGATTATCTCCTAAAAAGAAGAGGATCCTGCAGCTGCCAAACCCTAGTCCGAGATTGTAGGAGTGCATGGCAAGCAAACATGACTTATATATACAACAGTTTACTCATCGCCGAGGAGAGAGAGAAAAACTTCTCCAAAAAACCTCATATTCAAGTCCTACTTATCGACTGGCACAGATTCGCCATCATCATCGTCTCCATTACTTATGAAAAACGTCCATACATCATTGTAACTCAAAAAGAGATAGTTCGTATACTGTAATGCAAAGTAACAATCAATAAAAGCTCATGATTATCTAATTTTCAGTGTTTCGTATCATATTTGCATTGATAGGGACATAGTCGGTATCAAACTACGTGATACCCCTCCGACCTGGATCGATCCCGGTCTTGGTCCTTTTAAAGTTGTTATTTGGAATTCTGTCCCATTGAGGATTTTCGGATAACAGGAAGTATCTTGCTAAATTCCATTCATGGATACCCCTTGGGGGGGTTATCACACGAAACATAAAGCTCAACTAACCTTTGAGGCCATAGGTGTTTCAAAACACCTTCTCCTACTCAATTATTTAAGGTATGTGATTAAATTCCATAGAATGATTTACCAAGTTATCTATATGCCAATTAGAAACCTAAATCATTCAATGCATGTTCATACCAATAGAGATATGAGTGGCACTCCTATTCTATATGACATGTTATCAAACAATGACAAACATTGTAATATTTACGGAAAAATAAATAGCCAAAATTTTGGTCCATCCTAGAAAAACAAGTAAATTACATTTGTTGGAAATACAAAAAACCTAACTTGGTAACCTAACTTGGCGAACAAGTCATCAAGCGACCGTCTCGTGTGTGCACCTTGGTGGTCCCACCCATGGGCGTGCGCATGCACCCAGCCCCATGGGCAGCTGTACGCTACCACACCACAACAAACGCAGCTGCACGCTTGTATGCACGAACGCTTGTTGCTTTGGTGCGCACGGTGTAGGATTGCACTACAAGAAAATGACCTTTTTTATCACGGGACATCTACTACGGGCATTTTGGGCTCATAGTAAATAAGTAATACAACTACGGGCTTTTAAAGGCCCGTGATAGATATTCGCTTAAAAACTTTTCCACTACGGGCTTTTGTATGCCCGTGATAAATAACTCTTAATTACTACATTCAATTATGCATCCGTAGTGAATACGTTGGTAATTATCATGGGTGAAGTAAGTGCCCATATATGGTTACTGATAGATTTTGAAATTTAAAACCCTAATCTCACATTCCTCTTCAGCTCACTCTCTCGAACAAACGAACATCCTATAATTGCTCTCTCTTCCTTGTTGCCTTCATCCGTGCCAAACAAATCGGAGCTAGTTAATGGAGATTTCGAATCTCTCTTCTTGGTACGTTTCTCAGTTCTTATTCTCTCTGATTATCTTTTTTTTTTTTTTTTGACTTCTATGATTCTAATTTTGCATATATATATAGAGAGAGAGAGAGTTATGTTGTTAGTCCTTTTTATTGAGGTTTGAAGGTTTGATTCTTTTTCTTTTTTGTTGACTTCTTTGATTCTAATCGTTACATTTTTTTGAACCTTTCTTCGATTCCAATGTCTGATATGTTTTAACTACAGTATTGTTTTCATATACACACTTGCACAAACTTGTTTAACTGCTATGTTATTTATTTTTGGATTTTGGAATTTTAAATTTACTTGAAGAGTTGACTTGTGTTTTTCTGATAATATCATAAATCTTGGCTTGGGTGAGAATTTGAAATGATTTGGGAATCCAATTCATGTGTTCGTTGTCTAGGCAAAGAAATTATAAATGAATTTAAATCCTAATTTAATTGGCTTGGCTTTGGTTCAGGAGATATTTAGTTATTGAAATCTTAAGTAAATAATAAAAATCATTAGATTTTAATTCATGTGTCATTGAGTGATCCTTTGAAATTGAACTAATTAGAATTCCCATAATTCATTTTTTTTTTTAAGCTTTCTTTGATTCCAATGTTTTGCTAAAAAAGGCTCAAGTGGGAGTGGGGACTTTGTTGTTTGAAGTGACACATGATATCTCTGCTTCAGTTTTAGCTCTGGACGGTTTTCTTGGGTTTTTTTGCTTTGCTTTTCTGGGGTTTTTGGCTCTATTTGTTTGGATCCTCTGTTACAATCTTCTGCTTTGCTTTTTGTTTGTGCTTTTCCTTTTGATCTCCTTTGTTTTCGGGCTTCTTCTGGGTGCTTGGTGATTGCTCTTGTCAGCTCGCCTGTTCTGTTTGTTTCTCTCGCCTTTTAGGTTTCATGAATAAATTGTTGTTAATATAATATATATATAACCAGTGAATGAAGTTTTGTTGTTTGCTCTTTTGTGGGTTTTGTTTGTGAAAAATAGGTGGGGTTTTCTGTCAATTGAGTTATGGTGTTGGGCTTTTTGTGGGTTTTGAAGGCATCGATCGAGGTAATATTTCACTAACTGTTGTATTGGCATTTCTGTTTTCATTTTTTTTAGTTCTACCTGTAAATTGACTACTTGATAAGAGAATATAACTCATAAACATTTTGCCAAAGAGTTGGATTGCAAGCAATTGATGAAATTGTTCCAACACTTCTACATGCTTTGGAGGATGATAAAACCTTTGATACTGTCATAATGGTCTCAAACAAATTTTAAGGTAAGTTAATTTCTATGTATATGTTTACTCTAGTCTTCAAGATCTCCTTTTTTGTTATTTTTCTTGGTTTTGTTGTGTTTTGGTTCTTGTGCCTTTCTTGCTATGTTTTTTCTTGCCTTAGGTGGGTTGTGCCCTGTTTGCTGTGTTTGTCTTTGGTTTGTTTGCCTTTTGTGTCTGCTTCTGCTTGGCCTTCTAGTGCCCGTTTTGAATAAAAGTGCAATTCAAAAAAAAAAAAAAAAAAGTATAGTGTTACATTTTGTCAATTTTTATGTAGCTTGATATAGTTATTTGTTTTGTTGAGACTTTGTAGTTGTTTCGATGCTTTTTTTTTTTTTTCCAAATCATTTGGGATGGTGTGAATTCAATAGTTTTGCTTTTATTTTGCATTATGCGGGTTTTGTGGGTTTTCTGGATTGTTGTAAATACTTATTTTTAAAGTAATCTATATATCATGGGAAAATAACATCAGATTCATTGAGTTGGTCCATGTTGACATGCAAATTTGTCAAGTTCCAAAAGGATGGCTATGCAAAAATATGGGTGATACTGCATTATGGTGATGCAGATTCAGTTTAATGGTTTGAGGTACAACCTCATTGGACATTTCACTTTCTCAACTACTTTGAGGATGACAATGAGGTCAGTATAATACCTTCATAGTGCCCTTTTACACAATCTATTTCCTATGGTTTTTGTCAAAAATTGATATTGATCAAAGCTGCTTGTTCCCTGTAGCAAGAGAATAGGTTGTAGTGAGGGCATGCAGGTCACGTGAAGCCATCATACCAAGCCTAACTGCACATAATTTTAGGATGTCAAACACTTAACTATAATGTAATTAGTCGAATGTTTTTGTAACATTACTTTTATTATATATATATATGTGCAACTTTTATCAAAACATCCATGTCTAATTCAAATTCAAATTATATATATATTTACCAAAATCAATAGGTGGCTAATTATATATTTTTTTCATTTTAAAAAATCATCAACTACGGGCATATATTGTTGCAGTTGAGCTTATTTATCACGGATATAATTCGTAGTCGAAAAGTGATTCACTACGAGTGATGCCCGTTGTAGTTGAGCTTATTTATCATGGACGACGTTCTTAGTCGAAACTCGACATTTTCCATCACAGCGTCGCATATAGCGGGCGTTGTAACGGGCGGTGCCCGTAGTCAATACGCATCCACTACGGGCATCGCCCATAGTAAATGACCGATTTTCTTGTAGTGTTGGTTCTGATTGCTTCCTTTTTCTGCTTCCAATTCTTCAACTCTTCGATCCTTTGAAACTAGAATATATATTACAACAAAATTATTATTATTATTATTATTACTGCAGTATCTTATTACAATAGTAAATAAAATAAAATAAAAAATAAATAAATAAAAAACTTAGCAACAACCAAGAAGGAAATTATGGCGATAGTAGACCACCCTTCTTGTTATAATTCCAAAACAAAAATAAACTAGGACCAAAATCGAGCAACAACAAATCATATATAATAACATATATATATCCATACATTCCAATGTAATTATATATGAGAATACCTAGAGTGTCATCTCTTTCTAAAACATGCATATTTACAATAAAAAGAAATAGATCCACATGTGTATATATATATATATACATCAATTAATCAAGGGTACAAGTAAGGCTCTGATACCAATTGTAGGGAAAATTCACGCGGTGGAAGTGAAAAATAGATTTGTATATTTTAAAAATTTTCCTTTTAAAAGAAGAACCTTAACCCTTGATTAATTAACATATAATAAAAGATATCGTACCTTTTTCCACGTAACGATTGATGTTGCGTAGATAGTAATCCACAAGATCTTCCAATCCAATCACGAACGTGAATCACCTAGGAGTGTGGGCTCCCTTTCTTTGAATTGTGTACCCAAGGATGTAAAACAAAAACTTTTTCCTTTTATTAGTCACAATAACCCTCCTTGAGAAAACGAAGAATGTTTAGTCACTTGTAAATTATCAATCTTTTGATCAAAACTCGCGTGAACACGATTCGATGTTGTGCACAAAACCTTTTGATATAAAAGCTAGTAGTGCACTTCTGAACACAAAACGTTCTTTCCCTTTTATTTCCTCTTGGCCGAATTTCACACATTATGCTTAGAGTTGGATTATTTTTTTTAAGCAAAAGAAAGACTCTTTCTTAAAACCAGGGTTGGCTGAATTCTATATCATAGAATATATAGGGTGGCCGAAACCCTCCTTGAAAAATATTAGGGTTGGCCGAATTATATGATAGGGATTCTTTGTGGTAACTGAAATCCTCTCCCAAAGAGGATTCTTACCATGTGGCCAAAATCCTCCCACCAAAGGGATTTGTGTTTCACCAAAACTCCTATCAACTTTAGAATCCAAACTCTAATCCAACTCTTTAGTGTATTATCCAATAATATATTGAATATAAATTAAATTGTGACTTAATCAAAAACTTCCTAATTTGACTAGATAAATAAATTTCTTTTATTTATCTACTTATCAAATAAAGTCTTTGATTCTTATTATACTACCAACAATAGTATAACACTAAGAGACCTTCTCCTAGTCAGAAAAAGATTTTGACTTTTAATTAATTAATTAATTAATTAATTAACTTCCATTTAATTAAATAATAAAATAAAACAATATAATAGGCTAATTTACTTAACCTTGCCGCCCATGTATATACATGTGCAATATATTATTTTATTTTATTTTATTTTATTAAATCCATTGGACTTTAAGAAAAAATCCATATGTGAACTAGACTCATTCTTACTAAAAGAAACAAGTCAACATGCCTTAAATCAATACAATTCTAGATGGACCCATAAATTAGTCCGGTAGAATATATCAAGTGATCCACATAAGTCCGTGTGGATTGGGGATCTTGGCGGGCTATCTAAATTTAAGCTTCAATAGATATAGTCCAATCACAATCAACAAATGATTCACTTAGGTTCGATCTATTGATTTTAGCTCATTCCACTAAAGAACTAAAATTGAACTCTTAAATAAAGATAGAATAAGTAAATGTTTCTCATTCATACCCTAGACAATCTTATTGGAGATAGTGTATCCTTGTGAAAAATATCAGTAATCGCCAAGAGCTTATAGGCCGCCTATAGCTCTCCTAGTTTCCATATTTACTCATATGACCACATTTTGAACTTGGATATTCTGACTTTTCCAGAAGCCATGTTTCAATAGACATTATCGAAAAACTTAACATTAAGATTTAATATCCAATACCTCAAAATATCTGTATGATAATATTCTACTCTCATTTAATAAATGGAGCCACGATGTCCATATCTATAAATGAAGTCTTCTATCGATTAACAAATGAATACCACCAAACTATCGAGGATAGATTATGCTATATAATCGTACTCATTGATAGCTCAAATGATAACACTTGTAACCATAAGCCCATCATTTATCTCAGGATTAAGATAAACTCTCTGATTATCCTCAAAGTGAAAACTTTTATCCACTGATGATTCTGGATAAAGTATTTCACTATGATACTATTCAATGCACCTAGTACACTAGATTCTTTTACCCAAAGACACTACACTTTGATGATTTTAGACTCATCATTGCACATTTGATCCCACTCAAATGCTAGCAAAAGAATCTACAATTTTAACAAGGTAAAGTCGCCGAACCTTTATCTTAGGTTGTGAACATTATTCAAGACTAACTAAAGAATTGTGTTTACCTCATACATATCCAGATGTACGAACAAATCTTTATTTCTCATAGTCTTTTGACCTTATGATTATTTACTTTTGACAATTATAATAATTAAACTATAAATGCTATAAGATTTTTTAAAATAGAAATCACTATATTAATATGAAAAGATTGTCAAAAACAATATTACACTGTTGCTATTAAGCATAATCCTAACACTACGTACCCGGAGCCAACACAAAATTTAAGCAATCTTGGAAGGATGAATGGATCTTGGTAGGAGGAGATTGGAGCCACTCAGTGTATATCGGTGGGACTAAGTACCCAGTTCCCACTCAGTTCACCAAAAAGGATAAATGGGACAAAGGAAACATCTCCGCCAAGTCCTTAGGTATCCTAAAGAAAATCCAGGAACGATCCTACGCGAACATGAAGTACCCCTCCAATGATTCCTATAAAGGTGCCAGGGTGGACCGATACCTCAAGATTTCCATTGCTTATCCGGGTATGTGGTTTCCTGCTCCTTGCTCTTTTTATTCTATTAATCTTCTCGCCTAGTACTAACCTTTTTTCTGACAATCTCTGCAACACCCCTCCTACCTTCTTCTCTTACTTCTTCAAGACTAAGGCTCCCCCTCTCCAATCAATTCTCCTATTATTTCATCTAGTACCGATGCTGGTGCCCCATCTGGGTCCAATCTGCTTGCAACAACTCCACCTCTGGCTCCTACAAGGTTATCTCTGCGTCCTCCTGCTCTACTCCCTACCCTAGCTTTAGCATACCCTACTATGTGTGAGATGACTGCAAGGGCTGCTAGGGCCCAGGGCTCTCCTGTTCAAGTTCAGAAGCAAGTTCTAGTTGCTCCCACTGTTAGGCCCTTATAAGTAGCTTCTCCTCCTCCTCCTCCTCCTCATCCTCCTCATCCTCCTCCAGTTATACCTACCAGCTGTCAACTCAGGGTAGAGAAGGGGAAAGATGTTAGTATTGTGGCCACTCCTCCTACTGATTTGCCTTCTCGATCGAGGTCACGGAATAGCAGTCAGAATGAGATACTATCCCGATTTGTTGCTGCTTGTCTTGGGGGAGGCCTGGAGGCTATGGTTTCCTTGCCCATAGATAACTTGGCCATAAAGGGAGCTTCTCTGCTTGTTGAGGTATGATTCTTGGTCTTCTCCTGTAATTGGAGTATTTTTTAGGAAGGTATTTACTTCTTCCTTCTCTTTTGAAGGCTTTCAAATTCACTCTAGCTATGGGACAACAGGCGATAGCTCTCAAAAAAGAAAACATAGCTGTTAGGGCAGAATAAGAGGAGGCTAGAAAGGATCTAGCCTGATATGAGAAGAGTGTAGACTCCTTGATCAGGTCTGCGACTAAGTCTGAAAGGGGCAGGCAAGAGACCTTGGTGGACTTCAAACGAATGAAGCGTGCCTTGGATACAAAGACAATCAGGTCTCTACGCCGTCGCGAGGAGAGTAAAGGTCTGAAAAGGGAGAAAACCCTGCTTCAGAATGAAAACCTCTCCTGCGGGATATGGTAGAGGCTTTGGAGGCTAGGGTGGATTCCTGCTTTGCAGATGGGTACTTCTTTGCCTTTTATGAGGTTGTTACCCTTCCTCCTCCTTTTGATCTGTAGACTACCCTCGGGTGGAACCGAGAGCAGATTATGGCCAAGGCTGCCCAATTTTTAGATGCTGCTCCGGTCTAGGCAGATCCTTCTCAAGCAGCCACTATCCCGGATTCCTCTGTGCCTCAGGAGCCTGATGCGCCTGCTCCTACTGATCCAACAGGAGTAATTGGAGAGATGATTCCTGATCCTGTTGTCCACCCAAATGATTAGATGCAGGGTACAGAGGATCCTATTAAGATTGGGACCAAACCAATGGAGGAAGTGGAGGCTCTTGCTAAGCCTAAGGTACCAAGAAATGGAGAGGTCTTGGCTGATACAGGTACCAATGTGGTTGAGGAAGCAAGTGCTGCAGGCCAGAGCTAAGAAGTAGGGTAGAAGAAGGATGCTAGGGACGTATGACTTATTGTTTTTCATTTTCTATCACATATACTTTTGTAGCCCGGAACTGAGGGTTGGGCTCCCTGCTTAATCAATGGAAAGTTTTTTTTTTATATAATTATTTTTTAAGTACACTGTCTTACTTGTTCTCATTGGATCCTGATAGAACTTTGTGCTTTTATGCTTAATTGTACTCCAAATAAGAAACTTACTTGAAAGGCTGATAGTGCTTGGTACTTGCATGATTGTCCCATGATCTGGATAGAACATAACTTGAGATTTTGATACTGATCAAGTCTTGGTACCTGGATACTTGTCAGAGGTGTCCTGTTAGGTAGTCCCCTTGTAAAATTTGATAGAAATTTCACAAGTAATTTGCATTAAGCATCGTCTGATCCTGAGAGAAAGGACTGATCCCTGTAGATGGCCAAAACTGCTTTGACAATCAAATTAGGATAACGTAGACCAAAGTATTGAGTACTTCCTAAGTAAGAGATCTTGATTTTGAACCAATCTAGGTAGTCCATTAAGGCTACTTCTCGATTCTCACAAGGCGAATTGGGGTACCAGGTAATCCTGCACAAGGAATCTTGGCCCCAATGCGAATTGATCCGGGTAGGCATCTAATGCCATTTTGGCATTAGGTCTTCTGTTAGGCGAATCAAGGTACCTGAGTATTCTCATATGAGGGATCCCAGTATTCCTAGCAAAAACGCATTCAAAATGAGTCCGAGTACTGGATATTTTCATTTTCTGGAATCTCAATATTCAGACGAGATATACACGTAAATATGTATTTAAATGAGTTTGGGGTACCTAGCATTTCCATATGTATGGAACCCTGGTACTTAGTCGATAATATAGGGGAGTCATGCTACCTAGCATCTCTGTTTTTAGGAATCTTGGTACTTAGGCGATAATATAGGTGAATTTGGGTACCTGGTATTCCTGTTCTAGGAATCCTAGTCCTTATGCGATATGTTCTAGCAAGCAACTAGGGCCACTTTAGCACCAGGTTTTCCTGGAGAGGGGTATTCCTCGTCTGAGGCTTCAAGAGTGTTGTATAGGCTCTCTTGGTCTTGAGGATTGCGATGGGCAACCAGGGCCACGACTTCACATCCTTAGTCTAGTAGGCAACTATGCCAATTAATCACTTATGTACCAAATCCTTCCTGAAGAAGGGTATGCCTCGACCAAGGCAGCAAGAGTGCCATGTGGCTTTTCCTGGTCTTGAAGCAATTCAATTATGGCGATCCTCCTAAAAGGATTGACTCGGTCCAGGGCATCAGGAGTGCAATGTTGCTCTCCTGGTCTTAAGGCGATCCAGTTATGGTGAAATTTTCAAGGTGAATATAGGAGAATCATGTAGGAGAAAAAATTGACTTCTTTATTGAATTCTTTAGGCAATACAAAGCAAAACTGGGTACATACTTAGAGTAATACCGGTTGAAATAAACTGTTTCTTCAAACTTCATGGATAGAACTTCTTGAGATGGTCAGCATTCCAAGTGTGGTATACTAGGTAGCCATCAATGTCTTCTAGCTTGTAAGCTCCACCGCAGACTGCCATCTTTATTAGGTAGGGACCTTCCCAGTTTGGGGCTAGTACCCCGTCTAACCTCTTTCGGGTATTTTGGGTTACATTCCTAAGGACCAAGTCCCCTTCTTTAAAATTTCGGGTTTTCACTCTTTTGTTAAAGAACCAGGAAATCTTGCTCTGATAGGCGGCAACACGTTTCGTGGCCTTGTCCTGCTTCTCTTCTAGTAGATCCAGGTTGGCTCTCAGTTTAGTTTCATTGTTTTCAAGTTCAAAGTGTTGAACCTTGAAAGATGTCAGTCTATGCTCAATGGGTAGGACTGCTTCTGTTCCGAAAGCTAGTGAGTAAAGGGTTTCCCTAGTAGCGGTCCTCTTAGTAGTCCGGTATACCCACAACACATTAGGGAGTTCTTCAACACACTTTTCTTTCTTCTGTTGGAGCTTCTTCTTCAGGAGCTTCTTGATGGTCTTGTTAGTAGCTTCCATCAAACCATTAGTTTGAAGATGGGTTACTGATGCAAAGCGGAGGTTAATACCCTGCACTTCACAGAATTCTCTGAGCTTGGCATTGTCAAACTGCTTGCCCAGATCGGTTATTATGGCCATCGAAGTCCTAAATCGACAAACAATGTTCTGTTTGATGAAGCTCATGGTGTTTGCCTCGGTTATCCGAGTAAGGGATTCTACCTCCACCCACCAGGTAAAATAGTCTATTGCCACTATGGCATGCTTGGCTTGACCAAGAATAGTCAGGAGTGGCCCGATGAGATCTAACCCCTAGATAGGCAGATAGCGAACAGGTAGGGTGTACTGATTAAAGAGAGTCTTTCTGGAGGTAGGTGGTTAGGGTTTCCTGTCTTTTGGCAAGGCTCACAAGACCGTGCAAACTGCTTTGCGTCCTGATGTTGGATAGGCTAGAAGTAGCCCATCCTAAGTACTTGGTAAGCTAAGGTCTCATCTAATATGTGGTTATCTCGGTCCCTTGAGTGCACTTCCTTAAGTGCCCACTGTGCATCATCCGGATGTAGACACCTGGGTAGTGGAAGTGATTTTCCTTTGCGGTAGATGTATCCATCACTAGGCAGTACCGGATGGCAGTCCTTTTGAGTTTGCGTGCTTGATCTAGATCCTCTGGGAGAGTTTCATTCTAGAGATATTCAGCTATGGGGTCTATCCAGTAAGGAAGCCGGTATACCGGGTTCACTTCTTTTCCTCTGGCTATGTTAGATCGGGGAATTAGTTAGAGGGGTACCCCTCTTGGTAATACTTGCCTCCAATTGAAGTAATCTTTGCTAATACATCGGCCCGGTGGTTCTTTTCTCTGGGAATCTGCTCCATCTTCATACCCTTGAACCTCGACATTACTTCCCGGACCTTTTCTAGGTACACTACCATGTTCTCACCCCTGGCCTAGTACTATCCGGATACTTGGTTGATTACCAACTGTGAATCACTCTTAACTAGGAGGAAATCTACACCAAGCTCTTCGGCTACCTACATCCCTGCTAGCAAGGCTTCATACTCTATTTCATTGTTGATGGTTTTGAATTTAAACATGAAATAATGACTGCACTCGATCCCTTCAGGATAGGTTAGGACGATCCCTGCTCCGTAGCTCGATTGGTTGGATGCTCCATCTGTGTACAGTATCCAGGCTCTGCAATCAGTGGGTCATTCCGTGGATTCTTCTTCAAGAACCGGGTTTGGGACCGCGGTTGAATCCAGATTGGAGGTCATACTGAACTCAACTACAAAATTGGCCAAGGTTTGGGCCTTGATTGTTTTTCTTGCCTTGTACTTGATGTCATACTGGGTGAGCTCTAGAGCCCACAGGACCAACCTACCGGATACATCTGGCCTTTGGAGAAATTGTCTCAATGGTTGGTCTATGACCACCGCGACTGTATGGACTTGGAAATAAGGTCGGAGCTTCCTAGTCGTGGTCTCAAGTGTATAGGCGAGCTTCTCTAAGAGGGTATAATTCTTCTCCGATTGGTCAAGACACGGCTTACATAGTAGACCGGTCTCTGGACCCCGTCACCACACTCCTTCACCAGGGCCCCGTTTGTAGCGGTCTCTGATACGGCCAAGTAAAGTTGCAGTTCTTCTCATGGTGAAAAAGGAATTTATTTTTCATTACCTTATTCAAAATAACATCTCTAATTGAAGCAAAAGGTTTCCTAGTTAAGTACTCACGAGGGAAGTTACTTTCTATCAAATGTTGCAAAGATTCCAAAACTGTCCCTAATTAGGTTTTCCCGGTTTGCAAACTGATACTTGGAAATTACTGATCGAGTGTTCATACGTCTCATAGTTGACTGATTACATCAACAAAATAACAGAAAAATTATTGCCTACTCTCATGGTTTTGAATCACCAGGATGTATATGCAATTACAATTTGCAACAACCAAATTATATTGGATAGCGAGCGAAGAACCTATCAACCATGGCTTGACTTTGTTTTGGCTTAAACTCTGGAGCTGTGTGACCTGCTCCCTGTTGAAAAACACCAATCACATGTCATTAGCTTTCAAGTTTCAAGTATTTTTAACACAAAAATTGCTTGCTTATGCAAGTGAAAGTCTTCGTTCGTTTACTTACCTTTAGTGTTACATACGTCAACCTGAAGTGGGAATTCATAAATTTCACTTGGTATCTGCAAAAGTATATATATAGATATATTATGTAGCTATATTTAAATCACAAAAAAATTAATTAATTAGTTAGCTAAAAGATTTTAATTAGGGTTCTTCTGAGGAATACCCAGCAACTTGGCCGTCAAGATACCACGGCCGCCACTCATCGAAAACAGTTATTTCAAGACTCCTTATCCATTCCAGTGTTCCCACATATGGCACAGAAATGTCATGATCACCACTGCAAAATAAAGCACACAGTAATAAGAATTTAGCTAGTATTTATAAATATATATATATGATCGGTTTGTAAAAAAATAAAAAAGGACAAGATTTGTCGAAAAGAAGAAAGTACATCTATGCTCGTTAAATTTGACCAACTTTGACCAATGGCGGGACAAATCATTGATAGTTAATGGAAAAGTTGTTTGTATGTCAAAAGGCAATTTGCTTTTATAAGTTTGGATGAAGAAAAGATTCACCTGTATATCAAAGCTCGAAGACCGGTAGTGGAAAGATTTTTATGATATGCAACAGAGCTATTGATATTTTCTGTGTAAGTTGGGAGGGATTTCAGGCATCTGCTCCAAGTTTCTACAGTTCCCTGATAACATCAAAAAATTGATAGGAATCAAGATGATATATATATATATTGATATCCTAAAATATATATATATATATATATATATTCCTGATACATAGATCGAAATTAGTCTGAGTCACAATTTCACGTACGTTTCGAACGCCAAGGATTTTTTGTACATTTTTGTCATTCATATATTTGTAGGAGAGAGCATAACCATATTCCTGTAGGATTATTGCCACAATTCAATCCATAGTATATATAACTTAACAGAAATAATAATAAAAAAAAATAAAAAAAAAGCGAGCAGGTTGTAGTTGTTGAGGAATTATAAATTTACCCGACACCGCAATTCAGGAAGCTTGTTGTTGTTGAGGAATTCCATCGTGTTTGCTTCTTGAGATCTCACATCCCATCGTAGATCCTGTGGTTTTTTTGATGAGAAAGCACATTGAGGTTCCAAAATCTGTGTAAGCTTTATTTGCAGCAGGCACTGCAACAATTAAATGCACACTCGTGTTAGTAATCATCATAATATTAGTAATTTCACGTGCAAGACCATCAAACGCGGGAGACTCAAACCTTGGACTCCCAGAAAAATTTGACTCTGATATCATGTTAGTAATCGTTGAACCTAAAAATTCAAGCTAATAGAAACTTACCAACCATGAGTATTTAAGCAATCTAACAACTCATTTTTCAATGTCCATTACCATGAATAAAATATCCATTATAAAAGAAAGCAAAAAGAACTAAAGAAGTACTAGTAAGTGGCCTCTAACCTCTTCGATATTTTGAAGAGCCGTCACGCATAGTGTATTGTTATAATCTATGTCGATATAGTCACCATTGCAATACAATTTAGCTGCCTGTGAAAACAATCAAACATACATATCAAACTTAAATTGTAAGTCTGCACACTTAATACATATTTTCTTATAAGATCACCTCATAGTATGCATCAGATATTAGTGACACTCTGTGAACGTAAGGTATCCTTGAGTTATCATCGATGTAACTGTCTGTCACTGGATTGCCGAGGACATATCCCTGATCAAAATCAAAACAAAATAACAATTCTAATTAACTATGGTATGATCATCACAAAATAACTCAATTTATGTGAAATTAATATTTTGAACTCATTTTCCACATTTTGTTTTCTTTCTATAGTTACTTGAAACAGATCAATCATGTACCTGGATATCGATATGTGGCACTAGCCCAGCTTGAATACCTGCATTTCAGTGATGAACCAAAATTCTGAATGTTTTTGCAAAAATGTAAATTATTAAAAAATAAAAAATAATACACAGCTCTTCTTGTGGTAGAAATTAACCTTCAAGAACATTAGTCACCAGTATCGGAACGATTAAGCCGGAATACGAATCACCACCAATGTAGACTTCACTTCCAAGAAATTTCGGGTGAGTAAGCAGCCACTGTGTCACAGCTCCAATAAGTACCAAAAGAAAATGTTTATATTCAATTTATAAATGATAATTGATATGTGAACTCACTTTTCTGAGAAAAGAATAAATTTGTGAAGCTGATTTTGTGTCTGAGGTATTGAAGCCTTCTGTGGTTGTTGAATAGGAAAAGCCAGTACCAACAGGTGCATCTATGAATATCATACTGGCAACCTGGATAATTATTATATAATTAATGAGAATAAAAAAAATAAAAATTATATATTAGTGATAGATGTAGTAGGTAATTAAATTAAACGGCAATTATATAAAAAATAATGCACCTTGGTCCATGAGTTTGGGTTAGGCTTAAGAGATGGTAAACCTCCTCCGTAAGCATCGACATCGAAAGTAAAAGGACCTGCTCATAAGTAATATTTAAAATTCGTAATAATTGTAAGAATTTCCTGATTTCTATTGACTCGAAACTCGATAAAAAAAAAATGGAAAAAGGAATTTACTCATAAGGGACTTTGGTTACTTTTAAGTTTTATGCTAAGAGTTCGATTTACCCATGAACCCTATTACGGTGGACTAACCTCCATCAGACGAAGGAACCAATTTGATATTTGTGGGAAATTTAGGGACCAATTTGGTCACTCACAAAAAAACCACAAAATACTTGAAATTAAAATAAGGGGATACGTAACTTATTTAGTAATTTCACTTATTAAAAGGTGGTTTTATTCAGAAGCCTCTCAACACAATAATATAATAAAAATCATAGAGAAAATCAGAAATAATTCCTAGAAATATTAGACATTTATTTTTAATCATATACTGAAGTTTAAATCTTATTAACCATGTTTTGAAGAAATTACCAATACATTCCCCATAAAAACACTTCTCAAACTCTATATTCTCTCTTCTCTCTTTTCCACCTTCATCCCTTTGGCATACACGGCCCGGGGACGGCGTTGCACAATGAAAACACTGCTAGGCCCAGGTGGCACCAGTGATGGTACCGTTTGGGGTGCTGCTTAGGAAATGTTTGCCCAAGGGCGATAACAACGCCGTTGAGGTAGGACCTCTCATCGGCACTGTTCAATTTGTAGAAGAAAAAAAAAAGTAAAACGTGAAATGTTTCATGTTTTACCAAATCACCCTTCTTGAGGGGTTATATATTTTGATAATTTGCTAGTAAAAAAAGTTTAAAACAAGATATTAGAGGGGGTTTTAGTAATTTTTTATTTTTAAAAAATTCTAAGGTTTTACGTGTTTCTCTAACGTTTTTTCCAAGGTTTCATGTTTTTTTTTTTTTTTTTTAAAAAAAGAAGAAATAAAAAAAAAGAAAAAGAAATTGTAGGGTTATTTTCGTAGGGAAATTATTATTTTCGCCCCTTAGGTTTGCCATATTAGATAAACTAGTCCCTCTAGGTTCAATAATGGTCATTCAACCCCCTGAAATCCAAACTATTAGTCATTTTACCGCTTTTGTCAAGTTTTCCATCCAAAATCAGTTTTACCGCTAACTAAAAAATTAAAATGGTAACATCAAGGTTCGAACCTTAGACCTTGAGGTTAAAATCACATACCTTAACCAACTGAGCTACTCAAGCTCTTTGTTGAAGGTTTTTTTTTTTTTTTTTTATTTAAATGTATATATATAGTTATATAAGTTGTTTAAAATAATTTAAATCCATTTTTATAATTTAAAATAAACTCATATTTAATAATAACACATAAAATCAGATTTATGAAAAAGAAAAAGTAAATAAGAAAATAAAATGAAACCTAGAAAATCTAGAAAATCAAAGCCAGTAATTTTTTTTTTATTAGTTAATATATTATTCGAATTTGATAAAAAAAAATAAAAAAAATAAAAAAAACCCCAAAAAATCAAAGCCAATAAATTGAAAAGGGAAAAAATTCAAAAATAAAAAATAAAAGAAAGAAAAATGATAATAATAAATTTTCCTTTTTTTGATTTTATTTTTCCTTTTATTTTCTTATTTCCTTTTCCTTTTTCTTTTTCATAAATCTTTTTTTTTTTAAATAAAAAAAAATTGGACTAATCTAAGGGGAACTGATTTTATGTATTATTATTAAATATGAATTTTTAAAAAATTATATAAACAAATTTAAATTATTTTAAACAGTCTTTCTATTGTCAGTTCATTCTGCTATAAAATATATCATGACGAAGAATGCGTACCACATATTATAGAGAAGTTTTGACAAGTGCATACACTTTGAATCAATGTATGTAAATCTAATGGTCTACATTCTTCGTCCTGATATTTTATATCAAGACGAACTGATAATAGAAAAATTATACATAAATACAATCTTTCTATTGTCAATTCATCTTGATATAAAATATATCAGGACGAAAAATGTGGAACACTTTGAGTCAAAGTATGTAAATCTAATGGTCCATATTTTTCGTCCTGATATATTTTATATCAAGACGAACTGATAATAGAAAAATTGTACATACATACAGTCTTTCTATTGTCAGTTCGTCCTGATATAAAATGTATCAGGATGAAAAATGTGGACCACAGATAATGGATAAGTTTTGACAAGTACATACACTTTGAGTCAAAGTATGTAAATCTAATGGTCCACATTCTTCGTTCTGATATATTTTATATCAGGACAAACTGATAATAGAAAATTTGTATATACATACATTTAAATCAATAAACCTACAACAAAGATGTTAAGTAGCTCATTTGGTTAAGATTTGTGGTTTTAACTTTAAGGTCTAAGGTTTAGCGGTCAAACTGATTTTGGGTGGAAAACTTGATAGAAGGGGTAAAATGACTAATAGTTTGGATTTCAAGGGATAGAATGACCATTATTGAAACTAGAGAGACTAGTTTACCTAATAGGGCAAACCTCAGGGGGGAAATGATAATTTCCCTTTTCGTAATTTATAGTTATAGACTGAAATAAAATATTTTTTTGTCTATATACTCTATATAAAAAGAGTGAGTTGAGCTGTATTTTTAACCTTTTGTATTTTGTTGTGATTTTTTTTCATGGTAAAAAGACTTATATGCCCTTATTCTTTTCAATATTTCTTAAATAATTGTGAATACTTTATCTATTAATAGGGTAAAGAAGTAATTTACAAATTTAAAATCATTGTACTAATTTTACATCGGTAAAAAGACAAGAAAGACCTTCATATGTTCAAAATTATATGAAATGTATACGGTATAACTGAATATAAAGGATAACAATGTCATTCCATGTTTACAGTTAGGGTTGTTTTTAAAATTGAAAATGGATCTTTCCGTAATTGTTTGGAGGACCAATAACAAATTATACGTGGGATCCACATCTCTAAATAAAATTTAAAAGATATTCTTTGAATTGATCTTATCTTAGTCAGAAGATTAAGATGAGAAAAAAAAAAAAAAGGATTCGCATAGCCTTGCTGGATATCTAGCTCTATTGCCACACACATACTCTACCTATTGTATAGAGGAGCATAAGTGGCTGAATTTGAAGAAAGATAGTTATAAAAAAATGGAGGAGATATACAAGGTGCGTTGGGTGCGGTTGAATGAAAAAACATAGAAACAAGCAGAGAGAGGTCTTGGTTTAGTTGAAAGAAGAAAAAGTGGGAAGATAGGATAAGGAAGAACTCAGCCTCATCTTAGAAATCTGTAATCAAGGTATTTAGTTTATGAATTTTTCGAATGTTTTTTCGGCTATAAAATGCTTGGACTTTTTTTATGAAAACGAAAAGAATAGTTGAATTTGATTTTGCTTTTCTAGTTTGAAAGGATATTGATATTGTTGTATATTGATGGACAGTAGCAAGTGAAAACTCAACCACAGATAATAGCTTAAACACACAATAAAATGGTACCCAGAAAAGAAAAAATCATTTGAGAAACCCATTTAACAAATCGAAAATCAACAACTAGTGAAAACTCAACCACAGATAATAGGTTAAATACATAATTAAATGGTACCAGAAAATAATAACCTCATTCGAACTTCCAAACTCTAGCCTCACAAATACTACGAGATCTGTAAAATCTCTCATTTTTTTTTTTAAAGAAAAGGACAAGTGGTATGTGGAGCTAATCAAAAACATAGAAATATAAAAGCTATTAACACATCTTCAAACACAGACCATGTAGTATACAAGACATCGTGTATGTGTGTATGCATTATATTATAAAAATATCAGATTGGGTATGAGGAAACAAAATCTTGAAATTTAAAACAAATTTTTTTTAGGTAAACAATATAAGAAAATAATAACAACAGATCTGAACAGACGAACAGAAATAAATCAAATATAATTACAAAATAAAAAACTATGTTGAAATAAAAATCTAACTTTAAAAAGCGATAAATTAATCATGTAAAACAAAAATAATTAAAAAAATAATAAGGTTACAAAATAACAAGAAATTTGAACCATAAACAAAAATCAACCTTCAAATATTAAAAGAGAAAAAAAAGTTAAACTTAAATCCAGCAACAATCACGACAAAAACATAAACAAAAGTGTTTTAGTTTGATGGGCATGGATGTTTTAGCTAGGTCGAACTTTTATTCAAGAACAAGCAAAGAATTTGAAGAGAAAAAAAAAAGGGGTACAAGATCAATTGAATCCATATAGAGCAAAGAAAAAACGCTTCTCAAAAAAGATAAACAGAAAAGCTCAAATTGTTAATTCAAAACCCACATGCAAGCAACACAAAATAACCTCAAAAAGAAATAAAACATGCCCGATCTTTAAAATCAAGAACCTCAAATGAAAAAAAGAAAAAAAAAATTTGTAATCAATAACCGAAGAAGAGAAGAAAATTGAAATATAAATCTGTAAATGATATATCTAAAAATCAAAACCAGAGATGAAACCTGAAGATCAGAAGAAGATATTGGTTTAGAAGGAAGAGTTTAGAGTTTGTTTGGTTGAGAATTGAGAGAGAGATTTAATGTTTGAGTGTCTGCTCTGTATAGGTGTATAGTTGTATATATATAGTTAGAGCATCTCCAATGCAAAAGTGGTTTGTATACTAATAAATGTTGACATGGCAACAATGTTATGAGTCTTGCTTCCTATATGACATAAAAATAGACTTGATAGACAATCAACTCAAAATTTGGTCTCCAATGCTTCCGTCTAAAACATAATTTTTTTTAATGATGTGTCTATCTTTTTTTCCTGTTTTATTTTTTATTTTATCTTTGTACCAAAAATATATGAAAAATTAATGTCAGTTTTAAATGTTTGTTGAGTCAACCTAAAAAATAACTATGCAACAGACCGTCTGAAAGTGGATGGTCATGTTGAGAATGTCTATTTTTTTTTTTTTGCCACGTTAGTTTGAGGTTGAATATGCACGATTGCATTTGAGACACAATTATTAACATAACGTCTATTTATCATACGTGGCATCTTTTTTTTTTTTTTTCACAAGTCACACTTGCATTGGAGATGCTCTTAGGTTTAGGTTAAATGCCTTATATTTTATTTTTTATTTCCTTTTGAAAAAATAAAACAAATTAGCCAAATATATTAGTAATTAAATACTCAATAAATAATTAAACCACTACTTTTATTTTTTTCTTATCACAAACATGTTGGATTCAGATTTAAAAGAATTCAAAAAACCCTCATAAAATTTTAAAAATTAATTGTTTATTTCGAATATGATAATATTTCCTCTACTATCTAGACTCGACATGGTTTCGGTTCAAACCGCCGAACAGGACCGAAAAATCGAAACCAGAACCGGTTTTTTGGTTTCGATTCAGAAACCAAACTGGGAACAAGAACCGGAACAGGTCGGTTTCGATTTCGGTTCCACATTTCCCAAAACCGGAACTGGTGGTTTGAAACCGGAACCGAAACCGAAACCGTGTCAGGTCTACTACTATTAACTAAATCCTCTTGCTATTATCGTACATTTTTAAATGCTTAATTTTTTAAAATCAAGGAAAGATTATTTTCTTTTTCAAAAAAAAAAAAAAATCTTATTTTCAAAAATCTTAATAAAAGTTCTATTTCCTTATTTGTTTATAATTTTTAAATTTTGTAATATAATAATATCAATTATTTCAGACTAACGTCGATGCTTAAAGTTTTTATTTCAAATTTAATAATATATTTTCTTAGTGTATATCGTTGTCATTTTGGTCATTTTTCATGACCGCATCAAAATTTACTGTAGTTTAAAAAAATAAATAAAGTAACACGAGTAGTTTTTTCCCTATTTATGGAAATATATATCTGAACTGTACATTTGTATTTGATCTTGGCAGGTCTCCACATTTTATCATGATAGATTAGTCGCACTAACAAACTTCACAACCGTTGAAGTTTATCATAATATTAATTTGTGTATTAGCTAACTAGATAAGTTATGAAGCACAAGGGTCAAAAACAAAGTTGGTATTCCCTTTTACTTGAAGAGAAAAAAGAAGTTATACGTGAGAGGAGAAGATATGCATATGCTCAAATGCAATGACGGACCTAGAAATTTTAATCAGGTGGGGCATTTGAATAAAATAACAATATTATAAAAAAAAATACTGAAAAATTAAGGTAATAGTAAAATGAGTTTTTTTTTTATTTATATTTTTTAATATGAAAAAAAAAAATTGATAGTATAACGATGTTTAGATAAACAACATAAACAATTAAAGGTTACCAATTTATTCTTAAAATAATAAATTACATTCTAATTTTATAATAAGAATTTATATATATATATATATATTTGTATTTATAATGAATTCACTTTAAATTTATACAAAAATGATTGATTAATAAATATTATTAAACAGTTTTTTTTTTATTCTTCTAATTATTGATAAATTATTGATATATTGATTTTGAAAACATTAAAATTATAAAATAAATAAAAATACTAAGAGTAAAATAAAATGAATCATAATAATAGATGAACTATTTTAATACAGTAAATTAACATTTGAGATTTTAAGGTTTATTGATTGAATGTGTTTGGTATGTCACACTAAATTATTAGAAATAATAAAAGTTCAAAATAATAATATATAATTTAATATAAAATCAAATTAAATTAAATTAAATAGCCACAAATTAAAGGTAATTAAGAAGTTGTCAATGTTGAAAAAGAGAAAGTGAATTATTTTGTTTTAGAAGAAAAAGAAAATTTCAGAAAGAAATTGGAAAAGATGGTAAAATGAAAAAGACATAAAAAATAAGTATTAAAATTATAGAATTACATTGAATTAAAAAATATATATATTTAAAACAATAATTGGTGGGAGTAGAACCCCTCACATTGATGTAGAAGAAGGAAACATTACCAACTAGGCAATGAGTGTTAACTTATATATATATAAAGAAAATCATTTTTTTTTTTTAAATTGAGGTAGGGCATGGGCCCACCTGACCTTAAGGTCGGTCTGCCCTTGCTCAAATGAAAGGTATTGAAAGACAAATTGTCGATGAATAGTACCGAGGAGGTACATTAGGAATGATTATAGGAATTAAAGACTATTACATTATCTAACATTACGAGAAATATTTTACGTGCAGGAAAAAAAAGCAGAATTAACGTAGAAAGATAAAACTTCCGATGATATTTAAAAACATGTTTATTTATTTATTTTTTTTTTATTTTTTTTTTGATAAAAAAAACATGTTTATGAACAAGGTATAAAGTTTATTATAAAGATTGATATAATATTTATCTTTAAATATTAATAGCCTATCTTATACTATAACACATTATCATTGATTTGGGTATATGAGTTACTGATAATGTTGTGGCATTCGAAGCATATATATATATATGGAAAAAAAAAATGTGAGAGTAGTTACTTTTTTGAAGTGACTTGAATTGAGAAGCACATGCCTATGTGCCTCCAATCCTAGTAGTATCAAGTATGTCGTTGAAAAAAAAACATCACATAATAAATGTAATTTTCTCCAAAAACAATACGTATAAGTTATATCAAGACCCCGATTAGAATACTTACCAATTTCAAAAGCCATGGCAGAAAAACCAGAACAACCAGGACCTCCAGTATTCCAAAGCACAAGAGGGTCGAAAGCTGGGTCTCTCTCAGATTCAATGAAATAGTAAAAGAACTGCACTTCATCTATATCTCCAACTCCGATGTACCTTCAATAATACATTAGCTTCTCATTTACCCAGAAATAAAAATAGAAATGTAAAATCATCACTATTATTTTTAAAACATGAACGTAACTAACCCTGTTTCAAGTTTGAAGGGAAGCTTTCCAGGATATCCAGGTAGACTCTCCACAATTGTTTGAGAAGCAGCAAGGTGAGAGATAACCAATACAAGACATAGACTCAAACACAAACTCTTCATTTTTTTTTTCTCAAATGCACCATACAAATTAACTCAGTAAAGACAACATAGCAAAAACACTTGATTGGAATTCAAAAACATAAAAGGGTTATATGTATTTGGAAAGAAATGTACTGTACTAGTGACTTAAACTTCTAAGTCAAAACACTGGTTTCAATTCAATAGCTCTTAACTGAATTTCATGCAGTCTGTGGAATAATTAGAGGATGTTGAATGGTAGTTGTTGTGAAGCCAGGTGGCGGTTACAACTTGAATTCTTGATATATCATTAGATTGGACCGAAAGGTGGAAATGGCATTAGTGATGACTGATGAGCCTAAATTGTTTTTTGTGATAATTTCACTAACACCCAGACTTTTAGTTGATAGTGTATACAGCGACAATTTTTACTTTAATTGTACAAATAATTATTGATTTACATTCACCGCCCATAAATTTGACTGACTTAGTTGTGGTATTACACGTGGAGACAACTTTGATTTTAATTATATAAATCTCTTGATTTCAGTTAACTACGGTTGTTGGACTTGTAATCACAATCTCAATGGTATCTCATCATGGGTTGATATCCAAACCGCATAATACCCGACAGTCCTAGACACATTAAAAAAACGTGGGCTTATGAAAGCCCATTGCATGCACATTAAAAAGAATGTTATCGGTATTTCATTTTTTTTTTTTATTAACTAAGAAATCACTTAAAGAAACTGATGGTGGCTAGGGTTTGGTGTTTGAGATGAACGGTGGTGGTTCTGATGACGAAGAATAGAGATTGAGAAAAAAAACGCTTTCCATTTTTGATAGAAGGGTAAGTTAGTCTTTTTGATTCTTAAGTTAATAAGGGATAACATCCAGATGAATTTTGGGGAAAATGCAAACTAGAAGGAAGATTTTGGCCAAAAATAAAACTAGGATGGATTTTGAGGAATAATGCAAACTACGAAGGGAATTTTGATTAATTCCCTAAAATTAAAGAGGAGTCCAAGCTTATAAAAATTTTTCTTTTGATATATCGCTTGTGGTATGGGGACTCAATTTGGACATTGTCATGCTTAATTAGTTTACTTTACTACCACCAAGCCACGGTTTATAAAAATGTTTCTTACTCTTCTTTGTCTACCTGTTTTGAGTTTACTGTTTTGCTAGTGTTGTCTTTGACTCTTGCATGAGTTAAAGGTGTTGTGTTGTAATAAGAGAGTTAGGTAGGCAGTAGGCTGTAATTTTTCTCTTTTGGAAGTATAGGTAGGCTTTAAATTTGTTGTGTCGTTACTCGTTAGTGTTGTCTATAACTCTTGCACGTGTTAAATGTGTTATGTTATAAACTTATAATAAGTGGGGACATTCTCAAAATCTCTTGTATAGTTTACAATATTTCCAGTTTTCCTCCATTTAGTTTCATTAATGGCTAGAATTTTTCCATAGTTTACCATGTTTCTCATTGTCTCCTTGCCGTTTAAAATACCTAAAATGCCCTTTATTGTTAAATATTTTGTTAAAAAATTAAAATAAGGGTAAAAAAGTAAATTGGCAAAAAATTAAAAAAATATATTATTTATCAAATTACTAAAATAATAAATTAATATTAAAAAAGTTATAAAATTTTAAAAAATTAAATAAAAAAGGTAAAAGTAAAAAAATCCTCAAGACTCACTCTCTCTAAACCTAGAGAATAGTACTCTCTCTAATCATATCTCTCTTCTTTCTCTCCCCTTTTGTCTCATCTCTTGGCAGACGGCGATAGTCGATCTCCTCTGTTGAGAGGAGATCAACTCTCTCTCTCTCTCTCTCTCCTTAGCCCCTCCTCTCTCTTTTTTTGTCTTCTTTCTCTCATATTCACCGGTGAGATCACCTATCACCTATCTCCTCCATTGAGAAGAGATTGGCGCTCATGATGATGATTTCTTAACCGATAATTTGTGGTGGTGATTTCTAAACCGACTATTTGTGGTGGTGATTTTAGTTCTCATCATGGGTAGAGCTGACCACGGTTCGGTTAAACCGTCGGTTTTGTCCGCGGTTTAACTGGAACCAGATTGGCCAAACCGGAACCAAAACCGTCGGTTTAGAAACCGGTTGGAAACCGGTGGTTTCGGTTTCGGTTTCGGTTTCGGATTGGGATTCCTCCAAACCGTCTGAAGCCGGCGGTTTAACCGTCCGAAACCGGCGGTTTAACCGTCCAAAACCGGCGGTTTATAAAAAAAAAAAAAAAAAAATTTAAAATCAACCAATCAGAAGTTGCCACGTGGCACTTTTTTTTTTTTTTTTTGAAAAACCGCCCAAACCGTACCCAAACCACCGGTTTTGAAACCGAAACTGAAACCGGAACCGCCAAACCAACGGTTTGAAACCGGTAACAAACCGGTTTTTCCTGTTTCGGTTTCGGTTTCGGTTTCGGTTTCGGTTTTAGGTGGCCTAAAAACCAAAACCGACGGTTTCGAACCGAAACCGGAACCAAACCGAACCGGTGCCACCTCTAATCATGGGTATATGGGTATGAGTGTGGGTGATAGGTAGGATTTGAGGGTGTTTGGTGGTTGTGTTTGCTTATATTGTCTCAACCCCAGACTTATTTTTGGATTTCTTTTTCCAATATCTGTGTTTTTTTTCTTTTATTTTATAGATTAATGTTCTTTTTTTTCTTTTTTTTTTCACGTTTGTGTAATCTCAATTTTTTTTTTTTTTGAGTTTTAAGATCTACTTTCTCTCTATTCGGATTTTCCCATACAATTTTCTCTCTCTTCATGCTTCCCACCATCTACCTACTTATCTCTCTCATTCCAAACTTCAACTCATGCGTTTGAGTCTGAGTTGTATTTTTGGCACAAACACATTTTTCATGTCATTAAAACTAGAGAGTTTTTTTAGACAATTCAATTTTTTCTATTTATTGTTCTTTTCTAAGAACACCTCATTCTAAAAATTTAAATTTTTAAAAAAAAATTTTAAGACTGTAATAATTTCTAGCAGAAAAAAAATAAGTATATAGTAAAACATTGGTTTTTGCATTCATGTATTGTATTTCACCGAAGGAAAATGACTCAGTTACAGTTCCATTTAATAATTTACTTCTTTTTGTTCCAAAATTATTCATTTTATCTTTTGACACTTTTATTCTAAATATACTTCATTTTTAAAAATAAAATTTCTATAGACACTCCACTTTATTTTAATATTATCTATTATTATTTTTGAATTTTAATTTTAGTTTTAGCATATAGCTAAAAAAAAAAATAAAAAAAAAAATAAAAAAAAAACCCTAGTAATTTTGATTACTTTGAAAAGAATAAGATAACATATGAATACATCATCATTCTTCTGTTCCTATTGAAGATAAAAATCTCGATTGAGTAACTTACAAATCCAACACTCTTCTTCTTTCTTTTTTCTTTTTGGCTAAACAAAGGGTCCTAACAAAATTAAACTAAATTTTTTAAATGTCACTCTATAGACACTCCAAACTAGTTTCAATAGATGCTCTATGAAAGTAGTTTCCATACTGAAACACATCTGTTTTGATAGTTTAATGATACAAAATAGATGACAAATTGGCTATCACTCAAGTGACACTCGAAATAGAACGAGGTCGGAGAGTAGCACAACGGAAAGTAAAGTTCGTTCCCAAGGAATCGAGTGATCGATTACAGAAATTGATTAGTTCATTTGCTATTCAAACAATCAATAATGATGGTAGTTCAAAACAAACAAAGTAAACTATCTTGATTAAAGGCTAATACTAAAGCAATGAAATGAAAAACACAAAATAAAACACGAATGTGATAATGGAGAGAAATATGCTAGGACTTGACTACACCCCACCCTTATATTGACTTTCTAGTTAGACTCGATTGTATAACCCCAAACGTGCTCATGCAATTCATATACTCGTACACCCTTATATTGACCCACAATCTTGGTCAAGTAGAGTGAGTCACACTCAAAACATACCCAAGCTTATCCTTCGATTACCCGGAATGTACAAATGAGTTCATTACAGACTTTGGTGTACTAAATGAGTCCTATACGCTAGCCTAAGTAGATCTACTTTTCTAACCATGCATAAGGGAGCATTTTATCGAACACGTGGCATGCATCTCCGGTTAGTGCATAACATACCACAAAAATCATTCAAAAGGAGATCAATCAATTGAAAAGCATTAAGTACATTAAAATACCCATACAAACAACAATCTTGCACATAAGGGATAAACAAGAATCAATTCATTTAAATGTATAGTCAAAGGTGGGGTTTCATCAAATTCTAGCACTATGAGTTTAGCTCATCATATTACAACTAGTAACCATACAATAAATATGAAATAAGGAGTACATGGCTAAAATAAAGAATAAAAGAGAAAGAGAATAGAGAAAACTATTTGGAGAGCTTCCTCTTCTTCTTTGGATATTCTTCTTTTTCTATCCTTCTTCTTGCTCAAATGGTGAAGTGATGATGGCTATGGAAAAGAGGTGGGATTGGTGTGTTTGGATCTTAGGGAAAGGTAGGATTTTGGTGGGTTGTAAGGGATGGGTTGGTGATGTGTGAAGGAATGAGCCAAGATGGAAACTTGCTGCAATATTTCGAGCTGGGGGAGGTATCTTCTGAAATGACCTAGAAGGGGTACTTATAAGGGACCAAAAAATGACCAAAATGCCCTCTGGAATACGAAGGGTCGCTCTGTCGCGGTTGCCATTTTCACGATTGGACAACCGCGGCAGATCAACCGTGGCAATCCAATGAAGTTTCTGTCGCGCCTCTGCCGCTGTTGAGCAACCGCGGCAAATAGACTGCGGTAACCCTGAGGGGTCTCTGTCGCCTCTCTGCCGCTGTTGCACGACCGCGGCGCTTCAAGCGCGGCAACTTTGGAGGATTTCTGTCGCCTCCTTGCAGCTTGTGCACCAACCACGGTGCTTCAACCGCAGCGCTCTGATCAAAGCCCCCAGACTTTCCATATTTACGCTAATTGCCCAAAAATCTCCATTTAGAGCCAAAACACCCCTGCTATCAGAAAAACCTACAAAAACCTCAAATGAAACATTAAAAACCGGGTTTTACCCGAGAAACTTACTCAAAAGGATACGGAAAGGGGGCTACACTTTGTGTAGAAATAAAGCAATCAAACACCCCCAAACCTATCTTTTGGTCGTCCTCGAGCAAAACCAAAACAAACAAACAACAAGGAAATACAATGGAAAGCAAAAACAAAAAGAAAACAAGAAAAACACATGATAAGTCTTTTAAACCCCTAGGCGATCCCTAGTAGGACGAGTGAAGTCTCGTGAGGGCTTACAGTACGACACCCACAAACGTCTTTCCTGATGAGCCAACTATAGACAGAGATGCAATTATGGGCGAACCGAATTGAGACACATGCATGAAAAGACCCCTAAGAACAAGCTTGGGAAGTGCAAGCTAAGGTGCTACAACACGAGAGATTGCAATTCCATACTTCTTAGTGAACAAAGCTTCAAAAAGCATCGAACACAAGAGTCTCATGATAGCATTTCGCCTTGACTCAATACCTCTCCGGATCTCTCTCATTTTACCACTCAGAACCTAGGCTCACTCAACAAACATATGCGGTTGGAAATTAAGCACAAGAATTTTCAAATTTTACACGCATATGACAAATTTTGAAAAAACCGCTAATGTTTAAATACAAATGGACCACAAGAAGGGATTTGGACATTAAGAACAAGAGCAAAACACCATTTGAAACCTTCATCAACAAGCTAAAACTCCTCCTAAAGATCAATTAGGACTTCTCTAAAGTTCAAGTGGGGATGTGGTGAATTGGTGGTGGAGAGGCTAGGTGGGTATGGGATTATTGGCTAACTACCGAATGTGTTTTAAACTTTTATTTTGGTGCTCATCACAAATAAAGCGCCTAAGCATGAATTATTTAATCAATTAACTTGTGCTAAACTTTAAGTTGCTTTATTTTTGCAACTTTTACACATTAGAGCATATAAGGCTTGGGGTTTTTTTTTTTTTTTTTTCAAGGGATCAAATAGCCTTAATCTTTGCACAATTTACACTTCTAGCCTAAGTACACACTACTTTTTCACTTTTGATTTTTCTTGAGCTTCATTTTGATACGATAACAAGCCATAACCGTAGCACATGGGATGGTTTAGTGTTTATGTAAGATGTGGTGATGTGTATGATATGGGAGGATATAGTGATGGGGTTTAGTGTGTAGGTCAAAATAGATAGGACAATCAAGCACACACACAAGGCATGGGACGTGTTTGGGATATTTGTAGTGACTAAACACACATAGCCTACGTCATCTTTATAGGTACGAGTTAAGCACGCAAACAAAGGCGAAACAAAGATGATGCTCTTTCACGACGTTCTTTAAAACCCAAAGTATGGAGTGCAGTCCTTTTATTTATGCCTACTTATCTACAAGAAGAGTGTTTAAGATGAAACAATAAATTAAATCACACTCATAAGGACGCTATTTAGGTTCTGGCCTCACGCGGGTAGTCTCCACTAATGATCTAGACATCTTAAGCGCGATACCCAATTACGTAGACACTTTCGAGTCTGGTAGGGTGCGTGCAAGCAATGTGGTGTAGCTTTAACTAGCACCACCTTTGCCTAGACTCAGGGGCTCAACACATGCAAAAATTGCCTCAAAAGGCACAACCCAAAAGCATCTCATAAAGCAAGCTAATGCCCCAAAATTTTGGCTCGAAGCAAGAGAATGGACCAAACACACAATCATGCAAAAATTGAAAAAAAATCACAAAAACAAGCACAAACAAAACAATCAATCAAAATTGGTCAAAGAATGGCTGCACCCCCAAACCTAAACGAAACATTGTCCCCAATGTTTGCACATAAGCGGATTGGACAATATAAGTTTAGAAGCGGGAGGGAGGCCAAACGCAACCCTAACAAGCACGCCGCAAACCTAAAAACTAGGCACAATACAACGCCACACACTTAACTAAGCAACAAAAATTAAATAAATAAAAAGAAGATGCAAGAAATAAAAGTTTAAAAGCATAAAAATTCAACAACTAAAAGTCAATGCGATATCCAAAAACAAAGCAAAAATATCCCAAAATAAGTCAAAGTAAGCAAAAATATCTGAAAGTAAGCAACTAAAAGAAAACAAGCATGAAAAGTAAAAGGTGGTGGAATGCGGTGGAATGTGGCTACGAGGAACCCGGCAACTTTCCTTTGCCCTTGCTCGTCCTCGCCTCTCTATTAGCATGCTCCTTTAGGGACCTCTCCATGGCTATGCGCATCTGAGCCTCCTCCTCTGAAATCACGGGACCACCGGTCAGGCGGGGATGAGCTGGCGGAAACGGATAGGCCTTCTTTTGCCTGGTGTACTGAGAGACGTGGAGGTCAGTCCTAAGCTCAGCAAAGTCCTGCATAAGCCCATCCTCCACCTCACTGATCAGGGCCCTAGTCCTGCCCTCTGAAGCTGCTATCTCCCTCAGGATGTCCTCCTTCATTGCCCTAACTTCCGCCATCTGCCTATCATGTGCTGCAGCTTGTTCTTTCTTCTCAAGCCTCCTCGTGAGCTTCAGTGCTGACAGCATCCGCGTCCACTTGCTCTTGCTCTCATCATCCTCTGAAAGCAATGTACCATCCCCAACCTCTGGCCTTGACTCTGGCTCTGGCTCCTCAGTCTCTGGACCCTCAGCATCTGGTCCCTCAACATCTGACTCAGACTGCTCTGCCTCTGACCTAGGACCTGAATCTACATCATCCCTTCGAGCTCTCTTGTGTCCCCCAGGCCTCCTCAATCCCCTACTAAGGTAGAGGGAATACCACTGATTGATCCCAATGTCCACGGGAGCCTCTCTCATCTCTTCCGCCGAAAGGTCAACACCTGCCTGTAAGCAAAGCTGGGTGGTCAGGCTCGGGAACCCCATGGCCTCCTTCTTGCTCTCATCCTTCCCGCACTTGTGGATCTCTATCTTGATGAGAGCACCAATGTCAATCGGCTCGTCATGGCGCAAATAGTAGAGAATCTATGCCACCTCATAGGCCACAGTAGTGCGGTGCCCACACGGCCTCAGCGAGTAGGAAATGAAAACGTGCCAAAAAGCCAGGTCAATGTGGATCTTGGATTGCTTCAGCGGGCTAGACCGAGTGTGCCAAAACAGCAGTGGATAATCTGTCAGGGCATTCGCTAGCTCCACATTCATCTTGGTGAAGATGTCGTTTCTTGGCAACCCCCGATACATCCTCTCCCGGTCTTCAACTGACACAGCTGTCCTGAAGTACCTGTTGATGTCTGAGGCATTTACTCTAACTTCCTTGCCTCGTACCCACACTGCGCCGCCCAATAAGTAGTTCATCGGAACCATTCCTACATAAAACTCCTCCACTATCCGCCTGCAATATCTGGGAGGGTGCTGGACATATGTCTGCCATCCTCTCCTCTCTATCATACCGGGGATGAGTGTATCTCCCAACTCTGTGACGGTGATCCACTTTTCTGGGATTATCTTCCTCTTCGCCCATTTAGCAAATTGGGACGGGAAGTCCGGGTTCTGCACACACGGGGGAGTTGCCTGTCGTCTGTTTCCCCCACCTCTACTCGGCCTCGAGGAAGCACCGGTATCTTCTGCTGCATCAACCACTGTGGGAACCTTTGTTCTTGCCATTCGGACACTTAGAAAACCGTGCCGCTTCACAAATCAAACCCAAATCCGGCAGAACTTCGGCGCCCAGTCAATACACACCGGTAACCCGATACACCACGGGCACCCCCAAACCACAATCACCACAAACCACACACAAAAACACAAAGAAAAGCACTTCTAAACCTTCCTTCCACACCAATCTCACTCAAAACCACCCAAAATTCGGCCACAAACCACCAATTTCACGCAATAAACTCCAAATTTTGCTCAAATCATCAACACAAGCATCAAATCACAACTACTCCTCAACCCATACACCAATTGTGAATCAAAATCAAGTTCAACCTCCCCTTGCACCGAAAATACACCCAAACCTAACCAAACTAACCCTAGAATCCAAAGAGAGGGAAAGAGAGGTGAAGGGGATAATTCAAATCAAAAGAACAAGCAAAATGAGAGGGGAGTTACCGGTTGGTGATGGCGCCCACAAGAGAGAGGAGAGCTACTCGGTTGAGAGGATTTTGGAGTGGAGTGGTGAAGCCCTAACTGAAACAGTCCTTTTATAATCGTTAGAGTGCCTCGGTCCCGACTGCCGCGGTTGGTAGACCGTGGTAGATCAACCGCGGCACCAAAACGGCAGCGTTTGGCTCCAAAACCTTGTCGCTTCTTTAAGTTGGGCTTGCCGCGGTTGCTCTCCCAAGGGACACTCACGCGGCAGACTCGCGACAGAGATTCTTAGGGATTTCTGTCGCTCGACTGCCGCGGTTGCGTCCCTGGCGACAAAGGTGCGGCAACCACGCGGCAGCCACGAGACAGAAACCCAGGAGGATCTCTGTCACTTAACTGCCGCGGTTGCGCCACCGCGGCAGGTCAACCACGGCAGGCCCTTCTTGGCCTGCTGAAATTTCACTTTGGTACACTGCAATCAACACACTAGCACACCACATTAAACATACCTGAACTATCAAAATAAGTGCAAGGAAGGTGAAGAAACTAAAATAAAACAAATAAAAATTCGAAAACAAAACTAAAACTAATATGTACAAAATGGTACCTCCCTTTTGATTGCTTGCTTAGGGTGGTTCTTGGAACCGGACCACCTCATCGAGCTTTTGATCCTCAAGCTCCCAAAAGATCTTTAGCCGCTGGCCATTCACTTTGAATCTTTCCATCTTGTCATTTTCAATCTCTACCACTCCATGAGGAAATATTTCGGTGATTGTGTACGGACCCATCCATCGGCTTTTGAGCTTGCACGGGAAAAGCTTCAATCTAGAGTTGAAAAGAAGCACCTTTTGACCCACTCTTAACTCCTTGGCTTCTATTCTCTTGTCATGCCACCTCTTGGTCTTTTCTTTGAAGATTCTTGAGTTCTCGTAAGACTCAAGCCGAAGCTCCTCTAGCTCACTCAATTGGAGGCACCTCTTTTCCCCGGCCTCCTTCATGCTCATGTTGAGGAGCTTAATCGCCCACCATGCTTTGTGTTCAATCTCAAATGGCAAGTGACACGCTTTTCCATACACAAGCCGGAATGGAGACATTCCAATAGGAGTTTTGTAGGCCGTTCGATAAGCCCACAAGGCATCTTCCAACTTCTTTGCCCAATCCTTCCTCCTAATCCCCACGGTTTTCTCCAAGATACTCTTGATTTCTCTATTCGAGACTTCGGCTTGACCTTTGGCTTGTGGATGATAAGGAGTAGTGACTTTGTGTTTCACCCCGTATTTCTTCAATAATGCCTCAAACTTCTTGTTACAAAAGTGAGAACCTCCATCACTCACTATTGCTCGAGGCGTGCCAAACCGGGTGAAGATGTTCCCTTTCAAGAACTTTGTCACTTCCTTGCCTTCACATGTTGGAGTGGCTATGGCTTCAATCCATTTAGATACGTAGTCCACGGCAACTAAAATGTACTTCTTCCCAAAAGATGTTGGGAATGGTCCCATGAAGTCTATGCCCCAAACATCAAAGAGTTCCACTTCCAACATGACATTCATCGGCATCTCGTCTCTCTTAGTTATGTTTCCGGTTCTTTGACAGCGGTCACATGCCTCTACAAAGCTCCTTGAGTCCTTGAATAAAGACGGCCACCAAAAGCCCGATTGAAGGACTTTCCTAGCCGTTCGTGAAGCACCAAAATGACCCCCACACTCCTTGGAGTGGCAATGCCCCAAAATCTCTAGCATCTCTTCTTCAGGGACGCACCTACGAATCACTCCATCTCCATATGTCCTAAATAGGAGCGGCTCATGCCAAAAGTAATATTTCAACTCGGCAAAGAATTTTTCTTTTGATGCACATTTAGCTCTAGGGGCACAATGTCACTAGCTAGGTAGTTCACCACATCCGCAAACCATGGAATTAGCAAGCTTTGCAACTCAAAACGTTGCTCATCCAGGAACTCTTCCTTAATGGGCTCCTCCACCCATGTTTCTTTGTCATCCCTCTCAAGCCTTGAAAGGTGGTCCGCTACCACGTTTTCGGTCCCCTTCTTGTCTCTAATTTCAAGGTTGAACTCTTGGAGGAGTAGCACCCATCGTATGAGCCTTGGCTTTGCATCCTTCTTTGCTAGGAGGTACTTTATGGCTGCATGGTCCGTGTAGACAATTACCTTAGATCCCACCAAGTATGACCTAAACTTGTCAAAGGCAAACACAATGGCCAACAATTCTGTTTCGGTTGTTGCATAGTTGACTTGTGCCTCATTTAGTGTATGACTTGCATAGTAGATAACATGTTGGCGCTTCTCTTCTCTTTGACCCAAAACGGCGCCCACCGCATAGTCACTAGCATCACACATCAATTCAAAGGGGAGGTCCCAATTCGAGGCCCTCATGATTGGAGCCGAAATAAGCTCCTTCTTCAAAAGTTCGAAAGCCTCTAAGCATGCTTCGTCAAACACAAATGGCACATCTTTCATCAAAAGGGAGCACAATGGCTTTGTAATCTTCGAAAAGTCCTTGATGAATCTTCTATAAAACCCGGCGTGTCCCAAAAAACTCCGGATACCCTTCACTGAAGTTGGTGGTGGCAACTTTTCTATCACCTCTATTTTTGCTTTGTCCACTTCAATCCCTTCAGAGGATATCCTATGATAGTATGACCCATCACGATTCCTTCCCTCACCATAAAATGGCACTTCTCCAAATTGAGTATGAGGTTAGTCTCCTCACATCTTTCTAGCACCTTCCCCAAGTTCTCTAGGCACCCATCAAATGATGACCCAAAAACGGAGAAATCATCCATGAAGATCTCAATGTACCTCTCCACCATGTCAGAGAAAATGGCCATCATACATCTTTGGAATGTCGCCGGAGCGTTACAAAGTCCAAATGGCATTCTTCGGTAGGCAAACGTCTCATATGGACATGTGAACGTCATCTTTTCTTGATTTTCGGGGTCTATTGGGATTTGGTTATAACCAGAGTATCCGTCTAAGAAACAGTAGTACTCATGCCCCGCTAGCCTTTCCAACATTTGGTCAATGAAGGGTAAGGGGAAGTGATCTTTCCGTGTCGCCGTGTTGAGTTTTCTGTAATCAATACTCCAACCTGTGACGGTCCGTGTCGGGATGAGTTCATTATGCTCATTTGGTACCACTGTGATGCCTCCTTTCTTAGGCACTACCTGTACTGGACTAACCCATGGACTATCGAATATTGGGTAAATGATACCCGCATCTAGAAGCTTTAGGATCTCGGCTCTAACTACCTCTTGCATGTTAGGGTTCAATCTTCTTTGGTGCTCCACTGTTGGTTTAAACTCTTCCTCCATCAAAATTTTGTGCATACAAATCGAAGGGCTCAACCCCTTAATATCGAAGATAGACCAACCAATGGCTTTCTTGTGGCTTCTTAGCACCCTCAAAAGTTTCTCTTCTTCAATTGATGACAAGGAGGCCGAAATGATCACCGGAAGTGATAGTGACTCACCAAGGAAAGCATACCTCTAATGCTCCGGTAGTTGCTTCAACTCAAGCTTTGGAGGCTTTTCAATAGATGGGGGTAGCCTAGGCTTCCCTTCTCCTAGCTCCTCAAACCTCCTTCTTTCTCTAAACTTCTTCACAGGTTGGGAATTTAAATGTAGAGCATATTCCGCAACATTCTCATCTTCATCCTTCTCATTGGCACCATGAACCAAACAAGCCTCCAAAGGTTCCTTGGGAATTTCTCTTCTAACAAAGTCTTCAACCAACGGATCAACAATCTCAATCATCAAACATCTATCTACTCCCATTGGTCTTCGGGCCGCCTTTTTCATGTCAAACACCATGTTTTCATCTCCAACCCTCAAGGTCATCTTATCTTCCTTCACATCTATCAAAGCTCCGGCCGTCTTCAAGAAAGGCCTACCTAAAAGCAAAGGTATTTCCACATCCTCTTCCATTTCTAGTATCACAAAGTCTACCGGGAAGTACAAATTCTCTACTTTCACCAAGACATCTTCCATGACCCCCCTTGGGTATTTGATTGACCTATCGGCTAGTTGTAGAGTGACATGAGTAGGCTTCACTTCCCCCACTCCCAACTTTTGAAAAACCAAGTATGGCATCAAATTTATACTTGCCCCGAAGTCAATCAATGCTTTTCCAAATTCCGTTTGGCCAATGGTGCATGGAATAGTGAACTTTCCGGGATCTTTTAGCTTAGGTGGGAGCTTGTTTTGTAGGATGGCACTACATTCCTCCGTTAATGCGACCGTCTCGAATTCTTCCAACTTCCTTTTGTTAGAGAGCAACTCCTTGAGAAATCTCAAATAAGTAGGCATTTGGGCAAGTGCTTCGGCAAAGGGAATATTAATGTGAAGCTTCTTAAACACCTCCAAAAACTTACTAAAGTTGTGAGCATCCTTGTGTTGTTTCAATCTTTGTGGGTATGGTATGGGAGGGACATAGGCTTTGACTTGGGGCTTTGGAGGGGTATCATTTGAGGTGATAGGTATGTCATCATGGCTAGGACTCTTCTTTTCCTCTATAACCTCTTGTTCAACAACTCCTTCTTCCTCCACAACAACTTCTTTTCCCTTTTCAAAGTCATCCGGCAATTCAACCTCTCTACCACTCCTTCATGCAATGGCTTTGCATTGCTCTTTAAGGTTCACCATTGTGTCGCTTGGGAGGGAGCCTTGTTGTCTTCCTTGTTGTCCCCTAGCTAGTTGACCCACTTGCATCTCCAAGTTTTGGATCGAGGCTTGTGAATGTTAAGCGAGTTGGTCAATCTTTGTATCTAGCTTTCTCAAGGCTAAGTCTTAGGTCTCCATCCTTGTATCTAACTTGCCCATCATTCTAGAGAACATCTCTTCTAGGTTAGGTTTTCTCTCCACTTGATTGTTAAGGGGTGGGTTCGGGTAGTTTTGTTGGTGAGGTTGTTGGAATCCGGGGGGTTGTCTTTGGTTGAGGTTTTGTGGATGTTGGGGTTGGTGGGGTTGGTTGTCCTTCCATGATAAGTTTTGGTTGTTTTTCCATGAAGGGTGGTATGTGTTTGAGTAAGGATGGAATATGGGATTTTGGTTGGCATGTTGTTGGGGTTGATTTTGGTAGTTCCGGTGGTTGTTCACAAAGGATACTTGTTCGGACGAGCTCGACGCAAACGGGCTTCCCGTTTGACAATCCATGCTAGAGTGTGGCCCTAAACACCACTCACATTGGGCTACTTGCACACTGCTAGGTCCGGCACTCAACTTGTTCATTTGATTTTGAAGTGCCGCCATTTGAGCCTTAACACTTGTCAACTCATCTACCTCTAGCACACCCGGAATCCTCTTTGGTGCTTGCCTCTGAGTTCCCTATTGACTATTGTTGAGTGCCATTTCTTCTAAGAGATCATAAGCCGCATCCATTGTCTTGCTCATTAGAGATCCTCCTGCAGCCGCATCCACCAAATTCCTTGTTGAAACCGTGAGCCCTTAGTAGAAAGCTTGCAAAGTCTGCCACCTTGCAAGGCCATTGTGAGGACATCTCCTTTGAAGCTCCTTAAATCTCTCCCAAGCTTCGTGGATACTCTCATTCTCAAACTGTTGAAAAGAAAGGATCTCATTTCTAAGGCGGGCCGCCTTTCCCGGTGGGAAGAATCTATTCAGAAATGCTTGGGCCAACTGTTCAAAGGAAGTGATCGAGTTTGGTGGTTGGGTGTTCAACCATATCTTTGCATCATTTCCCACAGAAAACGGGAACAACTTTAACTTGACAAAATCATCGGGAATCCCATTGTACCTAAAGGTGTCACAAATCTCGTTGAAATTCTAAAGGTGCAAGTTCGGATCATCATTCGCCAAACCATTGAACATACATGTAGTGGCAATCATCTGAATCACCCCAGGCTTTATCTCAAAGGAATTAGCTGCAATTGTTGGTCGGCGAATAGATGACATGTTCTGGTCTACTCTAGGCATTATGTAATCCCGTTGGGTGCGCTCATCCCCAACATGAGGCAAACCCTCTTGAACCGGACCGGCCTCAGGACGCACTTCCCCTTGATTTTGATTCACCACAGGAGGCAAACCCATTTGTCCTAACTGTGCATTTTGATCACCCATCTCTGCTCTTCTCAACCTTGCCTCACGTCTATTCCTTCGACCTATCCTTTCAATCTCCGGATCGAAATTCAAGAAGTGAAGATTTTGGCTCCTTGTACGTGGGTGCATACAAGAGTGATGGTACCTATAAGAAGAAAACACACAAACTAAATTAAAAGGTTCAAATTAGCAATAAACTAACTAGTATCGATATCAATCATTCCGCTCAATCCCCGGCAACGGCGCCAAAAATTTAGCTATCACTCAAGTGACACTCGAAATAGAACGAGGTCGGAGAATAGCACAACGGAATGTAAAGTTCGTTCCCAAGGAATCGAGTGATCGATTACCGAAATTGATTAGTCCATTTGCTATTCAAACAATCAATAATGATGGTAGTTCAAAACAAACAAAGTAAACTATCTTGATTAAAGGCTAATACTAAAGCAATGAAATGAAAAACACAAAATAAAACACGAATGTGATAATGGAAAGAAATATGCTAGGACTTGACTACACCCCACCCTTATATTGACTTTCTAGTTAGACTCGATTGTATAACCCCAACCGTGCTCATGCAATTCATATACTCGTACACTCTTATATTGACCCACAATCTTGGTCAAGTAGAGTGAGTCACACTCAAAACATACCCAAGCTTATCCTTCGATTACCCGGAATGTACGAATGAGTTCATTACGGACTTTGGTGTACTAAATGAGTCCTATACGCTAGCCTAAGTAGGTCTACTTTTCTAAGCATGCATAGGGGAGCATTTTATCGAACACGTGGCATGCGTCTCCGGGTAGTGCATAACATACCACAAAAATCATTCAAAAGGAGATCAATCAATTGAAAAGCATTAAGTACATTAAAATACCCATACAAACAACAATCTTGCACATAGGGTATAAACAAGAATCAATTCATTTAAATGTATAGTCAAAGGTGGGATTTCATCAAATCCTAGCACTATGAGTTTAGCTCATCATATTACAACTAGTAACCATACAATAAATATGAAATAAGGAGTACATGGCTACAATAAAGAATAAAAGAGAAAGAGAATAGAGAAAACTATTTGGAGAGCTTCCTCTTCTTCTTTGGATATTCTTCTTTTTCTATCCTTCTTCTTGCTCAAATGGTGAAGTGATGATGGCTATGGACAAGAGGTGGGATTGGTGTGTTTGGATCTTAGGGAAAGGTAGGATTTTGGTGGGTTGTAAGGGATGGGTTGGTGATGTGTGAAGGAATGAGCCAAGATGGAAACTTGCTGCAATATTTCGAGCTGGGGGAGGTGTCTTCTGAAATGACCTAGAAGGGGTACTTATAAGGGACCAAAAAATGACCAAAATGCCCTCTGGAATACGAAGGGTCGCTCTGCCGCGGTTGCCATTTTCGCGGTTGGACAACCGCAACAGATCAACCGCGGCAATCCAATGAAGTTTCTGTCGCGCCTCTGCCGCGGTTGAGCAACCGCTGCAAATAGACCGCGACAACCCTGAGGGGTCTCTATCGCCTCTCTGCCACTGTTGCACGACCGCGGCGCTTCAAGCGCGGCAACTTTGGAGGATTTCTGTTGCCTCCTTGCCGCTTGTGCACCAACCGCGGCGCTTTGATCAAAGCCCCCAGACTTTCCATATTTGCGCTAATTGCCCAAAGATCTCCATTTAGAGCCAAAACACCCCTGCTATCAGAAAAACCTACAAAAACCTCAAATGAAACATTAAAAACCCGGTTTTACCCGAGAAACTTACTCAAAAGGATACGGAAAGGGGGCTACACTTTGTGTAGAAATAAAGCAATCACAAATCTATAACATGCATGTAATTTTAATATTATATTGCTCAACGTTTTTTTGGATGTGTGGGTAGAAAAATTAAGTAGCTTCATCTTATTCATGTTTGTCTATGAACTTCAATTTTCTTGGCTCTAATTATATCATACACTTCAATTTTCTTGCATTTATTTCACATTCATATATACACTTGCATTTATTGTCCAATGTAGAATCTCGCACAACAAATATTCCTTACACTTGAATCAACATAGAATTATCGATTAATTAGTATCTAAGTTATTGCGAAATATTTTCTTAACTATTACTATAAGTCTTCAAATTAATGAACATGCATGCTTGTTTGCACATAATATTCAAAACAGAACCTTCCTCGAATTCTTTATTTCTTAATATCTCTACCAATAACATAATTAAACAAGAAAATGAAGAGATTTTGCATTGCATAGCCTAGCTAATTGTTCATTAGCTAGAGAGG
The DNA here is from genome assembly GCA_954870605.1 of Acer campestre. Classification (NCBI taxonomy): domain Eukaryota; kingdom Viridiplantae; phylum Streptophyta; class Magnoliopsida; order Sapindales; family Sapindaceae; genus Acer; species Acer campestre. Next base: position 28,208,517 of record OX940802.1, read on the forward strand.
ATAGTAATGAATAAATCTATCGAACATTTGATAACATTCCCTTCGCTTGTACTCTTGTGGCGTGTGACCAGCTCCCTGCACAAACATTTAAAAACAACTATCATTAAACTTTCAGAGCTCATTCAGCCTGGCAATATCTCAGGTTCGAGTTTATTAATGTAGTAGTTTTCATGTATCTAATCACTTGCCTTTATAGTTGCGTATGTCAAACGATATCCATGTTCTGAATACTTTATTGTGTACCTGCATATATAACATCACAAGCAACCAGCAATATTTTCAGACACTATCTAGCTAGTAGATGTATTGAAAAGAATTTGGTGGGCAGATTTACATACCCAGCAGTTTGTCCATCAACCAGCCATGGTCGCCAGTCGTTAGTGATTGTCAGATTGAGCTCCTTTATCCATTCTTGCGTTCCAACATTTGGAATTGTAAAATCATGATCACCACTGGAGGAGGAAAAAACAGAACAAAATTTTATAATTAAATACGAGGGACCAAATTCATGATCAGAAGAATGGAGATGGATGAGAAATTACTTGTACACTAGAGCTTGCAATCCCTTGGTAGTGAAGTTTCGATGATAATCGAGAACAGTGCTGACATCGAAGGTGTAATCCAAAGACTTGTTGCATCTCTTCCAGTCTGGTATAGTTCCCTGATTGTCACCATTAAAATGTAGTAATAGTGTGAGATTGGTTATAGCTGGTGATCATCAGTCAGTCACAACATTTTCTTTATTTCTCAGAAAACTAGCTAATGCATACCTTGGTGACATTTAGAGCATCTTGCACACTTTCATCATTTGCCCAGACATAAGAGAGTGAATAATTGAAGTTCTGCAAATGAAGATTAATGAAAAAAAAATATGACGAAGAGATCAAGAGACAGAGAAAGCACAAATGTTCAATTACATGGCACCAAAAGTCAGAAGCAATTCTTGAGGTTGAAAGGAGCATTAAATCTTCTAAATTCTCTTCGAGTGATCTTCGAGCCAACGGTTCTGGTTCTGGTTTTGGGGATGCCCAAGTGCATTTAGGCTCTAGAATATCATTTTTGTTTATGTCTTTTGTGCACTATATATACAGACAGAAATTAAAATCAGTAGTCAGTCTCTAAAGCTTCCAAATCTTTGCAAATATACAATTTCACTGAGAATTAAATGTTAATAATAATCTCTCACACCTTGTGGATCAGCTTAAGATTCTCATAGCAGGCTGAATCGGCTGTGGTTACACTAGAGTAATCTGCTCCACAACTTTCTTTAGTTGCCTGACCAAAACGAAAAGTTACCCAAAATTGATCATTCAAATATAAACTAATTAAAAAAAGAAAAGAAAAGAAACAGTGAAGAAATTGAATTACCCTGTAAAGTTCATCAGACACAAGACCAATCCGGTGAGCAAATACAATCTTTGAGTTCTCATTAATCTGTGCATCAATTCTTGGGCATCCCAGAATGTAACCCTGAAACCATATCAACCAACGTACGTTTCACATTCAAACTATAAATCTTTGTTTTTCATGCATGTTAACTAAATTCTTTGATATATCGATCATGTACCTTGAGATTCAATGTTGGCCAGTTTCCATCAACATTACCTGAAAGTTGACGATTATATTCAGAAAAATTAAAAACAAACATATCATTCAGGTTTCAGGTTTCAGGTTTCAGATTTCAGATTTCACAAAAAAAACAAAAAACAAAAAACAAAAAACTAGTAAATTACCATCTAATATATGTTGAACCACGATTGTGGAAGATATGCCTGAATAGGAATCAGCTCCGACAAATAATTGAACTTTGAGATATTGTGGGTGATCCGCCAACCACTGCATATATAGTAATTACCCACAGGTCAGAATATTAATCTTTTATCTACATATACATATATATGTAATTAATTGTCCGTACGATCATTCATGAACACTTACCAGCTTCAAGAAATGATAGACCTGTAGTGCAGTTGAAGTGTCTGAAGTAGCATAACCATCTGAACTTGTTGCATAGGAAAAACCAGTACCAACAGGTGCGTCCACAAATAAAATGCTAGCTGTCTGAAAGTATATATATATATATACAAGTAATTACTTAAAGAAAACTTAGATAAAATTTGAGATCGAGTGACAGACTACTTGTCCACTTATTTATAAATTAATTATTATATTACCTTTGTCCATGAATATGGATAATACTTCAACTGGGGTGTGCCTCCTTCATATTCTGTGATATTGAAAGCTAATGGACCTACAAAAGGTTTAATTTTAAATATCTTCATTTTAAACATCCATAATTTGATCATAAATCAGTAATTAAATTACATTTCTCTTATTAAGATTCCTGATTTCTAAACTAGTAAAGTGTATAAGAAGTTGAGAGATGTAGTACCAATTTCGTAAATTAGACCATTGAGTGCAGAACAACCAGGACCTCCACTATACCAAAGCAGCAGAGGATCTTTTTTAGGGTTCCCTTCAGATTCTATAAAGTAGTAAAACAGCTCTGATTTGTTCACACCCACATACCTATAAAAAAAAAAAATCAAATTTCGAAAAACAAAATCATATACTGCATTATAATATAATACAAAAAATGAATTTCACAACACATATATATATACACGTACCCAGTTTCAAGTGTGAAGGGAAGTTCGCCGTCGAAGCCGGGTAGAGTCTTGACTATGGTGCCGGAAAAAACAGCATTTGCAGAGAAAACTAGCACAAGGAGGAGACGCAAGCATGCCCAGTTCAACATTATTTTTGATGGGCCGGGAATTTTACCTGTGCATGCAAGCTAGCTAGAAAGGGAATATAATGTTTATGTTAATAATATTGTTGATATCAAAAAGTCAAAATATAAGAAGAGAAGACTGCAAAATGTTGGTAGAAAAGATATATATAATTGGATTAATTTGAAATGGAAATTGAATTGCAGTTAAAAATGTTGGTGGCAGCAGTCCCATATCAAACTTTCAAAATTCCAAGCGCTATCAATGGGACCTGCATTATTTGGTCATGTGCAAATTTAAAAATGTACTTTACATGTGACATAAAAATTAATTTTAGATATGATTCTAGATTTTTCAGTCCACCTGGGATATGGTCAGTTGGTTACTATAAGAAAGTATGGTGACAACTGCCAAAGTCTGTTCAAGTCCAAAAATGAAAAGGTACCATAGTACTGTTTGCGAACAACTTTACATGTTTGAAATCTTAATTAGATTTTGCAACCAGATAAATAACGTTGGTTAGGGTACGATTCCCACACTTACATAATTGAGATTGCAAGTTTGTCAATGCTATTAGTATTTCTCTATTGAGCTAATAATGTTTCACATTTTAAATTTGTTTAATATTTTATTTATATTATTTATCAAAATTACTAAACGAAATATACAATTCTATAATTTCTCTTTTACGAATAGAAATTGAATTCTAATAAATAAATAAAAATATATTCAGCCAAAAACAATGTATTTATTTGATTTTTTTTTTTTTTAATGTTTTAAACCCTATTTTTATCTCTTTAATTTCTTACATACAACTCTTATTATTGGAGGAATAGATAACGATATCATGCATCTCATAGTAATCCTCATTTAAAAGTAGGTTTGAAGTTATTTTTTTCCCCTCTAATGTACACAATATCAAATTATTAATTTGGTTGTATCGAAGATTTTTTTTTTTTTTTCCTCTTCCTAATACGGTAAAACGAAGTGAAGGAAAAAAAAAATTTAAAAATAAAAAATAAAAAAAATAAAAAAATAAAAAAATAAAGACAATGAAGGGAGGTGGAAGTGAGAAAAATAAAGGGTAAATTGTATAAATACCTCAAGTTTAGACTTAAGGTTGTAGAAATTGGAGGTGGTAAATAAATGAAAAAAGAAAAGAATTAAAAAAATGGCCAGTGGCTTATTTGGGTGATAGGTGGCAGAGTAGGGTGAAACCGTGAAAGCAAAAGCAAAAGGTGGATAAATTTGAGAAATAAATAAGAGAAATTAAGAAGAGATATATATAGAAAAAGAGAGGTTCACCTAAGGCTAAGAAGAACAGAGGATCAGAGAACAGATAAAGAAAGGAGAAGAAGAAAGAAAGACGAGAGGCAAGAGATAGGTGAGAGATAGAGGAGAACTCGGCCAAGACAGATTTTTAGACAAAAAAAAAATAGAATCAGAGAGAGAAATTAAGAAAAGAAAAAGAAAGGAAAGAGAAGTGAGGTCCTCAGGAGGCGTGAATAATAGAAAGGAATTGGAGGAGGGAGAGTGGAGGTCTGTTGATTAGGGGTGGACATGGTTCGATTTTGGCTAAAACCGTATTGAAACGACATATATTCGGTTTTTAAAAATGTGAATCGGTTTGAACCGTTTGAACCTGAAAACCGAATTGAACCGAACACCTTTATCTCGGTTCGGTTCGGTTCGGTACAGTTCAACCGATTTTGACAGAAGCAGATTCGAGAAAAGAAAAGAAAGAAGAATGAAAGACAGCTGTTTGGGCATGTGAGATACAAAAGATTGTGATTTTTGAAGAAGAAATATTAGAGGGCAGCAGTAGATTTGTAGAGATATGTACCAGATATGCAGTGGATCCACAAACAGATGAATCCAGATAGAATCCAATCCCAAAAGCAAATTTAAGCAGAGCACTGTGAGTGGAAACTTTTATTAAAAGTTATTTTTTCTAGAATTATATGTTAGATTAAGTATTTAGAGATTAATAGAAATGAATAAGGGCCCGTCCCGTAAGCCGTTTTTTGTTTTTGTTTTTCGAAAATAAAAATGAAAATGAAAACAGTGTTTTTTGTCTTGTTTTTGAATTTCGAATACGCGTCTGGTAGCATTTGCTGGAATCCGTATTTTGAAAATAAAAACGGAAAAAACGCATCCGGTAGGATAACCAAAACTTTCGAAAATTGAAATATCAATTTTTAATTTTTTTTTTTTAATATTATAACAATTAAAAATAAATGATTAACTAATTAACAAAAAAACATTTTTTAATTTAATTTAGGGTTTAAGAAATTTTAACAGTTGAAGAGGAAGAGGAAGAAGAAGAAGACCAGATCGGCAGAGATCGGCGGCGATCGGAGGAGGAAGAAGAAGAAGGGAGGAGGAAGAAGAAGAAGATGACGGTAGGGAGAAGAAGAAGGTGACGGCGGGGAGAAGGAGAAGAAGAAAGGAAGAAGAAGAAAGAAAGAAGAAGAAGGTGACGGCGGGGAGGAGGAAGAAGAAGAAGATGACGGTGGGGAGAAGAAGAAGGTGACGGCGGGGAGAAGGAAGAAGAAGAAGATGGGTGGCGGGAGTCATGGATGAAGGAAGGAAGAAGATGAGTTGAGGAAGAAGAAGATAAGGTCTGGTGGGTGGTGGGTGAGAAAAAAGAAAAAAAATAATTTTAAATGACATGTGATCCATTTAATTAATGACATGGGACCCACTTAAATAAAAAACAAAAACAAATACATGAAAAACAACTTTTTTTTGTTTTCAAAATTTCCACTTTTAACACTGCTTTTGTTTTTCATTTTGTTTTTGTATTTCGAAAATAAAATGAAAAACGGTTTACAGGACGCGTATTCTAAATCGTTTTTGGAAAACAAAAATGAAAACAGGCTGAAAACACACTGCAGGACAGCCCCTAATTTATTCATTTATTTAGAAAATAGATTTCCAGATTACGTAATTATTTAGAAAACAGATTTACAGATGAATTGAGGTGTTTTAAGAAATGTACAGATTACTAGAATTTAGAAATAGATTTATTAGAGAATTAGATATTTTGAGCAAGATTTTATAAAAAGAATTACTACTAGTATTTTCAGACAGATTTCCAGATTTGTTATTTATGAGAATTTTCAGAAAAGAAAAGAAAAGAATATTCATGCATGTTTTGAGAAAAAGTATTTATAAAAAGAATTATATGTATGTTCAGAAAGAGATTTCAAACACCATGTGTACCCGTCCCCAGTAGTATCAGATTCAGATTGTTGGCCTTTGAGGCTTATGCACATGTGTATGTTAGAGTCAGAGTCGCTCTGCACGTGTATGACTAGATGTTTATCCCCAGCTTTACATGAGCTCATAGAGATCAGGGACACATATGACAGATTTCCCTGGGTACTAATTTGGTGCAGAATTTTAGATTATATATATATACATATGTTATATATTACACTGATACGATTAGTAGAGAAAGAAAAGAGATTATCAGATTTACACCAGCTATTTAAGAATCAGAAATTTAGTAGGATTTGATTTACAACATTAAATATTTTAGAGAACAACGATTTCTTCATAAAGCATTCCAAAGATATTTTTTTATGGTTTTATTGCACAATTTGTAAAGTTTTATAGCAACAAAGATTTGATTGGAGCAAACCTTTTTATGCAGAAGCATATTATTATATTAAACAGTTTTGTAAATGATATATATATATATATATATAAGATTTGTAAAGAAAGACTGTTTAAAGTTTCTTAAAGAAAAGTATTATTTGATTTTAAGTTTGTAAGTTATTTTATAAAAGGAATTTTACTATAGATTTACAGAAAATGAGTTTTATTTACAGAAAAGATATTTAGTTAGTTCTCAGCTTGTATTATAGCACAAATTCAGATTACATGACAGTTTCAGAATAAATCCTGATTAGTTTCAGGAAGAGATAAAGAATTCAAAAAGAGATAGGAAAAGATACCGTTTTAGAAAGAGATTTAGAAAGAGATACAGAATTCAGAATGAGATATAGAAACAAATACAAAATAGTTTTTCTACAAATTAGATTGAGGTTAGCCAGTATTAAGTTAAATGAACTACGAGAGCTTTGATCCTTATTAAGTGTAGAGTACGTAGGCGTTTGGGATGTAAATCTCAAACTCAAGCCCACCAGAGAAAGAAAAATATAAGATTCTAGCGAAAATAAGTTTATTAAGTATTAACGATTTCAGAAAGATAGATATTTAGTAATTTCAGAAGCATAGAGAAAAGATATGTTTCATATTCATTCAGAGAAAATAGTTTTAGTAGAGTTTCTAAGAAAAGATGTTTTCAAAGCTTATTTCCATTCACTGGGCGTTAGCGCTCATTCTTTTATTTTAAACTATTTTCCCAAGTGATTACTAGGTTCGTGGAATTTCATTAGTATTGTGAGATGGGCCACATGTGATGAAAGAAATGGTAGTTCATGGTTTTTAATTTAAGCATGCTATGCATATGTGCATATATTTAGATTTCAAGATTTTTCATGATTAGTTTTTGAATATGCTAATATTCAACAGATAGGTCTAACACAAGAAAAAGCAAAGTTCTTATTTTACTAGAGTTATATTTTATGATGGGCCATAACACATAGATTTAAATTGCATTTATAAATTACAAGGTGGAAAAGTTTGTAAAGCCAAGTGATTGTTAAAGACTTTTTTTTATTAGAAGCCACCTTGAGATTCATATGATTTTCTATAACATTTTCTATAAGATTTAGTTTTCAGTTAGAAAGATCGAGTTTTCACAAGATTCTCTCATACTCGAGATAGGAGTCGGGACGGGTCCTGTCAGGTATGATTTTGGCCCTCATTTTCTTCTATTTTTGCTTGATTTTTGTGCAATAACCCATGATTTAATTGTGTAAATTAAGTGTTTTTAGGAATTTATAAAGTTCAGGGGCACTATAGTAATATTGGTGAATTAGAGGCAAACGTGAAATTATTGAAGGTAGATTGAAGTTATTGTGATTTTACAAGAGATCAGTGGTACAGATTGTAAATTGCCACGCAAAGCAACCAGCCAATGCCACGTCAGCCAAGTGATGCTGTGCGTTTTGGTGGTTTGAAGAATTGGGCGCAGGCCCAAGACAAGCAGCCCATGTCACTGATCTAAAAACGGTGCGCTGTATTAAAGACAAGCAGATCAGGCTTGGCTCAAATGCGAGGCCCAAACCTTGATCCATTTAAGCAGGTGAAGCCTGAATGCACCCCGGCCCGTTACTAAAGGCACCCCATATATCATCTTCAACCTTCATCTTCTTCCTTGCGCCTATCTCCATTGAAGTCATGTAAACCCTATCTGTGCAGTCGCTGGAAGTCGGCCTTCCCGTTCCCATTTTCGACCGATTTGTGGCCCAAACGAACAGCGGAGCTCGCCGTGACTAGATCACCATCTTTTATTCGCAGCAAAGCCTCCAGCCACGATCTCGTGAATCCCCGGCGTCGCCCCCAACTGTCACCGTGACCATACCACGTGAAATGAGCCATGTAATTGTCGCGGTGGGTCTTTCTTCGTCGCCACAACGACATGGAGTGGTTTTTGGCACCTGATTGTGTCACTCCCAACTATCGCCTGAAGCCACCGCGAAAACTCACAGCGACCATTGCTGATTTAGGCGAGAAAATTACAGAATGCATCCCTATGAGGGTGCCAAATGGCAATTTGCCAAGTCAAGGGGCTGTTTTGGTAATTGACCACCTGATGCTCTAGATCTGACTTGGTTCCGGTTCGAACCAGCCGGAACCGGAAGACCGGTTCCGGTGGCCGGTTCGAACCGGATTCCAGTTCCGGTTCTAAACCGACCGGTTCCAATTTTTTTTTTTTTTTTTTTTTTTTTTTTTTTTTTTTTTTTTAACATTACAAAATATTACATTTTATTTATAAAAAAATAAAATGTTAGAAAGGACATTGTAGAGTATTGAGCCATGGCCCATAACCCTTGTCCAAGTAATTATGTTTTTCATTTTCTTCTCCTCCTCCTTTTTATATAGGTTAGACATCTCATTCACTTATCTGGTTTTCCAATGTGGGATGTGGGATAAAGGATAAAAAGTCATATTATGCATTTTTAATAAATATTTATCAATTTTTTTCCTTTAATTTAAAACTATTTGTTAAAAAATGCATAATATTTCAAGTGTTTGCTCTCCATATCAAATATTTGTTTTAAGTTTTAAGGAAAAATAAATTGATAAATATTTGTTAAAAATGTATAATATGACTTCTTGATTTTGTTTGGACAAGGACAAACGATCAGACCTCGCTTTAATCCTATGAAGAGAGTGCAGTAGTAACTTATGCAACTTTTCTAAAATTTAAAAGAGCTTCAAAGTGGTAGAAGACTTACCCATGAATAATATGTACATATTATTACTCACTAGCAAAATCATATACATGCATGTCATGTGTGTGCAACGTTGACACTTCTTTTAAAATTTGGACTACAGCAACTTATGTGATAAGTATAAAAAAAATGGTTCGACGCAATTGCAATTCAATAGCTAAATTGTAGTGTCAAATATGATTGCACCAAAGAAAGGCGTTTCTCTTTTTTCTTTTTCTTTCAATAATACTCTAATAGTCTAATTTGGTTCATGCATAATATTTAAAATTATTTGTTAAAAAATGCATAATATTTCAAGTGTTTGCTCTCCATATCAAATATTTGTTTTAAGTTTTAAGGAAAAATAAATTGATAAATATTTGTTAAAAATGCATAATATGACTTCTTATCCCTTATCCCACATCCCACATCCCACATTGGAAAGATAGAGAAGTGAATGAGATGCCTAACCTATATAAAAATGAGGAGAAGGGAATGGAAAACATAATTACTTGGACAAGGGTTATGGGCCATGGCTCAATACTCTACAATGTCCTTTCTAACATTTTATTTTTTTATAAATAAAATGTAATATTTTTTAATGTTAAGAAAAAAAAAAAAACCGGTTCAAAACCGGCGGTTCCTTTGGAACCGGAACCGAAACCGGCATAGGCCGGTTTCGGTTTCGGTTTCGGTTCCACCCAAACCTGGAACTGGAACCGCGCCAGGCCTACCTGAGACCTAAGTTGAAAACATTATAAATTCATCATGGTTTTCAATTGAAAATCCATCCTTTCTTCAACCTAGGATCACTATCAATCATCTCTCAACATCCTTCATTTCTTTACTTGGACTAATCTCCTCCATCACAAACTCAACACCTAATCTAGATTACTTTCCACCAATCATTTCTTTCTTCTCATCTTCTCCACATATCTCCTTAGTCACTTTCCATTTGACATCCTCATCATCCATTCCTTACACGAGAAGCATCAAAGGCAAGGAAATGATCAAACTCTACAAAAAGAGGCCCATTGGTGATTTCCTTATCTTTTACTTGCCTTCCCTTTGATGTGTAATATGTGTAACTAAATCCCCTTTCTATGGGAATGATGTGAGAACATTTGGATTGGGTTTTGCTTAAGCTCTGATATATTTGAATCTCTATTTGTGTTCTATTCATTTTATAAATAGATTCTATTCATTAAATAATTGACATGTATACCCACTAGTTGATTATACTCTTGTTTAGAATAATTTGTTATAAAATCTTGATTGGATTGACACTCTTGATGGATTAAGAACATAGTGAGTATGATAGATTGTCGAAGGGTATATCAACCGTGATAATCTAAACCTTTAATTGTAACCAATCCCGCCTTGACCCCCTCTCCTTAATCGGTTAGGTATCTTGGTGGGAAGTTGTTTAGGGTTCATAGTGATGGTCTAATCACATTTAAGAATATAATTGGTTAACATTTGTGAGATTGGTTCACTAAGGTAGCTTCTGCCATCGGTGGTATTCCATTAGAATTGCAAGTAAATCTCACAAAATTTGTTATAAAATTTTGCTTAAAATTGCAAGTAAATCTTTTGTTGTCGGTGGTATTCCATTAGAAATTAACGGCTTAGGGGCAAAAGGATAATTGAGTTTGGGATATGAGCTTGAGACGTGTTAAGTAGGATTCGGCTAGTTGGATACGTTTAAGGCACATATTTTATTTAAATTTGGATCCCTTTTTTTTTTTTATAATTTATATATATATATATTTTTTGAAACGGTGAAATTTATTGTAAGCCAAAGAGGCGGACAGAAATACAACAAGCTGCCAGCCACAAAACAAAAGCAAGCCAAACCAGGATCCCAAAAAAAAAAAAAAAAAAAAAAGCAAGAACAAAGGGCAAAAAACAGAGCCCAAAAGCAAACTTAACTCAAATACAAACAGCTAAAACAGCAACCCCTAAAAAAACTAAACACAACAATCCACTCAAAGCACACAGTAAGTAGCATAGCAAACAATGCAAAAACCACACCACCAAACCAAAATACCATGTATTAGCAACATAACTAGAAGCTCAAAAACAAAGACAACTGTAGAAAAAACACAAAACTAGGGTCCAAATCACAAACTCCATAGGAGCCTATCACCCGACCTATTAGAGCCCAATTTAGCTAAACTGTCAGCAACAAAGTTACCCCCACACGGTCTGGAAACAACAAAGACCACTCCAAATTTGTGCCGGAATTCGCGAATGCCATAGACCAGCTGAACAAAGTTCAAATTGCCGAAGTCAGACCTATTTGCCCAGGTAACCGCCGAACGAGAATCACTCACCATTGTTGTTAGGTTTTTTGTTTGTCTTGGCATATATTCCATATCAAAACGATGTTTTTCTTATATTTGATTATTGGTCTTATTATGATGATTCAAAGCTTCAAAAAAAGACGTGGCCACAATATTATGCAAGAAGGTGTCTTCGAAGAGGAATGTGCTACTTTGCATATCTAAGATAAAATTGATCTCATTCTCCTTCAAGGCAAAGGCACACACACACACGGTATTCATATGTGTCCCTGAATAGTTGAACAACATTTATATAACACTTTCACACACTTAGTAATATATGCACATGCATTAGATTAATATTGATAAACATTGTTAATTGCATGTTTTAGGACTATGTCTAGGAAACGGCATACGTGTGTGACATTGTGTTTATTTGTTTACGTTTTATTATTTTTGGACTTGAAAATGATCTCTTATGATTCCTTATTGAGTGCCAGTCTTTTTTGGTTACTCATTCATTTGGTTTCGTGTCCAAACGATGTAGCTACGCTACTTTTCGTTCTCATTCATTGAGTTATTTTCGTCGTCATATTCCAAGATGAATTCTCAATATTTTGTCAAAGTTTCATAGTAGTCGTTGTGCGTGAGAGAGTCATGATTCATAATCCAAAGACGGATTCAAAATTGGAGTTCGGAGGCCCGGATACGGTCAAAGAACGCGAGAGGAAGTTGCTCGGCCAAAGGCCAAGCTTTAGTGTCCACGTGTGAGCCATGTGTGACACACGGCCTGGATAGCCCTCTATCCACGTGTGCCACACGCACCCCACATGGGGTGCTGACATAGCAGCCTCTGATTGGCTCATGTTTTCTCTCTCTCTCTTCCTTTTAAATATTTACATTCCCTCCCATTTCTTTTCAAGAAGAAAAAAATTAGAAAAACTCACCAGAATTTTCTCTCAACTTTTTCTCACCTTCCAAACATCATAACTTTCTCTTACGAAGTTGGAATTGGTTGATTCAAGTTGGAGATTGCTCGTAATCAAGTTCTCTACCTTTTTCAAGTGGTTTTGTAGCAGTTTGATCAATTTTTCTTGTGGTTCTACACAGAAAATTGAACCAGCTCATGATTACAAGGTAGTGTTCATATCTTTGTGATTTCTTCTTTTATAACCTTCAATTTGCTTGGAGTTTATTCTTCTATATGTATGTATATGTATGGTGAATGCAATTGAAAAAGATAGCTTCACAATCAAACCTAATCAAAAGTCTAATTAGAGACATAGGTGAACTAGTTTCTTAGATTCTATGATTTTTACATGATTGAGAGTTGTATTGCGATTAGTTTGATATCTAGGATTATTTGAGACTTGATTGAATCATTTTATGATTAATAATTCTTGAAATGTGTTTTGATCATTTGATTGATAATATCTAGGATTAATGCTTGTGTATGTGTTTTTAGAGACATCCAGGATTTGATTAATTTATCATTATATCCTTGAACTAAATCTTTGGTTACAATATTCATTGAATACATTTTTTTTTCTAGCATTTATGTGTATATTTATAGCATCTTGAATATGTGCTTCATGTTTATGATTTATTAAAGTGTTATTTGTATGAATGAAACTAGGAGCTTTTGTGTTAGGTGTTTTCACATACTCTAGGTTTAATTCATGTTTTTACATCTAGAATTTTATTACTTGTGTTCTTACATGTTTAGGTCTACTTGTTCCATAGAATGTCTTGATCACATGTTCTATGTTGTATTGATTGTGATTTGCATCATTTGCATCACCTAGATCATTACCTTGTGGAAAGGTTGAAGTCTCTTGTTAAAGTGAGTGAAGATTTAACTTGAGCAATGAGACTTGGCTAGGAATGAGTTCTGAATAGCCAAGCAAAAGTCTTAGTAAGGAGTTTGGTACTCCGGATAGTTGAGCTAGGGAAGCTTGACTAGGATCTTTGTGATCTAGATTGCTAAGTAAGGAAATCTTCCTAGAGGCTTAAGAGCCTTGGATAGGAAGTTTCTTTATAAAGGTGTAAGACACATCTTGTATAGGGAGTAGGTTTAGTGGTTCACTAGCCCGAGGGTAGATTAGAAGATGATAGCTTGAGGTGGATATCATTGTGTTGATAGCCTTGAGTGTACAAGTCCTTTTTCATATAGTGGATTGCTTTGTCGGTGGTTATGGATTCAACTCGTGGATGTTTCCTCTTCGGTGGTTTACCACGTAAAAATCTTTGTATCTATTGTCTTTATCACTATCTCTTACCTTTTGTATATGTGTATGTTTTTATCTTGTTGGATATCATTCACTTGTGATGTATATTTGAACGAGGATTTGTAAAGTGTGATTTGTAGGACAATCCACTTTACTCATATTTGTAATTGTAATTCTTCCTTATATAGTTATCTTTGTGTATATCTATATTTGTTCATTCTTGTAATACATTGAACAATATTGATATACAAGTATTCTTTGATATTGTGTTTTTGTGCTATTATACCTCATGCAACTAATTGATATATGTAGACAATGTCTAAATGATAAAATGCTTATCTTGTCTATGTATGAATGTTTCGTTTATGTGTTGTATGTAAATCTACCTTGAGGGACAAACATTAGTTTGTTCAAGGGATTGAAAAAGGCATAAAACCTATTCACCCCCTAGGTACGTTTTAAGCAATTTAACATTGTTTGTATAATTTCAATTGATATCAAAGCGGGTCGTCGGACATCACTTGATGAGATTCGGGTTATACTTACTAGTGAATTGCTTAGGTTTTTGAGTCATGGTTATCCTCCTTTATTTATGCAAAAGGTTCTTTTTATTTGTTATTGGATTTGTCTACTAACAATTTTGTTGATGAGCTTGAAAAAAGTATTAGCTACATAAGCAAGGAAGAAGAATTTTTTGTTTCCAAGAGGATGATCAAATTAGACTTGATCACTTACTCATGCATCACAATGAAGAAGTTTGCAAAGAGTGAAGATGATGACTCTAGTGATAAGGAGAGTTCAAGTGATGAAGAGCTTGTGAGCAACTTTGTTGCCTTCACGACCTCTCACTCTATCATAGAGGATGTTTGTCAAGATTTGTTAGACAAAGAGGTTGATACCAATCATCAAGTGTGCTTAAGTGAGAATCCTACATATATTGATCTTTTGGCTAAGGTGAAGTGTCTTGAAGATAGTTTGAAGATAGACTTAAGTGAGGTGGATGAGAAGAATGATTTAATAAAGATACAAGTGGATGAGTTTGTTTCAACAACTCGAAAGCTCTTGGGTGAAAAGAATGCTCTTACCAAGAAGCTTAGAGAAGTTGAAGGGATTGTTCTTGAAAGGGATATGATCATCTCTAGTTTGTCTTTAGGAGGCTCAAGCGACTTGGTAGTTAAGGAGAAGCTCATAGAAGCATCAATTCTTACAAGCGAGGATAATGTCATTATAGACATGAAAGCTCCTAAGAAGAGACATTCCAAGACCAAGAACAAATTGAAGAAAAAGGTACCCCTTGAAACTCCCATTTTTGCTTCTTCAATCCCGGAAGGTAAAACCTCTCATTTTGTTCCCATATGTCATTTTTGCAATACCGTAGGTCATATTAAGCCCAAATGTTTTAAATACATTGAACATTGCAAATTAGGAAATGCATCTAGGAATAAAGAGATTGAACTTCGTTTTAAGCATGCTAAAGCTTTTGAATATGGAAAGCATGATAATGTCTCAAAGCATGTTAAGAATGTCCGGATTGTGAAGAATGCAAATCTTAATAAAAATGACAAAGCATGTAATGATATTATTGTGAATCAAGTTGTGGAAGAACTTTACTCTAGATTTAACATTGTTGTCAAAAAGAATCTTGATAGTGTTTGTGTATGTTCACCCAAGACAAAGTTTGTCAAGGGTGAGTGCTCTTACCAATAGTGTAAGTTGCACATGTGAGTTAGTTTTAAGATTAGAGTTATGTTATTAAGAAACTTAGCTTGTTTACTTTATATCTTTATAACATGACATGGACTTAGCTATCTCACATTATTGTTATGATAGTCGAAATCTATTGATTAACTTTTTGAGAAATTGTTTTTATGATATCTATATGGTGAAAATTTTGTTAAGACTTTTTAGAGATAGTCATTTTTGTTTGTTTGAGTTGAAATGCTTAGCCTTTAGTCTCTTGGGATTGACACACCTATAACTTATAGTCATGAGGACATACAAGCCCAGAGTACTCATAAAAAGGGTGAAGGCCTTGCATTTGATGAAAATAGCTTGCGAAGGTCTCTCTAATATCACATTATTTGCTTATCTATTTTTCATCTCTCAACTCATTGTTTTTATCACTTCATGAAGCATGTCATACTTGAAAACTAATATAGTGTTTATATGGTCCTCTTCGACATTTGCTAATCTAAGATCTTTTGGTGATAATTGTTCACATTGATCTTAATCATGATGTGTGTTATTATTTGTATGATTGTTGATTGGCAAGTTTTGAAAAATATGCTTCATATTCTTTGAAAGCTTGAGAAGTAGAGATCTTAAGTAAGTCCCTTTACATGCTTTTCGAACATGTGCTTTTAAGTCTTAAAATTTGGTTTCAAAAATGCACTTTGCTTCTCTTATATGTTTTGTTATGTCGTTGAGTTAGATAGATGTGAGTTTTGGATACTCTTGATGTTCTAAAATTAGTACATTTAAAAATGACATTTGGTTTGTATCCATTTGCTTCGGTAATATAGTACTCTTGGAAAGGGCTACACACCTTAGTTGTGAAGCCGCCCAATATTGGAAAGGGCTACACCATTGTGATGAGTGAAAGTCGCCAAGAGGTGTATATGTTTATGTTAGAAAAATCAAAGTAGTGTTGAAAAGAATCATAAAAAAAAAATGATTCAAGCCTAAAACAAAACAAAAAGGCTTTATGGAGTATAGTTGGATAATCAAATGAACTCGGGTTGACAAATAGAAATAGGTAAACGAGCCACATGCACACATAACGGTCACATGTTGAAAACTATTCTCTTTAAAAGCAAAATTTCGGATGAAAACTAGTTTGACCTTTTTATAGAAAGTTTAAGGATGAATACATGTTGAAAATGTTTGCATGTTTGATTACTAAACTACTTCATTTCATATACTTGAAGCAAAATCTTTATACACTCACATTTGCTTATTTGGTATATTGATACTCTAGCAATTTTTGAAGATATATGAGAGTGATTGAAAATCTAAGTGTAACTCTCATTGCTATATGAAGCTTATTTGAAAAACTATGAAAATTGCTTGATATATGAATGGGTGGTGATTCTTGTGAACAATTGTCTATCTAGATTTTAGATAGGGCACTTATCAAGGGGGAACATTATATGCTATGTTTTTGTTCTCTTTTGTGATTTGTTCACATGATTCTTCAAGATTGTTGTTTGTTGGCATTATTCTTGTTTTTGATAAATCTTAAGATGCTATGCTTATTATTGATATGCATATTAATTAGTTCAAAAATAATGTTTTTACCTTTGTATATGTTTATTGGTCACTAACTTGTTTTGATGTTTCCACTCATATTTGTTTTTAGTGTTTGTGTGATACAAGGTCATGGGAAAAGCTAAAAAAGTTGTTAGTAGCAATTCTTTTAATCTCGTTGACAAGTCTAAGCCTACATCTTCTTCCAAAGTTACCAAAGCTAACAAGTTGAAGAGTTTGGGAATCTTTGGATGCAAAAAGATTATTCAAGAGAAAGGTATAGATTTGAATTCTTGTATTATTTCTTATGTTCATAAGGTCATTTGTGAAAGAAAGTACAATTCTTGGATTGACTCAATAGGAGTTGTGAATGAGACAATGGTTAGAGAATTCTATTATGAGTACAAGGAGAGTACCACTTTTAAAGATGCCGTTATGAATATGAGAGGAGTTGTCTTTAGAGTAAATTCTTAGAAATTGAAAAAGTTTCTAGAATTGCCTGATGATATTGAGTCGGATTTTCTAGATGTTTATGTCGTGGAAAACCTTGATTTGATGGGTAAGACTCTTTGTGATAATGTTGACTTTGAGTGGGGTAAACGTGCCTTTATTAGGCAAAGTGAGTTGATTGAGATTAGTGCATTTTGGCATTTGTTTGCTTGGGCAAGTCTTGTTGTCTTTACTAATGCTACCGAACTTAATAGAGAAAAGATCAAGATTGTGTATGCTTTAGTGACTAACAAACCGATTAACCTTGGAAAAGTGTTTATTGAACATATAGAGATTGCGGCTTGTGCAACTCGTTTGGACAAGAAGTTGGTATTTCCGGGTTTTATTTCTCATTTTTGTTTAGCCAAAGGGTTGAAGAATCAAGACAATGATGTGCTTTTACCTCCCTTAGAGAAGTTAAGAGATAAACGTGTGGCAAACATATCATACAAGGGAAATGGAGAGTCTAATGATACATTTAGCCTTTTTGGTGAATCATATGATTCAAACTATGTATCTAGTGCACCTATTCTTCCTATTTGGGCTTTGCATTTGAAGAAAGAGGTTGAAGAGTCAATGAGACAAATTGAGGAATCACATAGGAAGATTGAAGAGCTCAATGCTAGAGTAGAGCTTCAAGATGAGAAGATCAAAGAATTGGAAGGGAAAGCATATACTTCAAAGCATTATGAGAGATCAACCAATCACACAATTTTCCTTGGTGGCATAAGTGGCTAGAATGGCCTCGAGGTATATTTTCTTATTCTTTCTTTTTGGCTTCATATCATGTCAAAAATGGGGAGAATTATGGGGAGATATATGGGGAGATACATGTTATACATATGAGTTCTAGCTTTCTTAGTTATCAATTTTTTTTAATATATATTTGGTATATTTTGGTATCAAGTTTGAACTCTATGACATGTAAGATATATGGGGAGATACATGTTATACATATGAGTTCTAGCTTTCTTAGTTATCAATTTTTTTTAATATATATTTGGTATATTTTGGTATCAAGTTTGAACTCTATGACATGTAATATTTTTGATTGATATCGACTAGAATATTTTGTTGGATAACATGTATTAAGGGGGAGCATACATGATCCATTTGAACTTTATATGTTTTATTTTCTTGCCAATGAATGTATATTGCCATATGTGTTGTCTCTTGGATATTTTTGTTCCTTCAAGTTATTTTTAGGTGATATCAAGAGAAGACCAAGATGAAGTTCAAAACTTCTTGTGGGAAATTTTGTCTAGAAATGTGTAAATCATTGTACTCATTGTGACCTAACTTTCTTTGTAATTGTTTTAGTATATGTATAGAGGTTTTGACATGAAATTTGCCAAAGGGGGAGATTGTTAGGTTTTTGGTTTGTCTTGACATATATTCCATATCAAAACGATTTTTTTTTCTTGTATTTGATTAGTGGTCTTATTATGATAATTCAAAGCTTCAAAAAAAGAAGTGGCCACAATATCATGTAAGAAGGTGTCTTCGAAGAGGAATGTGTTACATTGCATATCTAGGTAAAACTGACTTCATTCTTCTTCAAGGAAACGGCACACACATATGGAATTCATATGTGTTCCTGTATTGTTGAACAACATTTATATAATACTTTCACACACTTAGTAATGTATGCACATGCATTAGATTAATATTGATAAACATTGTTAATTGCATGTTTTAGGACTATGTCTAGGAAACGGCATACGTGTATGACATTGTGTTTATTTGTTTATGTTTTATTGTTTTTGGACTTGAACATGATCTCTTATGATTCTTTATTGAGTGTCGGTCATTTCAGTTACTCATTCATTTGGTTTCGTGTCCAAACGGTGTAGCTACGCTACTTTTCATTCTCATTCGTTAAGTTGTTTTTATCATCGTATTCTGAGATGAATTCTCAACCTTTTGTCAAAGTTTTATAGTTTTCGTTGTGCGTGAGGGAGTCACGATTCATAATCCGAAGATTGATTCAAGATCGGAGTTCGAAGGTCCGGATACGATCGAAAAACGCGAGAGGAGCACGAGAGAAGGTTGCTCAGCCAAAGGCCAAGCTTTGGTGTCCACGTGTGGGCCACATGTGACACACGGCCTGGACAGCTCTCTGTCCATGTGTGCCATATGCGCCCCACACGGGGTGCTGATGTGGCAGCGTCTGTTTGGCTCACGTTCTCTCTCTCTCTCTTTTCCTTTTAAATATTTCCATTCCCTCCCATTTCTTTTCAAGGATAAAAAAATTATAAAAACTCACCAAAATTTTCTCTCAACCTTTTCTCATCTTCCAAATATCATAACTTTCTCATATGAAGTCGAAATTGATTGATTCAAGTTGGAAATTGTTCGTAATCGAGTTCTCTACCTTTTTCGAGTTATCGTGCAGTTGTTTGATCAATTTTTCTAGTGTTCTACATAGAAAACCGAACCAGCTCGTGATTGTAAGGTAGTGTTCATATCTTTGTGATTTTTTCTTTTATAACCTTCAATGGTTTCTTCTTCTATATATATATATATGTATGTATGGTGAATGCTATTAAAAAAAGATATCTTCACAATCAAACCTAATCAAAAGTCTAATTAGAGACATATGTGAACTAGTTTCTTAAATTCTATGATTTTTACATGATTGAGAGTTGTATTGTGATTAGTTTGATATCTAGGATTATTTGAGACTTGATTGAATCATTTTATGATTAATAATCCTTGAAATGTGTTTTGATCCTTTGATTGATAATATCTAGGATTAATGCTTGTGTATGTGTTTTTAGAGACATCTAAGATTTAATTGATTTATCATTATATCATTGTTCTAAATCTTTGGCTAGAATATTCATTGAATACATTTTATGTTTCTAGTATTTATTTATACGTTTATAGCATCTTGAATATTTGCATCATGTTTATGATTTATTCAAGTGTTATTTGTATGAATGAAACTAGGTGCTTTTGTGTTAGGTGTTGTCACAAGCTCTAGTTTTAATTCATGTTTTTGCATCTAGACTTTTATTACTTGTGTTCTTACATGTTTAGGTCTAGTTGTTCCATGGAATGTCTTGATCACATGTTCTATGTTGTATTAATTGTGATTTGCATCATTTGCATCACCTAGATCATTGCCCTGTGGAAAGGTTGAAGTCTCTTGTTAACGTGAGTGAAGATTTAACTTGAGCAAGGAGACTTGGTTAGGAATGAGTTTTGAATAGCCAAGCAAAAGTCTTAGCAAGGAGTTTGGTACTCTGGATAGTTGAGCTAGGGAAACTTAACTAGGATCTTTATGATCTAGATTGCTAAGTAAGGAAATCTTCCTAGAGGCTTGAGAGCCTTGGATAGGAAGTTGCTTCATAAAGGTGTAGGACACATCTTGTATAGGGAGTAGGTTTAGTGGTTCACTAGCCCGAGGGTAGATTAGAAGATGATAGCTTGAGGTGGATATCATTGTGTTGATAACCTTGAGTGTATAAATACTTTTTCCTATAGTGGATTGCTTTGCCGGTGGTTATGGATTCAACCCGTGGATGTTTCCTCTTCGTTGGTTTACCACGTAAAAATCTTTGTGTCCTTTGTCTCTATCACTATCTCTTACTTTTTGTATATGTGTATGTTTTTATCTTGTTGGATATCATTCACTTGTGATGTATATTTGAACAAGTATTTGTAAAGTGTGATTTGTAGGACAATCCACTTTAATCATATTTGTAATTGTAATTCTTCCTTATATAGTTATCTTTGTGTATAGCTATATTTGTTCATTTTTGTAATACATTGAACAATATTGATATACAAGTATTCTTTAATATTGTGTTTTTGTGCTATTATACCTCATGCAACTAATTGATATCTATATAGACAATGTCTAAATGATAAAATGCTTATCTTGTCTATGTATGAATGTTTCGTTTATGTGTTGCATGTAAAGCTACCTTGAGGGACGAATGTTAGTTTATTCAAGGGATTGAAAAAGGCATAAAAACGTTTTAAGCAATTTAACCTTGTTTGTATACTTTCAATTGTCATATTTTGATCAAACAATTGCTCTTTGGACTCAATAAGTTGACAGGCCCTACGAATTGCATACACTTTCGCCGAATTAGCATCAAAAATACCAAAATAGGAAGAAAATAAACACAAAATCCTGCCCTCCGAGTTCCTAAGAACCCCACCCGTCCCCACCATACCAGGACTACCAAGAGTCGAACCACCCACATTAAAGAAAAGATTGTCACCAGCTGGTGTAGTCTATACCAAATTCGACAACTTCTTTATACTTGCTCCATCAATACACCTTCCACTAACATTTAGTAAAAGCATAGTTAATGCTTCATCGAAACCCCTACCATGATACTTGAACCATAGTACCACTCAAAACCTCACAATGTCGATAACACGACCTAAATCCGCCTCTTTCTCATTAAATACCAGATCGTTACGTGCTTCCCAAGTTGTCCATACAACAGCAAAACACAAAGTGATCCAAGCATGCCTGCTGGACACCTTGGGACATAAACCAAACCAACCTTGCAAACATTCCAATACATTTCTGTTGGGACAAGCCATCACTCCCCACCATGACATACAACCTTACCACAATTTCCAGGGCCAATAGTAATGTAGGAATAGGTGGTTCACTAATTCACTGAAATTCTTACAAAAAGGACAAGCAATAGACGTTGCATTCACTAAACCAAATTTCTGAATCACTTCCCTAACCATGATCATGCCTTTGCTCAATTGCCACGCAGACACTTCCACTTTTGGAGGATATAGTCCTTGCCATAGCCAGCGATTAGAAGTATCTTCAGGACCAACCACATCTTCAAGACATATTCGAAACTAATTGACAGAGAACAAGCCATTAGGACATAACCGTCACCCTAAAGCATTAGGAAAAAGTTGTCTGACATTGATACCCTCCAAAACTAACAAAAAACATTCCCACTATTCTAATTCCCAATCAAAGACAATCCTTCTCAACGGCACCACCCAATTCCACTTTCTTCCTTCCCAAAACCTAAAACCCCTCACTCTACCCCCTTTTTTTGTTAGACAAAGCATAGATACGAGGAAAAGCAAACCTCAGTGCCACTGAATCATTTTGACAGTCCTCCTACAATCTCATCTTGCTAACACCACTATGCAGCAACCATCATAAATGACTTTGCGCAGTCGACTTCCCTCTCTAAATTGATGACATACAGCCTTAATAAAAGGGGATGCATACTTAAAACTTGCCAATTCCACAGCAGCAAATTTTTGTCCACACCACACTTCTCACATATAACTGACTTCCATAAAGGATTATCCTCCCTGCCAAATCTCCATATCCACTTTGCTAATAGATTGATCCCTTTATCCATTATTCTACCAATGCCCAAACCACCTCTCCTCTTACTATTACACACCATAGGCCAATCATCCGAATGAACTTTCCTTTTCTCATTGTTATCATTCCGAAAAAATTCTCTTTTTAAAGTTTTTCATTACTCTTAGCTACACCCACTGGAATACTAAACATCGACATGACGTATGTCAGCAAGCTAGAGAGAACAAACTTTATTAATACTACTCTCCCACCTTTAGACATAAAACCACGCTTCCATGAAACAAGCCGATTTTTGACTTTATTAATGACCGGAATCCATGACACTTCCTTTTTCGAAATACCTCCCAATTGGAGATCAAGATAGGAAATAAGGAGATTGACCTAAGCACAACTAAATGCATTCACCCAATCCTCCTCCACCAACCATTTTTTCCTAACTTTAACCAGACAAGACTTATGAAAATTGATTTTCAGTCCATACGTGAGTTCGAAACATCTTAAAACTCTCTTGACATTAATCAAATACTCCACTTTAGGGTCAATGAACAGTAAAGTGTAATCAGCAAATTGGAGCTGGAGATATTATTAGGATTTTGGTTTGCATTGGCATGAATTCCATATCAAAACGATATTTCTCTTGTATTATTTAGTTGTTCTGGATTGATGATGATTCAGCTTCAAGGAAGACTTGGCAACTTTTCATGCAAGATGGTGTCTTCAAAGAGGAATAAGCTACATTATTCATCAAAGGTATATTAGATCTTATTCCTCTTACAAGGCATAGCCGCACACACACATGACATTCATTTGTGTCCCTACATAGTTGTACACCATTAGTATAACATATTCACACACTTGACGAAGTATGCACATACATTAGATTTAATTTAACAAATATTGTGAAATTGCATGTTCTAGGACTATCTCTAGGAAATGACATACTTGTATGACTTTGTATTTATTTGTTTATATTTTATTATTTTTGGACTTGAACATGATCTCATATGATTTCTTATTGAGTCCCAGTCATTTCGGTTACTCATCCATTAGGTTTCGAGTCCAAACTAGAAAGCTACACAACTTTGCGTTCTCATATGATGTGTTGTCTTCGTTGTCACATTCCAAGTCGAATTCTCAATCTTTTGTCAAAGTTTCATAATCGTCCTTGTACTTGAGGGAGTTATGGTTCATAATCTGAAGACAGATTCGAATTCAGAGTTCGGAGGCCAGAATTTAACTGAAGAACGCAAAAGGAGCACGAGGGAGGCAAGCAATGGCCAAAGGCCAAGCTCAGGTGTGGCCGTGTGGGCACATGAGCCTCATGGGCCAGCAGCCCCTCTTCCCCATAAAGCTCACGTGCCTCTCATGGGGTGGTGATGTGTCACCTCCTGATTTGCCACTTCATTCCCTCTCTTTTATCTATTTTAAGTTTTTCCTTTCCCTCCCACTTCATTTCCAGAAGAAAAGTTAAAAACATATTTGCAGAATTTTCTCTCCAAACTTTCTCACCTTAAAAACACCATAACTTTCTCATTTGGACTCCGAATTGAGTGATTCAAGTTGGAGAAGCTTCATAATCAAGTCTTCTACCATTTTCAAGAGAGTTGGCAGCTGTTTGATTGAGTTTTCTAGTGGCTCTACCCACAAAACCGAACCAGATCGTGATTCTTAGGTATTTGATTTATCTTTGTGTTTTCTTCTTTTATAACCTTCAATTACCTTGGTGTTTCTTCTTCTATATGTATGTGTATGTATGATGAATTCTATTGTTAAATATAGCTTCATAATCAAACCTAATCAAGTCTAATTAGAGACAAATGTGAACTAGTTTTCTATGATTCTAATTTTCACATGTTTGAGAGTTGTATTGTGATTAGTTTGATATCTAGGTTTATTTGTGGATTGATTGATTTATTTATTTTATGATCAATAAACTTGGAATGTGCTTGGATCCTTTAATTGAATAAATCTAGGATTAGCACATTTGATTTTGTATTTAGAGCCTAATAGGATTTAATTTGTTATTAATTATATCCTTGCTCTAAATGTTGGCTGAAATATTTATTGAGCATATTTTGTGATTCTAGCATTTTTGTGTATGTTTCTAATATCTTGAATATATGCTTCATGTATATGATTGATTCAAGTGTTAGATGTGTGAATGAAACTAGGAGCCATATGTGTTAGGTGTTTTCACAAACTCTAGGTTTTAATTTAAGTTTTGCATCTAAAATATTTTGACTTGTGTTCTCATATGATTAAGTCTAGTTTCCATGGAATATATTGATCACATGTTCTATGTTGAATTGCTTGTTTGCATCATTTGCATTCATTGATCACACTAGGAAGTCCTTGTAAAAGGCATGAAGTCTTGGTTAGGACATGTGGTCCGAATAACCAAGCAAGAAGTCTTGACTAGAATAAGAGGTCCATATAGTCAAGCGAGGAAGTCTTGGTTAAGACAAGAGTTCCGGATAACCAAGCAAGATGTCATGGCTAAGATCGGGAAGATCCGGAAAGCTATGCATTGGAGGCTAGGCATGAATGCCTTGGATAGGGAGTTGGCTACAATATTGGTAGGCCCAAGCATTTGGATAGACATAGACTCTAATATAGAGTAGTTCTGCACTCTTGAGAAATTTCTAATCCACCAATAGGGATCGGGTAGACATAAACTTCAATAGAGAGTAGATCATAGGTTGGTCTATTTTAAGGAATTTCTAATCTATCATTTAATATATAGTTCATTCCGTGGATGTTTCCTCCTTTAAGGTTTTACCACGTTAAAAAATCTCTTGTGTCAATTCTTTCTATCTCTCTCTTTAATATTTGTATATGTGTATGTTTTAATCTTGTTGCACAATATTTACTTGTGATGTATTTTGAAACAAGATTTTATTAAGTGTAATATGTAAGCAAATCATTTTGATCATTGTTGAATATATAATTCTTTTGTATATTGATACTTTGGTGTATAGTTATTTTTTTGATGGATACTTGTAACATATTTGACATTATTGGAAATACAAGTATTCTTTATTGTTGTGTTTTAATGTTATTCTTCCTCTTGCTACTTGTTGATATATAGACAATGCTTTAATGATCACATGTTTATCTTGTCTATATATGTTTGTATGGTTTATGTGTTGTAATGTAAGCTATCTTGAGAGACAAACTTGAGTTTGTTTCAAGGGATTGAAAAAGGTGTAAAAACCTATTCATCCCCCTCTAGTTATACTTTAGGCAATTTAACTACGTTTGTATATTTTAGATATGAATTGCCTCATCACCAAAAACCACTCCCTTAACCAAATTGAGATCTCTAGCTTTTACAATCATGGTACTAAGAACTTCCACCACCAAATTAAACATAAAAGGCGACAAATGATCACCTTGATGTAAACCCCTCTCTATCGAAAATTGATCCGTTGGGCTTCCATTAACTAGCACAGAGAGAGACGGTGAAGCAATACACCATTTAATCCACTCTATCCATCTCGATCCAAAACCCATTCTTGACATCACATCTAGCAAAAAAGCATGATCCACACTGTCATATGCTTTCTCAAAGTCTAACTTAACCAATAAGCCTCCTATCTTGTCTATCTTCCAAGAATGAATAACTTCTTCCGCAATTACAAAATTGTCTACAATTTGCTGATCCTTGACGAAAGCCAATTGAGTTGGTCCAATAACCGAATTCATCACCCTCTTTAATATGTTAGACAACACCTTTGCAAGCAGCTTATACATGGATCCAACAAGACTAATTGGTCTATAGTCCTTAATATTCTCTGGTTTTGAAGTCTTTGGGATAAGAGCAATAAATGTTTAGATCCCTAAATAACCGACCCATCTCTATAAAACTCGAGTAAGAATTTCATAAAGTCATCTTTAATCCACTTGATCGGTCATTTATTGTATACGTTTTTTATCCCTATTCCTCCAATCAATTGCTTGTTTCTCGTGTCTTTTAGGGTTTTAATTTATGTGTTTGAGCATTTTCAGGTTATTGGATCCAAGTGATGTGTTTGAAGTATTTCAGAGGAAAAGAGCAATTTTAGATGATTCAAGGGACTTTTATGCCATTTGCCATCAACCACCATGAAAACCGCTATGGGTTTCCACAATGGCACCCATAGCGCTCTCAAAAACAGTGAAGATCGCTGTGATAACCGTTGTGGATTTCATAGCGGTAGTCACAGCGGTATCCTGAGACAGTGCAGATGTACCATGTTGTGATAACCATATCTCTCAGTGCCGATTGAACTGTGTGTGCTGCCACCTATGGATTTGAAGCCCCAGAAGTCTAGTTTCCAACCCAATTTATGGATCATCAATACATATTTTATAGAAGAATTTATACTCATTTTAGTACCCAAAGGTCAGATCAATCAGTCATAAAATCTGCGAATACTTTCGGGTTTTGTTTCGCAAGTTGTCAGAATGGGAAATATTACCTTTTTGGACATGTGTGAGAGTCTTGGAAAGCAAGCAAACATCCAATCCTTATCTTTCTTCAATAAGTAATCAATTTGGATGGATGTAATCAATTTGGATGAATTAGGAAAGAAAGAGAGTTCCAAAAAGGTAGAATTATAAAGGGGAATTGATTTCCTTATTGTTTAAGGGCATGACCTAGCATCTACACCTATTAAAACCCCCTTTGAACCCTAATTTTAGGAGACTAGCTGGGAGTCAGCCAAGGGAGGTCCCAAGCTACCAAGGGGCCGTCCCTCATCAAACCACCACCATTGTTGCACTTGGAAGCTTGAAGAAGACACTCATGGGTTTTATCAACTCTTTCTCCTCTTCATTTAATATTTTCATGTGTAAATAGTTCCATAAGAGGGGATCGATGTCAACCTATGTAATGCTCATGTTATGATTCAAACTCCATATCTTTATTAATCAATTTGGATTTAGATTTGTTCAATTCATTATATGTCTAGATTCTTGACTCGTATTGATCTACCAGAATTAATTGATACTTGTCTAAGGTTTCAATAATTTATAAATAGAGATTGCACTACCGAAGTGTTAGGATTATGCTCAATAGCAAGAGTGTAATATTGTAATTAACAATCTTTTTCATATTAATAAAGTGATTTCTGGTTTAAACAAATCTTATAGCATTTATAGTTTAATAATTTTCAAAGTAAATAATCATAAGGTCTAAAGACTATGAGAAAAGAAGAATTGTTCGTACATCTGGATATGTATGTGGTAGACACAATTCTTTAGTTAGTCTTGAATATTGTTCACAACTTAAGTTAAAGGTTGAGCACCTTTATCTTGTTAAAGTTGTAGAATTCTTTTGCTAGCATTTGAGTGGGATCAAATGAGATATGATGAGTCTAAAATCATCGGAGTGTCTTCGAGCAAAAGAATCTAGTGCACTGGGTGCATTGAACTGGATCACAATGAAATACTTTATCTATAACCGTCAGTAGATAAAAGTAATTTCATTATCAGAACAATCGGAGAGTCTATCTTAATCCTGAGATAAATGATGGACTTATGGTTGCAAGTGATATCATTTGAGTTATCAGTGAGTACGATTATATCGCATAGTCTATCCTCGATAGTTTGGTGATATTCATTTGTTAATCAATAGAGGACTTCATTTATAGATATGGACATCGTGGCTCCATTTATCGAATGAGAGTATAATATCATTATATGGATGTTTTGAGGTAATTGGATATTAAATCTCAACGTTGAGTTTTCGACAGTGTCTATTGAAAACATGGCTTCTGGACAAGTCAAAATATCCAAGTTCAAAACGTGGTCATATGAGTAAATATGGTAACTTGGAGAGTTATAGGCGGTCTATGAACTCTTGGCGATTACTGATATTAATCACGAGGATACACTATCTCCAATATGATTGTCTAGGGTATGAATGAGGAACATCTTCCTTTTCTGTCTTTATTTAAGAGTTCAATTTTAGCTCTTTAGTGGAATGAGTTAAAATTAATGGATCGGACCTAAGTGAATCATTTGTTGATTGTGATTAGGTTATGTCTATTGAAGCTTAAATTTAGATAGCCCGCCAAGATCCCCAATCCACACGGACTTGCATGAATCACTTGATATATTCTACCGGACTATTTTTGGGTCCATCTAGAGTTGTGTTTAATGTATTAAGAATATAATTTGCACATTATTTATTTAATGGGCTGTTTAATTATATTAATATATTAATGTAAGACATGTGAGTTTGTTTCTTTTAGTAAGAATAGGTCTGGTTCACATGTGGGCTTTTTATTAAAGTCCAAATGAATTTAATAAAATAAGAGAAACAATATTAGGCCCATTTTTTGATATGGGCGGCAAGGTTGATTTAATTAGCCTTTTTATATTGTTTATTTTATTAGTTAATTAAATGGAAATTAATTAATATATATATTAATTAATTATTTAATTAAGAATCAAATCTTTTTCTGATTAGGGAATATGTTTCCTAGAAGTATACTATTGGTAGTAGTATATTTAAAATAAAAAACTATATTTGATAAGTAGATAAATAAGGAATATTATTTATCTAGTCAAATTAGGAAGTCTTTTAGATAGTCACAAATTCACTAAAGAGTTGGATTAGGGTTTAAATATTATATTGATATGGCAATTGCATATCTAGATATATAATATATTTATATGATATATAGTAAATAAATATATATGGCTGCACAAAAAAAAATATAGAGAGATATAGGCGTGCAGGTTTGAAAATATATATACAGATATGCGTGCAGTTTTGAAACAATATATACATATATATATTAGGCGTGCATAAATACAAATAAATATATATTCTTAATATATTTTTTCTAAACCCTAAGTTCTTGCTTTGAAAAGAATTATTTTTTTTTGAGAGAAAATAAAATCCAACTCTAAGTGTAGTGAGAAATTCTGCCAAGATAGATTGAGAGAAAAGATTGTTCTTGTTTCGATAGTGCACTACTAGCCTTACATCAAAAGGTTTATTGTGCACAATTTCGAATTAGGTTCACGCGAGTTTTAATCTAACGATTGTGAATTCAAAAGTGACCGGGACATTCTTAGCAATCTTTTGGAGTTTATTGTGACTAACAGAAATCAGAAAAGTTTTTGTTATCCATTCTCAGGTACACAATTCAAAGAGAAGGGAGACCACGCTCCTAAGTAATTCACGTTCGTGATCGGATTGGACGATCTTGCGGATTACGATCGACGTAACGTCAATCGGATCACGCTACAAAAGGTATGATATCTTCTGTCGTATATATGTTTAATTAATTAAAGGGTTAAGGTTCAAACATGGGAAAAATTTTAAAAGCTACTATATACTAAACTCTTTTTAGTCTCGTTTCTGCTGCGTGTACTTTTACGGTATATTGTTCCCTACAATTGGTATCAGAGCCTGGTTGAACCCTTTTAATTAATTAACGTATATATACGTGGATCGATTTCTTTTT
This sequence comes from Acer campestre, assembly GCA_954870605.1. Taxonomy (NCBI): domain Eukaryota; kingdom Viridiplantae; phylum Streptophyta; class Magnoliopsida; order Sapindales; family Sapindaceae; genus Acer; species Acer campestre. The sequence goes on from OX940802.1 coordinate 28,238,639, forward strand.
ATTGTGATTATGCATGTTTAGAAAGAGATGGCACTCTAGGTATTCGCATATATAATTACATGTGATGTATGGATTTATATATGTTTTATGTGGATTGTTATTGCTCGATTTTGGTCCTAGATTTTCAATGTATTTTTGTTATGGAATTGTAACAAGAAGAGTGGTCTATCATCGCCATAATTCCTTCTTGGTAGTTGCTAGGTTTTATTTTTTTTTATATATATATAGGTGCAGTATTTTTTTTTTGTAAATACTACTGCAGTTTTTTATTTTTATTTTAGTGCAGTTTTTATGTGTAAAAAATACTGCAGTGATTAAAAAAAAAAAAAAATGAATACTGCAGTATTTATTATTTTATATTGCTGTTATATATTTGGGTGTTGAAGATTCGAAGACACGAAGAAAAACGAAGCAACCGGAACCGAGAACGAGCACCGTGCGCACCCTAGGAGTGGATTGAGCTGCGCATGGCAAGCCCAAATCTTGGTGGGCTGCGCACGGCAGCCTTGCAAGGCCTTATGGGCTGCGCATGGCAGCCCCTTATGTGGGGTTGTGGGCTGTGCAAGCCCAAGGGAGGAGGCCGAAGGATGAGCGTATGGTTGATGGGCCACTTGAAGATCTTGTATTCCTAAACAATTGTAATTTACTTGTTTTTCTAGGATGGGCCAAAATTGTTGCTATTTAATTTATGCTTAAATATTACAATATTTGTTATTGTATGATAACATGACATATAGAATAGGAGTGCCACTCATATATCTCTTTTGGTATGAACATGCATTGAATGATTTAGGTATCTAAATTGGCATCTAGATAACTTGGTAAATCATTCTATGGGATTTAATCACACGCCTTAAATAATTGAGTGGGAGAAGGTGTTTTTGTAACACCTATGGCCTCCAAGGTTAGTTGAGCTTAATTATTTATTGGTAATCCCCCCAAGGGGCGTCCATGAATGGAATTTAGCAATATACTTCCTTACAATGATAGACTAGACAATGGACTCAAACGAGATCTACTCCCCAAGGAGGGATTTTCGTGAGAGAAAATTGAGGGTCGATATCTTGGTAACACACTCAATGTAATTTTATTGATATCCTCCCAAGAGTTATTGTCAGTAAAATTGCAAGGCTAAAATTGAAAACGCTGGTTGTTATGTTAACAATTAGGTGGGACCTAGTCTAACTAGTAAATGGTGCGAACTCCCAAAGGAGGCGTAACATTTATGGGTGTTGGATCACCGTTGAATTTTTATGATTGAGTTATTTATTTAATTCAAGATAAATATTTAAAGTGCTTTATAATGATTATTTACTTATGTATAATTTTGTTTTATTAAGAAATCATGACCCCATCCCTAATGAACATCCTGAAAGATAACACTTTAACTGGAGATAATTATGTCACATGGAAAAGGAAAATTGGGTTGTTGCTGCAAGCTGAAAAACATAAATTTTGTTCTAACTACTCCTAAACCACCTGCTCCTACTAATAAATCTAATGTGATGCAATAAGACGAGTATGAGTAGTGGGAGACCTCTAATGAGATGGCCTTGCAATAGCAGCATGAAGGAATGGGGTCTGCTGCTGATATGATGATGTCTCTAGAAGAGATTCATTTGGTTGGTAAAGTTGCTACTATTAAGACCCGTCAGAAGGTCAAGGAATAATAGAAGAAAAAGCAACTTGGGCTTACCAAGAAAGTAACCAAGATCAAAAGGAAGTGCTTCTTTTGTGGTGAAAAGAGACATTGGAAAAGTAATTTTCCAAAGTCTCCAAAATAAGAAAGAACAAGGTAATATGAATTATCTTGAAATATGTTTTTCTGGTAGATTCTACAGATTCTTGGATCGTAGACCCTGGAGCCACTAATCATGTTTGTTATTCCTTACGGGGGTTTCAAGAAAGGAGAAGGCTAAATAAGAATGAAATCAATTTGCGCTTGGGCAACGGAACGTTAGTGTCTGCAAGTGCAGTGGGAGATATTAGAGTTTATTTGGATTCTAGAAGGCATTTAGATTTGATAGACGTTTATTATGTACCTCAATTCAAGAGGAATTTAATTTCAGTTTCTTGTTTGAATAAATTTGGATATTCGGTTACTTTTAATAAAGTTTTTATTATTAGTAAGAATGACAAAATTATTTGCAAAGGTACATTGGAAAACGGTCTATACTTTTTGCATAGAAATATCTCTCACTCGTTAGACACAGAAATAACGGAACCTAATCATAAAAGAGTTAAATTATCAAAAGATGAAACCTATCTATGGCATTTACGCCTAGGTCATATTAACCTTAATAGGATTAAAAGATTGGTAAGTGACGAACCTTTGAGTGACTTAAAGGTTGATAATCTACCAACTTGTGAATCTTGTTTGGAAGGTAAAATGACCAAAAGGACGTTCTCTGCCAAAGGTGCCAGAGCTACTAAATGTTTAGGATTGATACACACTGATGTATGTGGACCTATGAGCATTCAAGCTAGAGGTGGATATGAGTACTTCATCACTTTCACAGATGATTACTTAAGATTTGGCTATGTGTATCTCATGCGACATAAGTCGGATGCTTTTGACATGTTCAAAGCATTTAAAGCTGAAGTGGAAAATCAGCTTGAGAAACACATAAAAATCTTGAGATCTGATCGTGGTGGAGAATATCTATCTGGTGAGTTTCAGCAATATCTTATTGATAATGGGATAGTTTCTCAGTTTTCTGCACCAGGTACACCTCAACAAAATGGGGTAGCAGAAAGGAGAAATAGAACTCTTTTGGATATGGTTAGGTCTATGTTGAGTTATTCAACACTTCCTATTTCTTTCTGGGGATATGCTTTACAAACTGCAATATACATTCTAAACGATGTACCATCTAAGTCTGTTTCTAAAACACCGCATGAGTTGTGGACTAGGCGCAAGCCTAGTTTACAACACTTAAGGATATTTGGTTGTCCTGCGCATGTGTTAAAAGGAAAGACAGAAAAGATGGAGTCCCGTTCAGAAACATGTATATTTGTAGGGTATCCAAAAGAAACTAAAGGATATTATTTTTATAGTCCTTCAGATCTTAAAGTATTTGTTTCGACAAATGCTAAATTTCTGGAAAAGGACTATATGAATGATTTTGTGCCTAGAAGTAGAATTGTCCTGAATGAGATGTCAGGAGATACAATTCCACGAGAGGTTACACAACCCAACCCAATTGTAAGTTCCGATCCAACACAAGGTCAACAACCTACCATTCCTCGTCATAGTGGGAGGGTTAGAACACAACCCGAAAGATACATCGGTCTAGGAGAATCAGTGGAGAATCTCCCGGACGACGATGATCCCTACACGTACAAGGAAGCTATGGAGGATGTTGATAGTCGCCATTGGCAAAAGGCAATGCAATCTGAGATTGAATCTATGTTCGATAACAAAGTCTGGTCCCTTGTAGACTTGCCTAAAGGGATAAAACCCATTGGGTGCAAGTGGGTATACAAGAGGAAAAGAGGTATCGATGGTAAGGTGGAAACCTTTAAAGCTAGATTGGTAGCTAAAGGGTATACACAGAAAGAAGGTATCGATTATGAGGAAACCTTCTCTCCTGTGGCCATGCTTAAATCCATTAGAATACTCTTATCCATTGCAACATCTTTAGATCTAGAGATTTGGCAAATGGACGTCAAGACAGCTTTCCTTAATGGAAGTCTTGACGAGAGCATCTACATGATGCAACCAGAGGGATTCATTGAAAAGGGCAAATGGAAAAGGTATGCAAGTTGCAGAAATCCATATATGGATTAAAGCAAGCATCCAGATCCTAGAACATAAGGTTCGATCAAGCTGTCAAAGGTTTTGGATTTATTCAGAATCTTGACGAACCTTGTGTATACAAAAGGATTAAGGGCGACAAGTTGGTTTTCCAGATTCTTTATGTTGATGATATACTACTCATCGGAAACGATGTAGGTGTATTGACATCAGTAAAAGAATGGTTAGCAAAACAATTTGATATGAAGGACTTAGGAGAAGCAAGTTTTATTCTAGGTATCCAAGTTATAAGGGATAGAAAGAATAGAATGATTGCATTATCTCAAGCTTCATACATAGACAAGATCTTGTCTAGGTTTTCCATGCAGGATTCCAAGAAAGGTATGTTACGTTTTAGATATGGAATCAAGCTTTCTAAGGAACAAATTCCTAAGAATGAGCATGAAGAGCAATTCATGAGTAGAGTTCCATATGCCTCGGCAGTTGGAAGTCTCATGTATGCAATGCTCTGTACTAGACCAGATATTTGTTTTGCTGTTGGCATAGTTAGCAGGTTTCAATCGAAACCTGGTCCTGATCACTGGACGGCGGTCAAGCATATTTTCAAGTATCTTAAGAGAACGAGAGATAATATGCTTGTATACTCTGGAGGGGATTTAATTCCCGTTGGGTATACAGATTCTGATTTTCAATCAGATTCTGACTCCAGAAAATTCACATCAGGGGTTGTGTTTACTATTGGAGGAGGAGCAGTTATATGGAGGAGCATCAAACAATCTTGTATTGCTGATTTCACCATGGAAGCTGAGTATGTTGCTGCATGCGAGGCTGCCAAAGAGGCTGTTTGGCTCCGCCAATTCTTGATTGACTTGGAAGTGGTTCCTTGTGTGAATAAGCAGATCACTATCTACTGTGACAATAGTGGAGCAGTGGCTAATTCGAAAGAACCAAGAAGTCACAAGAGAGGTAAACACATTGAAAGAAAATATCATCTTTTAAGGGAGATTGTTCAAAGAGGTGACGTGACGATTACCAAAATCGCGTCAGCAGAAAATCTAGCAGATCCCTTCACAAAGGCTCTACCTCAGAAGAGTTTCGATGGGCACCTAGAGAATATGGGCTTGAGAGATATGACACATTTGCTATAGCGCAAGTGGGAGATTGTTAGGATTATGCTCAATAGCAAGAGCATAATATTGTAATTAACAATCTTTTTCATATTAATAAAGTGATTTCTGGTTTAAACAAATCTTATAGCATTTATAGTTTAATAATTGTCAAAGTAAATAATCATAAGGTCTAAAGACTATGAGAAAAGAAGAATTGTTCGTACATCTGGATATGTATGTGGTAGACACAATTCTTTAGTTAGTCTTGAATATTGTTCACAACTTAAGTTAAAGGTTGGGCACCTTTATCTTGTTAAAGTTGTAGAATTCTTTTGCTAGCATTTGAGTGGGATCAAATGAGATATGATGAGTCTAAAATCATCGGAGTGTCTTCGAGCAAAAGAATCTAGTGCACTGGGTGCATTGAACTGGATCACAATGAAATACTTTATCTATAACCGTCAGTAGATAAAAGTAATTTCATTATCAGGACAATCGGAGAGTCTATCTTAATCCTGAGATAAATGATGGACTTATGGTTGCAAGTGATATCATTTGAGTTATCAGTGAGTATGATTATATCGCATAGTCTATCCTCGATAGTTTGGTGATATTCATTTGTTAATCGATAGAGGACTTCATTTATAGATATGGACATCGTGGCTCTATTTATCGAATGAGAATATAATATCATCATATGGATGTTTTGAGGTAATTGGATATTAAATCTCAACGTTGAGTTTTCGACAGTGTCTATTGAAAACATGGCTTCTGGACAAGTCAAAATATCCAAGTTCAAAATGTGGTCATATGAGTAAATATGGTAACTTGGAGAGTTATAGGCGGTCTATGAACTCTTGGCGATTACTGATATTAATCACGAGGATACACTATCTCCAATATGATTGTCTAGGGTATGAATGAGGAACATCTTCCTTTTCTGTCTTTATTTAAGAGTTCAATTTTAGCTCTTTAGTGGAATGAGTTAAAATTAATGGATCGGACCTAAGTGAATCATTTGTTGATTGTGATTAGGTTATGTCTATTGAAGCTTAAATTTAGATAGCCCGCCAAGATCCCCAATCCACACGGACTTGCATGAATCACTTGATATATTCTACCGGACTATTTTTGGGTCCATCTAGAATTGTGTTTAATGTATTAAGAATATAATTTGCACATTATTTATTTAATGGGCTGTTTAATTATATTAATATATTAATATAAGGCATGTGAGCTTGTTTCTTTTAGTAAGAATAGGTCTGGTTCACATGTGGGCTTTTTATTAAAGTCCAAATGGATTTAATAAAATAAGAGAAACAATATTAGGCCCATTTTTTGATATGGGCGGCAAGGTTGATTTAATTAGCCTTTTTATATTGTTTATTTTATTAGTTAATTAAATGGAAATTAATTAATATATATTAATTAATTATTTAATTAAGAATCAAATCTTTTTCTGATTAGGGAATATGTTTCCTAGAAGTATACTATTGGTAGTAGTATATTTAAAATAAAAAACTATATTTGATAAGTAGATAAATAAGGAATATTATTTATCTAGTCAAATTAGGAAGTCTTTTAGATAGTCACAAATTCACTAAAGAGTTGGATTAGAGTTTAAATATTATATTGATATGGCAATTGCATATCTAGATAAATAACATATTTATATGATATATAGTAAATAAATATATATGGCTGCACAAAAAAAAATATAGAGAGATATAGGCGTGCAGGTTTGAAAATATATATACAGATATGCGTGCAGTTTTGAAACAATATATACATATATATATTAGGCGTGCATAAATACAAATAAATATATATTCTTAATATATTTTTTCTAAACCCTAAGTTCTTGCTTTGAAAAGAATTATTTTTTTTTTTGAGAGAAATTAAAATCCAACTCTAAGTGTAGTGAGAAATTCTGCCAAGATAGATTGAGAGAAAAGATTGTTCTTGTTTCGATAGTGCACTACTAGCCTTACATCAAAAGGTTTATTGTGCACAATTTCGAATTAGGTTCACGCGAGTTTCAATCTAACGATTGTGAATTCAAAAGTGACCGGGACATTCTTAGCAATCTTTTGGAGTTTATTGTGACTAACAGAAATCAGAAAAGTTTTTGTTATCCATTCTCAGGTACACAATTCAAAGAGAAGGGAGACCACGCTCCTAGGTGATTCACGTTCGTGATCGGATTGGAAGATCTTGCGGATTACCATCGATGTAACGTCAATCGGATCACGCTACAAAAGGTATGATATCTTCTGTCGTATATATGTTTAATTAATTAAAGGGTTAAGGTTCAAACATGGGAAAAATTTTAAAAGCTACTAAAACCTATTTTTTTAGTCTCGCTTCCGCTGCGTGTACTTTTACGGTATATTTTTCCCTACACGAAGTAGGTAATCTTAGTTACTATTCAATTGAATGAATAATTGTTCTTGACATAGGGATTAATGCGAGACAATTTTGGTTCACAAATTCTTAAACGTAATGGGTTCTTGGTTATGGCTCACACCTTCGGAGAGGGTGAGTTATGGTTGAGAGCATGTGGTTAAATCCAAGGGATTAAGGTAATACCATAATTAAGATAAGAATGAACTTTAAATTTGGATTGAATATGTTTAATGGAATTAGTTGATTAACATTGAGTATTACATACGAGGAGCATCGGTTACCTAGTCTCTCATCTCTTGATCACATTCACATATTCTTGTTACATGCTTTCATATTTTAATATAGTTTTAATCAAATCAATCATCAAACAAAATCTCTTGGTTAGTTTTAATTGCTTAGCTTTAATTAAGATTAGTTATAATTGATAAATCACTTTTCCTTGTGGGAACGATCCCTACTTATCGCTGTACTTATATCACGATTCGTGCACTTACGAGTTAAGTTTTTATAACACGATTTTACACATCACCACTCCCAGTTAGACTTAATAAAATTTAAATGCAGACCATCCGGCCCAGGTACTTTATTACCATCACAACTCGATAGAGCTTGCCACACCTTCTCATCCATAAATTCCATTTCCAACTCCACCCTTTCTTGAACCGAAATCTGCCTCAAAGAGAGATCCACAATCTTCGGTCGAGACCATCTAGCTTTCTTATACTTTTCTCTAAAGAACGCCATAACACCATCATGCACTTGCACCGGGTCACTACATCTCACACCATCCACCAAAATGTCATCAATGAAATTTGCTTTTCTACTCACATTGGACAAAAGATGGAAATTTTTTGAGTTTCTGTCATCTTCTTTAATCCATCCTACCCTAGAAGTCTGCCTCCACTTTTGCTCTTCCATTTTGATAGCCTTCCATAACTTGACCAAACAATCCAACCAATCCTTTCTTAAACTTGGTGACCAACCTTGACTTTCTGCATTTTTTTCTACTTGCAACAATTCGACTTCTAGTAATTTAGTTTGAACCTTTGACTGATTTCTACCCTTAACACAAATTCTCAAACTCTTTTTTACCACCTTAATCTTGAGGTGTAGTTTCCATCACCCATAGAATCTTTCCAGCTCCTTTCAGCACTTTCCATCAAGAACTTATCCTCCATCCAACAATTAAGAAAACGAAACGGCCTAGGGCCCTAACCAACATCAACCTCCACAATCCATACTGAATTGTGATCCGAAACGCTCTTGCTAAGTCCCTTTTGAAATAAACCCGGAAACTAGGACGAAAACTCCGGATCACACAGGAAGCGGTCCAGCCTAGCCCACGATTCCGACTCCTTATTATTAGACTAAGTAAAAGTCATATTCATCATTGGAATGTCCACCACCCTTGCCAAATTTTTAGATCCTCTTCTTGATCTGATTTTTTTCTTGACCTCACATAATCTCATGTAGTGGTGGCAAAATGAGCAGCTCGGCTTGACCATGCTGGGCCCTTGACAGGGTGGATCCAAAGTAGCCTAAAGAGAAAACAGGTCGGCCCCGGGTCGGACCTGTTAAAAAAAGTTGGGCCGGTCCAGGGTGCCCAGTTTTAATTTATTTATTTTTAAAATAAAATAATAAATTATAATTTATAAATATAAATATCTAATATATAATTTATAAAAATATAAAATAAATATATAATTTATTCATCAATCGAATGAATTGATTTTTTTTAAAAAAAAAAATTCCTGTTTTATTTAATTGTTTGACTTTAAAATTTATTCATCTTATAATATTTGAAGTTAAAAATTTATTTATTATATTTATTTTAACTTATGTATTTTAGTTTTTAAGTTTAAAATTTATTCAAGTTTTCCAAAATAAAAAAGTTAAATTTTTTTTTTTCTTATTTAATTAGTCTAATGAGTAATGAAATACAATGTAAGAAATAGATTAAATTACATTTTATTTATTTACTAAAATTATTCAAAGAATAAATAAAGTGATAAAGATGTAAGAATTAAGAAAGAGTTGAGTTTTATTTACTTACTGACATTTCAGTTTACATGATTTGTGATTGCCTCGTTAAAACCCTTACCAAGAAAAACCCAATGGGATAAAAACTTGGTAAGGGGAAAAAGAGTGCAATCGAATTACAAAATTATAAATACATGTATAATTTAAAATTAAATCGTCAATCCAGCCGGTTACTGCCGGAACCAAAAGCATCTTTGAAGTATATGTTGGAAAAACTTTGAATTAGTTCTTCATTCATCGGTTGATGCTGCATCCTTATCAACTGACATTTATTAATAAATACAATTTTACAATTACACAAAAATTAAAAAAATAAATAAATTAGAAATTGGCCTTGAATTCAAATATACAATGTAATAAAGTACCCGGTTGATAGCGCTTGGAATTGACATTTTTTTAAAAAATTTTAACGTTGTTAATTAAAATTTTAATTTTAGCTTTGTTAATTCAAATATACAATGTAATAAAGTACCCAATTAATTTTAACTTCTTTTTTTTTTTTTAATTTTAACAAAGTTATAAAAATAAAAAATAATAATAATAATAATAAAAAAAAAAAAACAATGTCAATTCCAATAATTAAATATGAGTATAGGTTCAATTATAAATGATTTTTTAGATTTTAAACAGCAGCATTTTGATTCATAAAACTTATGTTTATTTTATTTATTAATTTATGAGACTAAACGGTATTACATATATTTTTGTATTTTTTAATAATTTAGTTTTTAAATATTAATATATTTGTTTTGCACAAGTTTGAATTTCTTTTTGTCTCGGCCCCCTCAAAGCCAAGATCCTGGCTTTGCCCCTGAATATAACCATCGTTTATTTTTGGGTTAATTGCATAAGTAACCCCTTAATTTAGTTGAAAATGTAATCATATTCATTTTTTTTATTGCACGAACCTCCCCTCGAAAATGTTGGCTAATGATTTGATTGACAGATAATTCAACGGTGAAGGGATGGTCCAGGGGTAAAATTGTCTTTTTAATATATAAAAAATAATTAAATATTTTCCAAGGGAAATTTATATGATGAAAGATAAGGTTGAATATGTCACTTAATCTCATGGGTTGGTTGTGTAAAGTTACCTATCTAATCACTCTAAGTCTGATAATATAACTCACATTTTAATCCCTTCGGTGATTTTTGGAAGTGTTAATTACCAAGGTTAAACTGATACATAAAATCTGAATAATAATAATAATAATAATAATAATAATAAATAAATAAATAAATAAATAATGATAATTTTGCACGATAAAAGATATCAAGAGTTGTTTGGCTAGTTTGTGGAAGCTTAAAAAGTAGTAAAGAGGAAGAAAATAATATATGCTTTTTTTTTTTTTTTTTTTTTTTTTTTTTTTTTTTTTTTCAATTTGGGGATGTGGATTTCAAATTGGAACATCAACCAATGTTTAGAGGTGTGGTTACCACTAGGCTATACATGAGACCACAAAAATTGTATTTACTATTAATTTGTTTTAGTCTATTTTAAGACTTGTTAAGAATAATAAAGTGTAAGTTTGGAATAAAATGTATTATGTTTAGAGAATTTATGAATTTTATAAATTTACATTTACTCTTGGGTTAATGGTGTGTATCTCTCCTTTGATGTTTGTTGTGAAAAGTTTGAGCGGCAAAATTCGTATTTACTGGCATGTATATAGAGAATTGTTCATATATTGTGGGAAGCAGTTATCTCATATTGTTAAAGATGAAAACTGTGAAGAGTGAGAAATGAAGAGATATACCAATTTCATAGACAAGGCCAGAGAAAGCAGAACAGCTAGGACCTCCGGTGAGCCATAGAATAAGAGGTCGTCTTAGGGGCTCCTCTCAGACTCAATGAACTAGTAGAACAGCTGCACATCATCCAATTCACCCACTCAAATATAAATTCAATGAAAAAATTAATCCCCATTATTTTACTAATTGATATAAACAATGTATATATAAATATATGCTACAAAAACAATAAATAAATAAATAAATAAATAAAAAGAAAGTTAATTACCCAGTTTCAAGTTTGAAAGGGAGATTACCAGGATATCCTGGTATTCTGTTGATTACGGTTTGGGAATGAACAACATTGAAGGAGAGAAACAGTACAAAAACAAGAGGTGGGAGCATTTGAGCCAGCTACAGGTTATAACCAATTTCAATTTCAATTTTTTAATTGAGTATTGCTAGATGTTCAAATTTTTTTTTCTCAAATACTGTCACAAATGATGTGACGCATGAGGTGTCAACATCATATCAATTACTATATAATCTTATGATTTATAAAATGTTAACACCTCACGAGCCACATCATTTGAGACAATTTGAGAAAAAAAATTAGAACGTCTAACATTACTCTTTTTATTTTAATGGTTAATTTATAAGTTATAACTGTACATATATATATATATATATATATTAGCAAATTGCAGCCAACATCCCTGATGTTTGGTCTTTGATAATCAGAAATAACTTTATGCTTAATTAACAATAACCTTCACTGTCATTAGTCAAAGTTAGTCAAACTTAAAAGAGATAAGGGTATTTTCATCATTTCAAGCCTTAATGGATTTAAAAGCTTTAAATCTTCACCATTCATCTTGGCCACATTTTTTATTTTTTATTTTGTTGAAAAATCTAACAAACTTGAATGTGAAGAAAAATCTGGAAATACAATGGAAGAAGAAAATGTTGTTAGATTAGATTTGAATGAGCCGGATTTTTTTTTTAGTTTTGATAAATCTAAAAAACTTGAATATGAAGAAGAATCGGAAGAAGAAAATATTGTTGGATTGGATTTTGGTGATCCAGATTATTAATTTTTTAGAATTTAAAATTTGAAGAAAAATATAGAGATACAACCTATGGGTCCACGCTTTTTAATTTTTTTAATTTTTTTTAATTTTTTTAATTTGTAATTTTCAATTTTATTTTTATTATTATTTTTTTTTATGATGGAGATCCAAATTTGTTTTCATATATTTATGTATTTTTAAAATCAGATTTTTTTTATTCATGGGCATTTAGGTAATTGTAGCGGTCAAATCCGGTCAACGGTTAAATTTGACTAACTTTGACTAACGGTAAAAGAGTTCATTGTCAGTTAATTATAAAGTTGTTTTTTATTGTCAAATGTCAAACCCCAGGGAGGTTAATTGCAATTTGCTCTCTCTCTCTCTCTCTTTCATATATATATATATAGTCTTACTATTGTCAATTCGTCTTGATAATAAATATATCAGGCCGAAAAATGTAGACCATAGATTATGTAGAAGTTTTGACAAGTGTATACACTTTGAGTCAAAGTATGTAAATCTAGTGGTCCACATTCTTCATCATAATATATTTATTGTCAGAATGAACTGATAATTGAAAATCTGTGTGTGTGTGTGTATATATATATATATATGTATGTATGTATATATAGAGATAGCTGCTAGTCAGTCTCTCACCCCCAACGAAAGGTCATAGCTGGTGTTGAATCTAAGCGCGCACTAACCAGTCATTCTAGCAAGTAATGGTCAGAGACTAAGAAACAAAGGGAACTGGTCAGTATTGTGGTTTGAATCCATTAAAGTGTAGGTGGATGAGGGCGGACCCACCTCAGGTCATGTGGGGCCATGCCCTACCTTAATGTTTTTTTTAAAAAAATTGATTTTGTTTTCTTTTATATATATATATATATATTTTTTATGATCAGTTCGTCCTTACAATAAATATATCAGGACGAAGAATATGGACCACTAGATTTACATACTTTGAATTAAAGTATATGTACTTGTCAAAACTTTTCCATAATTTATGGTCCATATTCTTCGTCGTGATATATTTATTGTCAGAACGAACTGACAATAGAAAAATTATATATATATTAATTTTCTAATGATAACTTTTTACGATACACACTTTAAGTAATTTTCTATTCTTATTTTCTTATCTTTCAAATAATCAATATGTTTTTTTTTTTTTAATTAATTTACTACAATATCAACTTATCAAGACACAAAAATCTAATTTAATAAAATAAACATAAGTTTTATGAATAAAAATGCTGCTCTTTAAAATCTAAAAAAATCATTTATAATTGAACCTATACTCATATTTAATTATTGGAATTGACATTAAAAAACAAAGTTAAAATTAATTGGGTACTTTGTTACATTGTATATTTGAATTAACAAAGTTAAAGTTAAAATTTTAATTAACAAAGTTAACATTTTTTTTTAAAAAAAATGTCAGTTCCAAGCCCTATCAACCGGGTACTTTGTTACATTGTATATTTGAATTGAAGGCCAATTTCTAATTTTTATTTTTATTTTTGTGCGATTGTGCAATTGTATTTATTAATAAATGTCAATTTCTTTTCTTTTAAACGATGTTAAATACTTCAATTGAATATTAGAACTTCTAAGAATCTAAGTAAAATATATTACAAATGAAAATGTTTGTTCAATTTTTTTAATTCTAAACTTTGTTCAATTGTAATTATTAAAAACCCGAAACCGAAACCCGAAACAAAAATCAAAACCGTCCAAAACCGAAACCAAAACCGTAACTGCCTAACCGACGGTTACAAACCATGCAACAAACCGGCTTTAGCCACGGAACTGAAACCAAACTATAACCGTGGTCACCATTAGGTACCATTGATAGCGCTTGGAATTTTGAAAGTTTGATATGGGACTGCTGACACCAACAATTCAATTTCCGTTTCAAATAATCCGATTATTTACATCTTTTCTACCAACATTTCGCAGTCTTCTCTTCTTATATTTTGACTTTTTGATATCAACAGTAATATTAACATAAACATTATATTCCATTTCTAGCTAGCTTGCATGCATAGGTAAAATTTCCCATCAAAAACAATGTTGAACTGGGCATGCTTGCGTCTCCTCCTTGTGCTAGTTTTCTCTGCAAATGCTGTTTTTTCCGGCACCATAGTCAAGATTCTACCTGGCTTCGACGGTGAACTTCCTTTCACACTTGAAACTGGGTATGTATATACTTACATATATGCTGTCAAATTCATTTTTTGTATTATATTATATTATAATGCAGTATATGATTTTGTTTTTCGAAATTTGATTTTCTTGTTTTTTAGGTAAGTGGGTTTGGACAAATAAGAGTTGTTTTACTACTTTATAGAATCCGTTTTTTTTTAAACTGACACCGTTGTGGTTCAGGGGTCTCTCGAACATGTTTATTTATCTATTAATGTAATAATTTCAGTTTAATATTAATGTTGAGCTTTAAATAAATAATATATGAACAGATATACAAGTGTGGGTGAAATTGAGTTCTTCTACTACTTTGTGGAATCAGAAAACAACCCTGCTGCTGACCCTCTTCTTCTTTATCTAAATGGAGGGCCCGGCTGTTCTGGTTTGAATGGATTCTTTTACCAGATTGGTTAGTCTTTACCATTCTTATTTTCTTATCTTTCAAATAATCAATATGTTTTTTATTTTATTTTTTAATTAAGTTACTCCAATATCAACTTATCAAGACACAAAAATCTATTTTAATTAAGGGAAAGTTGCACAAAAACCCCTAATATTTAGTATAATTGTAACTTTTACTCATAATTGTACAAAGATCGATCATTAGGTGTCAAAGCTTTTAATATTACTTCTGCAATTATGAATAAAAGTCATGCAAACATACAATCAGGCCTAATGTCATGCATGCAATCGGGCCGAATGTCATGAAACGTTTATACAATTTGTCCAAAATTAAAGGGTAAATTGCTTTTGTTTTTTTTATATGGGTTAATATTAAAAACATCCCATCACCTTTGAACTATTATTGGATGTATAGTTTATAAATGCTTTTATTTTAGAAACCTCCCCTATAGACTAACACCGTTAGCATTCTGTTTGTGTTGACTGAGTTTGACCATTAAAAAGTTTAAAATGTCCCTATTTAAGTTTAATTGTATGAATTGATTATTATACCCCTATACTTTTACCAAATAAATTAATAAAATGATACAGAAGATAAAAATGTTAACTTGCGAAAGAGAAATTATTTTGTAGGCAATTTTATCCCTAAAAAAATATCAAAATTGCAAATAAACTAAAATATGTATTTATTTGTCTTTTTTATTTATTTTATAAATCCAAGCAAATACTCATTTTCAATGCTCTTGGTTAATTTATAATTTTGTTATTTTTAGGGATAAAATTTTCCAAAAAATAACTTTTTTCTTGTAAGTTAACATTCATGTCTTTTGTATTTTTTTTAATTAATTAATTTGGTAAAAATATGAGAGTATAATGGTCAATTCGTACAATTGAAGCTTAAATAAATATATTTTAGACTTTTTAATAATCAAACTTAGTTAATACAAACAGAATGCTAATGGTGTTAGTTCATAGGGGAGATTTATAAGATAAAAGCATTTATGAATTGTGACTATACATCCAATAATAGTTCATAGGTGAGGGCCCTTTTTATATTTACTCACATGTAAAAATTTAATTTGATATATTAGATCAACTATACCATTTAATTTGCTTCCTTAAAATTAATAAATAAATAAATAAAATTTAATTTTATAATTAGTAATAATGCAATAGTTAGATTAAAATCTATTACCTATTTATGTTTAACTTTTTTTAGCTGATATACTAAAGGGAATAGTGCCACTTCCTTTTATCTTTTTCTTTTTTTCTCGATTTTTATTTTTCAATAATACTGTACATTTATCTGACTGAGCTACTATGATTTAGAGAGTTAATCATAATTTCTTACAATTTTTTATTTTCTTTTAATTCAATAAATTTTTTGTTAGTTTAATGCATTTTTAGAGGTATGAAATTATGATATTTTTGAACTTATACTATTAATTTGGGATTTGAGAGTGTGTGTATGTGTTTGGGTTTGAGACTTGAGAGCAACATGTTATATGCGTACAAACTGTTTGATGAAATGACAATAAGAGTTGTCATACATTTGTCGAATCGAAAATTGAACTGCCATAAAGTTCATGTCTTGCTAGAGGTCTATTAGCATTCTGTGTTTCATATATATTCTTAGATTGATAATGTCTCTATGTTTCTTCACAGGCCCGTTAAAATTCTCCGTGGATAATTACACCGGAGGCTTGCCAACTTTGCTGTACGAACCACATGCGTGGTCGAAGGTAGCACAAAATATTACACTGCCAATGCTTTTTTTGTATTTTTCACAAACTAGAATATTTGTTTAATTTAACAAAGTTTTTGCCTTGTTTTCATTCTAAATGGTGGCTCTGATTTTGCAGATTGTCAACATTATATTTTTGGATTTCCCAGTTGGAGCTGGTTTCTCTTATGCAAACACCACGGATGCTTGGAACACAACCGACACTAAAGCATCAGCACATGCTCATACTTTTCTAAGAAATGTGAGGGAATAAAATGAATCATTTTTTTCTGCAATTAGTTAAAAGACTCTTCTGGTAAAGACTTATAATAAAGACAAAAACTTGGTTGAATTCAATTTATTATATATATTGTCGCTAAAGGTACACGTTAAAGAAGGTCTTATGTACTTATTATCTGTATTGTAATCCAGTGGTTGAAAGATCATCCAGATTTCCAGACAAATCCAGTCTACATTGGTAGCGATTCATATGCTGGAATAAATAATCCCATTATCGCCCTTGATATATTAGAAGGTGATTAATGTTCAAAAAGCATCTAATGACAGTGCTTAGTATCAATCTTTAGATTCTGCCTTAAAATTCTGATAAGTGTTTCTCTGTTTTTGGACTTGCAGGCAATACAGCTGGACTTGAGCCAATTGTGAATCTGAAAGTACAGACTTTAATTTCTCACATGACTTTCACTTTGTTTGTGATCGTAAATCCCTTTATTTAATTTATTATTGTGCATTACAGTGTATTTAATGTTGATGAAGTTGATCTTGATTACAGGGACTGTCACTAGGATGTGCACACACAGATACAAACCTTGAAACCAATGCAAAAATACCCTTTGCTCACAACATGGCGCTTATATCAGATGAAATGTATGAGGTAATTAAAAGCCCATTTGACCAAGAGATCTTGTGTTTGGAATTTGAATCCTGGGAAAAAAATGGGTACATTCATGAATCCATGTGACAAATCCATCTGTTAATTAAGTTCAACATGCTCCAAGTCCAATGTTATTATAGAAAAGTCACTAGCATGACTAATAGTTCGTGGTTTTGCGTTTTCAGTCAGCTAAAGAGAGCTGCAATGGGAATTATGCTAATGTGAATGCAACAAATACTGCATGTGTAGAGTCTCTTGGTGCAATTTCCGAGGTTTGATGGATCTTTAATGGTTTTTTATATATTAACATTAATGTCTTCTACAAGTTTTATGAGCATCAAGATTGAGTAGAGACTAATTGTTTGATTTTGTAGTGCATTGGATTGATAAGTCCTCAAAATATTCTGGATGCCAATTGTGCTCTCTTATCTCCGGAAGCTAAAGAAGTAAAGAATAGAAGATATCTCAGAGGAAATGCAGGAAATTTCTTACTGCAACCGCATAGAGTTGGAGACTTCTATTGTCATGTATACCTCTCTCTCTCTGTGTCACCCTGTTTGCACTAATGTTTTTGTCTGCTCGATGAAATAATTTTCGAATCTAATATACTTTCTTAAATGTTAATTGCTTGCATTGTTTTTAATGGCAGAACTTTCCATATCTACTCTCTGGTATATGGGGAAATTATAAAATTGTCCAAGAAGCACTTGGCATTCGACAGGTAGGTTTTTGTTTATAGTAATGAAACTTATAGTGCATTTGGGAGTGCTTTTAGTATCCATAAACGTGTTTTTAAACTTTTGAAAGCTTTTTTGTGCACAATTGATTTACAATTGTTTTAAAGAAGTGTTCTTTAGATAAACAAGAAAGCAATTGGAATAGGTTAATGTAGCGTTTTAGAAAATTTCTTTTTGCACAAAAACACTTTCAGTACTCAAAAATCCTTTCTACAATAAAACTCATAAACACACCTTTAGATGAAATTTAAAATCAGAAGAGATTACTGACCTTATATTATGATGGCAGGAAATGATAGGAGAATTTCGTCGGTGCAATATTAGTTTGGCATACACACCAGATGTGAATAATGTAGTTCCCCTACATAAAATTCTCATGAACACAGGCTTGCAAGTTCTCGTTTTTAGGTGATTTATCTCACATTCCCTTGGTTTGAAATTTAAAAAACATTAAAGTAACCAAGGAAAGAAGTTGTATGTAACAATAAATGATATACCAGAATCAATACTAGTACAGTTGCAATTTGCTTCCATACACAACTTGGATCTAAATCTAATCACAATTGTATTTCTTTCGTAGTGGTGATCATGACATGGTCATGCCGCATAATGGTATCGAAGAATGGATAAGCTCCCTCGATCTCACAATCGACATTGATTGGCGTCCATGGTATATTAAAGGTCAAGTTGCTGGGTATGTTAACATACTTTGATAATTTTCCAGGGGCATTTAACTCTGTTTTCTTGAAAAACGTTTTCAAAAACTGTTATATAATTTTGAGTTGTGAAAATATGTTCTTGATACGGTTGTACTAAAATATTGAAAACAAATTTTCATAATATTGCGAATCATATGCCTTGTTAATCCCTGTTATTGGTTCGTAATTTGTAGATATACAAGAAGGTATTCGAACAGCGGATACCGTTTGACATATGCAACAATAAAGGTGAGAAAAAAATCTCTATATTAACATAAATTGTGTGACTACAACATTCAAAGATCCATTTATTTTTTAGTAATTTAAAATTCAATTATAATTTTGGTGTTTGTGTAGGGAGCTGGTCACTCACCTCAAGAATACAAACGCAAAGAATGTTACACCATGTTTGATAGATGGATCCATTATTATCCTATCTAGAAGTTTTTATGTATTGTGAGCAATAATTCTTAAGTCAGTATGGAATCCTTTATTGTTTCAGTTGAGCTTTAATAGTTGTATTCATGAACCATGAATCTTGAGTTTGGTATCAGTCCAATTCATGTGATCATCATATATCTCTTGTTGGTACCAATTGTTTGTTTTATCATTAAAAACTAAAGTAAGAATCACACCGTATCATATTAAATTTGTATAGGTCCATGGGAAGATACTGTATTTGGTAATATTTTAAACCTATACTAAGTTATACGAACCGTTTCATCTAGAACCAGATCAAACCAAAAACATCGGTCCATTAAAAAATAGGACTAATTTGGACCAATCCTATTTTGAGACCATACCTAACTAACTTTGATTGGTTCAGTTTGGTCCGGTTTTAAATTTGATTTGGACTTTTGTAATTGTAATTATACTATTTAGATTTTATATTAGATGTTGGGCTCCTTTTAATATATATATATATATAATTTATATCATATTTACCTACTTTAGAGAAATATTGAGTGTGACATTTAGTAAACTAGAATGGATTTAGATCTTTTGCTGATCTAATCTTTTTAAAGCAAGTGGTTGGTTGTTGATAAAAATATCTCATTCTCTCATTCTCTAATCTCTCTCTCTAGTCCCTCTACTCTAAGTACTTGTTTGGTTGAACTTTCTACTACTTCAAAAGGTCTACTTCAACCAATGTCTATTTGAGTTTTTTAGAGTTGTTTGGTTGAGTTTTTGAGATTGTTTATTTTAAATTGAGTAGAAGCTATTAGAGTTTAAACTTCTACTAGGTAAAAACTCATGAGAATGTGCTTTTCCAAATAGACCTTTTTTTTTTAAAGGTCTACTAACCAAACAATTATAATTTTTTTTTTCAACAACAAATAGATTTTTTACCAACAAATGTTTTTCGAAAGCTTAACCGAACAAGCTCTAAGTCTCTAACTCACTCTATTCTAAACTCTCTACACATTCTAATACTCACATTCTCTACAAATTACAAACTACAAAACAAAAGTTAGTTTTTATGTTTTTATGTTTAGTTTATTAACTATTAAATATTAATTGATTATTTTTTAATTTTAATATTTATGATTTTATGTTTAGTATATTAAATATTTATGGGATAGTTTCTACTTAGAGTTAATATTTATGCTTAGTATTTTTAATATTAATTGCTTAGCTTTTAATTTTAATATTTATGATTTTATGTTTAGTATATTAAATATTAATTGCTTAGTTTTTAATTTTAATATTTATGATTTTATTTTTATTATATTAAATATTTATGGGATAGTTTTTACTTAATGTTAATGTTTATGTTTAGTATATTAAATATTAGTTGCTTTGTTTTAAATTTTAATATTTATGATTTTATGTTTAGTATATTACAGTAGAACTCCAGTAAATTAATCTCCTATAAATTAATATCCTCTTTAAATTAATAAAAAATCTCGGTCCCGACTCGGGCCAATGTAAAAAATTAATAAACCCCTATATCGTAATAATTAATAATTTTTTTTAAAACCAAGTGTAAAATTTCGGTCCCTACTGTCGCATAAACTAATAATTTCATAAAATTACAAAATATATTACATAATAATTAGGAACTAGAAAAGTACTTCAAGATACGAGTTTGCACAAGGCCACCATGTTTTATTTTTTGACTTCATCATTCATCTTTTGAATTGTCCTCTTGTTATAACCACTAAAATAGAAAAGAGAGAATTTTTAAGAGCCGTTAGGAATAAAATTTTTAGGTATATTATGAGATCTCTCTTGTTATATACAACCAAAAAAAAAATCTCATTATTTATAGGATAAGTATCCTTGGTCACTAAGTAGTCACGTTCTCAAAAGGAATTGGAAATTTTCTTAATAAATATTTCATAAACAAAGAATCCTGAAAAAAAAAAAAAATTTCCCTAAAAAAGAAAACCAACTAAACAAGGAATCTCGAAAAGAAACCTTCTCTAAACAAGAAAGCCAATTTCCACACATTTTCTAAGACAAAATAACACTTTACAATGTAAAACCCTTCAAATTAATAGCCCCTCTAAATTAATACTCAATGATGGGTCCTACGAATATTAGTTTAGAGGGGTTCTACTGTAGGGAAAAATTGTACCCGCAGCGGAAGCGAGACTAAGAAAATAGTTTGAGTAGCTTTTAAAATTTTTCCAATTTTATGAACCTTAAACCCTTTTGATTAATTAAAGATATAAAAATAAACAAAAGATTAATACCTCTTGTCGCGTGATCCGATTGACTTGCGTCGATGGTAATCTGCAAGATCTTCAATCCTAGCACGAACGTGAATCACCTAGGAGCGTGGTCTCCCTTTCTTTGAATTGCAAACATGTGATTGGATTAAACAAACTTTTCTTGATTCGTTAGTCCCAAAAACAATCTAAAGGAACCTAAGATTATTCCGGTTACTTTTGAGTTCTCAATCTTATGATCGAAACTCGCATGAACCTTAATCGATATAGTATATACAAGCTTATTAATGAACAAGCAAACAATATACCATCAAAGAATAATCTATGTTCCTTTTGTTTTTAGTAGAATAAAATCTCTAACTATGAGTTGAGAAGAAGAAGAAGAAGAAGAAATAAAATTTCTGCACATAAACCCCTTAGGCTGGCCGAAAATCATCAATAGCCTTATATGTGGCAAATTTTCTTTTTCTCTTTCTTAACTAGGGTGGCCGAATTCTTTTACCAAAACCAATTAGGGTTGCCGCAATTATTACTCCTAAAATATTGGAGATTTAGTTGCACCCTAATTCCTATTTTGTTTAAGATTTCCAAACCCTAATCAAACTCATAAATCTTTTATTCATTATTTGACTAAAATAAAAGACTTCTTATTTGATTTAATAAATAAAATTAATTATTTATTTCCTTGTCAAACAAGTCTTTTAATTTAAGTATACTACTACCAATAGTATACCAATAAGAACCATATTTCCTATTCAGAAAAGATTTGTTTCTTAATTAAACAATTAATTAATAAATAAATTAATTCTTATTTAATTAAACAATGAAAACAAAATAATATTTAAGGCTTTTAAATCACCTTGCCGCCCCACATGTATATATTGGGCCAAATATTATTTTTCTTATTTCATTAAATCCATAGGACTTTAAATAAAAAGCTCACATGTGAACTAGACCCATTCTTACTAAAAGAAACAAGCCCACATGTCATCCATTAATATATAAATATAATTTAGCGGCCCATTACATAAATAATGTGCAAATTATATTCTTAATATATTAAATGCAATTCTAGATGGACCCTAAATTGGTCCGGTAGAATATATCAAGTGATCCATGCAAGTCCGTGTGGATTGGGGATCTTGGCGGGCTATCTAAATTTAAGCTCCAATAGACATAACCTAATCACAATCAACAAATGATTCACTTAGGTCCGATCCATTAATTTTAGCTCATTCCACTAAAGAGCTAAAATTGAACTCTTAAATAAAGACAGAAAAGGAAGATGCTTCCTCATTCATACCCTAGACAATCATATTGGAGATAGTGTATTCTCGTGATTAATATCAGTAATCGCCAAGAGTTCATAGACCGCCTATAACTCTCCAAGTTACCATATTTACTCATATGACCACGTTTTGAACTTGAATATTTTGACTTGTCCAGAAGCCATGTTTTCAATAGACACTATTGAAAACTCAACGTTGAGATTTAATATCCAATTACCTCAAAACATCCATATGATGATATTATACTCTCATTTAATAAATGGAGCCACGATGTCCAAATCTATAAATGAAGTCCTCTATCGATTAACAAATGAATATCACCAAACTATCGAGGATAGACTATGCGATATAATCGTACTCATTGATAGCTCAAATGATATCACCTGCAACCATAAGTCCATCATTTATCTCAGGATTAAGATAGACTCTCCGATTGTCCTAATAATGAAATTACTTTTATCTATTGACGGTTATAGATAAAGTATTTCATTTTGATCCAGTTCAATGCACCCAGTGCACTAGACTCTTTTGCTCGAAGACACTCCGATGATTTTGGACTCATCATATCTCATTTGATCCCACTCAAATGCTAGCAAAAGAATTCTACAACTTTAACAAGATAAAGGTGCCCAACTTTTAACTTAAGTTGTGAACAATATTCAAGACTAACTAAAGAATTGTGTCTACCACATACATATCCAAATGTATGAACAATTCTTCTTTTCTCATAGTCTTTAGACCTTATGATTATTTACTTTAACAATTATAATATTCAACTATAAATGCTATAATATTTGTTTAAACCAGAAATCACTTTATTAATATGAAACAGATTGTTAAATACAATATTACACTCTTGCTATTGAGTATAATCCTAACATCTACAATAAATATTTATGGGATAGTTTTTAATTTTAATATTTATGATTTTATGTTTAGTATATTAAATATTTATGGGATAGTTTTTACTTAATGTTAATGTTTATGTTTAGTATTTTTAATAATAATTGCTTAGTTTTTAATTTTATTATTTATGATTTTATGTGTAGTATATTAAATATCATCTTTTAAGGGAGATTGTTCAAAGAGGTGACATGACGATTACCAAAATCGCGTCAGCAGAAAATCTAGCAGATCCCTTCACAAAGGCTCTACCTCAGAAGAGTTTCGATGGGCACCTAGAGAATATGGGCTTGAGAGATATGACACATTTGCTATAGCGCAAGTGGGAGATTGTTAGGATTATGCTCAATAGCAAGAGTGTAATATTGTAATTAACAATCTTTTTTATATTAATAAAGTGATTTCTGGTTTAAACAAATCTTATAGCATTTATAGTTTAATAATTGTCAAAGTAAATAATCATAAGGTCTAAAGACTATGAGAAAAGAAGAATTGTTCGTACACCTGGATATGTATGTGGTAGACACAATTCTTTAGTTAGTCTTGAATATTGTTCACAACTTAAGTTAAAGGTTGGGCACCTTTATCTTGTTAAAGTTGTAGAATTCTTTTGCTAGCATTTGAGTGGGATCAAATGAGATATGATGAGTCTAAAATCATCGGAGTGTCTTCGAGCAAAAGAATCTAGTGCACTGGGTGCATTGAACTGGATCACAATGAAATACTTTATCTATAACCGTCAGTAGATAAAAGTAATTTCATTATCAGGACAATCGGAGAGTCTATCTTAATCCTGAGATAAATGATGGACTTATGGTTGCAAGTGATATCATTTGAGTTATCAATGAGTACGATTATATCGCATAGTCTATCCTCGATAGTTTGGTAATATTCATTTGTTAATAGATAGAGGACTTCATTTATAGATATGGACATCGTGGCTCCATTTATCGAATGAGAGTATAATATCATCATATGGATGTTTTGAGGTAATTGGATATTAAATCTCAACGTTGAGTTTTCGACAGTGTCTATTGAAAACATGGCTTCTGGACAAGTCAAAATATCCAAGTTCAAAACGTGGTCATATAAGTAAATATGGTAACTTGGAGAGTTATAGGCGGTCTTTGAACTCTTGGCGATTACTGATATTAATCACGAAGATACACTATCTCCAATATGATTGTCTAGGGTATGAATGAGGAACATCTTCCTTTTCTGTCTTTATTTAAGAGTTCAATTTTAGCTCTTTAGTGGAATGAGTTAAAATTAATGGATCGGACCTAAGTGAATCATTTGTTGATTGTGATTAGATTATGTCTATTGAAGCTTAAATTTAGATAGCCCGCCAAGATCCCCAATCCACACGGACTTGCATGAATCACTTGATATATTCTACCGGACTATTTTTGGGTCCATCTAGAATTGTGTTTAATGTATTAAGAATATAATTTGCACATTATTTATTTAATGGGCTGTTTAATTATATTAATATATTAATGTAAGGCATGTGAGCTTGTTTCTTTTAGTAAGAATAGGTCTGGTTCACATGTGGGCTTTTTATTAAAGTCCAAATGGATTTAATAAAATAAGAGAAACAATATTAGGCCCATTTTTTGATATGGGCGGCAAGGTTGATTTAATTAGCCTTTTTATATTGTTTATTTTATTAGTTAATTAAATGGAAATTAATTAATATATATTAATTAATTATTTAATTAAGAATCAAATCTTTTTCTGATTAGGGAATATGTTTCCTAGAAGTATACTATTGGTAGTAGTATATTTAAAATAAAAAACTATATTTGATAAGTAGATAAATAAGGAATATTATTTATCTAGTCAAATTAGGAAGTCTTTTAGATAGTCACAAATTCACTAAAGAGTTGGATTAGGGTTTAAATATTATATTGATATGGCAATTGCATATCTAGATATATAATATATTTATATGATATATAGTAAATAAATAAATATATATGGCTGCACAAAAAAATATATAGAGAGATATAGGCATGCAGGTTTGAAAATATATATACAGATATGCGTGCAGTTTTGAAACAATATATACATATATATATTAGGCGTGCATAAATACAAATAAATATATATTCTTAATATATTTTTTCTAAACCCTAAGTTCTTGCTTTGAAAAGAATTATTTTTTTTTTGAGAGAAATTAAAATCCAACTCTAAGTGTAGTGAGAAATTCTGCCAAGATAGATTGAGAGAAAAGATTGTTCTTGTTTCGATAGTGCACTACTAGCCTTACATCAAAAGGTTTATTGTGCACAATTTCGAATTAGGTTCACGCGAGTTTCAATCTAACGATTGTGAATTCAAAAGTGACCGGGACATTCTTAGCAATCTTTTGGAGTTTATTGTGACTAACAGAAATCAGAAAAGTTTTTGTTATCCATTCTCAGGTACACAATTCAAAGAGAAGGGAGACCACGCTCCTAGGTGATTCACGTTCGTGATCGGATTGGAAGATCTTGCGGATTACCATCGACGTAACGTCAATCGGATCACGCTACAAAAGGTATGATATCTTCTGTCGTATATATGTTTAATTAATTAAAGGGTTAAGGTTCAAACATGGGAAAAATTTTAAAAGCTACTATATACTAAACTCTTTTTAGTCTCGCTTCTGCTGCGTGTACTTTTACGGTATATTTTTCCCTACACGAAGTAGGTAATCTTAGTTACTTTTCAATTGAATGAATAATTGTTCTTGACATAGGGATTAATGCGAGACAATTTTGGTTCACAAATTCTTAAACGTAATGGGTTCTTGGTTATGGCTCACACCTTCGGAGAGGGTGAGTTATGGTTGAGAGCATGTGGTTAAATCCAAGGGATTAAGGTAATACCATAATTAAGATAAGAACGAACTTTAAATTTGGATTGAATATGTTTAATGGAATTAGTTGATTAACATTGAGTATTACATACGAGGAGCATCGGTTACCTAGTCTCTCATCTCTTGATCACATTCACATATTCTTGTTACCTGCTTTCATATTTTAATATAGTTTTAATCAAATCAATCATCAAACAAAATCTCTTGGTTAGTTTTAATTGCTTAGCTTTAATTAAGATTAGTTATAATTGATAAATCACTTTTCCTTGTGGGAACGATCCCTACTTATCGCTGTACTTATATCACGATTCGTGCACTTACGAGTTAGGTTTTTATAACACGATTTTACACATCACCACTCCCAGTTAGACTTAATAAAATTTAAATTCAGACCATCCGGCCCAGGTGCTTTATTACCATCACAACTCGATAGAGCTTGCCACACCTTCTCATCCATAAATTCCATTTCCAACTCCACCCTTTCTTGAACCGAAATCTGCCTCAAAGAGAGATCCACAATCTTCGGTCGAGACCATCTAGCTTTCTTATACTTTTCTCTAAAGAACGCCATAACACCATCATGCACTTGCACCGGGTCACTACATCTCACACCATCCACCAAAATGTCATCAATGAAATTTGCTTTTCTACTCACATTGGACAAAAGATGGAAATTTTTTGAGTTTCTGTCATCTTCTTTAATCCATCCTACCCTAGAAGTCTGCCTCCACTTTTGCTCTTCCATTTTGATAGCCTTCCATAACTTGACCAAACAATCCAACCAATCCTTTCTTAAACTTGGTGACCAACCTTGACTTTCTGCATTTTTTTCTACTTGCAACAATTCGACTTCTAGTAATTTAGTTTGAACCTTTGACTGATTTCTACCCTTAACACAAATTCTCAAACTCTTTTTTACCACCTTAATCTTGAGGTGTAGTTTCCATCACCCATAGAATCTTTCCAGCTCCTTTCAGCACTTTCCATCAAGAACTTATCCTCCATCCAACAATTAAGAAAACGAAACGGCCTAGGGCCCCAACCAACATCAACCTCCACAATCCATACTGAATTGTGATCCGAAACGCTCTTGCTAAGTCCCTTTTGAAATAAACCCGGAAACTAGGATGAAAACTCCGGATCACCCAGGAAGCGGTCCAGCCTAGCCCACGATTCCGACTCCTTATTATTAGACTAAGTAAAAGTCATATTCATCATTGGAATGTCCACCATGAAACAAATTATGGTGTGTTCAATATTAATCTAGAGGGGGGGTGAATAGATTTTATCCGATTTTACCAAATTTTCGTTAATGGTCAAGATTACGAAAATACCCTCCACTAGTCAAAATACAATAGCAAGTGTAATATGGTGCGGAAATTAAAAGACACTTGATATTTACGTGGAAACCCTCACGGGAAAAACCACGGGCTATGTAAGTGAGCCACACTTGAACCTCGAATCCACTAAATGTGTACAACGATTACAACCTAATCCCGGAAGTAATCACACACCTACCTAATCCCGGTATAAGTGAACCTAGTCCCAATGCTTGTGATTTATGCAACCTAATCCCGGAAGCAACACAAGACTTAGTTCTCAATGAAGAGAAAACAACCTAAGTGAATATATGAAATACTCAAAATGCAACAAGAGCAAGGCAACTCTATATGCTTACCTAGAATGATGATATATCAATGAAATCAATCCTAGATATCAAAAGCTAAATGACATATCATAAAGCTTAGCTAGATGTTATCAATCACAAAACAATCTTAGCTATCAAACAATGTCAACATGTCCAAACATGTGAACTCAATTAGTTGTAGAGAATTTCTAACAACATAATTGTCAATTAAATCCACAAGAACATTCAATTAAGCTTGACTAGATAAATAAACATTAATCTATCAACCTAATCATCAACCAATTGTACAAGAATGTTCTAGGGTTAGCTATTTAGGGAAAATCATCCTAATCATGTAAGCTATCACAAACAAAACCCAATCATGTCATAACTTCACTAAATATGCAATAAGAGTGAAGATTTGCTAAACTAAGCAATAAAAGACATGTCTTGACTAAGATAGAACAATAAATGAAGATGTTGAGTTTGTTCTACTTACCAAGTCATAAATGAAGAAGACCCATGGAAGATTGATGCATGAAACATGTTAGATGCACATGGGTTTTGGGTTTGGAGAGTTAAAGAAGCAAGATTGAAGCTTTCTCTCTCTAGGGTTTGAGTTTCTCACTCTAAGGTCTGATTTTGAGCTCACAAAAACGAGCAAGGAAGAAGATGATACTTAAATAGGACCCCTAGATGAAATGACGTCGTTTTGAAAAGTTTGCAGAAGATATGCCTTGACCGCTGTTCACCCGCTCTACGTAGGGCGGTTGAACAGCGGTCCACCTGGGAAATGAAGAACAAAGTTCTTCATGATCGCCCTACGTAGGGCGAGTTCCAGGCGACCTAGGAGCGGTTGCTCTCGGGTTATGAACCGCTGTTCACCCGCTCTACGTAGAGCGGTTGAACAGCGGGTGAAGAGCGGTCAATTAAATCGACCAGTGGCACCGCTCTACGTAGGGCGGCTGTAGAGCGGCCAAGAGCAAATTGCTCAAAACCCCTTTTGACCGCTGTTCGTAGAGCGCCTGTAGGGCGGGTGAACAGCGGCCATAACAACCACAATGCATCAACTTCTACACATGATGCAATCATCAGAGAATGTAAGAAGAGAAATTAAATGAACATTAATACACACATAATAAGGACACACAATCATACAATAATAAGAATTATGCAAGTGTTGTGTGTGTGTGCATCTATTTCTCTTCATTACAAGAAACACTAAGAATTATACCTTTGGAGTGCTTCTTCCCTTGAGGTCTTGAAAATGTCCTTTGAGCATGATCTTCAATCACCTAACTACCCTTACAATTCAAATCCCCAATATGTGGTTTGTCTACGAAATAAGCCAATCAACAATGGGAATCCTTACAATCTCCCCCTTTGGCTATTTCGTGACAAAACCACTACTCACATTGATCCTCACAAGATAAATGAAACTTCGGGAAATTCTACATTACAAAGTACAAAGAGATACAAAGAGATAAGAAAATAAAACTTCAAGTCTTCAATCTCTTGTAGAATAACCAAACCTTCAAAACAATAAGATTACACTTCCAAAGCAAGTGTATGTGAGATGATCAAGTGAAAGAAAAACAAGCATTTGCATATGAATCTTTTAACCACAATATCATGCAATGTATGAGTATGCAATGCTCCCCCTCAAAGGTTACTCTCTCTCAAACTTCTCCCCAAAGCATACACAATGCTCCCCCTATATCTCTCAAGACTTCTCCCCCTTTTTGTCATGAGATAGGCAAAGGAGCTCCCCTCATAGGATTGCTTTAGCAAAGAGAGCTATTTGCACAAAAGACATTTGCATAATCATATAAACGAACTTTATACAATTCAAGAATTGAGAGAGATTCAAGGAGATTTTATTCACAGAAAAGTGTGTGTGTGTAAAAGTTGCTTAGCATGTAATACAAGCACTATTGAGCTCATGCATAAGAATCAATCAAAGCAACAATCAACAGGTTTTCCAAATGAAGTCAAACCAATTAGAGCCCTGTTGTTATGACAAGAAGATATATATCCAAGCATTTGTGTGCAGAGTGTACTAATCACATCAAAAAAATATATCATCTTTTCTACATTGCAAGACACATCATCAATCAACAATTTTGAGGTCTTTATTAAGCAATGCTTCACACACATCATCAAACACATTTCAACTTTTCTGTTTTTCTCCTTTATCCTAGAAAGCATGTATTTCTGTTTATCATGCTAATGTAACTCTCTTGAATGCTTTCACTCGGTTTCAAATGAGTAGCCATTTCCTACATTGGGCGGCTGCACGTCATATTGCCAGTAGCCCTTTTTCAAGAGAGAGCTTAAGAATGCATATCAAAGAATCATGAACATGAAGAATAATTTGAGGTCAATCACATGTACTAACAAGTAGAACATTCCTCAAATGGATAAGCACACTCAAGCAAAAATAGAAATCATGCAGTACATGCTAGGCAACCGTGCAAGGTGTTATTAAAAACATTATTAAAGCATTAATCAATGTTATTCACCAAGCATTCTCAAACAATCATAAAAGAGCATAAAAGAAGTTAACTTTTTGCATATGACAATTCATGCAAGTTTGCTCTCTTTGCTTGAGCTCCCCTTATTGGGGTCAAATACTAGAACTCATCACTCCACAAGACATATTCCAATAGATCTACTAAGAGTTTTAAATCGAGTAGCATCTAGAGGTTTTGTAAACAAGTCGGCTAGTTGATCATTTGTACCTACATGCTCAAGTACAATGCATTTATTTTCAACTAGATCTCTAATGAAATGATGACGGATGTCAATATGCTTAGTTCTAGAATGTTGAACCGGATTCTTGGAAATATTAATAGCACTCATGTTATCACAAAAGAGAGTGAGTGTACCTTGGTTGAATCCGTAGTCTACTAGCATTTGCTTCATCCATAGGAGTTGTGTGCATCCACTCCCCGCGGCTATGTACTCGGCCTCCGCCGTGGACAAGGAGATTGAGTTTTGCTTCTTGCAAAACCAAGAAACAAGATTGTTTCCAAGGAAAAAGCAACCGCCCGATGTGCTTTTCCTATCATCACAATTTCCGGCCCAATCCGCGTCACTAAAGCCTACAAGACTAGCATTAGTGTCAAAAGAGTACCAAATCCCATAGTTAGAAGTCCCATTCACATATCGAATGATTCTCTTGACGCAAGAGAGATGGGACTCCTTGGGATCGGATTGGTACCTAGCACACACACCCACACTAAAGGATATGTCGGGCCTACTTGCGGTCAAATAAAGCAAGCTTCCTATCATACCCCTATAAAGTGTTTGTTCTACACTTTTACCACTAGCATCTTTGCTTAGTTTCAAAGTGGTGCTCATGGGTGTGTTACAATGTTTGGCTTTCTCAAGACCAAACTTCTTCACTAGGTTTTTGGCATATTTGGCTTGGGATATGAAGATCCCATCACTTAATTGCCTAATTTGCAAACCTAGGAAGTAACTAAGCTCACCAACAAGGCTCATCTCAAATTCATGAGACATAACATCAACAAATTGTTGGACTTTGGTGTTGTTGGTGGATCCAAACACTATATCATCAACATATATTTGAGCTATAAAAAGCTCATCATTGTCTTTCTTGATGAATAGAGTCTTGTCAACACTACCTCTTGTGTAATCATTGTTGACAAGAAATTGAGTGAGGCGCTCATACCAAGCCCTCGGTGCTTGTTTCAACCCATAAAGAGCCTTCTTGAGGCGATAGACATGGTTGGGGTGGTGTGCATCCACAAACCCCTTGGGTTGCTCAACAAACACTTCCTCTTGCAAGAAGCCATTGAGGAAGGCACTCTTAACGTCCATTTGGTGCAATTTGAACTTGTGCACACAAGAGATGGACAAGAGAAGCCTAATGGACTCTAGGCGGGCAACGGGAGCAAAAGTCTCCTCAAAGTCGATACCCTCAATTTGAGAGTATCCTTGTGCAACAAGTCTTGCCTTGTTACGCACTACGTTGCCATCCTCATCGGATTTGTTCCTATATATCCATTTTGTGCCTATGACATTAGTGGTCTTAGGCCTAGGAACTAGAGTCCAAACCTCATTCCTTTCGAATTGGTTTAGCTCTTCTTGCATGGCAAGAACCCAAAACTCATCATTTAGAGCTTCATCAATCTTTTTGGGTTCTATTTGAGAGGTGTAGCATGTGAAGCTAATAAGATTAGCTATTTGCCTTCTAGTCCTAACACCCTCATTCACATCTCCAATAACATCCTCTTTGTTATGGAGTCTTCTAACCCATGGAGCGGGTTCATTAGAGTCCAAGTTAGGAACTCTATCAATAGGTTGTGTGTCATTTTCAACAACATTGGATGTCCCCACATTAGGAGTCACAACAACCTTCTCCAAAGGAGAATCATCACTAAGAATAACCTCCTCCTCATGATTACTACACTTGAGCCTTTCATCATCAAATACCACATTAGATGATTCCATGACACTTAGAGTTTTCTTATTGAAAACTCTATAGGCTCTACTATTTAAGGCATAGCCAATAAATATACCCTCATCACTCTTGGCATCAAATTTGCCAAGTTGATCTCGGTCATTTAAAATGAAGCATTTGCTTCCAAATGTGTGGAAGTAGCTAACATTTGGCCTCTTGCCTTTCCATAACTCATAGGAGGTATTCCTAGTACCGGGCCTTAGAAAAACTCTATTTCCTATATAACAAGCCGTGTTGATGGCTTCGGCCCATAGATTCCTAGGCACATTGTTGCTAAGCAACATCACACGGGCCATCTCTTGAAGGACCCTATTTTTCCTCTCAACAACTCCATTTTGTTGAGGTGTCCTAGGAGCCGAAAACTCATGGGAGATACCTATACTATCACAATAGGTTTCAAAAGAAGCATTCTCAAATTCCCTCCCATGGTCACTTCTAATCCGTTTTATGCTTTTAATGTTAGAATTCATTTCATTTTGAAGTTTAGTACAAAGCATTTTAAACTTATCAAAAGTTTCGGATTTTTCTCTAAGAAAATATGTCCATGTGAACCTAGAGAAATCATCTACACAAACAAAAATGTATCTCTTTCCACCCAAGCTCTCGGTTTGCATAGGACCCATAAGATCCATATGGAGAAGCTCTAGAGGCTCCTTGGTGGAGAGATACTTGCCCTTTTTGTGCATGCTTTTAGTTTGTTTTCCTTGTTGACAAGGTCCACAAATACCATTGGCTTTCTTCCCAAGCTTAGGGAGGCCACGCACACATTCAAACTTTCCAAGGGTCCGTAGATCCCGAAAGTTCATGTGGCCAAGTCTTTCATGCCACAACTCAATTTGCTCATCCTTGGACACATTGTTTGAGACTATTCTAGCTTCAAGACAATAGCAATTGTCGCTAGATCTCATACCTTTCAATAAGGTTTGTCCATCGGGCTTTAAGATAGAGCAATTCTCTTTGTTAAACAAGACGGAATATCCTTCATCACTAAGATGAGAAATGCTAATCAAATTGGCTTTCAAGCCATCAACAAGTAAAGCATTGGATAAGGAGGGCAATCCGGGAACGGAGATGGTTCCTTTCCCTATGACATTCCTTTTGGATCCATCACCAAAGGTGACATTTCCTCCTTCCTCCATAACAAGAGTCTCAAAGAAACTCTTGTTTCCCGTCATGTGCCTAGAGCACCCACTATCAAGATACCAAAGATTAGAAGAATTTGCCTTCAAGGCAATTTGAGCAACATGGCAAACATTTTCATTCTTCCTAATCCATTTAAGAACTACATTTTCTTTCTTAATGGTCTTTGGTACATGGGCTCTAGATGTCCTAGGATCATGCAAATTAGTCATATCATTCCTAGGAACATGCATCTTGGCTCTAGTCTTTCTCTTCTCAATCATGCTTCTAGTTCTACACATTTTAATATATCGAAAGCAATTTGGTCTTATGTGACCATTAAAACCACAAAAGTGACAAATTGGAATGAATTGAGGAATCATACCTTGTCTTTGAGCTTGCATGGAAGTCTTCCTATGTCTTTGTGGTTGAGAGGGTTCAATCCATCTTCTTTGTTGAACCGGTCTATCTTGCTTCCCTTTTTGAGCCAATAGATGAGGAATGTTGGCTTGAGGTTGTCTCCTTGGTGCAACCTTCACTTGTGCACTTTTTGAGCTTTGTCCTAGATCAATTTTCTTCCTAGGAGTGTGCACCGGAGAAGCTTCTATGTTGCCCAAGCTCTTAACAAACACGGTCTTCTTAGAGGAGGTGGTCTCTTGACAATCTTCAAACCCAAGACCTCTCTTGTCACATGGACTCTTTCCAACACCAAGCATGTGATCTAATTTTTTGGTGCTAGAGTCCATCCTAGTAAGTGACTTCTTAGCTTCAACAAGCTCCCTCTTCAAACCTTCTTCATTCCTCCTAGATAAAGCTAACTCCTCTTTTAGCTTATCTTCTCTCTTCTTAAGTCTTTCCACTTCTTCACTTAAGAGATCATTGTGAGATGAAAGCTCAAGATTTTCTTCTCTCAACATCTTGATCTTCTTAGTGGTTTTCATCTCTAAGCTCCTAAACTCCTTAAGATATTCAACTAACACTTCTTTCTCCACATATCCATTAGTGGAGTTAGCATCGGAGTCATCTTCACTAGAGTCACTTTCCCTTTGACTCTCTTCCTCTTTTTCACTACCACTTTTGCTCTTGTGAGAAGAGGCAAAAGCTAGGAAGTTAGCCATGATGTCTTCATCATCCGAAGAATCATCTTCTTCATTGGAGTCATCACTACTTCCACTCCAAGTGGCGGCCATCACTTTTCCCTTCTTCTTTTCCTTGTGATTAGCACATTCGGGAGCAAAGTGACCAATCCCGCCACACTCAAAGCAACGGACCCCTTTCCTTTCGGTCCTCTCTTGCCTTGGTTCAAACTTCTTGAAGGGAACCTTTTTCTTGTCTTGGCCTCTAAAACCAAATCCCTTCTTTCCAAACTTCATAACCTTGTTGAATCTTTTCACAAACAAGGCCATGTCTTCATCCGAGTCATTCTTCACCTCCTTTTCATCCTTAGAAGCTTTTAAAGCAATTCCCTTTTGCTTTTTAGGAGGAGTAGTGCTAGGACCCTTCCTAGACTCATAGGCTAGAAGTCTTCCAATGACTTCACTCGGCTTCATATCCTTATATCCACTATTTTCTTCTAAAGCCGTCACCTTTGACTCAAACCTATCCGGTAAGGATCTCATAATCTTTTGTTTAATCCTCCTATCCGAATAAGGATCACCAAGTTGATGACTTTGGTTGACTATGTCCATCAACTTGATCTCGAAGTCGTTGAAGCACTCATTCTCCTCCATCTTGAGCATCTCAAATTGAGTTTGGAGAACTTGAAGCTTGGAGTCCTTCACAACTTCGGTTCCCTCATGAGCAACTTCTAGGATTGTCCATGCCTCCTTAGCAACCCTAGTGTTTTGAATCAACTTGTATTGATTCTCATCCATGGCACATAGGATGGCATGCATAGCCTTCCTATTCCATTTTGACGCCTCAAATTCTTGTGCACTCCATTGTGCTTTAGGCTTCAAAACTTCTTCTCCTCCACCCGTAGGAGTCATCATGGGAAGATCATATCCATCTTCAACCGACATCCATGCTCGGTCATGAAGTTGACATATGTAGGATTCCATCTTCCCTTTCCATGAGGAGTAATTCAATCCGGTGAGAAGAGGAGGACGTGTGCTAGAAGCCCCCTCGTTGCTACCACCGTTTCCACTCATTGTGTTTATGAATGAAATGAAATGAATGCACAATGTATGAATGAACAAAAATCACACAAATGCAAAACACACCAAAATGAGCAAGGATCACCTATGTATATCTAGGAACCCGCTCTGATACCAATTGAAACAAATTATGGTGTGTTCAATATTAATCTAGAGGGGGGGTGAATAGATTTTATCCGATTTTACCAAATTTTCGTTAATGGTCAAGATTACGAAAATACCCTCCACTAGTCAAAATACAATAGCAAGTGTAATATGGTGCGGAAATTAAAAGACACTTGATATTTACGTGGAAACCCTCACGGGAAAAACCACGGGCTATGTAAGTGAGCCACACTTGAACCTCGAATCCACTAAATGTGTACAACGATTACAACCTAATCCCGGAAGTAATCACACACCTACCTAATCCCGGTATAAGTGAACCTAGTCCCAATGCTTGTGATTTATGCAACCTAATCCCGGAAGCAACACAAGACTTAGTTCTCAATGAAGAGAAAACAACCTAAGTGAATATATGAAATACTCAAAATGCAACAAGAGCAAGGCAACTCTATATGCTTACCTAGAATGATGATATATCAATGAAATCAATCCTAGATATCAAAAGCTAAATGACATATCATAAAGCTTAGCTAGATGTTATCAATCACAAAACAATCTTAGCTATCAAACAATGTCAACATGTCCAAACATGTGAACTCAATTAGTTGTAGAGAATTTCTAACAACATAATTGTCAATTAAATCCACAAGAACATTCAATTAAGCTTGACTAGATAAATAAACATTAATCTATCAACCTAATCATCAACCAATTGTACAAGAATGTTCTAGGGTTAGCTATTTAGGGAAAATCATCCTAATCATGTAAGCTATCACAAACAAAACCCAATCATGTCATAACTTCACTAAATATGCAATAAGAGTGAAGATTTGCTAAACTAAGCAATAAAAGACATGTCTTGACTAAGATAGAACAATAAATGAAGATGTTGAGTTTGTTCTACTTACCAAGTCATAAATGAAGAAGACCCATGGAAGATTGATGCATGAAACATGTTAGATGCACATGGGTTTTGGGTTTGGAGAGTTAAAGAAGCAAGATTGAAGCTTTCTCTCTCTAGGGTTTGAGTTTCTCACTCTAAGGTCTGATTTTGAGCTCACAAAAACGAGCAAGGAAGAAGATGATACTTAAATAGGACCCCTAGATGAAATGACGTCGTTTTGAAAAGTTTGCAGAAGATATGCCTTGACCGCTGTTCACCCGCTCTACGTAGGGCGGTTGAACAGCGGTCCACCTGGGAAATGAAGAACAAAGTTCTTCATGATCGCCCTACGTAGGGCGAGTTCCAGGCGACCTAGGAGCGGTTGCTCTCGGGTTATGAACCGCTGTTCACCCGCTCTACGTAGAGCGGTTGAACAGCGGGTGAAGAGCGGTCAATTAAATCGACCAGTGGCACCGCTCTACGTAGGGCGGCTGTAGAGCGGCCAAGAGCAAATTGCTCAAAACCCCTTTTGACCGCTGTTCGTAGAGCGCCTGTAGGGCGGGTGAACAGCGGCCATAACAACCACAATGCATCAACTTCTACACATGATGCAATCATCAGAGAATGTAAGAAGAGAAATTAAATGAACATTAATACACACATAATAAGGACACACAATCATACAATAATAAGAATTATGCAAGTGTTGTGTGTGTGTGCATCTATTTCTCTTCATTACAAGAAACACTAAGAATTATACCTTTGGAGTGCTTCTTCCCTTGAGGTCTTGAAAATGTCCTTTGAGCATGATCTTCAATCACCTAACTACCCTTACAATTCAAATCCCCAATATGTGGTTTGTCTACGAAATAAGCCAATCAACAATGGGAATCCTTACACACCACCCTTGCCAAATTTTTAGATCCTCTTCTTGATCTGATTTTTTTCTTGACCTCACATAATCTCATGTAGTGGTGGCAAAATGAGCAGCTCGGCTTGACCATGATGGGCCCTTGACAGGGTGGACCCAAAGTAGCCTAAAGAGAAAACAGGTCGGCTCGGGTCGGACCTGTTAAAAAAAGTTGGGCTGGTCCAGGGTGCCCAGTTTTAATTTATTTATTTTTAAAATAAAATAATAAATTATAATTTATAAATATAAATATCTAATATATAATTTATAAAAATATAAAATAAATATATAATTTATTCATCAATCGAATGAATTGATTTTTTTTTAAAAAAAAATTTCCTGTTTGATTTAATTGTTTGACTTTAAAATTTATTCATCTTATAATATTTGAAGTTAAAAATTTATTTATTATATTTATTTTAACTTATGTATTTTAGTTTTTAAGTTTAAAATTTATTCAAGTTTTCCAAAATAAAAAAGTTAAATTTTTTTTTTCTTATTTAATTAGTCTAATGAGTAATGAAATACAATGTAAGAAATAGATTAAATTACATTTGATTTATTTACTAAAATTATTCAAAGAATAAATAAAGTGATAAAGATGTAAGAATTAAGAAAGAGTTGAGTTTTATTTACTTACTGACATTTCAGTTTACATGATTTGTGATTGCCTCGTTAAAACCCTTACCAAGAAAAACCCAATGGGATAAAAACTTGGTAAGGGGAAAAAGAGTGCAATCGAATTACAAAATTATAAATACATGTATAATTTAAAATTAAATCGTCAATCCAGCCGGTTACTGCCGGAACCAAAAGCATCTTTGAAGTATATGTTGGAAAAACTTTGAATTAGTTCTTCATTCATCGGTTGATGCTGCATCCTTATCAATTGACATTTATTAATAAATACAACTTTACAATTACACAAAAATTAAAAAAATAAATAAAGTTTTTGTTTTATTACACTGCCAATGCTTTTTTTGTATTTTTCACAAACTAGAATATTTGTTTTATTTAACAAAGTTTTTGCCTTGTTTTCATTCTAAATGGTGGCTCTGATTTTGCGGATTGTCAACATTATATTTTTGGATTTCCCAGTTGGAGCTGGTTTCTCTTATGCAAACACCACGGATGCTTGGAACACAACCGACACTAAAGCATCAGCACATGCTCATACTTTTCTAAGAAATGTGAGGGAACAAAATGAATCATTTTTTTCTGCAATTAGTTAAAAGACTCTTCTGGTAAAGACTATTTCAATTTAATAAAGACAAAAACTTGGTTGAATTCAATTTATTATATATATTGTCGCTAAAGGTACACGTTAAAGAAGGCCTATTTCTTATTTGTTTATGTACATATTATCTGTATTGTAATCCAGTGGTTGAGAGATCATCCAGATTTCCAGACAAATCCAGTCTACATTGGTAGCGATTCATATGCTGGAATAAATAATCCCATTATCGCCCTTGATATATTAGAAGGTGATTGATGTTCAAAAAGCATCTAATGACAGTGCTTAGTATCAATCTTTAGATTCTGCCTTAAAATTCTGATAAGTGTTTCTCTGTTTTTGGACTTGCAGGCAATACAGCTGGACTTGAGCCAATTGTGAATCTGAAAGTACAGACTTTAATTTCTCACATGACTTTCATTTTGTTTGTGATCGTAAATCCCTTTATTTAATTTATTATTGTGCATTACAGTGTATTTAATGTTGATGAAGTTGATCTTGATTACAGGGACTGTCACTAGGATGTGCACACACAGATACAAACCTTGAAACCAATGCAAAAATACCCTTTGCTCACAACATGGCGCTTATATCAGATGAAATGTATGAGGTAATTAAAAGCCCATTTGACCAAGAGATCTTGTGTTTGAAATTTGAATCCTGGGAAAAAAATGGGTACATTCATGAATCCATGTGACAAATCCATCTGTTAATTAAGTTCAACATGCTCCAAGTTCAATGTTATTATAGAAAAGTCACTAGCATGACTAATGGTTCGTGGTTTTGCGTTTTTTCTGTCAGCTAAAGAGAGCTGCAATGGGAATTATGCTAATGTGAATGCAACAAATACTGAATGTGTAGAGTCTCTTGGTGCAATATCCGAGGTTTGATGGATCTTAAATGTTTTTTATATATTAACATTAATGTCTTCTACAAGTTTTATGAGCATCAAGATTGAGTAGAGACTAATTGTTTGATTTTGTAGTGCATTGGATTGATAAGTCCTCAAAATATTCTGGATGCCAATTGTGCTCTCTTATCTCCGGAAGCTAAAGAAGTAAAGAATAGAAGATATCTCAGAGGAAATGCAGGAAATTTCTTACTGCAACCGCATAGAGTTGGAGACTTCTATTGTCATGTATACCTCTCTCTCTCTGTGTCACCCTGTTTGCACTAATGTTTTTGTCTGCTCGATGAAATAATTTTCGAATCTAATATACTTTTTTAAATGTTAATTGCTTGCATTTTTTTTAATGGCAGAACTTTCCATATCTACTCTCTGGTATATGGGGAAATTATAAAATTGTCCAAGAAGCACTTGGCATTCGACAGGTAGGTTTTTGTTTATAGTAATGAAACTTATAGTGCATTTGGGAGTGCTTTTAGTATCCATAAACGTGTTTTTAAACTTTTGAAAGCTTTCTTGTGCACAATTGATTTACGATTGCTTTAAAGAAGTGTTCTTTAGATAAACAAGAAAGCAATTGGAATAGATTAGAAAATTTCTTTTTGCACAATACACT
Organism: Acer campestre; assembly: GCA_954870605.1. NCBI lineage: Eukaryota > Viridiplantae > Streptophyta > Magnoliopsida > Sapindales > Sapindaceae > Acer > Acer campestre. Next base: position 28,279,191 of record OX940802.1, read on the forward strand.
TTCAGTACTCAAAAATCCTTTCTACAATAAAACTCATAAACACACCTTTAGATGAAATTTAAAATCAGAAGAGATTACTGACCTTATATTATGATGGCAGGAAATGATAGGAGAATTTCGTCGGTGCAATATTAGTTTGGCATACACACCAGATGTGAATAATGTAGTTCCCCTACATAAAATTCTCATGAACACAGGCTTGCAAGTTCTCGTTTTTAGGTGATTTTTCTCACTTTCCCTTGGTTTGAAATTTAAAAAACATTAAAGTAACCAAGGAAAGAAGTTGTATGAAACAATAAATGATATACCAGAATCAATACTAGTACAGTTGCAATTTGCTTCCATACACAACTTGGATCTAAATCTAATCACAATTGTATTTCTTTCGTAGTGGTGATCATGACATGGTCATGCCGCATAATGGTATCGAAGAATGGATAAGCTCCCTCGATCTCACAATCGACATTGATTGGCGTCCATGGTATATTAAAGGTCAAGTTGCTGGGTATGTTAACATACTTTGATAATTCTCCAGGGGCATTTAACTCTGTTTTCTTGAAAAACGTTTTCAAAAACTGTTATATAATTTTGAGTTGTGAAAATATGTTCTTGATACAGTTGTACTAAAATATTGAAAACAAATTTTCATAATATTGCGAATCATATGCCTTGTTAATCCCTGTTATTGGTTCGTAATTTGTAGATATACAAGAAGGTATACGAACAGCGGATACCGTTTGACATATGCAACAATAAAGGTGAGAAAAAAACTCTATATTAACATAAATTGTGTGACTACAACATTCAAAGATCCATTTATTTCTAACTAATTTAAAATTCATTTATAATTTTGGTGGTTTTGTAGGGAGCTGGTCACTCACCTCAAGAATACAAACGCAAAGAATGTTACACCATGTTTGATAGATGGATCCATTATTATCCTATCTAGAATTTTTATGTATTGTGAGCAATAATTCCAAAGTCAGTATGGAATCCTGTATTGTTTCAGTTGAGCTTTAATAGTTGTATTCATGAACCATGAATCATGAGTTGGGTATTAGTGATCAGTCCAATTCATGTGATCATCATATATCTCTTGTTGGTACCAATTGTTTGTTTTATCATTAAAAACTAAAGTAAGAATCACACCGTATCATATTAAATTTGTTTAGGTCCATAGGAAGATACTGTATTTGGTAATATTTTAAACTTGTACTAAGTTATACGAACCGTTTCAACTAGAACCAGATCAAACCAAAAACATCAGTCCGTTAAAAAATAGGACTAAGTTGGACCAATCCTATTTTGAGACCATACCTAACTAACTTTGATTGGTTCAGTTTGGTCCGGTTTGATCTAATGGTTTTAAATTTGATTTGGACTTTTGTAATTGTAATTATACTATTTAGATTTTATATTAGATGTTGGGCTCCTTTTAAAATATATATATAAGAAAAAATAATTTATATCATATTTACTACTTTAGAAAAATATTGAGTGTGACATATAGTAAACTAGAATGGATTTGAATCTTTTGCTGATCTGATCTTTTTAAAGCAAGTGGTTGGTTGTTGATAAAAATCTCTCATTCTCTATTCTCTCTCTCTCTCTCTCTCTAGTCCCTCTACTCTAAGTACTTGTTTGGTTGAGCTTTCTACTGTTTCAAAAGGTCTACCAACGTCTATTTGAGTTTTTTTAGAGTTGTTTGGTTGAGTTTTTGAGATTATCTATTTTAAATTAAGTAAAGGCTAGTAGAGTTTATACCTTTACTAGGCAAAAACTCATGTGGAAATTACCCAGAATGACCACAAATATTAGGAGAAATTCATTTTTAACCACAAACGAAATTTTAATTGTTTATAACCACTTTTTTGTAAAATTACTGGAAAGCCCTCATATAAAAAAGGTCCCCAAACCCTCTCTCTCTCTCTCTCTCTCTCTCTCTTTTCCCTTTTTCTTCTCTCTCTTCTGGTCTCTCTCTCCCTGATTTCTCTTTCTCTCTCTACCGGATCTCTCTCGTCGGGGTGTTTTGAGGGTTGCCGAGCGCCGACGACCTCCTCGGCTACGCGGCAGTGGTCTCTCTCGCTCTCTCTCGCTCGCTCGCTGGTTCGATGACGGCATGGGCGACGGGAGACCAGGTGTGGCACTAGTGACCTCCTCGGCGTCCGCTGCTGCTTCGCCGACGACGGAATCGCCCCCCTTCGCCGGTGAGGTGATCTGCAGGAAGGGAAACAAAAAAAAAAAAACAAAAAAAAAAAAAAAAAACCCTAAGGTTTGAGGAAGAAGAAGAAAGGGAAAATTGCAATTTAGTCCAGATTTCAAGTTTGGACATTTCAATTTTAGGCATGATTTCAAGTTTTGATATTTCAATTTACCCCTGATTTCAAGTTTTGACATTTCAATTTACCCATGATTTCAAGTTTGCTTCGAGATTTAAAATAAAACTATTTTCAGGGGTACTCTGGTAATTTATGGACATACATTGAAATTTTTTTTAAAAAGTGGTTATTAACAATTAAAATTTCAAAAGTGGTTAGTAACAAAAGTTTAATGTTTCAAGTGGTTAGTTTTGGTTTTCTCTCAAAGCTCATGGGAATGTGCTTCTCCAAATAGACATTTTTTTTAAAGGTCTACCAACTAAATAATTGTAATTTTTTTTTTTTTTTTAAAACAAGTAGATCTTTTACCAACAGAGGTTTTTTAAAAAATCAACCAAACAAGCTCTAAGTCTCTAACTCACTCTATTCTAAACTCTCTACACACTCTAATACTCACATTCTCTACAAATGACAAACTACAAACAAAAGTTAGTTTTATTATTTATGATTTTAAGTTCAGTTTATTAACTATTAAATATTAATTGCTTAGTTTTTAATTTTAATATTTATGATTTTATGTTTAGTATATTAAATATTTATGGGATAGTTTTTACTTAGAGTTAATATTTATGCTTAGTATTTTTAATATTAATTGCTAGCTTTTGATTTTAATATTTATGATTTTATGTTTAGTATATCAAATATTAATTGTTTAGTTTTTAATTTTAATATTTAAGGGATAGTTTTTACTTAATGTTAATGTTTATGTTTAGTAAATTAAATATTTATGAGATAGTTTTTAATTTTAATATTTATGATTTTATGTTTACTATATTAAATATTTATGGGATAGTTTTTTTACTTAATGTTAATGTTTATGTTTAGTATTTTTAATATTAATTGCTTAGTTTTTAATTTTATTATTTATGATTTTATGTGTAGTATATTAAATATTTATGAGATAGTTTTTACTTAATGTTAATGTTTTTGTTTAGTATTTTTAATATTTATTGCTAGTTTTTAATTTTAATATTTATGTCTAATTTTATATGAACTAGGAAATGGATCATACTCAAATTCCTATTTATTTCTCATACAGATTGAACATGATCAATGATGACTTTATTATTCCGTCACTGGAAGAGGAAGTCGGGGAAGATACTGAAGGACTAATCGGTCCGTCCGCCTCGACACCAGGGACAACGACATCAAAATCTAGAGCCAGAAAGTTAAAATCTGTGGTATGTGATACTTTTGACTCGATAAACGTAACTAGCCCGGACGGTCAAGTATTATATAAGGTTTATTGTAAATTTTGTTAGAAAATATTATCCGATACTAAGAAAGGAACATGGCATTTGAAAAGGCATAGAGACTTATGCATTCTTAAACATGGTCAAGTAGATACTACTAGATAGACACAACTACAAAATGGAACCCGGATGGGTTCATTAGCAGTTGGAGATGTGACAATGCCAATGTTGTGGAATGCTTGGCACGTTATATTGCACAAACCAATCAATCGATTGGTTTCAGTGACGATATTTTTAAATTTTTTTTGTTTTTTTTTATCAAAAATGCATTTTGAAACAAATATAGCTTGTGTCTAATACAGCCTCCTAGGGGGGGGGGAGGGTGTAAAGTGCGGAAATTAAATAACATTGGATTTTTACGTGGAAACCTTCAATAAGGAAAAACCATGGGTTGATATATGTGTCACACACGGTCCTCGAATCCATTACTTGTAATGGTGTTTACAATCTAGGTTACCCACCGTCAAACCATACACGGTCACTAACCCACCACTATTACCCTGCGGGCATTTAATAGCGAACCTATACCACTTGCTTACTCACTAAGCCACCTTAGTCACAAGACTTACTTCTCAATGAAGAGATCAACATTCTATGTGAATAAAATGAAATATCCAAAATGCAATTGATGCTAAGGAACACTAAATGCTTATCTAGGATTAAATGATGACAATAAAATCAATCCTAGGTATCAATATTGCTATATGACATGGCATACAACCTAGCTATGTTAAAGATAACCAATCCTAGATACAATAGCTATCAAAATCAATCTCAATCAATCAATAAGATGACTTAGCTAGATGGCATGAAATCATTTAATATGCTAGCTATCAAAAAACAATCTCAATCAATAAATGAGATAAATTAGCTAGATGTTAAATAAGCTTGAAATCCTAGCTATCACAATACAACAACTTATTTAATCAACACATAATCTCAATCTTGTAACTAGAAATTAATCTAAAAGCATACAAGTTATAAATGAGATAAATTGCTAAGTAAAAACACTAAAATGAATGAAGATAGTGTTCAACTTACCTAACATGTGTGTTGAAGAAGACCCATGCATTAGTACATACTAGATGATCATAGATGATGCTCAGATGATGATTTATGCATATGGAAATGAGTTCAGAGAATTAAAGATGCAATCTTTATACTTTTCTCTCAAGTCTCTCTCAATATCTCTTTAGGGTTCTTGATGTCAAAGACCTTCGAATCAGAATAAGAGATAATGGCATATTTATAGATACCAAAAATGAGCTGGGTGAAAAGACAAGTTTACCCCAGTTAAGTGCCAAACGGTAGTTTCAATCGATGGTCGGGGCCGTTGATTTAAATCGTCGAATTGAAACCGAGAGCACTAGTTTTAAATGGCGACTTCATTCGGCGATTTCATAATCGTTGATCACAACCGTTGATTTGGACCTAAGACATTAAATCAATTAGGTCTCAAAAGACGGTTTCAATCGGCTGTTAGGTCGCCGATCACAAACCGCCATTTCATTGAAAATGGTGAAACCAAAGGAGAAGACAAGAGCTTCTCTAATGGCGATCACCATGCTAAACCAAGCACAGCAATGTGCATGCACGGATGTTTCCGAACATACTTCGGGAAAGGAATTATACGACACACTAACTACACAACACAAACCATTAAAGATGTGCAAGTGTGAAGTGTGAAGTGAGAAGAGAAAACATTATAATGCCTAAAGTGACATGGCAATTATCAATCAAGATGCAATCAAATAAAACATGCAAGAAGAGAGTTCAATAACATGAATGCACATACATAAACACACAATATACAAGAAGTATAGATGTGCATGAGTTGTGTGTGTGTGCAACTAAGATCTCTTCAATGCAAGTAAGCACAAGTATTTTACTTTTGGAGTGCTTATCATCTTGAGGTATTGAGAGGGCCTTTGTTGTGCTTGATCACCAACAATTATGTGCCTAAGCTACCCTTACAATTCAAGCCCCATTTGTGGTTTGTCCACGAAATAAGCCAATCAAAACTTGAGGAACTTACACATTTAACCCCCAATTTTCAACTGTGTCTAGAAACACCACCAGAAGCGATTTACTAAAATGTTTTCAATCCGACCGAGTCAAATTGGTTGCTCAATTACAGAGTTTAAGTGTTTCTGTTACACTAACTTCTGATATTTGGAACGTATGTTCCAAACAAGACTATTTATGTGTGACGGGACACTATATAAATGTTGATTGGAAGATCAAAAAAGAATTCTTAGTTTTCATCCCATAGATTTTGCTCATACCGCTCAAAATATTTTTGATATTATTTATGAAGTTTTAAATGATTTTAGACTAACTAGACACATCCATTCCCTCACATTAGATAATGCGTCATCAAATAATGCATCAATTATCTTGTTTTTAACTAACAATGTCCCTCAAGCTGGGGGTCATCTCTTCCACCAACGGTGTGTATGTCACATCATAAATTTAATTGTGAAATCAGGTTTGAAGGTTGTAAGCGGTCATATAGATCGCATCAGAGATGCCATTTCTTATATCAACAACTCTAATCAAAGAGTGAATTTTTTTTTTCCAAATATTGTCAAACTTTTGATATACAGCCCAGGAGGTTCCAAACAGATATGTTGGTAAGGTGGAACTCTACTTATTTAATGTTGTAAAGTGCTATTGATTATTAAAGTGAAATTACAGGTTATTATAATATGAAAATGGCCTAAGTGGATGGTCCAACCATGTAAGACGAGGATTGGTATGTAGTAGAAGTTTTTATTAAATTTTTAAAGAATTTTTATGATTCAACTGTACTTCTTGCTAAGGTCTATTATCCCACATCACATCTTGCATTGCATCAAGTATTAGAAATGTCTGAAATTTTACCCTTTTATAAAGATGATGTCATTTTAAAAACTGTAGTTGAGGCGATGGTAAAAAAAATTAAAAAAATATTGGTTTGACATTCCTTTACTCTATGCCTTAGGTTGTAGAGTAGATCCTAGGACTAAATTAACTAGTTTAAAATCTTTTACTTAGTTTATTGGTCGTTATTTGGATTTAGATCTTACTCAAAATTTTACTAACCTACACTCCAAGGTGTTCGAAGTTTATCGTCTTTATGAGTGTAGGTTTAGTGAGAGAAACATGCAATAGAGGGAACAATCGGACACTCGATCGATGAAGAAATGTATGAGAATCCTAAACATGGAAGACTCTTCATTCGGATCCGGTTTTGATGAATAATTTATTTATTTTATATTTTTGTAAATTATATATTAGATATTTAGATTTATAAATTATAAATTATTATTTTATTTAAAAATAAAAACAAAAATAGGCGCCCTAGACCGGCCTGCCAGACCAGGCCCCAACTTTTTTTAACAGGTTGGGCCCAGCCCAGCCTGTTTTCTCTTCAGGCTACTTTAGGCCCAGCTTGTTAAGGGCCTAGCATGGTTAGGTTGGGCCGCCCATTTTGCCATCACTACATGAGATTATGTGAGGTCAGAAAAAAGACTAGATTAGGAAAAGGATCCAAATTCAAATAGAATATTTATGAGCCGTCGTTATGTGCTCAACAAAATACGTTTTTATGTGTTCATTTTGTAAACCGAATTTCACCACTAGAAAATCCATTTGGGATATAAAATTAGTAAAGTGGTAAGCTAGGATTCGTTCCACAAGGAATTAGAGTAATTAGTTGAATTAATTAGTCAATCTAAAATGCAATAAAGTAAACAATGATAAATGGATGGTTGTATGGTTTGTCAAACCATCAAACATACATGTAAAATAAAAGCAACAAAATGTGATAGGGAAAATAGAATGCTCAACAAGTCTAGATAAGATATATGGAATAAACAATTAAGAGAATTGCTAGGGAATTGATGGAATCGCAAGTGGATTATGGGCAATGCTTCTCAAGCTACCTTAGTGAACCAATCTCACAAATGTTAACCAATTGTATTCTTAAATGTGTTTAGACCATAACTATGAACCCTAACAAACTTCCCATCAAAATGCCTAACCGATTAAGGAGAGGGGGTCAATGCGTGATCGGTTTATTACAATTAAAGGTTTAAATTATCGTGATTGATATATCCTCCGACTATCTATCCTGCTCACTATGTTCTTAATCCATCAAGGGTGTCAATCCAATCAAGATTCTACAACAAATTATCATAAACAAGAGTATAATCAACTAGTGGGTATACATATCAATTATATAATGACTAGAATCTATTTATAAAATGAATAAAACACAAATAGAGATTCAAATATATTAAAGCTTAAGCAAAACCTAATCCAAATGTTCTCACATCAATCCCCAAGAAAGGGGGTTTAGTTACATATATTATAATCAAAGGGAAGGCAAGTAAAAGATTAGGAAATTACCCTCGGCCTCCTTTTGTAGAGTTTGATCATTTCATTGCCTTTGATGCTCCTCGTGTAAAGAGTGGATGATGATGATGTGTCTAGATAGGTGGAGTCAAATGGAATGTGACTAAGGAGATATGTAGAGAAGATGGGAAGAAATGAATGATTGAGGGAAAGTAATCTAGATTAGGTGTTGAGTTTGGGATGGAGGAGATTAGTCCAAATAAAGAAATTGAGGATATTGAGAGATGATTGATGGTGATCCTAGGTTGAAGAAATGATGTATTTTCAATTGAAAACCATGATGAATTTATAGTGTTTTTAAATTAGGTCTCGGGTGGTCAATTACCAAAATACCCTGACTTGGCAAATTGCCATTTTGACCCCTCAAAGGGGTGCATTATGTAATTTTCTCGCCCAAATCAACCATGGTCATTGTGAGTGGCGGTGGCTTCAGGCGATATTTAGGAGCGACATGATTAGGTGCCAAAAACCACTCCCTGTCACTGTGGCGACGAAGAAAGACCCACCGCGACAATTACATGGCTCATTTCATGCGGTGTGGTTGCGGTGATAGTTGGGGGCGACACTGGTGATTCACGAGATCGTGGCTGGAGGCTTCGCTGCGAATAAAAGACGACGATTTGGTCACGGCGAGCTCTGCCATTCGTTTAGGCCACAAATCGGCAGGAAATGGGGATGGGAATGCCGACTTTTAGCGGCTGCACAGATAGGGTTTACAAGACTTCAATGGAGATAGGCGCAAGGAAGAAGATGAAGGTTGAAGATGACATATAGGGTGCCTTTAGTAACATGTCGGGGTGCATTCGGGCTTCACATGCTCATATGGGTCAAGGTTTGGGCATCGCATTTGGGCCAAGCCTGATTTGCTTGTCTTTAATGCAGCGCACCGTTTTTAGATCAGTGACGTGGGCTGCTTGTCTTGGGCCTGAGCCTAATTCTTCAAACCACCAAAACGCACAGCATCACTTGGCTGACGTGGCGTTGGCTGGTTGCTTTGCGTGGCAATTTACAAAACGCACACCGATGTCTTGTAAAACCACAATAACTTCAATCTTCCTTCAATAATTGCACTTTTTCCCCTAATTCACCAATATTACTCTAGTGCCCATGAATTTTATAAATTCCTAAAAACACTTAATTTACACAATTAAATTATGGGATATTACCTGAAAATCAAGCAAAAAGAGAAGGAAATGGGGGCCAAAATCATATCAATTTTGGTTCGATCAAATATGTGCCTTAAACGTATCCAACTAGCCGAATCCTACTTGACACGTCTCAAGCTCATATCCCATTATCCCAACCTCAAGCTCATATCGATTCAATTGTCGCGGTGATTTTGATATTTTTGGTGGTGAACCTCACATCGACACTGAAAAAGCGACAAGAAGATTTGAGATAAAAGAGTGGTTGCCATTTTGGTCTCGTAGCGACACTTCACAGTGACACCATACCTGATAAATTTCCTTGGTTTAGTTCTCTCTGTCTTAACAACTCTAATGACTGAAATCGGGGTAGATCTCAGTCGGAGAGGTATTAGGTAATTCGATACCTTTGGTTCCTTAATAAAAGATGTCAAATATCACAATGAAGGTGAATGAAAGTAACTTATCAAAATAGGATCGTATCTCGTGCTTTTGTATTGATTGTAAATGAATAAAGAAATACAATGGGAATAATGTAAAGCGATGGTGATGAAATTATAACTCAGATGGCGATGGTGGTGGAGCTTTCGTGCATGTCGATAAGTAGAAAACGTAAAATAGGGTTTTGCACTCAAAGTTTCTCTCTCCCTTCTGTATGATAGCATATTGTATATATAGTCCAAATACGTGCTAAACACTGCTCTAAATCCGGTCTTGTGACCTAGAGATTTTCGGGACGTTTCATGGTGATTAGCAAAAAGATAGTCGCCTTCCTTTTAGGAATCAAGCGATCCCTTATTTGGATGAATCTGATAGAGTTGACTAATCTTTCAAATAGAACTCTCGAGTGGTAGGAAGGAATCAACTTCCTTGTTATCAAAACGATGTTGTTTTATTGTCTCTCTATGTGGCTTGATCTTACCTTAGTTCTTGGCAGTCGATTAGTCTGACACTTATTGCTAGATTAGCTGGCTTAGGTGGGATCGAGGTACATGGGCATCTCGCTTCCCACTTGATCATTTAGACTCAGTGTACATGTATCGGGATACAAAAGCATTGGGGTATCGGGATACCAGGTTGATATGGTAGTGGGATACGAGGACTTAGTGGTAACGGTAGGTTTCTATTCCTTTTGGTATCCTAAAGCTCTGAGAAGCCCCGATCTTGATCTGGACTAGTAGAAGGCGTATTTTGGCTAATTTCTGTGGTGGGGTAGCAGGAGGTCCTTCCTTCTATCTGGATTCTTCCCCAGTGTAGATGAAAAATTCTTCTTTGAACCCTTGCCATTTTTGGCGGTTAACAGAAGTCCCCCCTAACTTGAACACCAGTATCTTGCTGGGGTTGGAGTCAGGATATCGGGATACATGAAGGGTTTTCCTTATCCTTTCTGGTTGTTTTCCACTGTCTTGGAGGAAATCCTCTTTTAATACACAAATCTTTCTTCTACACACTTGCAATAAGTGGATATTTCATGTGTCAAGCTCCGAGTGGTCTTGCTTATTTGAACAGGCTGTTTTTAGCGTGACTTTCTCGAAACCGTCTCCTACATGTTCTCGGTCATCAACTCCAGTTTTTCTTTACCTGCTCAGTTAGCCGTCTGCCTTTCTTTATAAATAATCCGCCTTCCTTTCCTTACTCACACTGACTTCAAAAATCAAAAGCGCAACCTTAGCTTACTCGTTCTTCTTCTTACCATCAACCTTCCACAATTTTCCTTCTTCTTGTAATGACGACTTCATCAGACCTTCCTGAGGCTTCACAAGATCCTCATCTTCCTCCCACAAACCTTCAACCTACTACAGCTAACTCCTCTAACAGCCTGGACACCCTCCTTGATATGGAGAAGGTCGATTCGGAGGAGCCTTCTCAATCGATAAGGGGGAACAAGAGGGACCGTGAGGAAGGTGAGATTGCTGACGGTAGCTCTCTGTCTCAGCGGTACCGTTCAACTAAGAATCCCAGAAATGGGTCGGGTTTTGACAACGACCATGAAGACCTAGTTCAAATTGTTGACAGAAAGGACGACGATGATACCGAGGATGATGAGGATAAAATCCCAGCCTTCACTTCAGCAAGTGTACTTACCGGTCCTCTTTCTCTATTTCATGATGGTAGGATCGTCTCTGATTCAGTCTGCACTATCGACACCCTGGCTCAACTAAGACGGGATTATCGAATTCTGGATTCCATTACTCTCTCTCTCTCCCTCATTAGGGTTATGACGTGTAGACCCCGCCTCTAGGCGTCCTTTTGATTAATGCAGCAGCTTTTGAGTGCAGGGTCAAGCTTTCCCTTTATCCTACCCTTCGTAGAGCACTTATTGCTCTAGAGCTTGCCCTCTTGCAGATCTCGTCGGGGTTCTGAAAGCATCTGACGGGGAACCTGGTGCTCTAGAAAGAGTAGTGTGAAAAGGACAACGTGGAAAGAGAATTGGGCTTCTACGAGCTTCGATATATCTTCCATATAGTGAACTTGGTACCCTAAGGCCAGTTCTACTTGAGGGCGTTCAACCAGATTAAGTTTATCGCTCCTGGAGCGAACACCAAGTATGCTCTGCCTTGGAAGGGGGAGTGGGTTGTAGTTGGAGGAGATTGAGGCCACTATACTTTTATCGAGGGTACTGAGCATCTAGTTCCTACCCAATTCACCACGAATGACAAGTGGGGTAATGAGGTACTGTCAGCGGAGTCTTGGGGAATACTTAGGAGGATCCTGTAGAGAAATTACACGAATATGGAGTTCCTTACCCAGGATGCCTATGAAGGAGCCCGGCTAGAAAGATATTTTAGAATTTCTATAGCTCATCTGGGTATGTAATTCGATCTTCCTTGTGTTTTTCTTTATATATATATTATTTATTTATTTATTTATTATTATTTTCTGGTCTTTCTTCTGGCAGCATCTGCTACTCCTCTTCTACCTACTTCCCCTTCTTTAGGGTTGGGATGCCTGAGTCTCCTTCCTTCTTCTTCTTCTTCTTCTTCCCCAATTCCTTCCCTTACTTCAAGTGTTAGAGTTGGTGCTGCATCAAGATCCAAACTTTCAACTCCTCATCTTGCTCCAACAAAGACGCATCTTCAACCTCATACTCCTCTCTTCATCTCAGTTACAACACTCCCGACTATTGTTGAATTGAAGGCAAGAAATGCCAAGAAGCGGGGTTCACCCGCTAAAATTGAAAAACGAGCTTTTATTGTCCCTAAGGTTGCCCCGATAATTTCTTTGTCTTCTCCTCATCTAACTTCCACAGCTAGGTGCTAAATCGGGGTGGAGAAAGAGAAATGGGCTACTGCTGCTGCTGCTGCTCCTCCCACTAGCCTTCCTTCTGGATCCCGACCTCAAGATTTTAGCCAAGAGGAGCTTGTATCCCGTTTTATAGCTGTCTGCCCTGGTGGAAGCTTACAGTCAATGGCCTCCATACCCTCAGATATTCTGGTTACCAAGGGAGCCTCCATGCTAGTAGAGGTACCATCTCTAATTTCTTTGTCAGCTTAGCCAAAAGCCTTCTTTTTTTCTTTTGTGGTATAGATTTACTAAGTTCTCATACTTCCATTTTTTTTAGGGTTTCAAATTTGCTCTAGCAGTTGGGCAACAAATATCAACTCTAAAGGAGGCCAACCTCTCGCTCCAGGCTGAGTTGGAGGATGCCAGTGGGGAGCTGTTCCGGACTAAGCAGAGCATGGATCCCCTGATCAAGGCTACAAGGGAATCTGAGAGTGGCAGGCAGGCTGCTTTGATAAAGGCATTGTTTGGATACAGAAACGCTTAGGTTGCTGCATCGTCATGAAGAGAGGGAGAGGCTGAAAGTTGAGAAGAGACTACTTCAGGATGAAAATCGAATTCTGTGGGATGTAGTGAATGCCTCAGAAGCCAGGGTGGACTCCTCCTTCGAAGATGGATACTTCACAGCCTCTTATGAAGCCATTCAAGTCCTTCCTATCAACTTCGACCTGCAATCTACCCTTGGGTGGAATTGGGAGCAGATTTTGGCCAAGGCCGTAGACCTTTCTAAGGTTGACCCAGACCAGAGGGGTCTTTCTCAAGATGCCGACATCCCGGATCCTTCTTCACCTCAAGGGTCTAACTTTCCTGCTGCTGTCTTAGTTGAAACAACTGAGAAGGAGGTCCAGGATCCTCTCATTCCATAAGAGAAACAAGCATAGGATCCTTTGCCTCATACTGATGTTGTTTCAATAGAAAAGGACAACATTCTAGCTGAATACGGGGTACCCAATGTTGAGAGGATCCAAACTGATGCAACAGCCGGGTCTATTGAGGCAGATGCAGCCGGACAGGAGGAGAAAACAGATGAGAAAGGGGGAGCATGACTGGTCACCTTTCTATGTATATTTTTGTTCGTATTTATATTCATCCTTTGCAGCTCAGAACTGGGGTTTGATCTCCCTAATTAATCAATAGAAAGCTTTCTTTCCTTTTCAAATATATTGTCTTACTTACTTGAAAACGTACCTTGATATAACTCAATCACTGCATGCTCTATTGATAATTCAGACCAAACTTACTTGAATGTTGTCAGTACTTAGTATCTTCATACTTGCTCAATTGGTATTGGTAAGAAACTTCTGATCCTCTCAAGTGGCCAATCTTGCCTTGACACTTATACTTAGATAACATTAGTCTAGGTACTAAGTATATCATGCCTTGAAACTCTTGATTTAGGATGAGATTCATTTATAAGGGTGGGGGTATTATGCATTCTAGATTGGGAATCCCAACACTTAGTCGTTTTTTTTTATAGTAGTATCTTGGTTTTTCTATGCCAAGGAACCTTAGTGCTTAGATGGAAAAAACTTGGAGATCTGGGTACTTGGCACTCTTTTCTCTAAGAATCTTGGTATCTAGAAGGAGTATACCTAGTATGTATCCCAAGCCTCCTTTAGCATCAGGGTTCTCGGTGAGGCAGGGTAATAGGTATCCTGGCGAGGTATCCTGTTCTTTAGACGATTTATACATGGTAGGAAATTGGTGCATTTCAACACAAGGTCTTCTTGTGCAGATATGGAGAAGTAAGGACTTGGGTCGTTAGGATTATACTCAATAACAAGGGTGTAATATTGTACTTAACAATCTTATTGTTGGGGTTTTTGCCCTAAAGCTTGTAGTTTGTAAATGTGAATTGAACAAGAAATAAAAGAAGTAGTTTATTCATTCAAATTGTCTCATACATTTATAATAACATGTATACTTAACATCCAAGATTGCCGGATGTAATTTCAAACTGAGTATATGAATGTCATATATAGATGGATTCAGTTTGAAAGGAGCAATCTAAAGAGTCCGTAGATAGCAAATAAAGCTGGGTACTTTATTTGTGGTCAATCTACAGCTGCGGTCAATTCCGTAATGTACGGTGATCTTATCCTAGATCATTCATATGGAGATATGAGAATGGAGGCACCTTATATGATTTGATCATATAGGACTGGGCCATGATCTATATGAATCTCTCACCAAGATCCGTTAAAAGATGAAATTCATATATATCAACAAATGATGGCTATATATGGGTGATCTTAATCCTGAGTGTCTTATCGACTCCTTCAAGTTAGATCGTGGTTTTTGATATACCATGGGTGAGATCGGAGTTGCATTCCCGGTCAATAACTTAGTATGTTGGAATCATGATTTGGCTTGTAGCTGGGAAGGTCTGCACACAATAGTGGAATCCACTCCTTCTTGTGAGAAGTAGATAGTAGTTCCCTTAAGGGTTGATTCGGGGCTTGAACAATATGAGCGCTCTCCTAATTCCGTAAGGAATGTAGGATTTATTGTTCATTAGAGAATCAATGGTACTTAATGGAAAGATATAATTAGAGGGGTATAACGGACATTATGACCTAGCTCTAATTATGAACTACCTGTGGAGGATCATACCATATGTAATAGCTATATCAATGGACACCAAGAGTTATTGGTTTGTGTAAAAAAGTCTACAGTTGAGAGAGTGCAACTTCGGGTTTTTAGTGGAATAACACCGAAGTTAATAATCATGAAATATTAATTAAAGAGTTTAATTAATTATTTCTAAAGATTATTGGAGCTCAAAATACTGTGGGTCCATTAGGTCCCCTTGCTAGCCCGATCGATTTAGGTAATGAGGATCATGGTTAATTAATTGGATTGTCCAAATTAATTGTGTTACGAAAGTGACACGTATCTATTCGGGAATTAATTGAATAATGAGATTATTTAATTAATGAATAATGGTGATTAAATAAATTAAATAATAAGATTATTCAATTATGTTGTTAATCACTAAATGGAGGGTGTTAGTTGATATTTGATTTTGAATAAAATAAGATAATATGATTATTTTATTTTATTAAATTAAATATTTGAAATTGAATTTAAAATGTTTAAATTCAAAAATTAATGTTTAAATATCTTTTACAAGATATGAGATATGGGAGATATTTGATATTTTCAAATTGATTCGGTTTTGGTTTTTAAACAAATATATATGAGATATATATTTTTTTAAATAAAAGAGTACAACCGAATGAGATTTGACTAACACAAAAACAAGAGATTAAAATTGCATCAGGTCTTTTGTTAGGTGAAAAAAAGAAAAGGTTTTTGTTTGGCAAAGGGTTGCATGAAACAAAACAAAAGTAGGTGCGGCCTAATTACTTAAAATATATACATATATTTTTTGTTTTATAAGTTCGGGGGCTGCATTCTATACACATAGCAAAGTGTTGCTTTCGTGTGTCTTTTCATCCTCCTAGTTCCTGAGTACCGTGACGCGCCCACACGCCGTTACCAGTTCCGGGAGATAGCGAGGAAGATCAAGTGGTTCAAATCAGGAGCATATCGAATTAAAGTGAAGGAGCCTCCTACATAGGTATGAAATCGTTTCACTTTTTAATTGTTTTCGATTATTACTGTGCAAATAGGTTTATTTGATGATTGCTTTAAAAATTTTTAAAACCCTTCCGCTGCGCAATCTGTAAACCTGGGTTCCTACAATTGGTATCAGAGCCAATTTTTGTACAGTATAATCGAATTCGATTGCTCCTGATTGCATGTATGAATGTGTAGGCACTTTTCTAATGATTGTATGGTGTTTATAATTTATAATTTATATTTATTTTAAACATGGTTGATCGTTAATTGTATGGTACAATGGGTTTAGGATTTTTTTTTTTTTTTATTGGTTGTAATATTTTTCAATGTAATATTAATCCCGGGTTGTATAATATTTTTTATTTCGTTGATTTACTGTAATTTTGAATTATTGATGTAAATCGAAGACGAAGAACTACAATCCGGAACACGTATCACAAAAAGCCGCATGAACCTGTTGTGCGTGATTGTCACGCAAAACAACACTGCTGCATGCAATAGTTACTTGCATGCGTTGATAGTTGCTTGCATGCGCAACACATGCGCAAATGTGTGTGTGCTGCGCACAATTGCTGTGTGCATACGCAACATGCTGCAGCTGTGTACAATTGTTGTGCATGTGTGTAGCAAGCGCGAGTGGAGTGCAGCAGTCAAGCACCCTTTGGGCTGTTTTTTTTTTTTTTTGGAAATCTCGGGCCTCCGAAAAGTGTTAGAGTAACACTTGGGCTTTTGGGATTTAATCCATGTGATGGATCCAATAAAATAAATCAAGTTGGACTTGATTTTTGGGCCCGAAAGACGCAGAAGATATTACAAATGGACTTGAAGATTTTTGGAATTACAAGAAGACCAAGGAATGCCTTGGATTAAATTTTTTGTAATTAGATATTTTTTTAAATTAGATAAACCCATTGTACTCGGTCAACTCATGTATGCTTTTATTATGAGATGATTAAAGCATTGTCATGCATATATATATCATTTAGATTAGGTGTGCCTACACATATATATGTTGATATATCATACATGCATTATAGCCATCTATATTATGTGTTTATTTTTTTTTTAATTTGATTAAAATGGATAATTCACATAATTGGCTATAAATTAATGGGATTAGTTTTTAGGAGTAAAAACTTGGTAATTCTCATTAATCACTAGTCTATTTTTTTAAAGAGTTTAATTACTTAGATTAGTAGGGTCCTTTTATATATATTAGGATTAATTTGATTAAGCCCCTAATAATAATTGGACCTAATAATGTGTTTAGTTTTAATAGTTAAAACTTGGTAGATACACATTTAATAATTCTAGTCTTAGTAAATAGTTTACATAGATTAGAATTATCACTAATGAACTAGATTTTTAAAGAGTTAAAAATCTAATTATTTTATTAGTTATTGGAATAGGATTCTAATAATATGTGATTAATGCACTTGACGATTAGATTGAAATTAGCCATTTAATCTAGTTTTTTCTAGGTGCATTAATATTAATAGAAAACCCTAAATATAAAATAGTGAGTGGGAGAGGGATATATGACATTATATCCCGCGGTCTCAATCATTAGTTCAACACCGTAAGATTCGAGTGGGGCCTCGTGACGGCATTGTTTTCGTCCTCCCTAAGGAGGGTTTCCATAAGAATCGATATCAAGGTTGACTTCCTAACGGATAGGATTTCTGAGGGGATTTCGGGATTGACCGACCCTAAGGCGGCAATTCTCGAGTTAAGCTCATGAGATCTGAAATGATGGGCTACGCTCATAAGGTTTTAATTAAATTGGTTAATTAGAAACCTGACTGAAATATACGATGGTTGAATGTTAGAGGAATAAGAGTTATTTCGGCATAACATTTGATTGAGAATGTCTCGATCCAACATGCAAGAATTTGACTGACCCTAAGGCTGCACTTGCTTGTGGTATGTTAGATTGTCGTGGCATAGAAACACTTTTTAGGGTTGTTCTTGTTCATTAAACATTTTCATGCATCATGTTTAATTTTATGTCGAACATTCGCACATGTTTTGAATGTATGAATGAATGAATTCTTTATTTATGTTTTTTCAGCCATGTCAACTGCACTATTACAAATCATAGCCAATGACAAATTAACTGGTGATAACTACACTAAATGGAAACACAATATCAATGCAATTTTGGTCACCAAGGACCTTAAGTTTGTGCTTACAGAGGATTGTCCTCCAACGCCTACTGCCAATGCCGCACGAACTGTTCGTGAGGCATATGAGAAATGGGTCTCATCAGATGAGAAAGCCCGAATATATCTGTTAGCAAGTATGACAGACGTGCTTGTCACTAAGCACGAAGCAATGGGTACTGCATTTGAAATAATGGAGTCATTGCAGGCTATGTTCGGGCAACCCTCTGAGCAAAAGCAGCACGAAGCTGTTCGTTCCGCTATGCTCGCTCGTATGAAGGATGGTGCATCAGTTCAGGAACATGTCTTGAACATGATGTCCTACTTCAACACGGCAGAAATCAATGGCGGGGCCATTGATGAACCCAGTCAGGTGAGCATCATACTAACGACTCTTCCGAAGAGTTTCGATCAGTTCAAGAGCAACTATGGGATGAACAAACTTAAGTTCAGTCTCACACAGTTGCTCAATGAGCTCACTACCTTTGAGTCCTTGACTAAGGACAGCAAGGGCAGGACCGGTGAGGCAAATGTTGCCGAACCATCTTCCTCCAATAACAAAAAGAGGAAGAGCTCTGCTGGGAAGGCGAAGGGTAAGCCCAAACCCAAGAAAGCCCAGAGCAAAAAGAAAGGCGCCTCCATCGACAAGAGCAAAGGAAAATGTTTCCATTGCGACAAAGTCGGGCACTGGAAAAGGAACTGTCCTCAATATCAGGAGGAGGTAGCCAAGAAGAAGAAAACGAAAGGTAAATATGATTTACTTGTTCTTGAATCGTGTTTAGTGGAAGATGATTCTTCACCTTGGATAGTTGATTCGGGGGCCACTAACCATGTTTGTTCTTCTTTGCAGTGGACTGATTCTTGGACACAGCTTGAGGAGGGAGCTTTCTCTATGCGTGTGGGGTCAGGGGATGTCGTGTCGGCACGAGCAGTGGGCGTAATTAGATTGCGTTTTTGTAATAATAATTTCATATTGTTGGACAATGTATTTTTCATTCCTGGATTTACACGGAATTTAATTTCCGTTTCTAAATTGTTAGAACAATTATATTCTGTTTCTTTTGATAATAAATCAGTTATTATTGCAAAGAATGGTCTGAATATTTGTTCAGGAATTAATGAAAACAATTTATATGTGTTAAGACCGTTAATACATACAACACTGCTCAACACCGAAATGTTTAAGGTTGTAAAACCAAAAACTAAACGACAAAAGATTTCTCCAGAAAACGAAACGTATCTATGGCATCTAAGACTTGGCCATATCAACCTTGACCGGATAGATAGACTAGTGAAAAGCGGACCTTTAAGTGAGTTAAAGGTTGTCACCTTACCTGTCTGCGAATCCTGTTTAGAAGGTAAAATGACCAAGAGACCTTTTACTGGAAAAGGGCTGAGAGCTAAAGAACCATTAGAGCTTATACATTCAGATGTCTGTGGACCAATGAATGTTAAAGCAAGGGGTGGTTATGAGTATTATGTCACCTTTATAGATGACTACTCAAGATACGGATATGTCTACCTAATGCAACGAAAGTCAGAAACTTTTGAAAAGTTCAAAGAATTCCGAGCTGAAGTTGAAAATCAGTTAGGAAAGACTATCAAGACTCTACGATCAGATCGTGGAGGTGAGTACCTTGACCAAGAGTTTGAAGACTTCATGGTCGAGTATGGGATAGTGTCCCAACTCACAGATCCTGGTACACCTCAGCAGAATGGTGTCGCGGAGAGGAGAAATAGAACCCTAATGGAAATGGTGAGATCTATGATTAGTTTCTCATCGTTACCAAATTCCTTTTGGGGATATGCATTACAAACAGCGGCATACATTTTGAATGTAGTGCCATCCAAATCTGTTCCTAAGACTCCTCTAGAGTTGTGGAATGGTCGTAAAGTTAGTTTGAGACATTTTCGCATATGGGGGTGTCCAGCACACGTGCTGAAGAACAGAAGTGGAAAGCTAGAGCCCAAGTCTGTGGTCTGCTTGTTTGTAGGATACTCCAAGGAGACCAGAGGTGGATACTTTTATAGTCCTGAAGATAACAAAGTGTTTGTATCGACAAATGCAACATTTCTTGAGGATAACTATATTAGTGACCATAAGCCTCGTTCTAAAATTGTATTGAATGAGTTGGAGCCTGGTGAGACCAGTTCTCAGTCAACAAGAGTTGTTGATCCATTAACATCTGAGAGTCAGATGATTCCTAGTCAGGATATACTACCACTTAGACGTAGTGAGAGGGTTGTGAGACAGCCTGAACGCTATTTGGGTGTAAGTGAGGGACAAGATGTTGTCTCTGCTGATAGTGTAGATGATCCATTGACATTTAAGAATGCAATGGAAGATCCTGATAAAGAGGAATGGCTTAAAGCCATGAATCTCGAGATGGAGTCCATGTACTCTAACTCAGTTTGGGAACTTGTAGACTTACTGGATGGGGTGAAACCCATAGGGTGTAAGTGGATTTACAAGAGAAAGAGAGGAGTAGACGGGAAGGTAGAGACCTTCAAGGCAAGGCTAGTGGCCAAGGGTTATACCCAAAAGGAGGGGGTCGATTATGAGGAGACCTTCTCGCCAGTAGCTATGTTTAAGTCTATTCGGATTCTCTTATCCATTGCTGCCTATTTTGATTATGAAATTTGGCAAATGGACGTCAAGACTGCATTCTTGAATGGCAATCTTGATGAGAGCATCTACATGATGCAACCAGAGGGATTCGTGTTTCCAGATCAAGAGCAAAAAGTTTGCAAGTTGCAAAGATCCATTTATGGACTTAAGCAAGCATCTAGATCTTGGAACATAAGGTTTGATGATGTGATCAAAACCTATGGGTTTGAGCAAAACGTTGATGAGCCTTGTGTCTACAAGCGCATCATTGACAAGAAAGTAGTTTTCTTGGTCCTATACGTAGATGACATCCTACTCATTGGGAATGATGTGGGAGTATTGTCTGATGTAAAGGGCTGGCTGGCCAGCCAATTCCAAATGAAAGATTTGGGAGAGGCAAGTTATGTTCTAGGGATCTAACTTATAAGGGATCGCAAGAACAAAATTATAGCACTGTCTCAAGCATCGTATATCGACAAAATTCTTGTGCGATTTTCGATGCAGAACTCCAAGAAAGGTAATTTACCTTCCAGGCATGGAGTTCACTTGTCTAAGGAACAGTGTCCTAAGACACCTCAAGAGGTTGAGGATATGAGACGAGTTCCCTATGCGTCAGCAGTAGGTAGTCTCATGTATGCTATGTTATGCACGAGACCGGACATCTGCTTCGCAGTGGGAGTAGCCAGCAGATACCAGTCCAACCCAGGATTAGATCATTGGGTTGCTGTCAAGACTATTCTCAAGTATCTTCGGAGAATGAGAAACTATATGCTAGTGTATTCTGGACAGGATTTGATCCCGTTAGGATATACGGATTCTGATTTTCAGACAGACAAGGATTCTAGGAAATCCACGTCTGGATCAGTATTCACCCTTGGTGGTGGAGCCATTGTGTGGAGGAGTGTTAAGCAATCTTGTATTGCTGATTCCACCATAGAAGCCGAATATGTAGCCGCTTGTGAAGCTGCTAAAGAGGCTGTTTGGCTCCGCAAGTTCTTGAGTGATCTGGAAGTTGTTCCGAATATGGATAAGCCCATCACACTTTATTGTGATAATAGTGGTGCTGTGGCTAATTCCAAAGAACCAAGAAGCCACAAGAGAGGTAAGCATATAGAGAGGAAATATCATCTCATCAGAGAGATAGTGCAGAGAGGAGATGTGACCGTGACCAAGGTAGCATCACAGGATAATCATGCTGATCCATTTACGAAGACCTTACCGGCTAAAGTGTTTACGGGTCACCTAGAGAGTCTAGGTTTACAAGACATGCCTCACATGCTTTAGTGCAAGTGGGAGATTGTTGGGGTTTTTGCCCTAAAGCTTGTAGTTTGTAAATGTGAATTGAACAAGAAATAAAAGAAGTAGTTTATTCATTCAAATTGTCTCATACATTTATAATAACATGTGTACTTAACATCCAAGATTGCCGGATGTAATTTCAAACTGAGTATATGAATGTCATATATAGATGGATTCAGTTTGAAAGGAGCAATCTAAAGAGTCCGTAGATAGCAAATAAAGCTGGGTACTTTATTTGTGGTCAATCTACAGCTGCGGTCCATTCCGTAATGTACGGTGATCTTATCCTAGATCATTCATATGGAGATATGAGAATGGAGGCACCTTATATGATTTGATCATATAGGACTGGGCCATGATCTATATGAATCTCTCACCAAGATCCGTTAAAAGATGAAATTCATATATATCAACAAATGATGGCTATATATGGGTGATCTTAATCCTGAGTGTCTTATCGACTCCTTCAGGTTAGATCGTGGTTTTTGATATACCATGGGTGAGATCGGAGTTGCATTCCCGGTCAATAACTTAGTATGTTGGAATCATGATTTGGCTTGTAGCTGGGAAGGTCTGCACACAATAGTGGAATCCACTCCTTCTTGTGAGAAGTAGATAGTAGTTCCCTTAAGGGTTGATTCGGGGCTTGAACAATATGAGCGCTCTCCTAATTCCGTAAGGAATGTAGGATTTATTGTTCATTAGAGAATCAATGGTACTTAATGGAAAGATATAATTAGAGGGGTATAACGGACATTATGACCTAGCTCTAATTATGAACTACCTGTGGAGGATCATACTATATGTAATAGCTATATCAATGGACACCAAGAGTTATTGGTTTGTGTAAAAACGTCTACAGTTGAGAGAGTGCAACTTCGGGTTTTTAGTGGAATAACACCGAAGTTAATAATCATGAAATATTAATTAAAGAGTTTAATTAATTATTTCTAAAGATTATTGGAGCTCAAAATACTGTGGGTCCATTAGGTCCCCTTGCTAGCCCGATCGATTTAGGTAATGAGGATCATGGTTAATTAATTGGATTGTCCAAATTAATTGTGTTACGAAAGTGACACGTATCTATTCTGGAATTAATTGAATAATGAGATTATTTAATTAATGAATAATGGTGATTAAATAAATTAAATAATAAGATTATTCAATTATGTTGTTAATCACTAAATGGAGGGTGTTAGTTGATATTTGATTTTGAATAAAATAAGATAATATGATTATTTTATTTTATTAAATTAAATATTTGAAATTGAATTTAAAATGTTTAAATTCAAAAATTAATGTTTAAATATCTTTTACAAGATATGAGATATGGGAGATATTTGATATTTTCAAATTGATTCGGTTTTGTTTTTTAAACAAATATATATGAGATATATATTTTTTTAAATAAAAGAGTACAACCGAATGAGATTTGACTAACACAAAAACAAGAGATTAAAATTGCATCAGGTCTTTTGTTAGGTGAAAAAAAGAAAAGGTTTTGGTTTGGCAAAGGGTTGCATGAAACAAAACAAAAGTAGGTGCGGCCTAATTACTTAAAATATATACATATATTTTTTGTTTTATAAGTTCGGGGGCTGCATTCTATACACATAGCAAAGTGTTGCTTTCGTGTGTCTTTTCATCCTCCTAGTTCCTGAGTACCGTGACACGCCCACACGCCGTTACCAGTTCCGGGAGATAGCAAGGAAGATCAAGTGGTTCAAATCAGGAGCAGATCGAATTAAAGTGAAGGAGCCTCCTACGTAGGTATGAAATCGTTTCACTTTTTAATTGTTTTCGATTATTACTGTGCAAATAGGTTTATTTGATGATTGCTTTAAAAAATTTTAAAACCCTTCCACTGCGCAATCTGTAAACCTGGGTTCCTACACTTATCATATTAATAAAATGATTTATGTTTTAACAAAATCTTATAGCATTTATAATTATAATTGTCAAAGTAAATAATCATAAGGTCAAAAGACTATGAGAAAAGAAGAATTGTTCGTACATCTGGATATGTATGAGGTAGACACAATTCTTTGGTTAGTCATGAATAATGTTCACAACTTAAGTTAAAGGTTGGGCACCTTTATCTTGTTAAAGTTGTAAAATTCTTTTGCTAGTATTTGAGTGGGATGAAATGTGTTATGATGAGTCTAAAATCATTGAAAGGTCTTCGAGTAAAAGAATCTAGTGCACTGGGTGCATTGAATTGGATCACAATGAAATACTTTATCTAGAACCGTCAATAGATAAAAGTCTTTTCATTATCAGAACAATCGGAGAGTCTATCTTAATCCTGAGATAAATGATGGATTTATGGTTACAAATGTTATCATTTGAGTTATCAATGAGTACGATTATATAACATAGTCTATCCTCGATAGTTTTGTGGTATTCATTTGCTAATCGATAGAAGACTTCATTTATAGATATGGACATCGTGCTCCATTTATTAAATGTGAGTAGAATATCATCATATGGATGTTTTGAGGTTTTGGATGTTAAATCTTAACGTTGAGTTTTCAATAGTGACTATTGAAAGATGACTTTTGGACAAGTTATAATATATATCCAAGTTCAAAGTGTGGTCATATGAGTAAATATGGTAACTTGGAGAGCAATACGCTGTCTATGAGCTCTTGGCGATTATTGATATTCTTCACGAGGATTCACTATCTCCTATAAGATTGTCTAGGGTATGAATGAGAATCATTTACTTATTCCATATTTATTTAAGAGTGCAAGTTTAGTTCTTTAGTGGAATGAACTAAAATTAATATATTGAACCTAAGTGAATCATTTGTTGATTGTGATTGGGTTATGTCTATTGGAGCTTAAATTTAGATAGGCCCGCCAAGATCCTCAATCCATCTGGACTTGCATGAATCACTTGATATATTCTACCGGACTAATTATGGATCCATCTAGAATTGTATTTAATATATTAAAAATATAATTTGCACATTATTTATTTAATGGGCTGTTTAATTATATTATTATATTAATGAAAGACATGTGAGCTTGTTTCTTTTAGTAAGAATGGGTCTAATTCACATATGGGTTTTTAATTAAAGTCCAAATGAATTTAATAAAATAGAAAAAATAATATTAGACCCATGTATAGGTGTATGGGCGGCAAGGCTATTAATATAGTCTAAAATATTATTTTATTTTATTATTTGATGAAATGGATATTAATTAATTTATTAATTAATTATTTAATTAAGAATCAAAATCTTTTTCTGATTAGGAAATATGTTTCCTAGTATTATACTATTGGTAGTAGTATATTAAATATAAAAGACTTTATTTGATAAGTAGATAAATAAGAGATTTATTTATCTAGTCAAATTATGAAGTTTTTTATATAGTCAAAAATACACTAAATAGTTGGATTATGGTTTCAAATTCTAAGGAAATCTACCTAGAGTTAGGATTTAAGTCAAAAGACACAAATCCTACATGGTAGAGGATTTTCGACCACAATATATAGATATATTATATTTTTTATTTTATATATGGTTGTGCCCAATAGAAATATATATATATATATATGAGGCGTGCAGTAATTGCACTAAATATATATATATATATATATATATTAGGCGTGCAGAAATATATATATATATATATATAGGTGAAAAAGAGAATTCGGCTAAAACCCTAGGTCTTGCAATTGAGAGTTATTTTCTTTTGCTAGAGAAAAATAAAAATCCATCTCTTAGACTAGTGTGATTTTCGGCCAAGAGAAATTAAGAGAAGAGATTGTTCTTATTTCGATAGTGCACTAGTAACTTTTACATCAAAAGGTTATGTGCACAATTTCGAATAAGGTTCACGTGAGTTTCAATCTAACGATTGTGAATTCAATGACTAGGACATTCTTTGTAATCTCTTGGAATTTATTGTGACTAACAAAGAACAGAAAAAGTTTTTGTTATCCATTCTCAGGTACACAATTCAAAGAGAAGGGAGACCACGCTCCTAGGTGATTCATGTTCGTGATTGGATTGGAAGATCTTACGGATTACCATCGACGCAACGTCAATCGGATCACGCTACAAAGGTATGATATCTTTAGTATTATATGTTAATTAATTAGAGGGTTAAGGTTCAAATATGGAAAAATTTAAAACTATACTAAACTGCCTTTTACGCTTCCGTCGCGTGTATTTTTCCCTACAATTGGTAAAATCCATTAGGATTTTAATAAAATAGAAAAATAATACACTAACAATTTTACCATCGACGCAATGTCAATCGGATCACGCTACAAAGGTATGATATATTTAGTATTATATGTTAATTAATTAGAGAGTTAAGGTTCAAATATGGAAAAAATTTAAATTATACTAAAATCCCTTTTACGCTTCCGCTGCGTGTATTTTTCCCTACACGGGTACCTTGATAAGGTATCCTGGTCCTCTGGTAGCTTGTCCCTAGTAGGCAACCGGTGCATCTTGACACCAGGTCTTCTCGTGTAGATATGGAGAAGTAAGGAACTGAGTATCCTGATAAGGTATCCTGTTCCTTTGGTAGCTTGTCCTGGAGGGGGGTATTCCTAAACCATGGCTTCAGGGTCACCATATAGGCTTTCCTGGTTTGGAGGATGGATCTGTATCCTTAGTTTGGTTGGAAACTATACCATTTAAGCTCTTTTACACCAGATCCTTCCTAGAGGGGGGTATACCCCGACTAAGGCAGCAGGAATACCGTATGGTCCTTCCTGGTCTTGAGGCGATCCTCTCAGTCGGTCTAGGGCATCAAGAGTGTCATGTGGACCGCCTGGTCTTTATGGTGAAAATGTATACAGTTCATGTTGATCCTCCTAGTGGGTGTTGACCCAGTCTAGGGCATCAGGAGTGTCATGTGGACCTCCTAGTCTTTATGGCGAAAATGTATACAGTTCATGGCAATCCTCCCAGTGGGTGTTGACCCAGTCTAGGGCATCAAGAGTGTCACGTGGACCTCCTGGTCTTTATGGCGAAAATGTTCAAGGCGAGCTCAGAAGAGTCACATAGGAGAAAAAATTGACTTTTATTGAATTTCTCAAGAAACGACACAAGGCAAACTCAGGGTACATATTTAGAGATATACCAACCGAAATAAATCTTCATTCAAACTTTAATTGGCAAAACCTTTTGAGGTGATCAGCAATCCCGGAGTGATCTACTGGGTAGCCATTCATATCTTCCAGCTTGTAAGCCTCTCTTCGAACCACCATTTTTATCAAGTAGAGACCTTCTAGTTGGGAGCTAGTACCCCGTTAGACCTCTTCTGGGTATTCTAAGTAACTTTCCTAAGGACTAAGTTCCTTTTTTATTTTATGTTTTAATTTTTTTTAAAATTTTTTGTTTCGCTTCTTCACCTTGCTATTGAAACATTGCGCTATCTTGCTCTGGTTAGTGGTGTCAAAATGTGCCGGGCCTGGAGGGCTCGGCTCGGCACGGCCGGCCCGCCCAGACTGACGGGCCGTTCCTGGCACAGCCTGCTTGTAGAGCGGGCAGGCCAAGCACGACCCACAAAATGGTCCGGGTCGGGCCAAGTTTTACGGCCTGGCGGGCCGGCCCGGAACGGGCCAACAGGCCAGCGGGCCAAGCCCACCAGGCCGAACGTTATATATATATATATATATTTTTTTACCATTGAAGTAGTTATTTATTATTTTTTAAAAAAATTTTGACCGTTGCTGATGTCAGCAAACGGTCACATTTTTAAAAAATCTGTAAAATTTCATTTTGACCCCTCATCTCTTCTATTTTATATTTTTACCCACATTTCAAATTTTTCTATAAATACCCCCACCCATTCCTATTTCCCCACTTTCTCTCAAATCTCAATCTCTCATTCTCTCATTCTCTCCATAACTCCATTCTCCAACTCTCCATTATTCTCTCTAATCTCTATTTTCTAATAATTTCATTCTTACAATCTTGCTATCTCTCTCTCTCTCTCTCTAGTCTCTACTCTCACTCTCTCTCTATTCTCTACACTAATAATCTACCATTATAAATTTATAATATTATATTACTAATATTATTCTCTAATCACTCCACCAAAGCTTGAAGGTATGTTTTTCCTTTAAATGTTATTAATTAATTTTATTCTTTAGTTTTTAAATTTTATATTTATACTTAATATATTTATGCTTAGTTATTAATTTTGATATTTATTCTTATGTTTTATACTTTTATATGTATTTAATATTAATGGGGTTTTTATGGTTAGTAACTTGGTATATTTATGAGTTAATATTTGTATGCTTTGTTATAAATTCTAATATTAAATCTTAGAATCTTTGATTTAAGTTAATTTATCATTTTATGAATTTATGTCTAGTAATTAATTTTAATATTTGTATATTTTAATTATTTTTTTAGTTAGTAAATTGATGATATTATGTTTAGTTATTGATTTTAATGTTTATGCCTTTATGGTTAGTAAATTTATGATGTTATGTTTATTAATTAATTTGAATATTTTTATGCTTAGTAATTTAGTATATTTATGATTAAATGCTTAGTAATTAATTTGAATATTTGTATGCTTAGTATATTTATGATTAAATGCTTAGTAATTAATTTGCATATTTGTATGCTTAGTAATTAATTTTAATGTTTGTATGCTTATTATATTTATGATTTTATGCTTAGTAATTAATTTTAATGTTTATGGTAGTAAATTGATGATTTTAATATTTATGTTTAAATGCTTAGTAATTAATTTTAATGTTTATGGTAGTAAATTGATGATTTTAATATTTATGTTTAAATGCTTAGTATATTTATGTTTAAATGCTTAGTAATTAATTTTAATGTTTATGGTAGTAAATTGATGATTTTAATATTTATGTTTAAATGCTTAGTAGTTAGTAATTAATTTTAATGTTTATGGTAGTAAATTGATGATTTTAATATTTATGTTTAAATGCTTAGTATATTTATGTTTAAATGCTTAGTAATTAATTTGAATATTTGTATGCCTATTATATTTATGTTTAAATGCTTAGTAATTAATTTTAATGTTTGTATGCTTATTATATTTATGAATTTATGCTTAGTAATTAATTTTAATGTTTATGGTAGTAAATTGATGATTTTAATATTTATGTTTAACTGCTTAGTAATTAATTTTAATATTTGTATGCTTAGTAATTAAGTATATTTATGATTTTATGATCTTATGCTTAGTTTAATAGTTTTTAATGACTAATGAGTTAATATTTGTGTTGTAGGAAATGGAATATCATCCTCAATTTGTGGACGGTCTTAATATGGAGGACGATTTTTTTGACCTTTCCGGGCCGACGGGTACGACACCGGGACCTTCTACTTCTGGCGCAACACCGACGTCATCACGTGTCCCCAAACCTAAAAGGCACACATCAAACGTATGGCAGTGTTTTGATATAGTACAGAAGACTATGTCAGATGGTCAAGTCATGGACAGAGCTCAATGTAAGTTTTGTCCTAAGCACTATGTCACTTATGCGGGAGGGACTGGTCATTTACGAAGGCATATGGAGAAATGCATGCCTGCACACGGACAGGTAGACATTACAACCCAGACACAATTACAACGGCACCCAGACGGGTCCGTTTCAACATGGCGTTACGACCCCATGGTTGCTAGAGAGTGCATGGCACGTTACATTGCATGCACTGATCAACCGATTAATTTCGGTGATAATGCTTTTTATGAAGAATTTATTCAAACTGCATACAACCCCAAATTTAAATCTGTTTCTAGAAACACTACTAGGAATGATTTGATAAAATATTTTCAAACCCAACGAGATAAGTTGAAGGCTGAATTACATCAGCTAACTGTCTCTATTGCATTAACTTCCGATATTTGGAACGCATGTTCCAAACAGGACTATTTAACTGTCACGTGACATTATTTAGACTCTGATTGGAATTTTAAAAAAAAAGTTCTTGGTTTTCGTCCTATGGAGTATGCACATACTGCATTAAATATTTTTAATGTCATTACATCCGTTTTAGAAACTTATGAAATAACCGATCGCATCATTTCTATCACATTAGATAATGCATCTGCAAATACTAGCTCTATTGCATTGTTTTTTGAAAAAAATATCCCGCAACATGGGGGTTATTTTTTCCATCAACGGTGTGCATGCCATATCATAAATTTAGTTGTACAGTCTGGTATGAAGTTAGTAAGCGATCGTATAGATCGCATCAGAGATGCCCTTGCTTGGATCTCCAGTTCTACTCCAAGATTGAATGAATTTGGTAGATACTGTAAAACCTTCAGTCTACGACCCCGAAGATTCCTAACAGATATGCCGGTAAGGTGGAACTCTACTTACTTAATGCTTTTAAATGCTTTAGAATATGAGACACTTATTTCTGGTTTTTATAACTTGAAAATGTCTCAAGTTGGCAGTCCAATACTCACCGCAGATGATTGGCATGTAGCAAAGGTATTTGTTGAATTTTTAAAGGTTTTTTATGATTCCACTGTAATTCTTTCTGGGGTCTATTACCCCACATCTTCCCTGGCAATCCATCATATTGTGGAAATGTCTGAATTATTAAACAATTATAGGAAAGATGAAATCTTAGGCCCTGCAGTTGTTGCCATGGAAAAAACGTTTACAAAATATTGGTCTACAGTTCCTTTACTTTATGCTTTAGGTGTTATAATAGATCCTAGGGTTAAGTTATCTGGTCTTGAAGCATTGCTAGATTATCTTGGTACGGTTTTGAGTATAGATTATTCTACACAGATTACTGACATTCGAACCCAGTTGTTCGAAGTTTTTAGTTCTTATAAGCACAGGTATGGCAACGTTGCGCAGCAACCATTAGAAGTACCAGACACACTCCCGAATCAGACAAGTTGGAACATTCTAAAACGTCGAAAAAAAGTAGGCGCATCAAGTTCTTCTTCAGGAGCTAGTGCAACCTCCGGTGCCGAACTGAAAAGCTACCTTGAAGCTCAATACGACGACAGGTTTGACAGAGACAGAGAGAAGGGATTTGATCTGTTGGTATGGTGGAAGACCTACAGCTATAAATATCCGGTCCTGTCACACCTAGCACGTGATATACTGGTTATCCCTGTTTCCACTGTTTCCTCAAAACAGGTTTTCAGCACGACTGGAAGAATTGTTGAAGAAAGAAGAAGTTCTTTGACTCCAGAGATGGTGGAGGTATTGGCATGCATTCGGGATTGGGAGCATGCTCGAAAGAGGTTGCAAAATGAAACAGTAGACGAACAATTTGTTCAAAATTTCAGTAATTTATATGTCGAAGAGAGTTCCGGCAGTAACCAAATTTAGGACTTTTAGGTTATACATGTACATTAACTTGTAATACGATTGCACTCTTTTTCCCTTACCAAGTTTTATCCCACTGGGTTTTTCTTGGTAAGGTTTTTAATGAGGCAATCATGTAAATATGTAATACTGAGACTCCGAAATAAATAAATAATTCTTCATTTCATATTTTCATAATTTCATCTATTTTTATTTTCTTTAAGCTTTTAGCTTGATTTCATCTAAAATAATAAATCTTTCTATTTTCTACATTTTTTTAACCGATTAAACTAATAAATAAGTTAGACAAATTACAATTACAAATATTTAAACAATATTATAAATTTATAATGTAACAATTTAAACAATATTATAAATTTATAATGTAATAAAGAAACAAACTAACAAATAAAATAACAAATTAACAATTGATGAATTGAATACTTGATTTGAAATTTTGAATTAAAAATTTAAAATATTGGAAAAAAAAAATTCAAAAAGGAAAATAATTTTTTTGTAAAAAAAAGAAAACGGTCGGCCTGCCGGGTCGACCCGGACCGGCCTGCCAGGCCGGCGGGCTCGGCCCGGAAGCCAACCGTTTTCACTTTATTATTATTATTATTATTATTTTAATTTTGACCGTTGCTGACATCAGCTGACGTCAGCAAAAGGTCAGATTTTTTAAATTAACTTAAAAATTTCAGTTTCCCCCCCATCTCTTCTATTTTATATTTTTACCCCATTTCAAATTTTTCTATAAATACCCCCACCCATTCCAATTTCCATACACTTTCACTTTCTCTCAATCTCTCATTCTCTCATTCTCTCAATCTCTCAATCTCTCAATCTCTCAAATCTCAATTCTCTACACTAGTCACTAGTTCTAGTATTATTATCAACTAATCTACTATTCTAAATTTATAATACTATATTATTTTCAATTATTCTCTAATCTCTCCACCAAGGCACCAACTCACCATTCACCAAGGCACCAAAGCTCAAAGTTATGTTTTTGTTTTAAATGTTATTAATTAATTTTATGTTTTAGTTTTTAAATTTTATATTTATACATAATATATATATGCTTAGTTATTAATTTTGATATTTATTCTTATGTTTTATGTATATTTAATATTTATGGCTTTATGCTTAGTATATTTATGAATTAATATTTTTAATTTTTTATGCTTTGTTAATTGTTATAAATTTTAATATTTTAATGCTTAGTATATTTATGATTAAATTTAAATGCTTAGTAGTAAGTAATATATTAAATATTAATAAGTAGTATATTACTATATTTATAATTTATGATTAAATTTAAATGCTTAGTATATTACTATATTGTAGGAAATGGATCATCATCATCCTCAACTTCCAACGGAAACGGTAGCGGGACCTTCTGGTTCCGGCGTAACACAGACACCACGTCAGCTTAGTAGTATTTCAAATTCAAAAATATGGCAGTGTTTTGACAAAGAAGAAATACCAAACCCAGACGGTGGGGTCACAACAAAATATCGTTGTAAGTTTTGTAAACTCTTATTTGCCAGTTGTGGCACAGGGGGAACCGGTCATTTGAGAAGGCATATGAGCAAATGCATGACTGGACACGGATAGGTCAACACTATAATTATAACCCGGACATAGCTACAACAGAACAGAGACGGGCCTGTTACGACTCTATGTATGCAGTATACTACAGAGTTAGAGAGTTGAGATTGCACTCTTTTTCCTTTACCAAGTTTTTATCCCACTGGGTTTTTCTTGGAAAGGTTTTTAATGAGGCAAGTAGGCAACCATGTAATAATGATAATCCGAAATAAATAAATAATTTTTCATTTCATAATTCATATTTTCATGTATTTTTAATTTTCTTTAATATTTAATCTTTATTATCTTTATTTATTTTAATAATAAATCTATCAATTTTTTTAAATACACTTAATAAATAAAATAGACAAATTATAATTAAAATAACATAATTTCAATTATTTAAACAATTAAATTAATTGAATTAATATATCTAAATGAAATAAATAAATAAATATATATATGTGGCACGTGCCGGGCCTCTTATTCATGGAAACGGGCCGGCCCGACCCGGCACATCAAATTCCTGTGTCGTGCCAAGCTGAGCCCGTTTTCATGAACAGGCTCATTTGGCCCGGCACATGTGGGCCAGGCCGGCCCACATTGACTCCACTAGCTCTGGTAAGTAGGCTACATACGTGTACTGTTTGGCTAGCGCAGTAGAGTTAGCGGATATCGTATAACTATTGCAAACTGCCTGCTGATCCCCTCTGACCTATCCTACTTGGGTCCCGACCGGGAATTTTAGGACACTGTGGTAGATTGATAGTACCCCTTTGATTTCTGCTAGGAAAGGTCTTCCTAGGATCGCGTTGTAAGCGAACGAGGTGTCGACTATGACAAACTCTGTCATTAGGTTCAGTGTTAAGGGTGCTTCTCCGATTATCAATGGTAACTTATGGGATCCAACCGGCACCAGGCAGTCCCTTGTAAATCCATATAGAGGTATGGTATAATTGTTGTAACAATGGTTCTTTAGGTTGAGCTTATCATGAGGTCATTTGAATAAGATGTCCACACTGCTCCCAATATCAATCAGGACGCGGTGAACCAGGCAGTTGGCTATCTGTACCGTGATCACCATCGGGTCATCATGCGGTTGGACTGTGTTGTAAACATCTTCTTGTGTAAAAATGATCTGGGTGGTACAAGATGGATCTTGAAAAACCTTGCTAACTCGGAGCATATCATGACTGGTAATGAGCCAAGGGATCTTCCTAGCATGGTTCTTTCTTGAATTGTTGGAGACCCTGGCTAGGGTAGGGCCCCCACTGATGGTGTGAATGACTTGGATCTGCTACATCAGATCTTTCCCTTTATCTTTCCGTCTCATTTCTGCTTCCCCTTTCTTAGTTCCTCTAGTTCATTTGTCATTTTGGCCATTTGATCTTCAAGATGCCTAGACCCATCATGCCTAGATCGGGCTAATAAGCCTTCATTATCCAAAGTTTTAGATAGCTCAGTTGCCTCCTTGCGCTCCTCCCTATGAGGTCGGGTACCCTGCGGGTTTCTCCTTGGCTTGGCACCTGCATTAGGTTGTGGATCTCCTTTCTCTATTGCTAACTTAGCCACCAGCTGGTTCTTTTTAGGAGGAATGTCAAATGCTGACTTCACCCGTCGGGGTCTAAAATCTCTTGGATGACTTAGAGCTGGCAGTGGTGGTCCTAGTCTATCAAAAACTTGTACCCAGGTATATGGTCCTGCTTCTCCTATGAGCCCGGGTGCCTCGAAGGGTATCCCTTGAGCGATCATCAAGAGGCGAATGCTTTCTACATAGGCTGCTGCGTGCTGCTCTATAGTATCCTGATTTATCTCCTAGACCACAGGGTCCTAGGGTGTAGAGCCCATGTTGGGTGGTGGAACCAATGCCTGGATCTGGCTTCTTGCTCCCTTTCTATTTGATCAAACCAAAATTGGTATGATTTTGGCCCTCATTTCTGTCTCTTTATGCTTGATTCTAGGGCATTTTCCCTGTGTTTTAATGTTGTTTATTAAGTATTTTCAGGTATTCAAAAGTTGAAGGGCATTGTTTTAATTTGGAGAAACTGGGGGCAAAAACATAAAATATAAGAAGAAGATTGAAGTTTTCATAATATTGGAAGATAGCAGGGGGCAATCTGTAATTTGCCATGAGAATCAGGCAAAATGTGCCACGTCACCTTATTGAAACGATGCGTTTCAATAAGTGAGCCCAAACGCCCAAGCCTAAACACACCCCAGCGACGTTCTAATTACACCCCAAGTGAAGCCCATGTAGCAGCCCATGTAGCAGCCTATTCTGATTGCAAGAGGAGACTAAGCGCACCCTAGCCTTCGTCTAAATACACCTAAGAAGAGACAAATGGCCCATACCTCCTAATTAATGAAACGGTGCGTTTAAAGGAGGTATGGGCTTCCAAATGCACTCCAAACTCTTTCTAAATGAGCCCTTTAGACAACACAAAGGCTGCTGCGCCCACCCTATTCATTTGCTAACTGCACCCATCATCTTCAACCTCTCTTCTTTTCCTTCCTTACGTGCAGACCATCCATGGCCTCCAAATCCCTCGTTGCAGTCGCCGGAAACCACCGTTTCCATCCTCATTTCTGGCCGAATTCTTGCCTGGAAGAATCCCAAGCTCAACGCAACCATTTGGGCATCCTCCTTTTGGCTCACCATCCTTCGTCGTGAAAAGTAAATTCCAGTAGCTCCTCTATCTCCTTTTGGTCACCGTGAAGTTCACCCAAATCCCAAGATTGTCGCGGTTTGTCCATTAGTGTCGCCATGGTGATAGGGGATGCTTTTCCACACCTGATGAGGTCGCCATATTATCGCTCCAAGGTTGCCATTTGAAGCAAACCACGACTACCTCTGTGTTCCATTTTGATTTGTTGTATTTAGGTGGAAAATTACGGAAAGGCCCATTAAGGGGCCAAAATGGAAATTTGACAAGTATAGGGGGTGATTTGGTAATTTTACCATTCATGACCTAATTCTAAGATAGTATAAATTCATCCCTATTTTCTAATTTGAATCCCATCCTATTCTCTCCTACCTATCTCCTTTCCAACCTAGGATCACCATCAATCATCTCCCAAACTCCTCCATTTCTATACTTGAACTAATCTTTTCCATCCAAAAACTCACACCAAATCTTGATTACTTCCCTAGATCATTCCTCCCCTACCATTCTCTACATCACAAAACCTTTGTCACTCACCATTAGCTATCCACCTATCTAGACACATCTTCTTCTTCCATTCTTTGCACTAGGAGCATCTAAGGAGAACAAGGATCAAACACTAAAGAAGGAGGCCCAAGGGTGATTTCCTTATCATTTACTTGTTTTCTATTTTATTGCTACTATGTGTAATTAAACCCCTAATCTAGGGAACTGATTTGATAAACATTTGGTTGTGGGTATTTGCTTAAGCTTTGTAATGAATCTCTATATGTGTTCTATTTATTAATTCATTAGATTCTATTCATTATGTGATTGACTTGTATATCCACTTGTTAATTACAATCATGTTTAGAATAACATGTTATGCAATCATTCTTGGATTGACACTCTTGAGTGATTCAGAACCCAATAAATAGGATAGATTAGTGGATGGTATATCAACCACACTAATCTAAACCTAAATTGGTTAACATGTAGAGATTAGTCCATTAAAGTGGCTTGAAAAGCACTACCCATACCCACTTGCTAATCAATCAATTCCCTAGCATCTATATTAATTGTTTACATCCATTTTTCTTATCAAGATTGTGAGTCTTATATTTTTCATATCACCGTATTTTTAGTTAGGTTTATTTTGTATGTATGTTTGATGGTTTGACAAACCATACACTCATTCATTCATTTATGATTTATTTTATCGCATATAGATTAGCTAATTAATTCAACATATTACTTTAATTCCCTATGGAACGAATCTTAAGCTTACCGTTTTACTAGTTTTCAAAACTTAAAGTATATTGCGTAAGAATTTATTTATAAACATTCTTTTGATAATTCGCAATTTGGTAACGACACAAAAAGCGAGTCATCACTATTCCCTTGATTTCTCTGAGTGGAAGCGAGGGAATGGGGTTCTGAAGGATCGAACCTCCCTTGAGAGGATCGGAGCCTCATCTTCTGCGTCTTCTGGGTAGAACTGGATAGACTTCGTAAATGCGATGAGAGTTTATTCCCACAAACGGTGCCAAAAGTGTTAACCAAAAATTGTCACTGCTGTGAATTTCCAATTAACAACTCTAGTGACTGTAGATCTCAGTTAGAGAGGTATTAGGTAGTTCGATACCTTTGGTTCCTTAATAAAAGATGTCAAATATCACAATGAAGGTGAATGAAAGTAACTTATCAAAATAGGATCGTATCTCATGCTTTTGTATTGATTGTAAACGAATAAAGAAATACAATGGGAATAGTGTAAAGCGATGGTGATGAAGTTATAACTCAGATGGCGATGGTGGTGGAGCTCTCGTGCATGTTGATAAGTAGAAAACATAAAATAGGGTTTTGTACTCAAAGTTACCCTCTCCCTTCTGTATGATAGCATATTGTATATTTAGTCCCAATCATGCTGAACACTCCTCTAAATCCGGTCTTGTGACCTAGAGATTTTCGGGACGTTTCATGGTGATTGGCGAAAAGATAGTCACCTTCCTTCTAGGAATCAAGCGATCCCTTATTTGGCTGAATCTGATAGAGTTTACTCATTTTTCAAATAGAACTCTTGAGTGGTGGGAAGGAATCAACTTCCTTGTTATCAAAACGATGGCGCTTTACTGTCCTTCTATGTGGCTTGATCTTACCTTAGTACTTGGCAGTCGATTACTCTGACACTTATTACTGGATTAGCTGGTTTAGGTGGGATCGAGGTACATGGGCATCTTACTTCCCACTTGATTGTTTAGACTTAGTGTACACGTATCGGGTACAAAAGCATTGGGGTATCGGGATACCAAGTTGATACGGTAGTGGGATACCAGGACTTGGTAGTAACGTTAGGTTTCTATTCCTTCTAGTATCCCGGAGCTCTGAGAAGCCCCGATCTTGATCTAGACTGGTAGAAGGTGTATTTTGGCTAATTTCTATGGCGGGGTACTAGAAGGTCCTTCCTTCTATCCGGATTCTTCCCCTGTGTAGATGGAAAATTCTTTTTTGAACCCTGGCCATTTTTGGCGGTTAATAACAACCTAGGTTGACCTCAACCATTCTCAGTCACTAACCCACAACTACTATCCGTATGCCTTTTATAGTGATTCTAGACCAACCCTAGGCTACCTCTATATGAAGAGAAAGTTACACCCTTAAGTGATCTCCACAATCCACTACTTTTACGTGAGCACCTTCTAATCTATTCGCATGCCTTTTATAGAGGAACAAGTACAATGCTTATGGAACTTCACCTAGAAGCCACATGACTTTGATTCACTAAAGAGAATTAAAAGTCTAAGTGAATGTGGCAATAATGATGCACAAAAGCAAAGAGTGCTAGACTAAACACTAGATGCTTAACTAGATGTAGATAATGCAATTTAACATCCTAGTTATCAAACAAGCCTACATGTACATACATGAGGACTCAATTAGATGCAAAGAGATTATAGTAACCTAATTGTCAACAAACAACACATAAACATTCAAAATCTTAGCTAGTAGATTAAAAGACAATTTATCAACCTAGTCATCAATAAATCACACAAGAATGTTTATGACTTAACTTTTTAGGCAAAAATGACCTAATCAATTAAGCTATCAAAATACAAACCCAATCATGTCATAACTTCACAAAATATGCAATACGAGTGAAGATTTACTAAACTAAGCAATAAAAAACATGTCTTGACTAAGATAGAACAATAAATGAAGATATGGTGTTTGTTATACTTACCAAGTTAAGAAACCAAGAAGACTCATGAAGATTGGTGCATGAAAGATGTTAGATGCACATGGGTTTGGGTTTGAAGAGTTAAAGAACAACTCTTGGAGCTTCTCTCTTTAGGGGAACTCTTCTTCTCTCTAAAATGTGAATTTTGGAGTTCTTGGTTGGCCAAAGGAAGAAGAGAAAGCATATATAATATGGCAAAGGAAACTACAATGTTTTGAAAAAACTGCCCAGAAAACCCATCATGTGCGTTGGTGGTGTGCTAGTCGTCAGGCACACGACTAGTGCACATCCTCTGCTCAAAATGCACTAGTGAGTATGCGCATGTCGACCAGCGCATGACCAATGCCGAACCACTACCTAACTTGCGCCGGTGCTGTGCGGTTCAAGTGACCAGCGCACTAACTAGTGCATCGGGACTTGGAAAATCAACCC
The DNA here is from genome assembly GCA_954870605.1 of Acer campestre. Classification (NCBI taxonomy): domain Eukaryota; kingdom Viridiplantae; phylum Streptophyta; class Magnoliopsida; order Sapindales; family Sapindaceae; genus Acer; species Acer campestre. The sequence goes on from OX940802.1 coordinate 28,318,501, forward strand.
GAGTGCACTACGCTGCTAGTGCGTAGGAAGAGATCCCCACACAAGGACCACGCACTGGGACCATCTCCAGTGGTCACTCATCACGCTAAAAACAAGTGTACCAACATGCAAGCGCAGACGTTTCCGATCAAACTAATGGAAATGAATTACATAACATATAACCACACTTAAGTCTAAGTAAAACAAATATACGATGTGTTTAATACTATCTAAATGGGGAGTGAATAGATTTTAATCCAAAATTACCAAATTTTCAGGACTAGTCAATATTACGAAAATGCCCCAATCAAGTTGAAAATAGATACTTGCGTGTGTCTAAACAACCTAGAGGGGGGGTGAATGGGTTGTTAATCCGATTAGTTACCAATTTTTCGAATTAGTCAATATTCAAAAATAAACCCAATTCAACAAACAATAAAGTCAAGTATAAGTTGCGGAAATTAAAGAACACTTGATTTTTACGTGGAAACCCACACGGGGAAAAAACCACGTGCTGTTATGTGCGCCACACACGGTCAACGAAATCCACTATATGAAAAGGAATTTACACCCTCAAGTGATTCTTGGACTCTCACCCTAGATAACCTCAGGCTATGGACACTACCACTCGCCACTCTTGGTTCAATCCCTAGTGATATCCCCTGATATACTACTCTTGGCGTGAGCAACTCCTAATCTACCCGGCGGGCCTTTTACAGTGGCACTCGACCAATTGCTTGAGCACTACACACCGGTAGCCACAAGACTTTCCTTGCTTGTGCAACTTCACCTAGAAGCCACAAGACTTTGACTCATGAAGAGAATTAAAAGTCTATGTGAGTATGGCAATAATGATGCACAAATGCAACAAGTGTTAGACTAAACACAAGATGCTTAACTAGATGTTATAATGCAAATAAACATCCTAGTTATCAACAAAACCTACATATACATGCATGAGGTGTCAATTAGTTGTAGAGATTTCTTACAACCTAATTGTCAACAAACAAAGCCAATTCAACACATGTTGTCAATAATCATGGCAATGACAATAAATGCAATTAACAAGTGCAATTAAGGAATTGTCAATCAAAAAGGCCAATCAACACATGTTGTCAATGAATATGGCTAGGACAATAAATGCAATAAACAAATGCAATCAATGAGTCCTACACATCAATGTCTAAATGAAAATCATATAGACTTAGCCAGAGGGCAAACTAGTCCTAAATGCTAGCTATTAACAAACAACTCATCTCAACCAAAATCAAAGACTCAAACATGTTATAAACAACATTAAGTAAAGAGTCATGCATTTAATTAACCACTAAATGCTAATCCTAGGCAAAACATGTCATATATATGAAACAAAGAGATGTAGAACATGTAGAGATTACCTAGTCAAAGAAATCAACAAAAACCATGCTTGGATGATGCTAGGAAGAAGCTAGATGCACATGGGAAGTGGTTTGGTTGAGTAAAGGTGAGTTCTTGGGAGCTTCTCTCTCTAGGGTTTGAGTTTCTCACTCTAAGTTCTGATTTTGAGCTCACAAAAACGAGCTAGGAAGAAGATGATACTTATATAGGACCCCTAGAAGAAATGACGTCGTTTTGGCCTTTGGAAAACGAAAAGACACGCACGACCGCTGCCAAAGCCCCAACTGTCCGGCAGCTGTCCGGCAGCTGTTCGCCCAAACACTTGCGAAAAATGACAGCTGTCCGACAGCGGTCAGGCAGCTGTCCGGCAGCGATCCGGCAGCTGTCCGGCAGCCGTTTTCCCTGTCAAGCCAAACACTGTGGAAAAATGGCAGCGGTCCGGAAGAGGTTTGGGAACGGTTTGGGAGCGGTTTTCTTTGTCCGAAAAAATGCTTTCCTAGCGCTGGGAAGAAAATCACAGCGGTCCAGGAGCGGTCTGAGGTAAAAATTTACCTCTAGAAAAACCTTCAAGCAACTCTCAAGGCCAAAAAACATTCCAAAGAATAAATGCACAATGATAGAGTGATCAAGCATGAAAACGAATATGCAACAACACAAAACACACAACAAGGTATATAGAACATAAGATCATGAAATGTGTGTGTGTGTGTGCAACTAAATCTCTTCAAAAAGGGTTAAGCACATAACTAAATAAAAACACAAATGCAATGAAAGGTGTGTGTGTGTGCTAAATGACATAGATGCACAAAATCAATGAAACACACATGCAAGGTAATAAATGCAAGATAGGTAAAGATGCATGCAAGTGTGTGTGTGCTCCTAATCTCTTCAAGAATCAAGGTCAAGTGATATACCTTTTGAAGCTCTTGATCTTGAAGTCACTGGGATGCTTGGAAGCTTGCCTTGATAATCATCAAGATGACTTAAGCTACCCATTACACAATCATCCCCAATGTGGTATGTCATGAAATAAGCCAATCACAAAATAGAGGTCCTTACACAAGTCAATTCAATAAATCAAGTGTAAAATGTGGAATTTAAATGACACTTGATTTTTATATGGAAACCTTCAACAAGGAAAAACCACGGGCTGTTATGTGCGCCACAAAGGATCCTCAAAATCACTATTTGTAAAGGTGTTCACAACCTAGGTTGACCACGTCAAACTCTACACGGTCACTAACCCATCTCTACTACCTGCAGGCCTTTAATAGCAACCATAGATCAATTTGCTTGCGACCTAAGCAACTTTAGCCACAATACTTAGTTCTCACTAAAGAGATCAACAACCTAAGTGAATATCATGGTATTCAAAAATGCAATTAATACTAGGTTACACTAAATGCTTATCTAGGTATTTAAGATGTTAATTAAATCAATCATAGATATTAATTACTATATGTCATGGCATAAAGCATAGCTATATAAGATAATCAATCCTAGGTTATAGCTATCACAATACAACACTCAATCAATCAATACATAATCTCAATCTTGTAAGTAGAAATTAATCTACGAACATACAAGTTATAAATGAGATAAATTGCTAAGTAAAAACACTAAGATTAGATGAAATTAGTGTTCAACTTACCATACCATGTGTGTTGAAGAAGACCTATGGATTAGTACATACTAGATGATCCTAGATGATGCTTAGATGATGATTTATGCATGTGGAGATATGTTTAGAGAATCAAAGGAGCAATCTTGTTGCCTTTTCTCTTAAAAATCTCTATTTTCTCTTGTAGGGTTCTTGATGATCAAATAATGTACATTCAGAGAATGACATAATGGTGTATTTATAGAGGCCAATAAAAAGCTTGGTGAAAAGACAAGTTTGCCCCTGAAACGCGCCAATCAGCGGTTTCAAAACCGCCGTTCCAACTGTCGAATTGAATCCCGAGAGAACAGGGGAAAAACGATGGTTTCATTCGGCAGCCACCAACCGACGATCTAACCGTCGAATTGATCCTAAGAGAACAGGGGATCAATGGCGGTTTAATTCGGCGGTTTCATAATCACTGAACACTACCGCTGAAATAAACTCGAAAGAAAAAATTAATCAGGTCTAAATGACGGTTTCAATTGGCGGTCAGGGCCATCGATCATAATTGCAAAATCACTCAAGAGACTTCTAGAATCAAATAACGGTTCCATTCGGTTGCCAGGCCACCGATCACAACCGTCGTTTCAGTAAAAGTGGTGAAACCAAAGGAGAGGCCAATGGCATACTTCGAAGGCGATCTTCGCGCTAAACCAAGCATACCAACGTGCATGCGCGGACGTTTCCAAACAATATTCAGGAAATGAATTACTAGACACACTAACACACAACAAGATTCAACAAAGAGGTGTAGTGTGAAATGTGACATGTGAAGAGAATGCACACAAGAGCAATGTACACATATGCAAACATGATAAGTGTGTGTGTGCAGCTAAATTTCTTCAATGAAAACTAAGCACCAGAGATATACCTTAGGAGTGCTTATCAACTTGAGGTCTTGAGAGGGTCTTGAGCTTGATCATCAATCACCTAAGCTACCCTTACATTTCAAACCCCAATTATTGTTTGTCACCGAAATAAGCCAATCAATCTTTGAGGAACTTACAATATCCCCCTTTGGCTATTTCGTGACAAAAACACCACTCACATTGATCATCACAACAAAATAGAAACTAAAGGTCAACAATGATTTTCTACATTACAAAGAGATATGAAAAAGCTAAAACTTCAAGTCTTCAAGTCTTCAATCTCTTGTAGAACAACCGATAATTCAAAAAAAAAAACAAAGTTTCTATACTTTCCAAGACAAGTGCAATATGAGATGATCAAGTACAATTAAAACAAGCATTTGCATTAAAGAATTTTTCATTAAATAAAACATGCAACATCAAGCACTGAATGTGCAATGCAATGCTCCCCCTCAAAAGGTTACTCCCTCTCAATTTGCAATCTCCCTAACATGCGCATTTGCTAGTACAATTAGAAATCTCCCTTACCACATTCTACTCCCCATTTTTGTCATGATATAGGCAAAGGAGTATCCCCCAACTGGGTCACATGTAGAAAAGAGAGATAATAGAATACAAGACATTTGCATAGTCATATACAAGAACATTATGCAAGCCAATTAATTGGACAGAAAAAAAGAGATTTATTTTAAGAAAATGTTTGAATAAAAATGCTTTACATACAAGACATGTTGCATTCAAGTCCAAAACTCAATGGTATTTGGCAAAGCAAATGACAAAGGTTTCCAATAGAATTTAAACCGATTCCACCATTTGTCATGAATCAAAGCAAGGATATAGATTTTTCATTGATTTCGATTAAGAAGCAACTATATCCAACTTTATAAGAAAAACATAGCATGAGCGACTTTTGCACCCTATTCGATTTTTCCGGGTAAGATACCCGTATGATAGTAGCCATGTTCAACCAATAAAGAAAGAGAGACATTTGGATTTTTTTTTAACATCCTTTGAACGGATATGAGAATTCATCTTGGAAAACGATGACGAAAACAACTCAATGAATGAGAACGTAAAGTAGTTTAGCTATATCATTTGGACTCGAAACCTAATGAATGAGTAATCGAAATAACCGGGACTTAATAAGGAGTCATATGAGATCATGTTCAAGTCCAAAATACAAGAAACTCAAACAAATAAACACAATGTCACACAAGCATGCCATATCCAAGCGATAGTCATAAAACATGCAATTCTACAATGTTTGTCAATATGAGAATAATGCATATGCATACTTAAATAAATGTGAATGTGTTATACCAAATGTTTGAACAACGATGCAAGGACACACATGTATAAATTATGTGTGTGTGCGCTTATGCCTTGCAAGAGGAAGAAGTATCTTGATACCTTAGCATCCATATAAGCATTTTTCCTCTTGAAGACAATATTTGCATGAGAAGTTGCTTTTCTCCTTTGAAGCTTCTTTTCACCGAGAACCACCTAAGCAACTATTCATTATAAATAAAGAGGGTTTTGTAATGAAATCAAACCAACAAAGATCTAGGATCTTACAGACATGAAATATCTCATGTAAGGCATGAAATATCTCATGTAAGGCATGAAATATCTCATGTTTATCATGTCGGGCATGAAATATCCCATGTATGTAGTATTTCATGTAGAACATGAAATATCCTTTGTCTATCATGTATATCATGAAATATCTCATGTATGTCATGTTGGGCATGAAATATCCGCTATATACAATATTTTATGTAAGATGTGAAATATCCTATATATGTTATGTTGGGCATGAAATATCTAATTTTCTTCAAAAAATGCATGATTTCACGATATCAAGCAATGTGTCATGTTAAACATGAAATAACCCACTTATGTCACGTTTAACGTGACACACTACATGAAAAAAGGGTAGTTTTATAATTTATTGGTTAAAAACTATAATGCATTATGATGATTGGTTACAACAATATAAAATTAGAATTTGGTTAAAAACAATAATTCATTTCCTGATTTGACTACTTTTGCAAATGTCCCTAATAATAACTAGTATATATATATATACACGCACACACCCCAATTAGAGTCAAGGCAAATATAATAATTGGCATCTGTTGTAAATAATTGAAGAAATAAATAAATAAAAGGATGAGATAATAAAGAAAGAGAGATAGATCCGAGAAGGGAGACATACACGAGAGAGAGAGAGAGAGAGAGAGAGAGAGAGAGAGAGAGAGCAGAGAAAATATATTTTGATGTATTGAGTGAGCTTTTGTATTGATATTCAAGAGAGAGAGCATCAGCTCAACAACCAAACATTTACAATAGAATGTCATATATATATGCAAACAATCAAAGGGGGGCTTATTGTAATTTCACACCTAATTAACTTGAGCATGAAGCAAAAGCAAACCAAGCTTCCACGTGTCTTGATGTGTCCAAGAAGTCAAGAAGATGTGAAGAGAAGATGGTAGAACCCAGCTGTGTTTATGGATCAAGTGTTATGCGTTAGATACAATTGGTGGAAATCCACATGATATTCACAACACTCCCCCTTGGATTTCCATCAACTTGTATTTTAATTTGCTAGGAAAAACCCAGTGGGACAAAAAACCATAGCAAAAATATATACATTGATCTTCTAGTTCAAGTGGTGTGGATATGTTTAGAACTGCCTCATTAAAACCTTTCCGGTAAAACCCAATGAGACAAATCCGATAGAAGGAAAAAAAGTACAGTACACGTATGTCCACTCAAAATTTTACTCCCCCTAATTGAACGCTCCCCCTGAACAAAACTTCAATATCAATCCTGTAATTTATAGAGCCAACGCATACCAATTCCATATACCAGTTTCTCAAAAGTTGATGTAGGCAATGTTTTGGTAAACAGATCTGCAAGATTATCTGTATACCGTATTTGTTTAACATCAATTTGTCAGTTCTGTTGAAGTTCATGAGTATAGAAGAATTTAGGAGAAATATGTTCGGTTCTATCTCCTTTGATATATCCCCCTCTAACTTGAGCAATACAAGCCGCATTATCTTCAAATATCGATGTCGGCATTTTTGTAGATAATGAAAATCCACATGTATTTTGAATATGATAAATAACTGACCTTAACCACACACATTTTTGGTTTGTTGCAGGGATCTCAGAATGATTAGAGGATGTATCAACAAGAGTTTGCTTTGTGGAGCGCCAAGAGTTTGTTGTGCCATTATAGGTAAAAACATATCCTGTTTGTGAACGAGCTTTAAGGGGATCAGATAGATACCCCGCATCAGCATAACCAAGTAAACCTGAAAAGTTGTTAGATTTCGAATAATATAATCCTAAATCTTTCGTTCCATGAAGATAACGAAAAAGATGCTTAATCCCATTCCAATGTCTTCGAGTTGGTGCTGAACTGAATCTAACAAGCAAATTTACTGAAAATACAATATCTGGTCTAGTACATTGAACCAGATATAATAAAGCACCAATTGCATTAAGATATGGTAATTCAGAACCAAGTATCTTTTCACCATCTTCAATTGGCCTGAATAGATCTTTATTAGGATTAAGAGTTCTAACAATCATAGGAATACTTAAAGGATGAGCATTGTCCATATGGAATCTTTTTAGAATCTTTTCAACATATGCTGATTGATGGATAAGTATTTCGTTTGATTTATGCTCAATCTTTAGGCCGAGACAAAATTTTGTCTTCCCAGGTCTTTTATTTCAAATTCCCTTTTCAAATATTTAGTAGTTTTTAGGAGCTCTCCAGGAGTTCCAATTAAATTCATATCATCAACATAAACTGCTATAATAGCAAATCCAGATTTTGATTTCTTTATGAAGACACATGGGCATATAAGATTATTAATATATCATTCTTTAATCAAATATTCACTGAGGCGGTTATACCATATGCATCCAGATTGTTTTTAATCAATATAAGGATTTTGTAGGTTTATCAAATACAGATTACAAGATCTCAATTTATATGCTTATAGCATTTTAAATTCTTTCGGGATTATAAATATCTGCATTGAGTGAATCATATAGATAAATGATTACTACGTCTAGATGACGTATTTTAAGCCTTGTAAAGGCAGCCAAATTTATCAAAAATTCAAAACGTAATTGTATTCATCACTGTTAAATACCAAGGTTTTGTAAGAAACCTTGTACTACGAGTCGTGCCTCATATCTCACGATCTCGTTTTTCTCATTACGTTTTCTGTATAAAGACCCATTAGTATCCAACTAGTTTGACATCTCCAGGTGTCTGGAGTACTATTGGTCTAAATACTTTATGTTTGGCATATGAAGTCAATTCTTCTTGAATTACTTCTTTTCACTTAGGCCAATCATGCCTTTTGTATACAATCATGAATATCATAATTATCATTTATAATTTCAGTAGTGCTACTGTGTATAAAAATACATCATCAATGATTGTTTCTTTAAGATTCCATATTTCCCTCATATGATTTATAAAAAATTTCTCAATTTCAATATACTTGAATCTCTGTTGAGATTTCTTCCATTTCAATAGATTTAGTCACTTCATAGACTTTATAGAAATTTGCTCAATTTCTATATACTTGTATCTCTGATGAGATTTCTACCATTTCAATGGATTTAGTCATTCTATAGACTCATGTTTTTTTAGATATATCAGACTCTTATTGAATTGATTTAGAAAAAGTGAATTTATTTATAACTCGAGTTTTGTTTACATTAGGATCTTGATAACAATACCTTTCAAAGGTTTATAAGCTTATGATATGCATCAGATGATTTATTTGTTGCATTTTACTCAGATCATTCTTCAGGAACAATCACCTGGCCGAGGTTTATGAGATAGCAACTTATAAAATTTTGTTACTTTTAATATATCAAGTAACTGATTAATAACTATCTGATGATCAATTATCTTTCGTATTTAAGTGATACGAAAATTGAAATGAGATACATTTATATATATAGAGAATCAAAATGGTATCTCCATTTTGTATAAGAGTAACTTTTCATATACTCTTTCTGGAGAAACTTTCCATTTGGAAATTAATCAATATAATAATATACAGATTGTGTGTAAAAATATAAACTATCATTAGTTTAATTGATGGAAGATTAATCAAAATCAATATTAATCTCATAATGATATAGAATTCTTATCTTAAATCATGCCAGAGATGCACTGAGAAGATATATAACGCAATCAAAAGTGAGTAAGCCAATAACCAATTACAAGTTGTAATAGTAAATGGTGATAAGTAGTAGGTAAGAGATGAATGCAGCAACATGTAATATAGAATGTCTCTATATAGAAATTAGTAACTGTATCGAAATAGTAAAGTTCTAGTAATTACCTGGAAATGTTTAATAAGTGATTCCACTGATCCATTCTGATTATGAGTACATGGGAAAACTGGATGTTTGAACATCGATCTCAACTAGAGACGTTTGATAATACACAAACATGCGCCCATCACGTAGATACATCAATTAATACTATAAAATAATGAAAAGATTCATTTGGTGGATGAATATATCTACATACATCCCTTTTTTTTTTCTTTTTTACTAGAAATATAATCCAGATGATAAAGCACACAGCTTTTCTATAATGAGTTTCTGACCTGAGTCATGTATAGATATTCAACACTCTTATTATGCATAGCCTCAATATGACATTAATAAAGTTATATGTCTTTGATCTAAGCAAATTTCTTTATGTTATACTTGAATGATATAAAGTATCATTGATACACAATTTAATACCATCTGGTAATAAGATTGTGGCTCTTCTAGAGCCTTTAATCAGATCCGTTGGACCTGACACTGTATTGTCATTTGCTCTGAGCAAAGTCAAATTCATAAAATATTTCTGACTCCGCAGAATTTGTATGAGTCGTTGCACTATTGGCAAGACATATATTTTTCCTTTCTGAAAATTTTATGGACATTATTTGTAATGTCATTTTATATCTCATTTGAAATGATAAAAATCTCTCTTGATATTGCTCCTTCAGGAGCAAGTATAAAATGGATAAAATACATGATATTAGGATCTTAAATTCTGTTATGATGCTTACAATATTCTGCAGGGATGTGTAGATTTCTTTCTCAAATGAATGACATGTAAACATATCACTTCATGAATATGAGATAAATTAAAATCATAACTCATTGATTTTTCAAACTTCCAATTTGATCATGAACTGTAAGTTCATATATTAAATTCAGAAAACTTTAGGTTTTGAATAGAAATTACAATTAAATATTCCAGATAAAATAACCATAACTTGATTAGTTTCAGAACTTCTGGTTTTGATAAATTTTGATATTAAAATTTTAATAACACAATTTAAATAGAATTCAGAGCTTCAAGTCTGATTAGTTTGAAATTGAGAACATTATGTTCTAACATAATCAATAGGCAGAACTTTATATAGAGTTTCAGGCCTATGTAATTTCCTTTTCCAAGGTTTGGATTACCAAATATTCATCCAATAATGTATATTTAAATCACCCTTTTATTCAGAAAGTCAGATTCAAAATTTCAGGTTTAGATTAATACTTTATATTCAAATTCAAAACTTCAAGTTCTATATTGAATTTGAATTCGAAACTTTAGGTTCTAAATAAAAAAGTATGGTATGTATGTATATAACAATGAATCCATAACTTCAGGTTCTTAATGAAATTAAAATTCAAAACTTCAAGTTCTGATCGGTTAGTAAAACCAGGCTAACTTTAATATCGAAATAATAAATAAATATGGGAACTTTAGGTTCTAGATCAGTTGCCATAACCAAACTTAGCTTATTAATTGCATATAAATAAATAAATGCAAATAAATAAAATATATAATAAATAAATCTAGAAACTGCGGTTTATGGTAGGTTGGCCCAGCCAATCTAATAAATTATAGATAAATAAATAAATGTAGATAAATAAAGTGCATAATAAATAGATCCAGAATTGCAAGTTATGGTAGGTTGGCCAAGCCAATCTCATAAATTACGGATAAATAAATAAATATTAATAAATAAATAACATAAAAATAAATAAATACGTAATAATAAATAAATCCAAAATTTCAGGTTGAAATTCAGAACTTCAAGTCCTGACCTGATTGAAATTCAAAACTTCCAGTTCTTATTGGATTGAAATTCTTAATCTTTAGAGTTTCCAACTCTTATATTATTTTTACAATCTTCAGGTTGCAAAGCTCATATATTAATTTAAACATATCCAGGTTGTAATAAAATATTGAGCCGTAAGTAAATCACTCTTCAGGAGATCTCTTTACTTACTTACCATCGTGCTGATAACGTGTTGTAAATAATTGAAGAAATAAGTAAATAAAAGGATAAGATAATAAAGAAAGAGAGATAGATCCGAGAAGGGAGACATACACGAGAGAGAGAGAGAGAGAGAGAGAGAGAGAGAGAGAGAGAGAGAGAGAGAGATATTCTTATGTATTGAGTGAGCTTTTGTATTGATATTCAAGAGAGAGAGCATCATGTCACGGCCCGCGAAGTCCAAGATCTGGATTCCGGCCAAGAAGCCAAACAAGTCCACCACAAGGCTAAGTTGCTGGAAGAATCTAGAGATTTCCACACACTAATGGAAGTCTCTAGTTGGCGGAACATTCTAGAGATCTCCGGAGAAGCCTAGCAATGGATGCTTCCGGAAGTCTCTAGCCACAAAGCCTTCTAGATCATTCTTGCACATTCTTGTAGGAAAGATCTAGACATATGTACATATCTAGACACATATAGGAATGTTCTAGATTTGTGTAGATACTTGTATAGAATTCAAGAGGCATGTAAATACATGTAGAGAATTCTAAAGGAGTATAGAATGTTCTGGAGGACAAACCTCCACCATTGGATCAAATTGATCCCAACCGTCCATTGAGGAGGTGGACAACTATAAATAGGTAACTCCTCTCATTTGTAAGGCATCCAATCCAAGCCTATCCAAGCTACTTGTAAACAAAGCCTTGTAAAGCTCTCTTGTTAGCAATACAAGCTTTCCATTTTCCCAACCAAGCTCTTCCAACACCTTTCTCTAGTCTCTCTTTTGCTTTAGAGAGTGACAAGCAAGCATTTTAGGCTTACTTAGCAACCTTCACCCAGAAGTTGCCTAAGTGCCGCACGGGATTTCCGCTGCGTTATTCTAAGCCCGTGACAATCAGCTCAACAACCAAGCATTTACAATAGAATGTCATATATATAGGCAAACAATCAAAGGGGAGTTTATTGTAATTTCAAACCTAATTAACTTGAGCATGAAGCAAAAGCAAACCAAGCTTCCACATGTGTTGGTGTGTCCAAGAAGTCAAGAAGATGTGTAGAGAAGTTGGTGGAACCCAACTGTGTTTATGGATCAAGTGGGGTTGGATCAAGTGTTATGCATTTGATACAATTGGTGGTAAATCCATACGATATTCACAATACTCCCCCTTGGATTTCCATCACTTTTATTTTAATTTAGTAGGAAAAACCCAGTGGGATAAATTAGCAAAAATATATACAATGATCTTCTGGATCAAGTGGTGTGGATACGTTCATGCTTATTAAATACCTAAAAATATATATACAATGATCTTCTCCATTCTTCCACAATGAAAAGAGTTACCTTTATTAATTCATATTTATTTTTATTAGATTATAAAATTTCATGATTATAGTCAATAGGAGCGTAGCTCAACAGTAGATGGATGAGCTTGGGGTTTTGACAAATGACTTTCAGGTTAGTGGCTCGACTCTTACCAATGACGAAAACTTTTAGAAAAATACATAATCCCGAATTAATAGGTATTGTAAAAAAAAAAAAAAAAAAAATGGTAATGTTTAGTTAGAGATATATACATGATTTAGGCTGTCCAATGATGGCTTAGATTATAAAGTGTTTTTTTTTAAAATATATATATATATATATATATATTTAGCCACCCAAGACTATGTTCGCAGTTTAAGAACCTCATTATTGCTGATTTGAAGATTCCCATGGTTAATTCATATCTACAGATCAGAGGAACACACTCATACTGAATTTATTTATTTATTTATTTATTTATTTATTTTAAGTATTATACTATTATATAAATTCGCAGTTTTTATTGAATGAGAAGAACTAGAACCCATAACCTCATGATGCAGGTGTGAGAGTATAAGAGGTTTACCATCGGACTAACCTCATCTCGTCCACAATCATACTTATTCAATAAGATTTTTAAGTTTAGTTTGTATGGGTTTTGATAGCATTTTTTGTGGATTAAAAACTAAACTATATGTATTAAACAAAAACAAAACACATGAAAATAGCAACACAATCTTTGCCTAGTCAAGGCATCTTTGACCTGGCCAGGACTTAAGTCACGACCAAAGTTAGACCTTTGGCCGAGACTTAATATTAATTAAGTCTTAAGTCTCGACCACGTGACTAAATAATATACACATCTAACATGACGTTTGATTACTATGGTGGAATGGTAATTGGAATGGTAATGAGAATGGAAATTAGAATGGAAAGCTGATTTCTTTGTTTGATTGTGACTGTAGAATTAGTATATGAATCGGTATTATTTTGTTTGGTTAACAACTGAATGGAATGAAATTAACTGTATTTTGACCAAAATACTCCTAATTACAAAACAATTATAATAAAATGATATATTATGGATAATAATAATAAAATATGAAAGTATATAATATATATATATATATAAATTAATGTAATTAATAATAAAATTTATATTTTCAATTACAAAAAATGAATATAAAACTTATATATATAGTTATAATATATAAAATGTTATATATATATATATTATAATATATAACATAATATGTATAAAAAATATATATATATATTATGTATATAAATAAAATATATATAAATATTATTATATATATTTTAATATATGTTTATATATAATATATATATAATGATAATTTATTATTTTTGGAAAGGAGGGCATTTTTGGAATGTAGTTTGTGCATATGAGGGTATTTATGGAATAAATTTTTTAGGCTGGAATAGAATAGGAATCACTATTCTAATGGAATGTCCATTCCATTCTAGCCAACCAAACGCCACCTAAGAAGTAATTGTACATTTTTACTGTATTTGTCCTTTATATTTCCATGTAAGGACGCAACACAATTTTTTTTTTTTTTTTTTAATATTTATTAATCCGGGATTAGGTATTTTTTAAAAGGTTTCGTCATGACTAGGATTCGAGTCACAACCTTTAAATATTAAAAAATTCCCATTATAAACGCCGTTATTTACAGAAATGTAACTTTTGACTGGTAGATAATATACATGCTTAAATTTGTTAATTGGTTGATCTAACTTTGACTGGTAGATAATATACATTAATTTTAAACCACTGCCATTTACAGAAATCTTGATCATGTATGATATGATTAGCTCCCTGCAAGCCTCATTTTATACCTTTCATTGTGGATGAGTGTAAGCAAGCATGGCGGCGTCTGCAGAAGCTTTGTTATCATGTTCATGTGTAGTTGTTTATTTGCTTTTTATTGGAATAAACGTTTTTGCATCACATTCAACCATCAAAAACCTGCCTGGATTTCCCGGTGATCTTCCCTTCAAACTTGAAACTGGGTGAGTAATTATATTAATTATGCCATTCTTTTTTGTAATTAATTATTAGGTTTTTTTTTTTTTTTTTTTTTTTTTTTTTTTTTTTTTAATTCATGAAATGTTTATTATATGTTATTAAAATGATGATATATAAATTATAAATAAATTATAAAGGTATATCGGAGTTGGAGAGTTCGATGAAGTGCAGCTGTTCTACTACTTCATTGAATCGGAGAGGAGTCCAGAAGATGATCCACTTGTACTTTGGCTCAACGGAGGCCCCGGTTGTTCTGCCTTTTCCGGCCTTGTTTATGAAATTGGTACTTATTCTTCTCACAGTAATCTTTTGGTGGATTTATTATTTACCTTTTTTTTTTTTACTATATCTTTCAACTTTTAGGAGATGAAAATAGTAAGAATATAAAAAGAAATAGAAGAAGCATATATTCAAATTTTAAAGTATGGATATTAATTTTTTATGATTTAAACCATCGTCTAGTATGGTTGGGTGGAAAAGAACAATCAATCAGTCTGATAATATCTTATGTACGAATCTTCTTTGTATAAGTGATATATATATAAAAATAAAAAATTGATTTAAAATCAATATATATATATATATTTTTTTATATACTGATGTACGACTCAAACTGAATACATTGTTTGACTGAAAGAGTGTTTTTATCACTAATCGATGAATACTTAATATTAATTAATGTTATATGCATCAAGTTATATAATTGATTGATTTTTCTTAATCTACTACACTTAATGCATGGTCAACTCTCTCATACTAGTGGGTATTTCATTTATAAGAACTAAGAAAAAAGGCTTGAAGGGATCCAAACTCTCGATTTACACATGATTAATTGATTTGATATTAAATTAATAAGTTCAGTTTGAGGATTGATTTAAACTGTTGCTGACCAATTTTCCTTTCAGATATACATCTCATATATATCAAATCGATTCGTGTTGTCTCGTGCCTGATATATAATATATTACATAAAAATATATAATATGTTTTTTATCAAATCGGTCTTACCATTATGCTTCTTGTGAAATTGACTTCTGGGCATGTATGATGTACCCGGTGTTTGAAAAATCGGCCGTCTAGACCGATTAATCGATTCAGTTCAGCTAGTCGGCAGCTCACTGAGGCGAAATGGCCAAAATCGGCCTAATTAGTCTGTCGCCAACTAATCGACAAGTCGGTCTCGGATTTGCTCTATCTTCTCACCTCGATCTCCCATCGTCAGTCTCTTCTCTAAACTTGTCTTTTTCATTCCTAAAACAACAAACCCAAACCCATCTCTCTCATACCCGAACCCCAACCCATGTCTTCTCCTCCAATTTTCAGTTTCACAATTCAATTTCTCACCCAACAAATTCCATCCTTAACACAAAATAAAATTCTATCAAACACTGAATAAACACAACAGAAGTGGGGATGTTTGATGCTTTCTCAAAGATCAGGGGAGCAATTGGTTAGAGATCGCCATCCACTTTCAGTCGCCCAGATCGTCGAAAGCTGCCGTCCGCCGTCATCACTCGTCCGGCCTTCCTCCAGTCTCCACAGTCCAGCAATGAAAAGTCAGAGCAGTGATTGAGAAAAAGAAGATATTGAGAAGAAGATGAAGATCAGTTACAGGGATAACAAATGAAATGAAGAATGTAGATTGAAGAGAGAGAGAGAGAGAGGGTGTGTTGAAAACTTGAAATGGATGACTGAACAGATAAAAGATGAGTGAACGAAAAAATAATGGAAAAAAAAAATTGATGGTGAGATCTAGAAAGTTATGTTGGTCTATTATGTGTGTGGCTGTGTGCCCCATCAAAAGTGACAAAAAAGGAATTAATTTTTTTTAAAAAAATTAAATAAAAGCACAAACAAGAAACAGAACAAAGTAGAATGGAAAAATGTTTTCCAATTAATCGGCTATTAATCGATCTAGATGCCGGGTATCCGCTCGACTAGTGCCTAACACTTGATGTACCTAATCTATTTTTTGGATTTATTACTTGGCCGTTTTGGATTTTCATTTAAACAACTATTATTTTCCCAATCTGTCCGGATAATGTATTATTATGAGTCCATTTTTGCTTACCCCTTTAAGAGGGGTAAGCATTACCCTCCTCCCCAACACTTGACATAAGTCCAGGGAGGGGGGTATTTTTATCTAAACACTCATAACAGTTTTTGGACAAAAATACCTCTCTCCTGACATATGTCAAGTGTTGGGGAGGATGGGTAATGCTCACTCCCTTCAAGGGGTTGCAAAAGTAAACTCTATTATTATTATGATGAGATTTCATATCATGAGCGTGTGCTGCTAGCTAGATCGATCTAACATGATCAACATGGATAGTACTCAAGTTTGACAAAAAAAAACGGAGCAGCTTCTTTTAAATGATCAAAATTTATGTAAATGTTCAATAAACATCTATCTGTAAGCACAACTAATGCGTTTATATGAATATATGATAGCCCAATATGTTTTTATAATACTAATATTTGGTTGTGCATGGCTTGTGTACAACGAAGCACTATTAGTATTACATTAGCAAGCTAATTCATATTAAATTCAAGATTTTACGAGTATTAATTAGAATTAAATTAGATTAATTTATATATATATAATATCACTTAGCGGAGAAATTAATTGAAATTGGAGAGAGATGTTCATCTAAGGAGGTAATATTTTATGTGAGAATAGGGGTCATTAGCAGCAATTGGGTCTGAATTATTGTCAAAAAAGAAATTTGGGTTTGAATTTTTGTATTTGTTATTAAGTTAATAATTTTAGTGTTTTTTTTTTTTTTTTTCCAATTAAGTAACTGAACAGACAAAAGATTTCATTCAACAGCTAATTAAAAACAATGTTTCAACTCACCTTCTTATTTTTATTTTCATTTTGTTTAATTATTTCACATTCTCTCACCGTTATTGCTAGCTCTTTCTCATATTTTCTCTCAACAAAATCCTTTTCTTTTTACTAACAATGAATGAGAATGAAAATGAAAATGAATAGAGTCACGTGAGTTGATTTTGAACACGCCAACACGCGTCTGCGAGTGAGATTAACTTTCTTGACTGCGCACCGTCGTTTTTCTCACTTGTTTTGGCCGAAATGTTTGTGTTTTCAACTCAACAAGCAACATAGATGAACGAGATTGTGAAGGAGAAGCCACCCGATCCCACATTTAACACAAAGAGAGCTTGAGCTCAAGAAGATTTGGACGATAGCCTTCTAAGGAAATCAGGCGACAGTTTCAAATCGAAACTTTTAGGTTTGACGAACCCTAGCAGCTGGTCTGGATTTGGAGCTGGAAAGGAGAAACTGAAAATTGTAGATGGAGATATTACAATTGTAGAGGGTCCTGATGGCCATTCCATGAAACTCTCGCCAGATTTGAAAGTTCAGCTGTGTAAGGCTTGGTCGAATGCTCTGATATTGAAGGTAATGGGTAGGTCTCATACTCTCAACTTCATGCTCTAGAAACTTCGCCAAAAATGGGCTCTTATTGGGCAGTGGCAGCTCGCAGATTTAGAGGATGGATACTTTGTGGTGAGGTTCCAAATGCAGGCTGACCTTGATTTTGTGTTGACAGGCGGTCCATGGGTAATTGCCAATCAGTACTTAGTAGTTCAAAAATAGAGACCGAACTTTGTGCCTGGTGAAGAGGAGATTAGTCGAATGCCAATTTGGGTAAGATTGTCTAAATTACCTATGGAGTGAATTGATGTGGACTTACTATGGAATATAGGAGGTATACTGGGAAACACCTACAAGGTCGATCCAATTACGGAATCTCAAGCTAAGGGGAGATTTGCGAGGATTTATATTGATCTAGGCATCATGAAACCATTGAAAGGTTCGCTCAGTGTGGATGACAGAACTATAAAAGTTGAATATGAGAATGTGGGGCTTATTTGTTTTAAATGTGGAAGAATAGGACATAGTAAGTAAGGATGTGTGTAAGGGAGGGGAGGAGGAACATAATAGGGCTATTGATATGCCAGATATTGGAGGAGAGGCTACTGTGAATGGGAAGGATTCATTTGGCCCTTTGATGCAAGTCTCATATGGAAGGAATGGTAGAAATAATGTTGGCACCAAAAATTTTGGTAAGAGAAATGGAAATGTAATTAATTCGGGTGGTGTAGGCCCTACACCTAAGATGAATGCTATCAATAGAACTGATGAGGTAGGGAAAATAGACACTGTGAAAAAATGTTCAGGTAAGAGTGGTGTTAACAATAGTGGTCATTCAAATAGTTCTGTAAATCAGGGGATTAGGAAAAAGGGGAGGGTAAGTGTTGGAAGAAAATGTTGGTGCTATCAAGGATTAACCTCGAGTTCACAAGCAGAAAAAACTAGATTCGATTAAAATGCTTTCTGATATCTCTAATAGAGGGAAGGCTAGCAATGAGCAGTGAAGAAGCCACCTTAAAAAGCTTTTGGAGGTGAATAAGGGTAGATTTAACAAACCGTTTAAGGAGATTGCTAAAGGGGAAGGTTTTGGCAGTATTGGGAAGGGTTACAGAATGGGAAAGCAATTAAGGAAGTTAGATGATAATCAACAAGAAAGAATGGAGGATGATCTAGAAGACTCTGATGTTTTAAAAGCCCTTCACCAAGAGATGTTAGATTCAATTTTAACTAATAAGGATACTAGAGAGAGTAGTATGGAAACTGTTGGTGATATTGGCCTAGCTACCTGTATAGAACAGGTGGATGTCCCTAGTGCTTTTAATTTTGATGAAGTTGCCTTTAAGCTTAAAGAGGCAATGGAGGTTGCCATGGAGTAATGTGGCCCTCTTCTCATTTTTTCTTGTTAATGATGTTTTGCACTTGGAATGTGAGGGGTGCTAGGAAAAAAAGGGTTTCCTAAAGTTCTTTCTGACCTTAGGAGCATTTATAATTTTGAAGTTATTGCAATCTTAAAGCCTAGGATTAGTGGTACTTGAGCGCTTAAGGTGGTTAATAAACTGGGGTTTTCTGATAGGTTTTTGGTTGAAACTTTTAGATTTTCAGGAGGTGTTTGGCTTCTATGGAATAGTGCTAGAGTTAAACTTCAAGTTGTGGTTAGCTCTCGTCATTCCATTACGGCAGTTGTAGCTAAGAGAGATAAGGGTCTTCACTATTGTTTATGCTAATCCTAGTGTGGTTATTAGGCGTAAGCTTTAGGGTATCTTAGTGTCATTCATAATTGTTTTAAGGGACCTTGGATTGTGATGGGGGATTTTAATGAAATCACCAATAGTGCTAAGAAAATGGGTGGCATGGGGTTTTTCTCCAATTCTGGGTTCGCGGATTGGATCAATCAAAACAAACTAGTTGATTAGGGTTTCATTGGTCAAAAATATACTTGAATCACTAAGAGGGGTGTAAGTGAGGATATATGGGTAAGACTTGATAGAGCCTTTTGTTATATGGAATGGAGGGTTGATTTTGGTGAAGGTTATGTTAGACACCTCCCTAGAGTTACCTCGGATCACTGCCCTATTATGTTATGCTTTCATAGTTCTTATATTCCTAGAGGGCCTCTCAAACCGTTTAGATTTGAGGCCATGTGGCTTAAGCATAAGGAGTTTAATTTAGTGATGTGGTTAGACTTAATTGGGGTTCACATGTTGGTGATTTACCTAATAAACTGTAAGCTTTGTCTAACAATTTCAAGTTTTGGAACAAAGAGGTTTTTGGTTGTATCTTCCATAGAAAAAGGAGAATATTAGCTAGACTTCAAGGGATCCAGATGAGTCTTAGTGAGTGGTTTAATCATGGGTTGGCTTCTTTGGAGATTAAGCGTAAGGAGGAGTATGATCTTATAATTAATCAAAAGGAAACCTTTTGGCTCCAAAAGTATAGAAATAATTGGCTTAAAGAAGATAATCATAACTCTAAATTTTTTCATCTTTCCACTATGATTAGGAGGAGATACAATAAGTTAGAATGGCTTAAAGATTTGGATGGTATTTGGAAAAGTGATAAGAGTAGCATGAAATCTATTGTTGTCTCTTATTTCAATAACTTATTTTCCAATATTCCTAGTTCATATGCCTATGGTGATCTTCCTAATTTGTTTCCCACTTTGGATGAGGGTGTTGCTGAAGATTTAAATAGGCCCGTGTGTGAAGAAGAGGTTATGGTTGGGCTTTTTGGTATCGGTGGGTTGAAAGCTCCTGGTCTCGATGGGTTCCCCACTGTATTCTTTCAAAATTAATAGAGTGTGTGCAAGAATGAGTTGGTCAAACTTTTTATGGAGAGCTTTAAAACTGAGTCCTTTCCTATTGAGTTAAACTAAACCCTTATTACTCTTGTTCCTAAAATTCCTAGCCCACTTGATATGACCCACCTTAGACCTATTAGCTTGTGCAATACTACCTACAAACTTATTAGTAAAACCATTGTCCAAAGGCTAAGAAATCTCATGCCAAAGCTTATTAGCCTAAGTCAAGTGGCCTTCGTGCTTGTGAGACAAATTCAAGACAACATTGTTGTTGCCCAGAAGGTTCTCCATAAATTTAAATCTATGAAAGGTAAGAAAGGTTCCTTCTCTTGGAAAATTGATCTCTCTAAAGCTTATGATAGGCTTCAATGGAGCTTTATTCGAGAGGTTATTGTAGAAGATGGAATAAAGGGGAGTTTAGTTGATCTTATTATGTGGTGTGTCTCCATTGTTAACTACAAAGTTATCCTAAATGGTGAGGTGATTGAGGCTATTGTTCGTAGGTGTGGCATTAGGTAGGGGGACTCCCTCCCCCCTTACCTTTTTGTGTTATGTATGGAAAAGCTTTCTCATTTGATTAGCTAGAAAGTGAGCAATGGGGAATGGAAGGGTATTTCGATTTCTGGAGGAGGGCCTCGTATTTCTCATCTTTTCTTTGCTGATGATCTCATGTTGTTTGGTCAAGGCACTGTCATCTAAGCGGAAATGATGGAGGATTGTCTTGACAGTTTTTGTAATCTCTCAGGGCAGCAAATTAACTTCTCTAAGTTTTGCATTTTTCTATTCCAGTAACACCAATGAGAAGATAGCTAAAAATATTTCTGAGGTTTGTGGCTCACCTTTCACTAAGGATTTAGGGAAGTACCTAGGTGTCCCTCTTATCCATGGTAGGGTTAAGAACTGGACTTATAGTGCCTTGGTGGAGAAAGTCCAAGGTAGGCTTGCTGCTTGGAAGAGTGATACTCTTTCATTGGCAGGTAGAGTTACTTTAATCAAAGCTGTGACCTATGCGCTACCTGTGTACGCTATGCAATCTGTGAAGCTTCCTATTGAGATTTACTTGAAATTAGCTAAGTTAAACAGGAATTTCCTTTGGGATTATACGGATGCTAAAAAGACCACTCATCTCATTAAATGAGATACAGTATGCCTGCCAAAAAAAAAAAAAGAAGAGGTGGCCTAGGAATCAAGAGAATGAAGGGTATGAATCAGGCGCTGCTTACCAAGATTGTGTGGCGGCTGCTACAACATAACAATGGCATATGGTGCAATCTAGTGCAACATAAATACCTTAATAACAAGGCTCTTATTGATCCTGGTCTTAGTAAGGGGGTGGTATGCTCTAGTACTTGGAAAGGTATTGTTTTTGGGGCCAAGTTACTATCTAAACGGCTGAAGTGGAGAGTTGGTGATAGGCTTCTGGTTCGGTTTTGGACTGACAACTGGGTGCCAAATACTGGGGTGTTAAGGGACTATGTCACAATTTCTCTCTATAAGGCTTATTTATCTCAAACTGTAAGCTCTTATATACACAATGGTGATTGGCTTATTCCATAACTTGCTGGTGTTCTTTCTTAGAGTATTGTTAATAGAGTTGCTAGCATTTATGTGGGTAAGAGTCAGAGTGGTCCTGATAAGTGTATCTAGGGTTGGTCTCAAGGTGGTGTCTTCTCTGTTAAGACTGCCTATATGGTTATTTAAATGCTAAGAATTTCCCTGTGTGGTAGGGGAACTTTGTGTGGAAGCTTAAGCTTCCTATTTGAGTTCAACATTTCCTTTGGGTTCTTCTTCATGGTAGGATTCTTACGAATTAGCATATGTGTGTGCATGGTATGGGACTGGATGCCTCCTATCTTAGATGCCAAAGTGGTATTAAGAATATTGATCATCTTTTGAAAGGGTGCAGGGACTCTATTATGGTGTGGGAAGATATTGCTAAGGGTAGTTCCTATTCTCCTTCCTTTCTTGGAAATATAGATACTTGGATGTGGTAATATGCCTATATTTCTCCATTTTGCTGTTGTGCTTTGATTCTTATGGAAGTGAAGATGTAGTAAAGCTTTTGATGCTAACTTCCTAATGATCCTAGGCTTTCGCTTTTCCTTTTCCGGGGTAGGTGCTCTTTGTTTGCTTCGTACACCCAGAGCTACTCGCTGCGCTATCGCTCTGTTCACTCCCTTTAGGGATTCTATCTCGTCACATTCCCTCGATCTCCATATCTAATTATTAATAGATTTTGCAAGGATTGGGTGGAAGTTAATTCTGTAGGGAACCCTAAGACTGGTCATTCCATCTCGATTGCTTGGGATCCTCCTAGTGAAGGTTTTATGAAGCTAAATGTGGATGGTTGGTGCACTGGAGATTTAGGATCCATAACTATTGAAGGTGTGTTGCGGGATCATTCGAAGAACTGGTTAAGAGGGTTAGTGTTGAGTAAAGGCATTGGGAGTGCTCTTGAAGCTGAAGTTTGAGGTCTTTTTGAAGGTCTAAAATTGGCCTGGATGAGGGGATTTCATAAAGTGGTTGTGGAAACTAATTCCATGTATGTTTTCCAACTTATTGCCAACTTGTAAGATCCTTGATTTGTATTGGCTTGATTTTATTGCAAAACTCTC